>JAPQWV010000062.1:1407500-3807500 GCA_027422505.1 Craterostigma plantagineum | reverse complement strand
GCGCCTGTGACGGTGAGCCATTGGCCCGTTGGACATTGTGTGGCAGACTGCGGGCGACCTAGAAAGGAGCGACTTGGGATATCCCCAAGTAGTCTATCTGGTGTAGGCCACGCTGTCGCATGCGGGAGGAGGCGACCTGGAGGGTGCGACCTGGGTACCCTTACGGGACCTGGTGTAGGCTACCAGCGTAGGCACCGCATTAGGCAGAGGAGGCGACCTGAGAGTGTGACCTGATATGGCTCAGGGAGGCTGCTCGGTGTAGGCCACTGCCGTAGTGTTGTGATCGTGTTGTGGTAGTGTTCGTGATCGTGGTAGTGACTTCGCGTGATGGTGCACAGTATGGAGCCCAGGGCCCGTTGTGAGGTGGTGAGTGTATCCCGGTTGTGATGAGCGATAGTGAGTGGCATTGCATTTGTGAGAATTGGGGGTGAGTGAACGTGAGCGAGTCACACGTGCATGCATTATTTCACCTACTGGGCAATAGCTCAGTGTTTGCGTGTTGTAGGTAATCGACGATCGAGGCTGGCTATCGGAGCTTCCATGGGCTTTTGAGGGCGGGGCTGTACATGGATGACGACCTGTGGGCGAGTGATAGGGTGTTTTGGGCCTTCGGCCCATTTGTATTAACATTTTGTGTAAACAAATATTTTTGTAAAATGGGTTTTCTGCGGCTTTTGCTGCTAAACCGGGTGTGAGTTATCGCTAATCAGCGATTGGAGAGTGGGGTCGCCACATCAGCTATCCCAGACAACCCGTATAATAACGAATAAGATACAAACCGGGAGGGGGGGACCTTGTCACCTTTAGCATATCACCCGGAAATAGGGCCTAAGTCCACGCCGACGTCTTAATACGTGTCATACATACATGCACATAAATACGTTCACGACAACAAAACGCTCAAAGAAACCGAAACGAAATTTGGGCTAGTCCTAGACTTACGGGCCCAATAGGGTTTTTATTTGGGCCTAAACTTATCAAGCCCGCCATACTAAATTTGAGGCCTAACTACTTAGATCCATTGTAACTGAAATTGGACCAACACCCTTGTCAGTCCATTGGGAATTTGAAATAACCAGGAACTCAGAAACTGTGCCGACCCTGGTTTTCTAACTAGGATTAGTGGCAGATTTCCGCAACGTAAGCCGCGGAAGACCTGTCTAACAAAAACATTTTCCTAAAATATATACATTACGACAAAACGTAACCTACATCGTCGTAATTATAAAAAGGCTGAAGCCCCAAATTCACAGTAACAAAACACCCTACAACGCTCCACGGGTCGTCATCCATGTACAGCCTTGCCCTCAAAATATCGTGGAGTACCGCCTTCAGTCTGCCTTAGTCGTGACATTTCTCAACGTCCGACTCTGTTGTACCTACAACACATAAATATAGGGAATGAGCTATAAATCAGTAAGTAGGAACGATGCATGCCATGCAAGTGCCCAATAACCCCGCAAAGGCATCCGCGCCAATGCATTTAATACTCGTACTACTTTCGTTCAGGGCCCTCGGCGAATCTTACTATGCACCATAAATGAGCTCAAATCCAATAAGGATAAATATGGCAGCGACCCACACCAGGTGGCTTACGCTAGGATGCACCACGTTTCCCCTAGGTCGCCGTTTCCCAGGTCGTCCCCTCTGCCAGGCGGTCGCTCACGCTGGTAGCCCACGCCGAGGTTGCCTACATCAGGGTTACCCCCTTGTGTTGCTTATTCCCTCAGGTCGCACCCTCCAGGTCACCGCCAACAGGGCATTTGCCCAAATAAATAAACTGAGCCGCAGCCCAATATCTTATAATATAACCGACGACGCACCACGCCGTCATGGTGCCATAGAAGTAGCCCTGACTCAACTGTGAGTCGTCATCAGATGCCTATATCGGCAAATATCATCGCTCTCATGCGATAGACACGGTGCACCCTCACACCTCGAAATCCCCAAATGAAACATACGGGCATATGAAAATGACATGCGATAAAATAAATTACTCTACTAACCATGCATTGCCATGTCGCAAATTATACATATCACATAAACGCACTGAAGCAGATAGTCACATATATCAATCGCATATAATACATTTATGTGTTGTAGATGAAGTTCCCTCTTACCTGTCGTCCTTGCGTTATTTCGTAATGGTCCTGCGAAATTCCTAGTTCTTGACCCTTAAGCACGAAAAGTTATCGTCAATGTATTAGTTAAGTTAATTGACTATCTAAAATTCTCGAACTCCTTAAGTATTAAAAATCATGCTTATAAACTACATTTGAAAGTAGCTGTTTGAAAAGAGTCCGCTAAGTCAACCCGTAAAATCTCAAGCTAGGCCGAAGGTTTTTAAATCCCAAAATAACCTTTAAACTTTAAAATATAGGTTGACCTGAATATATTAGTCAACATACGAATATACTTTACTTTAAAACTGATTTGGGCCAAAAATAATTTTATTTAAACTATTGGGCCTCAAATAGGGCAAAAGCCCAAAATTTAAATCACCGGTCAAACTCACACAAATCAGGTCAAGGCCCAAATCTTAAATCGCCCGATCCCATATTCAAAAGGTGGTCAACCCGAAACACTTGCGGGTCAGCGCTCGAATTCACGGGACTTTCGCCGCATTCGCAGAATCGTCCGATTAGACGCGCAAAGCCCGATTTAAGTTCGTGAATCGCACGATTATACGCGCGAAGCCCAATTTAAGTCCGCGAATTGACCTATTACTCTCACAGGAATCACCCCGCGAAAGCCAATCGGCCCGCGAAACCTAAAGTCGGCCGGCGGCGCCCTTCACAGGAATCGCCCTGCAAAAGTCAATCGGCCCGCGACGCCTCTCACATGAATCACCCCGCGAAAGTCTCCAGCCCGCGGGAATCGAAGCCCTGGCCCGCGAAACCTATTTATACTCACACTAAAAAAACCCTTTGGGGCCGAGAAACACTTTCGCAACCCGAAACCCATTCTGCCGATTTTCCTATTCGTTTGAAAACCTATTTTACTCATGATTTGCAAAGTAAAACGGCCCGCTATTTTCGAAGTCGCCCGAAACTCATAATCGGTCGCTTCCAAAACATCATTATTATTCAAAATCTCCTTTGAAATTCATTCCAAACCTAAAATATAAAAATTGTTCTACCCGAACTCAATAATTCCCAAAATATTCCCAAAACTAATCTATCATTATGATCTTTTTCAGAAATCATCATAGTTCTCGAAAATGGTACATCCTAAAACAATAAACCTGAACTCGTATAAAACCACTTATCCTAAAGTGTCGCTACAAAGGTTCTACGACTGAAAATTCTAATTCACCCGAAAGCAGTACACGTTAACTCCAACTAAGTCTTAAGAATAGTATTCTACCGAAATTATTGATACTCAAAAGTTCCCAACCTAAAACTTCATCTTAAGCCCGAAAATGGATTCCACTTTCAAAAATTAACACCTCTAGTCGAAAATAATCTCATTCGTACAAGTTTCCAATCTCCTGTATGTATAAATATAAGTAAAACTGTTAATACGTGTCTAACTCACAATTAGGGTTTCGACTAACTGATATACTTGAGGACGATTTCACATAAAATGAAAGCAACTCATTAATACATCAATTACAAAAGACTTCACGTGTTGTAAACAAAGTTCTCACGAGCATCTCATCAATAAACAGCCCTAGATATGAACTACAACTTGGAAACCCTAAGTATGAGCTGAAACTCAAAAACCCTTATTCATCGAAACTTGAACACTGACCCGAAGCATCCTTATTAACAATAGTCTAAAAGACCCTCAAGTGCAAACAAGTTCTAATAGGAAACTTCCTATGCACATACCAACCTTAGCATATATGTGAAAACACCGATCTAGACCCAAGATTTAGGCTTTCAAGCACGTATGATATTATAGACTTTGTTATAGGCATCTATAAATCACCTATGTAAACCACGTAACATACCAAGATATCTTAAACATGAATATATTTAGATGTTGTAGGATAAAAGTTCACCTAGCACACTCGGCGTTTGATCCTTACACCTCCTAAGCGCCCTCCGTTCTTTTCTTTTCTTTGCTCTCCGTTATTTTTCCCTCTTTGTTTTTGGTGAGAATTTATTAATGAAAGTGATATATGTTAGTTAGTCTTGGAAGTATTGATAACATGACATGTAGCTTACGTGAACTTCCCTTGGAGTTAAGTAAGTGTTCGCTTTAATCTTAGCAAAGAAACAGTATATATTACTTAGGAAATTTAATCTTATTATATAATTCTTTATTTTTTGAGTACCTCCTTACTAAGTACTTGAATAAATTCGGACTATATGGTTACTTATCTTCAATTTAGTAACACTATTATTATATTACTAGGTTTAGACCTGTGCGATGCACGGTCTGTTTAGTGATGATACATTAGAAGTAGACTCAGTAAAGACTGTGAAATCAGCATTATACATTACAACGGATATTGCGTTGTGTTATTTTTGCATGACTGCTATTGAAGCAGTCGTGTAATTAATCACAGTGGGGCAATCTCTCATTATAAATTTTATTACTGAATCCATCTCTTTGTGCAGTCGTGTGAATAATGCTCTAGTTTTATAGTTAATATATGGCTATGAATTATAATGTTAGTTATTTTGTTGGACCGAATGAATTTATATTGGGGTTTTTTCGCTCATGGTCCAATAAGGAAAATAAGTCCATTTAGTTTCAGAATAAATATCAGCCCAATATTGATTAGATACTTTTGATAATATTTCTTTGTTTGTTGTTATTTAACTAACGTGTTTCACAATGATTGGAGGGTTCAGTCGTCTATTTTTCAGTAGTGTCCTTTCCAGTCGTGTTTTTTTTAGCATTGTATTATATAGTAGCTAATAGGAATGTTATATATAACTAATGCACTTTTCAGTCGTGTATTTTGGAAGAATTTTGTCTCCACCGTGGGGAAAAATCTTTCTGACTGAAGAATCCAGTCATGCATTGAATATTTGGCAAAAGTATAATTTACTGTAAATATGTGGCCGAATTTTTCGAGCGTAATTTTTATGTAGGCCGTCGGTGTAATGCTAATGTGTTTACGTTTATAAGACTGTGTAAGACTGCAACAATGTAATTCCAAATTTACGAAGGTTAACCTTTGAAACTTAAGTTGCAAAACAGTAAGATTGAAGGCGTAAGACCGATTGGTTTATCACGACTACTCATTGAGAAGATGGTAGCCGATCTTGTAACAAACAAAAGCATCTATACATGCATACTCTATCTGACCGTAGCTAAGAACTCTGCTCTCCCAATTGCTCAAAGTCACGCTTTTTGGCTTACGCATGACCATCCCACAAACGACACAGGCTAGTTCTTTCAATCCTGGTCCTCGGAAATACCCTGGGGGCCAACGTGCTTTTGCAACAGCTGCCACGTCGACAACATTCCCGTTGTTAAACAACGCGTTGTCACGGATCAGTTTCGCCATATCTTCCACAACTGCAACGCCGACAAAGGTGACATTTGGCTTTAACATGAAATTCTTGAGTGACACACTGATTTCGTCGAGATGAGTTAGCTGAATGATTATGCATTTACGGTCGATGCACAATTGCAGAGTTGCTGTTCTGTTGACTATGCCGCGCGCCCAACCCGGTCTGCACTCTACGTCTAGGCCAACCAGCGTTGGGATGGAAACGTCGACTTGTTGAAGCCATTCCGTTACAGTGATGGAGTCGCTGGTCACTGTTGTTTCGATTGTCACATTGTTGAATTGTACACTAAAGATCCTCGTTGGCATTGTGACTGAGAATCTGGATTCTAAAGGTTTTGTTTTATTTAGCACCTTGGGCTCTTCATCTGTGAAGTTTGCATATTTATAGTCAGGTGGAAAGGAAAGCAAAGTGGCATATAATTTGTACGCGACTTTTGAGCTGTAACTATTTTAATGTTTATTGAATGGCGAAATTAATAGGGGAGCTCCGAATGTTTCTTATTGAGTATTGAATATGTGAATGTTCATAATTTGCTTTTGATGAGTAATAATTTAAATAGTCTTCTCATTAGTTGCTACATAACGTGTTAGGAACATTAAAGTTTGCTAAGAAATACAATAATTTTAATTTGCAAATTATGTATGCCGTATTGAATTTTTGATATTTTGTGCACTTTGTAAAAATAAAATGGTTGCTTTTCAAGACTCTTTGAGGTTCAACATTCGTCTCTATACAATTCCGTTTTTATTGATTTATGTAAGACTATTTATCCGCTATACTGTTCGGTAACTTAATATTATCAATTTCATAAAATAATCGTCATTATTCCGAACCTTGGCTATAACTATCCTACTACTATACGATTCCACAGCATTGTACCCTCATCGATCTTCGAAATTGTCTATCTCCAAGGTATGTTAATGTGGTAATGCAATTATAGTAACTTCAGTAACTCAATATAATAGGAATACGAATTTTCATAATTAAAAACCAACGTTTTCATTCTGTTAACCTGGGTATCATTAATGATGATATTCATTAATATCGATTATATAGAATACCGTAATTAAGAAACGCACCAACGTTTGGATTCCGTCAACGATCTCATTTAGTCGCCTGTTTTCAGTCGCTCAAACATTTTTCATAAACGTATTAATACGACTCCATAAACGACCTCATTCAGTCAACTGTTTTTCAGCCGTGCAAGTATTTGTCAATAAGATTTCAACAGTCTTGTATTCTCATTGATTTCGAAGCCTTGTCTGTCGCCATGCTATGTTAATGAGGTAAATGCAATTTAGCAACTCTATTACATTTCGAATGCCCAACGATTTGTTGTCATAATTAAAAGCAGTAACTTAAGCAACAGTGTATTCTTATCCGATTCCAAACATTGACTATAGCTGTGTCATCCTATTACGTTTAATGCAATTGTAGAAACTATAGTAAATTCCAATAATGATGACAATGAAAAGGCAAATCTTTCAACTACAATAGGATAAAATTCAGGCAATGTAGTTGGAACCGGTCTAAAACGGACTGTTTGGCTCCCATTAGACGGCATTCAGTCGTCTGTTTTTCAGACTTGGAAATATTTTTGTCAATAGTGTAAATTTATACGCCCTAGTGTACCGTAGCTGTAACACGTTTCAAGTTGAGTATGTATGAGACCCTATTTAAGAAACAACGATCTCATTCATTAACACGTTTAAAATTGAGTATGTATGAATCCCTATTTAAGAAACAATGATCTCATTGAGTCGCTTTACTAAAGTCGTGCAAAAAGTTTCAATAGTAAATTTACATGACACAATGGATTGCATTCGCTCATTCATCAATACGTTGAAGGGAATCTGAATTCTACTGTAAATATTTGTGAGTTTTGTCAAGTAAAATCTTGTAATGTATTGCAGCCGTTTACGAATTCTGGAAGGGAGGTGGTGATGAATGCAAATTGTTCAATCACTTTGACAGGTTGTTTAAATATTACTCAGTATTGTATATGGATATATTTAGTATAACACATCATTAAATATAGCTTAATAATTCGTTAGCGTCATGAAGTTCTGAAGTTCATTACAATGAAGAACATTTCATTCCAGCTTAGATAAATATCAGCGAGTAATTTTTTAATATGACTCCTCTGTGCCGCAGATAGAAGAAATACCAATAATAATCAAAATGAAACCGATGCACGAAATCTAAAATGGTCAAATGACAGAGGAATATAGTTCAGAACATGATTGGCGAAACATTAAAAAAATTGTCTAACATTACTAAATTCCTAACGGAGGAAGAAGTAGTTTGCTTTCCTCTTTTTTAAGTTCCTACGGCACCTGAGGCGGCATTGTTATGATCCACGACGTCCTTGGTAGAATGCTCAGGGATGAAAGGTTGATTTTTTTCTGAGATAATGGAACATCAACCACTGGTTGCCTGGAAGCAGTAAGAATGCACTTCATCTTCTCAAACTGGTTAAGAAATAGTATGAGAAATTAGCAGTGAAATTCAGAGATTTTGATCTTTAAAGAGGGAAAGCATGCTTAGATAAAGAGTACCGCAATAATCTGGCCACGCGCAAATTGTAGCTCTTGGAGCAGCTTAAACTTCTCTTCCATTAACACATCAATCTGTAGAAGGTATAAAACATTTTGACGCAAATATATGCTAGGTTGGAAATAGATTTCTAGGAAAAAGAATAATATACATTCTTCTGCGATCTGATGTACAAATTTTTGTAGCTTATGTTCGCAGGTTGCATCTCCGAGTCGTCAACTCTATCAACTATTGGTTCCTTTGCAGGTTCCCTGTATTGAACTTTATCTTCGTCCTCAATTGGTTCCTCTAAACTGTAAATAACAAATTCTTCTCCATTGTCCCGTCGTCAATTTGAGAGGTTTTCGCTGGGCATTCTTTTTCATGTTTGATCCTTTTTATGGGAGTTGCTGATTTGGGACGATTTGATTTTCGAATAAGCACAGTTGAAATTCCTTGGCCATGATTTGTTGTTGAATCCTACAAAAATTCCCAAAATTAGCCATACAGCAGATGGCCGAATCTACTTTACAACTTAATCTTAAACGAATTGAACCCAAAAAACCACAATTACACCCAAATTCGCGTTGTAGCATCTAGGGTTTGGGATGTTATTTGGGACATTTAAATAGGGCTAAGTTCTTAGTAGGAATCTTGAAAGAGCTAATATATATTTGCCCACCCAGCAATTGAAATAACGCAGCGTGTAAATCGAAGACATTATCGTGGTTACCTCAATCGCAGAGCCGTCCTTGCCCGTGTTATTTTTCTTTCCCATTTGCTAGTAGCTGTTGTTCAAGTATGCAGATACGCGTATGGAGACTAAGATTGTAATGCCTTCCATTAAGACAGCCAATGATGTTATATATTATTTATTATGACTGGCTTAATTCAATTGTATATAATTTTGTGAATTCTATTAATGATAAAAAAAATCTTATTAAACCGAATCAAATAAAAATAAATAGTCTTATCTAGCAATGGAAATTTATGAAATACATTACGAATTTCATGATAAAAATAATAATTCTATGAATATGTGTATTTTTACTATAAGAATAGTACATTATTAATTTGACTCTCTTTCCCAGGTAAGTAATATAGGGAAAGAACATAATGAGGTCTATTTTATATTGGGAATGAATACGGGCCAGTCCGTTTATATGTTCGACTTTCAGCTTACAATTTGAAGGAAGAGTTGAGAAAACTTCATTTATGAACGCATTATCTGTAATTAATTGCATCTCATAGGAACATAGTTATTAACGTCTTCTGCCATGTATGGATATATACTACACGGTATAATGTTCGGCCTTTCATCCCACAATGAGCCGCACAGTGACAAAGAGCGAAATAACTGACCTACGATATAAAGAACACAAATGCAAATGTGGCAGAGAGTGATATTAAGATCGTGGGACCGACAGAAAACACGGAAGGTAAGCTGTTCTGTATCTGCAAGAGTGGCTACTGTGATTTTTTCATGTGGTTGAATCCCATAGGCAGCAATATTGAGGAAGATGTAGCAATACCAGATATGGAAGTGTTCCAACCAAGAAAATGTGATATTCAGGCTCAACATATTGGAGACTTGTTTTCTATGTGCGATGATTTTGAAAAGAGATTAGTGTCACTTGAGAAGACGGCAAAAGTGATAAAATACAGTTCAAGTGCTGCTTTACTTCTTATTTGTGGATTGTTACTTAAGTAATTGGCGTATTTATGAAGTCCTTCCTATCAATGTATTGTGTTAGCCCTATTTTTCGAAATTAAGATCGAGTTTTCTGGAATTTTATGGCAAAATTGATGTTTACTATGCAAGTTTAATAAATACTATGTAACAGCAGTCGCAGTCGGCATACTCAGTTATCACAGGATACAAAATGCTTACAATATGTTTGACAAAATTATCAAAATCATAGTAATACAATCACAGCTATGCTTACGTTTCTGTTCATAAGCTTTCCCTACTCAAAGCTTTCCAACAAAAAGAAAGAAACATTTGTACCACAGTCAGCCTTAGCATTTTTTACATCAACTGAGCATTGTGGATGTTTGTTCATTCCACGGGGGCCAATGCCAGTATCTGTAGAACATAGAAGCGGTAAGGTATTGGCGAAATTCCTTTATCTGAGAGGGTAGGAAGTTGTGGAAATCATCCCCGCGTAACATCATGGAAAATGCATTTCGCAATACATAAACGCCACACTCTCCACTGTACAAAGCAAACAAATTAGATGTATGATGATAGAAATATTAATTTGTAAAAGAATCCGTGTGAACATTACCCAAATTTCTTCTGAGGAGTTTTACTGTCCATGCCTACTTTAAACTTAAAATCAGATTTCACGATCCCCAGCATCTTGATAGCTATTGTAATAACATCAACAGCTCTTCCTAGTGCCGAATTAGTCAGACGTAGATTTTTGTCAAAACTTATTTTGGAATCAACAATGGCGAATGATTGTTTCTCAGGCGAAGCAACACATAGAATCCAATGTTGTTCATCCACGTTCAGTGGGAAAACAACAACTGTAGTTGTTTTCCAACTACACGATGGCCATGAACTAACTTGTCCCATAATAAATGGCATTACATCGGTCAGACCAGCCAGTCCATCCTTTACGGGTAACTTTGTCACGAACTGGCTGAATGCGGTGTTCATAAATGCAACTTGCCTGACTGCATGGTAACACAGTCCTTGCATTTCGATGTATCCATGCAGGCACTCATCAATATGCTGCAATATGTTATAAAATCATTTGGCAATATTTTAAACAGTTGGCATTATACCTTCATGACAATAAATGGTTGGGAGATCCCAAAAATATACTTACAATATCACGGATCCAGATTCCTGGGGTCATGAGCTCAGTGAAAAACTCAGGTTTTAAAGACACACCTAACAGTCCTCTTCGAGAATGGTCTGGTTTCATCTGCCTAATTAATTTGGCTGCACGAGGCCACTTTTGCATCTTATACAATACATGTTCGTCAATCAGATGGTTTCGGTATGGCACCCTCTGACTGTTTGCAGGTGTAGCGATGACTGCCTCTTCAATTCTCCGCCTCTTTGCATTCTGAATCTTTTCAATGTTCTGCCTTTCTGATTTGAAATGAATGTACAACTGTATAAGACATTATCTTCAAATAAAACCAAAGTAAAATAAAATGCGTTTAGTGGACATATCAAAATGGGACACATGGAGTGTCTGTCAAACACGTAATGTACACACCAGTCTCCGATTCAATGATCTTCTTCATTGCTTCAGTCATAAAATGAATCTAGCGATCAATGTATTGTAAAGTTTTCTCCATGGGCTGAAATTTCTGATCAAACCACTGTTCTTGAACATGTATGCTTTCGCTTGCTTCTATGTTAGACAATCTTTCATTAACTTCAATGAAAGACGATTCAATTTGAATCTTCATGCGCAAAACCTGGCCAGCATGAAAATCAACTATATTTCCTACTCCAGCAAGCTCATTCCACACATATTCAATTCCTTAATCAATTCTTCGATAAGTAGAATCTTGAATACATTGCAGTTCAGTCTTTGATTTATCACACTTTTCACTAGTTTCATCAAAACCTTTAGCGATCTCCTTTATATTCATCTCCTCATCAGCGAGAGACGGATGACTCGTTACAATATGTTCATTATTGTCAGCGGAATGATTAGAAGACTCCTCAACAATCTCAGCTATAGCATACGGCATGCAGTTAATTTTCTCAGCCGAATGTTCATTTACCAACTGTTGCTCGAGCATTAGCTAATCAGTTCCTTGAATATCGTGACTATAGCATTCTTTCTGATAAGAGCATTGTCCCACGGCAAGTGGAATTTCTCCAACATTTCCAGAATTCTCAGCGGTCTCTGCAACTCCGTCTTTCAATATTTTATAAGGACCCAATTATTGATCAAGATTCTGAGAAGATACGGCCACACCTCCTTCAACTTGCAAACCGGCGCAAACATCTTCGTGATATTCAATAAGCAGTTGCTGGTCTAGAACAATCATCTGGTCCGGGCTACTTCTATTGTAAGTTGGTATGAGTTCGACAAAGGCATTATCTTCTGATTCTCCCACTTTTAAATGCGGTACAGTAGGTAGAGGAAGTACTGAAGAAACGGCAGCAGTCTGGCTGTGATAAGACAATTTTCTCTCCGTCCTTCTTGATCGCAGTTTCGCCAAAAACTCATTCAAAGTTTTTGTCTCAAAATCAGCGTCCTCACAATCACTGTCTGTATGCCTAGAAACATTACTTTATGCCTGTACATTTTCAGCACTGCTATAATCAGGCATAAGCTCGCGAGGCAATTGTTCGGCGTTCTCTTCAGAAGAGCGGTAATCCAAGGAGCATCCAGCGTCATCGTCACGAACAGAGGAAGAGGACGGTGCTGATTCGGTCTGTAAAGGCAATTCAACATTCAGCTGGGAAGATATGGGACCCTTTTCATTGTTCTTCAGTGGCTGAGAAGATGTGTGGCCAACTGTGGTTTTCTCCTTTCTTTTTTGTGTTTGATGCACACTATTGTTGCAGGCACTTCCAGCAGGCTCACATGCAGAAATTTGTTTGTTCTCTGTTTCATGAAGCCCACGCTGCTCGGAATCATCCTCTAGATTAGACAAATGGATGGAAGACATGGAACTGTGACCCCATTCAATAACAAATTTGTTATCCGCTTGATAACATCAGAACCGGTTCTCTGTTCAAAACTACTTGTAGCAAAGAAGTCTGCTCCAGACTCATCAACTGTAGGTTGCAGGATGCTTGTCTTCACACCGAACTTCGACACTACTTTAATTACTTCCCTCATTTTTGGAGAAGCTTTAGTGTTCCACGGATTTGTCTTCCACAAACACATGCGAGGAACTGTTCGTTCTCCCTTATCCAAAGGCATTGCAAACCTTTCAGCAACACCAGGCATGCATTCATATGCAAGAACCTTTGCAATAGCAAATTGAACACACATACGTCATTAGTCACTATATCATAAAACAATAAAGACGAAACTGTACATATTGATAAAATGATACGGAAGATCACGTATAATTTCACAGTTTGTTAAACATACCTGCAAAGGATGCACGAATCCACCTAGGGTGAATGCCGGTGGATTCTTAACTCCATCTGTTCTATTGCTAAATGCATATTGTGATAAGTCCTTTTTCAACGACTTTAGAGCTTGTTCATACGCAATAGTTCCCCATGGATGACTGTTGAATCTGTCAAAGTCCTCCACCAAAGAAAATAATTTAGGACTTACAATTACATTTTTCCGAGAACTACGCTGTTCTAGCACTGCAACGACAAATATAATGCAGGCTAATTTCAAATTCTCTATGTTAACTACACTGGGTGAGCTGCTCTTTAATTCCAATAACCGGCTACGAACGTCATCTAGATGAACCTACTGATTCCAGGAAAATGTCTGGACATAAACTGTTTGTTGTCAGCAATGTTGGGAATCACAGAGAATTTCATTCCTGTTAAGAGACAGAACTCTATACAGGAAAATCGCATTGGCGATTTGTCGATTACCATCCATAATTCATCTTATTCACTACATGCAGTTTGTGACTTCATCAAATACCAAATGAGCTGGCTTGATAAATTGAAATGGTCGGCAGACATAATAAGATTTCCAAACTGCGTGCTACTAATCAGCTTTGAAGTTCATTCTTGCTCAAATTATCAATAATGAACTGACTAATCTCTTGATAATCAGCGGATATTGTTAGCTTACACCGCGGGACCACGTTTGTAGGAAGTTGCGTGTCAAGAATCTCCTGAGCAGATAAAATAACACAACACACACGCTAAGAAAACCAAACAGAACTCGCAAACATGCACATACTTAATAATATTTAGCAAGTAAGACTTGGACATGAGAATGAAAAACTTACTCTCGCAACAATGTCAGTAAACATTGCTTTCTGTGATTCCATGTTCGATACTTCACCTTCGTCAGGGCGCGATTTTTTTCTTAGGGTGTGAACAATAAATGAGGGAAATTTTGAGGCGCGCTTATTAGTAGAGTGTAAAACGTGAAGGCATTCCAAGTTCAATTTGGGCAAATTCAATTTTGTGTCGACATTGATTACAATAGCTATTCACGCCGTCCGAAACCAAATAGTAGAACAGTAATCCTTGACTTTAGAAATACAACTAATACACATAAAAGCAATATTATTGTTAATCATGCGTAAACATAATGGATTTACACCTAAATTCTATAAATTAAATACAGTAACATAAATTTCAAATACACAATTGACAGCAATATCAATTGCATGTAACCGACTGACCAGAAAATAAATGAAACATTGTTTTTACTATGTTTATTATTGTCCGAATAAGTCAAACGAAATTCTTATTATTAACTACCATTAGTAATTAAATTACTGAAAACCTCAATCGTCTCCATGAAACTATAATTGAGAATATAAATACCCAAAAATGATATACAAAACATAGAGACCATAACCAACAAAACGCATTCTTTGTAACTGCATTCAGAATGATAAACTGTAAATGCACTTGAGGACCCGTATCACTTATCTCCGACATTTCCTAACTGTTTTACCGTCGATTTTATTGATGGTTTGTTGAGTTGATTTACGTCGTTTGTTTTTTGACGATCCTAATGACATATACTTTCTTTTTGGACGACTGTTTCTGAATCAGTCGTCTATATAAACATATGCTACAATGCACGAACGTTACTGGAACGGTCATTATTATAGGCTGTCATATTTTACACGGCTGATAATGTATCAGTCGTCTAATAATAGTTTAGTAATAAAGAAGTTGCTAAACCTGTCATGTGAATTTTCGGACGAAAAAAGTTTGCTTATCATATGTAAACATATCAGATTAAAAGGTATATAAGACGAAAACAACATAATTTCAAATACATGATCACGAATCTCCATGGCATATATAATTACATACTGACCGAAAAATAAATAAATCTCAACACATTGTTTTCATTGTGCTAATGATTAAAGGCAAACGTAAGTCTTATTACTAACACCAACCTTTTGTAGTTAAATTAAGTTATTCTCTGTAATAATTAATTAAATTTCGGCGAATCCCTTAAACTCGAATCGTAAGTCATTGGCATCAAGGCTTCGACCCGACCCAACGAACCTCATCTCGTAATCGGGGTCGCTGAAAATTTCAACCACATAAAGAGTTACGACGACGACCAAAGATCATGGATCATGCAATCTACGCAAATAATACCTTGAACTTACGACCTAGTGTCAAGTTACGACCATGGCGAGATTCCCACTAGGGTTTTCTCTCCACGTTGCTATGCTACGTCGAAGTGCTCGCACCTAGGTGACCTCCGACCAATCGACCGCTCGGTTTGCAAACTCTAACTAAATACAACTCACGCTATGACGTTCGAGCGACTTAGTGACTTGCACAACTGAGTTCGCTTCGAACTCGTTTATGTCGTCTTTTAGAACCGAGCCTTGCTCTGATACCACTATTGGGAAACCCCGGGTGACGCGAGGCCTCGCCCCGAATGCAGCGGAATTTAAAAAATTTTCCGAGTTCCCCATACGAATTCCCCGGGATACTCGGTTAAATAAAGGAAAACACATGTAGACACGTATAAGGTATAAAGATCTTACCATCGTCGCGAAGATCGTTAGCTCTCGTAGCTCATGAACTGTGTCGAGGAGAGTCACGCGGACCCCGTGATGTGCCGCAGACTTCACCTCGCCAAGGATGGCTAGAGGAAGTGAAGAATGTTTGTATAGAGATGTATATGTGTGTGTGATTTTCAAGAACAACCCCAAATGCACTTTCTTCTCTCTAAACTCAAAGCTTAGTGTGACAAAGATCAGAACTTTATCTTGGACGAAATTACTCACAGCAATATAGATTAAATCAACTTCCAACCTTTGAAATTGACTTTAATCATAATTAATCTAAATCATGTCATACATGACTCATACCTTGTTTGTTTCCTTTGTATTATATCAGCTAATGAATAGGCATCTCCATAAGTCTAACAAAAGAACAAGGATCAAAATTGGATTTGATTTGGATCATATTGACCAAAAACTGTCGATTCACGGCCTCCTGCAAGACCTTTCACGGCCGTGACAAGTAATAGCCAGTTTTGGCCGCTCGTCACGTGTGAGTCACGACCGTGACCATTGCCTGGAGGCCTTCACGACCTCTGCAAGAAGTGTCACGGCCGTGACACTGTCGGGCAGCCTATGGCTCGCCCACTGCCCGGAGTCACGGCCACGTGCAAGACACGTCACGGCCGTGACCCTTTTTACCGCATTGCGACAGTTTCATACTTCTTTTTGATCAAGGGGTAAACAATGTCCGATTGCCCTTAGATTTTAACCATAGATAAAAGACTCAACTTGATTTTTACCAAATGGGATTCTCAATCCGAGGTCTGGACTGTGATATATTTATTTTTGAAGCTACTGCTACTTTGCAGGTGGGCTTCACGATCGTGACGAGCATTGCTCGTGGTTGTGAACCCTATTTACGCTCCGTCTTCATTTAGGAAATTTTCGTTCATGTAAATACAGTTTTTAAAACTTGTATTCAACGTTTTATTAACGTCTCTGAGACCTTTAAATTAATTTACATCTCATATTAGTTAGGCACTAGCTATCATAGTGCTCATTTTGAAGCCCGACTCTCTTGGTTCGGGGATTTAGTTGTAGATTTGCCTTATTTATTTTTGTACGAGCTATTTAACAATTACATTAAATGAATGCAGATATTAAAATACAAACACACTATGAATGGAGGAACCCATATATGCATTGGGATGGAGGAGAAACTAAAACCGTATTTTGGATTCTTATTTGGGGTACGGTTGGATTAAATTTACCAGTCTTTGAGTTATGCAGTATGGTTAGGGATGATCTAATAGTTGCAAATAAAAAAATAGGATCAAAAACACCCAATCCCCAATCATTAGGAAGTAAAAAATAATTCGCCCTCTTTTTCATCATTGCCACGACATTTTCTCGTCATCAAATCGTTGCTATCCCGTAAATTCACTCTGTGGTTCTACGTTGATAATAGCAAATCATTCCATTCCATTGTTAATTTTTTGTTCTTAATACACCTTCATTAAAGCATGCATAAATGCAAGGAACAATGTAATGACGTGCAATGAACATCCTGAACTAGCATAAACATAAATTCAGTAGCGAGCCTAGGTCGTTTTCAAGAAGAGTCTAAGACATTGTAAAGAAGAAACATACCAACTCAACGCCTTCTATCGCGGTCACGATCGTCGTCTCTACCTTTAGAGTTTCTCTTGTCAACGTAGTACCTATCTTCTTCACTCCTTCGTCCGTTACCACGAAAAGAATCATCATCCTCATTACTGTGTCTACCTTTACGTCTCCTCTCTTCATAGTCGCTTCTCTGTCTACTCTCGTGATCCCTTCTCCTCTCTCTATGGTCAACATTATCCATATTATACCTCTTTCCGTATTTTCTCTCACCTCGTCCATGTCTATCTCGGGCATAATCCTCACCATCTGCATCATTCGTTTTAGTATCCCGTCCATATTGATCACTTCTCTTAGGATCGTGAGCGTCTCTTCTTCGATCTTCGCGATCTTTGGGGTTATACGAATCACGATGTCTCATGCTACTACGTTTATCGCTGTCTCTGTGTTCTTTTCTTCTCTTTGTATCCCTCGGACTGCTGTTATCTTCCTCGAATACCATATCAAACCTTGGATTGATCAAAGTGAACTAATATTAGGAAGTTCTGCAAATGTAAGCAACAACACGAAGTTATTTTGCAATGCATCGACTGCTATACCTTTTGTTTCCATCTCCACCGCGTTGAGTGTTGTCCTCTTTCAGCGCGTATGTGGATCTTTGTTTCGACTTGTTTGAATCTTCGGTGCAGTCCCTAGCAATATGGTCAAGGGAGCCACATTTGAAGCAACCTCCTCCTAAAATTGGATGGAATAAACACAGTTAAATAATTGATTCAAATCAAAAGGGAAGAAAATCAGGAATTTTCTGGTTAAGAGAAGACATAACCTCCATTTGTATTTGCATTAATAAAGCCAAAGACTAACCCGATCCAGTTCGACCTTTGCGTCTATACTGGGACCATAGCTTTGCAACACTCTGACTAAAATCGACATGAATCCTCCTATCATCAATCAGCGCATTGTCCATCTGCAGTTACCAACGGAGCAAGGAAATGAATTATATATTTACTACATGAATGAATAATAGAGGACGTTTCACACAGTGGATCGATCTTTACGGAGAAGAGAACCAATTATTATGATATAATATGAAACATATGACTATTTACTTTGTAATCAGATGTGTATGCACTTGATTCACAGCATAGTAAACCAACAGATTGAGGCTTCAAAATATCAAGATTCTTCACATTCAAACAGGCATCATTCTAATGTCAGTCTAAAGAAAACATACATATAATTTGCAGGCTGACTTGATAGCCAATGAAACGAACATTCAAGTGCCGGACTGGATAATTTATTAAAGAATTCAAGTGGTATAGTCAACTAAGTTCCTGTAAACAAATTTGCAGCATTATGAGCTGCAAATCCAATCTATGTAGTTTTTAGATTATTAGTGGCTACCAAAGAATGATTAATCAGTCAATGATGTAACAAAAATAAAACATTTTAAATAATCGTATCCAAACACGACCTGACAGTTACAGACACTACGCCATCTTAACAAACGTAAAACAATTTAAAACGAATGCAAGCACCACCTGACAGTTACAGACACTACACCATCAATGCATTGTTGAAAATTTGCGTTCTTAAATAAGTGAGGGAAGTAAGATGCTAAGTTTACCTTAAAATATGCTTGTTCACAGGCATCTTTATCCTCAAACTCTGCCATGGCAAAATAAAAGGAAAGAAGAAATGTAAATGATAAAATTATGATATATGTAAACATTAGAAAGATTAAACAAGCTGATATCTTGCAAAATCCTATCCGTGCTACATGTCTTTTTTTTCCTTTCTTTTTCAAATCTAAGTGAGTGGTAGAAACTTAGCTACAAGACCATTAACATCAAGCACATCACGAAGACATAAAACATGAGAAAATTCTATGCTAAAGTTATCGAGGCAGTCGTTAATATATCAAAAAAGAATCATGCACAAACTCTGCACCAGAGCCATCATATATTAGATTATATAAAATTAGGTCGCATGTATGAAGACAGTTTTTGATTATATGATCAAACTCTATTTCCCCTGACACGTATCTAATACGGAATGAACAAAAGGTGTAACAGAATGAAGCAGAGTTCAGATAGTATATGTACACAATATATTTTATCAAAGCAACGTCAAGGATAGAATGGGTAAAAGCAGACCATTTTGTACCAAAGTAATGGACCAGTTATTTTAAATTGTACAGTATGAAGAACGGTACCGATAAAAGCGTAGCATAAACTGTCCCCAGATTTGTGATCTCGGATTATTTCAGCACTAAAAGGAAACACTTATCAATGACGAATTTGAAGGCAATCAAGTATTTATAATTATATTATAAGCCAACGTGCTATCTGAAGTACTGACGATGTCACAATTCCAAAACGGGAGAAAATTGTGTGCAAGTCCTCGTCCTGCAGATCAATGAGTCATTTCATCCAGTTGAAAACAATGTATTTACTGCTCATTAAGAAAGCATAATCGCACACACAAGAGTCCATATTTGATGGGGAAGAAAGAGGTGAAGGAAATGACACATACCTCAGTTACAGGATTCAGTTTGCATACAAACAGCACATTATCCGGAGGTTTAATCTCAGCATCAGGTATATCACCAATCTATGAAATAAGAAAAAGAAAAAATATCACGTCAGTTCGTATTCAAGACATCAGCCATGAAAGGAAAGTACAGCCAACTATTTCTGATGGATAGTAACTTCACCGTTTCCAATACTACAGCACGAGAATGAGCATCCTTTGCCCGGAGCACTTCCTCAAGCTCTCGCGGATTGAGTGTCTCATCCATAGGGATCCAATCATCCTCCAATCGCACATCATCCACAACCTATGTTCAAAACATCAATCAATGGCAAACTCGTGATTTTCCCAATTGCAGAAACACTTGAAATGAAAGGATAAAGCAATGATGAGAAAAAACATGACTACTGTTGTTCATTTACAGCCATAACAGAATGTTGCTCAGCCAATAACTGTTCCAAAAGCACCATCACTCAAATTTTTTTGCCGGAATAAATAAATATGTCTCAACGGATTTTCAACAAAGTGTCAAGCTTAACTTGTATCTTTCACAAATGTCATAATACATGTACTAGTTGGCCTATCGAGTATCTATCGAAAGTGGAAGTTTGATCTCAAGGTCCATAATTATAATAGAACAGCAACGGAAGACCTAGAAGTGCATCAACAATAAGAATAAGTCATCAATATGCAACTTCCAACTTACATCAAATATCACTTACTAGTTTATACAAGCTTTAAGATAAAGGAAAGTTATAAAGCCTTGTTGCTTTGGTATGCCATTTTTCTAAGCAAAACTTTGTTATCAAGTACATGCAAACATTTTAAAATCCGACAGAGGGGATGTTGTTACATATTCACGCCGAGGTGGGCCGAAAAATAATGGGCCGAACAAGACGTTAAATGATTCGGAAGGGCAGGCCCAAGAAGTGAGGCAAGATACGTGATCGCCTGAAGATATGCTTTTGAATTATTCCTATTTACTTAGTTATTTAGTTCCCATAATTATAGGATTATTAGTTGAGATATTATTTGAGAAGGTAGTATAAATAAGGGAGGGGAGAGCATAGCAGACGTATGGAATTTATGATGAAGGTTTTTCCTTTAGTTTAACCGGTCGGGTTGTGATCGGGAGAGTTCTCGTCTGAATAATTGTTCGCTCTATTATTCAAGTCTTCTATTCTTAAGTAATTGGTCTTTACTCTAACAAATTAGTCCGACCTGCCGCTCCATGCCATACACTCGATCTCAGATGGACAATCGCATCGAGGGGTTAGAGAAGACCGTTGACACTCTGTCGACGACAGTAAGCAATTTATCATCACAAATGTGTCTGGGGAACGACAGATGTGAGCCGACAAGCTGGACCTTCCTCGACTCCCAGACGAACAGTTCCAAGTGTGTCTGGGGAACGACAGATGTGAGCCGACTCGGGGTACATGTCGAGATTTGTCTCTTCAATTGGACTCTTGTACGATTACGTGCGATTTCTATATATTTGAACTCGGCGGCGTGGATGTGATTTTGAGAGTCGACTGGCTCCGTACTCTGGGCGACGTCAATATGAACTGGGAGAGATCAAAGATGGAATTCGAACGAGAAGGGAATTCCTACCGGTTAGCAGGAGAAGCTACAGTCACGAGCGCCCTATAAGCTTTCGATCTCTCTGCAAACTACCTGGGAATGACCTTGATACTATCATATGGCTTACGGCCCTCGATGCAGCACCCACTTCCCACCCAGATCAGCTAACAGAAGATCACCAGACCGACATTTATAGTATTACACAGCGATTCTCAACGGAATTCCAAGAGCCGAAATTGCTACCACCATCTCGACCGTACGATCACCGCATCATTACTCTTCCCGGGACATCGGCCACATCTATTAGACCATATCGTTACGGGCATGCCCAAAAGAGTGAGAACGTCTGGTAGCTGAAATGCTAGCGGCAGGGGTTATTCGCCCAAGCTCGAGCCCGTTCTCAAGCCCGGTCCTTTTAGTGCGCAAGAAAGACAGGAGCTGGCGCTTCTGCGTTGATTATCAGGAACCCAATCGCGTTACTGTACCTGATAAAATTCCGATACCAGTGATTCAAGAACTACTCGACGAATTATGGGGTGCAACTTATTTCACTAAGCTCGATTGGCGTTCCGGTTATCATCAAATCCGAGTTCGAGAAGATATCCCAAAGACCGCTTTTCGTACGCACGATGGTCATTATGAATTTGTAGTAATGCCATTCGGCCTCACGAACGCCCCCACGACCTTTCAATCCACGATGAACGATCTCTTTCGACCGCTGCTTTGCAAGTGTGTTATCGGTTTTCTTCGACGATATTTTGATATATAGTTCTTCATGGACGACTCACCTCGACCACTTATCCACCGTTGGGCTGTTATCAGACAACCACTTTCACGTTAATAGGAAGAAATGTCAATTCGGCCTTCGTAAGATTGAGTACATGGGCCATATCATTTCGGCGGGCACAGTAGCGATGGATCCGCAGAAAATCACTGCAGTACTACGATGGCTAGTTCCTACCTCCCTCAAAGGTGTTCGTGGATTCCTCGGTTTGACAGGATGTTATCGACGCTTCATCCGCGACTACTGGAAAATCGCCCGTCCTCTCACTAATCTCTTGAAGGAATCAGAAACAGAGAGTTTTAGTTGGTCGAGCGAGGCAGTGACGTCTTTCCGCGAGTTGCAAAATGCATTGGTGGTGGCCCCTGTTTTATTGATGCCCGATTTCTCGAAGTCATTCGTTATCGAATGCGACGCTTCAGGAATAGGTATGGGAGCAGTACTTATGCAGGAGCAACACCCGATCGCATACTTCAGTAAAGGGTGGTATCGCACGGGTTCTAGATCGACCTACGAGAGGGAACTCATGGCTTTGGTAAAAGCCATTCAACACTGGCGCCCTTATCTGTTGGGGCGTCACTTTACCGTTCGGACCTATCACCGCAGTCTACGCTCTTTGCTACACCAAAAGATTGCTACTCCCGCCCAACAAGTCTGGGTGGCGAAACTTTTGGGTTACTCGTTCGATATTGAGTATAAACCGGAAAGCACAAATTGAGTATAAACCGGCAGCGGATGCATTATCCTGACAACAGGTGGTACCCCAGCTCGGCGCATTGAGTATGCCAAGTTGGCTCGATGGCCCCGCACTTCAAACAGATGTTCGTAAGGATCCCACCCTTGGTCCTATTATCGACAAATTGAAGGATGATCCTCTTTCCCAGGCCCCGTATCACCTCATCAACGACTGGTTATACTACAAAGGACGTCTGGTTATCCCGGAAAAGTCGGATTGGATACCACGACTATTGACGGAATTCCACACAACACCTATCGGGGGTCACTCGGGCGCCTACCGGACCTATCGAAGGTTGGCCAGCTCTTTATATTGGCGCGGCATGATGCGGAGCGTTACAGAATTTGTGGCACTGTGCTTGGTCTGCCAACGCTCAAAATATGAAGCTCTTTCTCCGGCCGGGCTACTATAAGCATTACCGATTCCGGAACAAATCTGGCCCGATGGACTTCATAACGGGTCTGCCCAAGTCAAACGGGTTCGATAGTATCCTAGTCATCGTTGATTGTTTGTCCAAATACGCTCACTTCGTTGCGTTGAAACATCCCTATACAGCGCGAACCGTGGCTGAAAAATTCGCCGAGAACATCGTTCGCCTACATGGTATTCCGCAGAGTATTGTATCTGATAGGGCTTCGATCTTCTTAACTAACTTCTGGCAAGAGCTATTACGTTTGCAAGGTACGACATTGAAAATGAGTTCCGCATACCACCCCCAAACCGACGGCCAATCTGAGGTCTTAAATCGGACGTTAGAGACGTATTTACGTTATTTTATCAGCGAGGAACCACGTTCATGGGTCAAATGGCTGCCCTGGGCAAAATATTGGTACAATACGTCTTTTCCGACATCGACTGGAACCACGCCCTTTCATGCAGTTTACGGAAGACCACCCCAGACACTCTCGGGCTTTCTCCCAGGCGAATGCGGAGTCGAAGCTGTTTATGACCACCTGAGAGACCGTGACGATATAATATGTCAACTCAAGTATAACCTTGAACGCGCCCAACAACGCATGACAAAGGCTGCAAATGCACATCGTCGCGCAGTAGAGTTCGAGATAGGCGATGCTGTATTTCTCAAACTTCGCCCTTTTTGTCAAGATTCAGTAGTGGCTCGGTCTCATTGAACGTTAGCTGCTCGTTATTATGGACCTTACACTGTTATTGATCGGATTGGAACAGTGGCTTATAAGCTGCGACTTCCCAGAGGATCACGTGTTAATTCCGTTTTCCATGTTTCGCAACTTAAGAAGGTCATGGTAGATCACTTGGTGGAGGACTCTCTTCCCTGTCACTTGTCCGACATCTCTCCGAAGCTCATGCAGCCCGAGGCGATTCTTGATAGCCGTTAATCGATGATAATGCCGTGCGGAAGTACTTGATCAAATGGAAGAATCGCCCTCTCGAAGAAGCAAGTTGGATGGTAGAAACCGAAATGCGTCGTTTGTTTCCCGACTTCCGCCTTGAGGACAAGGCTGTTTTTCATGGGGGAAATATTGTTACATATGCCGAGGTGGGCCGAAAAATAACGGGCCGAGCAAGACGTTAAATGGTTCGGAAGGGCAGGCCTAAGAAGTGAGGCAAGATACGTGATCGACTGAAGATATGCTTTTGAATTATTCCTATTTTACTTAGTTATTTAGTTCCCATAACTATAGGATTATTAGTTAAGATATTATTTGAGAAGGTAGTATAAATAAGGGAGGGCGTATGAAATTTATGAGGAAGGTTTTTCCTTTAGTTTAACCGGTCAGGTTGTGATCGGGAGAGTTCTCGTCTGGATAATTGTTCGCTCTATTATTCAAGTCTTCTATTCTTAAGTAATTGGTCTTTACTCTAACAAATGTTGCAATTGCTTACTTCATCTTTTGGCTTTCCTTCAGGTGACGCATCAGGAATCAAATCCGTTAGTTGCGGTGGATCATCAAAAGGGTCATCTAAGATGTATGTGTGTTTAATTCTGCAATGCCAATATCGTTAGAAGAGAGAATATTCAGAAATCAATCCTACATCCAATATCAACACAGTTGGCATTGGCAAAACAAAAAATCTGACCTTATGTTTTTGAAGGGTTTGTTGTTCTCATCCACGTAAGCTTCATTTATTCTGGTAAGTGTGTCCAATCCCTCTGCAACCTCTCCAAACACCTTGCAACCAAAATTACGGAAACAACTGACACACAGATTATGTTCGTAGTTAAGCAGATTTAGTATTTCCCCTACCCCATAAGAGTACGTGAATACGCTTTAAAAGTTTAAAATAGTAGCTTTTAATGATTCCATGCATTCGTGTTCATTCCATCATATTCATAATTTGTTTACTTATTTAATCTCAGCCTTCCCTTGGCATCACATACCATCATAATAAATCACAATTAATTCTCCATAGATTACTTATCAATTCTAAGAAGAGAAAAGAATCAAATCGTAACTTTCTAAAAACTTGTAACAGCAAAACTGCAATAGGCATAGAACTCACCGTGTGTTTTCCGTCGAGGTAATCAAGATCATCACGCAGAGTGATATAAAACTGGATAACGACACGAACACAACAGAAATTCAAGTAGTTAATCATCCATATATTACCGAAACTTCATTTTGCAACATGATAAATAGAACAAAATCACACCTGAGAAGCATTTAGATTCTCCCCAGCACTAGCCATGGCTATGGTCCCCATTTTTGTATGCTTAACGTCCAAATTAATTTCATCACTGAAAAACCGAGCCTGGTCGCCATACAAGAATCTGAAATAACAAGTTGCAACGCAATCAACTAAAATGAAGTTCCAAAACGTGAAGATTAATGAAAAGTTCGAGACCAAGACTGAGAATCTTTGGGAATAAATCCTCGTAAAATACAACAGCGGCAGTAAATAGTTGAAAAAAAGGACCTAGGTATCAGATATGGCACAAACTATGGGAACAGCCCTTAACCAACCATCCTTATATCGCAACAAGCACGTCAGTGGTACAAACTGTTAGAGCTTTTAAATAAAAGCTGACAGAGCAAAAAACTTTTTACTTGTAGATAGAATCACCACCAGTGCCAGCCCCAGTGGGGTCCCCCGTCTGTGCTGTAAAATCCTTCTGCACTGTGTGGAAGAGGCATCCATTATAATATTTTATCCTGTGATGTTTGAAAGCAATATAGAATCAAAAAGAAATTATCAGCAACCCACAACGATTTTCTACGAGCGTCTTCCAAGTTCCAACTTATGACCATAAATTAAGAAGACATTCACAAGGAAAACTGTACTATCAGCTACACAAGCAGGCATACTACCTACATGGTTGGGACTATTACCAAGTCATTCAATAATCAAATTAATTAGCGAAAAAGAAAGTAGCTCATTAACACCGGAGAAATGTCAAAGAAACGTGGACAAATTTCAATTCACTCAACTAATTTCACTATTTTCGTAGCAGAAATCTCGAAATGGGACTAGATGCATCGAAAAGTGTAGCGAACAGAAAATTTGAAAATTAAAACACCCATCATAAACATATCAAAACTTTACGGAAAACCTGGGAAAAACAATAATAAGTTCACGAGGTTTGAATAAGAAATTACTTGCAGAGCTTGAGAAAATTTTTGCAAGTCAAGGGGCAACGATCAGTGAAGAGATCCACCACTAAATCGCCCAAGCTCGTCACTATCATAACAGACATTAGACAACGATTTTTCAGGAAGTTAGATTACGGAACCGATAATACAATGGGTTTTTGAGCTCTTCCCACTTCCCTTTCGATTTCAATTTTTACCCTCACCTTTCTCCTCCTATCTTTGACCCATAAAAGACTTTCTTAAATACAAAATTACAGTTTCGATGTGGGAGAATTTTGAGAAAAGGTACTCACATCCTTGGCTATTAAGTAAAAGGGATTGAGTTTAAACTGACCAAAATATCCTTACTCAAAAAATGATTAAGATAGCTAAACTTACGATTTTTTATTCGACTTTTATTTGAACATTATTCGAATTACAACAGCAGAATGCTTTATCAGAACGTTATTCGAATACTTTACTCGAATTATTTTATTCGAATTATTATTGGAATTTCTTATTCAAAATATGCATTCCAAATTATCCATTTTTCGAATTTTTTGTTCGATTACCTTATCCAAATGTTATTCGAATGTTTTATTCGAATCCTTTTATTCGAATTATTTTATTAGAATTTTTTATTTGAAATTTTCAATTTTATTCAATTTTTTTGAAATTTTTCCGAATTTTATTAGAACAATTCGAATTTTATTAGGATAATTCGAATAATATTCTAATTATTCGAATTTCTAGTTACGAATAATGTTTGAATAATTCTAATAAAATTCGAAATCTTAAATCGAATTATTTTATTGGGGATTATTTTTCTTATTCAAATTACTTTTTCAACTTAAGTATCCAAACAACTCCATTTTTGACGTGGATGGACTTTGAATTTGAAAAGGTAAAAAACATAAAAGTTTTATAATAGCTAGGTGTCCAACAGAACTTGAATCAGGGTAATTGATGTCTTAGATCAAAAGTTATGATCGAAAATGTGTTAACTGCCATTTCTGAAATATAAATTCGAAAACAATCGTCAACTTAAGGAACGCTCATTTTCCAAGTTAATACACTCCGAATTCATAGAAGCGTAAGACATAAGAATTTTGTATAATCAAGTTAGCTATCCAAAACCATTTGAGTCGGGGTAATTGATGCTCTAAAACGTAAGTTACAATCGAAAATGTGTTAACTGCTATTTCTTGACAGCAAATTCTAAAAGCATTCGAAACGTTAGCCAAAACACTCATTTTCCGAGCTGATAACTTCGAATTAGAAAATGTGTAAAACACAATAACTTTTTATAATCAAGTTATCTGTACCTAGAAGTTTACATCGAAATAATTGATGCTATGAATCGAAAGTTATGATCGAAAATATTTTAACTGCCAATTTATTAGACTTTTATTCGAATTTTTGAACCACGTTTCGAAAAGACCAATTTTTTACGTCGATCGACTTAGAATTTAAAAAAGTATAAAACACCAGAGTTTTGTCTAATTGAGTTAGCTTTCCAACAGAATTCGAAGCAGTGTAATTGACATCTTGGATCGAAAGTTATGATGGAAAATGTGTTAGCTGCCATTTATGGACAACAAATTTGAAAAGCATTCGTTGAAATGATATCAAGAACTCATTTTTTATGTCGATAGACTTCGAATGCGAGAAAATGTAAAGAATTGAAGTTTTTGATAGTTAAGTTTGTTGTCAAAATTCATTTTTCGTGATGGCATTCGTAAATGGATATCACGTCGAACGTGTTGAAATTACAATGTACGACTTATGATTCATATATGTGCCAAACATGTGCATTGTGTTTAAATTATTGTGATTCAAACATGTGTAATGTGATTATAAATATTATAGTTTTATGATTTTACTCATTGATTTTGCAACTAAATTAATATCGCATTGTAGAACTCATTACCATCTTCATTAGACATTGATACCACATATTCTTCATTGAGCATTGATACCTTGTTAAACTATGTCTCGGAAAAATACATTTTTGAAGTCGATAAAGTTTGAATTAGAAAAGGTGTAAAACACAAAAATTTTGTATAATCAAGTTAGATGCAAGTTTGAATTAGGGCAATTGGTTCTCTGAATCAAAAGTTATAGTCGAAAATGTCTTAACCGCCATTTTCTGACAGCTAATTCGAATTATTCGAATTTAATTCGAATGTATTCAAATTATTAGGATTTAATTCGAATTATTCAATTCGAACATTCGATAAGGTCGAATTTATTTGATTCGAGTTATTTACCCTCATTACTTATCTATCCGAAGCGGAAAAATTCATTTTGAAGTCGATAAAATCCGAATTAGGAAAAGTGCAAAACATAAAAATTTTGGATAATCAAGTATTCTGCCCAACAAAGTTTGAATCAGGGTAATTGGTCCTCTCTATCGAAAGTTATGGTCGAAAATATCTTAAACAGATTTTTCAAGTAAAATAATTTGAAAGACGATATCGTCGAGTAAAAACGAAATTATCGACTGTGAGACGGCGAATGCAGGCACGATGAGAAATATATTAATGGGTGTTGGATTTTTGTTGGGATTTTTTTTGGAACCATTTGCAGAAGAAGAAACGACGAAGAAAAAACGACGATGGAGAAGATGAACAGTAAAAATGAAAATAGATAATTAAATATTTATTAATTAAGTGAAGATTAACTAATTACTAATATAATCAACCTCACTCCCTTTTTTCTAATTGATAAAGTCAACATCCATTTTTTTTTAATTCTTTTAAAAACTAATCCCTTATGTTAAATTAGCCCATCGATGTGCGGTTCGAAATCACACGCGTATTTAAGGTTCATATATAGGTGAATTTAGAGTTAAATACCTAATCGTATTTTAGTATTAAGATTCAGGGCTTTTTAATAAAAAAAATAAAAAATTATAAAGCATTAACAAAATAATTATCAAACCAAAATCATTTATAAAATAGAGAAATTCGTATAAATTCCATACGAGTTACTTAACACGTAGAAGCTCTAATCGAGTTACTAGCCTTGCTAGCGAGTGCGTACACGTGGCGTAACTCATATACAGTTATTGCGAGTTATAACTCGTAACTCGTATAAACTGTATAAGAGATAGATCTGGTTTTAAAAAACATAGATCGACGAAGACGAACAGACGAAGGCGAAAAAGAAGACGAGACGAAGCCGCCGAAGCTCCCGCCGCCAAGCTCAAGGACCTCCTACTGCTCGCCGCCGTCGCCGCGACCCGCCGCCTCGCGACATGCCGTCCTCCTGCTGTTCTCTGTCGCCCTCCGCGACCTGTCTCGCCCGCCGCACCGCCTCGCCGATGTCTTGCTGCCCGCCGCCGCCTCGACGACCTCCTCCGCTGCAACCTGCCACTGCCCGCGTCGACCCGCCGTCCCGCCTCAACGACCTTCGCCACCTGCCGCTGCCCGCCTCCACCCGCCGCCGCCAGCCACCGGCCGCCGCGACCCGCCCTGCCTCGTCGACGTCTTGCTGCTCGCCGCCGCCCCGCCTCGACTACCTCCTCCGACGCGACCCGCCTCAACCCGCCGTCCCGCCTCGACGACCTCCTCCGCCGCTGCCCGCCTCTACCCACCGCCGCCAGTCGTCGCCCGCATCTGCCTGCCTCGAGCCTCGTGACAATATACGTGCGATGACCTCCGGTGAGCGATCATCGTGCCTCCTTATATGGTATTTTTTATTTTATGAAGTATTTTATTTTATCGTCGATTATATTTTGAGTTTTTATTGTAGAATGATTTAGACTCTTCTTACGGGCCTGTTAATAGTTCGGTGTTGACGATGCAGTCAAATCACCGTAGTAGGGATTTAGTGTTAGATGAGACCGCGATAGATAGGACTATTAAGATTAAGTCCTTAGAGAATGTAGCGTGGGGTACGAGAGAAGCACCGAATGTCCTACACTGTCGCTTATTAGGGAAGTTGAACGATATGGGTCTATACTATAATACCCCGAATATTTATGAGCACGCTAATATGTGAGTTTAGGTGCAAATTATGTGTTTAGGTGATTTCATGACTATGTGTTTATTTAATTGTGTGTTACTAGGACAACTGACCGGGTTGAAAATTTGGGCTAAAACTTAAAAATAATTTTGGATAAAGTCTATAATTTTTGGATAAGAGGAATTATTAATAAAAGCTAGATATAAAGAATTTGAATTGTATAATAAAAATAGTAATAAGAATGAAATTTGGCTATATAAGGTTCTCTTGGGCCCAAGTATTATAAATAATAGTATCTTAGTAGAAAAGTTACTTAGGCCCAAAACCTTTCATACATATCATATAAGAGTGTGCTTAATTCTAAGGTAAATGTCGTCACAACTAGTCCAATCAACTCAAACTTCGAAGCTTTAATGTATATCTACAATTTACTAAAAGCAACGAAACATTGGTCTTATGATTAAGAACAAACACAAGAATAAAACAAGAGAGAAGAGAAATTTGGTGGGTTTTGGCCAGCTTAGGAACGGATAGCAAGTTCAAAAGAAACTCAAATCAGAAGAAAAGGTAAAAACCTTATTGACATCTTTGAATCCTTAATAGGTCACGAGTTACGTGTTTTTAAACCTTATAGGGTCATATGAATTAGGAAAAGTCTTGAACGTATTAGATATAGTTATGAGCAGAAATGTTATGGTGCTCACCTTGCGTGAGCACCATCCGTGGGCACCTGTTATGTGGCATTTTTTTGTGCCACGTCAACATGTCAAATCAACCCCGACGGGTTCACTAATCCCATGTGTATGTTATAGATTAATAAAAAATCCCATCGTATGCCGATTTGGCGTGTTGATGTGGTTGGTGCTCACGAAGGTGCCCACGCAAGGTGAGCACCATAACATTACTATGTATATATTTTTAAAGTTTAAATCCATAATTAGCCGTGTAAGTTAGGATGATGATTTTCGAAATATGAGGATTATAAGCACAAGAATTATTAGGCACGAAAATTATATAGGATTAGGGTTGCATGAGTTAGTTTATGAGGGTTTAGAAAGGTTTAAAGCTCATATTAAATGTTCTTGGAAAAAGAATGTTTTGATTAAAGTCCTCGATAACTGTAAGTGTTGAATCTGTTTTGGAGTTGGCGAATTAGACTTCACGAATTGAGGCCAAGTGACGAGTCCTACATAGGGAGTGATGACTTTGCGAATCGTTAAGAGCTTAAAAGCTATTTCGCGAACTCTAACACTTGGCGAACCCAAGTTTGCGAACCAGCGAACTTCGCAACCCTAGCTGAGTAATTTCGCTAACTCAACGAGGTTGGCGAACTCCATGAATTTGGCGAATTCCATGTGAGAGCTAATTCGCGAACGAGCTTGGCAAATTCCGTCGTTCTTATGAAGGCTTCGCGAACCAATTAATCACTTCGCGAACTGAGTGCGCAACTTTGAAAGGGCGTGATATGTTTACTTCGTGAATCCGTAAAACTTCGCGATATAGGACCTTCCACGAGCCATGTGGAGTTCGCAAAGCCTACTTGGCGAAACCATGAGAATTTCACGAATAAATATTCGCGAACCAAGTATGTGAGGCAGTTCGCGAACTATGGTGTAGTTGGCGACCCTAACCATTTGGCGAATTAAGAGTGAATTCGCGAACCAATAAGGGTTTCGCGAATTGATCGTCGATTTCAAATTTAACTACGAAACTTAATTATTTTAAACTAGTACAATTCTAGAGTTAATAAATATACTAATAATATTTATTTATTCAGAGGATCGACAGTTAGGGACTCCACCGAGTTTCGTACTTGATTGTAACAGGAGGGCAGATATGTGAAATCCACCTACGATACGTAATCCTTTTATGTGAATTTCATGAATTATGTGATTATGTTAATTCACTGACTTATATGACTTGGCAAATTATGTGCATTACATGTATTATATTTATTGCACGTCCATGTTTTACATGTTCGATATTATTGCACGTCATATGTACACTTGTTGCACGTCAAATGTTATTTGCACTGCACTTGCATACCAGGTCAGTGTGAGGGGATTGAGTACGTGCGGAACGGTAACGTTTGGGGAGTCGACGAGTGGTGTTGGTCATTGCGTCGGGTAGAGTGGGTGTATGCCGCTCTAAAGAGACATGAGTAGGCTGCCCGTGCTCCAGTACGTACCACTCTAAAGTGACCTGAGTGGGCAGACCGAGCGATAGGATGGTGCTTGGGTGCGTGCCACTCTAAAGCGACCTGAGTTGGCCGCCCGAGCATCGGGACGTTAGTGGTTTGGGTGTATGCCGCTCTAAAGAGACCTCAGCAGGCTGCCCATGCTCTAGTACGTACCACTCTAAAGAGACCTGAGTGGGCCGAGCGAGGGGAAAGTTCTAGTACGTACCACTCTAAAGAGACCTGAGTGGGCATACCGAGCGTGAACCTCAACTCGGGGAAATAGGCCACTCCAAACAGACCTGAGAAGCCTTCTCATTCTAAAGCGACCTGAGTGGGATACCCGAGGGTGTAGTGTAGAGTCGCGGGGAGTCGTGAGACGTGATGGGTCGTGAGACGAGTCGGGCGTGCATGTTGTGAGGTGTATGGGATGAGACTGAGCGCACGCTGTATTCACGTATATTTCACCTACTGACCAAATAGCTCAGGGTTCTACGTGTTGTAGGTACCGAGCCCAGGCGTTGATGCGCGTCGAGGCTAAGGCAGGCTGACGGCGGTGCTCCACGGACTTTTGAGGGCGAAGTTGTACATGGATGCGGCCTGTGGATCGATTAGGGTTTTGAGCGTCTTGTTATTTTGGGGCTACGACCCGCGTAAAGTGATGATGATGTAGATGATATTCGTCTTATTATTTCGCGACTTACTTTGCGAAAATCCGCCACTAATTGTCATTAGAAAGTGAGGGTCGCCACATATACAGCGCCTACAGTTGTATGTCGCAGAGGGTTGACCATCATTTGATTACAACATTGGTAAAGCGTTGGGGGAAGGAGACCCAAACGTTTCATTTTTTTGTTGGGGAGGCGACCGTCACTTTACAGGACATAGGTATTTTGTGGGGTTAACCTGTAGATGGTAGTTGTGTCTCCGGTGTGATCCATACGAGGACGATCACACATTGGATGGACGAGTGCGAGCGGTTGCTAGGTTTTAGACCGCCTAGTGAGAAAATTAAGGGGTCATCGCTGTCGATGAAGTTGTTAGCGAGTTGGTTGTTGGTCCATCCGATTTCGGATGATAGTGATGAGGTAAAGGTTGAGATCAGCACTGGGTTATGCGATGCTGCTCTTTAGTGCGGTGATGTTCCCCAATTGTAGCGCCAGCACCGTGTCGTTGACGTACCTTCAACTGTTGGAGGATATTGAGGAGGTGGCCATGCAGGAAACTCCCGCCGCTCCTCAAAATTCCGACGAGGCTCTTCGTTCAAATTAAAATTTATATTTTCAATTATTTCAACAAAAACCTCAAAACAAGTGTTCTCCGAATCGGGATGTATGAAAAATTATAAATCGTTGTCGTTCGAGATTTGGAGTAGCTGATGAAAGAGGCGAGAATGTTGAAAGTATTCATTTTTTGCATGGACAATCAACGAACAACGACTACTATAAGCACCTGTAATTTTGAACAACGACATAAACTCCAAAAAACTGGTGTTGCGACGAATTCGCCTATACGCAATAGGACGGATAATATATTTAATCGGATGATGATTGTCTTGGTAATAATCTTGTGTCTTGGTATAGTAAGAAACAAAATTGCGTGTCATTGTCTACAGCTGAGTCTGAATATGTAGCTGCGGGTAGCTGTTGTATTTAGCTTATGTGGTTATGTTTTGTGACTATGGTTTAGAATGTGAGTCCGTACATATATATTGCGATAACCTTAGTGCCACCAACATCTCTAAAAACACTACATTCACGTACCAAGCACATAGATATTAGGCATCATTTTCTGAGACATATGGTAGAGAAAGAATTAGTGTGCATTGAGCATAGATACGAAACACGAAACATCAGTTAGCTGACATTTTCCCGAAAGCATTGGATTCCGAAAGGTTTTCGGACCTGAGAAAATCCATAGGTTTGCATCAGACTGTCTGATTGTTGGTCCAACCAACATTTGGATCAACATAGCATATGTTGAACTTGATAGTTACGGTTTTGATATTTGATTTAATATTCTTCTCTGTATCCGTGAACTGACTCGATCCTACTTGAACATTTTTTGAAATGACCCAATCCCTTACAAATAGGATCTTGGTAATCAGTTTCCCTAGGTACACGGCATTCGCATTGACGATGTACACTTTAAGACAAAAAGCCTATCCTTACTGCGTATAAGCCTGCTCATAAACCTATTACAAGATATAGGTTCTTGGTAATAAGTATCCCTAGTACACGACATTCGCTGTGACGATGTACTCTTTGCGATAAAAATCCAATCCTTGATATTTAGGGAATAAGGGCAGTGCAAAATCAGGATAATTAAGGTGAAAGGGCAGAAATGAAAGGAAACTGATTTGAGAGGGTCGGGCAAAAAGTCTAGAATTACGGAGTAAGAATGTTGAGTCTTATATTGGGGCAACATGTGTAACTGTCAGTTTGATCATGCTCTAATTTTTGTGCTTTCGTTTATTTGTCTTAGTTTTCTAGGATTGCATGTGTCAGTTTCGTGTGTCTAGTGTCTATATCTCTCAGAATTGCATTAGTATTTATCGAAGAATGGCCTGTTACGCCTGTCTCAAGTTCTCATCAACGTCGTCTAATCGGTTAGTATCGCTCGCTCAAACTATGTTTTTTTACTTGGTATGTTTCGCTGAATCATGACTTGCTCCTGATTTCTACATATGCGTGAATTCTCTTGGACTGTTAGAATTTTTTTTGGCTTGGCTCGATAACTTCCATTTTCATAAATTATATTTCATAATATAGGCAATCTCTGCAAATTCGAAAAGTATTTTCAGACCTTTATAGACTTCAAGAGTTATACTGCTCTGCTTGGATACTTTTATTCTTGAATGTCTATTGCGAGCTCACTCAATTTCGAGTCTCAGAATGTTGAACCAAATGTTGGCTCCACATCTTCCTCAACATCTCACCTGGAGAAATTCTCTGAGGTCCTTTTTCCAAAATAGGGGGGAGAAGATGGTCTTAATCAAGGTGATGCAACTTTTGCTGGTAGTGCTAAGGGAACTTCGATAGGGGGAGCTAGAACTGAAACAGAAAGAAGCTAAAGAATCCATTGAGTGACTTATCCTTATCAACTTTTACGTGCCTGATAAGTTTTATATTTTTGTGCATGCTGATTTGGTTCTCTACTATGATTGCCTGTTGAATGTTTGTGTTCCCTAATGAACCCTGGACAGCTTCGTACTAATTTCTAGTACTTTTTTTATTTTTTACTCTAACAATATTTGATTTGTTTTTTGGTTGAGTATATTTTGCCTTCACGGGGGAGTTTTGGAACGTCAAATTAAGGGAGAGATTTCTTCCTTCCCAAAAAGGGGGAGATGATGCAGAAGAAGAAGCCAGGACGGACTAAGTTAAGTGGATGTGCATGAGTTTTGGGAAGAAAGACAAGAAGAGGGAGATTGTTAATGTCGAAGACATGATCGAAGATATGAATACGATTTTGTCTTCCTTCCAAAAACAAGTGATGCAGTTACCAACAACAGAAGATATGAATCATATCAATTGGGGATTGCATCTACCATAAATAGAAGATATGAGATCACCCAAGAACTTAAGAAGAATCGAACTTAAATATTTACTATATTTGGGGAGATCTTCGAGGAGTTATGTTAGGAGATTCTCAAGATATCTTTTACCAATTCAAGAGGGAGCCAATGCCTATAAATATAAGGAGAGTTCGAGCTGCCATTGAGAGCCTTGAGCGAGAAAATTTGGAGACACATTTTGCGAGCTACGATGAGCAAAACAGACGAGACTTTGAGCGAACGAGATCTGAAAAGAACGAGAGATCGTTCATTGTATTGCCTAGCTTTATTCTTTCCCTTTGAGTCTGGAGTCTAGACGTAAGCTTTTAGGAATTGAATCTTTAGATTCGTTTTAGGCATGAGTTTACTATCTTCGATAGTTGTTCTTTTGAAATCCATTTTTAATAGTCGAATTTTGCCACGAGGGTCGCAGCAAGTTGAAGAACTTGCTGCATAAATTTACATCTCGTGTGTGTCGCTCTTTACTACTAAATTTTATTTTTCCGATGTGCTAAAACGTTCTGATCTCGAGTGTTGGCCTGTGTGTTGGATCAACATTTTAGTCAACATATCTGTGTCTGCTTTTAAACTTAGTTAGGTTGCATCCATATTGTATAGGGACCACTTCATCATTCCATCATCAAGCCCGTCGCGATCGACGAAAGTGAGCGGCTTGTCGCATTCCACACTAAGTTTGGGTGGTTGGACGGGACGAATCTTGCGTGCGGCTAAGGTGACGATCGATCCTTGGGGCTTAGACGGGGCAAGCCAACATACTTGGCGGCAGTATTGCTTGATGAAGGGAGAGCCGAGGCTGAGGTGCCGATCGAGCTGACGAAGGTGTTGTCTGAATTTGAGGACGAGCTACAGAGACAATTGGACGAGCTACTTGATGCAGGGCTGATCCAACCGTCCAAGGCTCTGTACGGTTCGCCGATCCTGTTTCAGAAGAAGAAGGACGTGACAATGCACTTTTGTGTGGACTATCGCGCATTGAACAAGGTGACGGTGAAAAACACATACTCCATTCCGATTGTGCTGGATCTGTTCGATAAGCTGGCGAGGGTGGAATGATTTTCGAAGGTCGACTTGAGGCCGGGTATTAACAAGTGCTTATAGCGAAGGGAGATGAGGCGAAGACGACTTGCGTGACGCGTTACGGGACGTGCGAGTTCTTGGTGATGCCGTTCGGACTCACAGATCACCAACCATGTTTTGCAACCTATAGAATAACGTTCTTTATGATTTCTTAGACAGATTTGTCATCGTATACTTAGACGACATTGTGATCTACTCGCAGTCCATGGCGGAGCATGCGATCCACTTGCGAGCGGCCTTCGAGGCATTGCGGCGGCATCGCCTCTACCCCAAACGGGAGAAGTGCGATTTTGGTTTCAGAGAAATCTCATTCTTGGGGCACATTATCTTGGGTGGTTCTATCAAAATGGACCCGAAGAAGCTGCAAGTGGTTTTTGATTGGGAGAGGTCGAAGAACATGTATGGGTTAGTTCTTTCCTCGGCATGGCAAACTATTATCGGTGATTCATCAAGGTTATTCACATATCGCAAGCCCTTTGACGGACATGCTCAAGAAGGGAGCACAATCGACTTGGTCGGAGAAGGTCGTCAAGGCGTTCGAGGACTTGAAGGACGTGCTCGCGTCCGAGCTAGTCTTGAGGCTGGAGGGTTTCACCAAGCCATTCGAGGTGCACACCGATGCATCGGGGTAGGCCCTTGGAGGAATTCTCGTACAAGACGGTCATCCGGTGGCGAGTCGAAAGTTCAAGGAGGCGGAGGGTCGATTTTTGACACACGAGAAAGAGATGACGGTGGTGATCCATTGCTTGGAGACGTGGCGACATTATTCATTTGAGACAAAGTTTGTCGTGTTGACGGACAACGTCGCCAATACTTACTTCAAGACGCGGAAGAAGTTATTCCAAAGCAGGCGAGGTGGCAAGAATTCCTAGGAGTGTTCGACTTCGAGTGGATCCACAAGCCGGGTCGGCACAATGATGTGGCCATGCATTAAGCTGCAAGGGTGTTGAGACCTTTGTTAATGCTTTAAGTTCGGCAACTTCAGACTTTGAGGGGAAGGTACGCACGGCATCTAGCTCACAAGGCTTATCAGAAGCTCATTGAGTAGGTCAACGACGGCGTGGTGCGACAATACTGGCTAGAAGATGGGATCCTGGTGGTGCAGGGTGGACGAATCTACGTGCCAGAAGGCGAGTTGCAACATGAGTTGCTTCGGGAACACCACGACACGTTATGGGTAGGACATCCGGCCGAGGGTCGGATGTACGCCTTGCTTTCGAAGAAGTTCATCTGGCCGAAGATGAGAGAGGACGTTCAGGCCTACGTGTGATCTTGCTTGGTGTACTAGCAAGATAAGGCCAAACGATGAAAGTAAGCCGGCTTGCTAGAGCCGCTGCCTATACCGTCGAGATCTTGGGAGTCGGTCTCGATGGATTTTATCACCGCATTGCCTAAGGGCCAAGGGTGTAATTCGATACTTGTGGTAGTGGACAGGTTTTCGAAGATGGCGGTGTTGGCGGAGATTTTCTTCATGCACGTGCTGAAGTACTTCGGTGTACCCACCTCGATAGTGAGCGATCGAGATGCGCTTGGACGTTCCTCTTCAAGCTTCTTGGGATGAAGTTGAATTTCTTGACTGCTTTTCACCCGCAGACGGATGGCCAGATGGAGCGGGCAAATCAGACCTTGAGAAGTACTTGAGGCATTTCATCTCGGCGAGCCAGGCAAATTGGATCGAGCTACTTGACGCAGCGCAATTTTGTTACAACTTGCATGAGGCCTCGGTGACGAAGGTAAAACCGTTCGAGTTGGTGTACGGCTGTCCGAACCAGCCAGCAGTGGTGGCGACGCGAATGATAGGCGACTGTCCTGCGGTGTATCAGTTCGCAAGGACCAGGCACGAGCTCTGGACCGTGGCCAAAGATAGCATGGCTGTGGCGCCCCACGCCACTACACCCGTATACTACTCTAAGACTATAAATACGAGCTCGAGAAAATAAAACGCAAGAATTCCGTATGAAAATTTGTCGATAACACTTGTACTCGACCAATCAACACCCACTCACCAAATAAAATTAGACTCGCAAACTCGTAGTAAAATAACTTTACCTTCAAAAGAAACAGTCCTCCTACAACGTTCAAACTGACAAACTACGCAGCTCGACTGGACCAATATAACATATATATACATATCATACATAACGATGTCCAAAATGAGGCCAAACATACTTCATTGATAACTAGAAGACTATACAAACCCAAAACAAAAGAACTCGCTCGTCCACAGGTCGTCATCCATGTACACGTCATCTCAAAAGTCCGTGGGAGCTTCAACAGCTAGCCTCATAAGTGAGTATCCGACAACATCATCGGGCTCACCTACAACACATGAACGATGTGAGCTGATTACTCAATAAGCAAATGCCAAAACAATATAAGCCCGTGTAAAATATGATTGGAACTATATCGGCTTGCGATATGAATTCCTCACGTGATTCAAATGCAACATAGTATGCTATATGGCACTCATGCTTTCGTAACTATGCAGTCATACCCTCATAATGATTCACTCAACATGGGCCCTGAGACTGAATAGTACGATACCGAAGAGCCCAATCAATATCAATGAGGCCTATAAATATCAATTCTGCACGGTCTCTTTCACCCGCCCAGAAATAGCTGCATGATCTTTTTCACCCGTCCAGGCTGCACGGTCTTTTTCACCCGTCCAGAAAAGACGTCGTCACGTCAGGACAATAAGGGCACCGTACCGCCATAGGGGAAGGGCTCTAGTGGACCATCCCATCGAAGGCGGTCTTCTCCACCACGAGATTCCCCCGCATATCGTAGTATCGTCTTGATAAACGTATTTTAATACGTTTATTGTTGTATTTATTTGGGTTATAATAGGGTATTTTTTATTATTCCATGCATTTCTTGGCTATGTTTACACTCATTTAAATATGGTAGGACATTCGAACGGTTATCGGGCGAAGAGGAACGAAAACGAAGCAAAAATGACACAAAAAGGATACAAATGAAGCTGCCAGGAATTGTTCATGACCGTGAACAGTCATGCAATAGGCCGTGAACGTCGACAGAAAGAGCAATCCTGAAGAGTCACGGCAGTGAGCGATCTTGCAGTAGGCCGTGACTCGCGGCAGAAAGAGGCAAAATCGACACTGTCCCTCGTCACGGCCGTGAACCCTCATGTACGAAGCCGTGAACGTGGATAAAGAGCTTAAAGGAGGAAAGAGCTTATGTGTCACGGTCGTGAGTCCTCATTCCAAAGGCCGTGACTCGCGGCAGAGACTAAACAAACGCATTGCTGTCCATTGTCACGGCCGTGAATGTCCTTGCACTAGGTCGTGACTCTTGGCAAGGTTTAAGCATAAGTCACGGCCGTGACTCTTGTTGTACGAGGCCATGAGGGGTCTAACAAATGCGGAAATTAGCCTAAATTTCATGCTTCACGGCCGTGAAGGCCCGATAAGAGGCCGTGAACGTTCCAAAATTCAGGGTTAAGGCCCAAATTCGAAGCATAAAAGGGGAGTTCTTCTCAGAACTCAATGCTAACCTTGGAGAGCCGAAACCTAACAGAAAGAAGAGGAAGAAGAACCCTAGAAGTAGCTCTTCATTGGGAGACGCTCAAGAGACGATCCAACAACGCAGTCACGACCATTTGATCGAGGAACGAGAGCTCCACCTCAAAATGCCCTGCTCACTTCTTACGGAAGATTTATGAGTTCTCTATCCTCGTTTCCCATGAATCTTGTTATTTTTTTGTCTAATATGAGTAGCTAATCATCTTATGTGTTTGGGAGTAGATGAACGTTGGGTTATATCGTAGTTAAGGCGTAGGATAATCGTGAACACGTGTATTCGACTATTTATCGTTCTATGATATTGCTTCTTTGTCTCAACATGTCTATGTGTTGACGTGAATGAGTGGTATATCAATTAGGGCGACAGCTAAATAACGATTAGGCCATTCGTAGACGTTAGGATTCGAGTATAGGGCGAAAGCAAATACTCGATCCTCGCCGTCTGGTAATCACTGATATTTGATCCACGAACATTTAGGGCGATAGAAAATCCGTTAGTGGGTAGAAAAATTACTGCGATTTAGTCGATATTCATGTAGGAGCGATATTCCGTAGCCTTAGCCGACAACACCCTTCGGGATTCGAATCCCGAACACATATTTGTCATCTTAACTCACTCGTATCATTTCTAGTGTGCTTCGTCATTCTTCTATTCCATCAGGTTGCTTTGAAAAATTAGTTCATAGCAAAAACAAATCCCGTCATTTTATTTAGGCTAGATATCGAGTCGATAGGTTAATACTAGTAATCAAGTTTATTCCTCGTGTTCGATACTCATTTACTCACTTCACTATGCTACAAACAATAGGTTCACTGCCTATCGCACGTCGGTGATAGTCGTATTCGTTTTAAATATCACTTGTCACACCCGCACTTAATAATAGTACACCGCGCCGCGTGTTGATCAAGTTTTCGGCGCCGTTGCCCGGGAGTTAGTTTGATATTAGGAAAACCTGAGTTCGGTAATTTAGCAACTCACGTATTTGTCATTTTATTCTAGTTTATCATAATTTCTTTGATTTGCGATTATTCTTCCGGTTGTGACTTGTTAATTAACTAACGGAATTCGTTGATTTCTTCAAGGTGTACTTTTATGGTGAATGACCCGAAATCATCCATCGTATCCACTCATTGAAGCATCTCCGGATTTCGAGCGTACATTGCGACGGAGACTAAGGCAGGAAGTAATTGGAAGTTCTTCATCCGACGATTTATTGCAGCTAGTTGATTATTCTCAAGACATAACAGAAGGTTCTCAGGGCACGGCAAGCACTTATCGCATTGATACGTCAGTTGATAGTTCAGGACCAAATGAGATGGCAGATCAAGAAGTTAATAACGAGGAGCAGTCACTGCAAGATTTGCTCAAGCACGACACACTTGGTGGTACGAAATCGGCAATCGTGATACCACCTTTCGAGAGCAACAGCTTCGAGTTGAAGCATTCGTGGCTTCAAATGATATTTCAGATGGCCCAATTCGAAGGAAGGTCTGAAGTTGATCCGTACAAACACATAAAGGCATTTCTCACAATTACAGACTATCAAGATTAATGGAGTTCCAAATGACACCATCAGGCTTATGCTATTTCCATTTTCTCTCAAAGACAAGGCAAAGGAGTGGTTGGAGCTATTACCACCTAGGTGTATCACTACTTGGGACGAGCTGCTAGGAGCTTTCCTTTGCTATTTTTTTCCAACAATCAAAGGTACTTTGGTTGAAAACTGAAATTTCGCTCTTTCACAGAAGCATGTAACCTAATTGAAGATTATACAAGGAACAGTTTCATGCGAGGCAACACAAGAATGAGGGTGCCTGGTGTATTCGAAGTAAGCCAGGACACGACGATGAATGCTAAGTTTGATGCTCTTCAGCAACAAGTTGCCACGGCGCAAACTCAACTTCAGACGGTGATCAATGCGCTCCTACCAAAAGTTGCCCAACCACCGACCGTTAATGCTGTAATCACACCGATGACCGCCTCACCATCACAACAGATACCTTACATACCTCATTGTGGTAATTGTGGTGCAGCCCACGAGACATCGGAATGTCACGTCATACCACCGGTAGAGCACGTGGACTACATGCGGAATTAACAAGGTCAACGGAGTTACCAGCCTAACTTGGCGTATGGGAACCAAAACTACCAGGGGCAAGGGCCACCAGGATTCCAACCTAGACCGTCCGGTTATCATGGTGGAACATCAGACCATCAGTATTAGAACACATCCGCGGTGTCGGGATCTAATGACATGAGGGAGATGAAAGATAAGATGAAGGCTCTCCTCACAAACTTTCAACAACACCACTGAGGCTCACGAGAGCCGAATGACGAAGATGGAGGAGTATATGGAAGCCAACAACGTACGGGCCCAAAACACTGACGCTTCTATCAAGAAGTTGGAGCAACAAGTGGGCCAGATGGCGAAGCAGTTGGCGGGGCGAAATCAAGGATCACTCCAAAGTTATACCGAACCACACCCTAAGGAGTACTGCTAAGCGGCTACCCTGAGGAACGGTAGAGCGTTGCAAGAGGTACCCCCAAAAAGAAATCAAATGATAAAGCTGAGGTTGAGGTCCACGATCAGCCAGAAGTGGAAGTAAGCAAAGGCGACGATGTTGAGAAGGCCGAAGCTGAGAAGGAGAACGCCGAAGCTGAAAAGGAAAAGGTCGAGTCTCAGAGAGAAAAGGCAAAGGAGATTGTGCGACCACCGGTGAAGCCGTACCAGCCAAAGATCCCTTACCCAGCTCGGTTGAAGAAAGAGAAAGATGAGGCGCAGTTCGATAAATTTATGAATATGTGTAAAGAATTACATATTAACTTACCGTTTGCTGAAGCTATCACGCAGATGCCTAGTTTTGCTAAGTTCCTGAAGGACTTGTTGACGAACCGACGGAAGCTCGAGCACGTGTCTATAGTATACCTACGAGGAGAATGCTCGGCGATACTCCAGAACAAGATGCCAAAGAAGCTCAAAGACCCAGGGAGTTTTACTATTCCCTATCTTATAGGCGATTTAGTAGTTGATCGTGCTTTAGTCGATTTAGGAGCTAGTATAAATTTAATGTCGTATTCCATGTTTAAGCGCTTAGGATTAGGTGAACCACGACCCACTAGGATGAGCCTTCAATTAGCTGATAGATCGTTAAAATACCCTCGAGGTGTTATAGAGGATGTCCTAGTTAAGGTAGGTAAATTCGTGATTCCCGCCGATTTTGTTATCTTAGATATGGAGGAAGATGATAATGTCCCATTTATCCTAGGTAGACCATTCTTAGCTACAGACGAGACTATGATAGATGGTAGGAACGGGACGTTGACTCTGACGGTAGATGGCGAGAAAGTTACGTTCAATATGGCTGAATCAATGAAGAAGAGTAATGAGCATGATGGTAAGTGTTACTACTTATACGCTTTTGAGCATGATTTTCTCTTTTCTGTGCAAGGTCTGTCACAGGTGTATGGCAAGGAAGGAACAATTATGGCCGTCGACGAGTGCGAGGAGGAAGACGACGAGCCCATTATGACTATCGACAAAAGTAGCGAAGTAGATAAGGAAAAGAGTTCGATCAAGGAGCCACCGGTCCTAGAGTTGAAGCCGCTGTCCGACCACCTCGAGTACGCGTTTCTTAGAAACAATGAAGGGCTACCGGTCATAATTTCTTCAAGCCTTAACGATGAACCGAAGAACAAGCTTTTGGGTGTATTAAAAGCGCATAAGAAGGCAATAGCGGTGAAGATATCCGACATCAGGGGAATCAGTCCGAGCTACTGTACACATAAGATCGTGATGGAGGACGAGTTCAAGCCAGTCGCTCAACGTCAAAGGCGACTTAACCCAAACATGAAGGATGTCGTGAAGAAGGAGGTGATTAAGTTGCTCGACACAGGGATGATTTACCCTGTTTCAGATAGTGCTTGGGTAAGTCCAGTCCAAGTGGTCCCAAAGAAGGGAGGAATGACGGTCATTACTAACGACAAGAACGAGTTGATTCCAACAAGAACAGTAACTGGGTGGCGCGTGTGCATCGACTACAGAAAATTGAATGACGCCACGAGAAAAGACCATTTTCCCCTACCATTTATCGACCAAATGAAAATTATCTGGTCACTCATTTTGTTGCTTTCTTGATGGTTTATCAGGATACTTGCAGATCCCCATTGCGCTTGAGGACCAGGAGAAGACCACATTCACATGTCCCTTCGGTACATTTGCATACCGAAGGATGCCATTTGGTCTATGCAATGCCCCAGCCACCTTTCAACGCTGTATGATGGCTATATTCGACGAGTTGGTAGGCGAGGTAATGGAGGTGTTTATGGACGATTTTTCTATGTTTGGGTCATCATTAGATGTTTGTCTTGCTAATCTGAAGCTCGTACTCGCACGTTGCGAGGATACGAATTTGGCACTTAATTGGGAAAAGTGCCACTTCATGGTTCGAGAGGGTATAGTTTTGAGACACAAGATTTCCTCAAAAGGAATCTAAGTGGACCGAGCTAAGTTAGAGACTATAGAAAAATTACCCGTCCCCTCGAACGTGAGGTCAATTAGGAGTTTTCTTGGACATGCAGGGTTTTAGCGTAGGTTTATTAAGGACTTCTCTAAAATTGCACGACCCATGTCTAGATTGCTTGAAAAAGATGCCCCGCTTGAGTTTAACGACGAATGCTTACATGCATTTAATTTACTTAAGGAGCGACTTATAGCAGCGCAATTATGGTCGCCCCAGACTGGGGGTTACCATTTGAACTAATGTGCGATGCGAGTGATTACGCAGTGGGAGCTGTGCTAGGGCAGCGCAAAGACAACCATTTCAGGCCGATTTACTACGCCAGTAAGACGTTAGACGCAGCCCAAGCCAACTACACGACCACGGAAAATGAGCTTTTAGCTGTCGTGTTCGCCTTCGATAAATTCAGGTCATACCTTATTTTTTCGAAAGTTATTGTTTTCACTGACCACTCTGCCCTTAAGTAGTTACTAACGAAGTCGGACGCCAAGCCTCGGCTAATCAGATGGATCCTGCTCCTTCAAGAGTTCGGTATAGAGATCCATGACAAGAAAGACGTAGAGAATCTGGCAGCGGATCACCTCTCTCGACTAGAGGAGTCCAAAATTTATAATAAGGACGACAAGGAGATTCAGGATACGTTCCCAGACGAGCACTTGTACGCAATACAAGTGGTAAGCGACGATATTCCTTGGTTTGCAGATTATGCTAATTATCTTGTCGTGAGGGTCCTTCCAAAAGGGTATACAAGTCAGCAAAAGAAGAAATTCTTTTCTGATTTAAAGTACTACTTTTGGGAAGATCCGTATCTTTTCAGGTGATGTGTAGACCAGCTGATACGACGATGTATTGCTTCCCCCGAGACAACAAAGATTCTTGGTCACTGCCATAGCGGACCAACTGGAGGGCATTACACGGCCAACCGAACCGCTCAGAAGGTACTGGAAAGCAGTTTCTACTGGCCTACAATTTTCAGAGATGCCCAACGATACGTTGACGTTTGTGATCAGTGTCAGCGCGCAGGTAATATCTCGAGACGCGATGAAATGCCTCAAAACTTTATTTTAGTTTGTGAGATTTTTGACGTTTGGGGCATAGATTTTATGGGTCAATTTCATAGCTTGTATAATAATAAGTACATTCTGGTTGCGGTAGATTATGTGTCCAAGTGGGCCGAAGCGTAAGCTTTGCCCACAAATGATGCTAGGGTGGTCGTTAGATTTTTGAGAACATTATTTTCACGATTTGGGACACCTAGATGCATTATTAGCGACAGGGGTACACATTTCTATAACATCCAATTTGCACGTACTTTAGAGCGTTATGGTGTTAGGCACAGCTTATCCACCCCGTATCACCCTCAGGCTAGCGGTCAGGTAGATGTAGTGAATCGCGAGTTAAAACATATCCTAGAGAAAACTACAGATGAGAACCGTAAGGACTGGTCAAATAAGCTTAATGATGCACTGTGGGCATATAGGACTGCTTATAAGACACCAATAAGCACTACACCGTATAGATTGGTCTACGGGAAGGCGTGCCACCTCCCCGTAGAAATCGAGCATAAAGCCTATTGGGCAATCAAGTCATTGAACATGGATTTGGGGGAAGCCGGCGAAAGCGGCAACTCCAAATTAATGAGCTAGATGAGTGGCGTTTGTCAGCTTATGATAACGCTAGGATGCATAAGGAGCGCTCGACGGCCTACCATGACAGCAAAATTAGGCACATGCGAGAATTTCAGGAAGGGGATCAAGTCTGTAATACCCGTAAAACTAATATGGGATTATTTTTGTAATGTTCGAAATTAATGGAGTTAATTTTTCGGACAAATGGATTTTCAGAATCGAGCTAAAAATAATAATTGGGCCGAGATAAATAAAATGGGCTTAAATTATTTAGATAGCTAGAGCACCGGGGCCGCACGCGCTAGAGCACGGGACCCGCACATCAGTTCAGGTGCCCCAGGCACTGCTGCTGGGGTCTCGCGCATGGGCCGTGCACTAGGGCATGGGTCCCGGGAACTACGTCATGGGTCCCGCGCACTAGAGCTTGGGTCCCGTGCACTAGGTTTGCTCCCGCGCACATGAGAGCTGAGGACCAGTGCATCAGTGCCGCCCGCGACTAGAGCAGGGGTCTCGAGCATCAGTGCGTGGGTCCCGAGCTGTATTGCAGGGGTCACGCGCTATGTGTTATGGTTTTCGATAGCTGTTAGGATTTTCGAAAGTTTTTAGGGTTTTCACACAGCATCCGAATTAATATTGTTGAAAACTAGGTTTCCGCAAACTAGGGTTTTCACAAACTAGGGTTTCGCAAGACGTTAGGGTTTTAGCAAGCTGTATTGGTTTTCATAAGTAGGGCTACGGTTCTAATAAATTTCACTTCTATTGCAGGCGGTAATCATTACAATCACTAACATTGTGTTCCAAGTCGAGGGTCAGTGGATAATTGGCGAGGACAACTCGAAGTGGTGTCCTCTTCCTGCTCATAGATGGCAATCAATCTTGGTCGATGAGGAAACATGCCCGTTAGATGACGTGAATGATGAGATTGTGAAGGTTTTGTCGCTACGCAGTGACAATTGCAAACTCACGTTAAGCTATATGCCTAGCGTAGTTTACAATTTCCCACGACCTATCTACATCGAGAATGACTACAGTGTACGTGCACACCTTGGTTTTGGTGGTCCGGTGGTGCACAGTCTAGACCAGTGCTCCATGTTGAGGTTGCATCCTTTGTCAGTGCCACAAGCTCATCTTAATGATGAATCTAATTTAATCGTCGGTGAGGGTTACATGGGCGACACATCTAACTACCATTCTTAGCATCTTTCTGAATATGAGGGCTTTCAAGAGATCAAACCGGACAGTGCGAGGAACATATGGATTTCAAGATGATCCGTTCAAAAACCCGAGGAACATTACGCTTCGGAGAGTGATAATGACGATGTCACAGTCGCGGATCATAACTCTCCACATGTGGCCGATGGCACGTATGGATTTAGGGATGGTTCAAGCCTGTTCGTTGGTCAAGAATTTCGGGACAAGAAAGAAGTCAAGGACGTGATCACTAAAGTCGCCCTTGATGCATGTTTCGAGTTCAAATTGGTCCAGTCAAATAAAACAATGTACGTAGTGAAATGCGCAAGCGAATGATGCACATGGCGAGTACGAGCTGCACAGGACAAGGACTCCTCTTTTCTCAATACGAACGTACTGCGGCAAGCACACATGCAGGGTTTCTCATCGTTGTCGTAGACATGGGCAAGGAAGTTTGTCAGTTGTATCCCAAGTTCTGTTGGAACATTTCACCGGTCCTAAAGACATTCCGCAACCCAAGTAAATCACGTCGATGATGCATAACAGGGGAGTAGATGTCTTGTACTACAAGGCTTGGAAAGGCAAGCAACTAGCGTCGGACGAATTACTCGGTAACAGGGACGATTGTTACAGTTTACTTCCGGCGTACTGGGATGCTTTGGGGCAAGCAAACGTTGATAGGATCACGGATTGGGAGACGGACGAAGAAAGGAGCTTTAAATATATGTTCTTAGTATACGGCGATGCGTTAGGGTATCTGCATACATGAGGAAAGTCGTATATATCGATGCAACTTCTTTGAAGGATAAGTATAAAGGAGTTTTGCTCATTGCTACGGCGCAAGATGGCGATAACCATCAATACCCGCTCGCATGCGGTCTTGTTGACTCGGAGGGAACTGAATCTTGGACGTGGTTTATCACTAGATTGAGTCGTTTCGTACCGGACAGTAATGAACTCGTCATTATTTCTGACGGAAACCATGGTATAAAGAATGTCGTCCCGGACAAGGATGTGTGCCCCATTTTCGGACGGGTAACGAATGCATACACCAAGACCGAGTGCGATGCACAATACAAAGCTCTGGGTTCAACATTCAAGTCGGTGGGTCGATACTCGATATCTTGACAAGATTGCAATGGAACGGTGCACGAGGGCATATTGTCCCAAATCGAGACGTCACATCATGACGACCAATGGATCAGAGTCGATAAACGCGGCTCTACCCGCGGATAGAGAACTTCCAATTATAGGATTGTTGGGTTCGCTTCACTGATTAACATTGGCTTGGTTCAGTAAGCACCCTTTGAGGGGAGGCGTTGTATCACCCCTAGCTCCTTGAAGATCGCCCGGAGCACGATGAGAAGTTTGTTGACGTCATCCGCGATATAGCGCCAATCTAAGTCAGAGGGCGCACTGGAGTCGTAAATTGTAAACGATTTCGCTGCGTTATCAACAACGAACAACACCCATTGGCCATGCCGGATAGGGATGGCAGCGTGGGTCGCTATATCCCACGATGTTTTCTTCCAATGTTCATCTTCTCCCCAAGCGTACGGGACCAATTGCTTGAACACTTTTCCTGCTGCCTTCCCTGTGAACGTTAACACCCATCGCTCATCGACTAGCTTCTTAAAGCTCTGGGGCATGTAGCCACACGGTGCGTGCACGATTGCTATATCTCTGCATGTGGAGGATCTTAGAGATGCATTCAGCAACGTGCTGCAATAAAATATAGACCGTTATTTTAGATATTCAAGTAAGCGCAAAAGTATGTGGTAAAGTAACAGGTTACCATCTCATCAAGTGGCGTACCGGCAGTGGCAAGATTTTGGAGCCACTGAGAGTCGTGTTGTCTGAGCCGGCCGTTGACTTTAGCACCACGTATCGACTTAACCGTTAAAATTGTTTTTCGACGGTGGACCAATATTTCTCTACCTTGAAATTGATATGCCGCTCTAATGCCGAAAGCTTTGGAGCCTTGACTGCAGTCGTCGATGCGAAATCTGTGTATGGCGTCAGCTTAAACTTCGAAGGTTTTTGCTGTCGCCGCACCTCTGGGGTCGCCTCGACCACAGCTTTACCCTTGTCTGTGCACGTCGACTCCTCCGCCATGGTTGACGTTGGCAGCGTCGACTCCTCCGACACGACAGTTATCCTATACCAAGTAGATGGATCCACCTCATAATAACACTCCTTCTGCTCGTCGACTTTGTTAGGAATATGCCCTCGAATGCCATACGAGGAGAAGATTGTATAGGCATTAGATTATTTGTCATTCAACCTTTTGTGTAGTAAGACATTTTAGTGTGCATAATAAAAGGCATTGTTCCTGGGTTTTGGGCCGGTCCAACCCGGAACCGGCCCAAAACCGGCCGAGAACCGGAACCGGTAGAACCGGTTCTGGGACCGGTAACCGGCCCAGTTAAAATGAACTGGGCCGGTTTTTGGGCCGCGGAACCACGGATTGCCGGTTCCGGTTCCGGTTCCGAATCGGAACCGGAACCGGCCCAACGGCTATATAGCCGTTGGGCCAACGACCATTTCATTATTTTTTTTTAAATTCTTTAAACATTGAAAATTACTATTTTACCCCCGAATGAAAAATCTATAAATATCACCTCATTTTAACCATTTTAACTCACAATTACATCCAAATCTCTTACAATCTCTCTCAAAAAGCTCTCAAAAAATCATCCTCATATTAATATTTAATATTATTAACAATAATAATTATTTTATTTACACTACTCTATACACACACTCACTTATTATTACAAATAATCAAATTATTATTTTATACTAATGGCGTCGTCATCGAGAAATCCTAATCCTCGCGACGAAGATGTTTTTATGGTTTTAGGTCACGCCGATACATTTCGGCGAAATGCCGACACCGACGAGGAGACCGATGTACCGGAACCGGAACAGACGAGAGCGACCGACGAGGGACCGAGCCAAGCTTCTACGGTGACGACAAGAAGGAAGCAACAACCGCGTGGTCGGCGGTCTAAGGTATGGAATTTTTTTGACTTAGAAATGGATAAAAATAATCCCGCTTCAGGTACCGCGTGGTCGGCGGTCTAAGGTATGGAATTTTTGTTCCGCACCGTACCCGGTGACCTGGCGTCTCCGGAAGACACCGGGTAACCCAACATGTTGCACATATCATGCAAAGTTACGTATCAAAACTAACATTCATGGAACCTAGTTCAAAAGATCATGCATCGTCACATATCAAAACTAACATGCATGGAACCTTAGTTCAAAAGAACATGCATCGTTACGTATCAAAAACTACATGCATATAACCTAGTTACAATTTCCTGAAAATCGGATCTTTTATCTATAACGTTATTATCCTAGGCGTTATCGATAATTTTCTTTCTAAAATACGAATCGATATTTGGGCCTTAGTTGGGCCTGGACCAAGCCCAACCCCATTAGTGCAATTGAGATTTGGGCCTGGCCCAAGCCAAGCTCATTTTGGGCCCTTAGTTGGGCCGGATCTAACCCAAGCCCATTAGGGTACTTCGGCCCTTAGTTGGGCCGGGCCCAAACCCAAGCCCATTAGGGTACTTGGGCTCTTATTTGGGCCGCGCCAAGCCCAAGCCCATTTGGGTTCCATAATTGGCCTATCCCTTACCCTAAGCCTGTTAACGCAAATTTGGCGTGCAACTGATCCGAAAAAATCGTCATCACCAAATTCAAAATAAGGCCGAATTTTCGTCAGATTTACCCGGGACCCAAAAGACTCATCGTAGCCGGGCTGCTCCGACGTCCACCACCACACGCACGGCGTCTCTGCCAAAGCGAAGTCGCCAGCGGCCGCACTCCGTTCAGTGGAAGAACCGCCGTCGAAAGCACACCGACGCACGCTACACGATGCAGTTCCGTCGTGACCGGGTCCGGCCTGAACGGCCAGGCCTGGTTCGTGTCGCCGACAGCTCTACCAAGTGAGTGCCGTCGCGATGCGGGTTGATCGCGGCTGAAGCCGCAACCTTCAGTCGCCGCGCGTCTTGCGAGCGGTCGTTACGGCTGCTTCGCCGCGACTGCTGCTCCGTTGTCGTGTCTTAGCCAGATCGAACCAGCTGCGCCACGTCAATGCTGTTGCGTCTCCAGACGCTTCATTGCCAATCGGAGTAGCAACCATGGGCCACATCTCAACTGGTGAGCGTTGCGGCGTTCGTCGTTACTCGAGCGCACGCGCGCGTGACAATCACACGCATGCTTTTCGATCCAATCGGTTCATCAATTCATTTACGCTCGTTCGTGAACCGAGCCTAAGCTCTGATACTACTGTTGGGAAATGCCAGATTATCCTAGGGATTTTAAAATTCCCCGGTGGTTCCCCTTTCCAGAACGCTCGATTTTAATACGAACGGTAATAACGTCGAGGGGGTTCGTCAAAACGTACCTTGTAGTTTGAAGAACCGTAACGGAGATAGGACGGCGGTCGAGGATTGCAGAAAGATTCATCACGCCGATCCTCTTCGGCGCTCACGTTCGATCGTCTCCCGTGGATAGCTGGAGAAGTCGATCGAGAATTCGCCCGGCAAAGAGAGAGAGCTCCAAGCTTTCCTTTCTTATGTTTGTGTGACTTGTTCTCTTTGTTTCTAATTAGTAAATTTAGTCCTACTTCTACGTTGGTAGTTGACCTTTTTACTCCCATATCTTAAAAGATCCTATATTTCAAATATTCAACTTACAAAATCTTTTCAAAAAGGAATCTTTAGCATATTTCGAAAATCATGCTATTTAATTCCAAATTAATTTCAAAAAAAATCCTGCCATATCTAATATGTTATTTTCGAAAATCTCATGAGGTGTAATTCCCAATTTGCCCCTCTTAGTAAGTTACGGTATAACACCATTTATACAGGCGAAAATAAATATTTATTTTAATTATCAAATAATAAAATAAACATTCTCTCGCAAATATTATTTTTGGGCCAAGCCTAAGTAAATATATTAAATTCAGCAAAGCCCATATTTAATTTTTGGGCCGAGCCCATTTGTGACTCTAAGTCCAATCTCTCTTTAATTTGACCCGTACTTGGTGATCCTTTTAAAGCCCGACTCCTCTGGTTCGTCTCAACTCGGCATTGGGAGGAATCCAAGAGCTCGGTAAGCGCCTAGCTAATCTTGCGGTACCGAGCCGACCCCGAGTTGAGTCCAAATTCGAAATTCACGAACGACTATAGATTATCGCCATACGTATAAACCCTTCACATGTGTCCCGGTCAACTGATAGTCATGTAATGTCAAACTAACAGGACTCAACTCTATGATGAATCGTGAAAGGAAAAATTATGAAACTACCCTCCACATCCAAGTGAGTCAGTTTCAATGCTTTGGTCAAAGACTTTGTAATTTTCCATCCCCAAAACTCTCATAGGACGCGTATCTCTTTCGAGATCATGAATCCCGCTCAGCGATCAAGTTGACAATCATGCCCCGTTGTCAAGACCGCACGTTACCGCCGACTCTAGCAAAAGCACGTTGAGCCTATCAAAGCTAGTCGAAGGTCAGGACCCCGAGGCCAACTCCAACGTTGACCCTTTCTGTCTAAGGTTCACGTATGCTACTATAGTCAGTCAATTCGATCTTTGACATTCCCAGCATGCGATCGATTCGACTATGAGTCAGTGCACAAATACAGACAATCCCCGATTCGTCTTGCATCAATGTCACGAGCTCCCACTCCCCTGAGTGAGCGACTAGCACAGTCACATCGGACTCGTCAACATATCAAGTTTATGTGATCAATCCGGTCACCCTACCGGAGATATTAACTTGTGGACTATTTTAACCCCAGAGAGTAATAGTCTATCGGTGCCCCCTCTCTGCCAAGCAGAATCTATAACTAAACTCTGACGTTTGGGTTGATATGATATATTTTCGATTCAAGTTAAAAAATAGAACTAATGAATTTCTTTCTTACTTTTCATATGGATAGTTACCCTCAGTACAACCACATCCATGATCATAATTTGTACCTCAGTGTATCGGACACCAATTTCCAGCTCGACCTGACCACCTTTCGGTGCCCAGATGAGATAATTGTGTCCATCCTTCAAGGCCATCCCCTGTGGTATCCACCGCATAAGTGCCGATGGTTTATCTACAACAGTTTTGGAGACTTGCACGTCAGCATATCCAAGAACGACTTCGGCCTAGTCCTGGATCTACTCTTCAACCACGATTACGACCCCATGCCGTCTGATGCAGAGATGATTCAAGGCTTCCTCCAAATGGGATACCAACCGCCGCTCACAGAACTTGCCCAAGTGCAGAGCAAGGACATCCCTCATCCTTGGAAGACTTTATTTGGGATAGTCAACAAGTGCTTCTCGCCAAAGCACGCAGGCTTCGACAAGGGCAATGGAACCATCTTTCGGATATTCCACGGCCTTATGTTCTCCCGGAATTATGATTTCGCACAACTTATCTGGAACGATCTTGGCGAGCAGATCAGACAAAAGGAGAGTAATAAAAAAAATGTGCCCTACGCTCGGTGGTTCTCTGTACCGATGCCAATCTCATGGAGGTTCATCAGGCCATTCCTTGTCTACCTCCTGGTGGGAACTACCAACCGCCAAAGCTTAAATTCTTCCATCACCCAAGACTTATCAATCTGGACAGGCCTTCGATGCCTATTCCATTCGAGCTGCTACGTCTCGCCGACCCCACGAGAGACACATATTGGCTATACTCTCGGGAACACCATCTCACTGAGGAGATGATTCGAGGGCCCTCGACGGACTTCAATATGAGCCCTGCCCAGCAACAACAACCAAGCCTTGAGGCTAAATTATCGATGAAGTATCTCAGGAACTCGAACTAGAGCATCCAAGTTAAGAGGCTTCACTGCCAAACCCGGATGCCACGTTGATCGGCGAAGTCCCATGAGTTGGAAGTTGAAGCTCAAGTTCAGGAACTCCAAGTGGAACTGCCCATCCATGTAGGCGTGTTTCAAGGGTCTATTGAGTAGATTCTCCAACAAGAAGCACAGTCCGACGCAGAAATGGGAACAACCCACTCCAACAGGCTACCACGCCTGAAACCGAGGCATTGATCTCCACGATCATACCTGAAGAGCCTCAGGTGACAGCACAAGCCCATGAGGACTTTGAACGAGAACAGACTCCTCACATGGCTACCTCCTCAGAAGCCACGACATCCGACGAGGAAATTTAATTGGTCGGACGGGTTCTGCTACCACAACTCACATCTCATGAGCCCGTCGTCATAGGTGTCACATATACATCAGACACGACGCCACTGTCACTCCAAGTGCTGAGGACACATCTTCGCTCAATCTTGAGCCGCAGCACGAACAATAGTATCAACTGAAGCTGAGACCCTGACTCTACTCAATACCGGCTCAGTACAACAGGTGTCTGATACGCAAGTTCAATCAAACCTTGCAACAACATCCATATTTGGAATCGTCTCAAGGATTGGGTGGAAGTCTCGACCCGTTGTAACCGCAAGTGATGACGAGCCAACTCGATGAGACGGTGTTCATTCATGGATTGATAACAAGCAACATCAGTCGTCCTGATGTAATACCCGTAAAATTTAATTACGGGATTTACAATAAAATTAATGGTGGAGAGTATTTAATTAGAAACCTTGTTGGATTAATAAGATAGAGATGTTAAGACCATATGAGAATAAGTATGTCACACAGATTATTTATTTTAGTACTTTACATGGCTTGTGTGTTATGTGAATTACATGATATATGCATTACAGCCATATATACATGTCTATGTGATTTCATGCTGTCTGATTTAATATTCTTATGTATTATGAATTACGACTTACGTGACTCATGGAACATGTTTTACGATTTTGTTTTTATGTGTCAACGTGATTATATATTAGGTACTATTAGGGTAACTAACCAGGTAAAAGAAACTAATTGAATTTAGGTTAGTTATTGATATTAGGGTTTCTAGGCATGCTTTCGAAAATAAAGAATGTTGAGTTGAGAATAGAAGAATGTCGAAATTTAGCTTTTGAATTGATTTCGAAATTAGTATAAATCTTGAAGTAAGTCTCAAAACATTCGAATTATTAAACACTTGATATCTCTAAAATTTACATTAAGGTCTCGAAATTTTGAAGACCCAAAATTCATGAGACTCGAAATCCTTAAGTCTCGAAATCCTTGACTTTGAGGAGAGTTGTTGACGTCATTAATATAAATGGAAATTAAGAGATGTTGGGAAGGGAGGAATTCGAATGAAGACACTAACAGTTAAGATAAGTTTTAATAAAACTTAGTCATGAGGGAAATTAAAGTAATAATAAAATAATGCCTACCAAGATAAGGATTAACGAATTATTGATGTCATTTGTTCACTCATTCACGTCAACTGTAAGGATAAGAATCTAAATTCAGTAACAAAAACCCTCAATAACTCAACACCAATAGAGATAAGGAGCTGATCGCTTTTAGCTAAGAGTGGTATGAAATTTCTACCCTAAATTATATATTTAAATTCATGTTTAGTATATTAGGTGTTAATTTCATGTTTTACAGAGCACGAGTTAGTAAGAGTAAATTTTTTTAGCTAATGATCTTATATGATATCTTAATCGCATGTGTTGAAGCTTATATGGTATTCAAACTGTTCTTGAAAAAGTATGGAATTTTGATCTGAAGCTTAGACGATGATAGGATTTTTCCAGGTTATAAATCTCGAAATAAAACTCGAGAACAATGTCAAAATGTTTGTTAGTATTAATTTCGAAGTTTGACAAGATCTCGAGAACTAACATATCCACATTGTATATTGTGTAGTTTAAACCTCGAGGTCTCTATATATATAATCTCGAAATCATACATCTCGAAATCTTGGTATAATGATTAAATCTCGAAGTCCACATCGAAGTCATGTAGTATTTAATCATCTCAGAATCGTTGTTCATTATGTTGACAAACATGTATCGAAATCTTTGCATGTAAAATGTTGAGATACTTATTCTCGAAGTCCTTATGCATAATTTAATATTGAATCCTTGTAGAATGTCGAGATCTATTATGAGTAATCAAAATCTTCATGTATCACCTCGAAATTTTATATGCTATATCGAGATATATTTTGAAAGTGTCGAGATCTAATATACAAATGAGAACCATATCGAGATCTATTTTAATAATTATATCGAAATAACATCTCGACAGTTTAGATAAGAGCTCAGCAAACATCTCGACATATTGTGTAAGGACTCGACATTTATTTTAAATCCATATCGAGAGTTATTTTTAAAGTTGAATTCGGGATTCATGTTTAAGCCATCTCGAGATTTATGTTTAAGTTATGTCGAGATCCATCTTTGAGTTTTATTTCGAACTCTTATAAATACATCTCGACATCTTGGTTACAATATCAAAATATACTTCGAAATTTTATATGCTATGTCGAGATTAAGTAACAAACTTCGAAATGTCTTACAAAGCATACCTCGAGGTCTATATTTATAATATTGACATACTTTTCATAATTATGTCGAGATCTTGGTGTGTTGTTTAAATATCAAATTCCTATATGCATGATATCGAAATCCTTATGAATCTCTGTATGGTATTTTTCCATTTAGGTTAATGTTCGAAACTTTAGGATTCCGAAATTCGTAGAAATCAGAACTAGGGTTTTCTAAATCAAGCCATGTTAACAAACCCTAATTTATTATGATTCTATACTTAGGGTTTGAAGGTTAGCGACTTACCGTACGATAAGCTAAGTAGCTAAGGACACCAGGTAAGTGGAGATTCCAACTACAACACATAAATTATATGCGCATGAATTACATGGTTACGTGCTTGAAAGACATGATTATATGCTTCTATGACTTTACGTGAATTTTTATATGATTTATTTATGTACATGAATTAATTAATTATTACATGAAGTGGCATGACAAGCACTTCGGTATTATTCATGTACGCATTATCACGTGCATACACGAAATTACAATACATGAGCATAAGTTACGTATGATTGCTTAAAAACAATAAACATTTACATTTAATGGCTATTCTATGCTACCATGGTGATTTTGTGTCACCGATTTCAAGACATGACATGACATGTCTCAAGGCAAGGGCATGCATGTGGCGGAAAGTTGCGACCTGGAAGATACACCCTGAGGAAACAAACGGCACCAAGGGTATAATTGGTGTCAGCAACCTCAGAGTGAGTCTTCCATTGTGACCGTCCGTGGGACCGATAAACTACATTGGGATTGAAAAGGCGCCTTAGGGTTAGCCTCTCAGTGGAAGTATCGTCCGCGTGGCGTATGAAACCACCTTGGGACAGAAAAGGCGCCCTAGGGTTAGCCGCCCATGAGTGGGTATTGCCCCTTACATATTTATTTACCTTTAATGGGTTTGAGCTCCATGATGGTGCATAGCAAGATAAGCCATGGGCCCTATAAGACAAGACACGAACTACAATACAAGTCAAGACACGAACTACAATATAAGACAAGACACGAATTTCATATTATGAACACAAGACATGAATTTAAAGACATGAACTACATGATATGATTAGGAAGCATCGGCACTGATACCTGTGCATTTTAGGACACGTGCATTGCATGGTTTCCGCTTACTGAGCTTCATAAGCTCATTCCACGTTTTATGTGTTGTAGGTACGATAGAGTCAGACGTTGAGAAACGTCACGACTAAGGCGGGCTGGCGGCGGTACTCAAGGGTCTTTTGAGGGCAAGGTTGTACATGGTGACGACCTGTGTAGCGATGTTAGGATTGGTTTTGATATGATATATATTTTGGGGCTTCGGCCTTTGTATAACTACGACGATGTAGGCTACGTTTTGTCGTAAGATATCATATCGTAAGAAGAAGTTTTTGTTAGACGGGTCTTCCGCGACTTACGTTGCGAAAATCCGCCACTAAATATGATTAGAAAGTAAGGGTCGCCACACCTGGCCCATCAACGAAGGTGTTCTCACCGTTCGTGACCGAAGAGCGACTGCAAGCTGCCCTCTCCGAAGCACTTAGATCATTTGAAGACAAATTGATGGAGAGAGTTCACACAGCTATCGACACGTCCAGCCAAGACCGAGGGAAAGCACCCATCTCTAAAGCCACGTCATCATGACCCATATTGACCACCACTCCCATACTCTCTCACAACCTTATCAACCCAGCTACCGTACCCATCAGCGAACGCCATTCCATCTTAGTTGCCCGACTCGTTGAGCTACCCAATCGGACGCTGGAGGAAGAAGATCACTTCAGACATCTAGTGGATCGTCCTGACCTTCCTACTGACTCATGCCGTGGTCAAAGCTCCCGCTCAAAACACCGACATGACGACCCTGATCAAGGTCGTCATGAGGGGGAGAAGAGGCCTAGGATTTTAACAATAAGTCAAGGACAAAGCTCGGGCACGACACGGACGAGTACAGAAGCCGCTGAAGCCTCACACCTACCCTACGGACGCCTCTGTCCACAGCACCGACGACTTTCACAAGCCCCTTGCTTCCGGAAGAAGAAGCAAGTGTCGGATGCTCGTGGCTTTGGCAGAAACTCAAGTGCCTCCCAATTCGACCGCTTCAGACCAGTCTCGAACGTCAAAATGTGGAGTCGACCCACACGAAGTGCTCGATCGGTACATCTTTAATGGACAATGGTTGACCCGCAGCGGACTCGTAGACATGGCTCAGAAAAGGCTCAAGGACGTCCGACATTTTCTACAACAAGCTTCGGTAGACCTAGTATAACTAGAAGACGAAGAACTTTAGGAAGGCAAAGATCACGAAGTAATTCCTCCAAGGCTTCCAGAGTTAATTGCTCAACGAGCGGACACCCCTCCGAGAGTAACTCTAGGGACCGTTCATGATAGAAATCTCATTCCTCGAAGAAGTTCGTTAGCGAATTTGGAGGTCACCGGACAAGGGAAGTTGAACGAGTTCGAGCTCAGAGGCATCTCCCACTAGAACAGCAGAAAATGATGAATTACATGTTCATGCTAACCCAACTCGGACCTGATCAGAGGCTAGGGATTCCAAAAAGTCAGAGATTTATCTACAATATGTCAGCTACTAGGAGTCTACTAGCAAAAGACCGGCATCCCAACTCGAAAAGAGCTTAATGAGAGCGATCTACCTTATTTTCCTGCCGAAGAGGTCTACCATCTACATCAGATATACGCGGAGAAGTGCAAGGATCCTCAAGGCTTCACTAAGAAGGAAGGGCTCGGGGGAATCTATAGGTTCATGGTGCGCCTGGTCAAGTACCATGCCGCACTCGACCTTGAGATGGCTTTGGAGAGCAGCATGAAGAAGGTCAACATGACCGCGCCGCTTAAACAAAGGACCCGAGGTCGAAGGGATTTCCAACAATCACGTACACATAAGCTCAGTCTTAGGAATCACCTACCACAATCCAATCGTTAAAAAGACTAGGTTGATGCTGAAGACTGAAGTCCATAAGTTCTGTGATGGGACCTCAAGGCAATCGGGAAAAATATAGAGAAGAGATTGGGAAGAAATGAACAAGGATACAATGTCGCATCTGCATAGGTTCGTGAGAGAACAACTGTTGGGTTACCCGGTGTCTCCCGAAGACGCCATGTCCCCGGGTACGGTGCGGAACAAAAATTTTCCGGGTTCCCTTATTGCCCTCCTTGCTCGGATCAGAATAGTAACACATAGACACGTAATAGGGCGGGTCCAACCCGTAGATAATTACCAGTTGAAGCGAGTGGTAGCTCCTCGTCCTTTTCTTCAAGACTTCGTCGATGGTGGTGGATAGCACTAGATCGTCACGCCGACCTCGCAGTGTACCTCGGAATCAGTTCTCTAAAGATGGCTAGAGAGAACAGAGCCGTCGCGTGAGAGAAGAGTGTGTGCGTTCGGTGTGTGTTTTGTGCCTTTAGTTGATTTCGAATATCACTTGCTTTCCCTTCATATGGAGCACGAAATTCTCACTCCAAATTATGAAATAGGGCTGCCCTATTTATACTATGGTATATTCGAAAATCCCTAGGATAGCTCAAAGATATGGTTTTTGATATTACTCCTTAAGTAGAGAGATTTTTGCCATATCTTTCTCTCCCTTATTTAATTCAAAATTCATATAAGGATACTTACCATAATTAGACAACTAACTTAAATACTAAATCAAACAAAGTATATTTAAATATGACATAAAATTCGAAACTTAATCAAGATTAATTTCGAAATTTTCACCTTAAAATAAATAATATTCCAAATACATTATTCCATATTTATATTTAATTTTCGAAATTAATTCCCAAGGCATAATTCGAAAATCAGCTTATGGACAAATTCCAATTTTACCCCCAAGCCTTTTAAGCACTTGGCCAAGCCCAAGTCTCAAAGTTGGTTTCATATGAAGTCCGATTTCGGTCCATTAAACGGCCCGAGGCCCACTAAGGCACGGCCCAACGGCCCAAGGCCCATTAAGACCCAAAATACTTTCTCTCCTTATCAGTACACGTTGATGATCCTTTTTAAGTCCGACTCTCTAGGTTCGACTCAATCGGCAAGGGAGCAATCTAAGAGTCCGGCAGTTACCTAGTCAATCCCGCAGTACCGGACCGTAACCCGATTCGAGTGCGAATTTCGACCCAATCTTTATTCGAGAACCTTACTATAGATTATAGTACTGCGTATAAACCCTTCAGCTGTGTCCCAATCGAGTGAGACCCATGGTCTATGTCAAACTCACTATACTTGATTCTATGATAAAACGGGGACGGGGCAAATTACCAAAACTACCCTCCATGTCTAACATGAGTTAGTTCAATACCTTGGCCAAGGATTTCGTAATTTTCCATCGCCTTCCTCATAGGACACTTATCTCGATTACTTGCAAGACTGTGAATCCGTACTCGACGGTCTAAGCCCGGCAATCACAAATCGTCATCAAGACCGCATCTGGCCCGCTGACCCATGCAACAGCAAATCGGGTCGATGGGAACCAGTGACAATCGAGACTTCAAAGTCAACTCCGTCAAAGCCCCTTTCGGTCTAAGGTTCAGGTAGACTACTATAGTGTTGTCGTCGGCCATTGACACTCCTTGAGTAATAAGCCGTGTTCGACCGTACGACCCGTGAGTCAGTGTCCATGAAATGATTCAATCCCTTGATTCGACTCGCATCACAAGTCATGACCTCCGCTTCCAAGCGAGATATCGGCACTCGATAGGTCATCGACAAATATGCCGTAACCGGTTATCCAGCCCCCAACTGGAGCCTAAGGCTTACAGACTTTTAATGCTCGAGGTTAAGAGTCCACTTGTGCCTTCCTCTCTCGTACCCATCGAGAACAGTGACTCAACTTGACACATTTGGATTTGTTCATTTATTGCTTTACCGGATGCTTAGTAAAGTACTCTTATATCCAATAAACGAACAACGCCTTTCAATAAACACATAAAAAATATCTTATTACATAAAAGGTCGAATGATAAATAAGCTAATGCCCTATACAATCTAATCCTCATATAGCATTCGAGGGCATATTCCTAACAATCTCCCACTTGCACTCAATGTCATGCACTGCAGTATCTAATACCCATCTTTTCGAGATGTCTAGCCAGCACTGCCTATGATAGAGGCTTGGTGAATGGGTCGGCCACGTTTTCTGCGGTCGCAATCTTCTGCACGGCTATGTAGCCATTCTCAACGAATCCACGTAACACGTGGTACTTTCTTTCTATATGTTTGGACCTGTTGTGAGACCTCGGTTCTTTCGCCTAAGCAATAGCGCCAGTATTGTCACACCACAATGGCAATGGCCTATCTGCTACAGGAACGACACCAAGTTCTTCCAACTTTCACATCCAAACACCTTCCTTAGCTGCCTCTGAGGCCGCTATATACTCTGCTTCGCAGGTGGAATCTGTAGTAGTGCTTTGTTTGGAACTTTTCCAAGACACCGCTCCACCGTTGAGCGTAAAGACGAATCCTGAAGTGGAATTTCGGTCGTCCACGTCAGACTGGAAATCCGAATCTGTATACCCTTCCACTTCCAATTCTCTATTACCCTAGACCAGCATCATATCCTTAGTCCGTCTGAGGTACTTGAGGATAGTTTTGACAGCTGTCCAATGTTCCTTATCAGGGTCAGCCTGAAACCGACTGACTACGCTCACAGCGTACGTCAAGTCAGGTCGCGTGCAAAGCATCGCGTACAACAAGCTACCCACTGCGGATGCATAGGGGATTCCATTCATCTCTTTCCGCTCCAACTCACTTTGAGGGCTCATAGCCTTGGAAAGGTGAATCCCATGCCGCATGGGCAGGAACCCTTTCTTAGAGTTGTCCATATTATACCGCTTCAGGACCTTCTCTAAGTAAAGGGCTTGGGGCACTCGATCTCTATAAGGGCGAATCCCCAAAATGTAGGTAGCTTCTCCCAAGTCTTTCATGGAGAATTCGGTCGAAAGTCACGCTTTCACCATCGAGAGCATTCCAATATCATTCCTATCAAAAGGATGCCGTCCACGTACAATACGAGGAAAGATATTTTGCTCCCACAACTTTTCTTGTAGACGCAAGGTTCATCTTCATTCTTTAAGAATCCATGGCCCTTGACCACTTCATCGAACCGAAGATTCCAGCTTCTGGAGGCTTGTTTCAGTCCATAAATGGACTTGTTCAGTTTGCACACCTTATGACCATCTCCTTGACATGTAAAATCCTTGGGCTGCTCCATATATATTTCCTCCTTGAGGTATCCATTTAGGAACCCAGTTTTCACATCCATCTGCCAGATCTCATAGTCATAGTGCGCAGCTATCGCAAGCAATGTTCGAATGGACTTCATCATAGCAACAGGCAAAAAGGTCTCCTCATAGTCAATTCCCTCGTTTTGACTGTACCCTTTCGCCACAAGCCTAGCTTTGTATGTATCAACCAATCCGTCAGATCCTATCTTTCTCTTGTAGATCCATTTACAGCCAATGGTCTGAAACTATCTGGGAGGTCTACTAGAGTCCAGACTTGGCTTTCGTGCATAGAATCCATTTCGTCTTGCATAGATATAAGGCCATTTCTCCGAATCCTTATCCATGATTGTCTGGTCATAGCTAGTGGGATCGTCTCCGACGTGCCCTTCCATCGTAGCAACCTCATGCTCGATGTGGACCATCCCGATCTCTCAGGGTGGTGAGATACTCTACCCGACCTGCGCAAGTCAGGTTGGGCCTCGGACTGCTCTACAGTGTCAACCGACACTGGAGTTTGTGAAAATGCTTCTGAATACTCTCCAAGAGTTACTTCGCAACCCGCTCCACCTTCTCGAACGAATTCTTCTTCGAGAAATTGAGCCTGAAGGGCTACAACGATTCTCTGATCGTCGTGGAAGTAAAACTGGTATCCCATGGAATCCTCAGGATACCCGACAAAACGTCATTTCACAGCCTTCGATTCCAGTTTATATGTCTTGAACTTTTTCACAAACGCAGGGCAACCCCAAATTCTAATGTGATTCTAACGTATTTTATTTTATTCGAATATTGAATTATCAGAAAATAGTACAAATATAATTTAATAAAGTTTAACGGGCTCTATCTCTATTTATTCCTCTGATTCTTCACTTGCATGACTTTTGAAAGACTTTGGAAAATTCTTGATCTTGATCTTTCTTGATTTGGGCCTTTGTTAAGTTCCGTCGTGGGTCTTTGGGCTTGATCAGCGAACTTCTTGGATACTTCTTCGTGGGACTTTGGGCTTGATCACGAACTTCGTGGATGCTTCTTCGTGGGCCTTTGGGCTTGATCACGAAGTTGACTTGGACTTGATAATTATCAAAGACGCTTTATTCGTGGGCGTTTGAGCTTAGTCACGAACTTAGCGCTTTGGACTTGGATGGTTCGAGCTTTACTTCTAGCAAGAACGACTTCGAAAGAATTGAATGCTTTTAAAGAAAGACTTATATCATCTAATGAAACTTCGCGTTATCCCGCCTTTGAACTTCGATCCGAGTACGGACAACTTCGAAATAAATAGAATGCTTTTAGAAAGACTTATATCGTCTGACGAAGCTTCACAATATCTCGCCTTTCGATCCGAACGAATGACCTCGAAAGAAAGGAATGCTTTTCACAGGAAGACTTATATCGTCTGACGAAGCCTTTCAATATCCTGCCTTTGATCCGAATACGAACGACTTCGAAAGAAAGTAATGCTTTTCACATAAAGACTTATATCGTCTGACGAAGCCTCACAATATCCTGCCTTTGATCCGAATAGGAACGACTTCGAAAGAAAGCAATGCTTTTCACAGAAAGACTTATATCGTCTAACGAAGTTTCGTACTCGATTCTCGTCTTTGGACTACGATTTGAATGCGATGAACTTCTTTGAGAGAATGCTTTAAAAAGTCTTATATCGTCTCTCGAAGTTTTTGCTTCGCCGTTGTCCTCTGACTTATAATTTCTGAACTCTGAAGCCCCGTTTTTATAGGCGTAGAGAATTCTCAATAATGGAAAATATAATCCTTTTGAATGATTTCGTCCATATTTAGTTGATTTTATCCAAATATGGTTTGATCCTGATTTGATTTGATTTATTCCGTATTTTGCTTGATTCTCTCAATATTTTCCGATTTCATGATATTTGATTTGATTTCTTTAGTTATTTAGCAAATCTCTACAAGGCTTTCCTTATGTTGATTTTTTGCATTAAAGGAATATATTAATTAAATTAAGTATTTAATAATTTGAGATTATTTTTTATATCTCAATAAATAGTAATTCAAAAGTGAATTTATTTTATTTCTTGGAATTATTTCATTGAATCCCAATAATATAAATAGACAATTAATTTTCAATTGTCTACAAATGCCCCCACTTCAAGTCTTGTTGACGAACTTTTGGAGGAGATAAACTTGAAGTATTTGTCGTTTGCTTCCAAAAATATCACGAAATGCCCCTACTTTGACGTTTCCAACTCGTGTACTTTAACTGTTTCTTGCCAAAAATGTCCTCGCGCAGACATTCGTTGAGATGACCCAATTCGAATTCGAGCAACATGTTGAGGATAAGATACCTTCATACCGAAACGGTCACCCACCTTTAGTTTTATGACTGAACTTAGACGATGTCCAAGCTGCCTACGTACCCTTTAGGGGATCAAGTCATTTCTCGTAGTTCAATTTTTTATTTTTTATTTATTTTGAGGGGGTGGTGCCGTGCACAGTTTATACTCATGCGGGCCAGAAGTATCCGTTGTTTAACCCACCGGACTATGTGGGATAAGTTAGCAGTTTAGACATATGCACTTATATTAATGTTTGCCTTTTCACAGTTTATACTCGTGCGGGCCAGGAGTATCCGTTGTTTAACCACACCGAACTATGTGGGATAAGCTAGCAGTTTAAACATGTGCACTTATCATTGATGTTTGCCTTTCACAGTTTATACTCATCCGGGCCAGGAGTAACATGCAGTTAGACTCGTATGTCAAGGAGTAACATGCAGTCTAAGCTCGTAAGTTAAGGAGCGGCATGCAGTTTAACCTCGTGCGTTGAGGAGCATTTTTTTTCATTTTGTTTTTCATTTTTTTTCATTTTTTCTTTTTTCTTTTTTTTCTTTTTTTTTCCTTTTTTTTCTTTTTTTTTTCTTTTTTTTTCTTTCTTTTTTTGGCATACTAGCACTTCATGAACTAGCCTTTGATCCGGCCAACTCTTAATCTGTCTTTAGATACCAACTTATACACACCGTTTGTGCAGACTTCTTTCATGACTTAGGAACCGCTCCATTTTGATTTAAACTTGCCCCCAATTTGATCATTAGTAATGATAGGCCTTCTTAGAGTAAGTACCCAATGTCCAACTTGGAAGGACTTAGGTTTCACCTTTTTGTTAGATGATTGAGCTCGTGTTGATTCCAGCCTCTGTTTCGCATCAAGTTGATCAATTATGGGATTTCGTAAGCCTTTATGTGGACCCAATCCTTCATAATAATGCCAAGTTATCTTGCAATCACGTAGTTTGCACTTGCTCTCTTTAACACGATGCGAACAGGCTTTTGCGTTGTAAAACCTAGAGCCTTTTTAGACGTTTCTGGTTCTAGATGACTTTTACTCATATCTTCCGGCAATTCTCCTAATATTGGTCCTTCATTTGCATCATATCCAGCCTTTGTCAGGAGTTCATAAGCTTTTGGGCCGTATACTCCACCCATTTCTATTTTTGAAGATTCATTGTGCTCTATTTCGGACCCTTGATGTTAGGTCCTCAGATTAACAACTCTACGATCCTAGGCTAGAAACCATAGCAATTCGATCGTTTAGATGATCAATTGAATTCGATCGGAAAACTCAAAATAAGAACACGAGAGAGAATTCAATTAGAGTGAGAAAGTTACTGTTGTTTCTCTCTCTAGAAATCGATTTGCAATGTCAGGACCCGACTTCCCTAACTGCCTATTCTAGCGCATTCCTATGTGCCTAGCGAGTTATGAGTAGTAAGGTACACTGAAAATGCGTATAAATTTTTTTTTTCTTTTTCCATTTACATAATGGAATGATGTTCTGTACAAGTCAAAAGAATACATGTCGAACACTAAGTTCCAGACATGATCTAACTACGAGGACGAAGGTGTGTCGGCACAGCAAAAGGCTCCTATGCGCCCGGCCTCACAGGTCGTCATCCATACACACACGTCCACCCCAAAAGCAGCGCGAAGCTCCAAAAGATTTGCCTTGTCATCTAACGCGATCACGTACCGTGCTCGCTGGCGCCTACAACACATAACATAAAGAATGAGCCACCGAGGCTCAGTAAGCAGAAATCATGCATGTATGCACGTGTCCCTTTCCCCGCAAAGGCAAACCCTGCCGATGCATTATTTCTATGCAAGGGCAATCCGCGCCGATGCACCTAGTACTCGCACTAGTAAAACTCAGGGCCCTCGGCTAATCTTACTATGCACCACAAGAGCTCACGTCCCTCGGGACAATACGACAGCGGTCCACACCGGATGGCCGAACTCTAGGATGCACGTCGTTCCCCTACGTCGCCATATGAACCCGGTCGTCCCCGACTGTCCGGCGGTCGCTCACGCTGGTAGCCTACGCTGAGGTTGCCTACACCAGGGTTCCACCCGGTGCCGCTTATACCCTCAGGTCGCACCCTCCAGGTCGCACCTTACCGCCATGGGCCATGCCCGAATCCTATCCATAGGATACCAATATATATATTTACAATAATAGTACGACGACGCTAAACGCCGCCCTGGTAGCATAGTAGACAGCCCCTGACTCAACTATGAGTCGACACACTTGCCCACATCGGCAAGTCCTCGTCGCGTACAAGCGACATATCACCATGCACACTCTATCCCATTACTCTTCCCCATGAGTTCCTGCGTGCACATGAGCATGCTTATGCAACCAAATGCAACTTATGCTTACCACAGGAAAGCGTAACGATAAATTCACGTAATCACGAAACCACGTAGGCACATAGTCACATATACATATAGCACACAAGTCATGTGTTGTAGTTGGATTTCTACTTACCTGGCGTCCGTGGATTAGCCGCTACCTGACCCGGGTATTGTCCTAAGTCCAATCCTTAGACATAGAATAGTATCGTTAGGACACTATTTTAAATTAATTAATTACGTACTGACTTAGGTATTTTCCTTGGTTATAAATATCTTTAGAAGTCCTAGTTAACTTGGTACATCTCCCTTGACTTAGGGAATTTTATGAAGTTCATGAAGTTCATAAAATTCGTCCATAAGCTATTTGCTAGCCGGTCTGGTGAATTTCCTAATATTTCATCCTTTAAACTCGAACAGGCTATAAAGTCAGTCTATAAATTATATCAGTTGGCTACGTAAATTTTCGTACCAAAATTCTATCGAATGCAACGTCTACCTATACCGAAAATTGGCCCTAAGGACACCGATAGGCAAATTATGATCGGGCGTTGAAAGAGCCTATGCTCATTGGAATCAGAATATTTTTCTTATTAAATGGTGCGAAAATATTTTTTTAACTTGAATCGTTTTAATCCAAGGGGTTCAATTCGTGAAGTTGATTTGCGAAGTGTTTGAGTTCGCAAATCCTTGGATTTGTAAACTCGATTCGCCAAATAATTGCAGCCCGCGAAGTGCTTGGACCCGCAAACGCACGAGTTTGCAAACCCTCGATCGGCCCGCAAAGTTGCTGGGTTCGGAAACCCTTGGTCGACCTGCGAAATGTATTGGACCCGTGAACCTCCATTCACAATCCTCGTGGGTTCGCAAAGTGTGGAGTTCGCAAATTATGATGAGCCCGCAAAATGATTTGGATGCGAAAAATCCGGACCCGCGAAGTTGGGGTTTGCGGCTTGTGGGAATTCGTCAACTTGGACGGGTTCGCAAACCTCCTCAGCCCGCAAACCTCCATGGATTCGCAAAGGTCCCATTCGCAAGATGGGGCCGCGAAGTGCATGAATTCGCAAAACTCCAACTTTGCGGCTTGTATGCGTTCGCAGAGCACAACCCGCGAACTTCGGTGGATTCGCGAAGTTGGCCCCGCCGAGTTTTTGGATTCGCGAAGTGAGTTCGCGAACCTGAGTACGCAGAGTTTGTACTTCGCGAACTCATTCCTAAACAAACACCATCTAATCCGCGATAGGCTAGTTATGAAGATCAAAAAGGTGACTTTTCAAGAACTCGTTTGAAGGTGGTATGAACTCCTTAAACCCTAATGTCCAGGCTTAACAGAAATGCTAGTCTAAACTTAACCTCTCGTGCCTAATAATCCATAGAACGTGTTATTACAAAACTAAGATTACTAAATCAAAGTTAGGACGCTTCTCGGGGGGTTAAAATCGCATAATCCCTAATGTGTAGTACTTATTTTCGTGTTTAAAGCTCTAAGATACCGAAATGCCTAAACGAGGATACGAGTGTTAGGGTGAGGATTCATTACCTTTTCACTTGGCGTGTGTTTTTTTTTTTCGCTTGGTTTCTCCTCCCTCTTTGGCTAAGCTTACGTCAATTTCTTGGCTATGGAGTTTTTTTTGTGGACTTCAAATGAGTTTTAGGTGTAATTTAAGTGGCTAAGGCTTTAGGTAACGAAAATATCCCTTGATTCAAGGAGGGTTTCTCTAAGCAGTATCCCTAAGTGAGTTGGGCCCAATATTTTGATTGGCCCAATTCTTACATCTAGTCCAATCTTTATTCATGACCCAAATTCCTTTTGCCTATTTTCGAAAATTCCTAAATAAATTAGGGGTCACTTGGTACGAATTAATTGCACTAAATTCAAGAAATCGCCTAAGCACGTAAATTTTCCACACAAATTTCAAGTAAGTCACATAAGCACGAAGGTACGAAAAGCGCGTAATTGCATTCCACATTTTATGCAAATTTATTGGCCCTAATGTGCTTACGATGTCAGGACCCGAAATTAATAGCACATAAGTCGCATAATGCACGTAAGTCACGTTAATGCGCATAGATCATGTCGATGCACATAAATCACGAAGTCGCATTTTGCTAATTTATTGGCCCTAAAGACTTACGGGAAACCCGGGTGCTACATCGGCAATGTATGGGCGTGTCAGGCTAAGAATCGTATAAGAGAATTGATAGTACTACTCATATCACCAATGTCGACCTACCTTTTTGGGAGTCCATTCGAAAGAACTTCAAAGTTAAGCGTGCTTGACTTGAAGCAATCTTGGGATGGGTGACCCCCTGGGAAGTTTGCGCAGGTGCGTGTGAGCGAGGACGAAGCACGCTGAAAGGTTAAATGGTGACACAGTGGGGCCAGACTATCAGCGGAGTGTGGTGGGCCCAACCCCACTGGTCCCGATAGGGATCAATGCTACAGTGACGCTCGGTATGGGACGGGATGTTACAGTCTCCACCGGGTAAGGACCCTTGATGTAGAGCTGGTCGGCGGGGACGGCGACATGGTCCGTCTGGCCACGATACATCTCGTGCCAGATGTACACCTTATTCGCGCGCGTCCAGGTGGGCGCCTTCACAAGCATCTTTATCTTTATCAGCATTTCCTCATTCAAGCGGTTGCGCTCGCCGACTACCTCCATCCCGGGCGCGTTCTGTGGCCACAGGCGTAGTCCCCGGATGAGTTTGGTGATGAGAGCTCCCACGGCGATCTTGTCATGGCTCCTTGCTTCCGCCTGAGTACTGAAGGCATGGGCTAGCGCCATTCCCAAATGGCCCGTTCGCCTCGCTGCATCTTAACCAGGTTAGAATAGGTCGCGGAGGGTGATTGCTCCGTGCGAGTCGCTCCTCGGTGTGAGCGAGGTCGTCAGGAGGCGGTGGATGTAGCACGGTCCTGGGCTCCTGAGCGCAGAAACCTTTGAAGTCTTCGGGCTTAATTGTGGTTCGCCTGGTCGCGCGATGTCAGCCCAGGAAGCCTGTCAACCTCCCGATTGCTGAAAGTAGTCCTTGTAGTGCAGGTCTGGGAATGGGCCGTCGTGCCCGAAAAATGGTATTGGCACTCCAAGTGCATGGCAGAAGTCATCGACCTTCACTATATGTTCTTGGTTGAATGCCCGAAAGTTGACCTTGTTGGTGCCGTATTCCTCGTGTGAGAAGGTGGAAAGGAACCTCAAGGTGAGTTCCTTGTACGTCGGTTCGTCGATGTGGAAGAATGTGCCCCATCCGCTGAGTGAAAGGTACTGGGCGACTTGCTGGTCGATGTGATGCTTCGCCAGCGTACCGTGGTCGATCTGGTCCATGGGGATGAACTCCATGGCCTTCAGCCTATTGTAACGGGCCGTCTGGGTGTCGTCTGTGAACTGACTCATGGCTTCTAGTAGTGTCGGCGGGGCCCACGTCGCCTTTGACGAATGGACGAGCGCGAGGCGGGGTCACGCTGAGCTGAGGAGTGGCTTTTACCCATAGTACCTAGAAGAAAGGCGTGAGCTCCAAGAAAATATAGCAATTAAATTCAAAGAAGCTTACCAACCATACTACAAGATAAGACATAAAAGTTCAATGTGGCTTTTCGTCGATCACATAACGTGCAAGTGAAAGTATGCATATCAAGTCCAAAATTTGAGCACCAAAAGTACCCACAAGATTCATAAGATAGTTCAACGCTAGCTAACACAATCACAGCAACAAATTTCGATAAAACTTTCCAATAATCCCAAAAATCAGAACTAGGGTTCATCATTCCCAAAATTCAAGATTAATGCACCAAATAAACAAATTAAGCATACCCAAGGTGTTATTAGCATGTATATCATCACAAAAGATGATGAAGAACACGAAATTGGACTCAATTTTAAGAAGCCCCAAATTCAAAATTAGTGTTCTTCATAGAACTTTCGAAATTCAACCTCAAATTCACGTAATCAAGCAAATCTCTAGAAAATATGGCACATAGTAAATGAAGAATAGCATCCTCATACCCAAAAATTAGCAACGGTGAACGAATTTACCGAATTCGAACTAAATAGGATAAAAATCATGCCTTTTGATCTTAATCGAGTTAAATGGAGGGTATGTTGGTTGTTAGTCGATCGTCGGACTTAGGGCGCGAGGCGGAGGTCGTCGGTGGTGGTCGGAGATGGTGGTCGAAGGTGGTGATGGTGGGAGAGAAAGAAGAATCGCGAGAGAGAGAGAGCCAAAATGGTTTTTCAAGTTAAATTCGACATGGTCACGGCCGTGACGTGTAGGACTCGGGCCGTGACACGAGGCAGTGTGAGCCTCTGTTGGTGCTCACGGCCATGACGTGTACGTCGCAGGCCGTGACACCATCGAATTCTCTTTTTTTTTGTTTTATTACTAAATCCCGTATATGTCACGGCCGTGACGCTTAAGCCTCAGGCCGTGACTGGAGGCAAAGAGTGCCTCTGGTCTATGTCACGACTATGATGGCTGAAGCCTCAGGCCGTGACAATCGACAGTGTGCGAAGGGTCGCGAGATATGGACGTCACGGCCGTGATGGCTTAAGCCGTTGCTCGTGACTGCGGGCAGTGCGCGAATGAGGGCTGTCACAGCCGTGACGCTTAAGCCGTTGGTCGTGACGCCCCCCCCCCCCCCCCTTTTTTCTTTTTTTTTTAAACTTAGCTAATTTCTAAAACATAAATGAAAATACATGGGTTGCCTCCTAAGAAGCGCTTATTTTACCGTCCAGGTATAGCACTTCTTTTTCGCTCACGTCTTCTTCGCCTGCGTGATAGTGCTTCAACCTGTGGCCGTTCACCTTGAAAGTACCCTACTCCATACCTAAAATCTCAACAGTACCATAAGGGAAAACACGAGTAACAGTGAACTGTCCCGACCAACGTGATCTGAGTTCGCCAGGAAAGAGCCTAAGTCGAGAGTTAAATAGGAGGACTTGGTCTCCTTCCTGAAACTCTCGTCTCTGCCTAATTTTCTTGTCAGGATAAGCTTTCGAGCATTCCTTATACATGCGAGCGTTATCGTAAGCCGATAGCCGCCACTCGTCTAACTCATTGATTTGGAGTTGCTGCTTTCCGCTGGCGTCTGCTAAATCAAGATTCAAGGACTTGATCGCCCAATAGGCCTTATGCTCGATTTCTACGGGAGGTAGCACGCCTTCCCATAGACCAATCTGTACGGTGTAGTGCCTATAGGTGTCTTATATAAAGTTCTATAAGCCCAAAGTGCATCATTCAACTTATTTACCCACTCCCTACGGTTCCCTTCTATGGTCTTTTCTAGGATGCATTTCAGCTCATGATTTACTACTTCGATCTGACCGCTAGCTTGGGGGTGGTACGGGGTGGATAGGCTCACCCTAACGTTCTAATGTGCGTGCAAAATGGGTGTTACAGAAATGTGTACCCCTATCGCTAATAAAGCATCTAGGCGCCCCAAAACGTGAAAATAGTGCACATAGAAATCTAACGACTACCCTAGCATCGTTCGTGGGTAAGGCTTGCGCCTCCGCCCACTTGGACACATAATCGACAACAACTAAATGTACTTATTATTAAACGAGCTAGGAAATGGACCCATGAAATCTATACCCCATACGTCAAATATCTCACATACTAGAATAAAGTTCTGGGGTATTTCGTCGCGTTTCGAGAGATTACCTGCGCGTTGACAGTGATCACAAGTGTCAACGTACCTTTGGGCGGTCTTCTATATCGTGGGCCAGTAGAATCCGCTTTGCAACACCTTCTGAGCGGTTCTATTGGCTGCGTAGTGCCCTCCGGTCGGTCCGTTGTGGCAGTGCCTAAGGATCTGTGTCGTCTCTGGAGCAGCAACGCACCGTCGTATCACCTGGTCTGCACATCGCCTGAAAAGATATAGGTCTTCTTAAAAGTAGTACCTCAAATCAGAAAAGAATTTCTTCTTTTGCTGACTGGCGTACTCCTTTGGTAGGGCCCTCGCAACAAGATAGTTAGCGTAATCTGCAAACCATGGGATGTCGTCACTTACCACCTGTATCGAGTATAGGTGCTCGTCTGGGAACCGATCGTGTATCGCCCTTTCGTCCTTGTTATAAATTTCGGACTCCTCTCGCCGAGAAAGGTGGTCCGCCGCCAAATTCTCTGCACCCTTCTTGTCCCGGATCTATATCGAATTCTTGAAGGACCATGATCCATCGAATCAGTCGAGGCTTTGCATCCGGCTTTGCTAACAAGTACTTAAGAGCCGAGTGGTCAGTAAACACAATAACTTTAGATAAGATGAGATATGACCTGAACTTGTCGGAAGCGAACACGACAGCTAACAACTCCTTTTCAGTGGTCGTGTAATGGGCTTGGGCTGCGTCTAGCATCTTGCTCGCGTAGTAAATCGGCCTGAAATGGTTGTCCTTGCGCTGTCCTAACACGGCCCCAACTGCATAATCACTAGCATCACACATTAGTTCAAAGGGAAGCTCCCAGTCAGGGGCTACCATGATAGGTGCTTGGATAAGTCGCTCCTTAAGTAAATTGAAAGCATGCAAGCACTCATCATTAAACTCAAAAGGAGCATCTTTCTCAAGTAATCTAGACATGGGTCGAGCAATCTTAGAAAAATCCTAATGAACCTACGATAAAACCCAGCATGCCCTAGAAAACTCCTAATCGATCTCACGTTCGAGGGGACAGGCAATTTTTCTATAGTCTCTAACTTCGATTCCCTTAGAGGAGATCTTGTGGCCCAGAACTATGCCCTCTCGAACCATAAAATGGCACTTTTACCAATTAAGTGCCAAACTCATTTCCTCGCATCGTGCGAGTACGAGCTTCAAATTAGATAAGCATGCATCAAATGACGAACCGAACACAGAAAATCCGTCTATAAATACCTCCATTACCTCACCTACCAGTTCGTCGTATATGGCCATCATGCATCGCTGGAAGGTGGCTGGGGCATTGCAAAGACCGAATGGCATCCTTCGGTACGCGAAAGTCCCGAACGGGCACGTTAATATGGTCTTCTCCTGGTCCTCGGGTGCTATGGGGATCTGCAGATAACGTGACAAATCATGAAGAAAACAGTAAAATGAGCGACCGGCTAACTTTTCTAACATCTGATCAATAAACGGTAAAGGAAAGTGATCATTTCTCGTGGCGTCGTTCAACTTCCTATAGTTGATGCAGACGCGCCATCCAGTCATGGTCCTCGTTGGAATCAACTCGTTCTTGTCGTTGGTGACGACCGTCATGCCTAGATTCTTTGGGACCACTTTGACCGGGCTGACCAATGCACTGTCTGAAATGGGATAGATCATTCTCGCGTCTAGCAATTTTATCACCTCCTTGACGATGTCCTTCAAGTTGGGCTTGAGCTGCCTTTGACGTTGAGTGACCGGAATCGTCCTCCATGAGGATCTTGTGCGTACAGTAGCTCAGGTTAATACCCCTTTTGTTGGATATCTTCCACGCTAAGGCTTTTTGTGCTCTTTCAACACGCCCAAGAGCTGCCCCTTCTGTCCGTCGTCGAGGCTCAATAAGATGATAACTGGTAGCCCTCCGTTGCTAACAAGAAATGCATACTCGAGGTGGTCGGGCAACGGCTTCAATTCCAGGACCGGTGGCTCCTCGACTGAGCTCTTTTCCTTGTCCTCTTCGCTGCTCTCATCGATGGCTATGATAGGCTCGTCGACCTCCTCCCCACACTCATCGATCACCATAATATATGCAGTCCTGCTCGCCGACCTGTGATAGGCCTTGTACAGAAAAGAGAAAGTCGTGCTCAAAGACGTCTAAGAAATAACATTTATCATCCTGCTCGTCACTCTTTTTCATCGAATCAGCCATATTGAACGTGACTTTTTCGCCATCTACTGTCATGGTTAATGTCCCATTTCTAACATCTATCGTAGTCTCTCCCGTCGCCAATAATGGTCTACCTAAGATCAAGGGGACATTTTCATCTTTCTCCATGTCTAGAATAACAAAATCGGCAGGGCTAACAAATTTATCGACCTTAACTAGGACATCCTCGATAATGCCTCGAGGATACTTTAATGATCTATCAGCTAATTGGAGGCTCATCCTAGTGGGACGTGGTTCGCCTAGTCGTAAACGCTTAAACATAGAATATGGCATGAGATTAATACTAGTGCCTATATTAGCTAACGCACGCTCAATCACTAAATCTTCTATAAGATAGGGAATAGTGAAACTCCCTGGGTCCTTAAGCTTCTTCGAGATCTTGCTTTGGAGTATCGTCAAACACTCTCCTCGCAGGCATACGGTGGAGTCGTGTTCGAGCTTTCTTCTGTTTGTCAGCGGGTCCTTCAGGAACTTGTCGAAGCTACGCATCTGTGTAATGGCTTCAACAAACGGTAAGTTAATATGTAATTCCTTACACATACCAATAAATTTACCGAACTGCGCCTCGTCTTTGTCTTTCTTCAATCGAGTCGGGTAATGAATCTTCGGCTGGTGTGGCTTCACTGGTGGCCGCTGGATCTCCTTCTTCTTTTCCTTTTTAGGCTCGACCGCCTCTTTCTCAGCTTCGGCCTTTTTGACATTCTCGCCTCTGATTTCCTCCACTTCGGGCTCATCGTGGCTGAAAGTGGCGTTCTCCTTCACCTTCTTCTTGGCGGGCACTTCTTGCAGTTCTCGTCCATTCCTCAAAGTCATCGCCTTGCAGTACTCCTTTGGGTTTGGCTCGGTGTAGCTTGGGAGCGATCTCTGAGTACGCCTCGCCAATTGTTTTGCCATCTGGCCCACCTGTTGCTCCAACTTCTTGAGCAAGGTATCCATGTTCTGGGCACGTACGTCGTTCGTTTCCATGTACTCCTCCATCTTCGTCATTCGGCTCTCGTGGGCTGCGGTGGTACCACTGAAGTTCGTGAGGAGCACCTTCATCATGTCCTTCATATCCCTCATATCATCAGATCCTCCTGCGGGTGCGTTCTGATACTGGCGTGGCGTCCCATTTTGGAAACCGGACGGCCTAGGCTGAATCCCGGCGGTTCTGATTCCCATACGCCAAGTTGGGATATGCTCGAGGCTGCAAGCTTCGCTGTCCACCTTGGTAATTCTCCATGTGGTCTAGGTGCTCCAGTGATTGCCCAAGTTGGCATTCAGATATTTCGTGGGCTACGCCACAGATATGGCGCGTATGGCGTGTGCTGTGCCGGTAAGGTGGTCGTCACGGTATTCACGGGCTGTGTCTGCCCGAATTTCAGGAGTAGTGCGCCAATGACTGCCTGCAACTAGGAGTTTGTCACAACGATCTGTTGCTTGAGCTCCTCAAATTTGGCATTCGTTGCTTGTCCTCTGAATAGCAGACTAAAGGATCCTGAGAGCTAGTGGAAGCTCCATCAGATTCGTGCTTGAGTTGCCTTCGTAACTTTCGCTCAAAATCTGGTTCTGCTTCAACGATGGGACCTGATGGGTGGCTTCGGCTCATTCACCGTTGAATCGTACCTTCAAGAAGTGAAATTGAAAATTAGCAAGGAAATAAATAAATACGTCAAAAATAATACAAGACTAATAATGACGTAGGAAAACAAATAACGCAAATAACACAAATAACGCAAATAGTAAAAAGTAGAGAACGACAAATAAAAATGGCTAAAGTACCAAATTACGATGTTCCTAATATCAATCTATTCCCCGGCAACGGCGCCAAAAACTTGATCAACACATCGTGTGCTAATATAAATTCCAAGTGCGAAAAGTGATAAAATTAAACGAATACTTAATTACTATCACCGACGTGCGATAGACAGTGGACCTATCGTTTGTAGTGTGGTAAAGTGAGTAAACGAATATCGAACACGAGGAACAAACTGATTACTAGTATTAACCTATCGACTCGATATCTAGCCTAAATAAAGTGCGTAGATTGTTTATGAATTATCCTAACAGATTACTCCTAAATCAACGAGAGATTCAAAGAACACGCCTAAACTGATAAGAGAGTTTTCAGATAATAAAAATGCGCTCGGAATTCGAATCCCGCTAGGTATTATCGCCTAAGACAATGAAATATCGTTCCTACGTGATTCTAGACTAGATCGCAGTAATTTTCTACCCTCTCGCGAATTTGCTGTCGCCCTAAATGCTCGCGAGGATCTAAAATTCAGTAATTACTAACGGTGAGGATCGAGTATTTGCTTTCGCCCTATACTCGAATCCTATCATATACGAACGGCCTAATCGTTGTTTAGTTGTCGCCCTAAATGATTTTCCATACATTCACTTTAACACATAGACATATTAAAGTGAAGAAGCAATTTCATAGAACAATAAATAGTCAGAATGCACGAGTCACGATAAACATATGTCTTAAATACGAATAAACCTAGCGTTCATCTAATCCCAAACACCTAGGGAATTTAGCTACTCATATTTGACGGAAAACGATAAAGGGAATAAGAAACGAGGAAGAATGACTCATAATCTTGAGTACGGCTGAATCTGGGTGGTAACGTGGATGAGCCGTCATTCGTCGTTCTCCAGTGTAATTTTGCATTTCTGGCGTCTGTAATTCGTCTCTGAGGAATTATGATTGATATCTGGTAGGTGTCCCCTTTTTCTGAGTCGAATTCGGGCTTTTATACAGATTTTCGTAATGGTCACGGCCTGGGACATGGGCCGTCACGGCCGCGACCATCATCGACTCGACTCGCTTTGCTTACTGCCATACGTCACGACCACTTGCATTGGATGTCACGGCCGTGACGCTGTCGATGGTCACGGCCCAGTGTGTCTTCGGTCACGGCCGTGACGACCTTAAGGTATGGTCTCGTTGAGCACTGCCTATTGTCACGGTCTGATGCACGAGACATCATGGCTATGACGTGTTCAGCTTTCTGTCTCTGGTGGCTGTCACGGCCAAGCACACAAGGTATCACGGCCGTGACACCTGACAGTGTTCGTCGTCTTCGCGCCGTTTTACCTCGTTTTCGCTCCTTTTTCGCCCAAAACTCGTCCTAAGCTCCTTCAATATCAAAATAAGTGTAAATATGGCGAATAAACGAATAAAATGATTGCTAGAGCTCTATTATATCCCAATTAAATACTAGGATAACGCATTGAAATACGTTTATCAACAAGCTCATAAGGGAAAAAGCATTGAGACAAATTTTGTCCAAGGTGACATTGCCTCTACTTCTTGTGGCGATAAAAATAATACGTATTTGGATGCTGCAGATATTGTCGCAGATGAGTAATGATGTGCTCTATTGTTTTCTATGTTATATATTTTACTAATGTGTGTTTATGTGTTTAAGGTTGTTAAGCTTATATGTGTGCTTGTAATATATCGTTTTTGTTTCTTAAATAAATATTGATGATTATGATATGTTTATATGAAAAAGGGAATTTATCAGATGGATACGGGCATATGCAACGGAGAATTAAGTATTGTAGACTGTGCAACGACTCATAAGATTCTGAAGAAGAAATACTTTGATCATCTTGATATGCACAAACTAGTGTTATCACTATATCGTGTAGCACACGTATAATTAAAGGCTCCAGAAGAGCTAATATCTTATTACCTAGAGGAACCAAATTGGTTATTGAAAGTGCCTTATATTCTCCTGAGTCACAAAGAAATATGTTGATCTTTAAAGCTATTCGAATAACGGATATCATGTTGAGACAACGATAAATGGAGGTGTTGAACATTTATACATCACAAAGGTAATTTCGAATGATAAACGAATTGTGGAAATATTACCTTCATTCGAGTGTGGATTATATTATACGTAGCTGAGAACAGTTGAATCGTATGCTATCATAAACCAGAAGTTTACTGATGACCGTATGATTAATCTTTGGATGACCGGTTGGGCCGTCCTGGTTCAACTATCATGCGAAGAATAACTGAAAATTCACGTGGACATTCGATAAAGAACCAGATGGTTCTTCAATCTAATGAATTAGCATGTACTGCTTCCTCTAAAGGGAAGTTAATTATTTGGTCATCACAAATGAAAGTAAAGAATGAATCTATTGTATTTCAGAAACGTATACATGGTGATATTTTTGGGCCGATATATCCATCATGTGGACCATTTAAATAGTTCATGGTCTTAATTGATGCTTCAAGTAGATGGTCCCATGTATGTTTATTACGGGTGTTCGTTCGGTACATACCGTAACGAACCGAACCGAAATTTCGGTAATTTTCGGTACACCTATTTTAAAAATCGAATACCGAACCAAATTTCCCAGTTCGGTATTCGGGTTTTACCGAATTCTTTTCGGTAGATTCAGTTTTACTGAAATAACCGAATTTTCGATAAAAAAAAAAGTAAAAAAAAAAAATCTATAATATTTAAATCAATATACGTATAATTTAATGTACTTATATTTATATTTTCAATATTAATATAATATAATATATTTTAATTTAAAAATTTCATTAATTCGGTATACCGAAATTACCGAACCAAAAATTCTATACCGAACCGAAATACCGAAAATTTAAACCTATGTATCGAATACCGAACCGAATTTTTTCGGTTCGGTTCGGTTTGTACCGAACTTTCGGTTGTTCGGTAATTCAGTTCGGTAAACCAAATTATGCCAACCCCTAATGTTCATTATCTACGAGGAACGTGGCGTTTGCGAGATTACTTGCTCAGTTGATTCGAAAGAGCGCATTTTCCAGATTATCCGATAAAGAAAATATCCCTTGCTAATGCTGGTGAATTTACATCCAACTCATTTGATGATTATTTTATGTCTATTGGAATTGATGTTGAGCATCCAGTGCCACATGTTCATACGCAAAACGGTCTTGCAGAATCATTAATTAAACGCCTGCAATTAATTGCAAGACCATTATTAATGAAAACGAATCTTCCCTCGTCTTGTTGGGACATGCAATATTACATGTAGAGCACTAATTCGCATTAGGCCAACAAGTTACCATGATATCTCCCCGTTGCAAATGGTTTATGGTCAGGAACCAGATATTTCCCATCTAAGAGTTTTTGGATGTGAGGTATATGCTCCAGTTGCGCCACCACAACACACAAAGATGGGACCTCAAAGGAGGTTGGGAATATATGTCGAATTTGAATCTCCATCGATAATATAATATTTAGAACCTTTAACAGGAGATCTATTCACGACTAGATTTGTTGATTGTCACTTCGACGGAAAGGAATATTTGTTGGAATGAATTGCCGCTAAATCATATTATCCTCGAACGAAAGAATGTGAACTAGAAGTTCATAAAATAATTAATATACAAAGCTTAGCGAACCAATTTCCAAACAGCTTTACTGAACCAAAGAGAGTGACTAAATCACATATACCAGCTGTTAATGCTCCTGCAAAAATTGATGTTCCTGCCAAACATAATATTGAGCCTAAGCCACAGCTAAAACATGGGAGGCCCTCGGGTTCCAAGATAAAAATCCTCGAAAAAAACTGAGCAAATAATAAAAATGGTCCAATCTAGGATTTATCGACTAGAGAAGATTCGATGGGCTTAAAATGATGATAAGAATGAAACTCGGGTACCTGAAGGAATTGAAAATAATGATAATGAAGAGATCTCTATCAATTACGCGCAGAATGAAATTAAATGGAAACGAGATAAAGTCAATGTTGACGATAAATTCCCATTTAACGTAGCACTATATGAAATGAATGAGATGAATGAGATGAATAAGAATGAGGATCATGAACCGAAGTCTGTAAACGAATGCAGACATCGAAAAGATTGGCCAAATGGAAAGATGCAATCGAGGAATTAAAATCATTTGAGAAACGAAAAGTTTTCGGACCTGTAGTCCGCATGCCAGAAATGTAAAGCCGGTTGGAATTAATTTATAAAGATATAAAGCACGGCTTGTCGCACAAGGTTTCACGCAGAGACCTGGTATTGATTATGAGGAGACGTATTCTCCTGTGGTGCACGCAACTACTTTTCGTTATATAATTAGTCTGGCAGTACGTAAAGGACTCGATATGCGTCTAATGGATGTTGTCACTGCTTATCTATATGGCTCACATGACAGTGACAATTATATGAAACTTCCGGAAGGATTCAGCTGCCTGAAAATTCAGGGCCACGTGATGAGGCTTAATTAAGCTAAATGAATCGCTTCATGGATTGACGCAATCCGGACGTATGTGGTATAATCGTCTAAGTGAATATTTATTGAAAGAGGGTTATAAAAATGATCAAATTTGCCCTTGTATATTTATGAGGAGATGTGAAAACGAGTTTGTCATTATAGTCGACGACATCAATATAGTCGGAACTCTTAAAGAGTTATCGAAAGCGGTTAATTGTTTGAAAAAGGAGTTCGAAATGAAAGACCTGGGTTGTAACGACCCGACTTCCTAGATACGTATTTTGGCGGATTTTCGCAGCGTAAGCTGCGGAAAGCCCGTTTAATTAAAACTTTTAAAACATAATAGTATAAATATGTTCAATGTCTAAATCCATAAGTCCAAACATAAACACATTTTTATTTATTGACTCGAAGCCCAAGAAGTACACGCCCAAATTTAGAAACACAAAACATAAACTCGTTCCACAGGTCGCGTCCCATGTACTGCGCCGCCCTCAAAAGTCCGTGGAGTCACCGCCATCAGCCGCCTTACCTACACACGTAAACCCTGAGCTTTTGCCCAGTAGATGAAAATATGCATGAATGCAAATGCTCTCACATCCCAAACCCGGCACCTCACAAATGCACGCTCGACATCTCATACGCTAGTTCCTATTTCAACTCTTAACTCATAAATAGGGCCCTAAGCTAGACTCGAAATCCACGCATAAAATGTCATATAATGTCATAGTACGGCCCCATCTCGGTCTCAACCGTAACTATAACAATGACAAGTGGTAACGGCCCCATCTCGGTCTCAACCGCACCTTATTGACAAGCGGCCCCATCTCGGTCTCAACCGCAAGCGCTTCAGCGAATCGTATCCTGACAACTAACATCGATCACTTTGCCCCACTCATCTACACTACCGTGACCCCACACGATTATAACTCCTCTCGTACCACGTGTATGCAAATGACATGCAAATAAAATGCAACATATCACCACGCAACATATAAAATGTAATGTATCGGCCCGAGGTATTAGCTCGGCCCGATCTCGAAAATCCTCATACACCAAATAATTCGGGCCCGAAGCCCGCGTTCCGATTTTTATCGGCCCGAAATCTTAACCACCAAAAGTCTCTCCGGAATTTCACTAAGAGTTACCAAAATTTAATCATTTTCAATTTAAGACCCTAATTTCACAATTGGTCCATATTTTAATATATTTTCAAATTCTAACGTCCAATCTCAAAATATCACTTAAGTTCCCAATTTAAAAATATATTTCTGAATTTTACATTTAAAAACCCCAAAATTTCATAATTTACTTTTTAGGACCCGAAAGCTTTCCTAAGCTTCAGATCTACCCGAATCTTTAAAAATTTCAGATCTGCCCCAAAATATTTATATTTCTTTAAAAATCTACCTTGTTCGGAACTTTACAACACAGACTCCCTGATTTTGTAAAATTTCGATTAAGTCCTAAAATTTTAAAAATAACTATTTTATACGGCTGTTTTGCGACAGTTTCGGATTTCTCAATGATCACAAAGTAAACGATGTCCGATGGACTTGAAATTTTAACCACAGATAAAGGACTTACATAACATGATTCTATCCAAAGGCATTTCTAGTCCGAGGTCTAGATTGTGAGATATGAATTTTTGAACCTCTTGGCCGAAATGGATAAATAAAACCCTAGAAAACACTAATCCTCCCCAAGTTTTGTTCTATCCTCTTAACCACGATTCCTCTAACTCTATTCTTATTTTTCATAAACCTAAACTTCATAAAGATTAAGGTATTAAGCTGGCTGAATTTTAGCATGTAAGCATCATCACGAAAATCATACAAGAAATTCACGTTTAGCACATAAACACGTATAAATTCGAAAGAGATCATGCAATCACGTAAAATTCACGGATTCAAAACTTGTTTACATGCGTAGGTGATCTTCACCTACCTTAAATTCCAGAGATAACTACATAACGGGTTGTTTCGATGTGATCCCGACCCTAGAGTTTCGATCCCGAGCTCCCGAAGGTTTTTCTCCTCCTCTCTTTTCTTTTTCTCTTCTTTCTCCCTTTTTCCTTTCTTTTTCTTTCTCTCCTTTCTTCCTTTTCTCTCTCACTCTCACGCCTCTCCTCTCCTTTCTTTCTATTCTTTTTAGCTTATTTATTCTTATTTATCTTCATGTAATATTAATTGATTAGGTGTATTAAGTGGTATATTAGTTAGGTTATTTTGTCTTCTTTCCATTATGGAGATGCATGGAGGTGGCTTGATTGTTAGATCTTGTCTCCATACTCACATGGAGATGGATGGAGGTGCATTTATTAAGTCAAAGATCTTTTATTTACCACACTCACATGGAGGTGAATTGAAATTATTTTATTTATTTTTCCCTTACTTAATTTTAGCCATAATAATTTTATTATTATTATTATTGTTATTATTATTTTATATTATTGGGCCAAAATTCCTAACCACTAATCTATCTCTCTCACATTTGGGCCATTATTCTCCATTTGGCCCAAAAGTATTTCGGCCCCTTTTTAAATTATTCGGATCCAATTCTAAATTCTTGGCTCGGCACGGAAAGAAATCGGTGTATGTTCGAAATCGACTTCACACATTCCAAATATTATTAAAATAATCCCGTATAAATTTTACGGGCATTACATCCTCCCCCTTATAAGAATTTCGTCCCCGAAATTCCATCGAAAAAAATAATTCTGGATACTTTTCTCTCATCTCGTCTTCGCGTTCCCAAGTAGCTTCTTCCAACACTTGGTTCCGCCACAAGACCTTCGCGAGGGGTATATTCTTATTCCGAAGGCGTTTCACCTCGTACATCAATATTTCCACCGGTCTTTCCTCGTAGCTCAAGTCCGGTTTCAACTTTTGATAAAGTGATTCACACTGCAGTACATGGCCCGGCTCTGGGATGTATTTCCGTAATGTAGACACATGAAATACGTCATGAACTTGCATGAGCGATGTTGGCAATTCGAGCTGGTACGCCACTTCTCCAACTCGTTTCACAATTGTGAAAGGTCCGATATTTGGATCTCCGTGTGGTAGGGATACTATGAAATTGCATGAGGAATGGGCAGGATATATTCCCGCCCTGGTCACGAAATTGCCGACACAAACGAATGTGTGGCTCCGGAATCAATCAGAATAGAAGAGGGTACGTGAAAGATATTCAACGTACCAGTCACCGCAGCTGGGTTCACCTCCGCCTCCTCGTTGGTCAGTGTGAAGACTCGTGCAGGTACAGGTGGAGGTCGAATCAGATTCTGTGGCTGATGTTGAAGTCGAGGCTGACCTTCTGTGCAGTTTCGTGCAGTGTGCCCAGTCTTTCCACACCGGAAGCACTGTAGATTCAGACCCGGTCGTGGTCCGTAGCAGATGCCAAAATGATTTCTTCCGCACTGCTGGCACTGTGGCGGAACCTACCACAAAAAGATTATTAAGCCAAATCCACAATACTCTATACTTTCTTTGTCCAACGATCGAGGCCCTCGTCTTCACCGTAAGGGGCTCCACAATCGGAGAAATGGCTCCACAGCGGGAGACTTATGAGTGGGCGGCGGCGAGAAATGACGGAATGTGGTGGTGGGTGAGGCGGCGGTGCGTGGCTTTGGCGAGGCGGCGGGGCGGAGGCGGCGCGATAGAGGAGCGAGGCGGGTGGCGGAGGCGGCTTAGCAGGGGGCGAGGCGGAGGCGGAGGGGTGAGGTGGAGGGGCGGAGGCAGCGTGGCTGGCGGGGGTGCACGATGTGGCTGCCGGGGTGCACAATGTGGCTGTTGAGACTTAATTGTTCTAAACGTGATTGAAGCAACACAAATGTTCGTATTCTTCTTCAATTCTTCTAAGAAATAAATTGTATTAAATCTTTGAATAATGTCTAGTCCAATTCACACTACCACCATTCAATGAAAAAATTTAGTACATGTTGATTTTCATTTCTTGTCTAGTTTGCAATACCGTCTAAATAATCCAAGTATACACTTTTGAATAGTTGGTATGGCTTTGAACAAAGGTCACGTTCAATAGTTGTTCTGTATAATTAATCCTCGTAAGATATACTAATTTTTTTGTAGCTCTCTGATATTTGAAAACTATTATGAAATATTTATTATGATTTATATTATATATATTATGATTATTTTGATAACAATATAAGGAGAGAATTTAGAGGAGGCAGTGGCGGAGCCAGCCGCTTGAACAAGTGGGGTCCATTTTAATTGGACCTCATACCCACTATTTTAAAAAGTTTTCAATGGGGTCCTTGTAGTATAAGTTTTTACAAATTACTCCTAATATTAATTTATTTTACACTAAACTATTAATAAATTTTTTTCCAGCGGGTCCATGGACCCCACTGGCCCAATGCTGGCTCCGGCAGTGGAGGGAGGTAATATAATTTCTATACTTCTTTACGTATTTACAACGTAAATCAAAACACCTATTTATAGTAAAATCATACACTAAAATACAATTTAGTCATCTATACAACTCATACAAAAATACAATCTTTTTATACACCTCATCTTATCATAAATTCATGAGTCATTAATATTCCAAAAACATCCACATTTAATCACACAATTTGATGATTCATTGTGATGAATCATGATTTATTCATAATACTCCCTCTTGGATGTTTTGAAACAATATGCTTTAGCTTGTTGCCTCATTAAAAACCTTACTCGGAAAACCACATAGAAAAAATCACAGTTAAGGAAAAAGAGTGCAACGTGTATTTACTCCCTTGATGATGACATCATTATAAATCTCTAAGTCTTCGAAGACCAATTTCATATACTAACCTTCTGAAAATTATAGGGGGAAGTGCTTTTGTGAACAAATCTGCGAGATTTTCATTTGATTGGACTTGTTTTACATCAATTTCACCTTTTTCTCCAGCTCATGTGTAAAGAAAAAATTTGGTGATATATGTTTTGTTCTATCACCTTTAATATATCCCTCCTTTAATTGGGCAATGCATGCCGCATTATCTTCATATAATGTCGTCGGAAGTAACTTTTCTGATAATAATCCACAAGGTTGTTGTATATGCTGAATAATTGATCGCAACCAGACACATTCTCTGCTAGCTTCATAAATTGCTAGTATTTCAGCGTTATTAGATGAAGTGGCAATTAAACTTTGTTTAACTGACCGTCATGAAAAAGCAGTTCCACCATACGTAAATAAATAACCCATCTGCGACCGTGCATTATGTGGGTTGGATAAGAATCCAGCATCCGCATACCCAATTAAATTTGCTTTCATCTCATTAGAGTAGAACAATCCCATATCAGTTGTTCCTTGAAGGTATCGATATATTCGTTTAACTCCGTTGCAATGTCTACGAGTCGACGAAGAAGTGTATCTTGCCAATAAATTTACTGCAAATGCTATATCATGTCGCATATGACTCGTAAGATACATTAGCGCTCTGATAGCGTAAGATATGGTACTTCAGGACCAAGTAACTCTTCATCATTTTCACGTGGTCTGAACGGATCTTTACTCACGTCTAACGAACGGACAATCATCGGAGTAAACAATGGATGAGCTTTGTACATGTAAAACCTTTTCAACACCTTTTTCGTATAAGTTTCTTGATGTACAAATATCTCATTCTTCAAATATTCAATTGCAGTACGAGACAATATTTCGTTTTACCCATGTAATGCCCGTAAAATTTATACGGGATTATTTTAATAATATTTGGAATGTGTGAAGTCGATTTCGAACATACACCGATTTCTTTCCGTGCCGAGCCACGAATTTAGAATTGGATCCGAATAATTTAAAAAGGGGCCGAAATACTTTTGGGCCAAATGGAGAATAATGGCCCAAATGTGAGAGAGATAGATTAGTGGTTAGGAATTTTGGCCCAATAGTATAAAATAATAATAACAATAATAATAATAATAAAATTATTATGGCTAAAATTAAGTAAGGGAAAAATAAATAAAATAATTTCAATTCACCTCCATGTGAGTGTGGTAAATAAAACAAGATCTTTGACTTAATAAATGCACCTCCATCCATCTCCATGTGAGTATGGAGACAAGATCTAACAATACAAGCCACCTCCATGCATCTCTATAATGGAAAGAGGACAAAATAACCTAACTAATATACCACTTAATACACCTAATCAATTAATATTACATGAAGATAAATAAGAATAAATAAGCTAAAAAGAATAGAAAGAAAGGAGAGGAGAGGCGTGAGAGTGAGAGAGAAAAGGAAGAAAGGAGAGAAAGAAAAAGAAAGGAAAAAGGGAGAAAGAAGAGAAGGAGAAAAGAGAGGAGGAGAAAAACCTTCGGGAGCTCGGGATCGAAACTCTAGGGTCGGGATCACATCGAAACAACTCGTTATGTAGTTATCTCCGGAATTTAAGGTAGGTGAAGATCACCTACGCACGTAAACAAGTTTTGAATCCGTGAATTTTACGTGATTGCATGATCTCTTTCGAATTTATACGTGTTTATGTGCTAAACGTGAATTTCTTGTATGATTTTCGTGATGATGCTTACATGCTAAAATTCGGCCAGCTTAATACCTTAATCTTTATGAAGTTAGGTTTATGAAAAATAAGAATAGAGTTAGAGGAATCGTGGTTAAGAGGATAGAATAAAACTTGGGGAGGATTAGTGTTTTCTAGGGTTTTATTTATCCATTTCGGCCAAGAGGTTCAAAAATTCATATCTCACAATCTAGACCTCGGACTAGAAATCCCTTTGGACAGAATCATGTTATGTAAGTCCTTTATCTGTGGTTAAAATTTCAAGTCCACCGGACATCGTTTACTTTGTGATCATTGAGAAATCCGAAACTGTCGCAAAACAGCCGTATAAAATAGTTATTTTTAAAATTTTAGGACTTAATCGAAATTTTACAAAATTCAGGGAGTCTGTGTTGTAAAGTTTCGAACAAGGTAGATTTTTAAAGAAATATAAATATTTTGGGGCAGATCTGAAATTTTTAAAGATTCGGGTAGATCTGAAGCTTAGGAAAACTTTCGGGTCCTAAAAGTAAATTATGAAATTTTGGGGTTTTTAAATGTAAAATTCATAAATATATTTTTAAATTGGGAACTTAAGTGATATTTTGAGATTCGACGTTAGAATTTGAAAATATATTAAAATATGGACCAATTGTGAAATTAGGGTCTTAAATTGAAAATGATTAAATTTTGGTAACTCTTAGTGAAATTCCAGAGAGACTTTTGGTGGTTAAGATTTCGGGCCGATAAAAATCGGAACGCGGGCTTCGGGCCCGAATTATTTGGTGTATGAGGATTTTCGAGATCGGGCCGAGCTAATACCTCGGGCCGATACATTACATTTTATATGTTGCGTGGTGATATGTTGCATCTTATTTGCATGTCATTTGCATACACGTGGTACGAGAGGAGTTATAATCGTGTGGGGTCACGGTAGTGTAGATGAGTGGGGCAAAGTGATCGATGTTAGTTGTCAGGATACGATTCGCTGAAGCGCTTGCGGTTGAGACCAAGATGGGGCCGCCTAATTTGTAAGGATTCTAACATGTTAAACAATTTGGAGTTAGGAATCATCGCCTCCTGAGAGGATGTGTTAGTTTCTACTAGCTTCGCAATAATTTTCTCTAAAGAGATAACTCTAGTGTACCAGATATTGCGATATGTTAGGATAATCTCATATTGTTCAGTGACTTCATTCCAGTGAGTTGATTTGAGTTCGAGACGATTTAGCTCAGTTACTTTGTCTTGTAGTGTTTTTACTTCGTCTTGTAATTTCTTTATAGTTGGATTCATAATGTTTTTATTGTAGTTTAGTTTTGGATTGGATATTTTGATCGTTGACGTGTTTTGCGATTTGGATTTTTTTTATTTAATACTGTTCAAAATATTTGGTGTATAAAGTTTTTGGCGTATAAAGTTTGATTTGAAAATTTAATAGTATATACCAAAAGCTTTTTCTATAATGTGCCAATTAGAATGTTCTGTTTTCGATCGAAAATTTTTAAAAAGTTTTTTTTAATATCAATATAATGCACTGTTTTCGATCGTTAAGTTTTTCGACGAGGTATTGTTTTTAGAAAATAGTATTGGATATCGAACAGTTACGTAAAGTTTTACGATCGTAAATGTTTTACGATTTGATAAAACGTCGTCGTTTTGAGACTTTAATATCTAAACCTTTAAAATCAAATTTTCGATCGCAAAAGTTTTTGCGGGCGAAAAATAAGTTTTGCGACGACAAACCTGTAAAAGCAACTAAACAAAATTTGCGATCGTAAAATCACGTAAATGAATTAGAAATCAATTAAATTGAAAGTTCTGGGGTTAAATTGAAAATTTAGGACTAGATCATAACTTTCTCGACTTAATTGAAAGAAAATATGGATCAAAGAGTAACTACAGGGACTAAAATAAAATTCATGGGACTAAGAACGTAATTTGCCCTGTAATTGTATGTATAGGTGTATCTATATTCACGCGAAGAAGATGAAGCTGTATTTCACGATCGAGAAAAAAAAAATTCAGACGATTTTCGATCATAAGTATTTCTCGAGCGAGTTTTTCGATCATTGACCCAAGTTTCTCGCGTTGACTTGATTTCTCGAGCTTAAAAAGAGCTTAAAACAGAATTTTTTTTAATGTTGAGGGGCGAACAGTGACTGTGGTCGAGAAAGTATTTCGATCGAAAGAAATTGCAACAATAGTTTCTCGAGCGCAGGTCGTTCGAGGATTCAGCAGCGATGAAGGATTGAGTTGAAGCAATCTCTCGATCGAAGATTTTTAACAGAATCAGCGAAGAACACTGAAGAACAGGCAAGAACAGAGACCGAACAGAGAAGATGTCGCGAATGAAAAAACAACAAAATCTCGATCAAAAACACAAAATTGCTTGAATTCAGTCTGGGTAATTGATCGGAATGAGCAGAGTAACAAGAACGAACAATCAATTAACGATGGCAAAGCAAAAACTATCGAATTTTGGGAAAAATCAGACGTTAGACCCGAGAACACTTCAACACAGATTTCAAATTTAGCTCAGAAATTGATTCGAGCGATCAAAAATGAACTCAAATCAAATTGAAACACACAATCGATCAACAAATTCAGCAATACAAATTCAAATTCTGAAGAATCAGACGCAATTCTAGCAAAGAACAGTGTCGGGTTTTTTAAAAAAACAGTATCGAAAAATTCAGAAATCAATCCAAATTTAATCCAAATTCTAACACGTTTGGCTCTGATACCAATTGTTAGGTCCTCACATTAACAACTCTACGATCATGGGCTAGAATCCATAGTAATTCGATCGTTTAGATAATCAATTGAACTCGATCGAAAAACTCAAGTTAAGAACACGAGAGAGAATTCAATTAGAGTGAGAAAGTTACTGTTGTTTCTCTCTCTAGAAATCGAATTGCAAGCCCTTCGGATCAATTCTCTAAACTTTCTCTATTCAGCTCAATTCATTTACAAGTATTTATACCAAACAAGCTTGGTATAAATATCAAGCTAGTCCTTAATCTAAAGACTAATGCAAATAAAGCCCCTAATTACAAGGACAACTAATGAAATTAAGCACATTACAAATGATATTCTACAACATCGGAGGTTGGGGAAGGAGCGAGTTGACAGCAAGGGGACGATGGCGAGAAGGGGAGTAGGAGGAGGTAAGGGAGGTGAAAAGGGGGGACGGTGGCGGCTGTTAATGGGTTAGGTTTTTTGGGATTGAGAGTTTTTTTATAGAGAGACGAGAGAGAACCATGAGTAATAAAAATGTGATTTGACTAGCGGTTTAGTTGAACCCACCTGATACGCATGTTTTCATCTAAATTCTTCTACACGAGTTTAAAGTTGTTATAGTGTAAACTCATGTTTTATAAAAATCAATGTACCAAACACACCAGCACCCCTTAAACCAACATTAAAATTGCGAACTGTCAAATTAAACAAGCACTAAAAGTACTAGTGCTTATTCTACATAAATGGTCTTAGGAAAGCGCCTACAACTGTGCCAAAAGCAATATCTGGTGGTTATGATGCAACTCCAATCTTTAAAACACACAGCACTCAGCCACACGGTTCAATTGCTCTTAGCAGTGACAATTATTGTTGCCAATAAATGGTTTTCACCTTATACTAACCACCTCTCAATTAGTTTGGTATACCATGCAGATCTCATTTCCAATTATAGTCCTCATAACTCAAATCTTTCTTTTTTATAAATACTTAATGGATGGATTCGAAAAAGGAGACATTTTTTAATTTTTTAACCATCATCATGTTGTTAATGTCATAATAGAAGTTACAATGACTAAGGCAGAAGATTCGAAAATATGTAAAGACTACACGAGGACAAACTTAAAAAGATCAATTCTTAATCAATCACTCATTTGCATCTTAAGAAACTCCAACTCCATCTCCAAATCAAACCTCTTCTTCTTCTCATTCTCCAACTCCAACCTCAGCCTCTCATGAGCATCTTCTCCGCCACCCCTAATAATATCACGACTATTCTCATCTTCTCCACTGCCGTCGAGCGAAGAAATCACTTTCACCACTTCCCTTCTCTGCTCATCCAAACTCTTCTTAAGCGCAATCAACCCCTCTAACACCACCTCGTTATTATTACATCCTCGAACAACCTTCTCATTCCTCATCGCAATGGGCCCCGAGGAATTCGACCCCTCTTTAGACGAGCCCATAAAATTTCCCTTACGATCCCCCGACGACGATGGAAAAACTGGGTCCAACTCGAACCCTTCGACGTTAAAGTTCCACCCGCTAATCCTTCTCTGCTTACTACCAACCCTTCTCCCCGCCATGTCATCATCATCCTCGTCATCATCTTCACCGTCGTCACCACTAACCCCAGACAACAACCTAAACCTATTCTCCACGCTGGGCAGTCCCTGCAATAGGTTCCTGAGGAGGTAGTCCTGGCTCTTACAGTTCTTGAAGAAGGAGTGCTTCATAAGCTTATCTGCAGAGGGCCTCTTCGACGGGTCTTGGTCGAGGCAAAGCCCGACCATGTCCTTAAAAGCCCGCGAAAACTTCTTCTTACTCTTCGAATCATGGCCCTTATCGTAATGGTCAGAAAACCTAAACCTCTTTGTGATCTTCATCACTAACGATTTCGAAGGAGGAAGGTGAGACAAGGGCGGCCTTCCATGGGCCAACTCTAGGGCTGTGATTCCAAAGGACCATATATCTGCCTTATAGCTATAGCCCGTGTGAGAATGGATGACCTCGGGCGCCATCCAATAGGGCGTTCCCGCAATATCGGTGAGCATCAAAGAAGAAGTGCTCCACAATTCGTAGATCGAAGCCGAGACTCCAAAATCGGCGAGCTTTACGAACCCATTCGAGTCGACTAAGATATTACCAGCCTTTATGTCTCGGTGGAGGTGGCCTTGGCCATGGAGGTAAGAGAGGGCGTTGAGGACTTCCTTGAGTACTATGGAGATGCATGGCTCAGTTAGCCCGTCGGGGTAAGAAGAGGACATTATGGACTGTAATGAGCCGCACGACATGAATGGCATGACGACCCAAAGTTGGTTCTTTACGGTGAATGAGCAGTGGGCTTTGCATATGTTGGGATGGCTCAGTAGGGTTAGGGTTTTGGCCTCTCGCCGTACGTTTTCGAGGTCCGAGCGGGTCTTTTCGAGGTTGATGGCTTTGATGGCGACGGGGGAAGAGTTTAGTGGGATGCAAAGGGCTTTGTAGACTTTTGCGCTCACGCCTTCGCCAATTAGGTTGAGGAGTTTGTAGGAGTTCGAGTCGAGTGGGTAATTGTTGCTGATGTTGTTTTCTTGTTGTTTGTCTATGTGGTGAAGGGAAGACATTGGTTGTAAGGGAAATTAGTTTGGCTTTGAGTTCTTTCTTTGAGATGTTTATTAGGTTTTTGAATGCAAGAATATGGTGTGTATTTATTGATGTACCGTGAAGAAAGATGAGATAAAAAGGGGTTGAAATAGGGGGAAATTATGATAAGGTGGGGGAGGGTTGGCATGAGTTTTCCGTGAGAGATTTGATGAATGGAGCTTTCTTAGATTCATCAATGGTGATGTTTTTCGTATAAAAGGTGGAGTGAGGGTTTGTATCATGTGATTTTTTCAACCGTGTTTTCATTTCTTAGTATGATTTAATTAATAGTAAAGAGATACGTGGCGATTAAAGGGTTTGATAAAAGCACATTCTTGACATAAATATATATTATTTTGGTGAATTTTTTCTATATAAGGCAGTGTTCAGTGTATTTCAAGAGATGCTTGTGAAGCAATAGAGAAAAGCGAAACTTAGAATGGAGAAGAAATAAAGGTTTGTAAGATATCGCAAAGAACCATATCTTCAACAATATAATTTATTAATGAATAAAATACTAGTGTTTCTCTGCTAGATTAGATCAATTGTGCCCTTCGCAGTTGATGGCCGGGAACAAACGGTATTGAGATTATTTATCTCACATCGATAAACTAACTTTCCCGACTCAATACATAAATCAAATGTCTCCCCTTTTTTAGGATGGAAAACTCTCAATTTAACGTGGTATCAGAACAGTTCGATTTGCGCTTTATCACGCTTAGTTGTCTCAGCCACTCGATTATATGTCCACATGTTATATAGCCTTTGAACCGTACCACACATGAGGATTCGTATTGAGATTATTTATCATACATCATAAAACTATCACCCGACTCAATATATACATCAAAGAGGTCTCTCATGCTACCACCAATCGGGTACTCTCAATTTAACAAAATTAAAAATATGAAACCCCCATTATATGTTGGACTATGACCTTTGATACATCCTTGAACAATTACTCATCAGTACTCGTCTATCATCCATTAGAATATGTGACTAAACTCGCAAGAGTTTTTTTTTTTCTAATCTTTTTACTGGATGTGAAGGAAGAATATTGTGATATTCCATGATAAAATATTCAAATATTACAATAAATTGAATAATGTGCATATTACATTTAGGTTATGCCCAATTATAGTTCATCCTCGTAAGACGTGGAGTATTCTCACTTGTGTCGCATCCCAAGTCCACGCAGAATACAATAGTAAAGTATCCTAGGGAATTCGAACTCGTAACGTCCATCGATGTCATAACGTGACCACTTAACGTTCCATCAGATACGGACTCAAATAATGAAATATGGTCACCTTTCCTTTCACCAAATCACCATCCATATTACTTAAAGAAAAGGCAACATATGGTATACACTAAATACAGCTTCTAACCGAACCTGTATATCCATTCCAAGATTCAATCACCTCGAACGAACCAAAGCCCGGCTTATTAGCTAAGCCTTGAAAGCTCTGTGTAGTAACTCGTGCTGTGTGGAGGCAAAGTCGTACGTGTTTGGTACCTGAATCACCTTACGCAATAAAGACTGAGCAGTAACTTCCACATGCTCTCGTCCCTCTCTATCAAGCCATAGAGCTAATAACACGTCCGTTGGAAACCATGGGGCGGGCTCCGCCCTTAATATCCTACCTTCCAATTCGTACCCATTCAATCTGAGAAAAAAAAAAGAAAGAAACCCATAAAATTTAACTTCTCTCGTCATATCTTGGATGAATCTAACAGTGGTGCGGCAGAAGCATTTTTTCTCGTACTATACAAGGATAAGGAAATCACCTGTTTATTATGGTTAGCATGCTTGGCCACTCATCGAGTGCAAAGTTAACGTCAAGGATACCGCCAGATCGTTGGGCGATCGATCTAATCTTACCCAGTGATTTACACAGTTCAACTGTTTGAAGGCGAATCGGTTCTGCTTCCATGAACCTGACAATTGTGGTTCGAGGGGAATCGATCCTTACAATTCTCAAGTTCTTCCCCATGACATTCATGGACTGTTTGCCGAGAGCTTTCTCTTTGCCGAGTTCTGTCTGTAATAAGAGAAAGATTCATACATGAGCGCAAATGTAAGCATTACAAGCACCTAAAAGGTACACACATATGTATGGATGATTATTACCTCGAATTCCACATACGCCGCAGAATAATTGGACCCGAAGAAGCAACCAGACACTTTGCTCTCACAGAAGGCGAAAGCTTCTTTGAGATGAGCTGTGGTTATCTCATGAGACAATCCTTCTAGCTTGACTGTCCTTGCTGGGTATTTTATTAAAGCAGCGGGGGCTAAAGGGTCGCCCAACAACCTAGGAGGGGCGGTAACATTTGGAAGTGAAGTGTCACGATTTAACATCACTATAGAACCACCATGTTGTTTAAATCCTTCTTCAACGTTTTTGCCCTGAATCAAAACAGCAAAGCAGAAGATAGATCACATAGCCCACCAAAATCACCGCCTTTTTTTCCAAATGTAAAGGAAAAGGACAATAAAAACTGACCTTGAAGTAAACGTGGGCAGCTCTGAGTGAAGGCCCGCTGCAACTCATAAAACCCACATTGGAAATCTTTCTCTCTCGCCCAAGTAACTCCGCTATGGTCCTCATGGTTGAAGAGCTATCAAGGAACCATAAAGTTACTTTGTTGTTCTTGGATTCTTCCCTAACTCTGACTACTTCTTCCACCTGCTTTCGCTTCTTTGAATATGAATAAGAGGGAGCGTGAACAGTCGAATTGAGATCAATGTCAGACTCTCCAGAATCAGCACGTAATGCGTCCTCCCCATGATCGCAAAGATCAGTAGCTGCCTCGGAGGCTGCATTTTCATGAGGTCTAATAGAGTCAGTCAAGCCCCTCATATCTGAATGGTTATTCATATCCGTCCCAGACAATTTCTCTTCATGCTCTAGAGATTGAAAAGAAGATATTGAGGTCTTTGGCTTCACAATATCATCTTCAGCTTCTTCAGGAACTGATTCTACAGAAGACTCTTTAAGATCATCAGGCTCATCTTGTGAGCTATGGGAGAAAGAAGACGATTCTACTCCTTCAAGCACTTGAATTAGATGCCGCAGTGAATTGGGTCCACGTTGTAATTTAGGAAACTCTTTCTCCAACTCACCATCTCGTGGGCGCTGTTTTTGCTCGCCGTGCAACAAGTTGGTGAATTGCGACATTGCATTTATGGCCTTTGGATTTGCAAATTTTGTACAACTCAAGATTGCATCTGAGAGCTTTTGTGTATAATATTTTTCCTCATATTGGTTACGAAATACATTGTTTAATCTTTTAGCCTGACTCGAGCCACTATATGCAGCCGATCCCTTCTTAACCAGTGCTCCATCTGAAAACTCGGATACTGTCTCGTCCTTAACATGGGTTAACATCTGATCGTTCTTTGGCTCCCTGCAATAGATAGGATAATTAACTTTTCAGCGTGCAATTAGAGCCAGTATAAGCTGCCAATTTCTTCTTAACAAATGAACAAAAGATCTGATTTTGTTTCAGAAGGCACAGAGATCAAAGGCATATTAAAATGAGCAAAGGGTTTACGAGAAACAAACCTTTAGAACTGGAAATAAAGCAGATGAAAACTTTTGTACATGAACATGTAGGGAGAAAGATGCAAGTTTTATAGCATTAACAGAACAATCAAACCTTTCTTATCGACCGTGTTTTTGTACCATCATCATTGGATCATTTTACGCTCACAAACAAATCAATCACTCAACTAACCTCTTCGTAATTTTCTCAATCTCCTTTGACATTCCAAGATTCTAATCGGATTTAGCATCAAACCAAAATCCACAACAAATATCTAGTTTCCATTATGTGTAGCACCGATTAAGTGAAGGCTGGTATACATATCAGCGCACACTAGTTGCCTATAAAGATCGCTGATAAATTCATAATCCTCATATAATGAACTTCCCGTTACATAGAAAGAGAGACCCAGAATCACGAACACAGACAGTACATATAGCTGAGAAACAACAATAAAAAGAATAAAAAACAAAAGTAATGTTACTCTTTCACCAGTGGCTCATCAATTCCCATTTGTGTTTCCTCTTCACCAACATCCTTCATCAGCTGAGTTTCTCTATCGCCTCCTCCATTCGAATAAAATGATTCACATTGTCTTGACAATATCATTGGAAACCCTGTGAAGAAGACAAGAATCACACCAATCGATTATGTCCCAAAATGGAAAAGGACATACATGAGCATTTCTGAAATAAATTTAACTTAATCTGCAGAATCGAAGGGGTACTTGGAGCTGAAGAAGACGAGAGAGGGCCATCTGTTTGAGAATGGATGGAACAGAATCGAAGGGCTTTTCAGAGGTTTATTGTTGGAATAAAATGACACAAATAACCCCAACATGATAGTATGTCTTATTACTTGGGCTCTTGTACGTGGCCCATTCATCATAAACAGTGCCAATAGTAATACCCAAATGCTATGAAACCCTAATCAAAGAGCATATCAAGGTTGGTTGAACTTCGTACTTCTCGTTTCCAATTCAATCAATTTGGCTTTGGCACCTCCTTCGTTGACCGTGTTATTCAACTATGTAAGTTATGTTTCTCTGTTGTCTTTTGTTGTGGAGTTTCACATTTGCATATAATTTAACACGACATGGTTAATTCTTGCTGTTTAATAGATTGGATTTTGCGTTTTACCTTCAGTTAGGTAGTTTATGTCCATCTTCGCTAGAACTCTCTTAGTTGAAGCGTCTCTTTTTTTTTTGTTTCTTTCTCCTTTTAATTCTCCGCGTTTCTATTCTCAGGCACGGCAATATGCAAGACTCAGGGGAAGTTCCCGTATTTGATGAAATTGCTAGGTATACATAAGACTTTTGAATTTATTTTATTCATGCTAGATTTTCGAAGTTACAATCCTTTCAGTCGATTTCCTCAGGGAAGCTCCTCAGTTGGTTGTGGTTTTGAAGGAGATGAAGGAGGGTTTGGATACTGTGAGAAACAAAATACAGGCTTTGACTTCTAAGGTGAGACCACGTGTAATTGCTTATTGTGCGTGTATTGGGAATTATGGGATTGGGATGTTTATTTTTCACCTAAATCATTATTGATTTCATTTTTTTTGTATAGCTTAGCTGTTATTGTAAGATGTTCCCTGATTTGAAACTGCTACAGCTTTCTATCAATTTCTCCATGATCATTTTTTGATAGGACTCAGTTGTCTATATGAAGTAGATGAGCCAGCATTGTATTGGTTATCTGTGCGACATTATGTTAATATAGCTACAATTCTCGTGGTTTTTTTTTCTTCCATATTTACTTTATTTACTAGATTTGTTACTTCGCCGTGCAGGTGAAATCGAACAATTTCCCAACATCAGAAGGGATAAGCTACCTAGAGGTTAAACACTTGCTACTCCTTAATTATTGCCAGTCACTTGTCTACTTTCTACTACGCAAGGCTAAAGGGCTATCAATTCAAGGCCATCCAGTGGTTCGGAGTCTTGTTGAGATGAGGTTATTTTTGGAAAAGGTATATATATACGTATCTACATCTTGATTTTTTAACAGAGGCAAACTGGCAAAGGTCATGGACTAAATACATACGTGCGCTTATTGCATGCTGTAGTCTGTTTCCTCATATATAGACAAAGCTGAAGGGCTGTTTGTCGTTTACAGTATCTTTGGATGTTGATCTGGTCCTCCCCTTGTTTAATGTAGATTCGGCCGATTGATAAGAAACTTCAATACCAAATTCAAAAGCTGACGAAGAATACAACAGTTGAGAAACAGAAAGATGCAGTCGAGAAGGAGGCAAATGATTCTCAGAAGTCCGAAGACTTGCTTAAATATCAGCCCAATCCGGACCTTCTTGTTAGCAAAGTAAATCCGGCTGAAGAGGTGAGCTCAACCACTGTCGTTGAGAAATTTCTCATGACTATAGCTATAGTATTCAATCAATCTTTTCTCAACTTCTCTCTGATTCATTGGTTTTAATATTTTCATTGTCAGCCGTTGGAATGAAGGAATCTAAATATGATATCTGATAAAATCCAACTATTAAACTTCTTTTTCAGGAAGGTGGAGGTGTGTACAAACCCCCCAAATTCGCTCCTTCGTCTATGGATGATAGTAAGACTGCAAGACAAGAGAGAAACGCCCTGAGAAAAGAACAAGGTGCTCTGCGACAAGCGAAGGACAGTTCGTATTTTAGGGAGTTGATGGAGGATCTTGAGGGAAGACCCGAAGAGGTTTGTGGATGGATTGAGAATGTCCTTTTTCTCGTCTTTGGAATAATTTCCCCTTTGTAATCCATTACTGAACTGCAAAGCAATATAGGTTAGGGAACACATTGGACCTGATAGCAGAGACATGATGAGATACATTTCAAAGATGGAAGAGCGTGAACGACAAGAAGAAGAATTCTTCACTCGCGCCCCTCTTACCAAGGCTGATAAAGCCAAGATGAAACAGCTGAAGAAGCCTAAGAATGGGTAAGTCCGTCTTGGAGCATCATTACTACTTTGTTATAATGGTTTGAGTTACGGTCATGCACTGCTTTCTATCCTTTTTCCTTTTGCTTTTCGGATGTCAACGTGCCGATATGCTAATGAGGTTTCTCTTCATTGATACCAGGTTACTTGGGCTGACAGAAAGTTTCTTTGACGAGATAAAGAATTTACCTATAGATGGGATAAGGAATGAGCAACCAGCAAGCTTTAATAACAATGAGAATTTCGGAGGGACAAAATTCAGGAAACGCAAGGTATATATGTCTTTTAATCTATCTATTTGCATAGTTGCAGATGTTCATACGCATGCTTATGTAATCACCAACCCGTCAGTGTATATGAGGTGGAAACTTGTTTAAAACGTGATTTTCTAGTGAGGGAAGCTGATGGGAATCAAAATGTTTTAGAGCTCCTTGTGTTATGTGAGAAGAACAGTACTGTCAAGTGTCTGATACCACTTTTGCTTAGAAACCTCATATTGAAACGTGAGTGAAAAAGTTATCTGAACTGTGGGCGATTAATCAATCGACCAAAGAAGGATTTAGGAGTTTATTAGAATCACACATAATCTGAACTTGATTGTCTCTTGAGTGCTGGAAACAAATATAAACCACTGCATGCATCATCTTGATTGTCTCTTGAGTGCTGGAAACAAATATAAACCACTGCACGCATCATATTGATTTACTTGGTGAATGGCTATTTACAGCGCAAGCATTGAGCCCGAGAAGACAACCCAGCCGATGATGAAGAACACTAAATGATGCTACAAGAAAATTTCAGAAAAAGAGATTTATCGTATTTATAATTATACTTATCTATTGTGCTGCTTATTATCGACGACGACAACTCAGAGCGCGAAACTTGTACTTGATCATGCGTGGTGGGTTTTCCCCTTCTTGCCACTATCATTTTTCTCGTCTTTTGTCTATGGCGTTTTTCGCACCTTATAACAATATATGTAAAATAAAAAAGAGAGTTCTACACAATTAGAGCTGTCAAAACGGGCTTGGGCCCGTGGGCTCTGAAATGTTAGGCCCGCCTGGAGGCGGGCCTGGGCGGGTAAGCCTGCGGCGGGTGCGGGCTTTGGCGGGGCGGGGTGGGCTTACCCGCGGGTAGCCCGCCCGAATAAATAAAAAAAAAATATTATTTATTATATAATATTACAAATATTAATTAGTACTTAATAACAAAAATAGATTAATATTAAAAAAGTTTATTAAATTATATATATTTTTCGTCATTTTCTTATTTTATTCCAATTTTTATATTATTATTTTTTTTATTTTTTATTATTTTATTTTACTTTTCCTATTTTTTAATAATTTTTTTCTAATTTTACTTTTTTTTTAATAATTGGCGGGCTAGGCCCGCCAGGCTCGCTACCCGCCTGCAGGCGGGGCGGGCCTTCATTTCCCAGGCCCACCAGTAGGCGGGCTTACCCGCCCCCGCCAGTGGCAGGCTTTCGGCGGGCTACGGGTCGGCCCTCCCCGCCGGCCCGTTTTGACAGTACTATACACAATCATTATTACTGCTTTTAATAAATAAAATGAGAAAATCAACAATACTAATTGTCCGATAGCACTGAATTGTCCGCCTGCAATAAGTGCATGAGCTGCCTTTGTCTGCCCCTACAAATAACCAAATAATCTCTCCTTACCAATAATGTGGGGAACCAACGTATCATCTACCTTTGTGTTTTTCCATGCAATCGCAAACCTAATTCACACACTTAAATCACTCCCCTTATATGTACATGCGCATCCAGCATAAATACAGAAGCACCTCACTTCACCACTATACTATGCCTCGCCTTACCATCTTCCACGTGGTTTTCTTCCTCGCTCTCCTCGCTAACCAAGGGTCTAGCATCTACGTCGAGCCCGTCCGACCCATACCCAGGCCCGCAACTGACCCGACACACGCCCCGGAATTTGCTAGGTGGCTCGTTTTCGAAGGCTCGTGGGGCATCCTCGCCACGCTCGACCCGAAGGGCGGGAAACCCTCTGGTAATGTAGCTTCCTACAGCGATGGAGGCACTGGGATTCCTTATTTCTACCTTACGACTACCCTCGATCCCAATGGCGTATTCGCTCTAAAAAACTCGACTTCTTCGTTCACCTTGAGCGAGTATTCGTTGGACTCGTTTGACCGTTCGGTTGACCCAGCAGAGTCCCTTTTGTTCGAAAATCACCATGTCTGGCCAGGTAATAAATAAGCCTATATGTCTGTATACTATATATATATATATTTACGTTTTCGGTGTTGTTGGGTTGTTATTGTAGCATTTACTAACTAGGGTTTTCTTTGTATCGAATTTCGTTATATATACGCAGCTGATCATAGTGGAAGATGCTGAAGAAGTTAGGTTTGCTGAGGGGACGCTCTTCGCAAAGCACCCTTCTTTGTCTGGTACTGAGAAAGAAAGCTCTTTTTGAATTTCAGCTTGGTGTTATTCCGACATTTTTCCAAAATGGTTTTTATTACGATTAAATCATATTTCGTGTATTAGTTACCATGATCGGTTAATCACATGCAGGCTGGCCTAAGAAACAGGGTTCTTTCCGAGCATTTAAACTGGTGATCGAAGATATTTTCTTGGTTAATGCTCCTTCGCCTGCAAAGTCTGTCGACCTCAAGCAGTACTTTGATCGGCCAAGAACATAAGTTGTAAAACGTATTATTTCATCGAATTTAATATTAATCACCTGCTATGAGGATCGATTTGATTACCTTTTTGATTGACTTAGACGCGGCCATGTACTAAATTAAGATATGCTAGTAAATGAAGAAAAAGCATCACATGATGTTAAAAAAAAACCCTATATTATGACAATGATTTTGACAATGATTTTGAAAGAGAGGATGATTTGTTCGACCCATACCCTACATTATGACATGAAAGAGCACCAAGAAAAGGAGAAAAGAAATAATGATAAATGATTGATAAATGATTTGAATTGTAAGTTGAGAGTCTTATGGGCTCTTTCCAAGTATAGTTGAAGTAATAACTCAAAGCTATCCAACGTTCATGTCAAGGAATTGGAAACCCTAAACTGAACCAGAAATTGGGGGAATAAATCAATTGCACCTGTTGTCTTTACCGATCTGTGCCATCTCCGCTATGGAATTATCTAGAAACTGCTGTATGTCTTCTGGCCAAGCTTCGCATCCCGAGGCAGGGCACGCCGATTTGAAGTCCGTCTTCAGAAAGGTATCCACGATTTTGTTCGCCGTCTCCTCGTTGGTGCGCATCCCTGAGAGGCACAGGACGTTGGCGTCGTTGATTGAACGGGCGTTGACGGCCTCGTCGGCCGTGAGGCACGTGGCGGCGTATATGACGGGGTACTTGTTAGCGAAGATCGAGACGCCGACGCCGGTGCCGCACACGAGGAGGCCCACGGCTCGATTTTCCTCCCCCTGCGGGGATTTCTGGAGCTTTTGAGCGACTTGCTTGGCGACGGTGTAGTAATCCGATGTGCCGAGGGCTTCGATTTGGAGGATGGGGACGGATGTGAGGCGGCTGAGTACGACGGACTTGAGATCTGCGCCGAATGGATCAGCGCCGGCGATGATGGTTGTGGGGCGGTACGGTGGTTGGGACATCGGCAGTGAGTTCGATAATGGATAAGAAGCGCAGTGGTATAGAGAACCGGTAGGGGCGGGATCGGGTCGGGTTTATCGGGTATCGGGTTTTTCGGATCGGGTACCCGATATGTGCGGGTATCAAAATTGAAACCCGACCCCCGCCCGACCAAAATCGGGTACCCGATACCCAATTATCGGGTTCGGGTCGGGTTCGGGTTTTGCGTTTATTTATTTTTTTAAATTCGATGGTTGTATTATTGTTTTAAAGAAATCTCCTTTGCAAATTGCAGCATATTAGATCCTCCATCAAATAAGGAATATATCAGAAATTGGAAAATCTGCGAGAAATTTAGAAAAAAAATACCTAGTGGCAATTTACAGTTATGAATCAGTCCCCACACGTTTGATTTAGTGATCCACTCCCTAAAATTTAGTTTTAGCTCCCAATAGTTAAATTACTATAATGCCCTTTTAAATACATAATCTACTAAATGTTAAAACCAATTTTATTTCATGTGATCTTTACAATAGAAACAAATAAATATATCTATATTATTCTTTATTTCATACCAATCAAAATGACATCCAATTTTATATTTTTCCGAATTCATAAGAATTGTTATTAATTTTTCAAAAATGGTGCAATATGAGGCAATTAATACTGGGATTAAAACCTTAAAATAGAGACAAAAGTACCTAAATTTAAGCAACTAATACCCATATTTACACAAAAAGTACAAGTAATTAAGCAACATAACAAATGGGTGAATAAAATTGAATCAAATACTTTAAGTCTATGCTAAAAGACCTTAATTGAGACCAAAGTACCTAAATTTAGGTTTACAATACTGATATTTCTGCAAAAAAATAATTTGCATCGCACCGTGTCATCAAAAACTAAAGAAGTTTGTTCGCAAGCTTAATCTTAAACTAACTCAAGTACTTGAATTCGATGTTAAAATACCTTAACTGAGATTAAAGTACCTACTTTTGGTAAAACATTACTGATATTTATGAAAATGATTTTCAAATTGAAAAAGAGTGATTAACGATTAAAATGGTTGTTTTCGTAAGATATCTTACATCGCACTGACCTTTATCATTAGAAACAAGTATTTAATCACCAAATTCAAGTATTCTACGTACGGTATATGATTATAAGAACCATTTTAGTCTTAGATAACTCGCTTTATTTTGGATGTATTTTTCTCATAGATATCTGTACTAATTTCAGAAAACAAAAAGTACTTTCCTCTCAGTTTCATAAAAACGATATATTACGGAATGTATATTAATCATCACAAACAAAAAAGTAAGCTTTCCTACAACTTTTCATCCGAATTGTGCCGGATATGTGATTTCGAGGATAAAATACCTAAATCGTTAAAACAAGTACCTGGTTTGCATATCTATATACCAATATTTATGAATGAAATACATGTCAATGGGGACGATACATCTAAAGCTAAAATGGTTGGTTCTCATGAAAAGATCAACTATGAATGAATATTAATCATCACAAACACAAAAAGAAGCTTTCCTACTACTTTTCATTCTAACTGATGTCGGATACTTGATTTCGATGGTAAACTACCTAAATCGTTGCTATAAATACCTAATTTGTGTTTTAAAATACCGATATTTATGAACGAAATACATGTCAATTGGGGCGATACATCTAAGGCTAAAATGTTTGGTTTTCATGAAAAGATCTATCATGAAATGCATATTAATCATCACAACACAAAGAGAAGCTTTCCCACAAATTTTCATGTAACTAACTTGGATACTTGATTTCGAGGGTAAAATACCTAAATCGTTAAAACAAGTACCTGATTTGCATACCTAAATACCAATATTTATGAATGAAATACATGTCAATGGGGACGATACATCTAAAGCTAAAATAGTTAGTTCTCATGAAAAGATCAGCTTTGAATGTATATTAATCATCACAAACAAGAAAAAGAAGCTTTCCTACAACTTTTCATCTAACTGTGCCGGATACTTGATTTCGAGGGTAAAATGCCTAAATCGTTGCTATAAATACCTAATTTGTTTTTTAAAATACAGATCTTTATGAACGAAATACATGTCAATTGGAACAGCTAAGTAATACATATCCTTATGATATTTAAATTAATTTAAAAAGAAAAAACTAACTAAGTATATAATTTCGATCGATCGGTCCTAAAATGTTAAATCGAATTTTTTTTTTTCCGTATCGATCGATCGTTCGAATTTATTTGTGTATGTAGTTTTCAGTATTTCGTACCGAAATTATATATTTAGTTAGTTTTTTCTTTTTAAATTAATTTAAATTTTATAAGGGCAAAAACGTCTTTTTACATCCCTTTAGGGGTGGTAACAAGTAAAAAGGGGGCGGTGAATAGTAATTCCCTATTGTTATTCCATTCGTTTAGTATTTTTTTTAATTCGTATCTTAAGTCGGGTCGAGTACCCGACGGGTTTTTCGGGAAGCTTATTGCTACCTGATACCCAACCCGAAGAATTACATCATACCCGATTAAACCCGACTTTACACACCCGATCGGGTCGGGTACCCGAAAACCGACCCCAATTGCCCACCCCCAATAGAGAGCAGGTCAAAGGGATGGAGTGATCGCGTGAAATCATCTGTCTCAGAATTGATGTCTCCCTCTATGTCCCAAATGATCTAATCCGTTGAATTTTAAATCCTGCGGTTCAAAATTTTTCTTTTTTATTTATTAGTTCCTTTAATTCCATATTCCACCAAATTATAAAATCATTACTATTTTCATGTGATATATAAGATAAAAATAAATAAACACAACCAATTTATTCCTTGTTTTATGATGATTAATTTGATATCCATATCATATATTTTTCGATAATCATAAGAAGTATTTTAACAAAGTGGAACAAGAAGTGAGACAGAAATTGTGGGACAAACGAATTCAACAGGGGAGCGATTATGTGAATATAATTGAATTGATCTTTACGTTACAGTTAACACCCATAACTATGTTTAATTGTCTTTGGAGCCCAAAATTCATCAGATGATGTGAAAATAATCCTCTGACTCGGAGATGCAAATGCAATAGGATAGGATGGCTATGTCGGGAGGGAGTGTAGGTAAAAACTCAAGTTTTCAGGTTAGAAGAGAAAGAGGCAGAGATGTGGATTGAAACATTTAAATGAAAGTCCCAAACGTCATTATTCTTCACCCACAATAGAATCAATTGACACAAAGTAACGAAGAAAAAGAAAAAAACAATACACAACGCATTCTTCCAGCACTTAACGATTACCGCTCTTATTATTACCTTTCTTAGATTTCTTCTTCTCCAGCATCTTCTTCCTCTTCTCCTCAGCGGTAATCCACTTGTAGTCCGAGGGAATGGCAAACGGGTCTTCAACGGTTTCGACCCGATTGTACGACCCACCGTTCGAAGAAGTAGAACCCATCCTTTGATATGGGTATTTGATCCATTGAAACCAAGATGAATTAGACGCTTGAGCAATCGACGATGGGCTCTCTTTCACAACGCCAGAAGGGCTCGAAGGTGGGGTGGAGAATTCATCCAACGGTTGAAGTTCTTCGAATTTCGTAAAAGTAACGATGACCCGAATCGTCGGAACAATTGGGATTGAAACCTAATAATCAAAACAAACAATTATAAGTTCTTGAAATGTTGTAGTCGAGCGAACAATAATAACGTAAAAAAGTGCATGCATATATACCTTAACAGGAAATGTCCCTTTGGGCAGCTTAGTCGTCAGAAGTTCTCTCAAACGCCTTACTGCTTTCACCTTATTCGCCAGAATATCGAGCAGAGGTAAAAACTCCTCTGTCTGCAAAGGAAAGTCAGGGGAAAGGTACAAAATGGGCCTTAAACCTTTCTTGTACTCACTCTCTTTATGCCTACTCGCCGCATTCTCAGCTGAAGAAGATGAAGAAGCTTTACTAGTGCTACTGATACTATTTTCTCTTCCTCTTCTATGATCATTCATTACAACCTCAACAGAATGCCTACCCCCTCTATTCTGACTAGTACAAGGCGAAGAAGAATCCTCCAAAAGGTCACAAACGTTCTCCTCCACACAAGAACTCCTCGGTGGGGCAATCTTCTTATCAGTTTCTTGCTTACTACTTTCCCTTCTTCTCCAACTACCAAACCACGCCTTCTTCTGAGCCTTACTGGCCTCCCCATTCCCATACCCATTATTCACATCCTCGATAGGTATATCCCTTTGTTCGTAGCAGCTATGACGGTGAGCTATGATGACATCATCTGCGATCTCATTACCAGCCTCCGAAGTGTCCATCTTAAGAGCAAGCTCAAGCTGCCTCCTTTCTTCCTCGGTCAAGACATCGTTGAGCTCACTGTCCGTATCATTTTCATTGCACGAGTTGAAGACCTCATCGTCTGTCATGGCGCCTGGAACCCGTCTGGACTTGATGCTAACGGTAACGTTATGCATTTCGTACACTTTGGCCCTCCAAGAACCCACAGCCTCGGTTCTTTCTTGTCTTCTCCAAGTCATTTGTGGCAAGAGAACTGCTTGGGTTACATCAATCCCTGGCCTGAATATATTCGTCTGAGACATAGCAGCAACTTCTTGCTGAACCTCAGACTCGGAAGCAGGTGAGCCAGCGCCGTCCAAGGCGTTCATTACCTCCTTGTCTTTGTGTGAAACCATGCAAAGCGAGCCATTTGGTATCTTACCATCCTCAGACCCGTCCCCAAGGAACAAAACGCTCTGATCAGACCTCTGAATTCGAAACCCATCGAAGCCCGCCAAGGTCATATCAGCCCTCAGATTTGCCCCCCTCTTCCAAATCTTGTAGGTATCAGAAGGAGCGATTCTCGAAATGAAAGGTATCACCGAGCTCTCGAAATGGAATGTGATCTCCATGTAAAAGTCCCTCATTCTGTGCATTGTGCATATCAGACGAGGCAATCTTCTGCACCATTTGGCCCATGCTAAGGGCTGATAGTGCCTCACTATGATCTTCGCTATGCCTTCTTCTCTGTTGCATATGGCTTCTTGCAAGGCGCTCCAGCCTTGTGCGTTTTGCAAGCTCCAATCTGCGCCGGCGAGCATTAGCATCTCGGTTGAGGTTTCGTCGCCTAATCGAACAGCTAAGTGAAGGGGTGTTTCACGATTTGGGACATCGCGGCTGTCTATTACAGAGGATATTGCATCGGCTTTAGATTCCTCGGCAAGTGAAATGGCTTCGGTGGTAATCTCTGTGGGGTCGCATAGTCTTGGGAGGGTTGCAATGATTTTTCTGAGCGTGGCGTATTCTTTCAAGAGCACGGCTTTGTGGATGTGGCTGTGTGCGTATTTCGATATATCGAGGGATGATGACATCGTCATTGGAATCAGAAAGAATTTACGAGCAACGAGTAAAATGCTAAAATGCAACCACCAGAATCTAACTTGCTCTGAGCGAATAACAGCGTGTTCCCAGGAAGATTGAATTCACTCCTCAAATCGCTGAAATAGAGAAATCACAATCAGTCCAAAAATTAGGGACTTTGATAATAGGTTAACCAGAAAATGGTATACAAGAAAAAGAGCAATCCCTTTCAGTTCCCAGATTAAGGTGACTGAAAAGCTAAAGCAATTCCAAGCTTAGTATCTAGGAATCGCTCGTGAAATAAAGAAAACACAATAAATAAATAAATAAACAAATCAATCCAAGTCCCAACATCGAGGAATCCAGTGGAAAATGCCCCAAAATTTTCGGGAAAAGAAACCCAAGAAGGAGAAATAACACAGATCACATCAGAATCGCAACTTACAAGACAAAGAGAATGGTAACCCCAAAAGCTGAAATCCACAAAAGGGTGAAGAAATCTAATCTCTTCGTGTTCTTCTGATCGTTTTCATTCCAAACTAGCGTACCTTCAACCGACCAATACACTTCTCTTTGCTTTCCTCGAAAGATTGGGTGTTCTTTGCACGGTACAAAGAATACAAATACAACAGAAATTTGATAAAATAAAGACCCTGGGGATCCAATCCAAATCAAGACGCCTCAATGAAACGCATGTGGGCTGAGTGACGAAACTAAATGACAAATAAAGATTTGGGGATCAAGAGAGAGAGAGAGACAGAGAGAGAGAGGAAATTAAAAAGACGGTAATTTTATCGTTGTGGTCTAGATTAATTATCCAATTCACGGCATTGTTATTAATCATTATTAAATCATTGATTGACTTCAAAAATCAAAAGAAAGGAACAAATAAGGCAAACCCCACATATCAAGCAATATGATTCGTTTTATGCATGAATGCGTGTGTAGTAAATTCTCCGTCATCTATACTCTTATATTAATTGTGAGGGGCTTTTAATAACTGTCAATGTTATGTCTAATTTGGTGTATCAATTACACCAATTTTATGTCTGTTTCCAGATTACTATTTTGTTACTATTTTTAGCCAATTTATAATGATTTAAATATATTCTATTAATACAAAATAATACCCACGTCCATAATTAGGTAAACCGCCATCACCTTTATCTCTTACCTCATCCCGTACGCCAATAACTTCTTTAATTCTGTAGTGTCATTTTTGTTTATTATTTTTTTGTGAGGTCGTTTTGTATATGCATGTTTTTGTTTTAATAAAATCTAGAATAATTCTTATTTATTCTATTTTATTAGTTATTTGAAGATAGTGTAGTTGTTGATTTTGGCTTTATTTAGATTTAATTATCGTGCAAACACATGGGGCGTGCAGGGTTACTAGTTTAATTTAATATGTAACATCTTTTAATATAGAGTTTGACTCTTTCCGTTCTAAATTTTGTTTTGGAGTTCTATTTTTTTTAAACCAAAAATGAATCTACAAGGGGCTAAATAAGCCCAAAAAATTCATCTGGTAACATGCCATCGTCGAGAGTGGATAGAGCTCTCATAAAAGAGAGAATGAGAAACAAACCAGACAAACCTAAAAAACAAAAACTAAGCCGAAAGAAAACACAATTACTAAACAAGAACTAAACAACATACTACACCGCAGCCTAAAACTTCATTACATGGCTATTAAACCAAGGATAAAAACACTCTTCACTTTCTTTCATCTTCGGCTTAGAACATTGTCTTCTTCGGCATTGACATTCCTACAAAGAGGAGACACAAACTCCCAGTTCGGGAGATTCACAGACCGAACAAATACTCAATAACGAACAATTTAACAAACAAAATATGCATGAGCCATAACCGTACACAGAAAATGACCAACGAAGAAGAGGAATCAAAGAACCATCCAAAAAAAATGCAGAAACATCAAAGATAAGAAGCACAACACCACAAGCCTACTTCCTGACGCAACGAGTCTCCAACTTCTGTGAGCAAGGTCTATGGTTTCTCCTATCGCCTTTGCATTTACCGATTCCCAGTCCAAGGCTCGAGAGCCCTAGAACACCAAACAAAGAAAATGTTAGGATATTTTTATCCTCGATAATATAATTGCCCGAAAATGACGATAATAAATAAAAGAACATAAAACAAATTTGGACAGTGAATACGAGATATACGTGGTTCGGTTAGAATGACCTATGTCCACAGGCCGGATGGTATAACTTCTTTATTGTGTTGAGGTATTACAAACATGTACACCTCGTAAGGAGTATATGTCGAAAAACAGTTACAACGACTGTAAGATAAAATTGAGCGGACTGACATAAGATCTATTGTTGTGGTGGCCTCTCCTTTCTGCGAATGGTATCTATTAAGCGAATGTCTTCCTTGATAGATCATGTGAACACAACAAAAAAATTATGCCCACATTTGAATGTTGAACATGGAAGCCGAAAGAAGGAGAAATTAATTTTTTCTCTTCATTTACTGCCTTCACTCGCATGCTATCTGATAGTCACTTTTTCACAGATCTCATGTGTTAAAAATCTTCTCATTCGTTGCATATTTAGCGAGGTCACATCACAAATCTTCACCTTGATTAGTATTACCTTTGTCTCCCTCGGACCTTTACCTTGACGAGCTAGTTCACCCTTTCTGAAACACCGATCAAGTCCAAGAAACGCCTGAACTTGGTAACTGGAAGAGACTTTGTGAACATATCTGCAAGATTATCATTCGTGCTAATCTTCTTGATAAACAACTCTTATCTGCAATGGTATCACGGATAAATGATACTTAACATTAATATGTTAAGTCATTTCATTATACATCTTGATCATTAGTCAAAAGCATTGCACTTGACTATACAGAGAATAGTAATAACTCTCCGATCTTGAGTTAATTAACTGAATAACCCTTTTAACCATAAGCTTCTTTGATCGCGTCAGTAATGATCACATATTCTGCTTCAGTAGTAGATAACGTCACTATGTGCTGTAGAGTAGCTTTCCAGCTAACTACACAACCTCCAATAGATAACATAACAAGTAAGAGATCATCGTATAGTTGAGTGTATGCAAGGGTAACGGATTTTCACACATAAAACACGCAGTAAGGGCGTTGTCTTCCTAAGTGTGTGATCGAGAGATTTGATCTCAGAATCGATTGTAAACACGAGCGAAAGAGAGGATGAGTGTGTAAACATCTTCAGTTACTTAGGAAACTTTAGTTGGTGGCCCATGGACGTAGGATTTCAAGTGAATCTGAACCACATAAGACTTGTGTTCGATTTATTTTCTGTTTCATTCGTAAATACGGATGGCAACGGGGCAATTCTGAAGCAGGTCCGCCCGGGACCCACCTCGTTTATTTATTAAAGGACCAAGACACGCCCCACCCCGCTTCAAGAGAAACCCACCCCTCCCCGCCCTAAACCCGAATAAGCCAGGTCTGGCAGGTCTGACCCGCTAGACCCGATTGTTTATTTTTTTTCAAATTTTTATAAGTTCTAGTTTGATATAATTTGTATAATTAATATATTTATATTATTAATAAATATACTTCTATTTATAAATATAAATATGTTTATATATTAATAATATATAAATATATCTATATAATATATATATATATATATATGAATATTAAAAATATTTATATAAAATGTCAACTGGGGCAGGTTTCAGGTCGGGTTTGACCGGACCCGAGACCTGCCCCACCCGGACCCGGCCGGGTTGAAGGCGGGTCCGGGTTTGGACCACCCCATTGCCATGCCTAGTTGTAAACTCGAATCAGTGCTGCGAATCTCGATCAAGCAACAGTCGATCATACATCTAATTGTTGTTAAGAACTCTGATGCAATCCTAACATATTATTTGATATTAGGATGCAAAATAGAATTGAGACTTCCACTGGTAATAGGCATTAGTCATCCAGCATTGTATGTTCCCAAACAAAAGGCATGATCTTATCTTATGAGTTGGCTTTTAAGATCTCATCATCAGGAGAAGATTTTGGAATTACAGATGAAGAGAGTTCCACATAGTCAAAATCCTCTGTTATTCCTGCCTGTAGTATAATAACAAAGATTCAATCAATTTGTGTCAACTGCATAGAAATTATCTCATTCTGTTAGGTGCATACCTCGCTAAAAAGATGATCGAGTTGCTCTTTTGCTTGTGGAAAGTTCTTCGTACACCATTGTTGTACAATGAAGATGTTATCTGCCGACAAGGGCCAGATCTAGGTATCAGAAGTGAAAATCAACAACTGAAAAAAAAAAAACAGAACAGAAAAAGAAAAAAGGGAAAATGGAAGAACAAAGTGAAACCTGTCCATCTATTGGCTGCATCACGAGCCACTTCAATGGCATTTCCTGTGATACGGATTCTCGACTTAGAAAAGATAGATGAGTTGCATGAAAATAACCATAATGGTTACAGTGTGATGTCATGTTGTGATGATATACTCAACTCATTGCCTCGAATGTAGCCGGGTCATTGTCCGAGTATTGTGTGATTTCTTCCTGAAATTAAAAATCACTGAGTATTACACTATCTCATCCAACTTTAAGCAGTACGTAATTATTGATTCCAACCCAGACGACATAATTCAAACAATGTTTGAGGAATGAAGAAAGAAATGTGACTGAACCTTGAGCTCACTATATTTCTGTTCTATAGCTTTAAGCTCGTCAAGTGCCTCCTCTCGCTCATCCTAATGTAAAACGCGAAAGCGGAAAGAAGCGGACAAGTCATTCGGAAAAGAAGTACATGATGCGACTTATTTCAAGTTCTGTGAAATGCGATGTAAAAGATATGGGCATACAGATTTCTCTCGTCCCTTCTTCAGAGACTTGCATTGGTCAATGAGTCCTGCAAACCGTTTTTCACTGCTTTGGAGATCAACATCAAGCTTTCTCTTGATATTTCTCAGCTGTGTCATACAGAGTTAACTCGGGACAACCAAAACAAAGATAGATAAAGATTTATATTCCAACAAACATAGAAAATCCCACCTGGTTACCAGCGCAACTAGGAAGACTCCAAAAATATACCTGACATTCAGAAATTGATTAAAAAAACAAAGTACAAGCCATAAAATCCATGCTTCATCTAAATTAGAACAAGCTTACATACTGAAGTTCCAATCTTGTCCTTGAATACGAGGTCATCATCAACAAGACTCTGGATAACATCTTTCACTGACTGAGAGATGACCCCTTTCTTAGGACCCATCTTCTCAAGTTCTTTGAGCTGAAATGTGATTTAGTTAATGATTTGAGGAGATGGAACGGCACTAAAAGAATAAGTCATCGGAAGATCAGTTCGTGAACTCAAAATAACAACCAATTCAACAAATGATGGAACACAGCAAAATTACCTCAACATAATATTTAAAATTTAGGCCTACTTATAAAACCACATTATACGGCGAAAGTATTGTCTCAAGCCATGCTTTTTAATATGATAAACCAAAAACAAATCAACTATAGTTATGAAAATTAAGTAAGCTGCAATGATAATTAATATATGCCCAACGCTTTTAATGTGACTCTATCCACACCCACAGATCGTACACCAGTTAATTAGATCTGCTAACTTACAGGGACAAACACAAGCAACATGAGACATATATCATGGAGACGTGCAAGATATTGAGCTATTTGATTTGAACTTTGAAGCACTTAATACGCCGAGGACACACCAGAGTAACATATGAAAGCTGGGACCATATCATAACTAACAGAAGGTAATAACTTATAAAGCTGAATTGAACTCCTGAGACTTACGAGGAAGAAGTTCTGTGAGTCATAGAATATCTTCAGCATTTTTTCACGTTTCTCATCCAAAGAAAGTCCTCTTTTCTTAGACTGTCCATTATCAAAACAAAAGCCAGATTATGAATGCAAATGTGACGTGTTATAGCACCAAATTATGCAGACAAAAAATGGAACATTCTGGAATCAATAGCAAGATGTTTGATGTCGTGCATCAAAAAACGAAAGCACAAATCAATAAGTTTACAGCACTGAAGCTAGCGTTGGGACACAATGAATATTTTCTTAGCAACTAAAAAGACAAATAACACGATGAAAAGAAAATTTGGAGTCTCTCAGACGTGGTAAAACCAGTCATTGATAATTTTTTCGCAGTCAAATCTCACATTCAATCATCGTCTCCAGGTACTGATGATGACGTTCTAACCAAACAAATATGCACAATAACTCAGCAAGCATCTAGAATTCTTCGTCAAATATAGCATAACACAGTATATTGGCTGTTTATCGCTCTATCCACTCTGTATCAACCCATTGAGTATATAGAAAACAGAGCTAACAGACGATTAGCGGCGATGCGTTCAAAATCATAGAAACTTAGCAGCTAACTACAAGTTGAAACAATAACATCATTCTTCGATTTGAAGGGAAAGAAATGGATGACACGATCAATTCAATAACGGGGGATTTGAATGAGCGCAACATACCATTTTGAATTTGGGTGAGCTAAGACGGAGAGCTCCAATCGGTGTCAGACGCGTAATGCAGAAGCTAATGAGGGGGGATTTTTATGTAAATATCGTTTTACCCGCAGCTTTTAAAAAATAGCCTACAAATGCTAAATGACTTTAACGCCCTTACTAACCGGGCCCCACATTATAAACCAATATGTGCAATGAGAATCGCGTTTGGATGGGCGGGTGGAGTGTTTACAAATCAACACTTAACGAAAAAATTAATTAAAGGGTTTACAGGTTATACTGTAGCGAATCTGAAACATCAGACGCCGTGATAGAAGAGTAGGGAAAAAGTAAAAAAAAAAAACAACCAATAGTAAAAAAAGTAGGGCTATTTAAATTTCAGGCCCCATTAACAATTTCAGTTAGAAATCAGGCTCCATTCATGTTTGAGTTAAAGTGAATGACCCAATGTAAGTTTTCATTAGGGTTCAGGCCCCAAACGCTGCTAAATGACTTTTTTGCCCTTGTTATTCAGCTTTGCTGCCCAAACACTGAAATGTTTATTCGGTACCACTTCATCGCAAACTGGTACCACTTCATCGCAAACTGGTACCACATCTGCTAATATTAAATACCAAATGTACCACTTTACTCCATTCTAGTACCACATCTTCTAAAACTAATACTAAATGTGAATAAGTAATATCTACCGATTTGAACCCTTAATCGACAAACCCTAAAATTAGCTTTCCAACCTTCATCGAGAAAACCCGAAGAATTTTGCTACCGATTTGAACCCTTAATCGACGAAATCCGATCAATTTCGACACTTCATCAACGAATCTTGCAATGACTCCGAAGAAGAACTCCATCGATCGCCAAGAAAGTGGTCGGAAGAATGTTGCTGGGAAGCAGAATGGTGTCGATCGCCGAGGAATTGGCCGAAAGAAGGAGAAGAAAGTTGCTGGGAAGAAGAAAGTCGGTGAATCGAGTGAACGGCGTCCAACAGGCATAAACTATACCACTTAACTATAATTTGGTACCAGTTTACACTCCATTCGTAACAAAAATAAGCATTCCAGAAGCTTCATGTACCGTCAAAACGTCTCCCTTTATACAATACCACATCACATGTATATTATACAAGTTAAGTATAGTTTGGTACCAATATACTGCACTCGTAACAAAAAATACCCAGAAGCTTCATGGGCCTATTACTGTCTCCATATTTATAAAATACCACATTACATGTAAATTATACCACTTAAGTATAGTCTGGTAATTTATACTCCACTCGTAACAGAAAATAGGAACATTCCAAAAGCCTGGCGAAATCGATCGAACCCGGCACCAAATCGGACAAGCTACGCTGAGGAAAAGTCGGGCGATTTCTCCACAGCAACACGTGTCAACTGGCCATGAAATCGCCGAACTCTGACTTCAAATCGGGCAGCGCTTAACCTCGTGAGAAATCGGGCGATTTCCTCTACAACACGTGTCAGTTGGACGACAAATCGCCGAGCCCTGATCCAAAATCGGGTGAGACCTAATGCCGCAAGAAATCGGGCGATTTGTTCCACAAATCGGGCGACTTCAGTAGCTCAAAATTTTGGTCGATAAAAGAATCGCCGAGTTCTTGCCAAAATCGGGCGATTTGCCTCCCAATATGACGCTCCCAAAACTCTAACAGTTCGGACGATTTCAAAACGACCTCCATTCGGACGATTCCAAAACCAAGCCTCAAATCGAGCGATTTCCCATCGAACCACAAATCGGGTGAAGGCTTTGATGGCGAAGGAGCTCGTTGATGACGAAAGCTTGAATACCGAAAGTTGAACACTTAGACAAGTTGACCTAGGCTTAACTTTAGTTGGGCTTAGCCAAAGATTGACCCAATTCCTTTGGTTAGTTCATAAAATATTACAAGGATGGGCTATGATTTAATTTAGGCCCAACTCTATACTTGGGAAATTAGCCTAGGCTCAAAATTAGCGATTTATAGTCTGACAAAATTAATGAAGTTAGATAATTTCGTTCGACCTAATTAATTTACGAGGGCGTAATACTAATTCAATAATATTTATGTTTAAAGGTCGTATGTTAGGAGCGAACGGGGAGAATACTAATTACGCTCGGACGACAGGTAAGTAGAAGTCCAACTACGACACACAACTTGTTTTACATGCCTAAATTGCGTGATTACGTGCTTATGTGGTTTCATGAATTTGTAAATTGATTGAAGTATTTAAATGTGGTAAGTCTACGTTGCATTTACCTGCATCTGCATATGCATACTCACGTGCACGCACGAACTCGTGAGGGAGGGTCGTGGGAATGGAGTGTGCGTAATGATGTGTCGCTTGTACGCGACGAGGACTTGCCGATGTGGGCAAGTGTGTCAACTCGTAGTTGAGTCAGGGGCTGTCTACTATGCTACCAGGGCGGCGTTTTAGCGTCGTCGTACTATTATTTTAGATATATATATTGATATCCTATGGATAGGATTTGGGCATGGCCCGTGGCGGTAAGGTGCGACCTGGAGGGTGCGACCTGAGGGTGTAAGCGACACAGGGTGGAACCCTGGTGTAGGCGACCTCAGCGTGGGCTACCAGCGTGAGCGACCGCCGGACAGTCGGGGACGACCGGGATTATATGGCGACCTAGGGGAACGATGTGCATCCTAGGGATCGGCCATCCGGCGTGGACCGCTGTCGTGTTGTCCCTGAGGGACGTGAGCTCTTGTGGTGCATAGTGAGATTAGCCGAGGGCCCTGAGTGACATTAGTCTGAGTACGTTGGTATGGATGTTATATGCATCGGCGCGGTTTGCCTTTGCGAGCGTTATATGCATCGGCGTGGATTGCCTTTGCGAGTGTTATATGCATCGGCGTGGATTGCCTTTGCGAGGGTTATAGGCATCGGCGCGGATTGCCGATGCGGGGGAGTAACACGTGCATACATGCATGATTTCTGCTTACTGAGCCTCGGTGGCTCATCCCTTACATTCTGTGTTGTAGGCACTGGCGATCGCGGTATGTGGGCGCGTTTTGAAGGCAAGGCCAACCTTTCGGAGCTTCGTGCTGCTTTTGGGGGTGGACGTGTGTGTGTGGATGACGACCTGTGAGGCCGGGCGCATAGGAGCTTTTGCTGTGCCGACACACCTTCGCCGTTGTAGTTAGACCATGTCTGGAACCTGATGTTCGACATGCATTCTTTTGTCTTGTATAGAACAATGTTTCATTCGATATATGAAAAATGAAAAAATTTGTACGCATTTTCGGTGCACTTCTTTATTTGCAAATTCGCTAGGCACGTAGAAATGCGCTAGGTTAGGCGGTTAGGAAGTCGGGTCGTCACAGGGTGGTATCAGAGCTTCGGTCACAGGTTCTGTAGACTGTCCACACACACACACCCAAAAGAGCGGAAGCGGCCTTGCAAGTAAGTGTTTAGTCTATGTGAACTTCTATGTTGTATAATTTATTGGCCATAGGACAATCAGGATAGGGTGTGAAGATGGTAAGAACGAGAGGTGAGTCGAGTGGTGGCGACGACCAGAACAGGGGAAACACGGCCCCTCCCGACAATCGGGATGCAACGATTTTCCAACTGACGGAACTAGTCCGCCAGCAGTCGGCGCAGATTCAACAGCTTATTCAGCAGAATACTGCTAATGCTGGGTCAACTCAGGCGGAAAGGACTGAGGTGGTGGGAGAACGATTCCGAAGGTTGAACCCACCGACCTTCGAGGACACAGCTGACTCGACAGCGGCTAAAGACTGGTTAAGGACTCTCGAGAGCATGTTCGTCTATAGCAGGGTTCCGGAGGCGGAGAAAGCCCTCTGTGCTGCGTTCCTACTACGAGGGAGCGCAGGACACTGGTGGGACACCATCATGGTGTTGGAGAACCCCGCTACGATGAGCTGGGAAAGATTCAAGGAGTTGTTCAGGGGCAAGTATCTCACCGCCCCTATTCGAGCACAGCGCCTGAATGAATTCATCAATCTCAGGCAGGGGCCCATGATGGTGGCCGAATACATAAGGAAGTTTGAGCAGCTGTCCAGGTTCGCTGCTCACATGATCAGCACGGAAGCTCTAAAGGTCGAACGCTTCCGGGAAGGATTGAAGCCTGAGCTCTACAGGGATGTGAGCATGGCGGGAATTCAGGGAGCGACTTACTCTCAAGTAGCAGAGAGAGCTATGGTCGTTGAACAGGTGGAAGCCAGGATCTTAAAGGCACAAGAGGCCAAGCGCAAGTTCGCGCAAATGCAAGGAGCGCAATGGAGCGGAGGAGACCAGAAACGGCAGTTCGTGCCTAAAGGGGGCAAGAAGAAATTCCAGAACAGGCCTCCTCAACAGCCTCAGGGGACGATGAACCGACCTCCAAATCCAAACCAGAACCAGGGAGTAGTGCAGGGCCCATATTGCCAGAGGTGTGGGAAAAAACACTTTGGGAACTGCAACATGCAAGTCAACACCTGCTTTAGATGTGGGAAGCCGGGCCACTTTGTGAGACAGTGCCCGGAGGGTGCTTCGGGAAATCAGACCGGGAGTCAGGCAGGACCTCAAATGGTGCCAGCTCGGGTGTACACCATCACATCCGAGGAAGCAGAGAACAATCCGGAGGTGGTAGCAGGTACCCTACTAGTCCACCAAACTCCCACGTGCGTTCTAGTAGATTCCGGGGCGACCCACTCGTTTGCGTCCGTGAAGTATGTGATGAAACTCGGGGTAACGCCTGAGCGAGTAGACTACGAGTATAGCGTAGCAATTCCAAGCGGGGCACCAACTAGGACTAGCCAAATGCTAAGAAATTGCCCGGTCCTAGTCGGTAATAGGGAATTACCTGTAGATCTGATAGTCATCCCGATGGACGACTATGAGGTGATCCTCGGGATGGACTGGCTCTCAAAGTACGGAGCAGTGATAGACTGTAACCGTAAAGTAGTTACGTTTAGTTTAGAAGGGGAAGAACCTTTCACCTTCAGGGGAATAATGAAAGGGAGAGGCACTCCGAGGATATCAGCCTTAAAAGCTCAACGATTAGTCAATTCCGGATGCGAGGCATACCTGGTATTCGCACTGAAGGCGGACGAGAATACCCCCACGAAACTCGAAGACGTACCCGTGATTAAGGAGTTCCCGGGCGTATTTCCAGAAGATCTGCCGGGACTACCCCTAGACAGAGATATTGAGTTTACGATTGACTTGGTGCCGGGAGCAGCACCAGTGTCTAAAGCACCATATCGATTAGCACCAACCGAACTGAAGGAGTTGAAGGAACAAATAGATGAACTCCTACAGAAAGGATTCATTCAGACCAGCTTTTCTCCCTGGGGAGCGCCAGTCCTGTTCGTACGAAAGAAGGATGGCTCGATGAGACTGTGCATAGATTACAGGGAGCTTAACAAGCTGACGATCAAGAATAAATATCCGCTACCCCGAATAGACGACCTCTTCGACCAATTACAAGGCGCCACAATATTTTCTAAGATCGATTTGAGGTCGGGTTACCATCAACTGAAAATCCGCAAGGAAGACATTCCCAAAACGGCGTTCAGTACCAGATACGGGCACTTTGAATTTTTAGTTATGCCCTTTGGACTGACGAACGCACCGGCGGCCTTCATGGACCTAATGAACCGGGTGTTCGAAGCCTATCTAGACAAGTTTGTAATTGTATTCATAGATGACATCCTCATCTACTCCAAGACGAGGGGGGAGCACGAGCAACACCTACGGGTAGTACTCGAGGTATTGAGGGAAAAGCAGCTGTACGCCAAGTTCAAAAAGTGTGAATTCTGGCTGGACCAAGTGGCATTCTTGGGGCACATCGTCTCGGGAGCAGGAATCTCGGTGGACCCGAGCAAAATTGAAGCAATTAATGATTGGCCACAGCCGACCAACGTAACGGAAGTACGGAGCTTCCTAGGCTTAGCAGGCTACTATAGGAAATTCATCAAGGATTTCTCTAGAATCGCCTCTACGCTGACAAGGTTGACTAAAAAGAACACGCCTTTTCTATGGAACGAGGAGTGTGAACGAAGCTTCCAAGAACTGAAAAAGCGGCTTACTACAGCCCCAGTGCTGACGATACCCACGGGAACAGGAGGGTTCTCTGTGTATAGCGACGCCTCGAAGAACGGGTTAGGATGCGTACTGATGCAGAACGGTAACGTGGTGGCTTACGCCTCACGACAACTAAAGGAATACGAAAAGAACTATCCTACACACGACTTGGAGCTTACGGCGGTAGTCTTCGCTCTCAAGATTTGGAGACACTATTTGTATGGAGAGAGATGCGAAATTTACACCGATCACAAGAGTTTAAAGTATTTATTCACCCAGAAGGAACTCAATATGAGGCAGAGAAGATGGCTGGAGCTAGTGAAAGACTACGATTGTGTGATCAACTACCACCCAGGAAAGGCGAACGTGGTAGCTGATGCTTTAAGCCGGAAATCAGTAAGCGCGGAACTTCAACGACTCGACGTGGAGATTGTACCATTGGGAGAAGTCGAGGTGAAATTAGCATCCCTAACTCTGCAACCAACGCTACTGGAGCAGATCAAAAAGGCACAGGAAAACGACGAGTTTTACCTGAAGACTAAGGAAGCGCAAACCGAGCAACCAACGACGGACTTCGTGTTTCGGGACGACGGAAGCTTATACTACAAGAGTAGATTGTACGTTCCGAACGACGCGGATCTTAGACGAGTCATAATGACGGAAGCACATACCACGCCATATTCGGTACACCCAGGAGCTACGAAGCTATATAGGGATCTAAGGACTAACTACTGGTGGCCGGGAATGAAAAAGGATGTAGCGACGTTCGTGAGCCAATGCCTCACCTGCCAGCAAATTAAGGCAGAACATCAGCGACCGGCAGGGACGCTGCAACCTCTGCCCATTCCGGAGTGGAAGTGGGACAATGTAACGATGGATTTCGTGAGCGGATTGCCGAGGAACGCGAAAGGACACGATGCAATTTGGGTAATTGTAGATCGACTTACGAAATCTGCCCATTTTCTGCCAATAAGTACTACGTTTACCATGGAGCGGTATGCAGAATTGTACATCCAAGAGATAGTAAGACTCCATGGGGCACCCATAACGATAGTTTCAGACCGCGATTCACGGTTTCTATCTAAATTCTGGACAAGTTTACAAAAGGCCATGGGGACGAAATTGGCATTTAGCACAGCATATCACCCGCAAACGGACGGCCAATCCGAGCGGACAATCCAAACGCTGGAAGATATGTTACGAGCCTGTGTACTTGACTTCAAAGGCAACTGGAGCAAGTACCTTCCACTTGTAGAATTCTCGTACAACAACAGTTACCAAGCTACAATTGGAATGGCTCCTTATGAAGCTTTGTACGGACGGAAGTGCAGATCCCCAGTGCATTGGGACGAAGTGGGTGAACGGGCGATGTTAGGCCCCGATATGATACGGGAAATGACGGAAATTATCACGATGATCCGAGAAAGAATGCGCACGGCGCAGAGTAGACAGAAGAGTTATGCGGATCGGAGACGTAGACCACTAGAATTCGAGGTGAATGATTGGGTCTTTGTGAAAGTGTCACCGATGAAAGGAGTCAAAAGGTTCGGAAAGAAGGGAAAACTAAGTCCGAGATACATCGGTCCCTTCAAAATAATAAAGAGAGTTGGTGAAGTAGCATACCAACTAGAACTACCGGTATCGTTGTCGCAAGTACACGATGTATTCCATGTTTCCACGTTGCGAAAATATATCGCTGATCCAAGCCACGTGTTGATAAATGACTCACTGCACCAACACCTGAAACCAGACCTGAGTTATGAAGAAATTCCCGTGGAAATATTGACGCACGAGACAAAGAGGCTTAGGAACAAAGAGATTCCTCTAGTAAAAGTTCTGTGGCGGAATCAGTCAGTAGAGGAAGCCACATGGGAACGTGAGGATGAGATGAAAACCCGCTATCCTGAATTGTTCCGAACGGGCTGATTTCGGGGGCGAAATCCTCCTTAAGGGGGGGAGGATGTAGCACCCGGGTTCTCCGTAAGTTTTTAGGGCCAATAAATTAGCAAAATGCGACTTCGTTATTTATGTGCATTATCGTGAAGTATGTGCATAAACGTGACTTACGTGCTAAAAATGATTTAAGTGGAGTTTCGTGTTTTACGAAATTCGGTGCGAATAAATGGTGCTAAGTGACCCTTGAATTGTCTAACAATTTTGAAAATAGGCTACAATTTTAGTGGGCTAGATTTAAAAATTAGGCCCAATATTTAAATAAACCCAAAACTGAGCAAGTGACAAACATTGGAGACAACTTTCCCTTAAACTAAGGAAGGTCACGTTAAGTCTACTCCCAACCCCTAACCTATGTTTATATGATATCTAACCTAGCAATCCAAAACCTAAACCTCACTCAATAACCATCGACAACCAAAAGCAAGGAAGAAAAGAGAAGAGGCCGAGAGGATTCATCCCGAAGGACCACTCCAATCTGCTCAGGATTTCGAGTAAGTGAAGCTGTTAACTTAAGCTATTTTGAATTACGTTAGAAGGATTTGTAATTAAACTATATTGGGAAGCTAGGAACTCGAAGAATCATTACGTACTGTAGGCGGCATAAACTTTAACTAGGAGTATTAACTTATATTGAGGGCTTCCTTGAGTTTAGCTAGGTATCGGGTAGGCTAACGAGTACTTAAGGCTTGCAAACCCTAGTATAAGATAAGTGAGTGATGATTTCATGCTTTTAATCAGAAGAAAAATTTCAGAACTTGAGGATTTTGGGCAGAACGAAGTACGGAATAGGTTGTTTTTGCTGAACTAATTTAATTCAATTTGGACGATTTGGTGAGAAATCGGGCAGTAGATACATAACAAAGTAGGATCACTGAGTCAGCTGTAATTCCAACAAATCGGGTAAATTAGACAAAAATTCCCTACACACTGTTACCCCTAAACTCGGACGAACTTTAGCTGAAAATCAAGTTGACATCCTCAAGCCTGGCGAAATCGATCGAACCCGGCACCAAATCGGACAAGCTACGCTGAGGAAAAGTCGGGCGATTTCTCCACAGCAACACGTGTCAACTGGCCATCAAAGTCGCCGAACTCTGACTTCAAATCGGGCAGCGCTTAACCTCGTGAGAAATCGGGCGATTTCCTCTACAACACGTGTCAGTTGGACGACAAATCGCCGAGCCCTGATCCAAAATCGGGTGAGACCTAATGCCGCAAGAAATCGGGCGATTTGTTCCACAAATCGGCGACTTCAGTAGCTCAAAATTTTGGTCGATAAAAGAATCGCCGAGTTCTTGCCAAAATCGGGCGATTTGCCTCCCAATATGACGCTCCCAAAACTCTAACAGTTCGGACGATTTCAAAACGACCTCCAATCGGACGATTCCAAAACCAAGCCTCAAATCGAGCGATTTCCCATCGAACCACAAATCGGGTGAAGGCTTTGATGGCGAAGGAGCTCGTTGATGACGAAAGCTTGAATACCGAAAGTTGAACACTTAGACAAGTTGACCTAGGCTTAACTTTAGTTGGGCTTAGCCAAAGATTGGCCCAATTCCTTTGGTTAGTTCATAAAATATTACAAGGATGGGCTATGATTTAATTTAGGCCCAACTCTATACTTGGGAAATTAGCCTAGGCTCGAAATTAGCGATTTATAGTCTGACAAAATTAATGAAGTTAGATAATTTCGTTCGACCTAATTAATTTACGAGGGCGTATTACTAATTCAATAATATTTATGTTTAAAGGTCGTACGTTAGGAGCGAACGGGGAGAATACTAATTACGCTCGGACGACAGGTAAGTAGAAGTCCAACTACGACACACAACTTGTTTTACATGCCTAAATTGCGTGATTACGTGCTTATGTGGTTTCATGAATTTGTAAATTGATTGAAGTATTTAAATGTGGTAAGTCTACGTTGCATTTACCTGCATCTGCATATGCATACTCACGTGCACGCACGAACTCGTGAGGGAGGGTCGTGGGAATGGAGTGTGCGTAATGATGTGTCGCTTGTACGCGACGAGGACTTGCCGATGTGGGCAAGTGTGTCAACTCGTAGTTGAGTCAGGGGCTGTCTACTATGCTACCAGGGCGGCATTTTAGCGCCGTCGTACTATTATTTTAGATATATATATTGATATCCTATGGATAGGATTTGGGCATGGCCCGTGGCGGTAAGGTGCGACCTGGAGGGTGCGACCTGAGGGTGTAAGCGACACAGGGTGGAACCCTGGTGTAGGCGACCTCAGCGTGGGCTACCAGCGTGAGCGACCGCCGGACAGTCGGGGACGACCGGGATTATATGGCGACCTAGGGGAACGATGTGCATCCTAGGGATCGGCCATCCGGCGTGGACCGCTGTCGTGTTGTCCCTGAGGGACGTGAGCTCTTGTGGTGCATAGTGAGATTAGCCGAGGGCCCTGAGTGACATTAGTCTGAGTACGTTGGTATGGATGTTATATGCATCGGCGCGGTTTGCCTTTGCGAGCGTTATATGCATCGGCGTGGATTGCCTTTGCGAGTGTTATATGCATCGGCGTGGATTGCCTTTGCGAGGGTTATACGCATCGGCGCGGATTGCCGATGCGGGGGAGTGACACGTGCATACATGCATGATTTCTGCTTACTGAGCCTCGGTGGCTCATCCCTTACGTTGTGTGTTGTAGGCACTGGCGATCGCGGTATGTGAGCGCGTTTTGAAGGCAAGGCCAACCTTTCGGAGCTTCGTGCTGCTTTTGGGGGTGGACGTGTGTGTGTGGATGACGACCTGTGAGGCCGGGCGCATAGGAGCTTTTGCTGTGCCGACACACCTTCGCCGTTGTAGTTAGACCATGTCTGGAACCTGATGTTCGACATGCATTCTTTTTTCTTGTATAGAACAATGTTTCATTCGATATATGAAAAATGAAAAAATTTGTACGCATTTTCGGTGCACTTCTTTATTTGCAAATTCGCTAGGCACGTAGAAATGCGCTAGGTTAGGCGATTAGGAAGTCGGGTCGTCACAACCTCATCCAGATCCAGATGAGGCTGCACAACCGGGAAGAGCTGTGGATGATTGTTGGCGACAAACCACTCCGATTTTCAAAATCGGAGTATTGCCTAATCACCAGGATAAAGTTCGCAGCCGAGCTACAGCCGGTAAACGGCGACTCACAATTCACCGCGAGACATTTTGGCAACATATCAAGAGTCCGCATGTCGCACGTCAAACACGTGTTGGAGGCGGCGAGGACGATGTGGACTTCGAGAAGCTGAAGTTGGCGGACGTGTACTTCGCCACCGCCGTGTTGATGCCTCGACCGTCAAAGAAGGACACCGTCGTGAGTCCCTGGGTCCTTAGTCTCGTCGAAGATCAGTTTGCGTTCTCCCAGTATCCTTGGGGCAGCGTGGCTTTCGATGAGAGGTAAATTTACGGGAGAGGGCACGGGAGTGGCTGATCAGTGGGTTCATACAACCACTTCAGGTGTATTATAATTAAGCTTCTTTGCATACCTTGTTTTGACATATAAATAATTGCTAATATTTTTTGTGTTGTTTATATTCAGATACTAGCATACGAGTACATCTCGGGCCTTGAAGACGCCTTTGCGTGGCGCAAGATGTTACGCCACGCATGCTGAGTTGGGCGACAAAGAATTAGCATCGCAAAGCATGCCCGAGTCTTAGGACGGTCACAGATGTCGTCGACGACAATTTTGTACGAGGCTTGTTAGTGCCGTCAGCGGAAGAGTTGGAGGCGGCGTACTTTAGGGACAGCATTTTCGACGTTGGGCCGGCACACGAGCTATTCGACCGTGTTACGGGCCTACTCCTGCAGGGAGTGGAGGTTAGGTGTTCCCGTGGCCTCCGCGATCGTGGAGAGGGTCCTAGCCGGCAGAATTTGGAAGCTGAGGTAATCCTACAGATCGAGAGTAGTGGCCGTGCCGACGATGATCATTTAGCGATTGTACCTGTTCAAGAGTTCCCCACACCTGTGGCGGTGGTTGAGGCTGGACATTGTGGTGCTTCGTCGAGTGCCCGAGGAGTTCGAAGAAGAGGCAAATCGACCATCGAAAATTGTTGACCTAAGTGATGATGATTCAAAATCAGATAGAAATGAGAAGTGGAGCAAGAAGTACATCGGGCGAGTGGACTTCTCGGGCGTCAATTGATTCATGCACATGATCGCGTGCTCATTGAAAAGTACCTTGAAGCGGCAAGATTTAGGTAAATTTTTCTTTTGATGTCAAACTCAGTTATCGTACATAAACACGTAATATTGTTTTTTGCAGTGATAAGGTTTGGGAAAGTGACATGTTCGACGTGGATGCCCAAGGCTTCTACATGTTGCTCTTCGATGATATGCTCAAGTCCAATTGTCTTGACGCATATCTAGATTGCTTGAGGCGAATCTATGCGGACTCCGATAATTATCCTCGCGTCTTCGTCTTTCCAAGTTACGTGCAAGACGAGCACTTTAGGAAGGCGCAGAAGTTGAGTAGGAGCGCGAAAGTGACGGTGGATGATATGGATGAATTCCTCAATGGATTATCGACAAGCAGTAGGAGCTGGTTGGAGCAACTCACGGAGGATGAATTGTTGCGATGCAAGTACATCATGTCAGGAACCAAAACCTCATATTATAATTTTATGCATTTGCATAATGTCATGCATTTATATAAGTAAGTTTTAAAATAGAGATATAGATGAATAAGGTATTTAAAGTATTATAGTTCTAGGTTCTTAAAGAGATAAGTAGTGAAGAAGTGAATGTTAGGGAATTAGGATATTTCTAAGTATGAACTTCCTAGGGTTTTCTTAAGTTTTGAGAAACTTTATATACATTAATTAATTAAAGCAATTAAATAAATTAGGAAGTTCAACGATATTCTTGAGATTCTTTAAAGTGGAAGAAATATTTAAATAATACTAAAGTATAACTAAAGAAAGAGATAAGCATCGACGTTTCTTAACATAAAAAAAAAAGCAACATGTAATCTACGTGACCTTCACCCTTCCCAATATTTAGTATTTATCCAATTAGCCTTTTATGAAAACACTTACACAAACAAAAGATAGAAAAATTACAGAAAAAGGGCAGAGAATACTTTGAGCAAAATAAAAACGAAAACTTGGTTAAATCTGGGAAGTTCAAGAACCAAATTTCGAGCTTGATAGGTGAATTTTCATTTGCCAATACATACATATTTATGTTTAATACATCTTTGGTATATTACGTAACTTATGTATGTCATCTATGTACTATTAGACATCTATCATGAATTTCGTAAAATGATAGATATGTGTGTGTTTGAAAGTCTAAATCTTGAGTACAAATAGGTGTTCTTATTCATGTGCCAAAGTTCGTAAGGGTGTTAGGAAGTTTTCAATGTTAGAACTTGTTAGTATATGAGAGTTTGTAGACTTTTACTAATAAGAATATTACGGCTTGTCCTAAAGGTATGAGGAATTAGGGTTTCCCAGATTTCTGAAAGAAGTTATTCATATTGTTTAAATGGAATGTCGAATTATGATTTCCAATATAAGGTCGAGCTTGTACAGATAGAATGTCGAGAGGCTGAGCAATTTAGTTAGATAGAATATTAAGTTATAATGTCGAGGGTATTATCGAGATTCTTGAACTCAAATTAGATAAGATGTCGAGAGGAAGTATAATGATTGAATTGTGGTTATAATGTCGAGAAAAAAAAAATGATTTACATACAATGTCGAATGGTGTTATTATAATGATTGAATTGTGGTTATAATGTCGAGATCTAAAGATCGATTTACATACAATGTCGAATGGTGTTATGATATCGAAACCCATTAAACTAGAATAAAATGTCGAGTCATGATATCAAATATGATGTCGAGTTAGGTTATAATATCGAGAAATGTATTGTATCTTGAAAATGTCGACATGTTATATATTAAAGATTTCGACATTTTACACTATAAGTTCTCGACATACACTATTAAGATTTCAATGAATATAAATCGAGCTAAGATATCGAGCTGTAAGGTCAAGCTATAATTCGAGATCCTATCGTATAAATTAAATTAAATAATCGAACATGGTCCAAGATAAAATTAGATAAGAATATTTGTTAGTTAATTAGTTGAAATAAAAAGAATTATGATATAGATATAAGAAATTTTAATATCACATAAAGTGTTCGATATTTAGGGTTTTGATATAAAATAAGTTAGGGTTTCTGGTAAAGGCTACGGATAGGAACGATTATGCATAATAAAGCATGCATATCACGCACGCATGTCATTATAGGAATTTTGTATTTACGGATAAAATAATTGTATAGGTCAGGAATCTGATAAAGGCAAGGGCAAAGCTGATTAAGCGAACGGGAAAATAGGCGAAACTTGTGAGTATGATTGCGACATGTACCTTATGTGCCTTATATGTTTACATGCTTTCTATGGATTAATTGATTAGTACGTGATATATGTGCTATTATGAATCGACGTGAACTATGTGATCGTAACGTGCTCTCATATGATTTATGTGTAATATAAGGTATTTCATATAGTACTGCATACATATAAAATGAAGGGAGAAACCGTTATGACTGCTACGACTACAGATGGTATGATACGGATGCTACGGCATATATCCCTACAAATCGGGGGATTATTACAGAGTCCTGTACAGGCAACACGTATCCCTACAAATAGGGGGATTACGACATGGTTACAGAGTCCCATGCATGGGCGCCGACTGGGCGTACAGTACAGTCTAGCTAGTCTATAACGGGAGTATCAAAATAAATGGACATATAGAAATGGCATGTGATCTACGGATCCTATGAATGACCGTTATATGAACGATGATTATGTGATTTGAAATGGCATGATTACGATATTAATGGAAAGGCATGGATTACGGTTTATTTTATCGTTACTTGTGTTAATTAACATGTTGCGATCATACTCTGAATCGGTGTCTTCACAGTTGTGTAGATAATTAGCAGACGGCGTAGAAAGCATATCATAAAGCATGGATTCAAGGTTGGCTAACTACGCTCTCCTCCTGCTCCCCTCTGGTTCATCGTTAGCATATAGAATAGAAACGGCTTTAGACTGTTACATTTTGTGACTCGTATGATAGGTACATATATGTACATTATTGTGAACGGAACTAGATCGGATGTACGCACCCGTTTTTATTAAAGGAAATGGTTATGGAAATCGCGAAAAATTTTATATGAATATTTTATAGCTGCGTAAAAAGGTAATAGGAAACGGGGCGCTACATGTAGTGGTATCAGAGACTAGGCTTTAGGTTCTGTAGACTCTATAGAGAATGTGCATGTCATGGATTGCCCTTTTATATTTTTCTTGTATATATAGGCAAAGGGCAATAGGTGAACGAACGCATGTAGAACATGATGAACCAACTATTGAGGGAGGAGGAAGAACGGCCGTACCTGAATCCCATTCATCTCATACTCTTAGACAGCATGAATCTGAACATCCCCTGACAATTCCCCGAGAACGACGATACGACAAATTGAGAAAAATGGGTGCTGTGGATTTCATGGGTACGACAGATCCCGCGGAAGCGGAAACCTGGCTGAAAAGGACGGAAAGAGTATTCAATATGATGCAATGTACTCCTGAGGAAAGATTCGACTATGCTGTCTCACTTCTTCAGGGACATGCATACGAATGGTGGGAAACTGTTCCAGATAGTATGGTTCAACCCCCAGTGCTGACCTGCGAAGATTTTCTGAGAGAGTTCAGCGATGCTTACATGCCTGAAGTTTATAAGGATCAGAAAGAAAAAGAATTTTTAGAACTTAAACAAGGAAATCGGTCTGTAAGCGAGTATGAAGTACTATTTAATCAGTTGTCTCGATACGCTTCACATATGGTTGCAGTTGAAAGAAATAAGTGCCGAAGGTTTGAAGCTGGACTCCGTTATACTATTAGAAATCGTATTACACCATCAGATATGGAGTCCTTGGGAAACTGAGGGCGGCGGCTATTCGCGCTGAAAGATTAGAAACCGAATCAAGAAATTTTCAGAGTAATAAAAGAAGGCCAGGAGAAGAATCGTCAGGTGGGAAGATGAAAAAGACATTTAGTGCACCTAGATCAATGAGCACGCAAAGTAGTTCCGCAAGGGGCAGTACGGGCGGAATGAGACCGGTCGGACGAGGAATTTTACAGACCATACCAGCATGTGAACATTGCGGGAAAAATCATCCGGGCGTTTGTAGATGGCTCACAGGCGAATGTTTTCGATGTGGGCAACGGGGACACTTAGCAAGGAATTGTCCAACATTACAAACAGAAACCACAGTTGAACAATCAAGGATTAGCGGAACTTATACGAATCGCGGAAGAGGAAGGGGTCGAGGACCGTTTAACACAAGTTCTGGAAGAGGAGGCTCAGGAAGCCAAACTTATAGGCCGCCAGCACAAGCAAGGATTTTTACCATGACTCGTGAGGAGGCCAAAGAGGGATTGCACGTGATCACGGGTAAACTATTTATCTGTGATGTTGATGCATATGTTTTATTCGATCCAGGTGCCACTCATTCATTCATATCACGAACATTTGCATCATTATTACCTGATAAACCTGAACCCCTAGAAGAGGAATTGTATGTTCGACTTCCAACAGGTGAAGTAATTATAGTGAATACAGTATACTTAGAATGCAAAATGGTCAGTAAAGGGATAGAGATGCGAGCAACTTTGTTCGTTATTCCTTTAATGGATTTCGACGTAATATTGGGCATGGACTGGTTGTCAAAATACCGGGCGAAGCTTGACTGTTTCAAAAAGGAAATTGAATTGGCCCCTATAGATCAAACCCACATGATACTTAAAGGAGAAAAGAGCGTACGTACGGTACATCGGATATCAAGTTTAGAAGCTTCTAAGATGATTAGGAAAGGATGCGAAGGATATATAGCCTATATTATAGATGCGCAGTTAAGTGGACTAAAAATAGAAGATATTCCGGTAGTCAGTGAATATCCTGATGTTTTTCCTGAAGAGTTACCTGGATTACCCCCTGATCGAGATACAGAATTTACCATCGAACTTCAACCGGGCACGGCGCCGATTTCCATTCCACCGTATCGAATGGCTCCGATAGAATTGAATGAACTAAAGGTACAGCTGAAGGAGTTATTAGATAAGGGTTATATAAGACCGAGTGTATCACCTTGGGGAGCGCCTGTTCTCTTCGTCAAAAAGAAGGATGGAACGCTCAGATTGTGTATCGACTATCGGCAGTTGAATAAGGTAACGGTGAAAAATAAATATCCGTTGCCTCGGATCGACGATTTATTCGATCAGTTGCAAGGTGCTAGGGTCTTTTCAAAAATCGATCAGAGATCGGGATATCATCAATTGAAGATTGTTGAGGGTGATATTCCAAAGACGGCCTTTAGAACAAGATATGGACACTATGAATTTTTAGTTATGCCCTTTGGATTGACGAACGCTCCTGCAGTATTTATGGCGTTGATGAATGATGTTTTCCGACCCTACTTAGACCAGTTTGTGATCGTCTTTATTGACGATATCCTAATATATTCCAAGTCAAAAGAGGAACACGAAGAACATTTGAAGATTGTACTTCAGACTTTACGGGAAAAGAAGTTATATGCGAAGCTCTCGAAATGTGAATTTTGGTTAGATCAAGTAGTGTTTCTGGGACACGTAGTCTCTGGTAAAGGTATCCAAGTCGATCCCAGTAAAATTGAAGCAGTGATTAAGTGGGAGAGCCCTAAAAATGTAGCAGAAGTTCGTAGTTTTCTGGGATTGGCCGGATATTATCGGCGATTCGTAGAGAATTTCTCACTGATAGCCGCTCCAATGACGAAGTTATTACGTAAAGGAGTTGTATTTAAGTGGACTGATGAATGCCAAAGGAGTTTTGAAGAATTGAAAGAACGATTAACAACAGCTCCTGTACTGACTATTCCATCAGGTACTGAAGGTTTTGTGATCTATAGTGATGCGTCCTACCAAGGACTAGGATGCGTGCTAATGCAAAATGGAAAAGTAGTGGCGTACGCATCTCGACAGCTGAAGCCATACGAAACATCTTACCCAACTCACGACTTAGAGTTAGCGGCCGTGGTGTTCGCACTGAAGATATGGCGACACTACTTATATGGTACGACATTTCAGATATTTACTGATCATAAAAGTCTGAAATATCTATTAAGCCAAAAGGAATTGAATATGAGACAGAGGCGGTGGATCGAGTTGTTAAAGGATTATGACTGTACTATAGAATATCATCCTGGAAAGGCTAACGTCGTTGCTGATGCTTTGAGTCGGAAATCGTATGGTTCCGTCTCTTATTTATCGATTTGCTCTTTCTCAAGTTTGATTGATCTCAGAAAGATGAATACGGAGATGAAAGTAGAAGATACTGGTGCTATCTGTGCCTCGATGGTAGTTCGACCTATCATGTTAGATCGAATCAGACAAGTACAGTTTAAAGACGAAAAGCTAGTTAAGATTGCTGATAAAGTGAAACAAGGGTTAGGGAAGTCTTTTGTAATAGACGATAATGGAACTCTGACGATAAATGGCCGTATATGTGTTCCTGATATCGACAATCTTCGACAAGAGATAATGGAAGAGGCACATATCGCTCCTTATGCTATGCATCCAGGCAGTACGAAGATGTATCGGAGCCTTAAATCTCACTATTGGTGGCCAAGGATGAAAAAGGATGTAGCTGAATATGTGCTGAAATGTTTAACGTGTCAGCAAATCAAAGCCGAACACCAAGCGCCAGTGGGTAAATTACATCCTTTACCTATACCTGTTTGGAAATGGGAACGTATAACGATGGACTTCCTATACGGTCTTCCTTCTACGGCCAAGAAAAATGATGCCGTTTGGGTAATTGTTGATAGACTTACGAAATCGGCACACTTTTTACCATTTAGATGGGGTTCTACACTGGAATATTTGGCAAAAAGATACGTCAACGAAATAGTTCGGTTACATGGGGTACCTATTTCTATCGTGTCTGATCGTGATCCCCGATTTACTTCTAGATTTTGGGGCAGTTTACAGGAAGCGCTCGGAACTAAATTACATTTTAGTACGGCGTTTCATCCACAGACCGATGGTCAGTCAGAAAGGACGATACAGACCCTGGAAGACATGCTTCGAGCGTGCGTAATCGAATTCAAAGGATCATGGGATGATTATATAGCGCTAATGGAATTTGCCTATAATAATCAGTTCCATTCAAGTATTGGAATGGCTCCATACGAAGCCTTATACGGTCGGAAATGTCGTAACCCAATCTGCTGGGATATGGAAGGAGAACAAGTATTGGAAGGCCCAGATTTGATCCAAGATACAATGGAAAAGATTAAAATAGTCAAAAGTCGATTAAAAGCGGCCCAAGACAGACAAAAAAGTTATATTGATCAACACCGACGAGAAATGGAATACGAAGTTGGAGAAAAAGTATTCTTGCGAGTATCTCCATGGAAAGGGGTGTTACGATTTGGAAAGAAAGGAAAGTTAAGTCCGCGATATATTGGACCGTACGAGATACTTGAAAGAATTGGACCGTTAGCATATCGATTAGCACTGCCACCTGAACTTTCACAGATACACAACGTGTTCCACGTTAGTATGTTACGGCGATATAGAACAGATCCTACACATGTTCTACGTGGCGAACCGATAAATATTTCTGAGGACCTTAGTTACGTAGAAGAACCGGCAGAAGTCCTGGAATATGCTGACAAGCAGTTACGAAATAAAACGATTCCAATGGTAAAAGTACGATGGAAAAATCATTCGGCTCGTGAAGCTACGTGGGAAACCATAGAACATATGAAGACCCAGTACCCATGGTTATTACCTGAGACAGGTACGAAATTTCGAGGTCGAAATTTTTAAAGGGGGGAGAATTGTCAGGAACCAAAACCTCATATTATAATTTTATGCATTTGCATAATGTCATGCATTTATATAAGTAAGTTTTAAAATAGAGATATAGATGAATAAGGTATTTAAAGTATTATAGTTCTAGGTTCTTAAAGAGATAAGTAGTGAAGAAGTGAATGTTAGGGAATTAGGATATTTCTAAGTATGAACTTCCTAGGGTTTTCTTAAGTTTTGAGAAACTTTATATACATTAATTAATTAAAGCAATTAAATAAATTAGGAAGTTCAACGATATTCTTGAGATTCTTTAAAGTGGAAGAAATATTTAAATAATACTAAAGTATAACTAAAGAAAGAGATAAGCATCGACGTTTCTTAACATAAAAAAAAAAGCAACATGTAATCTACGTGACCTTCACCCTTCCCAATATTTAGTATTTATCCAATTAGCCTTTTATGAAAACACTTACACAAACAAAAGATAGAAAAATTACAGAAAAAGGGCAGAGAATACTTTGAGCAAAATAAAAACGAAAACTTGGTTAAATCTGGGAAGTTCAAGAACCAAATTTCGAGCTTGATAGGTGAATTTTCATTTGCCAATACATACATATTTATGTTTAATACATCTTTGGTATATTACGTAACTTATGTATGTCATCTATGTACTATTAGACATCTATCATGAATTTCGTAAAATGATAGATATGTGTGTGTTTGAAAGTCTAAATCTTGAGTACAAATAGGTGTTCTTATTCATGTGCCAAAGTTCGTAAGGGTGTTAGGAAGTTTTCAATGTTAGAACTTGTTAGTATATGAGAGTTTGTAGACTTTTACTAATAAGAATATTACGGCTTGTCCTAAAGGTATGAGGAATTAGGGTTTCCCAGATTTCTGAAAGAAGTTATTCATATTGTTTAAATGGAATGTCGAATTATGATTTCCAATATAAGGTCGAGCTTGTACAGATAGAATGTCGAGAGGCTGAGCAATTTAGTTAGATAGAATATGAAGTTATAATGTCGAGGGTATTATCGAGATTCTTGAACTCAAATTAGATAAGATGTCGAGAGGAAGTATAATGATTGAATTGTGGTTATAATGTCGAGAAAAAAAAATGATTTACATACAATGTCGAATGGTGTTATTATAATGATTGAATTGTGGTTATAATGTCGAGATCTAAAGATCGATTTACATACAATGTCGAATGGTGTTATGATATCGAAACCCATTAAACTAGAATAAAATGTCGAGTCATGATATCAAATATGATGTCGAGTTAGGTTATAATATCGAGAAATGTATTGTATCTTGAAAATGTCGACATGTTATATATTAAAGATTTCGACATTTTACACTATAAGTTCTCGACATACACTATTAAGATTTCAATGAATATAAATCGAGCTAAGATATCGAGCTGTAAGGTCAAGCTATAATTCGAGATCCTATCGTATAAATTAAATTAAATAATCGAACATGGTCCAAGATAAAATTAGATAAGAATATTTGTTAGTTAATTAGTTGAAATAAAAAGAATTATGATATAGATATAAGAAATTTTAATATCACATAAAGTGTTCGATATTTAGGGTTTTGATATAAAATAAGTTAGGGTTTCTGGTAAAGGCTACGGATAGGAACGATTATGCAAAATAAAGCATGCATATCACGCACGCATGTCATTATAGGAATTTTGTATTTACGGATAAAATAATTGTATAGGTCAGGAATCTGATAAAGGCAAGGGCAAAGCTGATTAAGCGAACGGGAAAATAGGCGAAACTTGTGAGTATGATTGCGACATGTACCTTATGTGCCTTATATGTTTACATGCTTTCTATGGATTAATTGATTAGTACGTGATATATGTGCTATTATGAATCGACGTGAACTATGTGATCGTAACGTGCTCTCATATGATTTATGTGTAATATAAGGTATTTCATATAGTACTGCATACATATAAAATGAAGGGAGAAACCGTTATGACTGCTACGACTACAGATGGTATGATACGGATGCTACGGCATATATCCCTACAAATCGGGGGATTATTACAGAGTCCTGTACAGGCAACACGTATCCCTACAAATAGGGGGATTACGACATGGTTACAGAGTCCCATGCATGGGCGCCGACTGGGCGTACAGTACAGTCTAGCTAGTCTATAACGGGAGTATCAAAATAAATGGACATATAGAAATGGCATGTGATCTACGGATCCTATGAATGACCGTTATATGAACGATGATTATGTGATTTGAAATGGCATGATTACGATATTAATGGAAAGGCATGGATTACGGTTTATTTTATCGTTACTTGTGTTAATTAACATGTTGCGATCATACTCTGAATCGGTGTCTTCACAGTTGTGTAGATAATTAGCAGACGGCGTAGAAAGCATATCATAAAGCATGGATTCAAGGTTGGCCAACTACGCTCTCCTCCTGCTCCCCTCTGGTTCATCGTTAGCATATAGAATAGAAACGGCTTTAGACTGTTACATTTTGTGACTCGTATGATAGGTACATATATGTACATTATTGTGAACGGAACTAGATCGGATGTAAGCACCCGTTTTTATTAAAGGAAATGGTTATGGAAATCGCGAAAAATTTTATATGAATATTTTATAGCTGCGTAAAAAGGTAATAGGAAACGGGGCGCTACACATCATCTCTCCTGTTTTCGCAGTAAATCACTGGGCAGTGCTTATTTTTGACGCGTCAACGCAAACCTTTGTCCTTAACGATTCGTTGGGCGCGCATCGGGTGCAGTTCGCCGAGAGAGTGTTCGTAAGTAGCTGAAATCCGTTTGTCTATCATTTTTATTTACTTAGTAACACGTTCGACATTTGCTATATTTTGCAGGCGGAGTTTCTTTCTGCATATTGGCGTTGAATAATAAAATGAATCGGAACCAGAAGGATGGCAGCTTGGATTGCGAGGTTTATGCGGCGTTGACGGTAGAGACGGTTATGGTTGTCACGCCCGACTTTAATGAACATCAAAGGCAGATTGATATTTCAGCATATCGCTCCATTATGGCTGCACGGATATTGCGTGACCAGCACAACTGTATGCTCCATTTGTTTGGTTGAGTTTGGAATTGTTAAATTGTAGGTGGTTTTGGACATTTTGGACATGGTTTAGTTGAAGTCTTTATGGATGTTAGCTTGTAGGTTTATTTGAATATAATTTTTTTTATGATTGTGAAGTGTAAAATATGCCTGGGGGGGGGGGGGGGGGTTGAATTAGGCTATAAAAATTTTGGCTTGTTCTTCTTTGAAAAATTCTTTTCTCTAAGAAGATATTTGCAGAGTACGCTATTTCCCAGAAAGCAGTACGAGTATCAACGTTATCTCCCTAACCCTGTTTCAAAATATCACGTTAGTTTCAGAAACTGTTTCTACGATATCACCTAGTTATTAGTTGGCGTTCCGCGTTTGTATCACAGAAAGGTAAATAGCAGAAAGTAAAGTGAGATGAGATTTTTATACAGGTTATATACCCAACTGGGGTTTAATCCTGTCCTTGGGATGTGATCACCCCAAGAGTTCCAATCAATCACTAGGTATTACCGGTTCTGGTTACAAAATGATTGATCCTTACACAACCGAAGCACTTTGGAAACTAGACCCCCACCTAGGCTGTCGCACGCCAAGTTTCGATCCATGTCGTTAACCCATGAAACTATTCCCCGACTGGATGCAGCTTGCTATCGAAGGGCCATCGAATCCACCAAATTTGTCCCTCCACGTGCGAAGACTCCAACCGTGCTCCTTTGTGCGTTCAACGCGTCCGCACACAACAAGTTCAAAGACAAGGGTTTAGGGTAGGGTGTTGCTAAAGATCGCTCAAAGGTACAGAATTCGCAAGTGAAAGCTCAACACAAACTACGAATGAATCACAAATTTCAGCTCAAAACTCTAAGGGATTCGTTTGGTGGTGTGTTCGTTGTCTGTCCTTCAACATGAAGTATTTTCTTCTATATTGACCCAATAATCGCTTCTACACTTCACAAGGAAAGTTAAGCACGAAAATATGCAAGAGACAGCTCAATTATCACATGCATTAACTCAAAAAATCATGCGAAGAATAAACCAATCAAGCTCAACGTTCATGCATGATCACTTACCATAAATACCACAGATTAACTTTCATTCCACTGTAATCTCATCCATTAGTCAGCATATTCCATATATAATTCCACTCAGCATATTATCAATGGTAAGCTCAATCAACTGATTTCATTCCCAAAATATGATAGCCAATTCGCACAGAATTTACTGAGTATAATGCAAAGCATACTTTCCATGTGTGGTGATCTCATCCGATTTCAGCACATTCCATAAATAGACTCGATCAACATCTTACCACATATAAGCCCAATCAATTAATCACTTTTCTAAAATATAAATCCTAAGTTGCATAAAGAAAGATAGATCATGGTTCACTGATTTAAGAGTCACATAATATCGCACTCAACGGATATATCATTGATATTCTTTCCTAAAATATATCAATCACAGGTAAGCACTTAATCAGAATATCCTTTCCATATATACAGCATAGTCATTCATGTCCGGGTGATCACATCGATATTCTTTCCTAAAATAACTCAATCACGTTTTCAGTTCACATATCACTCAACATGATATATTTTCCATATATAGCACGTAATGAGATTCCATTCATACGAAGACGTTCATAACCATGTGATCACATAAATATTCTAGTTAAGTATAAGATCACACAAATTCTATTTTCTTAACATTTTAATCACATTCAAGCGCTTAATCGAACATTTTCACATACTTAAACATCACATAATATGCATATCAAGTTTTCTAATTTGTACCCCCCAATTTACATACTTACTTGGAATAATCAAAACTCTCATAATCATTTGGACCAAAAAGGTCTACAATCTCCCCCTTTTTGATGATGATAAGTAATTAATGCCTATCTTAAGCATATGAGTACACTTGATATGAAACCATTTAAGCACGTAGCATGTTTAACTATCAAAGCATGTGGCATATGATCAGAGCAAATAATTTTATCAGATTTCAAAGCATGCTCCCCTGTCTAATTGATAATAAACCTATGTAAAGCACATTCACAAAGATTTAGCAATTACCAGGTTACATCATATGGAACATCTCAAGTTACCACGGAATTACTCAAGTTATCACATCACATCACATCATTTGCTCCCCCTGCCTATGTGCGGAATTCCTTAATCCTTAACAAGTCATCAAACTAAAGCACAGAGGATTAAGACATAAGCATATAAAAGCAAGCAAGCCGATTATATTATATTATTCCAAAATAACATAAGGCATTAATTTGCCTAGACTTCCCCCCTTCAGCATCAAAAAGGAGGGACACTAACACCACCAACCTACCTAAACCGGCAACCAACCACGACCTTCAGACCCAAATACAAGCGAAAAAAACTGAGCAAACTAGAGCTAATCCTATTAGAGCTAGGGAATTTCTTAAGGAACGAGGTTCTAAGGGCTGGAATCGCTATCAGATGAGGCAGATGAGGATTCAACGATGTTCAGAGCCGCGGAGATCTCCTTCAGATACTTGTTAACCCTTTTGAAGTTCCGTGAGATCTCTTTGAACTTTTTGCGGTTCTCATCTTTAAGGCCCTTGAAACTTCTTTTCAGATCAGCTATCGTTCCCTGCTCGTCGTTGTTTTCATCATCCTTCTTCTTCTTGGTCGGACTTTTTGAAGGGGTCTTCAAATCCCTTGTCTTGAACCATCCTTTCCACTCATCATAGCGTGTACCAACACGCTTCAGTGTGACCATATCAACTGCATGCTTTGTGTTATCTTCCCAACCCTCGAATTCAAGCATGTGCGTAAGCAACATTCCATATGGAAGTTCCTTATCAGAGCTCTTAATGGCATGGACCATGTACTTAAGAACAAAGTAACCTAGATTGAGCAGCCTATTTTGGGATACCAGATAGAGAGTCAGCATGCTCATGTTGTTCATGGTGGTGGAATAGCCTCCATTGCCAACGCGGGCGCTCCAGAGCGTAAAATGCAGAACTTTGTAGAGGAAGAATAGATCAACAAGGAGTTTGTTCAGCGCTTCTCCTTCAGAGAACTTAGGCTTATAGGGGAATTCCATAGAGCTTTCACACAGTCATGCAGGGGCACCTCAGACGTACACCATTTGGCAAAGTTGAAGTAACAGAGCCCCTCGTTCTCTACTCCCAGCATCTCATTCACCCTTGCGCTATTCCATTCAAGGTTCGTCCCCAACACATAAGACTTCACTGTAATCTCAGTTTCGTCTTCAACAAAAGTGAGATTAGCGTAGAACAGCTTCACCGCCTCCACATACACAGATTTGCCTATCCTCAGAAAGTTTTCCCAGCCGTACTCAGTCAGCCACGTTGCTACTTGGCTCTCAGCCAGCTCGTCAAAGTTGACGCTTCTTCCTCGGGCAACTTGCCGCTGAAGTTTCTCGTGGAGTTCGTTGGCGCTCTCAGCCAGAAATTTGATGTCATCGGTGATTTCCTCCAGATTATCAGGGTTGAACGGTTTTTTCCCTTCATTATCACGGCTGGAATCTCGTTGGGTGACTCGATTTGAGCAGAAACGTTTGTTTCCGGAGAGGCAGATTTCTCGGAGAGACAGATTGATCATGGGAAGAGGCAGGAGATGTAATTGGGATTTTATCGATCTTAGCCTTTTTCTTCTTCGGTTTCGTAGGGGATTTTGTGGATTTAGGACTGGTTTTTTACTTTGAATGGGTGGCTTTTGGAGAGAGTGGAGTCAGAGTAGCCTTTCGCTTCTTGTCGGACTCAGACCCGGCACCTTTAGTTTTCACCATGGTTGATATCGAAGAAATTAAAGGATGATGATATGAAGTTAGGAGCTTAGGGTTTGAATGGAATGGAGAGACAAGAAGGGGCGGTTATAAAGGCAAAGACTATCTTGGATAAGGATGGAAAGAAGTTATTAAGGGATGTGATCTCGACAGGACATGTGTCAGATAAAGAAGGAATTTCAAAATTTGAATTTAAAAGATTTCTTAGTAGAGAAGGGAACTGCCCGTTATGTGCAATTAACTAAAGATAAAAGGATATCTCCCGAAAATAAGGAAGGAAATAAGTAAAGATCAGAATTCGAAGAAAATATTGGCTGAAAATAGATTTTGACATAAATGTCGAAGAAAATCTATTTAGAGAAAAATAATCTACCCATGAGTGAAAGAAATAGGATAGATAAGGAAGGTAAAAAATTTTATTAATAGAATCAATGAATAAAATCGAGGAGATTCGAAAGGATAAGATCAAGGCAATACTAAGGGCTAACATATCTAGTCACCTTTCCTATTTGAGCTCAATAATTCCTAATCGGTCGCGTATATCACAGAATCTACTCTCAAGAAGGGGTTTCGTGAAGATATTATCCAATTGATCATTAGGTCCTACGAAGTTCACGCTTATATTCCCTTTCTGAACATGATCTCGAAAATGATGTTTCACCTCTATATGCTTAGTTCGAGAGTGGTGTACGGGATTCTTAGTGATACTAATGGCACTAGTACTATCACAGAAAATGGGAATTTGGTCGTACCTTAAACCGTAATCACTCAAGGTCTGTTTCATCCAAAGGATTTGCAGAGAACAACTTCCTAAGGCCATATATTCTACTTCTGTTGTGGATAGGGCCACGGCATTTTGTTTCCGATTGGACCAAGTTACAAGGGAATTCCCTAGTATTTTGCAAGTACCACTATTGCTTTTCCTATCTTCCCTAGAACTGGCGTAGTCCGCGTCCGAGTATCCTCTTAATAGGAATTCCTCGTAATTTGGATACCACATATCAAAATTGATTGTTCCTTTCAAATATCTAAGTATCCGCTTGACTGCTGTCAAGTGAGATTCCCTAGGACCCGATTGATATCTAGAACATAGACCAGCAGCAAACATAATATCGGATCTACTTGCCGTAAGGTAGAGCAAACTTCCGATCATACCTCTATATTTAGTTTGGTCAAATGGCGTACCTTGTTCATCACTGTCAATTTTAGCGGTCTGATGCATAGGAGTGGGAAGTACCTTGGAATCAGCCATTCCGAATTTTTCAGGTAGTTCCTTCGTGTACTTCGTTTGAGATATGAATGTTCCCGTATCCAATTACTTGATTTGCAATCCAAGGAAGTACGTGAGTTCTCCCATTAGGCTCATCTCAAATTCTTGTTGCATAGACTTAGAAAAATTCTCGCAAAGAGTGATGTCAGTGCTACCAAATATGATATCATCAACGTATATCTGCACAAGTAGTATGTGATTCCCTTCGCACTTTATAAACAGAGTGTTATCTATTGTTCCTGTTGTAAAACCCATGTCTAGTAAAAACCTACTCAATCTTTTATACCATGCCTTAGGGGCCTGTTTTAAGCCATACAAAGCTTTTTTTAATTTGAAGACGTGATTTGAAAATTCTTCTTTTTCAAAACCGGGAGGTTGTTCGACAAAGACTTCTTCATTTATAAAACCATTTAAAAATGCACTTTTCACGTCCATTTAAAAAAGTTTAAATCTTTTAAGAGATGCATATGCAAGTAAAATGTGTATTGGTTCAAGCCTAGCTACAGGTGCAAAGGTTTCTTGAAAATCTACACCTTCTTCTTGGGAATAACCTTTGGCAACTAACCTGGCCTTATTTTGTGTCACATTATCATTTTCATCCAGCTTGTTGCGAAACACCCACTTCGTGCCTATTATGGACTTGTCGTTAGATCTTTCCACAAGAGTCCACACCTGGCTCTTTTCGAATTGTGCTAGCTCTTCTTCCATGGCAATCACCCACGATTCATTGTCAAGAGCTTCATTTACTGTCTTAGGTGCCATGGTTGATAACATAATGTCATGTGATTCCTCAGCAATATCGTTTCGTGCAGTTGCTCTCGTTTTGATCCCTGAAGTGATATTCCCTATGACTTGTTCAGTGGGATGGCTGGAAGCATGTTTGAATTTTCTGCGCTGTTGTTCGTCTGAAGCTTCAGGTTCCTCTAATTTAGTATCTAGTTCCATCGAAATTGCTTTCACTCCTTTGTCACTAACCTGAATATCTGCAGGAGATACAACTATACCTTCCTCAGTAGCATCTCTCAATGACATAACCTGTACCAGACCAAAAAGGTCAAGATGCAACAGTTCCAGTGGTCTGGACGTAGATATCACATTCTTAGGTTTAAAGGACGTATTGCTCTGTTTCCCCAGTTGGCACGCTTTACAGATTCTGTCCTTGGTGGCTTTCATATCTGGAATACCTCTCACCAATTCATTGCATGATATGTGAGACATCAGTTCCATGTTAGCATGTCCCAGACGTCTGTGCCATAACCATGTGATATCCTGCGTAACTGCTAGACACTTGACATTTTGGTTATCAATATCATCAAGAGTGATGCAGTAAATGTTACCATGCCTAGATGCACTAAACACAATCTCATCATCCTTTTTAACAAAGCACTTATCATTGGCGAAAGCTACGGTATGTCCATCATCACATAATTGGCTAATGCGTATTAAATTATGTTCTAAGTTCCTAACAAACCATACGTTATCTATAGTGATATTTAAATTGTTACCAACAGTACCAACTCCCACGATTTTGGCTTTTGCGTCGTTAGCGTACGAAATGTATCCTCCATCAACCGCCTTTAACGACACAAAATTACCTATATCACATGTCATGTGGCGGGAGCACACGCTGTCGAGATACCACCTATTTTTCTTGATGGAATTCCTCCTTCGTACCTGATGAAAGAAGTTGTCTTCAAAGGTACCCAATTTCTGTTGGGTCCTAATATGTTAGCGGGAAAATAACTTCTGTTAACATACGAGATATCATTCTGCATAGACGGTGATCTCCTGTTACAATCAGATACAACAGTGGCATTTACTGGTGACTTCTTAGGTCTCCAGACATACTTAGCTTTATCAATTATCTTTAAAGGACAGTTGTATGCACATGACCACTGCTACAACAACAAAAACAGCTTAGGCACAGAATGTTTAGCATGCTTTACTTCAGTGGAATAACCTATCCCTGCTCTACCAATATTCCTTGGGATGCTTAACACCATGTCTAGGTTCTGCTTACCCTTAAGGAGTCTATCAACTTTCTGCTTTTCTCTATCTAAGGAATTCCTAAGTTCTACGATATCTCTCGATAAGACACTGTTTTTCTTTTCCAAGTTCTCCCAGTCACATGGAATTCCCTCTTTCTCAGCAGTAACTAACTCTCCTTTCAAACGTGAGATCTCTAGGTCAGCCTCATGTTTTTCCTTAGCTAGGTGATCTCGCCATTTTATCAACTCCTTATTCAAGGAATTTAGTGACTTAATCTTTCTCTCTGCTTTTTGAAGTAAGGCACACAATTCTTCCTTACTTTCTTATATATCAGATACGGATGCGTCACTTTCATAATCATTGTTATATAAACTGTTTAGGATATGAATTTTCTCAATGGAGGAGGAATGGATACCTGATCCTCAGCCATATAAGCGTGATCCTCGTCCTCACTTTGTTCCGGTTCGGAGACATTTGATTCCGTCACCATAGCCTTCTGCTTCCTTGGTTTCTCATTGTTGGTTGCTGGGCATTCATGTGCATAATGGTCTGGTTTGTTGCATCAGAAACATTTCTGAACTTTCTTTCCAGACGTGGAGATTTCCTTGTTTTTATTTTGGAATTTGTTGAAGTTCCCTTTGAATTTCTTCTTCTGCTGGAATCTTTCAAATCTTTTTGTAATCATGGCTAGGTCGTTCATCAAGTCCTCTTCTTCGTCGTCAGAATCAAATTCTTCTAGATTTGATTTGAATGCAATGGACTTATGATTTTCGTTTTGCGACTTCTCATTCATTGATGTTTGAATCATCTCGTAGGATATAAGAGATCCAATCAGTTCGGAGATGTTGAGTGTTTCTAGATCCTTTGCTTCGTAGATGGCAGTAACTTTGGCATTCCATTCTCGCGGCAGTGATCTCAGTATCTTTCTCACTTGTTCACTGTCGGGAACCTTCTTGCCGAGAGAGAACATTTGGTTGATGATTCCCATGAATCTGGCATACATCAGGCTTATATTCTCGTCAGATTCCATTGAGAACAATTCGTACTGATGAGTGAGCATTGCTAGTCTTTCTTGCACAACTCGTTGAGTTCCTTCATGAGTAACTTGGAGCATATCCCACATGGCCTTTGCCGATGAGCAGGAACTAACCCGAATGTATTCTTCACGTGTGAGTGCGCATGCGAGCATGTTTTTCGCCTTGGCGTTTTGCGTGATTCCCTTCTTATCATCAACACTGTAATCTTTAGCGTCCTTTGGGGTTCCATCGGTGTTATTAGTCGTATATGGTCCATGGATGATTGTCTCCCAAAGATCGTAGTCGACAGCGATCAGAAACTTGATCATTCGATTCTTCCACACTGCGTAGTTCGTTCCATCGAAGAGAGGTGGCCTAGAGTGGGATTGACCCTCTGTAAAAACATCACTAGAAAAAAGCCATTAGATCTTAACTCAGGCGTGTTAGGCCTTTCGTTGAGTAACCCTCTCTGATACCAAATGAAGTGTAAAATATGTCTAAGAGGGGGGTGAATTAGGATATAAAAATTTTGGCTTGTTCTTCTTTGAAAAATTCTTTTCTTTAAGAAGATATTTGCAGAGTACGTTATTTCCCAGAAAGCAGTACGAGTATCAACGTTATCTCCCTAACCCTGTTTCAAATTTCACGTTAGTTTCAGAAACTGTTTCTACGATATCACCTAGTTATTAGTGCGCGTTCCGTGTTTGTCTCACAGAAAGGTAAATAACAGAAAGTAAAGCGAGATGAGATTTTATATAGGTTATATCCCCAACTGGAGTTTAATCCAGTCCTTGGGGTGTGATCTTCCCAAGAGTTCCAATCAATCACTAGGTATTACCGGTTCTGGTTACAAAATGATTGACCCTTACACAACGGAAGCACTTTGGAAACTAGACCTCCACCTAGGCTGTCGCACACCAAGTTTCGATCCACGTCGTTAACCCAGGAAACCTATTCCCTGACTGGATGCAGCTGGCTACCGAAGGGCCACAGAATCCACCAAATTCGTCCCTCCACGTGCGAAAGACTCCAACCGTGCTCCTTTGTGTGTCCAACGCGTCCGCAGACACAACACGTCCGGAGACAAGAGATTAGGGTAAGGTGTTGCTAAAGATCGCTCAAAGGTACAGAATTCGCAAGTGAAAGCTCAACACAAACTACGAATGAATCGCAAATTTCAGCTCAAAACTCTAAGGGATTCGTTTGCTTGTGTGTTCGTTGTCTGTCCTTCAACGTGAAGTGTTTTCTTCTATATAGACAAATAATCGCTTCTAGACTTTACTAGGAAAGTTAAGCACGAAAATATGCAAGAGACATCTCAATTATCAAGTGCATTAACTCAAGAAATCATGCCAAGAATAAACCAATCAAGCTCAACGTTCATGCATGACGTTTACCATAAATACCACAGGTTAACTTTCATTCCACTGTAATCTCATCCGTTAGTCAGCATATTCCATATATAATTCCACTCAGCATATTATCAATGGTAAGCTCAATCAACTGATTTCTTTCCCAAAATATGATAGCCAATTCACACAGAATTTACTGAGTATAATGCAAAGCATACTTTCCATGTACGGTGATCTCATCCGATTTCAGCACATTCCATAAATAGACTCAATCAGCATCTTACCACATATAAGCCCAATCAATTAATCACTATTCCTAAATATAAATCCTAAGTCGCATAAGGAAAGATAGATCGTGGTTCACTGATTTAAGAGTCACATAATATCGCACTCATCGGATATATCATTGATATTCATTCCTAAAATAGATCAATCACAGGTAAGCACTTAAGCAGAATATCCTCTCCATATATACATCATAGTCATTCATGTCCGGATGATCACATCGATATTCTTTCCTAAAATAACTCAATCACGTTTTCAGTTCACATATCACTCAACATGATATATTTTCCATATATAGCACGTAATGAGATTCCTTTCATACGAAGACGTTCATAACCAGGTAATCACATAAGTATTCCAGTTAAGCATAAGATCGCACAAATTCGATTTTCTTAACATTTTAATCACATTCAAGCGCTTAATCGAACATTTTCACATACTTAAACATCACATAACACGCATATCGAGTTTTCTAATTTGTACCCCCAATTTACATAATTACTTGGAATAATCAAAACTCTCATAATCATTTGGACCAAAAAGCTACAATCTCCCCCTTTTTGATGATGACAAGTAATTAACGCCTATATTAAGCATATGAGTACACTCGATATGAAACCATTTAAGCACGTAGCATGTTTAACTATCAAAGCATGTCACATATGAGTTATCCGTCATTGCGGCACTGCCACATCATGATAATGATTTGTCTGGTTTCGACGTCGGCCTTATAGCGCTGTGCGATACAAATGCAAAAATCCAACCATTTGAGGGTTTTCCCAGCACATCTTACAACCCTCCTTACCAAAGTAATGAAAGCAGTGGCTATTTAGGCGATTACTCCGGAATGGGCGGCCAAGAATATGATAATGAGAACGAGCAATAGTCGGACGGGAAGATTAAAATGAAAACGAGCAAGGTAATACAAATGATGATGATGATGATGATGATGATGATGATGTGATGACGAGTTTCATGTCGATGAGCACGATGACGCTCTAGATGTGACCGAAGATGGTACCTATTCATTATGGATGATCCGACCCTATACATTGGATAAGAATTTCGTAACAAGAAAGAATTCAATGACAAAATCGCTAAAATTGCATGTCGCTGCATGCTTTGAACTCCAAGTGGATAGGTCAAACAAAACCCTGTACGTAGTGAAATGTGCGAAGGAGAACTGTGAATGGCGAGTACGAGCTGCACAGGACAGAACTCCCCCTTTCTCTCAATCCGAAAGTACAGCAACACGCACACGTGTGGCGTGTCTCATCGACACTGGAGACATCGCCAGGGAAGTTCTTCGCTCGTATCGAGCATGTTGTTGGAAAATTTCAGGGCTCTTACCCAGTTCCATACAGTCGATGATGCAGAGCAGGGGAGTAGATTTCATACTACAAGGCTTGGAGAGGGAAACAAATTGCGACCGATGAACTAGTTGGTAACAGGGACGCTTGTTACGGTTTACTGCCGGCATACTTAGATGCGGTGAGGCAAGCCAGAGGTCAGTATCACCGATTGGGAGATGGACAAGTACAATCGCTTCAAGTACATGTTCTTGGCATACGGCGCATGCGCCAGAGGCTTTACGTTCATGAGGAAAGTCATTTCTATCGACACGACTTTTTTGAAGGGAAAGTATAAGGGCGTCATAATGATTGCCACTGTGCAAGACGGCGATTACCATCAATATCCCGTTGCATGGGGTCTTGCCGACGGGACGGAGGGAACGGAGTCATGGACGTGGTTTCTCTCGAGATTGTGACGTTTTGTCACGGATGGCATGATCTCGTGATAATTTCTGATCGGAACCCTGGAATAAAGAATGCAATTCCGGCCATTTTCCCGAACCTACGACATGGTTCTAGGCCTGTCTAAACTACTCCAAACAGAAGCAGAATGCGTTTCATGGTTTCTGTGCGTGGCACCTTCAACAAAACGTGAAGACTAAAATGAAGCGGAAAGGTGATTGCCCGATATTTTGACGTGTCGCCACTGCCTACACAAAGAGAGAGTCCGACCGCCATTTTAGGCAGCTTGAACAGAAATACAAGGACGTGTCAAAATATCTTGAGGAAATTCCAAAGGAGACGTGGACACGAGCATATTGCCCTAGATCAAGATACAACATAATGACGACAATGGATCCGAGTCTATAAATGCGGCTCTACGTAAGGACCGAGAGCTTCCAGTTATTGGACTCTTGGACTCGATTCATCGACTAACATTATCATGGTTCAGTAAGCATCGGCGATCTGCGGAAGCTTCAATCGCGGCGAACATGGCTAGGTTTACACCGAAGGTGGAGTCGATCATACGAGAGAATTTTGCCGAGTCGCAAAATTTCATGCGTCGAAAGTCGGGCATCTAACATATAACGTGTACGGGCAGCATGAGAATGAGGTGGTCGATTTGGGGCTGCGCAAATGCACGTGCATGATGTTTGACATCGATCGTATCCCATGTCCACATGCGATTGCAGCTTGTGGTTCCGCCCAAGCGCCGTTATATTCATTAGTGCACGATTATTATACCTTGGAGATCTGGAAGTTGGCATACGAAGGTACTATACGGCCGATAACGGATCGCATTGAAAGTAGTATGGGCATGTTGCCGCCTCTTGTTGGTTCACAACGTGGACGACCCCAGAAAATAGGTTACCTTCGGTGGGTGAATTTGGTCGGAGATAACGTTCTAGTGTTTGCGCATATTTGTATTACGTACGTTTATACATTGCCATTTGTGTTCTGTTATGTTAGGTTGTGTTAAGTGCGTCTGCTTTCTGTGTTCCGTTGCCATGTTATGCTTCGTTTAGGTAGCACATTTTAGAAAATTATGGTATGAATATGGAATTAGAAAACCTTATGCACAGATGCGTAGGGGACCGCTGCGCATCTTTGTGGTTCTCGCCGGGTCCCCTGATCATAACGTGAGGGTCCCCTGATTTTAAGGTTTAGGTACCATGCTAGTAACGCACGGGTCCCATGAGCCTTGCGCGCAGGGAGGGGCACGCTACGAGCATGGGACCCAAACGTTAAATGCAGGGGACCTGCCGATTACCACATGGTACCGGCACATTAGGGTTGGTCACGTTCGCTTATTGAACGGGACCAATAATTGTTTAATTATTGATGAAAAGTGACATGTCAGAGCAGTGTCTTCATTTATTTGTTAAAAGTGACATGTCAGACAGTGTCATTATACAGTATGTACATGACAGATGACTTGATATTTGATTCCCGATTTGGGGCTTCAAAGGATGTGAAAATCTAATATTATTAAATTTCTTAATAAGATAATAATTAACAAAAAATTAAGTGCGCGTTAAAAAAAAATTAACCACTAGATTAACAATATCTAACTCCAAGTTTAAAATAAAAAAATATATATTCCAACATGTATTTGAAGTTGAACGACCTCTGACGTGAATATAGTAAGAGAGCACACCCAGAAGACATACTCGTGTTTGTGATTTCTGTAGGATGTAACAATCTTATCGACTGAATGTAATTCTTGTACTTTTATCCAGTTTTTTGGTTCTGTGCTATTTTATGTTGACTTTATATTGTATTCTATGATAAACAAAGTATAAATATGCACAATTAATCGCTTACTTCCATGAATTAACATTGCAAAAATCGCACATGAACACAGGGGACCCACATGTTATGGGCAGGGACTCGCGCATCAAAATAGGGGACCCGCGCATATTGCATAGTCCTCATACTGAGATGTCCGGATCGTCCTTGGTCCATCAAAATTATGAGCATGTTATTACCGGGTCCCGTCCGGTCCCGTCAAATTGTTGCGCGATATAAGCAGGGCACACACGCGTAATGTGGCGCCACTACTACTATTATCTTACACTAACTGACGTGACTATAGAAATATAAATATATTACATACGAAATACCGATAGAATTTTTTCGATTTTACAAAACTCACCACACACTACTATTTTACAATACAAACATTATTCGAATGTTTTACATACAATACAAACATATTTTACAAAACACAGCGTAATTTACATAACACCCGCCACACAGGTCGCATCCATGTACACACCACCCTCAAAAGTCACCGGAAGTTCCAGAAGGACCAGCCTCGCCTTTCACAGGTTCACACTGCGTCTACAACACATAAAAACATGGGATGAGCTATAAGATCAGTAAGTGGAAATATGCATGTATGCACGTGTCAACTAGCAAAGGCATCCGCGCCAGTGCTTTCTAATACTCACATACTCATATTTCTTTTATCATTTTATTTTCCATTTCCTTCTTATTTCTATCAGGCCCATAGCTAACTTACTACTCGCACCACCATAAAATGAGCTCAAATCCTATTCAGATACAATACGATAGTCGGCCCACTTTGGTTAAGATAAACTAGGGTTTATCTCCAGTTTTATCGTTCACCAGGTCGCCCCTCTATCTGGCGATCGTCATTTTTCATTGCGGTTGCCTTTCCTGGCACTCTGGCTTACGCCATGTGTCTCGTCCAGGTGACCCTCGTCCGCTACCTAAATAATTTAGGTACATACATTCGACGGTTTATCCCCGTCATGGTGCCTTTGTAGAAGTAGCTATACTATGACTCTTCATGAGTCTACATCAAATACTAATGTCTTCAAACATATTTTGTTTTCAAGACGATCATATACTGTGCATACTCATACTTCTAATCCTCACATCATTCGTGTATGCACATGCTCATGTCACATAATAATGCAATAAATGTTTACTATGCAAAAGCATATCGAAACATTTCACTTCATCAATCATCACCACATGTTCACATCAAAGCACATAGTCACATAAAACAAATACATATAACACAAATTATGTGTTGTAGGTGAGATTCCCACTTACCTGACGTCCTTAAGCTAGTTGCTAACAAGTCTGCTGAGTTTCCTAAAATCTCGTCCTTTAACCGCGAAAAGACCATAAAATCAGTTTATATTATATTACTTGACTACTTAAATTATTGTTCGGAAATTCCATCAAAAAGGACGTTTGCCTATACCGTAATTTTCCCCTGAAAACACCAAGAGGCGAATTATGATCGGGCGTTACGAGAGACTATGCCCATTAGACTCAGAATATTTTCCTAATATTTTTTTTAGAACTTAAAAAGTTTATATTTGTGGGGGTTCTGATTCGCGAAGTGCATTACATGAACCCGCGAAATTCTACACAGTAACCAAGTTCGCGAAGTGTTACACAGATTCGCGAAGTCTATACAATTCGCAAAATTGTTATAGTTCACAAAAGGCAATTCGCGAAATAATAGTCCCAATTCGCAAAACTCAATTCACACTCCCTAATTTCACAAACTCTTATGGATTCGCAAAGTATAACCTGCAAAATCAATTCGCACACCACAAGTTCGCGAACCCATATATCAATTTGCGAAGTCTACTTTGCCTTACACATAATTCGCGAACTGGTGTCCCTTGTAAAGCTGACTCAATTCGCAAACCTCTCAATTCGCAAAACACAACCCGTGAAATGGAATTCTTCAAACAGTACCCCCAAAATCATTTTGCATACTCACTGAATCCGCGAATCTTCACACGCACAAATTTGCGAATCAATTCGCGAATCCATTTTACACTTCTACTTCGCGAATTTTCTCACAATTCGCAAACTAGCTAAATTCACACACCATTCGCAAAACTTATTAAATTCGCAATCTCTCACTTGACTATCCAAAAACAGAAACTTTACACAAAAACCTCAAAACCCACGATCAAAATATTATTTTCTCAATAACACAAAGATCATCTTAAAACTTCAAAATATATTTGAACCTTCAAAAATTAAAAACCTGTATAAAACTTACACAGATCTAGCTTCTCGTATCTAACGCAGTTAAAACATACTAAATCATAACATAAAGCTTAAAGATTAAGGTAAGAAATTTATACTCCTTTCCAAGCTTAAGTTCGACCTATTCGCTTGCACTCGCCCTTCTCTCTAAATTTCAAATTTCTCGATCGTTAAGGAAGTGTTATTTCTTTATTTCTCATCTTGCGTGTAATGATAAGTAAATGACAAAACCATAACCTAACACTTACCTTTAATTACATAATATATATTATTATATTACTAAAGTGGTTTTCTCTTTTGACTTAGCATTCAACACAATAATTTTCTCAATTCGTGAAGTTAATTCCCTATTCATGAAGCTTGCTTAATTCGTGAAAAATACCTCACAAACTCAAATACTTCGCAAACCTTTTAACTCGCGAAGTCTACCTCACATATTCATAATTCGCCACTTAAAATTGGCCCGTGAAAATTCTTATTTCACGATTCGCGAATCTCATAATTCGCCGACGTCCTAATTTCACATAAACCCATAATAAATAAAACTATGCAGTCATATAATCACGTAATATGCATGCAAATTTATTGGCCGGCTTACTTACGGGACCCAGGTATTACACGTAAAGGGCAGGGGACCTGCGCTTTATGAGCAGGGTCCCGGCACTTATATTCAGGGGACCCGCGCAGGGAACGTGCGTAGCAAACAGTTCAAAAGTTAATATCAACCAAGTAAAGTTATGCCAAATCACTTAACATTCAGTTATTTTTATGTCAAATCACACATCACTCTCATACTGACAAAAAGATGGAAAACACAGAAAAAATCAATCTTTCACAATTCTAAACCCTAAATTCATACCTACACACGTAAAGTTAATATCAAACAAGTAAAATAAAATTCAACAGAGAAATTCAACAACACATGAAATTTATACACAACACAGGAAATTTTAATCAACAAAAAAACATTACCGAAAGCTGTCCCAATCATATTCAAAATAGAACATGCGAGGTATTTTCTAAAATCCTCATATGAGTTTGATTGAGGCGGGAGACGTCGTCCTTCTTCATCATAAGCGACATTGCCGTCCGCAACATCGCCACGCCAGCTTCTCCCCTGAAAATCATATTCAACATGACATTTATTTTAAAACACGACGACCGATAAATAAACGCAACATTCATGAAAACTTACTCATTTTGTTTTCTGAAGTCGCGACACCAATCAGCTGGCCAGCTCTTGCCCTTGGATGGCATGCATTGTATCAGCTTCAGCTCTTTGAAAATCTCCGGGATTATGATCAGAAGTTTATTGACGTCGTCGGCGATATAGTGCCAGTCGAAGCCAGAAGTCGCATCGGAGTCGTAAATCGTGAACGACTTCCCTGACACATCAACAAGGAACAACGCCCATCAGCCTCACGTACGCATGGGGATGGCAACGTGGGTCGCTAGATCCCATGACCTGTTCTTTCAATCTTCATCTTCTCCCCGCACGAATGGAAGCAAACTCTTGAAGCCTTTCCTATATGGCTTCCCGGTGATACTTAGCACCCCTCGCTCATCGACGAGCGTCTTATAGCTATGGGGCATGTACGCGACTGATCTCGCAACAGATTTGCTAAATTTCTGCATGTTGGCGATCCCAGCGAGGCATTCATCGACGTGCTGCAATAAAATATAGACCGTTTTTCAACACATTCAAGTAAGGTGACAAAAGGTATTTGGTAAATTCATACGTACCATCTCACCGAGTGGAATATCCTCAGTCGCAAGGTTCAGGATCCATCCAGGGTCGTGTTGTTGTAGCTTTCCGTCGACTTTCGCACCGGTAATCTTCATGAGCATTAAAAGATTACTTCGACGGACGGCCAGAGTTTGGTTGCCTTGAACTGGATATGCCGCTCGAACGCCGAAAGCTTTGGAGCTTTGACAGTATTCGACGAGGGGAAATCGATGAACGGCGTCATTTGGTACCAAGATGGCTTCTTCGTCCGCTCAGGGGTCTGCTCTTTCACGATGCCTTTTCCTTTGTCGGCCGCTTGGACAGAAACCGAAGCCTCGGCGTGCGTCTCCACCTGAGCGTCGTCATCTGGAGGCTCGGCGTGCGTCTCGACCTAAGCGTCATCCTCTGGAGGCTCGGCGTGCATCTCGACCTGAGCGTCCTCCTCCTGAGGATCGGTATGAGTCTCGACCTCCCAATGCGCGACGTCCCGAGCTTCGACGTCCGTCGCGACCTCGTGAACCCCGAGACCTTAAGCGCCTGTCCACGATGATGGGACCACCTTATCTCTTCTCTTTTCCTGTTCGCCGGTCCATTCCGGTCGGACATAATTTCCGTAATGGAAATGCGCCCATTCCGACGGACGTGACCGTCCCATGCCTCCTGGCTCGGACAGCCATCCGGTCCCTTGTACGATGTGTTCCATCTCTCATCATAATCTATACAAGAAATTTCGAAAATAACTATATATTATTTTTTCCATCCTTAAGTATAAAAACTTACCGTAACATCGTTCGGCGTGTGTAGCGTGCGATCCACCACCAAACTCGCTTTCGACATCTACATCGTAAATAGTAACTGATAAGTAATCTACACAACTAATTAAAAAATTAAGTATAAAAAACTTACTATAACAAGCTTCGGTAGGCGGAGTGCGCGATCCACCAAAAAAATCTGCTCGCCAAACCCTGAACCGAGTTCCCCAACTCCCTGATGCTTTCGCCCCACAATCGCATTTGGGTCTAATGTTCCTCGTACGCATCCCACCTTCTCTCGTTTATCGACCACCGTCGACCCTTTTTTTCTTGAAACTGTTGGAAGTGCGTGTCAAGTTGGTCGAATCGCCCAAACAAGTTGGTGAAGGTTTGCTCCACACGACTTGACCATTCCTCGAAGCGTGGACCCGAGGCGAAACCATGACCACTTGATGGACCCGTCTCTGGAGTTGCATGAAAGCTATGCTCGTGCGGATGTTCGGGGATGTCGACCTGACGCATCATTATGGCGCCCCGCCTTTCACCACTAGTTTCTTAACTAGTCTATGCGACTAATGTCCTAATAATGGAATAGACCGAACGAAATTTCATATAAAATTTTTCCTTTTATAAAAAGGACTCGTAACGGTTCCTACAAAATTATCATGAGTCCTATTTACATAGGAAAGCGCGCATGCGGATCAAAATAAATTTATCTACTGGGCCTCCACGAGGTCGCATCCGCACTTCCATCTCAAAAGCCCTCGGAAGCTTCAAAAGTTGGCCTCGCCGTGAAAATGATCACGTACCGTGATCGCGGGGTCATACAACACATAAAAACATGGAATGAGCTTATAAAGCTCAGTAAGTGAAAACCATGCATGAAATGCACGTGACCTAAATAGCAAAGGCATTCGCGCCAATGCTATTAACTCCTCACATCCTTCTTGACCTTTCATAACATATTTGGGCCCCTTCGACTTTCAATCTTACTATGCACCATATAGAGCTCAAACCCCTAAGGGTATAATAAGTGCAGTACACACACTGGGAGGCTAAACCCGAGTACTCCATCTGTGCTTAATACTATGGTGCCTTTCAATCCTAAGTGGTTCACACTGAGAGGCTACTAGTGCCTTTCAATCCCAATGCAGTCCCATCGAGAGGCTAACTCGGGAATTTTGTTTAACCCTAAGGCGCCTTTCCATCCCAATGCGGTCTGACACGCGGGCGCTTCTCACTGGTAGCTTACTACGAGGTCGCCAACACTCGAGGTTCCAGTGGCGGATCTATTCATGGGCCGGGGAGGGCCACGACCCCCCCCCCCCCCCCCCCCCCCGGAAATTTTCGAAAACTTCAATAGTATATATGTATATATACAAATAGTACATATATAAAACGTTGTTCTGTAAATATTCAGCAAATAGTACCTAGCATAGTTGGTTGAGGAAGTTGCCATTTTGTTTTCTGGATCTGGGTTCGATCCCAGAGGTCTCAATATTGTTACTTTTTGTACTAATAAAAAGCAACACACGGCCCATAGAAATAATGTAGACAGACGGCCCATATCAAAATTGCTCAATTGGCTCGTCTACCAATTTAATTAATTGTTTAATTTGTTTGGACCAACTTAAATCTATTTGTTTTAACTTCCTTTTTACTTTTTTTTTGTTTTTTCTAATTATTTAACCATATAGTAAAAAAAAACAACAAATACATAATTGTTTCTAGGAACCTAAATATAGAAACTATAAATTCAATATTATTTAAAAATTTTAATTTTAACAAGATAAAATAAATATTTCTTATAACTTAATTTAATCCTTCCTAATTAAAAATTCTTATCCGTCATGGACTCCCAAAATTTTTATTTGATGAGCATTATTCAAACTACAACAATTATCTGTCATATAAAAAACAAAATATGGAACAAGTAGTGCAGTTTGCCTACACAACACATGATTTGTGTTATTTCTCCTGTATTTTTTAGTTCGTGTTATATAAAATATAAATATATGTTGATCATAAAATGACGTTTCGGAGCCCAAAAAAACATAAAATTTACATGCCCTTTGCAATAGACATTGATGGAGGGGCCAACATCCGATCTCTTACTTTTACATTACGGCCCCCCTGACAAAAATTTTCTGGATCCGCCCCTGCGAGGTTCCCTCGGTGCCGCTCATTCCCTCGAGTCGCATCCTCCATGTTGCGTCTTCCGCTACGGGGTATTTACTTGCCTCTCGTGAATCAGGCAGTCGGCCTCGTGAATCGCCGTAATATATTTCCCCTACCTCTCGTGAATCAGGTAATATTTAGCCTCGTGAATCGCCATGGTAGCATAGAAGAGCCGTGACTCATCATTGAGTCGACACAAAGGCCCATATCGGCAAATATACATATCGCTTTCAAGCGATCTTATACTCATGCACGCTATCTCCCTGACTCTCATACTAGTCGTGCGTACACATGCTCATGCCATGAGTATGCGTGTCATGTCATCGTATAACATAATTAAATCACGTAAGAACTCACATAAAATCATATAAGCACATAGACACGTCACATAATATCATAACAACATATAACGCATAATTTCATGCACATAAAAATTATGTGTTGTAGTTGCGATTTCCACTTACCTGGTATCCTTAGCTATATCGTACGGTAAATCGCTAATATTCAAACCCTAAGTATAGAAACATATAAAATTAGGGTTTGTTAGTCTAATTATAATCTCACTAAAATGGCTTAATTTAGAAAACCCTAGTTCCGACTTTTATGGGTTTTAAAATAGATCTCTATATGCGTTAAATGGATCTCGAGTGTTATATACAAGGTCTAAGGATCTCGACTTATGTTTCGATATTACACGTAAAGGTGTCTTCTCGAGATTATATATATATATATATATATATATATATAAAGATTTTGATATCATCCTTCAAGATGATCTCGATATGATATGAATAATAGAATCTCCAGCTCCTGTACTAATATCAGTCTCGATATGGATCAATCTCGAATCTCGAGTTTGGTCATGAGATTTCGACATAAATTACAAAATGTATCTCGAGCTAATCCCTACAATAGATCTCGATATCAATCATCAAAATAGATCTCAAGTTTTTATACCAAATGTCGAGATGTACATTGCTATAATAATTAAGATGTCGAGGTTCAAACATCTCGTCAACATCATGGTACATACACGATTCCCAATCCCACTCAACTTGTGAACTTCCACTTTGCTTATTTAATTCGTATCATGCCCTTCCTTTGTAGCTTATAACATTATTCTACTCTAGGCTTCGTGAAATTCCATAATACTCTATCGTGAAGTGGCATGGTTTACTGAATTCGTGACCTACACATCATACACTTCCCGAGCTCCTCTCTCATTCGCAAAGTTTTATTTTAATGCAATTCGTAAAGTTTCTAGCTTCCAAATTTGTGGATCTAATCAATTTGTGAAGCTCACTCCACAACTTATGATTCGCCAAACTAATTTAATTCATGAACCTCTAATAAAATTATATACCACTTTAAGTACCTGGGGTTTTTCGATCAAAACACTTCCCAAGAACAGTTTTTCACAACAATTTTAAACCCCTTTGAAAAACCTCAAGAATTATTCTTACAAACCCAAATCATATATATGCCTAAATAGGTTAACATCAAATCCTAAGAGAATAATTATTGACCATGACGTATACCAAACCCTCGACCAAAACCTATTTTTCTCAAGAAAATTTAAATATCCAATGAACTTTAACCATTCTAAACCCTTAACAACTAACTCTACGTATAAACCTTGAGTAAATGATATTCTGCGTATTTAGGAGTTTCTTTAAAACATGTCACTAACTTAATGAAAACTTGAAATTAGAGTAAGAATATTATACCTACTTTCAAGCTTATGGGTGTGCGTTCTGTTCCAAACTCTCGATAGTGCTCCACTAATGTGTTATGACATCTTTTCTTCCGTTTCTTTTGATAGCTTTCTCATGTTCTTAATTATTAAATCTCGTTCCTATCTTGTATTTTGCTTATTCAACTAAGCAAATGACGTCATTTCTACTTTAGTATTTATCCCATCCTCATGTGATAATTATTATAATAATATTCAAGTTTCCCTTTACACTAAGTAATCGATGCTATGTCTAAATACTTCTCATTCCTAAGTAATACTTCAATATTTAATTATTTCCTTCCTATGGAAATTGTCGAACTTGAAGTTATAGTTTTCAAATAACACTTCTTATATATATATATATATATATATATATATATATATATATAATCGAACCCATTTATTTAAATTTCTTCTAAGTCCTTATCACGTCATATAAGTCATATATCCTGTAAAGTGCCTATCCTATATTGCTTGTAATCATATAGGCACAAATAATATCGTAAAACATGTAACATACACATATCGTGTAGCACGTAATTCACATAACACACGAATCATGTAAAGCACCCAAAATATTAGTACATTTATTACAAAAATAATTTGTGTGCCATCCTTATTCTCCTGTAGTCTTAAGATCTTTGTCTAATTAATCCAAGAAGGTTTCTAATTAACTATTTCTCCCGTTAGTTATATCGGAAATCTCGTAATTAAATTTCACGGGTACTACATCCCCCCTTAAAAAAGAATTTCGCCCCCAAAATTCCGCCAGCTGGAGTAATTCGGGGTAACGAGTGGTAGGGAGTTGAGTTGGCTTGATTAGGTGATAGGAAATTACCTAACTGTTCGTAAAGGCATTCCTTACTAACGAGTATAAAAGAACGACTTCTCATGGAATAGAATAATCCTTCCAAATTTTGCATTTCGAATTGAAGGACAAAAGATAGAAGTTGTTGATTTCAGACTGAAAGCCATTTTGGCCTAAGTATTAAGAAGTCGACAGGGAAGGTCGGACAATTTTCGAAAATAGAAAGAAATAAGATCCTACTGAAATAATATAATGATCGTTCAAATTAGCTGAACTCGTATCGCCTTGAGAAGCTTAACGAGAATAGCTACAATTCTTACTCCGGCAGAGATCGAAGATTATAAGCGTCCACCACTCTTTTGCTGCACCATTCTGGTACTGAACAGGTATTTGGGGCTTATCAGTTATACCCCAGATACTATTGGATCTTAAGTTTCAGGAATTCAGGTGTGACTTCCTATTTCGGAAGCTTATTTGTTACGATTACGATTTAGGTCGACACTCGAACTGGTATCAACCAAGTCGGCTAGAATAATTATGAGTCTTACCACATAAGTTGTTGATACAAAAGAAAATGGGGCTCCTAAGTCCACTAGAATGCATGTTTGAGGTTTAATCGATTAGAATGGTACCTTCCATCTCGGATGGGTTGTTTTCACCTTCCCGTAAGCATATATACTCGAGCGGGTACCTTCTGTGGTCTAGTCGGATTTGCTGCCTGATTTCTCGATGTATTCTTCGGGCAGGCTACAGAATAGTGGCCTGTCTTGCCACATTTATAGCAAGTAGCATTTTGTGAAAAGCAGACGCCCAGATGACGTCGTGCACATTTTGGGCATGTGGGTACGTTTGGTTGGGTCTCCCTTGATTCAGGTTAGTTTGTTAAGGTGGTCCAGGGCGGTTTTGAAAATTGGGTTTCACATTCTGAGGAACAAACGGTTTCTTCGGGTTATTTTCGTTTCCTTTGGGTCCTTGTTCGAACTTCCTTTTAATCTCCTGGGCTCGTACAATTCGAATTTCGGCTTGTTTAGCCATCAGAGCTCGTTCCGCCATTTGGGCATAAGTAACCCCTTGAAATCCAGCCATGCCAACATCGCGATAGAGTTCTAGCTTCAGGCCTTCCATAAATCGCTCAATTTTCAGTGAGTCGGTGCTCACCATGTGGGTTGCAAATCGAGACAACTGTTCGAACTTTCGAATATACTCCACCACCGTCATTGCTCCCTGGCGGAGATTGATGAACTCATTCATCCTCTGGGTGTAACGACCCGACTTCCTAGATACGTATTTTGCCGGATTTTCGCAGCGTAAGCAGCGGAAAGCCTATTTAATTAAAACTTTTAAAACATAATACAAATACGTTCGATGTCTAAATCCATAAGTCAAAACCCAAACGCATTTTATTCATTGGGCCGAAGCCCAAGAAGTCCAAGACCAAATTTTAAAACACGAAACATAAACTCGTTCCATAGGTCGCGTCCCATGTACTGCGCTGCCCTCAAAAGTCCGTGGAGTCACCGCCATCACCCGCATTACCTACACACGTAAAATATGAATTTTTTGAACCTCTTGGCCGAAATGGACAAAGAAAACCCTAGAAAACACTAATCCTCCCTAAGTTTTGTTATATCCTCTTAATCACAAGTCCTCGAACTCTATTCTTATGTTTCATGGACCTAAAATTCATAAAGATTATGGTATTAAACTGGCCGAATTTTAGCATGTAAGCATCATACGAAAATCATACAAGAAATTCACGTTTAGCGCATAAACACGTATAAATCTGTAAGAGATCATGCAATCACATAAAATTCACGGTTTTAAAAAATGTTTATGTGTGTAGGTGATCTTCACCTACCTTAAATTCCGGAGATAACTACGTAACGGGTTGTTTCAGTGTGATCCCGACCCTAGAGTTTCGATCCCGAGCTCCCGAAGGTTTTTCTCCTCCTCTCTTTTCTCCTTCTCTTCTTTCTCCCTTTTCCATTCTTTTTCTTTCTCTCCTTCGTTCTCTCTCTCACTCTCACGCCTCCCTCTCCTCTCTTCTATTCTTTTTAGCTTATTTATTCTTATTTGTCCTCATGTAATATTAGTTGATTAGGTGTATTAAGTGGTATATTAGTTAGGTTATTTTGTCCTATTTCCATTATAGAGATGCATGGAGGTGGCTTGATTGTTAGATCTTGTCTCCATACTCACATGGAGATGAATGGAGGTGCATTTATTAAGTAAAAGATCTTGTTTTATTTACCACACTCACATGGAGGTGAATTCGAATTATTTTATTTATTTTTCCCTTACTTAATTTCAGCCATAATAATTTTATTATTATTAGTATTGTTATTATTATTATTTTATATTATTGGGCCAAAATTTCTAACCTCTAATCTATATCTCTCACATTTGGCCATTATTCTCCATTTGGCCCATAGGTTTTTCGGCCCCTTTTAAATTCTTCGGATCCAATTCTAAATTCTTGGCTCGGCAGTGTATGTTCGAAATCGACTTCACACAATCCGAATATAATTAAAATTATCCCGTATAAATTTTACGGGCATTACATCCTCCCCCTTATAAGAATTTCGTCCCCGAAATGACATCGAAAGAAATAATTCTGGATACTTTTCTCTCATCTCGTCTTCGCGTTCCCAAGTAGCTTCTTCCAATACTTGGTTCCTCCACAAGACCTTCACGAGGGGTATATTCTTATTCCGAAGGCGTTTCACCTCGTACATCAAAATTTCCACCGGTCTTTCCACGTAGCTCAAGTCCGGTTTCAACTTTTGATGAAGTGATTCACCCTGCAGTACATGGCTCGGGCTGGGACATACTTCCATAATGTAGATATAGGGAAGACGTCATGGACTTGCGCGAGCTATGTTGGCAACTCGAGCTGGCATGCCACTTCTCCAAGTCGTTTCACAATTGTGAAAGATCCGATATATCTCGGACTCAACTTCCTCTTCTTTCCGAAGCGTTTTACTCCCTTCATTGGCGAGATCTTCAGAAAGACTTGATTGCCTTCATCGAACTCCAACGGTCTTCGTCTTTTGTCTGCATAACTCTTCTGACGACTTTGGGCCGTTTGTATCCTCTCCCGGATTTTTTTTCCACAGCTTCAGTCATTTCACGAACCATTTCGGGACCCAACAACGCCTTCTCGCCGATTTCATCCCAATGAACTGGGGATCGACATTTACACCCATACAAGGCTTCGTAAGGCGCCACCCCAATCGTGGCTTGATAGCTGTTGTTATAGGAAAACTCGATCAGTGGGAGGTATTTGCTCCAAATTCCTCAGAAATTCAGCATGCATACTCTCAACATATCTTCGAGCATCTGGATTGTTCTTTCCGATTGTCCGTCCGTCTGGGGATGATATGCCATACTGAAGGACAGTTTCGTCCCCATGGCCTTTTGTAAGCTCACACAGAATTGGGACAGAAACCTCGAATCCCGATCCGAAACGATTGAAATCACCCAAAATTGGGACAGCTCGGCATATTTTTCATGGAATAGGTTTGATTGCTTGGTAGGATAAGAGCTAATTTAGTTAACTGGTCTACAATCACCCAGATTGCATCATAGCCCTTTACCCTCTTCGGTAACCCGACGACGAAGTCCATCGTGATATGACCCCACATCCACTCGGGAGTCGTTAAAGGTTGCAACATTCCCGCCGGTCTTTGATGCTCTGCTTTGATTTGCTGGCACGTCAAGCATCGTTGCACGAAAGCAGCCACATATTTCTTCATTCCCTGCCACCAATAATTTATTCGTAAGTCTCGATGCATTTTTGTTGCACCGGGATGTATCGATAGGTTGTTGTATGCGCCTTCGTCATTATAATTCGACGGATCTCATCATCGGGTGGTACATATAAGCGACCTCGGAATTGTAAGCTTCCATCGTTTCGAAATCCAAACGCCGATTGAACACCTTCCTCTTGTTCCGCTCGGATCTTCAGAGATAATTCTTCCTCCTTTTGTGCCTCGAGAGTTCGGTTTAACAATGTCGGCTTTAAGGTCAACGCTGCTAGTCTCGTTTCAGTCTCCCCTAAGTTGATAATTAATCACTTCAACTCCGAGTTGGCACAATTCTGTGTTCACCGATTTACGGGTCAGAGCATCTGCAACTACGTTCGCCTTCCCTGTGTGATAATTAATCACGCAGTCGTAGTCCTTCACCAACTACAGCCATTGTCTTTGCCTCATGTTTAACTCCTTCTGCATGAAGATGTACTTTAGGCTTTTATGATCGGTAAAGATCCGCATCGTTCTCCGTATAAATAGTGTCGCCAGATTTTTAGGCAAACACCACGGCTTCGAGTTCCAAATCATGCGTGGGGTAATTCGTCTCGTATGGTTTCAGCTGTCGGGAGGCATACGCAATTACCTTCCCATTTTGCATTCAACCCGTACCCCAAGCCATTTTTTGAGGCATAAGTGTATACCGAAAATCCTTCAGTACTAGAGGGATTGCAAGGACATGAGCTGTTGTCAATCGTTTCTTCAACTCCTGGAAATTGAAGAAACTAAGTTGAGAAGATCACGAAGAGCAGATGCCGTTGGATCTAAGATGGCGCGCGATCTAATGGCCAGGATTTGAAGGCTGAAGATTTAATTCCGTTCTTAAGATATCGTGCGAAGAGATCAACGGTTGAGATGCTTAGGAAGTGAATGAAGCGGATGGTGAATCATGAGCGTCGGATCAAGGACGGATGATAGTGAAGGTGCTATTTCACTTATAGAGTCGCTTGCGATTCTTGCTCTAACATGCGGAAATGTAAGATCACGTGGCGACTTGTGGAGTGTTCAATCGAATTAAATGTACGGTGAAGATAGATCGCGACCTCTCACTTAAAACATGATTTCTGGTTTGTCAAATTTCCCAGTTCACTTTCTCGAGTGTGTAACTCCTTTTAGAGTGAGAATCACTGCGAGGTGAAAACACAGAAGTTGTAGAAAGGATACAGATCTGTAAATTTTGTGTTGTGATCAATAAGAAAAGAAGCTCAGTTGATCCGTGGACATAGGCTGAAGTTCAGCCGTGTTTGTGCTTTAGCTCGCAGTACTTTTTATTGATGCAACAGCGTAATCTAGACTGTGCATGTAATTACGGCATTGATTTAAATGTGAGCACAATTTCTTTGTCGTAATGGACATCAACATCTTTCTTCGAGATTTTGCATTGGATTTTTGTGATGAAAGTCCAATGTGATTTTCTTCCTGCGCGTGATCTCTCAAATCGAGATTATGGCGTTTGAAGAAAAATCTGATCTCGAAATTTATGAAGCTCATCTCTATACGGCGTTCAAAGAAAACTCGAAACTAATGTTGCTTATCCTTCGTTTCACTCACATCCATAAATAGGTACTTGATGCACGCTACTTGCACCACAACACAATTCTCTCCTAATCTTCGCAATGTATGATCTTGGAGGAAATGCGGATCGTGAGGATGTTCCTCAGGAACCTTTTTGGAGGGAAAATCTCGAAAAGCTAAAATAAAAGTTATTCCTTCTTTTGGGATTGCTCTTCGCTGCAATCGCTATTTTTATGATGTGGTTTGCTACTCACTGCACTTGCATTTAATTTTTGAAAGGTTAAGTCATGGGAGGCCGCGTCTTGTTCGGGCATATTGGAAGAAGATGCCGGCAGAACGTCCCGAACATCGTCGATGTTTTATCATCTAAGTTTTTTTTTTATGTATTCGAGTTGTAATATGATTTTCAGTTATATATTCGTTATGCATCGACTCTATCATGTTTTCTCTACGTCCTCGTCTCAATTCCTAAATTTCTGCAATTAACCCATGTTTCTCTACGTACTCGTCTCATTTTCAAAATTTATACAAGCCCCGAACTTTAAAAATTTAATATTGTTCGACCCTCTTTTATTTCGCCGTTTATTTATTTTTTTAACTTCGCGAATTTCAGCTTGGTCCGATTCGGTCAAGCCCAAGTTGACAAAGCCCAAATTTTGAAAAGGCCCAAAATTAAATTTCGCCGAATTTCCTAATTGGCCCGAATTTTCCTCCGAATTTCAAAGAAACCCCAAATTCAATCAAAGGTCCGAATTTTTTTGATCATTCTCTTCCTACCTTAATCCAACCGAATTCTACCAATCTAAGTGTAAAAGTACGAAATCTCTAGTTTTCGAACACATCAAGGAACATGTAAAAAACTCACACAAATATTCAAGCAAAGCATATATCAGAAAATCGTAAATCACATAATTACGTATTAAACTTACAGGCGTAGGCTGATCCTCCAGGCTTTTGAGCGGCAGTACATGGACAGTCTACAGAACCTATGACCTAACGCTCTGATACCACCTGTAACGACCCGACTTCCTAGATATGTATTTTGGCGGATTTTCGCAGCGTAAGCAGCGGAAAGCCCATTTAATTAAAACTTTTAAAACATAATACAAATACGTTCGATGTCTAAATCCATAAGTCGAAACCCAAACGCATTTTATTCATTGGGCCGAAGCCCAAGAAGTCCAAGCCCTAATTTTAAAACACGAAACATAAACTCGTTCCACAGGTCGCGTCCCATGTACTGCGCCGCCCTCAAAAGTCCGTGGAGTCACCACCATCAGCCGCATTACCTACACACATAAGCCCAAAATATGCATGAATGCAAATGCTCTCACCTCCCAAACCTAACACCTCACAAATGCACGCTCGACATCTCTCGAGCATACGCTCGTTCCTACATCAACTCTCAACTTATAAACAGGGTCCTAGGCTAGGCTCGGCATTCACGCATAAATGTCATATAATGCCATGATAGTACGGCCCCATCTCGGTCTCAACCGCAACTATAACAATGGCAAGTGGTAACGGCCCCATCTCGGTCTCAACCGCAAGCGATTCATCGAATCGTAGCCTGACAACCAACATCGTTCACTCTACCCCACTCATCGACACTATACAGTGTTACCGTGACCTCGAACGGTTATAACTCCCCTCGTACCACGTGTATGCAAATGACATGCAAGTAAAATGCAACATATCACAACGAAACATATAAAATGCAACGTATCGGCCCGATCTCGAAATTCCTCATATACCCAATAATTCGGGCCCAAAGCCTGCATTCCAATTTGATCGGCCCGAAACCTTAACCACCGAACTCTCGCCGAAATTTCACTAAGAGTTCACCAAAATTTAATCCTTTTCACTTAAGTTCAATTTCCAAATATCACTTAAGTTCCTAATTTAAGAGTATCTTCCTAAATTTTTCATTTAAAACCCCAAAATCTCATAATTTACATTTTAGGACCCAAAAATTTTCCTAAGTTTCAGATCTGCCCCCGAATCATTGAAAATTTTAGATCTGCCCCGAAAGCTTTATATTTCTTTAAAAATCTCCCCTGTTTGGATTTTACAACCTCAGTCCCTATATTTTAAAAACATTTCAATCTAGTCCCCAAAATTTTTAAAATAACACAAAAGGACCCCAATTATTTATTCCGAATTTCAAATCTGCACCAAAAATTTTATTTCTTTAAAAATCTCCCCTGTTCGGATTTTACACCCTCAGCCCCCAAATTTTTAAAACTTTTCATTCTAGTCCCCGAATTTATAAAAATTACACAAAGGACCCCAATTATTTATTCCGAATTTCAAATCTGCCCCAAAAGTTTTATATTTCTTTACAAATCTCCCCTCTTCGGATTTTACATTATCAGCCCTCAGATTTGTAAAACAATTAAAGCAAATCCCCAAATTTTAAAAAACAAAAAGCTATTTTATACGGCTGTTTTGCGACAGTTTAGTATTTTTCAATGATCACGGGGTAAACAATGTCCGATGGACCTGAAATTTTAACCATAGTTAAAAACATGCAAATCTCGAATCTGTCCAAAGGAATTTCTAATACAAGGTCTAAATTATGAGATATGAATTTTTTGATCCTCTTGGCCAAAGTGGATAAAGAAAACCCTAGAAAACACAAATCCTCCCTAAGTTTTGTTCTATCCTCTTAATCACAAGTCCTCGAACTCTATTCTTATGTTTCATGGACCTAAACTTCATAAAGATTAAGGTATTAAACTAGCCGAATTTTAGCATGTAAGCATCATCACGAAAATCATACAAGAAATTCACGTTTAGCGCATAAACACGTATAAATTCGTAAGAGATCATGCAATCACATAAAATTCACGGTTTTAAAACTTGTTTACGTGTGTAGGTGATCTTCACCTACCTTAAATTCCGGAGATAGCTACGTAACGGGTTGTTTCGGTGTGATCCCGCCCCTAGAGTTTCGATCCCGAGCTCCGGAAGGTTTTTCTCCACCTCTCTTTTCTCCTTCTCTTCTTTCTCCCTTTTTCCTTTCCTTTTCTTTCTCTCCTTTCTTCCTTTTCTCTCTCACTCTCACGCCTCCCTCTCCTCTCTTTCTATTCTTTTTAGCTTATTTATTCTTATTTGTCCTCATGTAATATTAGTTGATTAGGTGTATTAAGTGGTATATTAGTTAGGTTATTTTGTCCTCTTTCCATTATAGAGATGCATGGATGTGGCGACCCTCACTCTCTAATCGCTAGTTATCGATAACTCACGTCGGGTTTAGCAGCGAAAGCCGCGGAGAACCCATTTTACAATAACATTTGTTTACACAAAATGTTAATACGAACGGGCCGAATGCCCAAAACACCCTATCACTCGCCCACAGGTCGTCATCCATGTACAGCCCCGCCCTCAAAACCCCATGGAAGCTCCGATAGCCAGCCTCGATCGTCGATTACCTACAACACGCAAACACTGAGCTATTGCCCAGTAGGTAAAATAATGCATGCACGTGTGACTCGCTCACGTTCACTCACCCCCAATTCTCACTAATGCAATGCCACTCACTATCGCTCATCACAACCGGGATACACTCACCACCTCACAACGGGCCCTGGGCTCCATACCGTGCACCATCACGCAAAATCACTACCATGATCACGAACACTACCACAACACGATCACAACACTATGGCAGTGGCCTACACCGAGCAGCCTCCCTGAGCCATATCAGGTCACACTCTCAGGTCGCCTCCTCTGTCTAATGCGGTGCCTACGCTGGTAGCCTACACCAGGTCCCGTAAGGGTACCCAGGTCGCACCCTCCAGGTCGCCTCCTCCCGCATGCGACAGCGTGGCTTACACTAGCTAGTCTACTTGGGGATGTCCCAAGTCGTTCCTTTCTAGGTCGCCCGCAGTCTGCCGCATAATGTCCAACGGGCCAATGGCTCACCGTCACAGGCGCTGGCGCACAGCAGATGCCCACACTCACGTAACTCCTCTACGGGTCGACAACCAATATCGGCTACTCACTCACTAGGTACAATACAGTACCACCGTTCCACCACGGTACACTCCGTGAAATGACGTGTAATGCATATGCAGGTACTTAATATGATAATATATAATAGCATGATGCCAGACGGAAAGTACGTAAACACATAAATCACACGATCACACGGTAGCACATAAGAGCACATATATCATGTAAATCATTTAGTGCATCATATTCACATTACTCACATAACACATATATTTGAAATAAGTACAAATAGTTTACGTGTTGTAGATGGATATTCCACCTACCTGTCCTCCTGCTAAGTCGATTAAGGGGTCTGGTGAAATCCCTAAATATCGAGCCTCTGAGCAAATAAATATTATTAGTATATTTACTAATACTGTACTTGTATTAAAATAATTATATTTAATACTAGTCTAAGTTAAGTCAATACCCCATGCTATCTAATTTAAGTTTCGCCCGAAAGTTTATTAAAGTGTTGGTCAGAGTCGAGTCAACCCTAATTCACATAATATCTCACCGAAAGTATAAGTAAATTGTTGGATTTATTATCCCTTAAATCGCCTGATTTCTCCTAGTAGATAAATACCCTATATATTTCGGCGATTCTAGTTTATAAATATCGATCGATACTTATATATAAAGTGGAATCGTCCGATTCCTTCAGAAAACCCTAAAAATGAAATTTATACCATTATGATCACCCTCGAAAATTATTCATATCCCAGAATATGATACACCTAAATTCAACTCTTATTAATATTTTATATAGTGAATCTTCCTCACGTCATATGACTGGAATAGTTCCTACCAAAAACTATCTATTATTGAAACAGCATAGGTATTCCACTCTTATTAACCCACAACCGTATAGTATTTTATTTCTACTGATGTTGTAAGCCAAAAACTTCGTATCTAGTTAACAATTAAAGCTTAATATGGTTGGCTCATAGACCTGAGATTTTATTCCTAATGATATAATTACGAAATCTTCCTATAATCTATTCTAACCACATGTTAAAGACACTTAAACTTATAAGCATAGGAGGAATATATTAAGCAAAGCTATTTCATATTTAAATCTTCATACCTTACTTGGAGCTTAGTTTTTGGTATTTGGAGTGTTCAATCTCGTGTGTTACCCTTGCTCTCATAAGGGTTTCTTTCGTTGTCTTTTCTCTTATTTCCATTATCAAGATAAATATATATGTATGACGTATTGTAAGTGTATACAATACATGTGCTTTATAAAATTATGATATCGATTTCCTTAAGTTTAAGAAAACCTTTATTAGTCACACCTAACATCACTCCAAGGACTACCACGTGTATTTTAAGTCTCTTGATTTGATGGGTTAACATTATTATATATACATGTAGAAATTGTATGTAGACATAAACTATTTGCATGTATATCCAAAAGTTGAGACTGCTTACGAAAACTTTCTCCCAACTATCGCAAAAACTTTGTTTGTTAGGGAATAGAATATAATATAATAAGATAAATGGTAATGGAGTACTAGCGTATATTCCCTTAAGCTTAAGTAATTCTATTACCAAAGTTAATCTTTACTAACTTGGGCCAAGGTTAGAAAATTAAATATAACCCAATTAAAAATATAGCCCAAATTTTGTTCTCACTAATATTATTATTATTTATTTATTATTATTATTATTATTATTATTATTATTATTATTTTTTTTCTTAAGTATTTGATTAAATTCTGAAATATTCTCGGGACTATTTTATTATTTTAGTTTCGCCCGAATTTCCTTTAATAAATATTTATTAGGAATTTTCTTCGCTAATTTTCTTGAACTTTCCTATCGTAATCCCGCTTTGAAATTTGCGGGTATTACAATGGAGGTGGCTTGATTGTTAGATCTTGTCTCCATACTCACATGGAGATGGATGGTGCATTTATTAAGTAAAAGATCTTATTTTATTTACCACACTCACATGGAGGTGAATTGGAATTATTTTACTTATTTTTCCCTTACTTAATTTCAGCCATAATAATTTTATTATTATTATTATTATTATTATTGTTATTATTATTATTATTATTTTATATTATTGAGCCAAAATGCCTAAACTCTAATCTATCTCTCTCACATTTGGGCCATTATTCTCCATTTGGCCCATAAGTTTTTCGGCCCCTTTTTAAAGTCTTCGGATCCAATTCTAAATTCTTGGCTCGGCACGGAAAGAAATCATTGTATGTTCGAAATCGACTTCACACATTCCGAATATTATTAAAATAATCCCGTATAAATTTTACGGGCATTACATTGGGCACGGACCGGAGCAGTGAAATACTCATTTTGGAAAAGTTCTTTGAAACGCTCCCAGGTCATTGTCAAGGGATCTTCGAGAGTTAGTACGGTATCCCACCAGTGACCTGCGCTTCCCCTTAATAGGTAGCTAGCGCACAAGACCTTTTTTGTTTCAGGAGTACGACTATGTTGGAACATAGTTTCTAGGGTTCGGAGCCAATCCTTAGCCGAGGTTGGGTCAAGAGCATCTTCGAAGGTTGGGGGGTTAAGTTTACGAAATCTTTCCCCGACCATTTCGATTATGTCGGCCTGAGGGGGTCCATTGCTCGATTGCCCGCCAGCGTTTTGTTGCTGGATCAGTTGCTGAATTTGGGCAGATTGTTGGCGGACTAGTTCTGCAAGTTGAAGAATAGTCGCATCCCGACTATCAGTAGAGGCTGCGGGTTCTTTACCTTTATCTGCACCCCCACTATTTTCATTTCTTGTTCTACCCATCGTTCTTCTATCCTAACGTTCCTAAGACCAATAAATCATGTAATACTAGAAATTCATAAAACATAAAACTTACAAGCAAGGCCGCTTCTGTGCTTTTGAGTGTGTGTACATGGACAGTCTACAGAACCTATATCTTAAGCTCTGATACCAGCTGTGGCGCCCCGCCTTTCACCACTAGTTTCTTAACTAGTCTATGCGACTAATGTCCTAATAATGGAATAGACCGAACGAAATTTCATATAAAATTTTTCCTTTAATAAAAAGGACTCGCAACGGTTCCTACAAAATTATCATTGGTCCTATTTACATAGGAAAGCGCTCATGCGGGTCAAAATATATTTATCTACTGGGCCTCCACGAGGTCGCATCCATGCACACACTTCCATCTCAAAAGCCCTCGGAAGCTTCAAAAGTTGGCCTCGCCGTGAAAATGATCACGTAGCGTGATCGCGGGGTCCTACAACACATAAAAACATGGAATGAGCTTATAAAGCTCAGTCAGTGAAAACCATGCATGAAATGCACGTGACCTAAATAGCGAAGGCATTCGCGCCAATGCTATTAACTCCTCACATCCTTCTTGACCTTTCATAACATATTTGGGCCCCTTCGGCTTTCAATCTTACTATGCACCATATAGAGTTCAAACCCCTGAGGGTATAATAAGTGGCAGTACACACACTGAGAGGCTAAACCCGAGTACTCCACTGTGCTTAACCCTATGGTGCCTTTCAATCCCAATGTGGTCAACACTGAGAGGCTACTAGTGCCTTTCAATCCCAACGCAGTCCCATCGAGAGGCTAACCCGAACACACAAATTTTGTTTAACCGTAAGGCGCCTTTCCATCCCAATGCGGTCTGACACGCGGCCGCTTCTCACTGGTAGTTACTTCGAGGTCGCCAACACTCGAGGTTCCCTCGGTGCCGCTCATTCCCTCGAGTCACATCCTCCAGGTTGCGTCTTCCGCTACGGGGTATTTACCTGCCTCTCGTTAATCAGGCAGTCGGCCTCGTGAATCGCCGTAATATATTTTCCCTACCTCTCGTGAATCAGGTAATATTTGGCCTCGTGAATCGCCATGGTAGCATATAAGAGCCGTGACTCATCATTGAGTCGACAAAGGCCCATATCGGCAAATATACATATCGCTTTCAAGCGATCTTATACTCATGCACGCTATCTCCCCGACTCTCATACTAGTCGTGCGTGCACATGCTCATGCCATGAGTATGCGTGTCATGTCGTCGTATAACGTAATTAAATCACGTAAGAACTCACATAAAATCATATAAGCAAATAGACGTCACATAAAATCATAACAGCATATAACACATAATTTCATGCACATAAAAATTATGTGTTGTAGTTGCGATTTTCACTTACCTGGTATCCTTAGCTATATCGTACGGTAAATTGCTAATCTTCAAACCCTAAGTATTGAAACATATAAAATTAGGGTTTGTTAGTCTAATTATAGTCTCACTAAAATGGCTTAATTTAGAAAACCCTAGTTCCGACTTTTATGGGTTTTAAAATAGATCTCTATATGGGTTAAATGGATCTCGAGTGTTATATACAAGGTCTAAGGATCTCGACTTATGTTTCGATATTACACGTAAGAATTCCAATAGGTGTCTTCTCGAGATTATATAATATATATATGTATATATATTGTAATTCCAGATTATCCAAGAACACTTCAACAGATCAAACCTTCGTAATATGTGAATAGTGTGCTATAGAGGTTTAGTGTTGAATACGTGAGAGTTTTGCAAGACTGAAAACTTGATTAATGCTTGTTAGGGTTTAAGCTTAAATACCTTGAGAGGTATTTAAGCTTATTGGGCCCCTAACAATTACAAACACAACCCAAATACATAAGATAATACATCGTAAAGAAATTACAAGACTTAGAACAATATTTTGGACACTTCTATAATATTCCTAACATTCTCCCCCTAAGTGTCGAAATTACAAATAAACCTATCTAAGTCTTCAGGTCTTCTTTTTCTTCGAGCGGGGAGGAGGCCGAGGTTCCAGAAGTTCGTAGGCTGATCTTCTGAGTCCAAGTTTTAATTCATATGATCTCAATCTTCTACGAAAAGAAATTTTGTCGGAGATGATTTCGATCATCTTATGATACTTCTCTTGCACTTCAGATTCCACTTCTCTCATTTCCTCTACGATCCTCTTGAGCTTAGCAAGAATAATACGGAGAGTTCCATCGCAGAACTTGTGGATTTCTGATTTTCTCATCAGTCTCTTCTCTCCCTTGTAATTGATGTAGATTACCGAAGGGTCTTCTCCATCAAAGATATGGCCTTCTCCGTAGCTCTCTGACTCAGGTGCTTCAAAAGATGGCTTCGTGAGATTCACTCTTCTTATGTTACTTTCAATTGCCATTTGGAGGTCATGTGTAGAGTTGAACTTTACTTGACGCAACATGAATCTTTTTAATGAAGCATAGCCCATCTTTAACTCTGGAGTCCTGAGTGCTCCAAGCCTCCTATAATCTCCTACTAATTGATCAATGTCTTCACCTCTGAGATAGAGAGATCCCCTTCATTCAGTTCTTCAGCTGAATTATCTTCACGTCGTACAATGTAAATAGGGAAATCAATATCTGCAAATCGCTCCTTTCGAACGGTCAGAATCTGTTTGATTCTGGGTCGTTTTGCCTCAAGTCTTCGGAGTTCATCGACGTTCGTTTCTTTTCCTCTAAACATCAGTGATCGACGGATAGACAGCAGGTACTGAATGGCTTTTGGTCGTGGGAAATGGGTTAAACCTCTGAGGTCAAGTTCATCCACCTTCAAGATCCTGTCTTCCCTCCTCCAGATTTTTCTTCGTATCTCTTCTTGATAAGGAACATTAACCTTCACATTTTTTCCATGGAAGTTGCAACTCGTCAATTCCTTTGTGTGTATCTGGAGGGCAATCCTCGTCTATGACCGTGTGTTTTAGGAGTTCTGGAAGTTCGGGTATCTCTGCTTCGTAGTCTTCTCCTTCCTCGAGCTCCTCATCTTCAAGACGAATTAGACTAATGTTCGCTTTCGAGAGAAAAAATCTAGCATTGTCCATAAGGTTTCTGGCCATAGTTGGATTGACAGGATGAGTTCTCCATTCCTCGCCAAAGATGTACCTCTCCACAACATCATGTGGATTGTACAGTTCTTCGACTGAGGTGTCTGGATTGTCGATCTGAAGGGATGGAATGGAAGTTTGGGGACTTATCTGGCTTGTGAGATGTGGGGTTGTGGTTGTTTGGACTGATTGGGTGGAAATCCTCAAGGAGTCAGATTCGACTTCGTCAAGGGAAGTTGTCTGGTTCGGCCCTGGCGTAGCTTGTCTGCCCCTTGAGGACTTTGGTGGTGGGTTGGATTGTCGGGAAGAACCGCCTCCACGAGTTAGGACCCCGCGCCCTCGTCCGCCGCGAGTGACTGGAAGCATGACTCTTGGTCTCTTCTCCCCCTCAGGACGATCTTGGTCATCAGGATCGTCATGACGACGCTTCTGACTTGAGCCTTCTTGACGACATGTGGTGGGGTCAGGTATGATTCCACCTTTAATCAGCTTTTTGTAGAAAGCTTCTTCTTCCGGAGTCCGCTGATTGTCGAGAGAAATAATGCGAGAAATACCAACATCGAATAGCTCAAGTAGAGGCATGCTGTATGGGCTGGGATCAGTCGGTGCTCGTGGTGGTGGTAGTGAGATGAGGCGAGGCTGTGACGATTGGTCTACCAAGGGTGCCTTGCCTTTGTCTGTGGATGCTGATTGCATGGCATCCTTAATGAGTCCTCGAACCCGTGGTAAGGTCACGGATTCAAAGAACTCAAAAAGGCGATTTTCCAGATAGGCCGTCGTCACGGTTAGGGGTGTGGGGATTGGTGCACCGACATCACTAGGAGTTGCCGTTATCACACGTTCAGAACTAGGTTCTGTACGGTGGCCCTTGTCAACCGAAGTCGGATGGACGTCAGTTTCCACGGGTCTTCCGACCTCTCGTTGCGACACATCTTTCGGAGATGGTGCTCGGGTCGTTGTTGCCACGTCAGTGTGACGGGCTTGGGTGGAGCTCTCACCGAGATCGCCAAGGCGTCTCGTTAGCACACGTCCAAAACTAGGTTCTGTACGGTGGCTCGCGGATGGTGAGCTGCTGAAATCATCAACATCCGAGAGACTTCCGTCCAATCCTTGAAGAGCCTCTATTTGGGGCTCTTCTATGAACGTTGAGGCCTGAAGATCAGGCTGAGGCTCGGCCTGTGTCACAAGAATGGGTATTTCTTGAGTTGGTTCAGACACAGGAACCGAGCTGCTGGAGGCTTGGGGTGGTTCGTGTTGTGTTGAGACACTTGTCTGTTGGGAGACAAGTGAATGGTCAGGTGGGGTTCGCTCATGCGTCGTTAGGTCATGTACGACGTCTTCTATCCTAGGGATTGACCCGGCTTTTTCTGACTGAGGTAGTGCAGTAGTAGTTATCTCTGGAACATCCATTAGTGGTTGTTCAATTTGTTCGGCATGTGGTTGTTCCTCGAGTGATTGTTAAGGTATGGTTTGTTCAGAGGATGGTGGTGGTTGGTCAGGGATTGCTTCTTGAGATGTAGTCTGTTGTGTGTGTGGGATAGATTCAGTTTCTGTGGTTTCTCTCAGCATCTCACTCTCTTTCTCTCTCGCTCGTTTCAGCTCTCTCAGTCTCACTAACCCCTGGGTTAGACTCAGGTGGGCTATCCTGTGTCGTGGGGTTGGGAACTTTGTAGTCTTTGCAGTAGGCATCGATATGGTCGGGGTTTGCAAGAATGAGTAACTCGTGAGGGATTGGCATTGCGGTGCGTGAGTATTTCTCATCAGACTTTCCTTTATGAAGGTAGTAGTAGCGCAGTTTGGGTGGAGTGAAGTTTTCTTCCACGGGTCGTGATGGTATTCCTGTTGTTGTGGTCAGAAAATGGTGGATGATAAGTGAGAACCAGCGGAGATATGGCAAATTCTGTGGCTTTTTGGACTTAGTTCGTTGGTAAAGTTGGTTGTCGAGATCTGTGGTGATAAGTTTGGCAAAGTCGTAATTTCTTCGAAACACGATCCCATGGAAGATCCGAAGAATTGTGATATTGCATCTATCTCATCCTGAGTGCTTGGGTGAGAAGCACTTATTGACAAATGCGAAGAGCGTTCGCCACGGATGCGGGATCATGGAATTCTGAAAATGGGAGACAAACTTGATCGGCGTGTAGTATCCCATCCTCATCATGTCCTCCAGGAGCTCATTTTCGGAAGCCTCAGGTTCGTATTGAGGTTGACTTGGCATTCTTAGAATACTACGAATGAGTTCCTTTGTGATGGTGACAGTCTCAAGTTGCGATTTGGGCCTCGTAGTAGATGCTATTATCTTGGGCAATTTTGGTCTTCATTGTCCCCCAGAATTGTTGAAGATAAACTGTAGGGACTTGGATCGAGGCCGAAAAGGCATACCCAAGGTGGTGATTTCTCAGAATGGATAATATAATTTCTTCCTTGCACTTGAATGTATGAAGGTCAAGCTGGAAATTATTGTCCTTGGTCGTTATCCATTTTGAGGTTGGGTAGATTAGATCCGTTGGTGTCGTCATTTTTTTTTTTTTAACACCGGGAATTCCTGCTGAAACTGCAACACAGATGATAAATAAAATTAGATATGCCATGATAAGAGGACTCGGCCCAACACTTTGGCCCATTTGAGAAAAATTTTGTCGAAAATTTCCTAAGTATGGTTTGCGGGTTCACTTTAAAGTAGTGTTTTGCTTTATCTTAGCGAGTCGTATTTTGCGAACTCAAAGGTTTGCGGGTTGAGTAGTAGTGTTTTGCGAACTCAAAGGTTTGCGAGCTCAGAGGTTTGCGGGTTGGGTGAAAAGAACTTTGCGTGTTCTGTATTGCAGCCTCAGGATTCGCAAATTGATCAGGTCAATCAGGGAATCGCAAAGTATCAATTCGCAAAATGAAATTTGCGAATCCCAAGATTCGCAATCCTCGAATTCGCAAAGTAAGCAGTCAGACGGTCAAAGCCGCAAAGTGGATGACCCGCAAAGTGAGTGATTTGCGAGTTCGATAAAATAAACATTTTTGGACCCGCAAAGCTCAACTTTGAAGAATCAAAAGGAACCCTTAAACGATTTCGAGCCCAAAAACAAATCCATCGCTTTGAAAAACACCAGATTTGAGAAGATAAAGTCGATTTAGTGCAAAAATCAAACAGAAAAGCTCGTATTATCACTGAAAAGCAACGAAATTTCTACAGGAATCAACTGCCAAACACCTGTTCTCCGAGAAGTCACTCCTGCAATTAAGAAAATCGATCGTTAAACAAGAAACAGTAAAAGTAAACGCAACTTTTAATTCATACCACAGAGATGTTCGCGAGTAAGTGAAGGTAACGATTTGAGCAGGCAAACCACAGACAATGCAAGCGACGATGAAGGGTTTGATGAACGGGATTCGCAAAGTAGAAGTTTATGATTTGGGATTTTTTGTATTGCGAGTTCAGTTTACGAATTGATGTTTTAAGACAACTTTGCGGGCCTAAAGTATGAACCTTTGTTTTGAGCTGGGCTGTAAACTTTTGAGAGAAAAAAAAAGCCCACTTTAGATTCGCGAATTGGTAGTTTGCGAATTGATCAGTTTGCGATTTATGAGTTCGCAATCTAATTCATTGACTGGTCAAAATTGAAGATGGTTTGCGAATAACAGTTGTCTAAATTCATTATAGTTTGCGAATCTAAATTCTAATAATTGATTTGAAAAATGACTTAGGAAGAAAATGTAAGTGTACGAGATTTTCAACTTAGCAAAGACATCAAATAATGAGGACCCAAATACGACCAATTTGGCGCGATCAATCACAAGGATAACATCAAATCTATGAGTTTTTCAAGATCGATTTTCATGATACGATATCCTTATTGAAAAAATCTTCGCCTTAGTCAAAAATTCGTCTTAATGTCGGGACAATAAATGACGTAAGTTTCCTTCGTGTTTATAGATGGATAGGTCTCAAATCTCATTGAAGTACCTTACATCTAAGAACTAACTCATCTCTTATTTTTCGCGTTAACAGATGAATTGGCAGAAGCAGGAAGAAGAGAAGAAGCTCGAGGAACATGCAGAGTTAAGACGTAACTTTGAGCATAATTTGGATATGCTGGTTATTGAGATTTTCCTTCTTTTGAGCTTATTCGTTGTTTTACTTGCTGTTCTGCTTTGGGTCTTCATCGGGCATATGAGTTTTTAAGAGTTATCTGCATATTATGTGTTTGAGAGAGTTGTTCGTGTTTTGAAGAATTTTTAAGAGTTATCTGCGTATTATGTGTTTGAGAGAGTTGTTCGTGTTTTGAACAAATTTTACGTTTCCCTAGATGCAATGCCTATCGAGTATCTTAAAAATAAACTGTTGAAAAACTCCCCCTAGATGCAATGCCTATCGAGTATCTTAAAAATAAACTATTGATGAATTCACTTACTCCCCCTCGATGCATAGATATAGCATTTCCTAGATGCAATGCCTATCGAGTATCTTAAAAATAAACTATTGATGAATTCACTTACTCCCCCTCGATGCATAGATATAGCATTTCTCCCCCTCGATGTAACGCCATCAACATTGGCGCTACATCGACTTATTGGACACAAGAAACAATTTATTGAAAATTAAAAATTTAAAAACTAAAGTCCTAAATAAATGGTTAACATAATAAACACACACAGAATAAGAGAAGTGAACCATAGCAAATAGATAAATATTGAATTGTAGTAAGGCATAATCGAGATTAAAAATTGAGGTTCAACATTCCTAATTTTGCAACTATGAATTGGAAGCGTTTTTCATCCAATGCTTTTGTAAGCAAATCGGCTAGTTGAAGCTCTGTATTGACAAAGTACATTTCTATTATGCCTCTTTCTACATGGTCCTTTATGAAGTGATAGCGAAGATCTATGTGCTTAGTGCGTGAGTGATGTACAGGATTACAGGTAATTGCGATAGCACTCTTGGAATCACAGTAAATAGGAATTTTATTTAGATCAAATCCGTAGTCCCGTAGCTGAGTTCTGATCCACAAAATTTGTGAGCAGCAACTTGCTGCAGCGACGTATTCTGCTTCCGCCGTGGAAGTTGACACACAATTTTGTTTCTTTGAGGCCCAACATACAAGTTTATCGCCTAGGAATTGCATGTGTCCAGAAGTGCTTTTCCTGTCCAGTCTGCATCCTGCAAAATCTGCGTCAGAATAGCCTATTAGTTTCAGATTTGAGTTTTTAGGATACCACAGTCCAAGGTCTGGGGTTCCTTTTAAATACTTCAAGATTCTTTTGACAGCATGAAGGTGCGACTCCTTGGGATTAGCTTGAAATCGAGCACATAGACATGTAGAGAATAATATATCTGGTCGACTGGCAGTGAGGTAGAGCAGTGATCCAATGATCCCTCTGTAATGAGTAACATCTACAGGTTCACCAAGGTGATCTGCATCCAGTGAGCATGAGGTGGACATAGGTGTGCTCGATGATTTGCTCTTGTCGATCCCATATTTTCTGAGAATATCGTGGATGTACATTGACTGATTGATGAAGATCCCATCCTGAAGTTGTTTGATCAGGCCCTTGGAGCTTGTTTAAGTCCGTACAGTGATTTGTCGAGTTTGTAAACAAAGTCGGGATGATCAGCATTGAGAAATCCGTCTGGCTGTGACACATACACTTCTTCTTTCAGAATTCCGTTCAAGAAGGCTATTTTTACGTCCATTTGATAGACTGTAAAATCTTTGTGTGCGGCGTATGCAAGGAATAACCGAATAGCTTCGATTCTGGCTACAGGGGCAAACGTTTCATCGTATCAATTCCTTCCTGTTGATTATATCCCTTAGCAACGAGCCTGGCTTTGTTTTGAATTACAACACCATCTTCATCCTTTTTGTTTTTAAATACCCACTTTGTTCCGATCACAGTCTTCCCTTTTGGACGAGGAACTAAGTTCCATACTTTGAGACGTTCGAATTGATTAATATCCTCTTGCATAGCCATTATCCAGTTGGGATCCTGTAATGCATCAACTACTCGTTTAGGTTCAGTTTGGCTCAAGAAACAGGTGAAATTACATTCATTTGAATGTGTTCTTCTAGTCGTTACTCCTGTATTGGGATCTCCTATTATTTGATCTGTAGGATGATGTCGGCCATTTCTTTTCGTGGGGTAATGTCGTTTCGTCTATTTGGGATTCCTCACTGAGTGGATAGTCGATTGCAGACACGGTAGTGTTGTTGTCGGACCCATCTGTCTGCGTTGTTGTCAAGGTTGTTGGGATTGAGGCTTCTGCATTGGAGGGAGGAATTGTCTGGTCAGGAATAGGTTCTGAATCATGAGTTGACGAACTAGGGCTGGGTTCAGTATTTGGAATGGAATCGGTGGGTGGTTTTTTCGGATTTTGAGAGAAATATATATGTTCAAAAAGTAGATCCAGATCCAGTTCCTCTTGAGTTAGGTGAGTGGAGCATGTGGGATTGCTTTGTCTAGAAAAGTCAGTTGCTGGTTGATCTGGCTTCAAACTTCCTTTGTCTGATCCCGGTTCTGAAGAGTTCCGTTCAGATGCATCTGACGAACATTCTCCTTCTTCTGTATGAGAGTGAATAAGGTGTGGTGTGATAGATACTCGTCCCAAACTGCTATGTCCAATAGAAGATTCGAGTCCCTCATCAAAGGTGACATTTATACTTTCAATGATCATCCTTCTGTTTCTGAGAAATATCATGTATGCCATAGATTGCGCAGAGTAGCCTACGAAGATTCCTTCAGTTGCTTTTGGATCAAGCTTGGACTTGTCTTCTCGGTCGTTGGCGACGAAGCACTTGCATCCAAAAATTAAAAAATGGGCAATGTTGGGCAGTCTTCCATTTATGAGTTCATAGGGCGTCTTACCAAATCTCAGATGAATGTTTGTGCGATTATGTGTATAGCAAGCAGTATTCATTGCTTCAGCCCAAAGGAAATGAGGTAGTGATGATTGGATGATCATTGTTCGGGCAGCCTCTACGAGTGTTCGATTTCGCCTTTCAACAACCCCATTTTGTTGAGGTGTGTAGATAGCAGAAAATTGTTGAGTAATTCCTATGGATTCGTAGAAGTCACTGAGCTGTTGATTCTTGATTCTGTTCCATTGTCTGATCTAACTATTTTAACACTTCTCTGAAGTAGGTTTTGTGTTGTTCTGATTAGATTTGGAATATGTTCTACTGTCTCTGATTTAGTTCGTAAGAAGCGTACCCAAGTATATCGGGAAAAGTCGTCGACGATAACCAGCATATACCGCTTACCACTTATGCTTTCAGTTCGCATCGGGCCACACAGATCCATGTGTAAAAGCTCTAGAGGATGTTGAGTGGATGCTGTGTGTTTTGTAGGATGTGAAGCTTTCTTCATTTTTCCTTTCTCACAAGCAGAACACATATGCTCTTTTGGTATTTCAGTGATGGTAGTCCAATAGCCAATTTGTTGGTTGACAGCTTGTTGAGGGTCTTGAAGTTAAGATGAGATAATCGCTGGTGCCACAAGTCATTTTGAGTTGGAGGGGTTTCGGGCGAATATGTGAAGGGGTATAGCATTTGGACAGGTGTTATTATGTGAATAGTACAAATAATTGTGCCCTTTAATCATCTCTTATATCCATTTCAGTCTGATTCATCTGATGTGTGTCCTGCGATGCAGGGCGCGCCCCTTCACCTTGACGCACCTAATTAAATTCTATGCGACCGTTCAACTTATCTCTGGGTATTTAATCTCGCGATACATTGAAAGAACTAAATATACCTGTTGTTTTCGAAACTTAATATGATGAATGAAATACGCAGTTATTTACAGAGAAGTTTTGCAGATTTACAAAATTCAATATCTCAAATGAACGTCTGTATCGACAGAAAGGTCAATGACTATGCGCAAAGCGCTGTTCAGAGGTTTGATGCATTGCAAACTAGATATGATGTCCATGCCACTATGCTGAAGGATATGGGAAGAACGATCGACCAACACTTTGAACAGATCAACTTGAAGTTGACGACGTTAGAGAACAGATTAGGTATTACTGTTTGACGACAATTTATGTAATCATTTATATGCTTTATTTTCATATTAAATATCTCGGGTCTGATGAATTTTCCGCATTAATATTCCTACACATGCAGATGATTTGGCGGGCCAGCAAATACTGCTGTTCATGTGGAGGACGAGCAACGACTACGTCGCGAAATACAAGCGCACTCTTTCAACTATGGCAAAAAAAGGGAAGCATCCGGTCATTTCGCCAACTTCAATACCAAATTCCGCCTCAGATATTGTCACATATAGTTCCTCTAACAGTGCATTTGATAATCGTATTAGTAGGATTCTTGTAATGTTTCCACATGTATCTGTGATCATTGAGAACATGGGCCCGGATGTGTACGTAATCGGATCTTTGCGTATCCAGCGTGGACACCAGTTTCTTGCAACGCTGATAAAAAATGATGCGTGGCTGCTTGACGCGGTATGTTATGTTATATTGACGACTGATATTTGGGATCCTATAATTGAATAAAAAATGTTTTTTTGTAGCATATTGATGAATGCTTGCGTGGGTTTATTGAACTCCAGAGGAAAACAGATATCGCACGCCCTTCCATTGCATTCATGAATACTGCACCCAATCAGGTATTTGCAGCAGCGTACAGATTGGAAGGTGAATACGACCTTTCTGTAATCAAGCCTTATGCCGACGGAACCGTACTCGACAGGCCTGCAACGCCGTGAATGCATCTGATATCATCATTGTCCCAGTAAACGTTAATCAATGTCACTGGGTTCTTGCAATAGTAGACTACAGAGCCGGGAGTGTCACTGTACATGATTCAGACAAAACGTGCGATATGGATATGAGATTTTTCAAGCAGGCTTTTGGTAGGACATTGCATACCATGTTGACCATCTTCATTTGACGAATGGGCGTACTGAGTTCACCATTACAAGAGATGAAAATTACCCCCGCCAAGCTACATCGTAAATCGTCAATGTTTATTTCATACATGTGTATGCATGCAATTTACGTACCATTTTTTGAAAATTGTTCGTTTCCTCTAATTTGCCGACAGGGGTGAATGCGGTGTACAAAAAAAAAAACAAATAGAAGATTCGGTGTTTGCCTTGATGTTTACGGATGATTCTGTCTACGAAATCACCTAAAAACAAATAGAAGATTTCAGAAAATATCTCGCGGTTGCTCTTACCTGCAATAGATGGATATGAATGCTTAAGTTTGCAGTTTAAATTTCTTTGTCGTGTTCTCTTCCTTGCTATATTAGTAAACATTTACTTTATGTTATTTCATGGTCTTCCTCTCGCCCAGAAAAATCAAACGTTGCACTATTAACATTCAATAGAATAATTTAATTTGCAGTACTGACCAATATTTATACGTCACGTTAGATCGGAGGAGTTCTAGCTTCCCAATATGTACAACTGAAGTTACACGACCGATTAATAATAGTCGATTATATATCACAAGTTTTTTAATGACATTGTCAAATCATATAGTCATACAATCATAATATATCGTATAATTACATATTGAATACGGATACAAGTATGTCAGTGATAAACTCTAATGCTAAAAAGCAACGTAAAGTCAATTATTAAATTCTAAATGATGTATATAACGCATAATAACTTTCTAGCGAAACTCATTATAAGCTCGCATACTGATAATGAAATCTGATGACTTATTAAACCTATAAACACCTCAGAAGTAAAGGTTTAAATGATAGGCCCACAAATAATTTTTTTATTTCAGCATACTGGGTTATTTGAGAATGACTGGCCCAACATTTATCTTATTATTACTGAATTAAATTTCCAATCCCGCTACTCTAAGCCCTCCCTCACAAAGAAAGGCAGTATCGAAACGGTCAGAGTATATTGTTGTCGGAATTTTGGAAGCACATGCTGGTGTTGCGTAATTGAGAGATCAACAAGATTATTACTCTCTGTAGGATTGAATCTATTAATATTTGTCGTCGAATTGCCATGGGTAGCAAGATTTTGAGGTTAGTACTATCTTGTATTTATGGCTGTGAAATATGCTATTTTCCAAACCTCCAAAATTGTTGGGAGTGGGTTTTTGAATGTATCGTGTAATATTGTTAAATGATATGTTGTTATTGTGCTAAGTATGAATTTGGGTTTCTGAATGTATCATTTGATATTGTTAACTGATATGCTGTTATTGTTCTGAGTATCAATTTCCGGCGTACATTTTTTTAATACAAGCAGTATTAGAAACACAGTTCCCTAGAAGATCTGTAAAGACTGGAAGAGTGGTGATATTTGGCACTTTTAAAGAGATATGCACGCATCTAATGGAAATCTTAAATAGAGCAGAGCTAGATGAGATGGTTTCAAAAAGCCAATTTGGACATTTAATAGTGTCTGCAGAGAATTTTCAGTTATCAGGACACTTGTTGTGGTATATGATGCAGTGTCAAATCAAATATGATGACACGGATGAGCTGTGGATGGTTATTGAAGATAGACCCGTACGGTTTTCATCGGTGGAATACTCGCTGCTGACAGGCCTCAAATTTGTCCCTGAGGATCCAATAGATGTTAATACAGCCTTTATTACAAGACATTTTAGGAACAAAAAAAATTATGTTGCGAGACATAAAGAACCGACTGAGTACGATGAGAAGCCCTTCGGATAGTACCGTTGATGTTGAGAAGCTAAAGTTGGCGAGTTTGCTGTTTGTCGCCGGAGTCATTCAATTACGAAGTAATAGAGATACTGCTTACGTCGATCCTGCAATAATGTATTTGGTGGAAGATTTTGAGAAATTCAACGCTTACCAATGGAAAACACTAGCATTCAATGAAGCCCTAACGTCACTTAAGAGGGATCTCTCCCAGTAGACTGATGAATCGACCGTTGAGCAAGTCAACAAAATCCAAACTTAAGTTTAAGAGGTTTTGTACATCCATTTCAGGTAATAGTACTGTGTTTATTATTTCAGTTACTGATATCTATTCTTTCACATTGACATTGAAATAAATTGTTCATCCTTATTTGGATATTTGCTTATGAATATATCCCTGGAGTTGCAAAGTCGTTTGCGAAGAGACTTGAGGGAGTGGAACCTGGCATTCCACGAATGTGTCGGTGGAAGACAAAAGATTGGAGTACTAAGTACTCGCCGAGATTGGAGCAGGTCACAGAAGTTGTTTTTTTCGAAGGTGTTGGCAGATGTATTTTGCAGTCAACTGTTGAAGAATCGGCTTCGTTCTTTATTAGATCAAGTCACTCCGCACTTCAGAACCGCACTCCATTACTGCAGAAGATCAATTTGTGTTTGGAGAAAGGAGTTACGGCTATTTGTCCTCCAGTAGCAGGAAACGTTTCAGCTAAGCATGCAAGGAGTGTAGATGCAACAGAAATCAAGGAAGAGTGTGACGCATGAGAGGACAATGAACGTAACAGTTCGAAATTATCGGTTAGGAAAGATCAGCCAGTGGTGACTCTATATCAGAACATGTTGTTGTTGAGGGTAGGAAAGTGTCTGGTAAGAAATCAGGTAAGGGAAAGAACAAAGTGATTGGTCAGAAAGTCCACACCGAAAAAACTTACACGACAGACAAAACGTCTGAGTGAAACTGATCCATCAAGTGGGTTCGTCGATTCTGTGAAAAAAGCAAAGTTATCAAATAAGAAGCACAGTGTCACGGCTAATGCAGAGAGCGAAAGAGACGATGAGATGGAGAATGAGGATGTTCAGCCGGGAACACAACGTGCCACAAGCAGTCAGCACATGCTTGATGAAGACGTTCCACGGGCGGAAGGAATTTCGGGTTTGTTAGATTTATTCTGATTTAATTGTATGTTTTATATGTCTCTACGTACCATTACTAACATTATTTACTCGGTTTGATAATTTTCCTGGTCTAAACGCTTAACTTTTTACGTGCAGTTGTGCAGAAAATTCAGGCGTTGGAACACAAAATGCAACTTCAGTCAGGAGAAGTATCTACTGTGAAAATGTCATTTCAAGAAGCATTGGAGGGAATTCGACGAAGATTGGTTGGTGTTGAAAAGAACGGAGGAACATTTTTGGATATTAATTTCATAACTGACAGGAGATGACGTCCATGGAAGAGGGTTTGAAGGTGTTAGGCGAGAAGGTCGTACAGCTCAAGGCGCAGGTTGATGTATTATCAATATGGGTGTTCATTCGGTTAGGATTTTATAAACCGAAAAACGAACCGAAATATTTCGGTTCGGTTTTGGTTTTACCGGATCTTTTTCGGTTCGGTTCGGTTAACCAACCGAAAAACCGAGTTAATAAAACAAATAAAAAATAATATTATCTACCTTATAAATAAACATTATCATATATATTTGTATAAAATTTTAATTTACCTCATTATTTTCATACTACATTAAATATTTATATTAGAAATATATATTATCATATATATATATATATATATAAACTTTCGAATATGTTTCTTGTTTTATTAAATATGGTGGATATATAATTAATATAAGACATATCTATCATTTTATATTTTATATAATAATATATATACGTATATAAAAAATAAAAAAAATTATAGTTCGGTTTTTCGGTTCGGTTCAGCTTACCGAGGTAATAAACCGAAACCGAACCGAAATTTATTCGGTTATCAAAATAAAAACCGAATACCTAACCGAAATTTTGGTTCGGTATACGGTACGAACCGAAACTTCGGTTTAACCGACATTTGAACACCCCTAGTTATCAGACCCTCAGTGCACAGGTGGTATTTATTTTTTTATTCTCGATATTGATATTTTGAAATAGCATTGGTTACAAATAAATCTACCATCTGTTCACAAGTAATTTTCGCAAGAGCAGACGCTGACATCGGTGTCATTAGCAAAAACGTAAATAATATTGTGCACAATATAACGTCATGTGCAGTTGAGGGGAATCAGCGGCTTCCAGCTTCTAGAAGGCTTAAGCTTGCAGAGAATGCCTTCCTACGTAACAATTATGCTGTTTCAAGACAAGCTTATACCCGCCGTAAGCTTGACGAGCATATTCTGTATAAGCTAACATTCTGGCCAATGGCAGAACAAGAGATTAAAACTATGCAGCAGTGCCGCCAGAGTGGCCTTTCTGGAAATCCTTTGTCGCCAACTTTCTTCCGGACCCTAATAACAGCAAGCCAACCACTTCAACATGATGTAAGTGTGTAATTGAATATATAGCCATAGTAATATGTAACACCGCTGTTTACAACGATATAAAGATTTACGTATATATATGTGCATATTCATGGTTCTCTGATGAATTGTTTGATTGTTTGTCTTTAAAGCATGTTGATGAATGCATCCGTGGTTTCATTGAGATGCAATTAAAGTGCAAAATCCCCTCGAAGAATGTCGCTTTCATGAGCACGCTGTTCAGTCAGATTCTCATGTCGCTCTCCTGTGTAAACGAAAGTGTTAGCTTGAGTGAATTTACGCCGTACACTCTTGGGAAATACCCAAGGTGGCCTTCGTGCCCATGGAGCAGAGCGGAGACAATAGTTTTCCCGCTGGAAGTCAATAGCTGTGAATGGATTCTGTGCGTTATTCGTCCGAATAGCGCTGAAATACAAATTTGGGACCCGCAGAGGGGAGCTCATGCAGATGCCAAGTTAGTCGATAACGCAATAGACAATGTTTCTATCATAATCAGACGTTTGCTACAGGAATTATCGCTCTTGGCAATGGACTCCGTGTTATCAATTAAGCAGTATGAACGCCTCCCGCAGCTAGATGACAGGCAAGTTCCAAACGTTTTTCATAAAATTTATATGTGCTTTCAAAAAAGTCATCAAAGATATGTGTTTTCGTCGTATGCAGTGGTGATAACTGCGTCGAAGTACTTTTGAGCGCATTTACGACGATGTTTTCTGAACATATTGCCGCTGAGGTAACCAAGTCCCATTTAACGTTGTTCATAAAATATTTGGCGGCAAGTGTGTTCTTCTCCTACTGTCACTGGCCGCCGTGGAGTGAGTGAATGAGTGTAAATCATGGTTTATTGCTGCAGTTTCTGTTATGGACGTTTCCTGACATTAGACAATTGCATTTTGTGGTGTATGGTATCATTTCTTTAGCTATCTATGTGTTGACATTAGTATCTAAGTATGTATGTTCTAATGTTAGGCCGTATCTTGAACCTATTCATAACCTATGCGTCGAACCTGTTTCCTAATTATTTTTTGGTTTTACTGTTCTTGATTAATCCACATTATACACCGACTTCATTGATTGTTAAATTATGGAGTATTTCATTTAACACTTTTAAAACCCCATAATTTATACTGGGGTATTCTAAAGAAGGCATGTGTTGGACATTCCGTCGACAAAATACGGGTCCGTGTATCTTATACATAATTATAGTATTGCAGGATACGTTAAAAATCATTTTAGTTGATATGGGCCATAATAATATTCCAGTCGTGTATTGTAAATATTGTCAAATATAGATTTTATACGTGTAGTAATGTAAAAGTATTGCATTATTTTTTATTAACAGTTGTGCAGTAATTTTCGTACAGTCGTCCAGTTTCTTGCGGATGTAAAGAGTATGGTTTGAATAAATCAATAAATCTATCAGTATACAATGTTTATGAAGGTTTAACCAAACCTCCCAAAATTATTCAGCAATCTCGATTCATTGACACATTTAATTTGATTTTAACATCGAAATTTTAACATTTCTTCGTGGATCACCCTTGAAACCACAAAACGTAGATTTTATATGACAAGCGCTCCAGTTTCCTGATAGTTTACAAGATATGTTGTATATTGCACGACTGATACTGAGGATATCGTGTAATTAAACGGTATCTCCTATTTTACGCAACTGTTATTGAATTATGCTACACTGTTATGTACCTCTCTGAGGAAGTCAGAGAGACAAACTGGATGATAAATTAATTTAGTAGAACATTTTTTATATTAATACGTGCATGTATTAACCTTATCGCACCCCTATTAAATATGGATAAATTTATTAAATATCTGCAACAATCAGTGATAGCTATATGTTTCGGTGATTGAAAAATTTCATGCATTTGTCTTAAATTGTATGTATCTGATTCCAAACCAACGTATCTTAAATGACTCTTCATATCTCTCTAACAGCGTTAACAACTTGCCCTTGCCGAGTATAGAATAAGGAGTCGAAGTAATAGTTGCAAAAGGGGATTTGACATAATAGAAAACGAATCGAATTACATTTACCAAAAAGCCAACAGTCGATAATGGAAGAGGATTTTGAAGATTCCATTGACAAGATATTTCGGGAATTACGCGATGTGATTAATCATTTAGAAGGAAGGATAGCAAAACAAGTCGATTGTTATTCAAGAACTGAAAGTCGACAGTGTGGGAATTTGCTAATGAGTTACGATTCACTTACACAGTATATGCAATACAGATCAAGAATTTTCGACAATCGGTATCAATCAATATTGCAGGCAATTTCTGGAGTAGCTCTGCGACTTGGTATTGCAATCTTTCCTTAATTACAAATATATTGCTATGAAATTATCTGTTTCTTCAATTATTATTAATGTTGTAGATTATAATACAGAGGTGCAGCATACAAGGAAAAGACTATTCTCTGAGGAAAATAATGTCAATGATTATAAGGATCACCATGCATGTGCTGCTATGCTCAAAGCTAATATATTTGACCATTATATCGACGTATGTAATCTGTAAAATTTCTGATATCAGCATCAAAGAGAAGCCGCCGCATGCACAGCAAAGATACGGAATCTGTTGGATACAACGAAGAAAGACCTCGAACTTTGTTAAAAGGTAATTGAAAAACTTACTATGTTTGGAATTTGTCATAGAATAGTTTCAAAAATGATGTTCTGATATGAATTCAGGGGGCGCTCGGAGAGCTTTATTGTCAAATAAAAGGAACATTTAAACTTCTACATTGATTACCACAGAGAACATTAGTCAATGTCCTCACTGTCATGCATTGATGTGGAAATCAAAGTCAGCAAAAGCAAGAGCGAGTGGAAACAATTTGGTATTTTTGCTCTGTTGTAGCCAAGGAAGAGCTCACTCCCTCCACTTCAACAACCTCCATTATATCTCGAAGAAAAGTTGTCAGATATATCTTTTCGGCAATCTATACGAGTCTATAACTCAATCCTTTCCTTCACATCAATGGGTGCAGAAATAGACTCAACGGTAAAACCAAGAACATGTTCATACGTCTACAGAATACATGGACAAAACTGTCATAATATTGGTTCGTTACTTCCTGCTGAAGGTGAGTCTCGAAAATTTGCTTAGCTCTATATCTACGACACATCAAACGAAGTTTCAGAACGTTTAGGTACGTTGTCCAGAAAAAGTTCAGAAAATTTGGATACAGAAGTGGTTTAAGCACACTCATTCAAATGATGGATACATACAATAAGCTGGCGAAAATTTTCCGAATGGCACGAGACAGGTATGAATCTGGTGAGACTGCTGAACTATCAATATTACTAATTGGACGAGAGTGTAGAGGAAAGCAGTACGAACGTTCCTCCACTGATGATATTGCTGGATTGATAGTTGGAGATCTTCCTGAAACAATTGGGGAAAGAGACATCATAGTTCAGACAAAAAATGGTCCGCTAAAGAGAATCAGTGAATCGCATCCTTCATTTATGGCAATGCAATATCCTTTATTATTTCTGTTTGGACAGTCTGGATTCCATGACCAGATACCCTACTCAAATAGGATCCACAGTTCTATCAAAAGGGGTTACATAACTATGCGTGAATACTATGCATATCAAATACAGACTAGATTATCGGAAGGTCAAGGTATTGTAAGATCTGGACGTCTACTCCATCAGTATGTTGTCGATGCTTACACCGCGATCGAACAAGAAAGGCTACGTTGGATAAGAAATAATCAAAAGACACTGAGAGCGGATGTTTACAGTAACATTGCTGATGCTGTAACCAAAGGAGAGACTAATGCAAGATCTATTGGCAAGAAGATCATATTACCGTCTTCGTTCACTGGGTCTCCCAGATATATGTTGGAAAACTACCATGATGCTATGGCTTTATGCAGGTGGTACAGTAATCCACATCTATTCATTACTATCACAGCAAATCCTAACTGGGACGAAATAACAGATCATTTGAAAAATATGGCAATGATAGCTCTAATGATAGGCCAGACTTGCAGTGTCGGGCTTTTAAAATAAAGCTGGACAGTTTGATTTCTGATATTCGGAAAGGAATATTCGTTGGCCCCGTTGTTGCAGGTATATTTTCTACACAATACTCTCAAATATTTTATGTCATTGATGAGAAGGACATCTTACAAAAAGTATTCAATAATACAAGCATTTTTGTTTTTTTTTTTTTGTAGTGTTGTATACAATAAAATTTCAGAAAAGAGGCCTGCCACATGCACATATATTGATTTGGCTAAATGGGCGTGATGGACACATAAGTCCTTCGGAAGTAGGCTCAGTAATATCAGCAGAAATTCTTGACATAGAAGTTGACGAGGAAGGATATCATTTGGTCAAACAATTATGATGCATGGACCATGTGGTTTGGACAGACCAAACAATGCTTGCATGGAAAATCACAGGTGCACAAAAAAGTTCCCTAAACAGTATAATGAGACAACGACAATCGATGAGACTAGTTATGTGAGATATCGGCGGAGGAGAATAGATAGGATTTATATTACAAAGAAAAAAATCCGCATGGATAATAGTTATGTTGTGTCGCATAATCTGCCACTGCTGAAAAAATATCATGCTCATATAAATGTTGAATGGTGCAATAGGAGTAAAGCAATCAAATACCTCTTCAAGTATATTACGAAGGGAGTCGATAAAGCAACAACGATCATACAAAGCAGAAATTCGGTAGATTCTGGAGTTGATTACTCTGCAAAAATGGCACAAAACAGTGACGAAATAAAGAGATATCTTGACTGTAGGTACATATCTGCTTGCGAAGCTATGTGGAGAATATTTTCCTTTGACATACATTATAGATCGCCCGCTGTTCAAAGACTTCCACTGCATCTTGAAGGACAACAGGGCGTTGTTTATGATGATGCTGCTGATTTGGAGAATCTATTAGCGAGATGGTATTCGGAAAACGATGTTTACCGAATGGATGGTAACAAACTCGCGTAATAGCGAAGCAAGGGCTCTAACTTACATACAATTTTCGTCAAAATTTGTATGGAACAGTGATAAAAAAGCTTGGACACCACGCAAAAGAGGAATTGTTCTTGGAAGAATTGTGAATATTCATCCAACTGCTGGTGAAATATACTACATGAAAATGTTGCTTATGTTTGTGAAAGGACCAACATCCTATGAAGATATACGAACTGTGGACGGAAATGTATTACAGAGTTTCAAAGAAGCATGTTACAGAAGAGGATTGTGGGAAGGAGATTCTGAATGGCATCAAGCCATGGAACAAGTTGTTCACTGGGCGACTCCATATCAGTTGATGCATTTATTCACTACACTCTTGACATACTGTGAAATAACGGATCCTTTGCGACTGTGGAATAGTTTCTGGCAATCTATGTCAGAAGATATTACGAGGAAACAGCGGCGTTTGTTTATATTTTCATCTTTGGAGCTTTCAAACGATGAACTACGATGTTATACCCTAATAGAAGTGGAGAAGCTATTGAATCAGAATTCGAAAACACTTGGTGACTTCCCTGGAATGCCGACTCCCTCTGACAGTGTTCTCAGAGATCTTGGAAATAGATTCCTAATGGAAGAATTGAACTTCAATATTGAAAGAAGCTCAGTGGAAAATAAGGAACTAATTGCTACGCTGGATGAAGATAAAAAAAAAGCGGTTTTTGATGCTGTTATTGAATCCCTATATGCAAATGATGGTCAACTTTTTTTCCTCAATGGTCCAGGAGGAACAGGAAAGACTTACTTATACAATTTGCTAATACAAAAGCTGCGGTCAGAAAACAAGATAGTCATTCCTGTAGCATCATCAGGGATTGCTTCGTTACTGCTACCGGGAGGAAGGACAGCTCATTCGAGATTTAAGCTACCAATATCCTTACGTGAAAATTCTATGTGTGATATACGTCATGGGTCAATGTTAGCGGAACTCTTACGTCGCTCAGAATTAATAATTTGGGATGAAGCACCGATGATACATAAATTTGCTTTCGAATCATTGGACAGAACAATGAGCGATCTTATGTCAGTTGAAAACACCGGTGCTGATAGAATTATATTCGAAGGGAAAACTGTCCTGCTTGGTGGAGACTTTAGGCAAATACCGTCGGTTATTCCAAAGGGTACACGACAAGACGTTGTTGAATCAGTTATAAACCGCTCTTACCTATGGAAGTATTGTCGTTTCTACAGCTTGAAGAAGAATATGAGAGTACATCAGTCTGAAATAGATTTTGCAAAATGGATCTTACAAGTTGGAAATGGTAATTCAACGACAACTTCAGTCAATGGTACATAAACAATTAGACTTCCCAGTGATATGATTATTCTTCCATCTACGAATCTGGTGAAACAGATTGCAGAGTGTGTTTACGCAGATTTTGAAGAGAAGAATGATGTTCGTACATATCTCAGAGAGATGGCAATACTAACCCCAAGAAATGAGACTGTTGATTTAACAGGTACATGTTGTCAATGTCCCCTGGACAACCAACTGAATATCTAAGTTCCGATAGCATGGGAATCAATTATGGGGATGATAGCGAAATAAAAAACATGTATCCAGTTGAATTTCTTAACACTCTTGAATTTTCTGGCCTTCCAAATCATAAACTCATACTCAAACATGCAGTTCCCGTAATGCTGTTGAGGAATCTAAATCAGAAGGACAGATTATGTAATGGGACAAGGATGACAATTTCGCGTATGGGCAGTAGAGTGATTGAATGTGAGATTATTACAGGATCGCATGTTGGAAATCAAGTACTTATCCCAAGAATAGTTATTTCACCAACAGAGTCAACGTTGCCAGTTAAGTTACGCCGCAGACAGTTTCCGACGAGTATGCTATGCAATGACCATCAACAAAAGCCAGGACATAGTTTAAAAAATGTTGGTGTGTATCTTCCAAAACCGGTACTTACGCATGGCCAACTGTACGTTGCATTGTCTCGGGCAACATCACAGACCGGAATAAAGATTCTCATTTTGAAGGAAGATGAACTTGAAAATGATGAAATAGTTAATATTGTTTACCATGAAGTCTACAACAATTAGGTGAGAGATTTCTAAATTACATTTTTTAATAAAAGAGCTCATGGGTTCCTCCACTAAGTTATCAGACTAACATGCATTTACTTCACATATATCCAGCAACTGATGATGTGTTATTTTTTAATTTTATGGGTTAGGAAGCTTCGGGATTTCCATTCTGTTTGACTAGAGTTTTCAGAGCTGTGGAGATCGTTGACGAACAGGGACTGTTCGAATATAAGGATTGAATACATGCATATAGATGTCATGTTTGAAATACTAATAAAAGTTTCACTAACAGTTGTATTACTCCTATATAATTTAATGCCAGGAAGGGGATTTTACAAATATTATATACAGGACTTCAGAAACAATGTAGAAAAATCTTAAACTTTCTTATACGTGAATGGCTACTAACTTACATTTTTGGAAAATTATCTTGGAAAGCTCACGCAATTTCTGTTATGGTAGAACTATAAATAACACGACTGAAACATTAAGAACAAAGTCAAAAAAGAGGATAAAATTTAAGGAAAAAATATTCTTTCAGATCTATGAAGGTCGCATCAATCGAGGCGACGTCGTTAGCGACTCACGGGACTGAATATTAAGCTACCATTGAGAAAATTATGAATTACACGACTGATACATTACCAGTCGTCTAAATTATAACATACGCTTGAATAATTGACGGCTTCAAAACGTTCCTGGAAATAGTGCATATGCTTCAAATGAACTACTAATTCACTAACAGCGTGCAAACAACACGCACACCCTAAATGAACAGTAATTCAAAACAACAGGGTATCTTATTACAGTCGTCCAAAATCAATGGGTATTAAAAGTTTAAGTAATTATTACAGGGGATGACTTAATTTAACTACAAAAGGTTGTTAGTAATAACTTACGTTAGCCTTATTCGACAATCATTAGCACAATGAAAACAATGTGTTGAGATTTATTTAATTTTTGGTCAGTACGTAATTATATATGCCATCGAGATTCGTGACCATGTATTTGAAAATTATGTTGTTTTCATCTTATATACCTTATATATTAATCTGAAATGTTTACATATGATTGGCAAACTTTTTCGTCCGAAAATTCACATGACAAGTTTAGCAACTTTTTACTAGTAAACTGTGATTAGACGACTGATACATTACCAGCCGTGTAAAATATGACAGCCTGTAATAACGACCGCTCCAGTAACGTTCGTGCATTGTAGCATATGTTTACATAGACGACAGATTCAGAAACAATCGTCCAAAAAGAAAGTATATGTCATTAGAATCTCCAAAACCAAACCAGGCAAAACAACTCAACAAACCATCAATCAAATCGACGGTGAAACAGATACAAAATGTCGGAGATAAATGATACGGGGTCCTCAAGTCCGTTCACAGTTTATCATTCTGAATGCAATTACAAACAATGCGTTTTGTTGGTTATTGTCTATATGTGTTGTAAATCATTTAGTTATATATTTTGGGTATTTATATTCTGTATTATAGTTTCATGGAGACGATTGGCGTTAATTTAATTACTAATGGTTGTTAATAATAAAAATTTCGTTTGACTTATCCGGACAATAATAATCATAGTAAAAACAATGTCTTCATATTTATTTATTTTTAGGTCAGTCGTATTAGTATATGCCATTGATATTGCTGTCAATTGTGTATGTGAAATTTATGTTAGTGTATTTAATTTTATAGAATAGGTGTAAATCTTTACGCATGATTTAACAACAACATCGCTTTTACGTGTATTAGTTGTATTTCTATTATTTAGATTGACTGTGTAATTTAAGTCAAGGGTTACTGTTCTAATATTTGGTTTCGGAAGCCGTGAAAAGCTATTGTAGTCAATGTCGACACAAAATTGAATTTGCCCAAATTGAACTTAGAATGCCTTCACGTTTTATACTCTACTAATAAGCACGTTCCAAAATTTCCCTCATTTGTTGTTCGCACTCTAAGAAAAAAATCGCGCCCTGACGAAGTTGAGGTATCGAACATGGAATCAAAGAAAGCAACGGCTACTGACATTGTTGCGAGAGTAAGTTTTTCATTCTCATGTCCCAGTGTTACTTGCTAAATGTTATTAAGTGTGTGCATGTTTGCGAGTTTTGTTTGGTTTTCTTAGCGTGTGTGTTGTGTTATTTTATCTGCTCAGGAGATTCTTGACACGCAATTTCCTACAAACGTGGTCCCCCTGTAAGCTAACAATAGTCGGTTCATTCAAGAATGAACTTCAACAGCTGATTACTAGCACACAGTTTGGAAATCTTATTATGTGTGCCGGCCATTTCCATTTATCAAGCCAGCTCATTTGGTATTTGATGAAGTCACAAACTGCATGTAGTGATAAATGTGATAAAGGTTTTGATGAAACGAGTGGAAAATGTAAATCAAAGACTGAACTGCAATGTATTCAAGATTCTGCTTATCGAAGAATTGGTCAAGGAATTGAAGATGTGTGGAATGTGCTTGCTGGAGTAGGAAATATAGTTGATTTTTATGTTGGCCAGGTTTTGCGCATGAAGAATCAAATTGAATCGTCTTTCATTGAAGTTAATCAAAGATTGTCTAACATAGAAGCAAGCGAAAGCATACATGTTCAAGAACAGTGGTTTGATCAGAAATTTCAGCCCATGGAGAAAACTTTACAATACATTGATCGCCAGATTCATTTTATGACTGAAGCAATGAAGAAGCTCATTGAGTCGGAGACTGGTGTGTTTATTACGTGTTTGACAGACACTGCATGTGTCATTCTTATTTTTATATGTCCACTAAACATATTTTATTTTACATTCGTTTTATTTGAAGATAATATCTTATACAGTTGTATATTCATTTCGATTCAGAAAGGCAGAACATTGAAAAGATTCAGTATGCAAAGAGGCAGAGAATTGAAGAGGCAGCCATCGCTCCACCTGCAAACAGTCAGAGGGTGCCATACAGAAACCATCTGATCGACGAACATGTGTTGTATAAGCTGCAGATGTGGCCTCATGCAGCCAGATTAATTAAGCAGATGAAACCAGAGCATTCTCGAAGAGGACTGTTAGGTGTGTCTTTAAGACCTGAGTTTTTCACTGAACTCATGACCCCAGGAATCTGGCTCCATGATATAGTTACTGTATTTTTGGGATCTACAAACCATTTATTTTGATGAAAGTATATTGCCAACTGTTAAAAATATTGCCAAATGATTTTATAACATGTTGCAGCATATTGATGAGTGACTGTGTGGATACATCGAAATGCAAGGACTGTGTTACCATGCAGTCATGCAAATTGCATTTATGAACACCGCATTCGGCCAGTTCGTGACAAAGTTACCCGTAAAGGATGGACTTGCTGATCTGACCGATGTAATGCCATTTATTATGGGACAGGTCAGTTCATGGCCATCGTGTAGTTGGAAAACGGCTAAAGTTATTGTTTTCCCATTAAACAATGATGAACAACATTGGGTTCTATGTGTTGCTTCACCTGAGCGACAGCCGTTCGCCATTGTTGATTCCAAAATAAATTTTGACCAAAATCTACGTCTTACTAATTCGGCACTGGGAAGAGCTGTTGATGTTATTACAGTAGCTTTCAAGATGCTGGGGATTGTGAAATTTGATTTTAAGTTTAAAGTAGGCAGGGACAATAAAACTCCTCAGCAGGAATTTGGGTAATGTTCAAACGAATTCTATTACAAATTAATATATCTATCATCATACATCTGAATATACATTTGTTTGATTTGTACAGTGGAGAGTGTGGCGTTTATGTATTGCGAAATGCATTTTCCATGATGTTACATGGGGATGATTTCCACAACTTCCTACTCTATCAGATAAAGGATCGCCAATACCTTACCGCTTCTGTGTTCTACAGATACTGGCATTGGCCCCCGTGGAATGAACAAACATCCCAGTGCTTGGTTGATGTAAGAAATGCTAAGGCAGGCTGTTATACATACGTTTCTTTCTTTTTGTTGGAAAGCTTTGACTAGGGAAAACTGATGAACAGAATCATAAGCATAGCTGTGATTTTGATAATTTTGTCAGACATATGGTAAGCATTTTGCATCCTGTGATAACTGAGTATGCCGACTGCGACTGTTGTTACATAATATTTATTAAACTTGCATAGTAAGCAACAATTTTACCATAAAATTCCAGAAAACTCGGTCTTCATTTTGAAAAATAGGACTAACACAATACATTGATAGGAAGGACATCATAAATACGCCAACTACTTAAATAACAATCCACAAATAATAAGAAAAGCAACGCTTGAACTGTATTTTATCACTTTTGCCGTCTTCTCAAGTGACACTAATCTCTTTTCAAAATCATCGCACATAGAAAACAAGTCTCCAATATGTTGAGCCTGATCACATTTTATTGGTTGGAACACTTCCATGTCTGGTATTGCTACATCTTCCTCAATATTGCTGCCTATGGATTCAACCACATGAAAAAATCACAATAGCCACTCTTGCAGATACAGAACAACTTACCTTCTGTGTTTTCTGTCGGTCCCACGATCTTAATATCAGACTCTCTACCACATTTTCATTTGTGTTCTTTGTATCGTAGGTCAGTTATTTCGCTCTTCGTCACTGTGAGGCTCATTGTGTGATGAAGGGCGGAACATTATACCGTGCAGTATATATTCGTACACGGGTGAAGACGTTATTAACTATGTTGCTATGAGATGCAATTAATTACACATAATGCGCTCATAAATAAATTTTCCTCAACTCTTCCTTCAAATTGTAAGCTGAAAAGTCGAACATATAAACATATTGACCTGTATTCATTCCCAATACAAAATAGAAGCCGTTATGTTCTTCCCCTATGTTAATTGCCTGGAAAGAAGAGTCAAATTAATAATGTACTCTTATCGTAAAAAACCACATATTCATAAAATTACTATTTTTATCATGAAATTGGTAATGTATTTCATAAATTTCCATTACTAGATAATATTATTTATTTTTATTTGATTCGGTTCAGTACGATTCTTTTTTTATCATTAATCGAATTCACAAAGTTATATAGAATTGAATTAATAATAATATTGAAATAAATATATAACACCATTTAATGTCTTAATGGGAGGCATTACAGTGTTAGTCTCCATACGCCTATCTGCATCCTTGAGCAACAGCTAAGAGCAAATGGGAAAGAAAAAGAGCAGAGACAAGGACGACTCTACCATTGAGGTAACCACGATATTATCCTCGATTTAGACCCTGCGTTATTTCGATTGCTGGGTGGGCAAATATATTAGTTCTTTCAACATCGTACTGAGGACTTATCCCTATTTAAATGTCCCAAATAATCTCGCAAACCCTAGATGCTACAATGCAAATTTGTGTGTAATTGTTGTTTTTTGGGTTCAATTCGTTTAAGATTATATGGTAGAGTAGCTTCGGCAGTCGGTAGTATGCCTAATTTTGGGAATTTTTGTAGGATTTAACAACGAATCATGGTCAAGGAACTTCTACTTTGCTTATTCAAAAATCAAATCGGCCCACTGCAACTCCCATAAAAAGGATCAAACAGGAAAAAGAATGCCCGGATAAAACATCTCAAATTGACGACACCAGGGACAGTGGAGAAAAATTTGTTATTTACAGTTTAGAGGAAACAATTGAGGAAGACGATAAAGTCCAATACAAAGAACCTGCAAAGGAACCAACGGTTAACAGAGTTGACGACTTTGAGATGCAACATGAGAACATAAGCTACAAAAATTTGTACATCCGATCACAGAAGAAGGTATATTATTCTTTTTCCTACAAATCTATTACCAACCTAACATATATTTGCGTAAAAATGTTTTCTACCTTCTACAGATTGACGTGTTAATGGAAGAGAAGTTTACGCTGCTCCAGGAGCTACAATTCGCGCATGGCCAGATTATTGCGGTAATCTCTATCTAAGCATGCTTTCCCTCTTTAAAGATCAAAATCTCTGATTACTAATTTGTAATACTATTTCTTAACCGGTTTGAGAAGATGAAGTGCTGCTTACTGCTTCCAGGCAACAAGTGGTTGATCCTCCATTGTCTCAGAAAAAAAAAATCAAGCTTTCATAACTGAGCATTCTGCCAAAGACGATGTGGATCATAACAATGCCGCCTCAGGTGCCGTAGAAACTTAAAAAGAAGAAATCAAGCTACTTAATATAAACCCTCTTAATGACTTTATATGCTGTTGCAAAATTCTCGACCTACTTCTTCCTCTGTTAGGTATTTAGTAATGTTGGACAATGTTTTTAATGTTTAGCCAATCATGTTCTGAATTGTATTCCTCTATTATTTGACCATATCAGATTTCGTAGGTCGGTTTCCTTTTGATTATGATGACATATACAAACATGTATCCTAAAGGTCAGTTGGTCTTGCACACCTATTATTGGTAATTTGTCTATCTGCGGCATAGAGGAGTCGTAGAAATAAAAAAAATACTCGCTAATATTTATCTAAGTCTGAATTAAATGTTTTTCATTTCTTATTAAGATAATATTGTTTTACTTGCATTAAATGTATTAATGAATAAGTGACTGTAATACACTTCGCCATTTAAAAGTACATTATTACAAATACTAGCGCGGTTGAAAACAGTTGACTGAATGAGGTCGTTTATGGAGTCGTATTAATAGGTTTATGAAACATGTTTGAGCGACTGAAAACAGGCGACTAAATGAGATAGTTGACGGAATCTAAACGTTGGTGCATTTCTTAATTAGGGGCTTATACATAATTGATATTTCTGACTATCATCATTAATGACATGCAGGTTAACGGAATGAAAACGTTGATTTTTAATTATGAGAACAATGCATTCGTATTCCTATTATGTTGATTTACTGAAGTTACTATAATTGCACTACCATATTAACATTCCTTGGAGTTCGAAAATCGATGAGAGTACACTGCTGTTGAATCGTATTGTAGTAGGATAGTTATAGCCAAGGTTCAGAATAATGATGATTATTTGACGAAGTTGATAATATTAAATTATCCAACATTATAGCGGATAAATACTCTTACATTTAAATCAATAAAAAACGGAATTGCATACAACAGTATAACAAAAACTACTCACGCAGTTAAAATGAAATTGATTTAATAAAGCAATTTCTTACATATTCCCAGATATAGAGACAAATGATAAGACTCAAAGAGTCTTGAGAAGCAACCATTTTATTTTTACAAAGTACATAGAATATCAAAAATTCACTACGGCATACATAATTTCCAAATTAAATTATTGTATTTCTTAGCAAACTTTAATGTTCCTAATGCGTTATGTAGCATCAAGTGAGAAGACTATTTAAATTGTTACTCATCAAAATCAAATTATGAACATTCAATGTATCTAATACTCAATGAGGAATATTCAAAGCATTCGATAAACAATAATGAGTGCATACCAAAAGTCGCCTGCAAATTATGTGCCTCTTCGCATTCTTTCGCATATGACTATATATATGCGAAATTCACAAATGAAGAGCCGAAGGTCCTAAATTATAAAAAAATAGTTATAGAGTCCAGATTATCAGCTACAATGCCAACGAGAATGTTGAGTGTACAATTCAGCAATATGACCATCGAAACAACAGTGACCAGCGACTCAACCACTATAACGGAATGGCTTCAGCAAGTTGACGTTTCCGTCCCAACGCTGGTTGGCCTCGACGTAGAGTGCACACCGGTTTGGGCTCGTGGAATACAACTCTGCAACTGTGCATCGACCGTAAATGCATCATCATTCAGCTAGCTCATCTCGACGAAATCAGTGAATCACTCAAGAATTTCATGTTAAATCCAAATGTCACCTTTGTTGGCGTTGCAATTGCAGAAGATATGGCAAAACTAATCCGTGACAAAGCGTTGTTTAACAATGGGAATGTTGTCAACGTGGCAGCTGTTGCAAAAGCACGTTGGCTCACAGGGTATTTCCGAGGACCAGGAAAGAACTAGCCTGGGTCATTTGTGGGATGGTGATGCATAAGCCAAAAAACGTGACTTTGAGCAATTGGGCGAACAGAGTTCTTAGCTACGCTCAGATAGAGTATGCGTGTATAGATGCTTTTGTTTCTTACAAGATCGGGTACGCTATTCTCAATGAGTAGGTATCATAAACCAATCGATCTAAGGGCCTTTACTCTTACTGTTTTGCAACATAAGTTTCAAAGGTTACCGTTCGTAAATTTAAACTTAAACACATTAACATTCCACCAACGTCTTACATAAAAATTACGCCTATAAAATTCGGCCACAGATTTACAATAAACTTTCCGTTTACCAAATATTTACTACACGACTGGATTCTCCAGTCAGACAAAGACTTCCCCTCACGTTGGAGGCAAAGATTTCCAATGGACCTCACATTCTTCCAAAATTCACGGCTGAAAACTGCATCGGTTATATATGACATTCCTATTAGCTGCTATATAATACATCTAAAAAATACACGACTGAAAAAGATACGACTGAAACATAGACAGTTGAACGCTCCAATCATCGTGAAAGACGTTAGTTAAATAGCAACAAACAAAGAAACATTATCAACGGTATCTAATCAATATTGCGTTGATATATATTCTAAAGCTAAATGGACTTATTTTCCTTATTGGATCATGAGCCAAAAAATGCAATATAAATTCATTCGGTCCAACAAATTAAATAACATTATCATTCACATATATATATTAACTATAAAGCTAGAGCATTATTGTTCGTCCGAAACATAAGGCAAACGAGACCCTAAAAAAAATCAAAAGGGTACGAAGGGACGTGGGATCCATGGGAGTTTTCAAGGTGTGTCATGTTTTTGTGATAAATGCGATTTGTATTCATTTTATTTGATTTTCGACATGCGCAAAGAGTTTGATTTCACTAATAAAATGTATAATGCGAAAGCGCAACGCTATGTTAATTACACGACTGCTTCAATAGCAGTCATGCGACAATATCATTTGTAATGTATAATGCTTATTTCACAGTCTTTACAATGCCTTTCTTTTCACTAACACGTCATCAATAAACAACCCGTGCATCGCACGGGTCCAAACCTAGTAATAATAATAACTGTTGGTATAATAACTATGTTTATTAGTAGAATCATGTAATTATTTCTTAGTATAATAACATGTATTGTTGGTAGAATAATCGGGATTGATGGTTTATAATCTGAAATTTTTTCTTGAATATGTAACGAAAGGTATGTTGTCAAGGTATTAAACATGAAACTTTTGACAGAAAGAATACTGAATAGGAAAAAATAATTCGACGGATATTTAACAGGAAGTTTAAACTTCGAATCAAGGTTTTGAAAACCGGCCCGGATCGGCCGGTTCCGGCCGGAAACCACCGAACCGGCCGGAAATCCGGTCCGATTCCGGTCCTGTTTAATTTCATTTTAGAAATAAAAAAGAAAAAGCAAAACCTAAATATAAAACCGGTTGGGTTAGAATCATAACAACCTCATTTTTTATTCTGTTTCATAATTAACTAAAGGACCAGATTTTTTATATATTTACTTTTTGAACCCAAATTTTTTATTAGATTTAATTTCCGTATCCCTTAGTATAATTAATTTCAACTACCAATACAATTTATTTTATTTAATTTTGAACCTCAATCTAATATAGAAAAAAGTTACTAATAGATTTTTACATTAAGAACAGAGAGTTCTATTAACCAGTTTCTTAACAGAGATTGAAAAGCAATTAAATAAATGACAAAGGGATACAGATATTTATATCTCTCTTTCATGCTAACTACTTTATCTAACTATAGCAGAATAATACGGCCCAAATATTTTATTTAGCAATTGTTTCATCTGAGTGAGTGTGGCTCTTCAACTACATCTTCAACATGCATATCTTCCGATAGCCCCCGCAAGATGGGCTATAGAGATTTACGACGGACATTTTGGACATGAGCTATTTGAGCGTTGGAGCGGCAAAGCCTTTGTAAACATATCGGCCAGCTGGAAAGCAGAACCTACTGGCAAGACCTTGACTGATCCTGCATTTATATGGTGACGAACAAAATGACATGCGATCTCTGTGTGTTTGCTTCGCTCGTGAAATTTCGGATTGGAGGCCAGCTTAATTGCAGACAGATTATCACAATATATGACAGGAACATGGTCTGTCGACAGACCTATTTCTGTAAGAAGCTGTCTGATCGACAATGTCTCACTAGTTACTGAGCTCAATGCAGGGTACTCTGCCTCCATAGACGAGTTGGAAATGGTGGTTTGCTTTTTGGACTTCCACGTGATGAGAGCTCCACAAGAAATTTACAAAAACCAGTCGTCGACCGATAGAGAGCGGGGCATAGGCCGATACGCATATTGGCTTACCGAAGGCGGGGACTGTTGGAAATAAACTCACGCGAACACAGTGAACACGGTCTTGTTTTGTGAAGCTGAATCGACTACGGTTTCTGTAGCCTCTGTACTGCTTAAATAGAAGTTTACATGGAAACTAATAAATGCCTACAATCAGGCGACTAATTTAGCCTACGCTAATAAGGAAAAGATAATGCAATCATATCCTAATCTAATCTTTTCCTAATCTAATAAAGGAAAATGGGATCACAAGGATTATTTCCTAACAATCTCCTCCTAAGCCTTGTGTCCACCATTGGTGTCGATTAGGCCGATCTTATCCCGTAGTTCAAGAAACTTGATCCTTCCAAGCGGCTTCGTCAGAATGTCGCCCAGTTGATCCTCACTTCTGATGAACTCTACACCAATCAAGCCTTCTTCTGCAGCTTCCCGAATGAAGTGGTATTTCACTCGAATGTGCTTACTCTGTCCGTGGAGTACCGGATTCTTGATCAAAGCAATGGCGGACTTATTGTCCACCCTCAACATTGGCGCTCTTGCTGCCGTTCCCTGCACCTCAGACAACACACGAGCGAGCCACAATGCTTGACAAGCAGCGTTAGCAGCTGCTATATACTCTGCCTCACAGCTGGACTGAGCCACTACCTTCTGCTTCATGGATTGCCAGGTGATCGGGCTGCCGCTGAGGAAGAAAATTACGCCAGTTGTGCTTTTACTTGTATCAACATCCCCGGCGTAATCGCTGTCGCTGAAGCCTGTCAGATAAGGCTCCTCCTTCTCCCTCCTGCCGAACCAGAGTCCCCAATCTTGGGTCCCAGCCACATAGCGCAGGATGCGCTTCACAGCTGCGAGGTGATCCTCGCGTGGATCCTCCAGGAACCGACTCACATAGCCGACCGCAAATGCTAGATCAGGGCGGCGTGTTGACCAAGTACCTCAAGCTCCCGACGATGCTCCTATATGCCGTCGCATCGACCGGCTGCTCTGTGCTGAGCTTGCTCAACTTCAGGCGCGGTTCCATGGGTACGTGACATGGGTTACACCCTGCCATGCCGCTCTTCTCCAGGATCTTGCCGGCGTAGGCACCCTGGCTCAGCGAGATCCCCCTCGCGCCCTGCTTCACTTCAATGCCGAGGTAGTAGCGAAGCAAGCCGAGGTCACTCATCTTGAATGCGGCCGCCATCTCCTCCTTGAATGACTTGATGTCGCCGTCGTTGGAGCCGGTGATCACGAGGTCATCGACATAGACCCCGATTACCAGCTGCTTGCCGTCGTTCTGCCTGATGTAGATGGCGTGTTCCGACGGGCTCTTCCTGAAGCCGAACGTCAACAGCGTGCTGTCCAGCTTCGCATTCCATGCGCGCGGCGCTTGATGCAGCCCGTACAACGCCTTTCGGAGCTTGAGCACCTTGTGCTCCTTGCTGGTGATGACAAACCCTGGCGGCTGCTCGACGTAGACCTCCTCCTCCAGGTCTCCGTTCAAGAACGCCGACTTGACATCCATGTGGTGCACCTCCCATCCTTCGTGCGCTGCGAGGGCGATGATCAGGCGCACCGAGTCCAGTCGCGCCACCGGCACGAACACTTCGTCGTAGTCAATTCCGTGCCGCTGTGCGTAACCCTTCACCACGAGGCGTGCCTTATGCTTGGACACCGCCCCATGCTCGTCCCTCTTCACCTTGAAGACCCACTTCAGGCCAATCGCCCGTCGGCCCGGTGGGAGGTCGGCGAGAGACCACGTCCGGTTGTCCTCAATCGAGTCCATCTCCTCCATCATCGCCTTCCTCCAGCTGGGGCTGCGTTCCGCCTCGGCGAACGACGTAGGTTCGTCGGAGCTCATGGCGTGGAGCTCCTCCGTCACCAGTGCCCGTGGCGCGAAGCCAAGCGGGGAAGCCGGCCCGATGATGTTTTCGATCTTTCGAAACCGGAGAGGGGCGTCGTCGTCGTGGTCAGCGTCCAAGTGCTCGCCGGCCTCGCTCGGCGGTGAGGCGAACTCCACCTCCTGTGCCCCGCTGGATCCCGCAGGTACAGCTCCTCCACCACCATGAGGTGATGCCGGCGGCGTCAGCTCATCCTCCTCAGTTGTGGTTCCAGGTGCCTCCTCAGTGCCATCAGCCACCGAAGGTCCCTGGTTTACGATCGAGTACTCCACCGTGAACACGTCGTCGTTGCCGTTCGGCTTGCCATCGACCTGCACAGAGTCCCACTCCCACTGTGCTCCTTCGTCGAACACCACGTCGCGCGTCACGTGGACACGCTTCGTGATAGGGTCGTAAGCGCGGTACGCTTTGGAGCCGTGCTCGTAGCCGATGAAGATCATCTTACAGCCACGATCCTCGAGCTTCTTCAGATGCGGCGTCGTGTTCCGAACGTAGACGATGCAGCCGAACGTCCTCAAATGATGCACTGCCGGCTTCTTCCCATGCCATGCTTCGAACGGCGTCATGCCGTCCACGCTCTTCGTCGGGCATCGGTTGAGGATGTATATCGCGGTGGTCACAGCCTCGCCCCAGAACCAGCCCGGCAGCCCCTTCGCCTTGAGCATACTCCTCGCTGTCGCCACCACCGTCCCATTCCGTCGCTCGACCACGCCGTTCTGCTGCGGGCTATATGGTGCGGTGTGTTGGCGATGTATCCCTTCTCCGGCGCAATACTCCGCAAACTCGATCGACGTGAATTCTCCACCACGATCGGTCCGAAGTGCCCCCAGCTTCAGCCCGGACTCCCCCTCGGCCCGTGCCTGGAGTTCCTTGATGGCAACCGCAGCGCGATCCTTCGTAGGAATGGTGGCTACCCACATATAACGGCTAAGGTCATCGACGAGCAACAAGAAGTACCTGTTGCCGCTTGGGGTTGCTGGTGTGATTGGCCCGCACAGATCGCCATGCACAAGCTCAAGTCGCTGCTTCGCACGATACTCCGCTTTCCCTGGAAATGGGGTGCGCTTCTGCTTCCCAGCCAGACATGCATCGCACAGCTGGTCCACCTGTCCGATCTCCGGCAGTCCGCGCACCAGCTCCTCCCGAGCTAGCTTCCGGAGCGCCGCCATGTTGACATGGCCGAAGCGATCATGCCAGCGCCATGCCACCTCGTCGCCGCGCCCGCGCACCGCTAAGCACATCTGCGGTGCTATCTTGATCCGAAGAAGGTATAGACGATTCGCCTCGCGCGTCACCCTTGCCAACAGTTGACCGCCGAGCTCCCGAATCCGCATAACGCTATCTTCGATCTCGATCTTGTAGCGGACCTCGTCTAGCTGGCCAAGACTCACGATGTTCGTCGTCAACCGTGGAATGAAGTAGACGCCGTCGAATGAACGGAGCTCCCCGTTCTTTCGTTGCGCGTCCCACTGCTCCTCAGTGAGATACAGCTTGCCCTCGTGCTGTAGTGACGCCGGGGGTCCATTCAACTCCTCCTCCGCCTCTTGCAATCGCCCGGTGAGATCGGCGACCGTCATGGTGGATGGATCGAGCAAGGTCTTGATCGCAATCGCGATCTGCTTGAAGCGAGGAGGCAGACTTCGTAGCATCTTGGCTACGATCTCCTTTTCCTCCATCTCCTCTCCTAACGTGGTGAGGTGCGCCGCCATGCCATTGAGGCGTAGCGCGAACTCCTCAACGGTCTCGTCGTCATTGAACGAGGCGAGGTCGAATTTGCGACGCAGCTGTTGCGCCGTTGCCTTCTTCACACGATCGTCCCCGATCCTCATGGTCGCGATTGCGTCCCAGGCCTCCTTGGCCGTCTCCTTGGAGCCGATCGTCGACACCATCTCGGGCGGGACCGCACTCACCAACGCATCGAGCGCCATCATGTCTTCCTGCTCATCGGCAGTGCCCTTCTCGATGGCATTCCATAACGCTCTCGCCTTCAGCTTCACCTTCATCATGAGCGCCCAGTCAGAGTAGTTGGTCTTGGTGAGAACGGGGTAGCTATTCCCGCCGCCCACCTCACGAATCACTCTCTGGATCACGGTGCCGGAGGCATCGGCTTTCTTGCTCCCATCGCCTACGATCACGGCGCCGGAGGTATCGCCTGTCTTGCTCTCATCGCCCATGGTCCCTGGATGAAACTCGCTCTGATACCAGTTGTTGGAAATAAACTCACGCGAACACAGTGAACACGGTCTTGTTTTGTGAAGCTGAATCGACTACGGTTTCTGTAGCCTCTGTACTGCTTAAATAGAAGTTTACATGGAAACTAATAAATGCCTACAATCAGGCGACTAATTTAGCCTACGCTAATAAGGAAAAGATAATGCAATCATATCCTAATATAATCTTTTCCTAATCTAATAAAGGAAAATGGGATCACAAGGATTATTTCCTAACAGGGACGGGCTTGAGCCCGCTTTTCGTGAGCGGGAGGAAGAGTTTCTTAGCATTAATTATTAGGTTTATATTTCTATAAATAAACGGGAATCTTCTTACTAATTATTAGGATTTCCTAGCATTTATTACTGATTCTCTAGAATCACGTCCTTTATTAGTATCGTAGTAGAGTCTATAAATAGGCATAAACCCTTTTGTAATAATCATCTTATCTCATAATAAAGAAGGTTATTAGCCTAAAGGATTTGGGGCAACTTTATTTTATTGTTGATTTGGGCAATGGTGCTTCACCGTTGATATTCAATTTTCGTTCTTATCAAGTGGCCCGACCTGCCGGATCCCGTTCTCGCCGGAATGACGAGATCAAACACCGATTGTTTGGATAAGTTGGAGACCGATCAAGCCGACATAAGGGAAAAGCTGGATGCGCAAGGTGCAAAGCTGGACGCACAAGGTGCAAAGCTGGACGCACAAGGTGCACAATTGGCCGAAATCACGGCGTCCTTGGCTGCGTTGTCAAAGGTGATTCTGAAGTCATCAGAGGAGAAGACGGAGGTGTCCGTCATGGGCCACGTGACGCTGCCCGCGGACGATCAGGTTCTTGGGGGTGCCCTGACGCTTTTGCAGTTGTTTGAAGGGATAGATTCGATTTGGTGGATAGCACGGGCCGGACAACAGTTCGAATTAAACAACACACCGCCGGGAAGGAAGGTGGCTGCAGCTGGAGTTGCCATGGATGGATCTGCCTTGCACTGGTTGAGATGGACGAAAGCGCGAAAGCCTGTGATTTCATGGGACGAGTCCACGCAGGCGTTGGTGGCACGTTTCGATACGCGATTTAAGGATAGTAAGTTTGAGCGGTAGTCTGGAGTATGACAAATAGGCACAGTGGAGGATTACATCTGTCCAATTGGCGGGTCAAGTTACGGGGCTATCTGATGCACATTATTTGGGCTATTTCATGAACGGATTGAAGGGCCCGATCCGGGGATCGTTGCGTCTTCTTCGCCCAAATGATTTGGAGAGGGCAATTGAACGAGCAAGGGATATAGAGGATAATATGTCTTTTCAGAGTGGAGGGCGAGAGGGTCAGACTTTCAATGGTTCGGGGACGAATTCGGGCAATTTTTCGAGGCTGCCCGGGGAGAGTAATGCGACAGCAGTGGGTGGTAGTGCGCGGGGTTCGACCGGGAGCTTCTCTAAACCGGCCACGCATTCCCTCGGAACGAATTCAGGACTATCCGGACAGTCCATTGCCCGCTCCAGATTCACTCGACTTCCACCGAGGGTATTAGAAGACCTAAGAGCAAAGGGGTTGTGCTTTAAGTGTAAGAAACCAGTTACACCTACGCATGACTGTCCGTTCAAACAACTAAGAGTGATGTTGGCTGAGGAGGACGAAGTTGATCTCCAACAGTACCAGTATTATGAGGTGACGGGGCAGGAAGAAGTTCAAAAAGACCAAGTGTGTTCAGATGAAGAAGGTGGCAATCTTCTGGTTTATTCCATGGCCGAAATTTCCTACCCTCGCACGATGAGGTTACGCGGCATCGTGGGAGGATGCATGGTGACGATATTGATTGATAGTGGCTCAAACCACAATTTTATTTCCTCATCCTTGGTTTCCTTGCTTCAATTTAACCCGAATAAGACGGGCAAATGCAATGTGCAGTTAGGCGACAGGCATAGACATGAGTCAGAAGGGGTGTGTAAGCAGCTACCTATCTCGTTTTCAGGGTGCGCTATCAAGGTAGACTATTATGTGTTCGCTTTGGGCGGGGTTGACGTAATTCTGGGAGTTGCATGGCTCGCTACGCTGCGAGAAGTTTGCACGAAATGGGGAAACTCTAACCATGAGTTTCGAGTGGGGTGGCAATCGAGTGGAGTTACGAGGGGATCTCGCGATGTGCCCCAATGTGGTGGGAAGCCATTCTGTGGAGGCGGAATTGCCCGAGAGTTTGGAGATGACAATGGGGTCGGTGTGGGAGCCCGAGGAGGTGCTAGCATGGAGGAAGGAACATAAAAAGGGTGCAGAAGATGAGCAACTATTTAAGGCGGTAGGGCAGCGCGGGGTTGATGCTACTTTGATGAGTAAGATCTCCTAACCAGTTTCCATATTTCTACATTGAGGACAAGGTTGTTTCGAAGGGGAATGGAATTGATAGAGAGCGGGGCAAAGGCCGAGGCCCATATTTGCTTACCGAAGGCGGGGACGGGCTTGAGCCCACTTTTCGTGAGCAGGAAGAAGAGTTTCTAAGCATTAATTATTAGGATTATATTTCTATAATTAAACGGGAATCTTCTTACTAATTATTAAGTTTCCTAGCATTTATTACTGATTCTCTAGAATCACGTCCTTTATTAGTATCGTAGTAGAGTCTATAAATAGGCATAAACCCTTATGTAATAATCATCTTATCTCATAATAAAGAAGGTTATTAGCCTAAAGGCTTTGGGACGACGTTATTTATCGTTGATTTTGGGCAACGTTTATCGTTGATTTGGGCAACGGTGCTTCACCGTTGATTTTCGATTTTCGTTCTGATCATCGACCTTCGTGTATCAACGCAAGAAGCCCAGTCGGAATCTGAAAAAGCCCAGATCTGAGAACCCAACGAACTAAAGAAAAACAGGCCCTGCCCTAGGGTTCCTTTAATGTATCGTAGCAAACAATGAACGGCCACAAGATGGGGCTTCCTCGGAGCTGCCATATATTGGCTAAGCTTGTGAACGACAAAGGTGATGTCCGGTCTTGTAAACGTCAGGTACAGCAATCGGCCTATTAGACTTCGATATTGGTTGGGATTAGGCAGTAAGTCCCCCTCTGAATCAGTGAGCTTAACTTTTGGGTCCATGGGAGTCAAAGCAGGTTTTGAAGCCAAATATTCTGCATCTTCAAGCAGCTTGAGAGCATATTGACGTTGTGATAAACAAAAACCTGCAGATGATCTAGCAATTTCTATCCCAAGGAAGAATTTAAGCTGTCCCAAGTCTTGAGCTTAAATAAATTCTGCAAATAATGTTTAGTAGCATCGATAACCTTCAAACAAGGGCCAACAACAACAATATAATCTACATACACAAGCAAGATAACAAGATCTAGATCCTTACCCTTAACAAATAATGAGTAATATGACTCAATTTGCTTAAAACCAAACCGAAGTAATGCTTGAGAAAATTTTGAGATCCATTGTCTAGATGATTGTTTAAGGCCATACATTGATTTGTATAACCCACACACTAACTTATTGGATGAATTCACAGTATTTGGAACTGAATATCCCAATGGAATATCCATATAGACTTCTTCCAATAGATCCCCGCTAAGAAAAGCATTATTTATGTCAAGTTGAAACAAATGCCACTTGCTAGAAGCAGTCAAAGAAAGTATGATTTTCACTGTAGCCGATTTAACAACAGGAGAAAAAGTTTCAATGTAGTCGATACCTTCCCTTTGGTTATAGCCTTTGGCTACTAACCGAGCCTTATACCTTTCGATAACTCCTTCGGAGTTGTACTTGGCTTTGTATACCCATTGACACCCTATAGATTGCTTTCCTACAAGTAGAGGGACTATGTTCCAAGTTCGATTGCTATCCATAGCTCTTACCTCTTCTTCCATGGTCTCGCTCCAATGTTTGTGCAAGATAGCTTGGTGGTAGTGCTTGGGTTCTGAAATGGCTGAAGTGCAAAGAATGTATTGTCTGTACTTGGATGATAGCATGTCAGAAGTCATGAACCTTGACAAAAAATATAAGGCCGAAGTTGTACGAAAATTGTTGCAATGGAAATCCTGCAAGTAAGAAGGCAATTTGATCTGTCTGCTTGACCTTCGAAGCACCTGTTCCCCATCTGCTACACCATTATTGACATCACTGCTGAAATCTTCTTCTGCATTTTGTATTTCTGATGTTGTTGAATTTCATTGCTACTCCTCACAATTTCAACTTCCATATGATTTTTCACAGGTTAGGCAGAACAAAGTCTGACCACATGTCTATCACAGAAGCCTCGCCATTCCTTGGACAACTATCAGCTGAAGGGAAGACATGTTCCTGAAAAGAAACATATCTGGAAACAAACACAGTTCTAGTTTTTAAATCTAAGGGCTTGTATCCTTTAATACCATTAGGATATCCTATAAAAACGCATGGCTTAGCTCGAGGCTGGAATTTATTTCTATTAGCAGTCAATGTAGAACCAAAACACAAACACCCAATACTCTCAAACTCATATAATCAACTGGTTTTTGAAATAAGATCTCAAATGGAGATTTATTTTTTACAACCTTAGATGGCGTTCTATTGATTAAGAATGTAGCAGTGAGCACGCATTCACTCCAAAAGTCAATAGGTAAATAAGATTGAAACAATAAAGACCTACCACATTTAAAAGATGGTGTTTTCTTTCAACTATTGAGTTTTGTTGGGACACAAGAAAATTGTTGCAAAGTATCTGTGTTATGAAAGAATCAGCAAGATTCAGTTCTTTAGCATTATCAGTCCTAAACATCTTGACTACACATTTGAATTGTGTCTTAACCATTTGGAAGAAAAACATGATGACTGATTTTGCCTCTGATTTTTGCTTCAGCAAAAAAGTCCATGTAAATCTTGAATGGTCATCGACCAAAGTAAGGAAAAACATGTGGTTACTATATGAAGCAACTTGAAAAGGAACCCATATGTCACAATATACTAAATAAAAACGGAACATGAAACTTTTTGGATCAGAAAAAGGCAACCTTCGTTGTTTTGCCAAAAGACATATTTTACAAAAACTGCTCTTATCATATACTTTATTACACTTTAGGATCTGCCTCAAGAACTCTATCTTTTCATATGAAGGATGTCATAACCTCTTATGCCAAGTATCTGGTGTGATTTTAGCAAGCAACTAGAAGAAACTACTTTAAAATTCGAAGGGATTACATTAGCTACATCAAACAAATATAATACTTGCACCAAGCTACCCTTTCCAATCAATCGTTGTGTCGTATTTGAATCACAACATGGTTAGCAAAGAAAATCACGTGTAGATCATTACTCATTGTTCATGCGCTAACTGAAATTAAATTGAATGAATTCAGGAATGTACAAGACATCCTTCAATACTAGTCCATTGTCCAAATTTATAGTACCAGCTTTATTTACATGAATGACTGCATTATTTGGCAAAGTAACACATGTAGGGGATATGCCATATAAAATATTAATAGAATCTTTCTTGCAACAGATGTGCCTTGAAGCACCAGAGTCAATAATCCAATAATTGTTTGATGAAATGAAGGTATACCAAAAGCTAAACAGATACCTTCCGACTTATCTGTGGTCGGCATATTGGAGAGGTTCTGACCCGATTGATTAACCAATAGCTAAAACTGTTGAAGTTGGTGGGGATTAAGCTGCTGGATGAAACTCTCAGCAATGTTCATTGTCTTAGCAGCTTTATTGTTTCCATCGACATGCTCATCTGTGGAGACTTGATTGATTCTTCCAAATTTTGGCTTGTTATGTTCCTTAGGAATTGATGAACTGTTCATATTCTGCGCCTTGAACCCAGGAGGAAATCCATGGATTCTATAACAAGTTTCAATTGTGTGACCCGGTCTACCACAATGCGTACAAAATGGCCGATTGCCTTCTTTCCTTGACTGACCTGAGATCTTTCTAACTTCTGAGGATGCAATATTTTGAGATCTTTCCCATGAAGCATAGTACCCTCGTCAGGTGCAAGAATAGTACCATCGATGAAACCTTTCTTGTTCTTCACGGACAAGGCGATGGACATCGATCTTTCCCATGAAGCATAGTTGTCTCCGATCAAAGGTTGATGAGCAAGCACCAGGCTGGGACTATCTGTGTGATGTAGATAATATGGATGTAAAGGATGATCTAAAACTGGTGCTGTGGAATTGATCGTTGAATCAGCCATCTATGTCGAAGGATTATTTGGGCGATTTCAAAGTTGATTCCGCTACAGAGATGAGAGGATCTTAAATTCTTGATGCCAATCTATTGAGGATTAGAGAGGCTCAAAATTAAGTCTGTGAAGAGTTACAAGAATCTTGAAATCGATTCTGTAGGAGATGTTTGTTTGTGCGATTATGAGAGATTAATCAGATGAAAATCGCAGCATAGTGCGCTCTGATACCATAATAGATTTTCACATTAATAACTGAGAGTTCTATTAACCAGTTTCTTAACAGAGACTGAAAAGTAATTAAATGAATGACGAAGGGATACAGATATTTATCTCTCTTTCATCCTAACTACTTTATCTAACTATAGCAGAATAATACAGCACAACTATTTTATAGCAATTGTTTCATCTGAGTGAGTGTTGCTCTTCAACTACATCTTCAACATGCATATCTTCCAATAGTTACTAAATAAAAATCTATATAATCTGTTATTTGATGATTCAATCACAAAATATATATTAATTATATTTAAAGATACCAGTTTGACTCCAGTTTGATTCAGGTTTTATATCAGTTAAACCACTAAACCCAATAAAATTTTCGGTCCAGTTCGGAAATCCGGTCTCGGAACCTTTCTTCGAATAAGATGTAAAACACAAAGGGTCTTAGCCTTTGACGTGGTCAAGTTTAAAAATAGCAATCTTGACTTATTTTTTTGGTCAATAGCACTCTTTTTAATTAACACTTAATCATCTTCTTGTAATCCCTTATTATTAATAAAAAAAACAAAAATAAAATACAACGCCTGAAATGAATTAAAAGATGCACGTCCATTTTGCAGCAGAAAGCATTCATTCCACCTCACCGAATTATTCTTCTTCTTTTTCATCGTCCTTAAGAAAAATCACCTACAATTTCTTCTGCTTCTGCAAGTCCGTCAACCCGACCTCATATCAGCTTCTTCACAGGCGAAGGAACACTCGAAAGTCCTCAGTGAAAGATTTCGATCACGCTTCACTATAAGTATTTTTCCTTGTCGTATTTTGAATATAATCATCTAAATTGTAACTCTCAGTCCTAAACCATGTTTCCAAGTAAATAGGTTCTCAGAGCTTCGAAATTCCGATCTGGAATGCCGAACATGTTCATTGTTCGCTTTTTAAAACGTCCAGTTGATCAGGGGACCCTGCTTGAAAGCAGGCAACCCGCGCGTTAGATCATGGGACCCTATATAAAAGCAGGAGTCCCGCACAATAGCGCGGCAAATAAATTCACGGGACCCGTGCATAAATTCATGGGACCCGCGCATCAGTGCATGGTTCCCGCACATTAGTGCCGGTGCATTAGATCATGGGACCCGCACATAAATGCAGGGTACCTGCGCGCAAAAACTGGGGACCCGCGCAGAATCGCTTCTTATTGATAGGTCCCATTCCCCCACGCACACGTTGGTCGTAAACCCTAATTTCATTTTCTTCAAATGTTATATACTGATGTGTGGCCATGAGAGCGTCAAATTTCCGTTGGAAGGACTGTTAGTCGTGGTCATGCTTCATGCACTAGAGCTTGGGTCACACGCACTAGAGCTTGGGTCCCGTGCACAAGATCTTGGGTCCTACGCACTAGAGCTTGGGTCCCGTGCACTAGAGCTTGGGTCCCGCGCTATATGTTAGGGTTTTCGAAATGTCTTACGATTGTGCAAGTTGTAGGGCTACATTATCACACACTGCGTCCGAAAATAACATTTTTAAATAATCCCATAAACAAAACAAGAAGAATGCTGGCGGACGCCCAAATCGTCGCCCGACTCCACGAAATCGTCCGTAGCTCGGACACCTGGACTACCACGGCCGCCGTTGTCCGCCGTCGTCTAGAGGCCGACCTCGGCGTCGACCTCTCCCAAAGGAGGACATTCATCGTGGCCGAGATCAACAGGTTCCTATATGGAGACGACGATGCTCTCGAGGTCGACGGCAACGACGACGATGCTATGAGCGAAGTGATCCAAGGACAAGCACCCGAGGCTGTCCGAAACGACGCCGTGCAGAATGAACAAGCTCGGGTTGGAGAAGGGCGAGAAAATGAAAAAGAAGGGTAGAATAAATTATTTAATAATTTTATCAATATATGGTATGCTATTGTATTGAACGTGATAATGATTTACATCTAAATATTTTGGGTTTAATTTTAAGCATTATATATTATGACCCTGATCTAATTAGTATTGTATTTTAAATTAACTATATTTTATAATATTTAATTAGGTTTAAAAATATATAGATAGTTGTATTTAATTAGGTTAGTTATGTAATAAACATAAAGGGGTATTAAAGGGTTTCAGGTTTTACTGTAGAGAATGGCAAGCATCAGACCCTTGATAGAACAGTAAAAGTAAAAAAGCAACCACCACTTTAACTTTCAATTCAATTCAATCGTTCTTTCTCCTGCACACAAAACGCCCTGCAAATCGTTTCTCTGCAAGTAAAACCCAAATCCGAACCTCAATCGACAGTGGCAATCAGCGCGAACACCCAGAGAGTGAAGATATTTGTTCTACTCTTCGTCTTCAATTTAACCGATCGAACCCTAATTTGGTGCAGACCCGTGCTTGCAAGCATAGGACCGTGCTTGCAAGCATAAGACCGTGCTTAGAAGCATATGATCCATTTCACGGCACCCGCCCATAAGATGATGGTCCCAGCACGGGTCCACTGCGTATAAGCGTGGTCCCCTGCTTATAACGAGCGGGTTCCCTGCTCGTAGCATGTTGGTCCCATGACCTTGCGCATGTGAACAACATGGGACCCGCGCGCTACTAGCAGGGGACCCGCGCGTTATAAGCAGGGAACCCAAGCTTATACGCAGGGGACCCGTGCCTGGACATCATCTTATGGGTGGGTCCCGTGAAAATTCGCACAGCTCCCTTATCATGTGCAGGGGTCTCACTCGCATCTGTGCTTGAATGTCAGCATATGCGATGCGGTCCCATGCCCATATGTGCATAAGGGTTTTCTATTGTCAATATTCAGACCAAGTAACTGGCTAAAATGTGTTTTACGTATAGATTAGGCTGTGTTGAAGAAGCAGTTGGGCACAGGGGACGAAGTTCCCGATTGCCGTCTTACGCTGATCTCGTTACACAGCGAGGCCAGCGAGCTGATAAGACAGTGTCTTAACTAGGAAGAGTGCCGAGAGTCCGTTCAGCTGCCTTGTTATGGCCGAGCCGGATTTAACCTCTCGCTTCAGTTGCTGTGGTACTTCATCCAGAGGCAGACCACTCTACACAACCATGAAGAGCTGTGGATGATTGTTGGCAACAAACCACTCCGATTTCAAAATTGGAGTACTACCTAATCACCGGGCTCAAGTTCGAAGCAGCGCTACCGCCAGTGAACGGCAACGAAGCATGTCAAACATACGTTGGAGGAGTTGGCTGGCGATGAGGAACGTGTTGAGTTTGAGAAGCTGAAGTTGGTGAACGTCTACTTCGCCACGGCCGTGTTGTTGGCTCGAAAGTCAAAGAAGGATACCGTCGTCCCTGGGTCCTTCATCTCGCTGAAGACCGGTTTGCTTTCTCGCAGTATCCTTGGGGCAGCGTGGTTTCAAGGAGGTCATACGCGCTGTTAAAAAAAAATCTATGGGAGTGGCTGATAAGTGAGTTCGTACAGCCACTTCAGGTGATTTATAATTAAGCTTTGCCATACCTTGTTTTGACATGATTGCTAATATTTTTGCGTTATTTGTATTCAGATATTAGCATACGAGTGCATACCGGGCGTTGCAGACGAGTTTTCGAGGCGCAAAGAAGAAGATTTCACCCCAGGCATGCTTAGGTGGGTGACGACAAATTGGAGTCGCAAGGGATGCCCGAGTTTGAAGTTCGTCGGAGCTGTCGTTGACGTGTCCCATGTACGAGGGTTGATAGTGCCGTCAGCGGACGAGCTGGAGGGGCGTACTTTACGGACAGCGTTTTCGACGTTGGGGCGGCACACGAGCTATTCGATCGTGTGATGGGCCTACTCATGCAGGGAGCAGAGGTTAGGTGTTCCCGCGGCCACCGCCATCGCGGCGAGGGTTCTATCCGGCAGAATTTGGAACTTGAGACCATCCCCCAAATCGAGAGAAGGGGCCATCGCGACGATGATATGATGATTTAAGTACCCGTGAAATTTAATTACGGGATTTCCAATAAAACTAACGGGAGAAATAGTTAATTAGAAACCTTGTTGGATTAATTAGACAAAGATCTTAAGACTGTAGGAGAATAAGGATGGCACACAAAATATTTTTGTAATAAAATGTACTAATATTTTGGGCGCTTTACATGATTCGTGTGTTATGTGAATTACGTGCTACACGATATGTGTATGTTACATGTTTTACGATATTATTTGTGCCTATAAGATTACAAGCAATATACGATAGGCACTTTACAGGATATATGACTTATATGACGTGATAAGGACTTAGAAGAAATTTAAATAAATGGGTTCGATTATGTAGTTAGGAGAAAGTGTAAATATATATATATATATATATATATATAAGAAGTGTTATTTGAAAACTATAACTTCAAGTTCGACAATTTCCATAGGAAGGAAATAATTAAATATTGAAGTATTACTTAGGAATGAGAAGTATTTAGACATAGCATCGATTACTTAGTGTAAAGGGAAACTTGAATATTATTCTAATAATTATCACATGAGGATAGGATAAATACTAAAGTAGAAATGACGTCATTTGCTTAGTTAGAATAAGCAAAATACAAGATAGGAACGGGATTTAACAATTAAGAACATGAGAAAGCTATCAAAAGCAAGGGAAGAAAAGATGTGATAACACATTAGTGGAGCACTATCGAGAGTTTGGAACAGAACGCACACCCATAAGCTTGAAAGTAGGTATAATATTCTTACTCTAATTTCAAGTTTTCATTAAGTTAGTGACATGTTTTAAAGAAACTCCTAAATCGCAGAATATCATTTACTCAAGGTTTATATGTAGAGTTAGTTGTTAAGGGTTTAGAATGGTTAAAGTTCATTGGATATTTAAATTTTCTTGAGAAAAATAGGTTTTGGTCGAGGGTTTGGTATACCTCATGGTTAATAATTATTCTCTTAGGATTTGATGTTAACCTATTTAGGTATATATATAATTTGGGTTTGTACGAATAATTCTTGAGGTTTTTCAAAGGGGTTTAAATTGTTTTGATATTCAAAACTGTTCTTGGGAAGAACAGTGTTTTGATCGAAAAACCCCAGGTTCTTAAAGTGGTATATAATTTTATTAGAGGTTCATGAATTAAATTAGTTTGGCGAATCATAAGTTGTGGAGTGAGCTTCACGAATTGATTAGATCCACGAATTTGGAAGCTAGAAACTTTACGAATTGCATGAAAATAAAACTTTGCGAATCAGAGAGGAGCTCGCGAAGTGTATGTATAGGTCACGAATTCAGTAAACCAGGCCACTTCACGATAGAGTATGATGGAATTTCACGAAGCCTAGAATAGAATAATATTATAAACTACAAAGGAAGGGCATGTGACGAATTAAATAAGCAAAGTGAAAGTTTACAAGTTGAGTGGGATTGGGAATCGTGTATGTACCATGATGTTCACGAGATGTTTGAAGCTCGACATCTTAATTATAATAGACATGTACATCTCGACATTTGGTATAAAAACTTGAGATCTATTTTGATGATTGATATTGAGATCTATTGTAGGGATTAGCTCGAGATACATTTTGTAATTCATGTCGAAATCTCATGACCAAACTCGACATTTATGATCCATATCGAGACTGATATTAGTATAGGAGCTCGAGATTCTATGATTCATATCATATCGAGATTTATCTTTAAGGATGATATCGAAATCTTTATATATATATATATGTTAGGAATATTATAGAAGTGTCCAAAATATTGTTCTAAGTCTTGTAATTTCGTTACGATGTATTATCTTATGTATTTGGGTTGTGTTTGTAATGGGCTTGTTAGGGGCCCAATAAGCTTAAATACCTCTCAAGGTATTTAAGCTTAAACCCTAACAAGCATTAATCAAGTTTTCAGTCTTGCAAAACTCTCACGTATTCAACACTAAACCTCTATAGCACACTATTCACATATACGAAGGTTTAATCTGTTGAAGTGTTCTTGGATAATCTGGAATTACAAGTGGTATCAGAGCAAGCGTGTAGGTGAGGAAACTTCATTTCAAGCCTTAAAGATTTTAGCAGGGTGAGTTCTTGTGTGGTAGTTTATCTGTCGCAAAGCTAAGACTCATCTATATCAACTATTCTCGAAGATATTCTATTTTTGTTAAGGCGAGTTTGTGGAACTATCAGTTCTGAGCTATCAAATTGGTTTCCGTGAAGGCTGTGTCAGATTTGTTGGATTTCTATCTAAGACACTTGAAGAACAGCCCTGTTTTTCAGACTGTTCTTGAGTTTGCGCACGGAATTTCTTTTGGGAACTAGGTTTGCGAACTCAAGGATTTCTTTCGCTTTGCGTCATTTCACTTGGTTGGCTTTTTTAAGTTTGCGCATCGACACTTCGCAAAGTTCTACTTTGAGAGTTCAAAGTTCCCGAACCGTTAGATTTTCAAAGATCAACGCATCAGGTTCTCTCTCACTTCACGAATCCAGTTATCAATTCGCAAAATCAGAACTTTGCGACCTCTTGATTACTTTGCGAACTTGGACCACTTTGCGAACTCATTTGAACTAGATCACTTTGCGAACCCTACTCACTTTGCGAACCTTGTCAACCTTGCGAATCCACATATCTATTCGCAAAGTAACACGTCACTTCTTCAATTCGCAAAATTCAATTCCAACTTTCCTCACAATACACGTCAACGATCATATCCAAAACACAAGCAATGGACTCTTTCAGCATGGGAAATGATGTTAGACCTCCCATCATCCGACATGGAGAGTACGCAGTCTGGAAGAGAAGATTCATCAACTTCATAGAAAGAAGGACAATTCTGAAAATCTACTAGAATCTATTTACAATGGACCTACACAGTATTGGACAATAATTCCCGCCACTACTGACACCACCCCTGCAAGAGAGGAACAGAGAATCTTGAAAACTACTGATCAATGCAATGATGAAGAAAAACTGCGACTAAAGGCAGATAAAGTGGCGAAATCATACATGATGCAAGCCATTCCCAATGACATTTTGATGCAACTCGAATGTGGTGAGAGTGCAAAAGAAATGTGGGATGCTCTTCGAATTATGATGCAGGGGACAGAAGTCAATACAATGGCAAGAATGGCAAACACACTCATCTCGTATGACCGCTTTCATGCTAACAAAGGGGAAACTCTCCAAGAAACCTTCCATCGATTTCTTGTTCTTTTAAATGAGCTAAAGATGAATGGAGTCACAAAAAGTGTAATGGAAATCAATATCAAATTTTTAGGATCACTTCATCCAGAATGGGAGGCTACTACAATTATGATAGACAGATGAACGACCTAACTATAGTTAGCATTCATACATTATTCGACTACCTCAATCAACATTCCAATCATGTGGAGAAACGAAGGGAGGAAATCAAACCAATAGGAAGCGAATCGCTTGCTCTTATGACTGAACGATCATCAAGAAAACAATTCAAGGACAAAGAAATTATCCAGTCATGTCAAGTTAAGGAGGGAGAAGACTCTGGTTCTGATGACGAATTCAAGGATCTTACCAAACATGCAGACCAGGAAATCACCCTCAAAGATCTTGCTAAGCAACTCGCTCTAGTCTCGAATTTCGTGCAGAGGAAATATTATAAGAAGACTGGTTCCTCCTCCAATCGTCAAAGAACTTCCTCCAACTCTAAAGGAAAGACTCAGGATGAGGACAACAACTCTGAAACTCCTCAACAAGGTGGCAAATGCTTCAACTGCGGCAAGAATGGACACTTTGCCAGAGAGTGCAGAATGCCCAAGAAAAAGGACGTTAACTATTATCGCAGAAAAGTTCAATTAGCTGAACAAAAAGAAAAGGGGCTGGTCTTAATGGCAGAAGAGGATCATTGGCTTGAAGATACCTCAGACAGCGAGAATGAGAACGTGGCACTGATGGCCAAACTAGATGACGAAGAAGATGGAGTTGGAGCTGAAGGTAGCGAGTCAGACAGGGAAACTTCTAACAATTCAGACATAGTGGAGGTAAGTGAAGCAGATTATGATTCCTTACTTAAGATGAAAAATGAATTTTTATCCTTATATAAATCTAACAAATTTGGGAAAAAGAAAATCAAAGAACTTGAAACTAACTTAGAGAAAAATTTAGCAGTATTAGATAAGTTTAGATATGATTATGCATGTGAGAAGAATCGTGTAATTGTGGCAAATGAAAAAATTGCTAAGCTAGAAATACAAGTGCAAAAATCCGAAGCTAAAGCCAAGGATTTAGAAAAGGAAATGAAATCTCATAGAGATCAGGCAATGGATGCTACAATTAAATATGACTTACTAAGTAAAGAACGGGAAAGACTGTACTCCAAAATAAAAAAATTGGAGGGCATCTTAACCCGACGAGATCAATCAGAACAAACGATCTTCTTGAACAAACCAGCTAATGTTGATTTTTATAATCCCCATAAAGGACTAGGTTTTGAAAACCCATGTAAGTTAAAACAAGGCATATCAAGTGCACCTTATCTATGTGATCTCAAATTCATGCAGACAGGTTGCCTGGCAAATCTCATGTCTTTCGTAAGTAAAGATGAGACACCAACACACAGTAAAACTCAAACATCATTTGATTATACAGAGTTAAATGACAGTAATAAAGATCGAAATTGTCCAGCAATAACAGAATTTGAATCAGATATCCCACGTCCAAAGGAAGGAGAAACACCGATAGTTACATATACAACAGGATATATGCCTGATTGCATAAAGAAAATCAGTGATCTTCACTCCACTATCGAAAACGAGAGAAAGTCATTTGGAGAAGAAAGGCAGAAACTTCTTCAGGAAATATACTCACTTAAAGAAAAATTAAGATTACACACAATATCATACACCTTAGTTTCGCATGACAAAATTTCCTGCACTAATACATTGAAATTTTCAGGACCCACAAAAGAGCCATTGAAGGGGCAAGTATGGGTTAAAAAGGAAGATATCTTGAAGAAGACTAGTGATCTCAATACACCTTTTGTCATTGAGTATTTTTCTCCCAGAACTTTTGTACCATCTTTTCGCCATGTATCGAAAAAATTGTCTTCTAAATCAAAAACAAAGCTTTCCGTGCATGATCATGTCACCAAGCAAACTCACAAAACAATTCATAAAAAAAAAATACAAAGTCAAGACACGAATCAAAATCAAAAGCTATCAAAAAACCTATGCACAAATGGGTTCCAAAGCTTCCGACTTCAGGAACGCAAATCCCAACCCTAGAAATAACTAGTGACTCTGCGTCATCCACCAACAAAGGACAATCTAGGGAATCTAACCGGACTAATATATATAATAGAGGTGGACCCATATTTCAATGGGTACCTAAAACCCTCTAGTTTTATTTTGCAGGCCCTTCATGTGTGGTACTTAGATTCTGGTTGCTCCACACACATGACTGGGACAAAGGAACTGTTGAGCAACTACGTTGATAGACCAGGAGGATTGGTACGCTTTGGCAATAGCAATGGAGCCAGAATCCTTGGTTATGGCGATCTCATATGCAATCGACTCACAATTAAACAAGTCTCGTATGTTGAAGGGCTGACACACAACCTCTTATCAATAGGACAGTTCAGTGATTTTGGACTCCAAGTTGTGTTCCTAAAGAAAACTTGCAAAATTCTCAATGCCAATGGTGAAGAACTTCTCACTGGAACTCGCAAGACAAATCTCTACACCATTGATATTAGAACTGTCAAACCAAAGACTGACATCTGCCTAATCTCCAAAGCAACTTCAGAACCCCCACGAAACAATTACTCATTGAATGTGCATTTTATTGTATTATCAAAAAAGAATTCATACGTAATTAAGTAGTTAAATATTTAAACAGGGAATTTTAAAGGTCAGTCGTAGTTCTATTTTTGAATAATGGTAATATATAAGCAATAACCTTTATCAATAACTAAATAAATACAAAAGACATAGCCTAATTTTAAAAGGATCCTTTAACAGCGCAATTAAGCAATGCAACTTATGCAATTAAGCGACTATTAAATACAATATTCAGTACTACGCTTTCAGGCCTCAATTTTGAAGGATGTCAACAATTACATTTTCTGTAACAGTTTTCCATAATATACTCTCAGTAATATAATGTTGGTATCAACCACTAACCATTATTAATACTTAAATAAATACAAAAGTCACTACTTAATCTTAAAGGGAACCTTTAATTGTGAATAGTTAGATAGTCAAAATTGAATAAATATTTGACCCTTAAAAACACAATTAAGTAATAGAACTTGTGCACTTTACTCACATTAGCCTTCAGAGTATATGCGGATTCATGAACATACGTTGGTATAGTTGTATGTATGCTAGTAATAAAATACAATATTCAGTCATTCGTTTCCAGTTGTCAAGTTTGAAGAACATCAACACTTACATTATTATAACAGCTTTCTATAATACAGTGGTAGTAATATAATGGACTAGAAGCTAAACAGCTGTCCTATTTCATTGTTATTATAAACGACTTGATATGTATTTAAGTAATTCAATAGTAATTATGGAAAGAATTATAAGACTCTGACACATTTTATTTTCAATTGTTGTGCATTTTATTGGATTATTATAAAAGAATTTATATGTAATGAAGTAGTTAAATATTTAAACATGGAATTTTAAAGGTCAGTCGTAGTCTACTTTTGAATAATGGTAATATATAAGCGATAACCTTTATCAATAACTAAATAAATACAAAGGCATAGCCTAATTTTAAAAGGATCCTTTAACAACGCAATTAAGCAATGCAACTTATGCAATTAAGCGATTATAAAATACAATATTCAGTACTACGCTTTCAGGCTTCAGTTTTGAAGGATGTCAACAATTACATTTTTTGTAACAGTTTTCCATAATACACTCTCAGTAATATAATGTTGGTATCAACCACTAACCATTATTAATACTTAAATAAATACAAAAGTCACTACTTAATCTTAAAGGGAACCTTTAATTGTGAATAGTTAGATAGTCAAAATTGAATAAATATTTGACCCTTAAAAACACAATTAAGTAATAGAACTTGTGCACTTTACTCACATTAGCCTTCAGAGTATATGCGGATTCATGAACATACGTTGGTATAGTTGTATGTATGCTAGTAATAAAATACAATATTCAGTCATTCGTTTCCAGTTGTCAAGTTTGAAGAACATCAACACTTACATTATTATAACAGCTTTCTATAATACAGTGGTAGTAATATAATGGACTAGAAGCTAAACAGCTGTCCTATTTCATTGTTATTATAAACGACTTGATATGTATTTAAGTAATTCAATAGTAATTATGGAAAGAATTATAAGACTCTGACACATTTTATTTTCAATTGTTGTGCATTTTATTGGATTATTATAAAAGAATTTATATGTAATGAAGTAGTTAAATATTTAAACATGGAATTTTAAAGGTCAGTCGTAGTCTACTTTTGAATAATGGTAATATATAAGCGATAACCTTTATCAATAACTAAATAAATACAAAGGCATAGCCTAATTTTAAAAGGATCCTTTAACAACGCAATTAAGCAATGCAACTTATGCAATTAAGCGATTATAAAATACAATATTCAGTACTACGCTTTCAGGCTTCAGTTTTGAAGGATGTCAACAATTATATTTTTTGTAACAGTTTTCCATAATACACTCTCAGTAATATAATGTTGGTATCAACCACTGACCATTATTAATACTTAAATAAATACAAAAGTCACGACTTAGTGTTAAAGGGAACCTTTAATTATTAATAGTTAGTAGTCGAAATTGAATAAATATTTGACCCCTAACAACACAATTAAGTAATAGAACTTATGCACTTTACTCACATTCGCCTTCGGAGTATATGCGGATTCATGAACATGCGTTTGTATAATTGTATGTCTGATAATAAAATACAATATTCAGTCATTCGTTTCCAGTTTTCAAGTTTGAAGAACATCAACACTTACATTATTATAACAGCTTCCTATAATACAGCGGCAGTAATATAATGTTGGTACCAATTTCTTATTGGCAATATTATTGTTGTGTATATTCATCATATTGAACGATAAATGAACTTAGAATTTCAAGGTAGACGGTGAAATAGGTAGCTCAACATACTAAAGAAGATCAAAACAACGCTAAGATAAGAAAATATTCAGAAAAACTAGTGGGGCTGGTCCATTGGTTCCTTCTTGATCTTATTGCGTTTACTCTTCTGAAACGTTGCTAAAATAGCATCCTCATCATCTTTATTGCTTTCTATTGCACAGAGATCCTTTGCAGCAGCTCGAGTTCTCATCACGCTTTTTCCCATAGGCACCTTTGGTTTTTCTGTACAGTCCTGCAATTCATCTGAAAGAACGCATTCAACCATGAATACCCTATCCGACAGGGGATGCGAAACCTGAAGAGCACCAACCGATCCCTGCATTTAGAAAATGAAACACAATCAACCACCATCAAAACATTCGCAGACTATCTCTGGCTTTACCTCGGCTGACTTTTGCTGATCGGACACGTCCTTAACATCAAGAATTTCCGACATACGGGTAACCATCAAGATTTTATATAAACTTTTAAAATCAAATGGCTTGATCCTCACAAAAAAGTTAAAAGACTTCCCAACTAAAGAACGAATACAATCAGGAAGCTCTTCAACTCCAATATCGTCGTCTTCAATTACAGTATTCTGTGACAATTGAAAAATACGTGACGACAATTCTATTATCAACATATAGGTAAAAATAGCTACTCACCATAGTGTTCCTCAGGTCTTCCGCCGTTGTATTCGTATATTTCTTAGCTGGCCCGTCAAATATAACAAAAGTACCCGATTCAGAGCCATCAGCAACGGCCACCTCAATACGGAAACTATGCAAAGAAAAATGTAGTAAATAAATACGAATGAATTACTTCACCGGGCGGTAGTTGCTAATATATCACAGTGAACAATACCGCAAAACCCCCAAAGCATTCAAATTATCACATTTGTTGCAAATTAGCGATTCCTCAGACTTTCTCAACTTGGATGAACATGTGGAGCAAGAAATATAACTCCAACCACTTCGGCTAATTTATATCAGTTATCTTTGCTTCGCATGAAAAATCACGCTCCTAATGAACAAAGAACGTTACTGCAATGGAACGACGTAGCATGCTATCGTATAAATATATGAACGAACCTGTTCAGGGTCCGAACGTAGCATAGCGCATATATCCGACAGATTGCTCTTTGTTACTGGTCTGACATTGGTAACTAATGGCGTAGATGTAGAACCGTTTTCTAGATTCATCCTATAAAAATTAACATAAACCGTTAAATCAATAATAAAAAATACAAAATTACAGAATAGATGGAACTGTACACATGAACAAAGGAATTCTTACCGTTTGTGGAACTCCAAAACCGACGGGCCATCTCCATTAATGTAAAGAGCACTTGAAGAGGTTGTATTCAGATATAAACCACCTGATTAAATAATTAAACGACAAATATTTGGTGAGCAGAAAACAGTACTTCGACATACAAAACACCTTGAAACATCTGTGGATTGATATTCGTCACAATAATCACAGTATCGCCCCCAACAATTCCTTTCAGCCTCTTATAAAACTCGCGCGACTTCTCATCCCAAGCAGTAAATGTTGCAGGTAGCCGCTACAAATAAAAACATTTCCTCATCGACAATTGACAAAATGAAGACTATGAATGAGAATAATAAGATTGTTGACAAAAAAACATACCCTATATTCACCATAGTCCGCGATGAATTCCCATTACCATTGTCATCCGACTCAAAAATGGATGAAACCAGTGCAATGACATCTAATGGGGGGGGGGGGGGGGGGGGTAAATTTCTTTGATCAACCAAATAACTCCGCGTGGCCCAAAAGGAGTACATAGCCATTCTATAGAGAAAGGGGAGCAAACCTGGTAAATAAATCTGCAAACCGGCATTTGTCTCAAAATACTGAGAGGAACGAAACTGAAAAATTGTTCTGTTTTTATCATAAGATCATGAGCAACACCCCGAGACATAGTCGTACGTCTATTGTAACGTATCATATAACTATGCTCTGTTGTACGATATCTTTATGGAGAATTGACAATATCGAAGTTTGATATCGAAAACAAATAGCCCACTTCAAGTAGCCGCTCAAAATTTTCCACCAGCACACTATTAATTGTAGCTTGCATGAGAGTATCCTGCAACAAAACAAAGAAACTTAGACTGGGTTGGGTGGGGGTGGGGGTGGAATTGCATATAAAGTAAAATTTAATACCACTTCATCTAGTAACATTAAGCCAACTAACATCAGTTCTCCATTTCTTCTAAAATTAGTAGCTCTCCAGGACCGCAACGGCCGAACAATTATTGTAGTGTTTCCCATCTTCGGGGTTAAAGAGTTAAGTACGGAATAATTATTCGGTAGAACCATGATGATTTTAAAACTACACAACTAATACTGTTTCTTAATATTAAGAATTGGACGAAGGATTCTGTATATATGTAAGAATAATATGAAGCGATTAATTGTCATAGGATTAAAAGAAAAACCTTTCAACTACAATAAGAGAAGATTAAGCGAATGTATTTCAAACGGGTATAGAACATGTTATTGTCATGAATAAAGGAAAAGTTACTTCTACACCGTTTTATACATATCATATTTCAGAAAAACAGTACATTATTCAGTATACTGTTTTTCAATCGCCTGTATAATTGTCAATATCGCAAATTAAATGCCGTAGTGTATTACAAACGATTCAGACGTCATCAATTAACAAAGATAACCATATCAATTTCAGCAGTTCTAATTGGGGTCCCAACATTGGCTATAGCTATGTCATCCTAATACGGATAATGAAATTATAGTAATCTAATGATAATGCGAAATCACTGATGTTCAGAATTAAAAGCATTGAAATACAATAAGACTTTCAACGATATTGTATTCTTATCTATTTCCCAGCCATGTCAATCGCCATATTATGTTAAATATGGTTAATGTAATCATAGCATCTCTAGTAAATTAATTTAATTAGGATAGGAAACGATTTATTGTCATAATTATAATCCAAACCTTTAAACCACAATAAGATAATATACAGACAAACCTGTGAAATTCAGCAGTAGTATATTCTTATCCGATTCCAAACCATGGCTATAACTATGCCACTACAATACGATTCAAGAGCATTGTACTCTCATCGATTTTCGAAACTTGTCTATCTCCAAGGTATGTTAATATGGTAATGCAATTATATTAACTTCACTAAATCAATATAATAGGAATACGAATGGCCTTGTTGTCATAATTAAAAAAAAAACGTTTTCATTCCATTAACCTGCGTATCATTAATGATAATATTCAGAAACATCGATTATGTATAAGACACTAATTAAGAAACGCACCAACGTACAGATTCCGTCAACGATCTCATTTAGTCGCCTGTTTTCAGTAGCCAAACATTTTTCATAAACGTCTTAATACGACTCCATAAATGACCTCATTCAGTCAACTGTTTTTCAGCCGGACAAATATATGTCAATAATGTACTTTTAAATGGTGAAGTGTATTACAGGGGCTCATTCATTAATACATTTAATGCAATTATAATAACGTTATTAAAACAACATTATCATAATATGAAATGATTTATTGTCAGAAGGACAAACAAAACCTTTGGACTACAAAAACATTTTCAACAGCATTGTATTCTCATCAATTTCCAAGCCCTAATCCCTATAATGATGACAATGAAAAGCCAAATCTTTCAACTACAATAGGATAATATCCAGACAATGTAGTTGGAAATGGTATAGAACAGACCGACATTAGACGGTCATTCAGTCGCCTGTTTCTCAGATGTGGAAATATTATTGTCAATAGCATAAGTTTATACGCCCTAGCGTACCGCAGCTGCTCATTCATTAACATGTTTAAAGTCCAGTATGTCTCAGTAAGTTAACCTCTGAACTAGAAAAATCCTTCAGACGTTCACTTAATGAAATCATAGTAACTTTAACAAAACAATACGACGCGATTATAGCATTGTTGTTAAATAAACACACGCATCATTAAACAACTCGTCATACCTATTAAACGACCTTTTATCAATATAATGACAATACGAAATGTATAGCACAAACTACAAAATCATCTAAAAGGTCGTTTCGAGTATGTATGACACCCTATTTAAGAAACAACGATCTCACTCATTAACACGTTTAAGATCGAGAATGTATGAGCCCCTATTTAACAGCAACGACCTCATTCAGTCGCGTGGCTAAAGTCGTGCAAAAACTTTCAATAGTGAAATTTTTATGACGCAATGGATTGCAGTCGCTCATTCATTAATACGTTTAACGCAATTGCAGTAAATTAACCTCTGAAAAACAAAATCCTTCGAACGTTCATTTAATGGAATATATCAACTTTAACAAAACAGAACGACACAATTATATCATTGTTGTTAAATAAACACATGTATCACTCATTAACACGTTTAAGATCGAGCATGTATGAGCTCCTATTTAAGAGACAACGAACTCATTCAGTCGCGTGGCTAAAGTCGTGCAAAAACTTTCGATAGTGCAATTTTTATGACGCAATGGATTGCAGTCACTCATTCATTACTACGTTTAACGCAATTACATTAAATTAACCTCTAAACAACAAAATCCCTCGAATGTTCATTTAATGGAATATCAACTTTAACAAAAAAAAATGACACAATTATATCATTGTTGTTAAATAAATACATGTATCATTAAACAACACGTTCTACCTATTAAACGACATTTTATCAATATAATGATAATACGAAACGTATATCAAAACCCACGAACCACAAAATCATCTGAAAGGTCGTTAAATGCAACAACTTTAACGTCCCGTCCCATACCGGGTGTCACTGTAGCATCCGTCCCTACCGGGACATGTGGAGTTGGGCCCACCACACTCCGACTAATAGTCTGGCCCCACTGTATCACCACTTAACCTTTCAGCGTGCATTGTCCTCACTCACACGCACCCTGATCAAACTTTCCAAGGGGTCACCCATCCCTAGATTGCCCCAAGTCAAGCACGCTTAACTTCGGAGTTTCTACAGATAGAATCCCGAAAAGGTAGGTCGACCTTGGTGATATGAGTAGTACTATATTTCTCTTATACAATTCTTAGCCTAACACGCCCATACATTGTCAGTCTCAGGATCACTCTCATTCGGGTGTCGGATCGGCTCTTTCATGTACCCCTTCGCCTAAGAAGCCTGCTAGGAGCCGCTCCTTGTCCGTGCACCTCTCTGGCACCGGCGATCACTGCCAGCCCTCATCGGCCCCGGCGTAACATGCCCACCAGCTTCCGCCTGGTTCGTCCCCGAACCAGCACCGTACTACGAGAGGTTGTGCTCTGATACCACCTGTAACAACCCGTCCCATACTTGGTGTCGCTGTAGCATCCATCGTCACTCACAGGCACCATGAGCAAACTTCCCAGGGGTCCCCCATCCCTAGATTGCCCCAAGTCAAGCACGCTTAACTTCTGAGTTTCTACAGATAGACTCACGAAAAGGTAGGTCGACCTTGGTGATATGAGTAGTACTATCATTTCTCTTATACAATTCTTAGCCTAACACGCCCATACATTGTCAGCCTCAGGATCCCCTCTCATACTGGTGTCGGATCGGTGCATTCATGTACCCCTTCGCCTAACAAGTCTGCTAGGAGTCGCTCCTTGTCCGTGCACCTCTCTGGCACCGGCGATCACTCCCCGCCCTCATCGGCCCCGGGCATCACATGTCCACCAGCTTCCGCCTGGTTCGTCCCCGAACCAGCACCGTACTGCGAGAGGTTGTGCTCTGATACCACCTGTAACAACCCGTCCCATACTGGGTGTCACTGTAGCATCCATCCCTACCGGGACATGTGGGGTTGGGCCCACCACACTCCAACTAATAGTCTGGCCCCACTGTATCACCACTTAACCTTCCAGCGTGCTTTGTCCTCACTCACACGCACCCTGAGCAAACGTCCGAGGGGGTCACCCATCCCTATATTGCCCCAAGTCAAGCACGCTTAACTTCAGAGTTTCTATAGATGGACTCCCGTAAAGGTAGGTGGACCTTGGTGATATGAGTAGTACTATCAATTCTCTTATACATTTCTTAGCCTGACACGCCCATACATTGTCAGCCTTAGGATCCTCTCTAATTCGGGTGTCGGATCGGTTAATTCATGTACCCCTTCGTTAGAAGCCTGCCAGGAGCCGCTCCTTGTCCGTGCACCTCTCTGGCACCGGCGATCACTCCGCGCCCTCACCGGCCCCGGGCATCACAACAACCGGATGACCCTTGGTTTTCCGACCTATGAAATTCCAAGACCACATATTAAATTTAGATGAATAAAATAATACAGATCGTCCGTAGATCAAATAAAATGAATACAAATCGCATTTATCACAAAAATCGTACATGCAGCACCTTCAAAACACCACACGAATCCCACGCAATGGGATGATAAGTGCACGACTGTATCATTACAAAACACCAATAATGATAACCAAAAAATGCTCCTACCAACCGCTCACGGCTGTATCATTGTAAACAACAATGATGATAACCATAAAAACTACCCTACTAACCACAGTGATATGCTTTTGACAGCAAGTAACGTGCACGACCTTACGCAGTGGAGAGCTAACTACACGACTGTATCTCTCTAAACCTGAAACAGTAAACAAATAGGGGAGAGATAATCCCATGTCTGTATCGAATTATATCACAACTCCAGTAGACACTATTCAAACACGTAGGTAGAGGAACGACTGCAACATAGCTTGGCGACAACAAACAAATACATACCACATATTAAATTAAAATGAATAAAAAATCGCATTATCACAAAATGCGTACAGGCAACACCTTCAAAACACCACATGAATCCCACGCAATGGCATGATAGGCGCACGACTGTATCATTACAAAACACCAATGATGATAACCAAAAAATGATACAACCTCAGAAATATGCTTTCAACATCAAAAAACGTGCACGACATTACGCAGCGGAGATATAACTACACGACTGTATCCCTTGAAACCTGAAACAGTAAACAAAAAGGGGAGACACATGTGACGCCCCAACTTCCTAACTGCCTATTCTAGCGCTTTCCTACGTGCCTATCGCGTGGTATTTGTTAATTAGTCACCGGAAGTTGCGTATAAATTTTTTTCATTTCCATTGATATAATGGATTCGTCATTATGTACATGTGAAAAGAATAACAGCCAGGTCTATAGACTACATCCTAGACCTAACTACGTGGCTCCTTGTGTGACGGCACAGCAAAAGGCTCCTATGCGCCCGGCCTCACAGGTCGTCATCCATACACACACGTCCACCCCAAAAACAGTGCGAAGCTTCAAAAGGACGGCCTTGCCCTCAAAACCCGATCACGTACCGTGGTCGCTGGTGCCTACAACACACAACATAAGGAATGTGCCACCGAGGCTCAGTAAGCAGAAATCATGCATGTATGCACGTATCCCTTCCCTGCAAAGGCAATCTATACCGATGCAACTGATCCTCCGGAAAGGCATTCCACGCCGATGCATAATACATCTACGCAAAGGCGATCCGCGCCAATGCACCTAGTACTCATACTAGTATCGCTCAGGGCCCCGAACTTACTATGCACCATTAAGAGCTTAATATCCCTAACGGGAATGTGACAGCAACCTAAGCAAGGTAGCCTACGCTAGGTTTTCCTAGGTCGCACCCTCCCAGGTCGTCCCCTCTGGCATATGGTAGCCTACGCTGGTAGCCCACGCTAGATTCCCCTAGGTCGCTCCTTCCGCAAACAGGGTAGTTGCCTACGCCAGTTAGCCTACGCTAGCATAGCTAGGTCGCTCCTTCCTGGGTCTCTCCTCCTTCCTCATATATATGTAATAGCCGACGTCGCACGTCGTATATGGTGCCATAGAAGTCGCTCATAACTCAACTGTGAGTCGACGCACCATCCTATATCGGTGGGTCCTCATCGCATACAAGCGACATATCATTATGTACACTCAGTCCCACGACCCTCCCCCATGAGTTCGTGCGTGCACGTGAATATGCATATGCTAGTAACGTAATTTAAACTTATCCATGAAAATACTTTAAACAAGTCATGAATTCATAAAACCACATAGGCACGTAATCACATAATTTAGGCATGCACAAGCAAGTTGTGTGTCGTAGTTGGATTTCTACTTACCTGTCATCCACGCTAAATTAGCCCGCTCCCTGTTGAGGTTCCTAACGTACGACCTTTAAATAGAATGGTTAAGATGTTAGTGCCTTATCTTATCTTTAGCTAATTTTATTGAAGCAATTAGCTTTTGTCCTCTCGGTTATTTTAAACCATGTTAATTCATTAGAATCTCAAATTACTCGATTCTAGTCTAGGCTAAGTCCCTACCCAATTTTAATTCTAAGTCATGTTAGAGTCTAATTTCGACCCTAACTATTCATCTTGGCGAAAGTCCACCATTTTAGGGTTTAGTTTCGATCGATGCTTTGCAAGGTCTCCTACTTTCGAATGAAATGTATGTTACTTAAATCAATTCACCCAATTGGTTCTTAATTTACATGAGTTTCGCCGCATGATGACGTCATCCCTCGTCACTTTCGATCGATTTTGCATGCATGTGGGTCACTTTCGCTCGGTGGTTCATCGAAAGCTCACCTTCTCCGTGTTCTGACGTCGGCATATCATCATCAGGGTTTCGATCGAAACTATTGATAGAGTAAATCACTTTCGATTGGTTCGAGGGTTTCGCTCGATTGATTTTCCAATCGCATATGTTTCGCCGCGTGATGTCGGCATCATCTCGTCATCCCGATTTTGCCCGAAACCATGCGTAATGAGGAGCTCATTTTGATCGATGGGGAGTGGTGTGGGGTGAAGTTTCGATCGATTTTCGCACAATGGGGTGAGTTTCGATCGAAACTCACGGATCTTCTATCCTTTAGTTTCGATCGAAACCTACCTATACCTTAGATCATTATTCGCCCGATTCTTAGGGTTTTCTAATCATCAAATTTATAATATGGTATTCCTAGTTTCAACCGAAAGTCCTTTCTAATATTAGATCGCCCGAAAGTTCATGTGTTTTACATCAATCGGCCGAAAGCTTCAAATATTCAAATATTCATCCTATCTAGAACTTAATTCCTTTACCTATTCTGCCCAGAACTTAGGGCTCCGAAAGTTTCTTTCATTCTAACATCATTAATTCTAAAATTTGAAGTTATAAATCCTAGGGCAAGCCTTACTCAAATCGAGCAATACATTCTCCCTTACTAAACTCGTTAACTCCCTTACATTCTCGGGTCTTTTGGTTAGGTCCTACGATTAACAACTCTAAGATCCTAGGCAATAATTCAAAGTAATTCTACGATAATGATAATCAATAAGATTCGATCGAAAAACTCATATGAAGAAAGAGAGAGAGAGAATTCGAGTAGAGTGAGAAAGTTATTGTTGTTTCTCTCTCTAGAAATTGAATTGCAAGCCTTTCGGATCAATCTTCAAACTTTCTCTATTCAGCACAATTTCTTTACATGTTTTTATACCAAAACAAGCTTGGTGCAAATATCAAACTAGTCCTAATCTAAGGACTACTATACAAAATGCCCCAAATTACAAGAACAACTAATAAAATCAAGCACAATTAGAAATGGTATTCTACATTCTCTCCCTTTGTGCTTGATTGCATCTCCGCGCTGTTCGTCCTTGTCGGGCGTAGTACGATATGCGCAAGCCTAGCGCATGCTCATAATCTCTAACCGTTTCCCTGAGCTTTAGGTGCTCCTCGATGTCATCCAGCACTTCCATCAGGAGCGATTGTTCTCTCACGAACCGGTGGATCCTCAGCATAGTGTCTCGATTGATTTCTTCCAACCTCTGCTCGATGTTCCTCCTGACGACCTTGAGCGTTCCGTCGCAAAACTTATGAATCTCTATCTTCAGCATCATCCTAGTCTTCTTGGCAATTGGATTGTTGTAGGTGATGCCGATGACCGAGCTGATGTGCACACGATTGCTTAGAAGCCCTTCGATCTCAGGTCCTTTGTTGAGTGGTTTGGCCATGTTGACCTTCTTCATGTTGCTATCTAGATCCATCTGAAGGTCGTGCGCAGCGAAGTATTTGACTTGTCGCATCATGAACTGGTAGAGCCCTTCGAGGCCTTCTTTCTTGATGAAGCCTTGAGGACCTTTGTACTTCTCCATGTACAGCTGATAGAGGCGGTATACCTCATCGGCAGGGAGGTACGATAGGTCGCTCTCGCTCAGTTCCTCTCGGGTTCTGTCCACTCGCTCAATAACGTAGTGAGGTGTTGGAAGTCCTCTTTTTGCACAGTAGACACTGAGGATTTGGCATATCGAGGAGAGTTCCTTGAAGTGACTCTTCAGTCGTTCCTTCGGAATCCCCAACCTTACGTCTGGTCCTAGTTGGGTCAGCATCCATAGATAAGTCATCCTCTTCTGCTGATCCCAGTGAGAGATCCCTCTCAGCTCAAACTCATCCGGCTTACTGACTTATCCGGTGACCTCCAAATGTTTTCCCTGACTTCTTCAAGGAAAGATATCTTTATACGGATGTTCTCCCATGGCGTGTCGATCCGAACGGTCCCTGGCATCTGTCTGGTGGGGGAAGCCGCTCGTTGTGCGATCAACTCTGGTAGCCTTGGGATGTCTCTTTGGTAGTCTTCACCTTCCATATGTTCGTCGTCTTCTATGACAACGAGGTCCACGGATGCTTGTTGTAAAAAGTGTCGGATGTCCTGAAGTCGTTGTCTCTGATGCTCATCGTGCATGGAATGGGTCATCAACTGTCCTTCGAAGATGTATTTATCTAGGACCTCGTGTGGATTGACGCCATGTCCTGAGGGATCCGATTGGTCTGGAGCAACTGAGGGAGTAACTTGGGTAGCTGCTAGGGCCACAAGCATTGCTGCACTTGCTTCTTCTTCCGGAAGCAAGGGGCTTGAGTAGATTGGCGGTGTGGGCGGAGGCGTCCGTAGGGTGAAGGTTGGTAGGTCGATATGTGGTAGAGTGGCGGTGTGGTGCGTGGTGTGGGTGGTTTGTGTTTGTGTTTGGGTTTGGGTTTGGGTTTCACCAGCTCCAGCGCTTGTCTGCGTAGTGCCCGAGCCTTGTCCTTGGCCAGTTGTAGATGTCTCTGGCCTCTTCTCCCCCTCGTGATGGTCCTGATCGTCAGGATCGTCATGTCTGCACCGTGAGTGGGAGCTTTGGGCTCGGCAAGTGTTAGTCGGTGGCTCAGGGTGATCCACCAATCGCCGATAAATGGATTCTTCTTGCGGCGACCGGATGGAAAGGCCGATCAAGCGGGCGAGGAGTATGTCGTGGAGCTCGGTTATAGGTATAGTGTATGGGTTGATGAGGATGGAGGAAGTGGCTAAAGGGTCGGTGGGTGTGGGATTGGTTTGTGACGAATGGCCTTCTGAGACAGGTGCTTTCTCGATATCTCTTCGGGAGGTCTCGATGACTTGGAGTATTTTCTCCATGATTTTGTCTTCCATGGATTGTACAACGGTAGAGAGAGCGGCCTGGAACTGCTCGTTCGTCACAAAGGGTGCGGACGCCTCCTTGGATGGACCAGGACGACTGATGTCGCCTGTTATCAACCCTTGAGTAGACACTGACTCTTCAGGTTGGCTCACAGTCACTTGAGGTTGTGACTGGATGAGACTTCCACCCAATCCTCGAGTCGAATCTTGAAGATTCGCCACTATGGGTGTTATGGCAGGCTTAGGTTGCGCCTGCGAACCAGACACCACGAGATTTGGTTGCGGCTCAAGATTGAGCGAAGAAGTGCCAGCAACACTTGTAGATGTGGTCAGCGTACTATCTGGTGCGATTGTGACGGCCGGGAAGAGGGACTCCAGTTGAATGCTAAGTCTCCTGGGAGTCCCCTTATCGGGTTTATTTCCTCGTCAGACTCCGTGTCAGACGGGATGGCTGTGTGAGGAGTGGGGTCACGATCGACGTCCTCCAATGCCTGATCCGTCACTAGTGGAAGAGAGCTTTGCCCCATTTTGACCTCGGGCTGTGCTATTGGTTGAAGAACCTCCTCAATGGTTTCTTCGAGCACGCCTACATGTACGGGCACTTCCACTTGATATTCATGTGCAGGAGCCTCAAGCGCCATCTCAGTAGCCACGACGTCTATTAGGGTGTCATCTACGTCGGGCATTGGCTCTTCGACCAAAGGAGACTCATGTTGAAGCTCCTGAGCGACATCATCTATCATCGCATCGTCAGGGCTTGGTTGGTGTTCTGGTTGGGGAGGGCTCACATGTACATCTGCCGGGGGCCCTCTAATCATCTCCTCGTTGAGGTAATGTTCCCGGCAGTATCTTTGATATTCAGCTCCTGTGGGGTCAGCGAGGCGAAGAAAGTTGAGAGGAATGGCCATTGAAGGCTGAGTTAGGTCCACCAGTTTTGGGTTGTGGAAGAATTTGAGTCTTGGTGGTTGATAATTTCCTTCCGGAGGTAGGCGAGGAATGTTCTGCTCGTACATCTCCATGTGTTGGCGGATGATGATGGAGAACCATCTCGCGTATGGCACGTTCTTGGACCGTTTGTTCTACTTTTGTCTGATCTGTTCTGCGAGTTCATTCCAGATCAGTTGGGCGAAATCGTAATTCCGCGAGAACACGACTCCATGAAATATCTGGAGGATGTGGCCGTTGCCCCTGTCGAAGCCGGCATCCTTTGGGGATAGACACTTGTTCACGATCCCGAACAGTGTCTTCCACGGGTGAGGGATACCGTTGCTCTGGACCTGAGCAAGCTTGGTGAGCGGCGGACGGTACCCCATCTGGAGGAAATCAGCCACCAGTTCTTCATTTGATGGGAGGGGGTCGTAGTTTTGACTGTGAGGGATGTCAAGTAGAGCTCTGAACTCGTTCTTGCCCATGCAGATGTGCCTCGTCCCTACAACCATCGTGAAATGGTATGCCCCGTCCAAAATGATGCCTTTGATCATTCCTCACAACTGTTGGAGGTAGACCATCGGCACTGGTGCCGTCACAATTAGTGCATGCCATAGTGGATGGCCTTGCAGGATAGACACGATTATATCGTCTAGACACCGAAAGGTGGTCAGGTCTAATTGGTAGTTCGTGTCGTGGACGTTGAGGTATAATGTCTTCTCGTATATGTGATTATATGTGGGATAGCGATCCATCTGAAAATAAGAGATATAAAAGTTCATTAGTTCATAATTTTTATTTTAGTCGAAAATGGATTTAATTTCATCAAACTATAAAATGGTATCAAGTCATGACATGTTTGATGAATTTCGAATTGAAATCGTATGATATGCATATAGAATACTTGATTTTGAAAAAATGTAATGGCATGATTGTAATTTCGAATTAAACACTTAACGCGTGAAAAAGAGTTCGATTTTTTCTAAATGTTTAATCGCGGGTAATGTCACTGTTCATGCCGAGAAATTTTTCGCTCGATAAATTTGGTTTTCAAATTGATTTTCAATGCATTGATTTCAATTGTAATGACTCCGTTTAATTTTTCGATCGAGAAAATTCTATTCGCTAATGTTCGCTACAGTGTAAAAGACTTGGAGAAAAAAATCTTCTAAGTGTTGAAGTTGAAATCGTGAGACTGTACTCGATCAATTTTATGATCGAGAAAAATTCTTCGAAAATTTACGATCGAGAAATTATTTCTCAGGTAAATTTACTGTCGAGAAATTTTCTTCGATTGAATAAAATTTTTCGATTTGAAAATTGTCGAGCGGTATGTGATTTTCGATTGTAAGTAAAATTTTCGCTGCGATATATTTCTATCGAGAAATTAGTCAACGAAAGACTAAGTCAATTGTCGAGAAATTTTTCGATTAATTAAATCCTAAGCGGCGAATTTTACGATCGAAAAATTAAGCGTTGGAAAATTAATTTTTGATGCTAAATTTTCGCGACCAAATTGAAATTAAATCGAAAATTCTTTTTTGAGATAGTAAGTTTTACGCTCGATAAAGTTTGCATCTAAATTGTCTCAGTGCTTAAGTTTTTCGCTCACAAGAATCCTAATTAGATTTCTCGATGGTAAATAATTTTTCGGTCAAAATCTTCTATCTTAGCGACTAAATCAGAATTTTATTGATCGAGAACTAATTCAATACAAACAGTATCTCAATTAAATCGGAATTCAATTAAGACTGTTTGCGATCGACAAAGTTCTTCGATGGCTTCAAACATTCAAAAGCCCAGTTTCATCCAAACTCAAATTCCAGTCGAAGATGCAGATTTTCCGATGATTCATTCTACCAGATTCACACAGAATATCGAAACTATCTTAAGTGCAGGCATTAAACTCAGAAAATACTCCAAATCAAGCCTCAATCACTATAAAATAGTTACTGTTTTTCTCAGTTTTGAAGAAAAGTCGAAAATCTAAGCCTAAACATGCGAAAAACTTCAAAATGCAGATGCCAACGAAAGTAAATCACACGCAGATGTCAAAATAATCTCATTTCTACACTAAACAGACAGTTTGGTGTTGAAAATCGAAAGACTTTTTGAGAAATTTGAGCTGTCTGTGAAAGTTTTTCGCGAGAGAAATTTTTTTTGCGATTAGGGTTGCGTGAGAAAAAGTTTTTCGGCTGACAAAAAAGTGAACTTTTATTAACTCGCTGTAAATCAATGTTGGGTTTGCGATTCGACGTTTTGCGATTAAATGGGTCAGGCCCATTACTATTTGCGCTCGAGAAACTTTTGATTCGAGAATTGCTCCTCAATTCAATTTTTTTCGATCGCAAATTATCGCGGCTCTTCAAAATTGTTCCCAACACTGTTTACGATCGAGAAACTTATAATCGTGAATTAAGTCTTTTATCTAGTTTCTCGAAAGTAAGTACTTCTAAAATTTTTAGATTGACCCCTATTTCAAATAAAGTCACATTGTAAAGCTCCCCTTAGAATTAAAATAAATGCAATTAACTCCCTGTATTTTCCGTGTAGTAACATCTTGATTCCCTGGCTTAAATTAAAAATCTGTACCACTTAGAAAGAAGATGTTAGAAATAATGGGGTTAATCAGCAATTCTTTTAGGGATGAAATATTTGGTCTGTGACTAGCTCATTTCCTTGTAGTGTCGACGTCTTGCTCCGTAATTTTGTTTGAAGGAATCTGAAACGCTTAGAGAAAAACGTCAAGAATATTTGAAGCTAATGCACGATTTTTATATTTGCTCCCCCTCAAATAACGCGCAAGAATTGACTAAGTATGCAAGCATATGAAATCAAATCAAGTCGCGAGCATATAACACACAAATTTACTCATTAAGCACAATGGTCCCTGAAAACATGTTCTTATAATATTGTGTGAGGATAAGAGCAATGGAAAATTTATCGCATTTAAACAATTCAGTACCAATGCAATCTAACATTGCATTTAGAATGTGCGATACTAAAACAAATTCGCATTTATTCAATTCAACTCATAAGAAACATAACATTTCATGTCAAAATGTGCGCAGTATATATTTTTTTTCAAGTTTAATTAATTAATTTTTTTTATTATTATTTACCTGTATATATATATATATATATTTTCAAGTTTTATTTTATGGGGGTCAAATTAAGCAATTAAATCGATCGCATGTCGGGGTAAAATTCTATGTGACTTTAGATCAAAGCATCCTAAAGGATTTCGTCATACCCCTTTATATTATAGGTATATATATTGTATATTTTTATTATATTTTTATATTTGATATCACGCAAGATAAAGACAAATAAGCATGGAAAACACATAGAATAGAGCATGTGATAGCACAGAAGATCAGGTAATGCACATATTACGGAAGATTCAGCATGCCTAATTTTCCGACAAGGAATTGGAATCGTTTCTCATCCAAAGCCTTGGTGAAAATGTCGGCCAGTTGGAATTCCGTGTTCACAAAGTACATATCTATGGTGCCTTTTTCTACGTGATCTTTGATAAAGTGATATCTTATATCTATGTGTTTTGTGCGTGAGTGATGAACAGGATTGCAAGTAATAGCGATGGCACTTTGACTATCACTATATATGGGTATATTATTTAAATTGTACCCATAGTCGCGAAGCTGTGTCCGCAACCACAGCATCTGGGAGCAACAACTGGCGGCAGCCACGTCGTCGAAGTTGACACACAATTCTGCTTTTTGGATGACCAGCAGACCAACTTTTCGCCTAGAAATTGAGCGCCATCGGATGTGCTTTTCCTGTCCATTCGACAACCTGCATAATCAGCGTCAGTGTGGCCAATAAGTTTGAAGTTCGTACCCTTTGGATACCATAGTCCAAGGGTAGAAGTGCCCTTAAGGTAACGTAGAATCCTTTTAACCGCGAGCATATGGTATTCTTTGGGATCATCTTGAAAACGGGCACATAAGCAGGTGGCAAACAGATATCTGGCCGGCTCGAAGTGAGGTAGAGAAGAGATCCAATGATGCTGCGATACAGTGTGATGTCGACCGACTTGCCAGAGGGATCGGCATCGAACTTGCAGCTTGGTGACATAGGAGTGCTGATAGGCTTGCTCTGGTCTTGATGGAATTTCTTCAGAATATCCTTGATGTATTTTGTCTGGCTGATGAAAATCCCATCTTCGAGTTGCCTGATTTGTAGTCCTAAAAAGAACTGCATCTCTCCCATGTGACTCATCTCGAACTTGCTTTTCATTAGATCTCCGAACTTCGTGCAAAGCCGTGGATTAGTTGATCCGAAGATGTTGTCGTCGACGTATACTTGAACCACCATCAGATCTTTGTCTTGCCATTTAATGAAGAGGGTTGTGTCTATCGTTCCTAGTATGAATCCAGACATCACGAGGAATTCACTCAGGACATCGTACCAAGCACGTGGGGCTTGTTTTAGTCCATAGAGAGCTTTATCCAAGCGATAGACGTGATCGGGATGTTCTTGATCAACGAAGCCTTCCGGCTGAGCGACGTGGACTTCTTCTTTTAACACGCCGTTGAGAAAGGCGGTCTTAACATCCATCTGATAGACTTTGAAGTCTTTGTGAGCCGCATAAGGCAGGAGAAGGTGGATAGCTTCGATTCGGGAAACAGGAGCATATGTCTCGTCGTATTCGATGCCTTCCTATTGATTGTATCCCTTCACAACTAGCCTTGCTTTGTTCCGGATCACTTCACTGTCAGGACCCGTCGTCCGACCTCGTAATTCGTTCTAATCCTAAGTTCTAATGTCGTGCGAAGACGTAAAAAGGCGAATAAAATTTTTCATTTTAAACGTGTGCGGAAGTCTTACATATAAGTCAAAAGAATGTTCATAAGTCATTTTACAGTTTATCATAGACGTATCTACACAAATACAAGTGCGTGTGTGTGTGCAGCAAAAGCTTCCTATGCGCCCGACCTTCACATAGAATACTATGTGATTAAACGTGTAACGTACATGTTTCACATAGAATACACGAGCACGTAATTCACATAATTGGACGCAGGCAAGTTACGTGTCGTAGTTGAATTTCTACTTACCCGTGGTCCAAGCTTAATTAGCGTACGTCCTCGTTCGCTCCTAACGTTCAACCTTTTTTAAATGAAAGTTGTTGGGTATTAGTACTTTGTTTTCCTTAGTTAATTATCGAAATAATTAATATTATTCGTACAAGGTAATTAGACTTAGAATAATTTCCTAGGCGTTAGGCCATTCAATTCGTCCTATTTAATCCTAAGTTACTTGGTTTCTATGCTAAGTTAGGTTAGAATTGATTATTCTAACTTAGGTGTCTAGCGAAAGTGGTGTTAATCTTAGGGTTAGGTTTCGATCGAAACTTTCATTTATTCAATTTCACCAAATTTGCTAACTCCAAAACAATTCTAAGTTAAAGTATTGGATTTCCTAACATACTATGCTCGGTGAAAGTCGTTTAATTTGAAAGGTTTCACTCCATTCGATTTGTCCAATTGAAGTTCCTTAAATCCTAGTGTCGATCGAAACCATACATGGAAATAGCCACATTCGACCAATTCAGTTTCTAATTTGCATGGGTTTCGCCGAGATATGTTTCGATCGAAAGTCACATTTGCTAGATTCTTTCGATCGAAGCTCATTGGTGTAAATTCCTAATTTCAATCGATAGTTTACATATGTTAGTTTCGCCCGAAACTTTGTGAGATGAGTTCCGCTCGATACTTGGCATGGAAAACGTCACTTTCGGTCGAAACCATGCGAGTTTCGCCGTGTGATGACGTGTGCATGGCGTCATCTTAGGTTTCGATCGAAACCATGCATAGTGATTAACTATTTTCGATCGATGGCATGGATTTGATATAAGTTTCGGTCGATACTCATGCCTTAAAATGAGTTTCGGTCGAAACTCGTGACATATTTAAACTTGCCATCTTGCAATTCGATTTTGATCGAAACTTAATTCTACCCAAGTGTCGCCCGAAACCCTGAAATTAATTTCCTATTTTCGATCGAAAGTCCTTTGGTTAATCACATTCAATCGAGACTCAAATTCGTTGCCCACTTTCGATCGAAATCTTAACATTCATCTAGTCGAAACTGCTTTCTTCCCAATTATTCAGTCGAAGCTTCTGCATCTTATACCGTTTTACTACTAAAATTGTATGATTCCTACTTAGAATTAACATCATAGCTCCATGAGTCACACATTAAACTATTTATCATGCTTCGCCCCAAGTAACAACCTAAATACAATCTATGTTCCAAACTTAGGGTTTTCGTGCCCTTCTTCAACCACTTCGCTTTTAATGTCATAAATACATCCAACCACACCTAGGGTACGAAATTAAAAGGCTTAGGGAGGGTATTTCACTTACAAATTTCAAAATCCTAAGCTAGTTGAGGAGGTCCTTGGTTCGACTATCTCTCGGTCCTTCTCCATTCCTTTGCTTTGCTTTTCGTGTTTTTCTTAAGTGAGGTTAGGAAGTGTTAAATCTTTAGTTTAGACATTTTCTTTACATAAGGTTGAGTGGCCATGGCTTAGGCGTGGCTTTCCTTAATTCAAGGAGTGTTGTCTCCCATTTGAATCTTTCTTATGGATTTGGGCCAATTTGCTAATTTCTAGCCCAAAATAAAAATTCTAGCAAATTCTCCGTTAATTATTATTAGTCATTTCCTTCACTATCATTTCGAAAATTTCCCTTCTTGAATTAAGGGTTATCTTGAGCACATGTCATTGGCACTTAATTACACATAATTCTCGTAACATTCATGAGCATAAAATTCGTAACATCACATAAACATTCAACATGTACGCAATTAATATGAAATCACGTAAATCATACACGTAATTTATTGGCCAACCTAATTTGCGGGACCGGGTCCTACATTCACCATCTTCATTTTTCTTGTTTTTGAATACCCATTTAGTTCCGACTATTGTTTTCCCATGTGGACAGGGTACCAAGGTCCACACTTGAAGACGTTCGAATTGGTTGATTTCCTCTTGCATCGCAATTATCCAATCTGGGTCTCGTAGGGCGTCTACTACCTAGGCTCGTTTTGGCTCAGGAAGCAGCTAAATAGACTGTGTTGACGACGTGTCCTCACTCCATCCGAAGGATCGCCAATTATCTGATCAACCGAGTGACCTCTAATCCACTTGCGCTCATGAGGCAGGCTGAAGTCGATGTGTCAGCCATCTGTGGGTCTAGATTTCCTATAGTTTCGATTGATCATTTTGAGCAAGTTTCAATACTGCACTTGGATCAATCGTCTCTGATAATACTTCCTCGATGACCACTGTAGGTTCTTCGTTATTCTGTGGCAATTCTGAATCGGGTGGGGTAGAGATGTGAAAAGAACTTGGTACGTCGGTCTAGTCGAGTTGGGAATCCACTGTAGGCGTAGCAGTGCATGACCGATATACTAGTTCGAAGAGAGGTTCCAAATCGTCTAATACAAGTCTCGTTGCTTCTTATGACGTTGAATTCAGAGTTGTTGCCATCTTCTGTTGGTTTTGTGCCAACAACCAACGGGTTAAGTACGGGTCCTGAACTGAGTTGTGCAGGAGCCATCTGGTTAGGCACGGGTCCTGGACTGAAGTGCCCAGAAGCCATATCTGCCACTTCGTGGAAAGTGACATTATAACTTTCTTTAATTGTTCGGTTGGACTTGATGTATACTCGGTATGCTTTTGATGTTGAAGAATACCCGACAAAAGTTGCTTCGAATGCTTTAGGGTCGAACTTTGCACGTTGCTCTCTGTCGTTCGCCACAAAGCACTTGCACCCGAAGACTTTAAGGAATGAGATGTTGGGCACTCTATTATTCACAATCTCGTACGGAGTCTTGTTGAACCGTTTGTGAACCACCGTCCTGTTTTGGATAAAACAAGTGGTACTGCTTCAGCCCATAGAAATTGTGGAAGTCCTGAATGGATCAGCATTGTACGAGCTGCTTCACTAGTGTTCGGTTTTTCCTTTCAACGACCCCATTTTGTTGAGGTATTTTGGCGGCTGAAAATTGTTGACTTATTCCAAGTTTCTGATAAAACACACTGAGGTGGTTGTTCTTGAACTCAGTGCCGTTTTCTGTTCGAATAACTTGAATAGTCTATTGCAGCAGATTTTGAGTAGTGTTCACAATGTTGATAATCAAGTCACCGGTCTCATCTTTGGTTCGGAGCAACTTTGTCCACGTGTAGCGAGAGTAGTCATCAACGATCACTAGCACATCTTTCTCCCATTGATACTCTGAGTCTGTATCGGCCCACAGAGATCCATGTGTATGAGTTCCAATGGTCGAGAAGTAGACGCAATTTGCTTGACGTTATGAGATGCTCGCTTCATTTTTCCCAATTGACATGCCGAACACTGATGCTCCCTTTGTAGTAGTGTAGTTGGAAGGCCGTGAATCAACTTTTTCGTAGAAAGACGTTGGAGAGCTTTCATATTCAGACGAGACAGTCGTTGATGCCATAGGCTATTCCTCAGTAAATCAATCTGAGAGTGAGGCATACAGCTGTCGAGGGCCGCATGGACGTCAGGTTGATCGTGTAAAGATTGGATTTTCGAAGTCCTTGAAGGAGTTCTGTGTCCTACTATCCAAAATTCTGCACCGGTCAGCATGAAAGACCACCTGGAACCCTTTGTCACAGAACTGGCCTATGCTGAACAAGTTATGGCGGAGGACTTCGACATACGAGACATCTTTTATTGTCAGATTCTAAAGAATGATATCTCCAAATCCAAGAATTGGAGCTGTGTCATTGTTTCCGAATCTGACTTTGCTGTTTGGTCGGTCTTTGTAGTTGCTCAGCAGCTCTTGATTACCAGTCATGTGTATGGAGCAACCAGAGTCGAGGTACCACACATGATGGATCTCTTTTGATGAAGTGGATGTGTTGTCGTCGTCCGTACGATTGGATGTTTCGACGTCCGATTCATTGTCGAGACGGGCCATGAGAGCTAGATTCTCTTCTTCAGAACTCGGTGTGTCCTCGAGCCATTCGTCCTGTTCGGCCATGAGAGCTACTCCAGCTTTCTTCTGTTTCATCAATTGGAGCTTCCTGGAGTAGTAGTTGGCATCTCAATTCTTTGGAAGAGTGCACTCTCTGGCGAAGTGACCTGGCTTGCCCCAATTGAAACATTTGTTAACCTCCTTGGGGTTCTTGACTTCGGAGCTCTCTGGTGCCCGTTCTTTGTTTTTAGAGCTTGTAGTCCGAAGTCTGTTGGCTGAGGTTGAAGACTTCTTTTTGAGGTACTTCTTGCTCATCATTTGTCCTATGAGAGCTAACTGCTTTCCTAGATCTTTCAAATTTGGCTCAACGTCGGAGTCTGACTCTTCTTCCGACTCTGAAGGTGAAGGAGGCCTAACGATCTTTTCCTTTCTTGATCTTGAGCTCCTCTTCTCCGAGACTAAGGCAACAGTGTCTTCGGTCTGTTTGCCTTTCTGCTCTTTGAGAATCTCGCTGATATCATCCTCATGCTGTGCGAGATTGTCAAACACGGCATGGACATCCAACTCCTCTAGATCTTTATTTTGTCGAATCTGAGTGGATATTTACATTCCGCGGGCAGAGAAGATAGAAATCTGATGTTTGTCTCCATATTGGTCTTTGTGATTTCTATCTTCCTCATCTCGTTGAGAAGAGTGAGGTATCTTTGGTAGATCTCGTATAGACTCTCCTCCGGCTTTGCTTTGAAGGAGTCGTAAGCAGTGAGAATGTTCACCTTTTTGGCCTTTATGCCAACTTCCATCCTCTGCATCATCCTATGCAGTTCATCCCACATTCCTTTAGCCGATGAAAGGCTATCAATCTGTCTGTATATGTCATTGGGGATGCCCTGCATGAGGGTATCCATGGCTACTAGATCAGCCTTAGCTCGAGCCCTTTCCTCTAGAGAGTATTCCCTAGGCTTCTTTAGTCGCCCAGAAGCTGGAATTGGAGGAGTAGTTGTTTCATCTCTGGGTACATGGACCCAGAATTGTGTCGGTCCCTCTTCAAGAGACTGCAGTAGATTTTCAGCTTGATCTTTTAGAGCGATGAAATTTTGGAAGCGGCTTCTCCACACGGTATATTCGCCTCGTTGCAAAATCGGCGGACGGTTGTCATTTCCGAGCGAGTATGCATCCACTTTGTATTGTAGTCGAGTTGTTGAAGGATCTTCCTTAAGTGTTTTGAAGGTTTGAAGATGATGTAATGTGCTCACAAGTGACAAAGTTCGTTAGTAGCGTTTGATTCGAAAAATTAGTTCGAGAATTATTTTCGATTCAATCTTTAAAGTTTGATTGAAAATAATTTCGTCGAAATAGAATATATTGTGTACTGTTCTCGTGCGAGAAAGTTTGTCAGCGAAATATTTTACGAGCGAAATAAATTGCTCAGAATCGTTCGGTCGAGAAAAATTTCCTGATCGTGAATTTATTTCGATCGTAAAGAAACAGTACTTTAGTAAGTTTCTCAACAAGTCAAAATAAATCTGTTCACTAGAAAAGTTTCTCGCGTGTAAATTATTTTCGCTGTTCAAATGTTAGAGGTTTGACCGAAAAAGTTTTTCGAGAGATAGTTTTTACGCATGCAAAGTCAAAATTGGTCTATCTCGAAAAAAATTTTCGCTGAATAAAGCTCGAGAAATATTTCTAACTAAAATGTTTCTAGTGATGACGATTCTAGCGCTGACTTCGTATTCTGACCGAGAAAAATTCTCGCGCCAAGTTTTTCGATCGCGAAACTAATCCGATCGTAAACCTAGCGAAATAAATTAGAACGATCGAGAAAATTTCACAGAATATGATTAACACGAATTCAAGCAAAAACAAGGAATTAGACAGTGAAATTTCAGGTAATTGCTCGCAATCAATCAGTAACTACGCACGAACAAGCAATTAAACACGTTATGAAGCAAAATATGTCGAATTTGAGCAAAATCAGAACGTGTTCTTCAGGTTCTTCGCAAACAGTAACTCACAGAATCGATTGAATCCTAAATTCGAAGTTCAAAAACAGCTTCGTAGCTTCTATGTGATTAAGCGCCTAGAAAATTCTAAATTACAGAAATTGCAAGGTTTAGGGATAATATTTCACTTACCAATTCGAACCCTTAAGCTACTCGGCTTCTCCTCCTTCCTTGTTCAAGCTCCCGTTGGTTCCTCACAAATGGGTGCTGTGGTTTGAAAAGGGTTTTCGTGGACTTGAGAGGATTTTAGGTGTGGTTTAAGTGACTAAGGCTTTAGGTAACGAAAATATCCCTTAATTCAAGGAGAATTTGTCTCTAAGTTATTTTTTCCTAAATGACTTGGGCCTATTTCCACTCCTCGCCCACTTTCTAATTTCTACAACAATTATCAATGTTGGACTTAAGATGGATTGGGCCTAGCATTTACACTTAGTCCATTTGAGACCTAAAGCTTAGCTTTTGCCCCAAATCCCATTTTGCCCAACTTTTCTTTTGCCTAAATTTAGAAAATTCCAATTAAATTGGAGGTCACATTATCCAAATTTAAATGCTCCAATTTCCCGAGACAATTAAGCACGTATTTATGTACATAATTTGCCACACAGAATCCCATGTAGGTCACCTAAGCACGAATATGAACGCACGAAAGGCACATAATGCAGTCAGCATGCACACAAATTTACTGTCCCTACTGTTTATGAGGACCCTGGTGCTACAACATAATCCCACGACTGTATCGAATTCTATCACAGCTCCAGTAGACAATATTGAAAACGTAGGTATGGTAACGACTGCAACATAGATTGGAACATGCGACAACAAACAAATACATAGAGGGTCCATAAACAAACCGGAAGGCAAAACAACCTAGGCAACACCAAACTGTGAGACATCATATAATTAAAAAGGAATAATAAAAAACGGCCAAATATCAAATTATAAAGAAGCACCTATGACGATAACCAAAAAATGATCCGACCAACCTTAGAAATCTTCTTTCAACCGCAAAAAACTTACACGACCTTACGCAATCGGAAATAACTGCACGGCTGTATCTCTCTAAACCAGCAACAGTAAACAATTACACACACATACAGAACAACGATAAACAACCATGAAATGCAAAAAAGTATTAAAACACCTTTAGATCTTCAAACCCGCAGGACGCTGCACGATTGTATCATAGCTTGAAACCTGCAACAATAAAAAGCAGACACACATACGGAGGATCAATAAACAACCATGAAATAGAAAACAACCCCAGCAACACCAAAGCGTCACTCAGAGCATATAAATAAGACTTCTATCCAAGATGGCCCTTGGTCTAACGACTGATGATATTCCAAGCACCACGTATTTAAAATGCATAATACATATCATATATCGATCAAATACAAATCGCATTTTTGATGCCACTGATGTAATACAACCCACACAAAAGGCTAAAGTGGACATTAGTTATACTACTTTTTTAATGGCATAAATACCCTCATGAACAGCTGACGTGTCACATAGCAGTCTGCTATAGGGGGTGGCAAGTTTCGTAATAAATTCAACATATATGCCTAGATTCAAAGCCCTCGACGAACTTTTAAATATACGTGATTATCTAATTTAACAGAATTATACGAATTGTTATCACTACTATACCAAGAAATAATGTTATTATAATTTTATAATAAGAAATGCTTTTTAAATATTATACCATGAAAGACGATTATTATCCCAACAAAATTAAATACAATAAAATATTCAAATATTTACCAATAAATTCACTTACTATAGCAATAAAATCAATTATTATATTATTACAGGTCCACCTAATTTGTGATTGTTGTACCAACAAAAGTCGATACTATACCAACTATCTTAACTTACCAACAGTGCACTAGTAGTATTATACCAAAGACATGTATATTATACCACCAAATACTAATCAAAATTTCCCCCAAATATACCAACAAATTGCTGAAATTATATCAACAATTTTGATAATTATATCAAGACATATTGAACAATTGGTTTACAATTTTTATACTAATAAAGGGCGTAATTATACCAACTATTTTTTATTATTGTACCAACAATACTAATTTTTTTATACAAATAGACCTGCTTATTATACCAAACATTAATCGAATTTGCTCATAAAAATATACCAACAAATGCTGCGATTATACTAACACCTTTGATTATTTTACAATAAATACTCATCAATTGATTTAAAGATATTATAACAACAACGAACGTAATTATACTAATACTAGCCTTTCTAATATACCAACATAATTGGAAATTATACCAACTAATTCAAACAATGATAAAAGAACTTATAAGTTTATTATATTCCGACCAATTGCTTATTGTACCAACGAGTACCTTTATTATACCATCAATACGAGCTATTATACCAACAAAGACTAAACGATTGTTTGGCTAAAGAACCCAATTATACTAATCTCAATATTTATCATACCTTCAGTACTTTTAGGAAAAAGGATATTCGATAGTTTCTATATACCAGCAAGATTAGAAATTAAACCAACTTGTTCAAATAATTAACTTCTACTTGTGATTATTATATTATACCAACAAACTCGCCTATAATTTTATCAATTTCTAACTAATTTTTGACCATTATATAACATTGACTATTATACCAAAATTATATGACTAATATCAGTCCTGATTATTCGACCAACAAATTATTATACCAACAACTTTGATTGTTATACCAAGTAATCATTTTATTTTAGAAATATTAAAGTTAAAAACGTTCTATAAGCATTAGAATAATCATAATGTCATACGCATCATATAATATCATTTAAACTAACACGTTGTGAAGGAGGGACAAGATATTAATGGAAGAGTTATCTATAATATATTAGTTTATTACTTATTTAAATGTAATAAAAACAACTAACAAGAGTTATCAAGGTAGTTTATTCCAAACTAAACTGAGTAGTTTGGAGAACAATAATTTCATTAACAATGATCAAGCTCATCATGCCATCATCGTCCAAGAATCGAAGTGACCATTCTCACAATATGATAATGATGCAGGTATGGCCCGATCAACAATATTTTTGGTCCGGGAAATCAAGGTGGGGGCCGCGGACAGAATCGTGGTGGAAAATATGAAAAAAGATAGAAAGGTAAAGGGACACAGATTTACGTGGTTCGTATTCGGGTGAATCCTACGTCCACGGGCCGTCAAAGGGTATTCACTATTAATGGAGGAAGATTACACACTCAATCTCACATTCTCTCATGTTTACAAGTGATTTCAAGCCTTAAAAGGTAAAGAGAAAATAAAGAGATGGAGAGAGATCTATGAATGTTCTTGGTGTGTTAGTGTGTGTGGGCTGTGCGATTTATGTTATAAAATGGATAAGAGCCTCTATTTATACTGTAGACGCGTCTAGGGTTTTGTACTGCTCTCCCTTGTCAGGTCTCCCGAACGCTTCCTTAGCTCTCTCGAGTACTTCCTTTGGCCCTTTCAGATAGTTCTGGAGCTCCCTGGAATATCTTCCTAGCTCCTCCAAATATCACCTTCGTACTTCGCTTATAATTGAACCTCGTACCTAGTCCGTGCTTCCTTCAGACCCAACCTCCTACTCATCTCTTTATGAGTTGTTAGGTCAGGAGGAATGCTAGATCGAAGGTCACCTCTATCAACAAGTCTCCCAACTCTGAATTGCAATATGCAAAAGTATTGCAGTTCGGAATATCACTAAGAAAGCATTCCTTCTCTCGTGTCCTTAAATTTCTTCCGCCTGTGCATTATTATTTTCTCCAGCCTCACAAGAAGTCCCAAGCAGCTCAGGACTTCACATGTCTGCATGGAGTATACTTAGCAATCTTGACTAGATGACTTGGACATTCGCCAGCCAATGCCTTGTCGGATATCCTGATTAGATCGATCGACTCTTCCGTTTGCTAGCTCGTAGTTGAACCCTTTATTAGGTAGACCAGGTCTTTACTTGTTGGTGGAAAGCTGATCTTAGAAATCCTGATCAGATAGATAAGGTCCCCCTCGCTAGCAGAGAACTGAACTTGAAAATCCTGATCATATAGATCAGGTCTTTATGACTCGGCGGAGAGCTAGCGTCGGACAATCGGACTAGATAAATCGAGTCTGTCTCTCAGTTAGATTTGGACTTGAAACGTCCGGTCGGGGTGTATCAGATCCTTGCTTACCAGCTTGGAGCCGGACTTGGGAACCTCAAATAGATGAAGGGGCTTTTTATATGCCAACACGGAGCCGGATCAGAAATCCCAAGTAGATGAATTGGGTCTTCTCAGACCAGCATAGAGCTGGACTTGTAAATTAGGATCGAGTAGATCAAGCTCATGGGTGAGAACTAACCTGGAATCCGAAGAACTGACCTGAAAATCCGGAGAAGGTAGATCAGGTTTGGACCTCTGATCGTATAGGTCAGGCCTCCTACCAAAGGGCTGGCCTGTGGATCTTGACAATATGGATCAGATCTCCATTCATCAGCTCGATGATGGACTTCTGAATGCATAGATCATGTCTCTTTGTCGGTGAGCTGATGTAGGACTCCTAAGAAGTTAGCATTACCTGGATAGGCTAGGGCTTACTGCGTTATGCTTTTTGTCTTGAGAGTTGTCATCGGCAGATCCGTAGATCTATAGTAAATGCCGAAACGTTTCCGCCTGGGCTAGGCCAGGGCTCATGATATTCGTTTCCAACCTGGGCAACATCCCCTCCTCATGCACTTTCCTTCTGACATCTTGATGCAATCACATCCAAACACTCATCTAAAAGGTTATTGGCATATTTAAACTTGTACCTAGAAGATGTCCGCCTGGGCTGGACTTGGCGTTCATCGCTTTTGTTTCCACGAGTCGGGGGCTCATCTTCCCCAGGTCCATAGGCCAACCAAGAAAGTTCCCAACTGGCGCTAAGTTGGGGCCTACCGGCTTTGTTTCCAGCTTGGGGTGAGCCAGGAGAGGCTTCGTGGAATACTCTCCTAGGATTCTGATTATGCCTTATCTTCATCCTGGGGGGATGTTTCCTGTTAAGTATTCGTAGCCCGCCATACTGTAAATGCAAAGACCTGTACTACACCACTCTCCACTCCCACTACTTCGAATTGTGCTGGTGTTTATCAGCACATTCGAAGTATGTGAAGAGTATGCTTTTTTATTTGCCAACCTCGATCCTTCCCTTGCATGCTACACTTTGGCGATCCGCGGTAGGCCTTGCAATACCCTGGATGGTTACTTATGGGCGGCATTTCCGCCTCTTGCACTTTCCGCCCAACATCCCACTGCATTCACATCCAAAACTTTCATATAAAGGTTATTGGCAGATGGAAACACGTACCTGGGAGGCTCCTGGGTAGGCTGAGTCCGACACCCCTCGTTTTCATTTTTATCAGGTCCGTAGAATACACGTAAACCTTTCTGTCCCGTATGAGGCCAGTGTTTGCTGGTTTTGTCTTCTGCTTGAGGTTGAGTCGGAGCCTAGGAGCTCTCCATCTTACTTGGAGTAATCTAGGGCCAGCAAGGTTTACCCAGGATGGACCGGGGCCGAGAGGCGCTTTTCGTGATGCCAACAGGTATCGTTCTAGGATATCGTGGAGCCTGTGCATCTTTTGTCATGGTCAACATGTATCGACCTTGGGTAGCCCGGGGCCTAGGCGTTTTCGTGGAGTCAACAGGTATAAATCCAGGGCAACCTAGAGTCTGGGCATTTTCATGGAGCCAACTAGTGTCAACCCGGAGTAATCTAGGGCTCGGGCATATTTCGCGCTGCCAGCTAGTGTCAATACGGAGTAATCCAAGGCTAGGGCATATCTTTCGCGCGGCCAACTAGTGTCAAGCCGGAGTAATCCGGGGCTAGGGCGTGTTTCGCTAGCCAACTAGTGTCAACCCAGAGTAATCTGGGGCTAGGGCGTGTTTCGTGGCCAACAGGTATCGACCCAGAGTAATCCGAGGCCCGGGCATCTTTTCCAGCATGGATCTAACTCAGAGCTTAGAGGCTTCGTGTCCAACCTGGATCTAAGCCGGGGCTTATAGGCTTTGCTGCAAGCCTGGATATAAGCCAGGGCTTATAGGGTTTGTTTCCAGCCCGGATCTAAGCCAGGCCTTATAGGCTTCTTTTCCAGCCTGCTGCCAGCCTGGATCTGCCAGGGCTTATAGGCTTTGTTTCCAGCCTGGATCTATGCCAGAGCTTATGGGCTTCTTTTCCCGCCTAGGACCGAAGCTAGGGCTTATGACCTTCTTTTCCATCTAGAGCTACGTCAGAGCTGAAGCTTCGTGTCCAGCCTGGATCTAAGCCAGGGTTTATAGGCTCCGCTGCCAGCCTGGATCTAAGCTAGGGCTTATAGGCTTTATTTCCAGCCTGGATCAAAGCCAGGGCTTATGGGCTTCGCTGCCAGCCTGGATCTAAGCCAGGGCCTATAGGCTTTAGTCTCGTCTGTTAAGAGACTTTGCTCCACACCCGGAGCCGGGCTAGGGCTTAAGAGCTTCAATCGCCAGCGGAGAACTGGACCGTCATGCCTGCCAAATCTGCAAAGCCACGACCACAGACAACTCCGACGGACGAGATGCAATGAGCGTCGTGAGGTAAAAATAATGATAAAAGAACACTTAGTAACTGCATAGTGAAACAGTGTGTTATGGCAGGTCAGATTTAATCCTAAATAAATTCCAGCATGTAGCCCAGTATTCCTGCTAATCCGGTGATCTAGAAAGGTTAGGTTTCAAGATATGGGGTAACTAAGTAGGAGAGCTTGTAAAAGGTAACTAAGTAGGAAAGCTGGAGGTCCATAGCTAAGTAGGAAAGGTGGAGGGATGTAGCTAAGTATGAAAGCTGGAGGGATGTACTAAGTAGGAAAGCTAGAGGTCCGTAGCTAAGGGTACAGGAGAGACACATAATCCAGGCTAATCCTGACTCGAGGTATTGAAGAAGACGAGATACTGTTTATGGCCGACCAGGAGACACATGGAGCGTGCCGATTTGGGGACATTATGGTCAAACAGAGGGCATGTTAGTCCGACAATACGCGTGTAACTGTTCTACCCTAGGTTGTACCTTTTGGGAGTCCTAATGGAGACCAACTGGGCCCAATGACAACAATTCCGGCGACCCAAATATTCTAGCCCACGATAATTAATTTGAGAGCCTAATAAAATAAATCAAGCCCAATCCATTTAAGTTCATCGACTCTAAAAATCCACCATTTAATTTCTTTCTGCAACCTGAAATAATTAATTCTAGCAAGACATGATATTAATCTCGATAGCCCCAAAATAATTATTTTCCGAAACTAACCAAAACAATTCCGATAATGGAAAGTAATTAATTCATGTAGCCCAACAGAAATAATTCATGTAGCCCAACAAAGCAATATCAACGACCCAAATATGTTAAAGTCCCCAGGCCAAAAAGCCCAATTATTTAGTTGATCAAAGCAATCCCAACAAATTAACCATATATCTCAAGGCCAAGCCCCTTAGAAACCCTAGGTGAAATAACTACAGCAACGCAAACAACATCAGAATTCTCCTTTGCCCCCCGTATTTTAGATTTCACGGCATTTGATCCTAAGGGAAATAACAAAATAAACCCCCTCATTTCTATAGTTCCATTCAACACCCCCAAAAGTTTGAAAATATACAATCGGATCCGAAGAGCAATCTCCGGCGAGGACGTCGTCGGCGACCGGAGCGGTGGTCACGGCGGTCGCCCTCTTGGTGCGGAAACCATGACTACGGTGATTTGGCCTAAAGAGATCTGAGATTGGGATTTGGTGTGGTCGTTCTCGTCGCGTCTTCTTCACCAACGTCATCGTCTCGAAGCTTTTTCTGCTCTTGTAACAGCGCGGCTGAACGGTGAGGAAGTGAAACGGGGGGTCAGCACCTTGGGCACCCCCGGTTTTGAGGAATTATCGTCGATTTTGTAATTTTGCCGATATCATGTGGTTGGGATTTTGTGAGCCCGATGCGAATTTGACAGTCGATTGTGCCCATCGTGGTTGGTCTTTGGCCGCGGAAGGCATGCCTATGGATAGAGTTTCCCAGCAACTCCGTTGGTGGACGTGGCTTTGTCGGTGGTCGCCTTTAGCCTGAGATATACCGCAACAAAAGTGAGCGTGTACACCGATTACTCTGAAGCGTTTTCTCCCCATGTGACGGCAGACAGGAATAGGTGACCACCACTGCCTTGCCGGCGGTGCTTGGGTGGTGGGCCGGTCTCTGACGGTGAGGCCAAGGTGGCCGGTGGCCAAGCTTATGATGAGACAAACTTTTGCCCACCAAGTGCTCGATAAAATGCCATAGAAGAAAAGCAAGAACAGCAGCCCTCAAACTTCCAAAAACACTCGTCTAATCCAAGCCACAACTCCATAACTCACGTTCCAACCCTCGGTTCCCACAGACGGCGCCATTTGGTGCGGGTATGGCCCCGATCAACAATATTTTTAGTCCCAGAAATCAAAGTGAGGGCCGAGACGGACAGAATCGTAGTTGAAAAATATGAAAAACTACAGAAAAGTAAAGGAACACAGATTTACGTGTTCGGATTCGGGTGAATCCTTCGTCCACGGGCTGCCGAAGGGTATTCACTATTAATGGAGGAAGATTACACACTCAATCTCACATCATCTCATGTTTACAAGTGATTCCAATCCTTAAAAGGTAAAGAGAAAATAAAGAGAGGGAGAGAGAATATCTATGTGTGTTCTTGATGTGTTAGTGTGTGTGGGTTGTGCAACTTATGTTATAAAATGGATACCTTGCTCAACAAAAGGTATATTTACATATCAAAGGAGGTTCACAATATTTATACAACAACGAAGATATCAGCTAAGGAATAAAATATACAATCCAAAACCTCCTTCCAAAAATATATAACCGCCGATGGATCCTTCAACAAAGCAAAATAGAGTACCAAGTAGGATGAGAATCACAACGGAAAGGATGATCAACCGATGGAAAACCTCCAGTCAAAATGATAACCTAAAAGAGAAGGAGGTTTATACGGGGTGAGCAAATCACTAGCTCAGTGAGAAGGTAATACAGACACACCTTATCCTCACGGAGTGTGTCCTCAACCATTAACACCAACACAATAATCAACCACCGAGGAAAATAATCACTTATATCGAAATAAATCTATTCAATAATCAAGTCACCACACAAAAATGAACATGTAACAACAATCCACGTCGTTAACACATAAACGACGAGTGGGCAGCCATAACGTATCTCTAGCTGAACTCCCCGTCGAGAGTCTGACGAATCAATCACCGTACTCTAGATCAAATGCCACGAATATTACTATAAACAATGTATATCATGCATGCCCCACACACTGTTGACGTTGGCTGAATCAAATTCCGATGATCACCTTCCAATAACAATGGCAAATAGATAGGTGCAATCGTCAGGCCACACTCACCCGGGTTTGCCAAACCACGAGCTACTAAATGCCACTCTCACTCACCCAAATCGTGGCGGGTTCGGGCTACTAATATCAACGTGCCGCTCTCATTCACCCGAATCGTGGCGGGTTCGGGTTACTAATATCTCGGTACATAGTATGCAACATCAAATAAATAACCAATACGGCTCACAAGCCACAAATAGCTCAATGATACCAATGAGGCACGTAATGTCATAAACAACGTCACGAGTAATCGTATCAATCCCCAAAGCAACCACGTTTATCAACAAAGGTCACATCACGCAAGTAAATAACTCATGGAGTCCTATAGCCGACAAGGCCTTTTCTCACAATATAACAAATGACTTATAGCCGACAAGGCTTACTATCACATCATCAAATAACATATCATGTGGCATAATAAAAGATGAGACACCGCGAGCCCACACTTCCCACGAAGGGAAGATGTCCCCGTATTATCAACTCATCGGTGAGATGTCCCTCGTAGATCTTGACGTCATTCCTCCGCCTAATTAAGAAAATAATGGCTTAAATACAACACTAAGCAACATTAATTCAATCCTTGATCTTCGAGTTTTAAAACAGCCCAAAAGAATATTTAAATAGATTCATAATGTATGTTTCGAAGAGGATCATTTGCGGCGGGAACCAAACGACAAACCAAAATATAACCCAAAGTAGTGAAAATCCGAATTTACAGCTGAATGTTTGAAAATTTATAACTAATTGTAGAAATGTCGGATTAATGTGATTCCAGAGGTTACAAAAAGCCCAATAAGTTAGCTTTCCACAGAAATTGATTTTATGACAATACGATCAGTATAACCATTTCAAAATCAAAGAATACCGAGACTGCACGACAAAAATTTTCCTGGTCGTAGCTGAATGTTCAAAAATTCATAAGAAATTGTGCAGACATCGGATTGAGCTGATTTCTACAGCTGAGAAACGCTAAATATCTTAGCTTTCAACAAAATCAGACTCCAAAGGATTGGAGCACACTAAGTAGATCAAATTTGCATATAACTGCAATACGTACAACATAAATCTTGAACGGATGGAAACAATTAAAGATGAGTGCTTACGCAAATTTTCAGCACCCAATCGTACCTGAATGAGACCCAAGCTTAATTAGGAAAACTGTCAATGGCCGGGCCGGGATGGCGGCCTTCAAAACTGAAGCCCAGCCCGCCCCGCCAGCGGGCCGCGGGCCTGGCGGGCCGGCCGGCCCGCCTTAATTTATTTTTACATTTTTTTATTTGAACTTTTTAATTAATTAAGAATTATTTATATAATAATGATATTTAAATATACATTAATTATGTATTAATTATTAAATGAATCATTAATTATAAATTAAATCATTAAGTAATTCCTATATTTAAATAAATATATATTTAATATATAAAATAAATAAATTAAAATATATGGCGGGCCAGCCCGCCCCACCCCGCCTAGCTCGCGGCCCGCGTGGGCTAGAGGCGGGCCTTAAAAATCCCAGCCCAGCCCGCCCCGAAGGCAGGGCGGGCCCCGGGCCGCGGGCCATTTTGACAGTTCTACTGTGGAGTTAGTTTTCTCTCTTCTCCCTTTTCCACGTTACATAGCATCTAAGGGTTTTTTCTAAAGGATAAGTATCATTTAAAGAGTAGAGTGGGCTTTTGGGCTAAGAAGTTTATTTTAATGGGCTGTCAACTAAATACAATTTGGGTCTTATGAAGTATCCCCCCGTTCAAAAAGTTTCGTCCTCGAAACTTAACGTACCTAATGGATCGAAAAGGTGTGGATATTGATGATGCATAAGTGCCTAGGTTCCCATGTTTCTTCTTCCAGTTTGTCACTTCGCCAAAGGACTTTCACCATACGAACGGACTTGCTATAAAGTTTCTTCTCTTGCCGATCCAAGATTTTAATTGGTTGAACTTCGTATGAGAGATTTTCCTTTAGGTCGAGAGGAGGAGATTCAAGTAAATGCGAAGGGTCTGGCTCATACTTTCGCAGCATAGACACGTGGAAGACGTTATGGATTTGTGACAATTTGGATGGTAGGTCGAGTCTATAGGCAACTCTGCCAATCCGTTCGATAATGGAAAAAGGGCCGATAAAATGTGGCTAAGCTTCCCACGGTGACGAAAACGTAAGACGCCCTTCCATGGAGAAATCTTTAGAAATACCATGTAACCCACATTGAATTCCCGCTCACGCCTTCGATTGTCTGCGTAGCTCTTTTGTCGATCCTGAGCCACCTTAAGCCTTTCTCGGACGAGCTGTACTTTTTCAGCCGCTTCCTCAATGAATTCTGCTTGTTCAATTTTCCTCTCGCCAACTTCATTCCAAAAGAGCGGTGTTTGACACTTTCGGCCATAGAGAGCTTCTAGGGTGGCATTCCTATACTTGAATCAAAGCTATTGTTGTAGGCGAACTCCATCAATGCTACATATCTATCCCAGCTCCCACTGAGATTCAAAACCACCACACGTAACATATTTTCCAAAGTCTGGATTGTGCGCTCCGAGTGCCCATCGGTCTGAGGGTGGTACGCTGTACTGAACAATAATTTTGTACCTAAGGCTTTTTGGAGACTGGGCCAAAAGTGTGAAGCGAAACGAGGGTCTCGATCGGATATAATGGACACGGGTATGCCATGTAATCTTATGACTTCATCAACATAGAGTTTCGCTAGTTTCTCCAGACTATCTTTGGTACGAACGGGAAGAAAATGAGCTGAGTTCGTTAACCGGTCAACAATAACCCACACAGAGTCATTCCCCTTCTGAGTTTGAGGCAGACCGGATATGAAATCCATAGTGATATTTTCCCATGTTCATTCGGGAAGAGGCTGAAGTTTTCCATGTGGTTTCTGATGCTCAGCTTTAATTTGTTGACATGATAGACATTTCGATACGAATTCAGCAATGTCCCATTTCATACCTGGCCACCAATAGTAATCACGTAAAGTTCGGTACATCTTCGTGCTGCCAGGGAGCATAGCGTAGGCTGAAGAATGTGCTTCTTCGAGAATTGCTCTTCGAAGGTCATCGGCTAACGGTACGCATACATGGTTTCGGAATGTAAGAAGCCCGTCGTCTCAAAATTTGTAGTCGTTCATATGAACTTTTTTCTTCGCAACATTTTGTAAGTAGGTATCTTATGATTGCTTCTCTCGAATTTGGTCGAGTAAAGTAGGCCGAACTTCAAATCTATCAAGCAACGAAGTATTATTTGACTCATCACGGTGCAGAGATATATGAAGATCTTTAATGTGCTCTAAGAGAGGAAGGTATTCCGACTGCATTGATGCCAACGAGGCTGAAGATTTTTGGCTCAGCGCATCTACTATTCTTATTTTGATTCGTTGTCTATTTCTTTTTGGTACATCTTGCTTACAACTTTAGTACACCATATGCATTGTAATGGTACAATATGTTGTTGTGGATTGGTACTGTATGTTTTAATAGAATGATAACTGAATTTGAATATTTGCAATGGTCATTTTCCGTTTATGCAATAACGTAGATAATTTCGTTGGGTGTATTTTCTTATTTTATTTAGTTGTGTATTAGAGATATTTCGCTCGGATGTATTTTCGAAAGGATTGTTGATTATGAAAAGATCGGTTACGAAGAGCGAGCGCGTGAGGGAGGTGATGATGTTGTTGTTGAGGGAGAGTAATCGTGAGGCACAAGAGATTATTTTTGTGTTTGAGGAAAACGATAAGGAGGATGTAACCATAAGTATGATTTTATGTGTTGGATTTATTTGTTTGGGATGTTGCTCGAGAGTAGCATTCGACGTCCTGGCTTCACTGTTTGTTTGTTGAATATGCTTAAGAATTAGCTTATAAACTGTTGTGTCGAGAGATTATGTGTTTGGTAAAATGGTTGATGTATTCTGACATCGAATTAGTATATATCAAAAATGTTTGTTATGCTTGAAATTTTGGATACGCTAACAATGTTAAATAAGGTACGGTAATCGTATGTACAAGATATAATAAACCCAACAAAATGGTAAAATAAACCTATTAAGACTGGTACATTGCACTAATAGGTGTAAAAAGTGATGAAATATACAAAAACAAAAGTTGGGGTTTTTACACATGAATGCCCCCTCTGTAAAAAAAAAAAAAAAACTTGTAATTTAGTACCCTGTCGGGATTTTTTTATATGTAGGTACCTAACAGAATAAATTTTTTGCAGATAGGTACCCTATCCGCCGCAGATACGCCATACAACACATTCGGGTACCCTATATCAACATATTTGGGTACCATATATAATAGAAAATGATACACCGTATTAGCACATTTAGGTACACCCTATTTAAAACATAGGTACGCCGTACGAACACATTTAGGTACCCTATATCAACATGTTATGGTACGCCATACACACACAAAAAGGTACGACATGACTGAAGAAACTGGTAAAAATTAAATCGGGTACCTATCTGTAAAATTTTTGACATGGGTACCTATGTGTAAAAAAATTATTCAATTAGGATTTATGTGTAGATGTCCGAAAAATGGGTAAGCATTATTGATCTCTGACTTTTTCAACAATATATGAAATAAATTCTGACACACAGAAAGTTTTGACGCACAAAAAATTATGTCACTCACAAAAAGCTGTAATAAGCTTGGTCCAGTTTCGGTACTTATCTTGGTACGTAATGTTACTCAAATGTGGTACAATTCAGTTCACAGTTAGGTACAATCACAAGGTCAATGGTACAAAATACATGCTATAGTACTTTATTATGGTAAGCATTTTTTTTGTCGATAATCAAATTAATTTTCCATGCAAAAGTACTTTAGTGTAAGTATATCTATTATATGCTTCACTTGATATCAAATTTATTGGTTTAACACTTTCACAAATAGATTTAATCCAAACTCCAACATTCATGATAAGAGAATGATCTTTATAAGACATGCCTAATGAAGGTTGAGTTTTTATTACAAATCCACGATTTCAAGGGTTAACATGTTAAATATGATGCAAATGTATATAATAATAATTAGGCATACTAAAGTGTTTTTACATCAATACAAATGTAAAGGCGAGAAAAACGTCTACCTGATAAGAAATACCAAATATAACGCGTTTACGGTACCATCTGATAGTCAGTGATTGTTCCATATTTTGGTGTTATAGTGTACCATATTTCAGTGGTTTGTCGTACAAATTAAATACCGATTCCGTACCAAATTTTATCGGTCTACATAATATATATATAGGTATGAGTTTAGAGTGACGACTTATAACTGTGAACCCTAAAACCAATAAATAATAGAATATCAAACAAAAGCATGTTTAATCAGTCGAACATTTTGAATTTAAGAAACATATACACTGTAACGTCCCGTCTCATATCGGGTGTCATTGTAGCATCGGTCCCTACGGGGACCTGTGGGGTTGGGCCCACCACATTCCGACTGATAGTCTGGCCCCACTGTACCACCATTTAACCTTTCATCGTGCTTCATGTACACGCTCACACGCACCCTGAGAAATTTCCCAGAGGGTCACCCATCCCGAGATTGCCGCAAGTCAAGCACGCTTAACTTCGAAGTTTCTACAGATGGACTCCCGAAAAGGTAGGTCGATCTTGGTGATATGAGTAGTACTATCAATTTTCTTATACGATTCTTAGCCCGGCACGCCCATACATTGCCAGTCTCAGGATCCCCTCTCATTCGGGTGTCAGATCGGTTCGTTCATGTACCCCTTCGCCTAGAAGCCTGCCAGGAGCCGCACCTTGTCCGTGCACCTCTCTGGCACCGGCGACCACTCCCCGCCCTCATCGGCCCCAGACGTCACATGCACTCCAGCTTCCGCCTGGTTCGTCCCCGAACCACACCATGCTGCGAGAGATGACAGAGGTCATGGTGACAATACGCAAAAGAATGCGAATGATTGGAACTCGCAGTAGACGATCGGGTGTTCATAAAAGTATCTCTGATGAAGGGCGTTAAGCGGTTTGCAGAGAAGGGTAAATTAAGCCCACTGTACATTGGCCTATCCAGAATAGTTAAAAGAGTTGGCGAGGTAGTTTATCAACTTGAGTTGCCAAATTCATAGCTCAAGTACGCGTTGTTTTCCACATCTCAACGCTACGCCAGTACGTTACAAATCCCAACCATGTGTTGAACAATTAGGTTATCCACCAACAACCCAAAACGGATTCGAGTTACGAGGAAACACCAGTAGAGATATTGATGCATAAAACGAAAAATAGTTTAGGAATAAAGGAACCCCTTTAGTAAAAGTGTTACGACGGAATTATTCAACAGAACAGGCTACTTGAGAACGTGAGGATGACATGAGAGATCACTACCCTGAACTATTCCAGATGGTCTGATTTCGGGGGTGAAATCCTTTTTAAGGGAGAAGGATGTAGTAACCGGGTCCCCGTAGGCTAGGGTTGGCAGTGGGACAGGGATTCCCCGTCCCCGCAGGGATCCGCCCCGAACAGGGCGGGGAATCCCCGAGGTTTATCCCCGCGGGACAGGGACGGGGAATGATTTCCCGCGAGGATCCCTGCCCCGTTCCCCGCCGTGCCCCGAACCCTATTTATTTATCTAAATTTATATAAAATATTGTTTTTTTAAAATTAAATCCCCGCGGGGACGGGGATGGGGGCGGGGACAGTTTTGTCCCCGAATGCATCACGGGGTTGGGGACGGGGATTAGATCCCCCCCCCCCATTGCCATCACTACCGTAGGCCAATTAGCCAATAAATTTGAACACATATTTTATGCTTATGAGACTGCGTAAATTTCTTATACTGATGATATGCTTATGTGACTAACATGAATTGTGTGGATTAATTACGTGCCAGCATGATTTCATGAATTTTGTACATGTAATTACATGCTTATGTGATTTTGTGGATTTTGTACATTATGTGATTAGGAAATATGTAACTTCCTAGGGAATTTTCGAAAAATATAGAATGAGGGTGAATTAAAGAAATAATATCATAATAGGTGAGGCATAATTTGGAATAAGCATTAGCATAAGAATTATTTTGTTATTTATCAACCTTAGGATTATTAAACCTAAAATATCTACACACAAGAGATATTATTTTGGGTTTCCCACACTAAAAACGCTAGGTAGAGAGAAGGGAGAGAGATCGAAACTTAGCCTAAGGAATGTATGAAAGTTTTATTAACGTTTTTATGTTTTTAGTTTGTAATTAGGTTATAAGTTCGAATTTACCATGTTTAAGATGTTAGAACCAATGTTGTAAAATACGCTAGGCTTTAGTCGGGCGCCCGATAGGGCCTAGCGCCTAGTCGGCTTAGGCGGTTTCTAGGCAGGAATTAGGCGGTCTTTATTATTAAGTAAAAAGAAAATAAATAAATGTAGAGGACAGATGGCACCTTTACAGAAAAACTACATTTCTATTCTAATATAGGATTTATATGTCTAATATGCTTAATACTCTACCAAATTAAAAGTATATCTAATTTCTCTAAAACTTTAAATAAATAATATCAATTCCAACTATGAAATAGAATAGTTTGGTAAAAAATGGCAGGGATGATGTCCAAAGTAATTATCATATTTTCTGTTTAATGTGAATATCTTTTAATATTTCAATTTATTATGCTAGTACATGAAACAAATATCTTTTACTAATATAATTTTAAGTCAGATAATTCAGTTCATTATATTTCAATTTATGCTTGGGCCTGATGTGGGTGATGGGTCCATTAAACCCATAGATAAACAAGATAGTATATAATATAGTGTAGTAAAAGGCACATGAGAAGTTTTCTATTTAGTGTCCCACACCGATTACGAAATGTAGTGAGGGTGAGGTACTCTTCTATATAAACCCACATAACCATCAATAGAATTGGGTTCACACCTTGCCATGTTTATAAATGGCTTGTGGGCCTCTGGGCTTGTGGGCCTGTGGCTCTTAAATTTTTTGGCTGATTATGCTGATTATTTGTCGATAAAGATCGAATCGGCCCGATTAATCGGCCGATTAGGCGGATTAACTCGTTTGAGAAAATAATCGGCTGATTATGTGGTTTTCGCCTCGGTACACCTCCGATTAGCGCCTAGGCGGCAGCCTAGGCGAGTTTTACAACAATGGTTAGAACACGGAAAATCTGCTTAAGCTCGAGTTTTAGAATGATATAGATTTTAGGGTTTGAAGTTCATGTTGACATTCAACTTGTTCCTGAGAAAAAGGGGTCGCGAACCATGAAACATGAACCATGAACCATTAAAAGGTGTTTGTCATGTTGGGGTCGCGAACCATGAACCATATGACGAACTTCGCGAACCCCATGCAAGTCGTGAATTAGGGCACTTCACGAGTTGAGGAGGTTTCACGAGTTCGACAAGTCATGAAGCGCATGCTAGGTATTGAGGTCGCGAACTCTAAGGGTTAAGTGGTCGGACTCGCAGCATGGACTTCCCGAATTGTTAAGTTCGCGAATTTGACTAGAGGCTTAAGGGTTCTCGAAGTGGGTAGGGAATGTATTCGAGTTCGCGAAGTGTTGAAGTATCAAATGTCGCGAATTGAATAAACTATACCATGAACTTCACAAATTATAAAAGGATTAAAAGAGCACTTCGCGAAGTAATGGGGAGGAGTTATACTTTGTGAATTCTATGTTTGCCGAATCCTAGCTACTTCGCGAGCCATAGTTAGTTGGTGAAGCCTAGCTACTGGCAAAGTAATTAGGTAGAATGTTAGACTTCGCGAACCAGGGTAGTTTGCAGGATATCAATGTCACGAATTGAGGATGCAATGTAATGAACTTCACGAACCCTAGTTTGCGGGTTATTAGTGGAGTGGGCTAAGAGACTTTGCGAAATGAGTGTGAGTATCAAAGTCACGAGTCGAGGGAACATGGTGAAGCACTTCACGAATTTGTGGGGACTTGACTTCACGAAATAAAAGGAGGTCGTGAAGTTTAAACTTCGCGACCCCTAGTTCGCGAAGCTAAGCTTGGCGAGTCTATAGCAAGTCACGAACCCTAGGCGAAATAAATTTCACGAATTCAAAGGGGTTTCAAGTGCATGAATTCGTGAAGTAGGCATGGAAAGTTGGCGAATCCATGTACTTCACAAAGTAGTTAGCAAAGAGTGTTAAGTCACGAATCAAGAACTTCACGAGGTAAGCTAGGTTTGTAGTAAGCTTCACGAACTATAACTTGAGGGTTTCACTTGGCGAATTAAGATGAAATTGGCGATTTAGACTTCATGAAATGATAAGTGACGAACCCTAAGTAGTGGAAAGTGTAGACTTCGCGAAATGATCAACTTGGCGAGTTAGACTTCACGGCTTGATAAGTCAGGAACCATTAGGAAAGTAGACTTCGCGAACTAGGGTAAGAGGGTTTCACTTCGCGAATTAGAATGGGCTTGGTGAATCATACGCAAGTGAAGCAGAACTCGCGAACTATAAAAGTTCGCGAAGCTTATGTGGGTGAGATTTTCGAAATTAAGAGAGGGATAATTAGGGTTCGCAAAGTGAGTCCATAGGGCATTTCACGAATTATAAGGACATGAAAACTTAACGAATTGTAAGAAGTCTAAATCTGTTTCGTGAAGTAGGAAAAGAAGTTAGACTTTGCGAAGCGAGATAGAGAACTTGGTGAGTTATGAGAGTAATCTTCACGAGTTATGCGAGTGTAAGATAGTGCGTGAGCCATGAGGGAGTAAGAAATACTTCGCGAATTGGAAAGTTTGACTAGTTCACGAACTGCACAAACTTCACGAACTATATAAGTTCGCGAGGTGACTTCACAAAATGGAATGACCATGAAATGTTCGCGGGAAACATGCATTCCATGAACTATATAAGATCACGGATTATAAGAGGCTAGGTTAATTCACGAGTTACACTTCACGAGTCATGAGCCGAAATTAGTTTCAGAGTTAGGTATAATTCACAAGTCACGAGTTGAAGTTGACAAATCCTTTTCACATAACTATCTTTCAAACATAGTGTCGAAAATAATATTCAAATACTTAGGAAATTCGAGATCTTAGCTAGTTAGGTAATTTTGGTAAGTGTACTAACATTATAATTTTGTGCTTAAGGTCGTGAATTGGGGTCTCCACCGAGTCAGTAGCTAGTAATCTACGGACGACAGATAGTGGAGACTTCACTTCAACTACAACACGTAACTTCTATATGCATGAATTATGTGACTAACTGTGTTTCTGACAGAACGTGAAACTTATGTGACATGATTTATTTACTATTGATGATGACATGACATGCATGTTCCTATCATTCACGACATGATCATGTGCACGCACGCTTAGTATACAAGTTAGGACATGAGAGCGCGCATGAGTCAAGATCGCCTAAGAGCAATGAATATTTGCCGATATGGGCATCTGTTGTCGACTCAATGTCGAGTCACGGCTCTCCTATGCTACCATGGCAGTGTTGATGCGACGTCGATTATACGAATGATTATGATTGGGTTGATGCCCTCATGGCGGAAGGTGCGACCTGAGGGAAGCGACACCGAGGATATCTCGGGTGTTGGCAACCTCGGGGTAGGCTACCAGCGTGAAGCGTCCGCGTGACAGGCCGCATTTGGGATCGAAAAGGCGCCTTACGGAACAAAGGCAATTTGTGTGCTTGGGTTAGCTGCTCAATATGGACCGCATTGGGATTGGAAAAGCGTCGATGGCTTCTCAATGTGGACCGCATTGGGATTGAAAAGGCGCCATATGAAGAAATGCAAATTGCGAACTAGGGTTAGCCTCTCAGTGTGTGTACTGTCACCTGTATGTATATCCCTAGTGGATTTGAGCTCCATGATGGTGCATGGTGAGATTGAAAATCCGAGGGCCCAATATGAAATGAGAGAACAAGAAGAATAGTGAAGTCTAGAAAGCATTGACGCGGATGTCTTTGCAAATTACGACACGTGCATTTCATGCATAGTTTCAACTTACTGAGCTTATCGCTCACCCCTTACGTTATGTGTTGTAGGTGCACGCGAACACGGTATGTGATCGCTTAGTGGCAAGGCGATCCTTTGAAGCCTCCAGCGACTTTTGGGGGTTGTGTGTGCATGGATGACGACCTGTGAGGCCGGGCGCATAGATTTTTTTGCTGTGTAGTTGTACACTTCCCGTGTAATTAGGAATTGTCTGTAATTAGAATTTGAAGCATTCTTTTGTCATGTAAAGAACGACTTCCTTTATGAAAAAAGGAAAAAATTTCATACGTATTTTTATATGTCTTTCAAATTACATCGTAGTCACATAAGTTAACGCTAGGAAAAGGTAGCGAAGGGATAAGGTCGCTACATACACTAAGTGGTAGTAAGCTGTCCTTCATCGTCTTCAAATGATATTTGATATTTGTAATATAAAACGATGAGTGTAGGGATTACTCCATCGAATATGATACGATGTGAAACACACAATTGTTGTTACATATGAAAAAATATGTTATGGAAAAAAAGTATTTGAAAGCCACGTAAAACGCTTATCTAATAAGTTGTACCAAATATACCACTTATTTTACACCATTGAGCAGTCTGTAGCTGTTTTTGATTGTAGCGATATATGGTACCACAACTAAGTAGCTTATCGTACCAAAATTAAGAAAGATATTAGCCGACTTTATACGATTCTTGATAGGTGAATTCATTTCTAACTGACATTGCAGAAATAGTTATCTATCATGATTCTGTCAGCTATCAGTAATTCTGACAAGTCAGGTTTTATTCCTGACAGATGACTTTTTGTATTTTTCTTCTCTTTTTTTATTGCTATTACTATGATGTACCGTTTTGATGTGTTTAGCGTATCACTTGAAAAAGAGCTTGGTGTACCTTGTACACATAGTTGTCGTGCCTTGTACACACGGTTGTCATACCTTTTTTCATATTGTTACAGTATCAAAAATCTAGTCACGAAAATAATCATTTGTCCCATAACAGTGTGTTAATAGTTTAATACATCCATCAAATTAAACCAACATGAAAAAAATGGATCTCAGTTGAACGAAGATTATAAGCTAACACGATCTCGGAATAAGCCAAAACATGTGGCCCGAAGCGAACCATAACCATCATAACAATCCACGTTAAGCTTACTAAATAGAGAAAACCATAATTGCTTTCATTCACAAATGGTACGACAAATAATTAAATACAGACCATATAAAGGTACGTCATAATAAGAGAAAAGGTACCAGAACAATAAGTAAATTGGTACACGATATACATAAAATTAGTACGGCAAAACAAATACGTCAAACCAAATAAAAAATAACCAATCACCAAAACCCCAAAAAAAAGTGCAGAATGGAAGGAACAACATTAATTTCTAGTGAACATGCAATTCGATTTGGGCTAGATCAATTTCAAGAAAACCCCAAAATTTTTAACAACCCCAAAATTTCGATATTATTTCTGTCAACCAAGCTCGTGAGTATGACTGAAATACGAAAACTCATATATCTTTTTCCCAGATGTCTATTTTCTTCTTGACGATTCCTATCTTCTTCTTCTTCTTCTTCTTCTTCTTCTTCTTCTTCTTCTTCGTCAAAATCTGGACTAATCGAGGATCGTTGCTCCTCCTCCTCCTCCTCCTCCTCTTTATGCGTTTTTTGCTTTTAATGTTTCTTTTTCTTTTTTCTTTTCATCCCCTTTAATGTGTGTCTTACAACTAAACTTACCCAAAAACGGAAGCTCCATGTTTGTCTCTCTCTAAAAAAACCCATCTTCCTCCTCCAAAAACCCTAGCCGCCGCAAGGTCTTCTCTGGAGGTGGAGGAACTCCCATTTCCTTTTTTCTATCTCTTCTAGTTTGTTTCCTTACTTTTTACTAAAAAAAAATCGTGCCGCCTCCGACCGCCTCCGCCGCGCTTCCGTCTCCTTCGCCATGGTTTGAAGAGGCTTGGTTGTTGTTCTGTTTTTCTTTTAAAAAAAATTTCCAGCTGTCGCCTCCCCATCACCGCCTTCGTCCACCTACCTCGACCTCCCACCAGCCCGATGCGCCCCGCCTCCGCCAGCGTGAGGTCCGCCGCCGAGGTCGACCGAGGTTCAGCCGGCTCGAGAGGGATCCACCGCCGCCTTCTGCCTACTGCCACCGTTGCCGCTGCCGGCTTACCCCCGCACCGGCCGGCCGTTTGTGCCGTGTGGTGTTCTCTCCTCGGGGGAGCTTCCTCCTTGTTGGAGGTTCTCCCCTTCGTAGGAGTTTTTTCTCCCCTTCGTGGGAGCCTTCCCTACCCTAGTGGGAGTTTTTTCCTCCCTTCACGGAGTTCCCTTCGGGGTTGTTTTCCCTTGTTTGGGAATTTGAGAACGGATAATGTGCAATCACTGTTCATTACGCAATAGAAATAGTCAATTATGTTTAACATTTTGGTTATTGCTCTGTTGTATCTTTTTATCCATTTGGATTTATGAATGAAATCCTTTCTAAAAAAATGTGTGTCTTACAAAATAAAAAAGAAAATAAAAAGCATAAAGTAAAAAACGTCATTTTACTATAATTGATTCCTTAAGTGAAACAAAAGTTTCTAGTTGGTCCTTATGTGATAAAACTTACTGACACAGGGAGTTAAGTGAGAGATATGTTGCCTGGTAGGGATTTAAGTTAAATTTACTATAAAAAATTCAAAGAAAATTATTCACTACATATTTTTTCTTCATTGTGGCATCATTATACATTTACATGCTACAATAGCACACACATTTGAGTGTGAAAAAAGACTTATATTATATATATTAGTTTACGCATGTTACAACTAACATGCCTCCTCAAGTATATACTTATTTGCTACAAATAATGAATTTACTGATTTTGATTATGGTGCATGTGGCTAATCGATTATCGTAACTAATACGAATTCAAGACCAGATCAAATCAAATCAAATCAAATCCACGATGGGACCTAATCCTATCGAGATTGTATCACGACACGTTGGATTGAATTCAATTAAACAAAGGCATGCACTACTTTTAAAGTTGCAAAGATAGGGCTGTTTGAATTGAATTGAAAGCTAAATTATAAGGAAATAAAGACAAAAAAGAGTATAAAAGCAAGTTAAAGACCTATTTAATACTAGGGCATTTACGTTTCAGGTCCCATTTAAGTTTCAATTAGAGTTTAGACTCCTGTCAGAAAATTCAGTTTTAAGGACCCAGTTTTTTTCAAAAACACTTTATGGTTCCCCAATACCACTTCATGAATTTGTGGTAACACTTCATGGATCTGTGGTACCACTTCATGGATCTGTGGTAACACTTCATGGGTCTAAGGTACCACTTAATGGGTTTGTGGTAACACTTCATGGGTCTGTGATAACACTTCATGGATCTGTGGTAACATATGGTCCTTTTCTCTAAATGAATCTTAAATTGGATCCTTATCTATAAATGAAACTTACATGGGTCCTTATTTCTAATTGAAAATATGAATTGCGGTCTGACTCGTAATTTGCACTTTAATAATTATTGAGGTGGGCAGGCCAGTTTGTCCCATTCTTATAACGTTTGTCAACAAGGAACAAACAAATTCAAGTTGACGACTTGAACTATCTAAGCACGAGCGAACACGAACTCAACTCTTACAAAAATCAAGTCAATAAAGCGATAATAGAAATCGAAATCGAATGTGAAGCCTCTCAAAGACACAAGACTGGCTAATTTTGTTCTTTATTCCAACGGGCTATAAATGTTATTAAATTAGACAGGCATAAAAAGTTGTCCTAAGTGTTTGACTTAGGAGTTTAGCTAGCTGTATATAATTGTGACCTTAGCTTAGGAGGTTGTATGCCCGTGTGGATAAAATCGAATCTTCTAAGTGAAAACCTTCATTGAGATGAAGAAGAGGAGTTCCGAACTTCCATAAACTAACTTGTAATGTGACCTCGTGCAACATGAGGTTGGAAAAGTCAGAAAGCATGTGAAATGCTTTTGTCAAAAGCTGTGGGCAAATGCTTTTGCATTTGGTTTCTTCCAGACAAGCCGTATTAAGTTTTCTTCAGTACACACGACGGATCAACGCATGGCTTCATCTATAAATAGCATGGTACAAGGCAGAAGAAAAATATACCACAGCCATACAGATCTTCTCCTCTCCTCTGATTATTTTCTATAGCCTACTCCTAATATTGTTGTAGCTATTTTTGTACCACGTCAGTGTACATGTCTGTAATATCTCCACATAATAAAGAAGTTCTACCCTCCGGCCCGTGGACGTAGGTCATTCTGACCGAACCACGTAAATCTTGTGTCACTGTCCAAATTTATTTTTCGTCTCGTTTATTTATTATCGTCATTTTTCGGGCAAAATAATTATCGGGGATTTCCGCATATCCTAACAAATTGGTATCAGAGCCAACCCGGTTTATCTTTTAGCCACCATGACGATAACAAAAATGTCAATTGAAAAGTTCGACAGAAATGTCAACTATGCAATGTGGAGTCTCAAGATGGAGGCCATACTCATTCAAGACGGTTGCGAGGTGGCGCTTGAAGGCGCAAAGAAGAAACCGAGCGAAATGAAGGACGATCAATTTAATGAATTGGACAAGAAAGCCAGATCGGCTATTATCTTAAATCTCTCTTACGAGGTTTTACAAGAAGTTGCCACGGAGACGACGGCCATGGGTATGTGGGATGCGTTAAAAGCGATCTACATGAAGAAGACTAAGGAGAATCGGCTTTATTTAAAGCAGAAGCTATACAGTATGAAAATGACGGAAGGTACTTCTATTCTCTCGCATCTCGATAAATTCGATTCTATCATTATTGATTTGGCGAACGTAGAAGTCAAAGTGACGGACGAAGATCAGACCATAATATTGTTGTGTTCCCTTCCCTCGTCTTTAAAGCATTTTCGTGACACCATAATCTATGGAAAAGATACGATATCGTATGCTAGTGTCAAATCTGCTTTCAATCGAAAGAACAGATAGACAGGGATATTACGGGAGAAACAAGCAGGCAGAAGGCCTGTTTGCACGGGGAAGACCAGAACGTAGAGATGCTGAAAGTAGCAGATCTAAAGAAAGGTCGAAATCCAGGTACAGAAATAAAGTCTGTAATTTTTGCAAGAAAAAGGGACACATTAAAGCTGATTGTTTTAAATTAAAAAATAAGGAGAAAAATAATCAGCAATTTAATAAACCCGCCGAAGCTAGTTTAGCTGCTGATGAGAGCGATGGAACTATATTTGTAGCAACTGCAAATATTATTAGGTCTGATAATGAGTGGATCTTAGATTCGGGTTGTTCTTACCACATAAGTCGGAGTCGGGATTGTTTTTGCACATATGAAAATTTTGATGGTGGATATGTGTTGATGGGAAATGATGCTCCGTGTAAAGTTGTTGGTAAAAGCACAATTAGGATCAAGATGTTCGACGGAATCATCCGAACGCTCACAGAAGTCAGACATGCTCCAGATATGAAGAGAAATCTTATCTCTTTAGGCACACTTGAATCTCAAGGGTGCAGGTTCTCAGGTGAAGGTGGAGTTTTGAAAATTGCCAGAGCTGCCCTCGTCGTAATGAAGGCTTGCAGGTCTGGAAATTTATATGTTTTGCAGGGAACTACAATTACAGGTTCCGCTGCAGTTTCGACATCCCCGGAGGTTGATACCACGAAATTATGGCATATGCGACTTGGACACATGGGAGAAAAAGGCTTGACGATTTTAAGCAAGCGGGACCTACTTTGCGGTCAAAGTACTGGTAAGATGGACTTTTGCGAACATTGTATTTTTGGGAAGCAGAAACAAGTCAGCTTCAATTCGCCAGCTGTCCACAGGACGAAAGGTACTTTGGACTATATTCATTCTGATGTATGGGGTCCTTCTCGTGTTCCGTCCAAAGGTGGTGCAAGATATATGTTGACTTTCATCGATGATTTTTCGAGGAAAGTTTGGGTCTATTTTCTTAAGCAGAAAAGTGATGTTTTCCTAACATTTAAACAATGGAAGGCTTTGATTGAAAAGCAGACAGGAAAACAGATCAAGCGGTTGCGGACAGATAATGGCTTAGAATTTTGCGAAAGCGAGTTCAATGAGTTCTGCATAAACGAAGGAATTGCTCGACATCACACTGTTCGAATGACGCCTCAACAAAATGGTGTTGCCGAGCGCATGAATCGGACGCTTTTAGAGAGAGCGCGATGTATGATCTCCAACGCTGGGTTGACAAATGATTTTTGGGCTGAAGCTATCGCCGCAGCATGTTATATTGTCAACCGCTCACCGTGTTCACCGATAAATTTCAAGACTCCTGAGGAATTATGGTCAGGTACTCCTGCTGATTACTCAAACTTAAGAATATTTGGGTGCCCAGCTTATATGCACGTAAACGAGGAAAGTTAGAGCCTAGAGCTAAAAAGTGTATTTTCCTCGGTTACGCTTCAGGGGTGAAAGGATATAGACTATATAATCCTGATCCCAAGTCACCCAAATTTATAATTAGCAGAGATGTTACTTTTGACGAGTCTTCTATGTTACATCCTTCGAAAGAGTCTACTAACTCTTCTAATCAAGAAAAGAAGGATAGTGTACACAGCGAGGTGGAGCTCGAGATCAACAAAGATCCTTCAAATGATCCTGCTACGAGTTCAACAGATCAAGAGGACGAGCCAGAACCTGATTCAGATCCTGTTGAAGATGAAAGCACCGAGCAGGAATATTCTATAGCCAGAGATAGGGAGAGACGAGAGATTCGACTACCACAGCGGTACGTAAATTTATTTTCGTACGCTTTATCAGTGGTGCAAGAAACAGGTGGAGGCGGCGAACCTTCTACCTATTCGGAGGCAATTAGCGATGTTAATTCTGATAAGTGGCTGGTAGCGATGAATGAAGAAATGGAGTCTCTGTACAAGAATGGTACGTGGATTCTTGTGCCGCCGCCGAAGAAAAAGAAAATAGTTGGATGTAAGTGGGTTTTCAAAAAGAAAGAAGGTTTGTCTGGTTCTTACGATGCAAGGTATAAGGCACGATTAGTCGCGAAAGGCTATAGTCAGGTACAAGGTGTTGATTTTAATGACGTATTCTCACCTGTTGTTAGACATAGCTCTATTCGTGTATTACTTGCATTCGTTGCCATGTATGATTTGGAGTTAGAACAGCTTGACGTCAAGACGGCGTTCTTACATGGTGATTTAGATGAACAGATTTATATGAAGCAACCTGAAGGCTTCATAGTTGAAGGTAAAGAAGACCAAGTTTGTTTGTTGAAGAAATCCTTATATGGATTAAAGCAATCTCCAAGACAGTGGTACAAACGTTTTGATTCTTTCATGTTGGGTCATGGTTTCTCCAGGAGCAAGTATGATAGTTGTGTTTACTTCCGGAAGTTAAATGACAGTTCGTTCATTTATCTGTTGTTATATGTTGATGACATGCTCATTGCGGCTAAGAATCTTGCAGAAATTCACCAATTGAAAGCCTTATTGAACGGTGAATTTGAAATGAAGGATTTAGGAGCAGCTAAGAAGATTCTTGGTATGGAGATTAGACGTGATAGAGGAGCTGGTAAGTTGCACCTGACCCAGGAAAGTTACCTCAAGAAGGTTTTGGAGAGATTTGGCATGAACGATGCCAAACCAGTCAGCACTCCTCTTGCTAGCCATTTTAGGCTAAGCGCTGCTCAGTCACCATCATCAGATGAGGAAGAAGCGTATATGGCACGAGTTCCTTACTCGAGTGCAGTCGGCAGTATTATGTATGCAATGGTATGTACACGTCCTGATATTTCACATGCTGTTAGTGTTGTTAGCAGGTATATGGCTAATCCAGGGAAAGAACACTGGCAAGCAGTGAAGTGGATTCTAAGATACTTGAAGGGTACTCTAAGCTTTTGTTTGGAGTTTGGCAGAAACAGTGATACTCTCGTTGGCTTCGTTGATTCAGACTACGCAGGTGATCTCGATAAACGACGATCTCTTACTGGTTATGTATTTTGTATTGGAGGTTGTGCAGTTAGCTGGAAAGCAACTCTACAGCACGTAGTGGCGTTGTCTACTACTGAAGCAGAATACATGGCGATTACTGATGCGATCAAGGAAGCATTATGGTTGACAGGGTTATTCAGCGAATTAACCCAGAATCAGGGAGTCATTACTATTTTCTGTGATAGTCAAAGTGCGATTCATTTGACTAAGGATCAGATGTATCACGAAAGGACTAAGCATATTGATGTTAAGTATCATTTTATTCGTGAGATCATTGCAGATAAGAAGGTGTTTATCAAGAAGATCAACACAAAGGATAATCCTGCAGATTTGTTTACGAAAGCTCTTCCAGTTTCCAAGTTCAAGCTTTGCTTGGACTTGATTGGTGTTTTAACGTTGGTGAACTGGCCCGTCGGGGCTATGGTCGGAGGGAGATAAAGGTATTCTAAATTAAGGTGGAGTAATTTAAGAAATCTCGGTCAAGGTGGAGATTTGTAATGTGACCTCGTGCAACATGAGGTTGGAAAAGTCAGAAAGCATGTGAAATGCTTTTGTCAAAAGCTGTGGGCAAATGCTTTTGCATTTGGTTTCTTCCAGACAAGCCGTATTAAGTTTTCCTCAATACACACGACGGATCAACGCATGGCTTCATCTATAAATAGCATGGTACAAGGCCGAAGAAAAATATACCACAGCCATACAGATCTTCTCCTCTCCTCTGATTATTTTCTATAGCCTACTCCTAATATTGTTGTAGCTATTTTTGTACCACGTCAGTGTACGTGTCTGTAATATCTCCACATAATAAAGAAGTTCTACCCTCCGGCCCGTGGACGTAGGTCATTCTGACCGAACCACGTAAATCTTGTGTCACTGTCCAAATTTATTTTTCGTCTCGTTTATTTATTATCGTCCTTTTTCGGGCAAAATAATTATCGGGGATTTCCGCATATCCTAACATAACTCTTTGCATTCACCCAAACACATGCATACGCTTCCGCGCTGAAGGCTCGCTCTTTGATGGGTTGCGGTCACAATCTCTAACGAGCTAAAAATGGAAAATATTTAGAGAAGAACCGAGTGTATATTTACTCCCTCTAAACATTAAGCGATTCTAACATTATCTTTTATTGCTAACTTTCTAAAGGTGTATTTTTCTTTCTTTATCGCCTCGAATTTTTTAAAATGGATGTCCCAACATTCGAAGGACTTCTCATTTATTTGATGGTTCTTATGAGTTCCATATTACCTTTTTTTCTACAAAAAAAAATATTCACACAAGTTCGGTGAGTCAAAGATGCACCTCACTGTCGGTTTGAGTCAAATCCATCGAGGCTAATCTTCTAACTTAGTATGTATTTCAAGTTGACATATACGTAGTATCCCTCTAATGACGAGCTCAGCCAATTAACTCTATTCTTTGGAAACTATATAAGTTACATAAAGCGAACCTATATTCCGATGCTTTTTTTTTTCCTCTCTCTCTCCGGTGTATTTCTTACAAGTCTAGCTATTCTTTTAAAATTTAATCTTGGTAACACTTGCGTGAATCCCACTTCATTCATTGAATGGGATCATAACTTCTTTCTTTTAACTCGGTAACTGCAAATTAGGAAGAGAGGAGGAGGAGAAAGAACACGTGGCCACAGATTTTATTGAGATGCACACAGGATTACACAATTCTTTATTTGTTTCCGTGGAAGCACATGATCATAATTCCATATCACTCCATTCCACGTATCTCGATTCTCTCCCCCAGAATGTTTAAGGAGGTTTTTGGCACTAACAAAAGAGAATATAATAGTTCCTTCCGAAAAAAAAAAAAAGAGAATATAATAGTAATACTATCAAAATCACTTCTTGGAATAATAAGTTCACCCTTAATGCCCAAGAAAAACTATTCTCACAAAATGAACTCCTTAAGAGAAAACCCCATCTTCTACTCGTTAGTTCTATCTCGCGTGCTTTTGCTGATTGAGAAAGAATAGGAAACAACACTAAAACTGAGATTGATCGAGAAAAGAAAAAGGAAAAAATTTGCAGAATGATGAGTCAGATTTTGCTGATAACAGCCCTAGTAAGCTTAGCAGCAAGCGTATGCCTTGGAGCCGTATTTCTCTACGTTCAACGGAGCAGAAAAACCCAAGAATCTTCCATCCAAAACCAAGGCTTGGAAGCCCAGCAACTGAACTTGAGCATCAGAACAACAGCCACGAGCGACAAGAAGCTATCCTTCGAAAGATCTCGTTACAACTTCGACACAGATCCCACAACAACGCCCCACAAGAAAACCCTCGACAGCTACACCTTTGAAGATCTCAGCAAAGCCACGGACAACTTCTCCTCCATGAATCTGATAGAAGGTTCCGTCTTCCACGGCCGTTTGAAGGGGAAGAGCGTAGCCATAAAGAGGACTTCATCAGATTTCATCTCAAGAATCGATTTCATCCTCTTCTACGAAAGGCTCCACAGGCATCCCTTCATAATGAGGCTCTACGGCACTTGTTCTGCTTCTAGTTCAGCTGATTCCTTCCTAATCTTCGAATACGCCAAGAACGGCTCATTGAAGGATTGGATTCACGGCGGCCTGGCCATCAAGAGCCAGTTCATTGCTTCTTGCGAGTGCTTCTTGACTTGGAATCAGAGGCTGAAGATATGCCTCGACGTTGCTAAAGCACTTAAGCTCATGCACCATACTCTGACGCCTGGCTATGTCCATAGGCACATAAAGAGCAGAAACGTTTTCTTGGACGACAACTTCAGCGCCAAAGTTGGGAACTTTGGAATGGCGAACTGCGCCGTCGAAGATGGAGATGACGATGGGTACTTAGCACCTGAGTATGTCTCCCAAGGCACTGTTTCGCCGGGAACCGACGTGTTTGCTTATGGGGTCGTTTTGCTAGAGATTTTATCGGGAAAACCGCCGATGGCTTGCGACGACGAGGGGAGATCAATTGTGAAGCTCTGCGATGAAATTAAGGCGCTTTTGGGGTCGGAGAATGCTGGGGATTTCTTGGGGTGGATCGATTGTTCGTTGGGGGAGAATTATTCGTTCGATGCGGCGGTGATGTTGGCCAATCTGGCGAGATCTTGCTTGGAGGACGACCCTTGTTTGAGGCCTAACGCCGGAGAAATTGTGGTGAAATTGACGAGAATCGTCGAGCAATCATCGCAGGGTGACGCCGGCGGCGGCGGCGGTAGTGAGAGTTCGTGCAAGCCCCTTGTTAAGGCTGTTGGTGTGTGAGTGAGACTGTGTGTATGTGTTGAAATAATAAACTTGATTTTGGGCCTTAATAATTACTATGGATTTAGCATTGGGCTTAAGAGAATAATTTGCCCAATTTCTAGAACCTTATGATAAATATTTTTAAATATTTTCTATAGAATATCTAGGATAATTCTATAGAAATATCTAGGATATTTTGGTAGAAGAATCTACGAGAAATCTAGATTAGGGACATGTGTCTTAATCTTAGACACATCTTAAGGATGTGGAATTAGTATAAATAGGGGTGAGGTCCTTGCCATTTGTATCAAGCAAGTGAAAATCAAATCAAGTGTTGTAATATAAAGCATCTTCCTCTAAACACTATCTTTCGATATCAAGGTCCTCCCTTCCGATATAAGTCCTAATTTCCGACAAAGTGATATAAGAGCTAGAAGATCCTAAGGCGATGGTGGGCGGCATGGTTCCCTTCCAAGTCCCGACACTCAACAAGAGCAACTACGACAATTGAAGTATCAAGATGAGGGCGCTCCTTGGATCACAAGACGTATGGGATATCGTGGAGAAAGGCTACGTCGAGCCGAAGAACGAAGAAACCCAATCTCAAACTCAAAAGGATAGTTTGAGAGAATTGCGAAAGAGAGACAAGAAAGCTCTCTACCTAATCTATCAAGGATTAGATGACGACGCTTTCGAATAGATTTCGGAAGCAAAGACCGCCAAGGAAGCATGGGAGAAGCTTCAAACGTCGTATAAAGGAGCGGATCCGGTAAAGAAGGTACGTCTTCAAACTTTAAGAGCCGAGTTTGAAGCCTTGCATATGAAACAAGATGAAGTTGTGTCGGACTACTTCTCGACGGTATTAGCAATAACCAATCAACTAAAGAGGAATGGCGAGAAAATTGATGATGTTAGAATCATGGAGAAAATTCTTCGCTCGTTAGATCCAAAATTCGAGCATATTGTAGCCATCATAGAAGAAACTAAGGATCTAGAAGAAATGACGATGGAGCAACTATTGGGGTCATTGCAAGCTCATGAAGAGAAGAAAAGGAAGAATGAAGGGATTATAGACAACTACTCAAACTGCAAGTTGATCCTGCAAAAGAAAGGATAATGATGAAAATTATCATGGATGAGGCCGCGGACGAGGTCAAAAAGGAGAACGGGGAGGAGGTCGTGGACACGGATACAGACGAGGTTGGAGGCCCAACGATGTAGGCAACAACAATCACTAAAGAAGATATAACTCAACGAGAGGTCGTGGGAGAGGTAACCTAAGATCAAGGTATGATAAACCAAAAGTTAGGTGTTACAATTGTGAGAGATTTGGGCACTATTGTTCCGAGTGTAGAGTTCCTAAACATAAAGTTGAGGAGAAGGCCAACTACATCGAAGAGAAAAATGAATAAGATATTCTACTACTAGCCCATAAGGATGATGAAAGAAGCGAGAGTAACAAGTGGTACCTAGATACCAGCGCAAGCAATCACATGTGCGGGAAAAGGAACATGTTCGTAGAGCTTGATGAATCGGTGAGCGGCAATGTTGCATTCGGGGACGAATCAAAGGTCGCGGTGAAAGGAAAAGGTAACATTCTTATTCGCTTAAAGAATGGAGGGCATCAATTCATCTCCAATGTCTACTACGTGCCGGAGATGAAGAGTAATATCTTAAGTCTTGGGCAACTCTTAGAGAAAGGTTATGATATTCGCCTAAGAGACAATAACCTTTCTATAAGGGACAGTTCAAATAAATTAATCACTAAGGTACCGATGCAAAGGAACCGCATGTTCGTCCTCAACATCATGAACGATGTTGCGAAGTGCCTCAAGACGTGCTATAAAGATCCAGCATGGATTTGGCATCTTAGATATGGGCATCTAAATTTCGGCGGACTAGAACTGCTATCAAAGAAGGACATGGTGAAAGGATTGCCATCCATCATCCACCCCAATCAAGTATGCGAAGGATGCTGAATCGGAAAGCAGTTCAAGAAGAGTTTTCTAAATGAGTCGAGCTCGACAGCTAAAAAACCCTTGGAGCTAATTCATACCGACGTGTGCGGACCAATCAAGCCGAGCTCACTTGGTAAGAGTAACTACTTCCTTCTCTTCATTGATGACTTTTCAAGAAAGACATGGGTATACTTCTTAAAGCACAAATCGGAAGTATTCGAGAACTTCAAGAAGTTCAAAGCCCTCGTTGAGAAAGAAAGTGGCCTCACGATAAAGCAATGAGATCCGATCGTGGAGGAGAATTCACCTCGACAGAATTTAATAAGTATTGTGAAGAGCACGGGATAAGACGGCCCCTGACGGTACCAAGATCCCCCCAACAGAATGGAGTAGCAGCGAGAAAGAACAGAACAATCCTCGACATGACCAGAAGCATGCTCAAGAGTAAGAAGCTACCGAAGGAGTTCTGGGCAGAAGCAGTCGCATGTGCAGTCTACCTCTATAATCGATCTCCAATAAGGAGTGTGTGGGAAATGACACCGCAAGAAGCATGGAGTGGTAGGAAACCTAGCATATCACATCTAAAAGTCTTCGGAAGCATAGCCCATGTGCACATTCCTGACGAGAAAAGAAGCAAATTGGACGACAAAAGTGAGAAGTACATCTTCATAGGCTATGACAACAACACCAAGGGATACAAACTTTACAATCCGAAGACAAAGAAGACTATCATCAGTCGAGACGTGATATTCGACGAAGAAGGAGAATGGGATTGGAACGCATGCAAAGGTGATTACTACTACACTCAATTCTTTGAAGAAAATAACAAAGAAGAGCCAACAATGGAGCAAGCAGAAGACGAGCCCACTACTCCAATAACATCATCGGCTGCGAGTTCCGAAGAAGAAAGCTCAAGCGAGAGAACCCCACGCTTCAGAAGCCTAAAAGAGATATGTGGAGTACCAGAAGATCAAAATAACCTAACCCTCTTCTGCCTCTTCGCGGACAGTGAGCCATTGAGCTTTCAAGAAGCCGTGAGAAATAAGAACTGGAAAGACGCCATGGATGAGGAAATTAAAGCTATCGAGAAAAATGACACATGGGAGCTAACAACACTGCCAAAGGGGCATAAGGCGATTTGCGTAAAGTGGGTGTATAAAGTAAAGAGAAATGCCAAAGGAGAAGTTGAAAGATACAAGGCGAGATTAGTGGCTAAAGGCTACAGTCAAAGAGCGGGGATCGACTATGACGAGGTATTTGCTCCAGTCGCTCGACTAGAAACTGTTCGACTAATAATATCTTTGGCAGCTCAGAACAATTGGAGAATTCATCAAATGGATGTGAAGTCCGCCTTTCTAAATGGAGTTCTTGAAGAAGAAGTTTATATAGAGCAACCGCAAGGATATATAGTAGCTGGAGAAGAAGACAAGGTTCTAAGATTGAAGAAGGCTCTTTACGTGTTGAAGCAAGCACCGAGGGCATGGAACTCACGGATCGACAAGTACCTTCAAGGGAGAAATTTCATCAAGTGTCCATACGAGCATGCACCAATGCACCCTACATCAAAATTCAAGGTAACGATATCTTAATCGTATGCTTGTATGTGGAGGATTGAATTTTCACAGGCAATAATGTAACGACCCGACTTCCTAGATACGTATTTTGGCGGATTTTCGCAGCGTAAGCAGCGGAAAGTCCATTTAATTAAAACTTTTAAAACATAATAGTATAAATACGTTCAATGTCTAAATCCATAAGTCCAAACACAAACACATTTTTATTTATTGACTCGAAGCCCAAGAAGTACACGCCCAAATTTAAAACACAAAACATAAACTCGTTCCACAGGTCGCGTCCCATGTACTGCGCCGCCCTCAAAAGTCCGTGGAGTCACCGCCATCAGCCGCCTTACCTACACACGTAAACCCTGAGCTTGTGCCCAGTAGATGAAAATATGCATGAATGCAAATGCTCTCACATCCCAAACCCGGCACCTCACAAATGCACACTCGACATCTCATACGCTAGTTCCTATTTCAACTCTCAACTCATAAATAGGGCCCTAGGCTAGACTCGGAATCCACGCATAAAATGTCATATAATGTCATGATAGTACGGCCCCATCTCGGTCTCAACCGTAACTATAACCATGACAAGTGGTAACGGCCCCATCTCGGTCTCAACCGCACCTTATTGACAAGCGGCCCCATCTCGGTCTCAACCGCAAGCGCTTCAGCGAATCGTATCCTGACAACTAACATCGATCACTTTGCCCCACTCATCTACACTACCGTGACCCCACACGATTATAACTCCTCTCGTACCACGTGTATGCCAATGACATGCAAATAAAATGCAACATATCACCACGCAACATATAAAATGTAATGTATCGGCCCGAGGTATCAGCTCGGCCCAATCTCGAAAATCCTCATACACCAAATAATTCGGGCCCGAAGCCCGCATTCCGATTTTTTATCGGCCCGAAATCTCAACCACCAAAAGTCTCCCCGGAATTTCACTAAGAGTTACCAAAATTTAATCATTTTCACTTTAAGACCCTAATTTCATAATTGGTCCATATTTTAATATATTTTCAAATTCTAACGTCCAATCTCAAAATATCACTTAAGTTGCCAATTTAAAAATATATTTCTGAATTTTACATTTAGAAACCCCAAAATTTCATAATTTACTTTTTAGGACCCGAAAGTTTTCCTAAGCTTCAGATCTACCCGAATCTTTAAAAATTTCAAATCTGCCCCAAAATCTTTATATTTCTTTAAAAATCTACCTTGTTCGGAACTTTACAACACAGACTCCCTGAATTTTGTAAAATTTCGATTAAGTCCTAAAATTTTAACCATACGGCTGTTTTGCGACAGTTTCGGATTTCTCAATGATCACAAAGTAAACGATGTCCGATGGACTTGAAATTTTAACCACAGATAAAGAACTTACATAAGATGATTCTGCCCAAAGGGATTTCTAGTCCGAGGTCTAGATTGTGAGATATGAATTTTTGAACCTCTTGGCCGAAATGGATAATAAAACCCTAGAAAACACTAATCCTCTCCAAGTTTTGTTCTATCCTCTTAACCACAATTCCTCTAACTCTATTCTTATGTTTCATAAACCTAAACTTCATAAAGATTGAGGTATTAAGCTGGCCGAATTTTAGCATGTAAGCATCATCACGAAAATCATACAAGAATTTCACGTTTAGCACATAAACACGTATAAATTTGAAAGAGATCATGCAATCACGTAAATTCACGGATTTAAAACTTGTTTACGTGCGTAGGTGATCTTCACCTACCTTACATTCCGGAGATAACTACATAACGGGTTGTTTCGATGTGATCCCGACCCTAGAGTTTCGATCCCGAGCTCCCGAAGGTTTTTCTCCTCCTCTCTTTTCTCCCTCTCTTCTTTCTCCCTTTTTCCTTTCTTTTTCTTTCTCTCCTTTCTTCCTTTTCTCTCTCACTCTCACGCCTCTCCTCTCCTCTCTTTCTATTCTTTTTAGCTTATTTATTCTTATTAATCTTCATGTAATATTAATTGATTAGGTGTATTAAGTGGTATATTAGTTAGGTTATTTTGTCCTCTTTCCATTATAGAGATGCATGGAGGTGGCTTGATTGTTAGATCTTGTCTCCATACTCACATGGAGATGGATGGAGGTGCATTTATTAAGTCAAAGATCTTGTTTTATTTACCACACTCACATGGAGGTGAATTGAAATTATTTTATTTATTTTTCCCTTACTTAATTTTAGCCATAATAATTTTATTATTATTATTATTGTTATTGTTATTTTATACTATCGGGCCAATTCCTAACCTCTAATCTATCTCTCTCACATTTGGGCCATTATTCTCCATTTGGCCCAAAAGTATTTCGGCCCCTTTTTAATTATTCGGATCCAATTCTAAATTCTTGGCTTGGCACGGAAAGAAATCGGTGTATGTTCGAAATCGACTTCACACATTCCAAATATTATTAAAATAATCCCGTATAAATTTTACGGGCATTACATCCTCCCCCCTATAAGAATTTCGTCCCCGAAATTCCATCGAAAAAATAATTCTGGATACTTTTCTCTCATCTCGTCTTCGCGTTCCCAAGTAGCTTCTTCCAATACTTGGTTCCGCCACAAGACCTTCACGAGGGTATATTCTTATTCCGAAGGCGTTTCACCTCGTACATCAATATTTCCACCGGTCTTTCCTCGTAGCTCAAGTCCAGTTTCAACTTTTGATAAAGTGATTCACACTGCAGTACATGGCCCGGATCTGGGATGTATTTCCGTAATGTAGACACATGAAATACGTCATGAACTTGCGTGAGCGATGTTGGCAATTCGAGCTGGTACGCCACTTCTCCAACTCGTTTCACAATTGTGAAAGGTCCGATATATCTCCGACTCAACTTCCCCTTCTTTCCGAAACGCTTTACTCCCTTCATTGGCGAGATCTTCAAAAAGACTTGATCGCCTTTATCAAACTGCAACGGCCTTCGTCTTTGCCTATGTTTAACTCCTTCTGCGTGAAGAAGTACTTTAGGCTTTTATGATCTCTAAAGTTCTCGCATCGTTCTCCATATAAATAGTGTCGCCAGATTTTCAGGGCAAACACCACAGTTGCGAGTTCCAAATCGTGTGTGGGGTAATATTTCTCGTAGACTTTGAGCTATCGGTAGGCATACGTAATTACCTTCTCGTTCTGCATCAACCCGCACCGCAAGCCATTTTTTTTTGAGGCATCACTGTATACCGAAAATCTTTCCATATCAAAGGGTATTGTAAGAACAAGAACTGTTGTCAGTCGTTTCTTCAACTCCTTGAAGTTTACTTCACAAGCTTCCGTCCACCTAAATGGAACGTTCTTCATAAGTTAAGTTTGGCTTTCTTCACCGTTATTGTCACGATGAGCAGGTGCCGTTGGATCCAAGTTGGCGCGCAATCTAGTGGTCAGGTTTTGAAGGCTGAAGATTTAATTATGTTTCCAGGATATCTCGCAAAAAGATCGACGGCTGAGATGTTTAAGAAGTGAAAGAATCGGATGGTGAATCGTGAGCATTGGATCAAAAATCGGACGGATAGTAGTGAAGGTGCTATTTCACTTACAGAGTCGCATGCGATTCTTGCTCTAACACGTAGAAATGCAATACCACGTGGCGACTTGTGGAGCGTTCAATCGGATAAAATGGACGGTGAAGATAGATTGCGAATTCACGCTTAAAAAGATTTCTATCTTATTAATGTCGGATTTCCAGTTCACTTTCTCGAGTATGTAACTTCTTTTAGAGTGAAAATCATCGTGAGGTGAAAACGCGAGAGTTGTAGAAGAGATAGAGATCCGTAACTTTCTTGTTGTGATCAATAAGAAAGGAAGCTCGGTTGATCCATGGACATAAGTTGGAGTTCTGTCTTGTTTGTGCGTTAGTTCGCCGTACTAAATTCATTGATGTGACAGAGTCTACGCAGTGCATGTAAATACGGCATTGATTTAAACGTGAACACAATTTCGTTGTCATAATGGACATCAACATCTTTTTTCGAGATTTTGGATTGGATTTTTGTGATAAAAGTCCAATGTGATTTTCTTCCGGTGCGTGATCTCTGAAATCGAGATTATGACGCTCGAAGAAAAATCTGATCTCGAAATTTATGAAGTTTATCTTTATAAGGCGTTCGAAGGAAACTCAAAATTGATCTTGCTTATCCTTCGCTTCACTCACGCCTATAAATAGGTACTTGATGCACGCTATTTTGCGCCACAACACAATTCTCTCCAACCACATCATTTAATTTTCGTAATGTATAATCTTGGAGGAAATGCGGATCGTGATGATGTTCCTCAGGAACCTTTTTGGAGGGAAAATCTCGAAAAGCTTAAATTTGAGTAATTCCTTCTTTTGGGATTGCTCTTCGCTGCAATCGCCATTTTTGTGATGTGGGTTGTCACTCACTGCAGTTGCGTTTAATTTGTGAAAGGTTATGTCATGGGAAGCCGCGTCTTGTTCGGACATATTGGAAGAAGATGCCGGCAGAACGTCCTGAACGTCGTCGATGTTTTATCTCCTAAGTTTTTTTTTATGTATTCGAGTTGTAATATGATTTTCAGTTATGTAATCGTTATGCATCGACTCTATCATGTTTTCTTTATATCATCGTCTCAATTCCTAAATTTCTACAATTAACCCATGTTTCTCTATGTCCTCGTCTCATTTTCAAACGTGTATACAAGCCCCGAACTTTAAAAATTTAATATTGTTAAACCCTCTTTTATTTCACCATTTATTTATTTTTTTTTTAACTTCCCGAATTTCAGCTTGGTCCGATTCGGTCAAGCCCAAGTTGACAAACCCAAATTTTGAAAAGGCCCAAAATTTAAATTTCTCCGAATTTCAAAGAAACCCCAAATTCAATCAAAAGTCCGTAATTTTTTTTTATTGGATATCAATATCATTCTTCCTACCTTAATTCAACCGAAATTCTACCAATCTAAGTGTACAAGTATGAAATCTCTAGTTTTCGAACACATCAAGGAACACATAAAAATCACACAAATATTCACGCAAAGCATATATCAAAAAAATCGTAAATCACATAATTACGTATTAAACTTACAGGCGTAACTGATCCTCCAGGCTTTTGAGCGGCAGTACATGGACAGTCTACAGAACCTACAACCTAATGCTCTGACACCATCTGTAACGACCCGACTTCCTAGATACGTATTTTGGCGGATTTTCGCAGCGTAAGCAGCGGAAAGCCCATTTAATTAAAACTTTTAAAACATAATAGTATAAATATGTTCAATATCTAAATCCATAAGTCCAAACACAAACACATTTTTATTTATTGACTCGAAGCCCAAGAAGTACACGCCCAAATTTAAGACACAAAACATAAACTCGTTCCACAGGTCGCGTCCCCTGTACTGCGCCGCCCTCAAAAGTCCGTGGAGTCACCGCCATCAGCCGCCTTACCTACACACGTAAACCCTGAGCTTTTGCCCAGTAGATGAAAATATGCATGAATGCAAATGCTCTCACATCAAACCCGGCACCTCACAAATGCACACTGGACATCTCATACGCTAGTTCCTATTTCAACTCTCAACTCATAAATAGGGCCCTAGGCTAGACTCGGAATCCACGCATAAAATGTCATATAATGTCATGATAGTACGGCCCCATCTCGGTCTCAACCGTAACTATAACCATGACAAGTGGTAACGGCCCCATCTCGGTCTCAACCGCACCTAATTGACAAGCGGCCCCATCTCGGTCTCAACCTCAAGCGCTTCAGCGAATCGTATCCTGACAACTAACACCGATCACTTTGCCCCACTCATCTACACTACCGTGACCCCACACGATTATAACTCCTCTCGTACCACGTGTATGCAAATGACATGCAAATAAAATGCAACATATCACCACGCAACATATAAAATGTAATGTATCGGCCCGAGGTATTAGCTCGGCCCGATCTCGAAAAACGTCATACACCAAATAATTAGGGCCCGAAGCCCGCGTTCCGATTTTTATCGGCCCGAAATCTTAGCCACCAAAAGTCTCCCCGGAATTTCACTAAGAGTTACCAAAATTTAATCATTTTCACTTTAAGACCCTAATTTCACAATTGGTCCATATTTTAATATATTTTCAAATTCTAACGTCCAATCTCAAAATATCACTTAAGTTCCCAATTTAAAAATATATTTCTGAATTTTACATTTAAAACCCCCAAAATTTCATAATTTACTTTTTAGGACCCGAAAGTTTTCCTAAGCTTCAGATCTACCCGAATCTTTAAAAATTTCAAATCTGCCCCAAAATCTTTATATTTCTTTAAAAATCTACCTTGTTCGGAACTTTACAACACAGTCTCCCTGAATTTTGTAAAATTTCGATTAAGTCCTAAAATTTTAAAATAACTATTTTATACGGCTGTTTTGCGACAGTTCCGGATTTCTCAATGATCACAAAGTAAACGATGTCCGATGGACTTGAAATTTTAGCCACAGATAAAGAACTTACATAACATGATTCTGTCCAAAGGGATTTCTAGTCCGAGGTCTAGATTGTGAGATATGAATTTTTGAACCTCTTGGCCGAAATGGATAAATAAAACCCTAGAAAACACTAATCCTCTCCAAGTTTTGTTCTATCCTCTTAACCACATTTCCTCTAACTCTATTCTTATGTTTCATAAACCTAAACTTCATAAAGATTAAGGTATTAAGCTGGCCGAATTTTAGCATGTAAGCATCACCACGAAAATCATACAAGAATTTCACGTTTAGCACATAAACACGTATAAATTCGAAAGAGATCATGCAATCACGTAAAACTCACGGATTTAAAACTTGTTTACGTGCGTAGGTGATCTTCACCTACCTTAAATTCCGGAGATAACTACATAACGGGTTGTTTCGATGTGATCCCGACCCTAGAGTTTCGATCCCGAGCTCCCGAAGGTTTTTCTCCTCCTCTCTTTTCTCCCTCTCTTCTTTCTCCCTTTTTCCTTTCTTTTTCTTTCTCTCCTTTCTTCCTTTTCTCTCTCACTCTCACGCCTCTCCTCTCCTCTCTTTCTATTCTTTTTAGCTTATTTATTCTTATTAATCTTCATGTAATATTAATTGATTAGGTGTATTAAGTGGTATATTAGTTTGGTTATTTTGTCCTCTTTCCATTATAGAGATGCATGGAGGTGGCTTGATTGTTAGATCTTGTCTCCATACTCACATGAAGATGGATGGAGGTGCATTTATTAAGTCAAAGATCTTGTTTTATGTACCACACTCACATGGAGGTGAATTGAAATTATTTTATTTATTTTTCCCTTACTTAATTTTAGCCATAATAATTTTATTATTATTATTATTGTTATTGTTATTTTATACTATTGGGCCAAAATTCCTAACCTCTAATCTATCTCTCTCACATTTGGGCCATTATTCTCCATTTGGCCCAAAAGTATTTCGGCCCCTTTTTAATTATTCGGATCCAATTCTAAATTCTTGGCTTGGCACGGAAAGAAATCGGTGTATGTTCGAAATCGACTTCACACATTCCAAATATTATTAAAATAATCCCGTATAAATTTTACGGGCATTACAAATAACCCAAGCATGTACGAGGACTTTAAAAGAGAGATGACAGAGAGTTCGAGATGACCGATATCGGGCTTATGGCGTACTATCTTGGAATCGAAGTAAAGCAAGGTGACAACGGGATTCTCATAACTCAAGAAGGTTATGCTAAGGAGATACTTAAGAAATTCAAGATGGATGATGCAAATCCCGTCGACACACCAATGGAATGCGGCTATAAGTTAACCAAGCATGAAGAAGGTGAAAAAGTGGACCCGACATTCTTTAAGAGCTTGGTTGGAAGTCTAAGGTATTTGACGTGCACAAGACCCGGTATCTTATATGCGGTTGGAGTCGTTAGTCGATACATGGAAAACCCAACAACGACTCACTTGAAGGCGGCAAAGAGAATTCTCCGATACATCAAAGGTACGACTAACTACGGCTTGCACTACACAAGTTCTAATGAGTTCAAGCTCGTAGGATATAGCGATAGCGACTGGGGAGGAGATGTCGATGATCGTAAAAGCACAAGTGGCTTCGTGTTTTACATGGGAGACACTGCCTTCACATGGATGTCAAAGAAGCAATCGATTGTTACCCTCTCTACGTGTGAAGCAGAGTATGTGGCGGCTACCTCATGTGTATGCCATGCAGTTTGGCTTAGCAATCTACTTAAAGACTTGGGAATTCCTCAAGACGAGCCAACTAAGATTAATGTGGATAATAAGTCAGCAATAGCGTTAAGAACCCAGTCTTCCATGATCGAAGCAAGCACATCGACACGCGTTACCATTATATAAGAGAGTGCATTACAAGAATGGATGTTGAAATGGAGTACGTGAAGTCCAAAGATCAAGTAGCCGATGTTTTCACCAAGCCAATCAAGAAGGAAGACTCCGTATGACTACGAAGTATGCTCGGAATGACAATCAAGTTTTAGGGGAGTGTTGAAATAATAAACTTGACTTGGGCCTTAATAATTACGGTATGGATTTAGCATTGGGCTTAAGAGAATAATTGGCCCAATTTCTAGAACCTTATGATAAATATCTAAGATATTTTCTATAGAATATCTAGGATAATTCTATAGAAATATCTAGGATATTTTGGTAGAAGAATCTAGGAGAAATTCAGATTAGGGACATGTGTCTTAATCTTAGACACATCTTAAGGATGTGGAATTAGTATAAATAGGGGTGAGGTCCTTGCCATTTGTATCAAGCAAGTGAAAATCAAATCAAGTGTTGTAATATAAAGCCTCTTCCTCTAAACACTATCCTTCGATATCAAGGTTCTCCCTTCCAATATAAGTCCTAATTTCCAACAGTTTGATCGTCCCTACGGAAGAATAGCAAGAAAGTGTTATTTTCAAAACACAATAAAAAAACTAGTTAACTAAGTTAACTTTTTAATTTAAACTATCATTATTATTATTATTATTATTAACCACAAATCTTTTTAAAATTGTAAACCTTTTACCGCATTATTGCAAATTAATAACATAATTATCAATAATTAAAATTTTAACCATAAGAGTGAAATTACTGGCAACATCTTCTCCGTTTGACTGTTAAATGAATTGATTTGCTTGGTGTGGTAACCACGATGTCTCATCTCATAAATGATTGGGGAACAATGTGGGCATTTGTGAAAGCGTTGGCTGACTTTGAGCAACTCTTTTCACTTGCTCAAATTACAAGTTTCAATGAATGGATAGACGGCATCCACCGTTGGTGGCTTAGCATACTATTTCGGAATCTTTTTAGATAGCATTTTATACAAGTATCTTTAATCACGATGCCACTCATATTCTTGTGGATTTGTTAAAATAATACATATTATAGTTTAATATGAAATTCGAACAAAAACGTTTGCAGATTATGCAAAGTGCATATGGGTCAGAATTAGTTTTCTCCTTTACAAAGCCCTGATCCACAACGGAAACTACGAGCCATTTGTGGCGAAGTTCAATATGACAAATTGCTCTCTACTTTTGGAGGTGATGATATTTCGACGGGATTCGGATTGGAAATGCAGTTATTGTAGAAGTGAGTTCGATATTCTTTCACAGATAACTTAAGTGGCTAAAAATAGATCCTGGTTAAAATTTTACTTATTAATAATTATGTTAGTAATTTGCAATAATGACGGTAGAAAGTTCACAATTTTAAAAATATGGGTGGTCAAAAATAACAATAATGATAGTTTGAATTAACAAGTTAACTGCATTATTAATGACAACGCCACGATATTATGCTTGTTGATAAGTACAAAGAGCAAAAGAAACGGTACTCCTTTTATTCTTATCTTCAATAATTAATCACATTCTAATTTTCTCTCCCTTTCTTCTCTCCCCTGAAAAAACCCTAAGACAGCCGCCACCTTCTTCCCCCTTTCACCTCCCCTCGCATCCCCTTCTCCTCTTCCCCCACCTCGCCCAGTCTCCTTTCTGTCAACCCGTTCCTCTCCCAACCTCCATTGGAGGTTGGAATGGAGGTTGGGGGAGCCTGTCTTTTTTCTTTTTTTTCCTTGTTTTTTTTGTTTTTTCGCCACCCACCTCCGCCGGCCGCCCTGACGCCACCACCGCCGCAGGCGCCCTGCCCCGATGCCCACCTCCGTCGGCCGCCTCGACGCCCACCTCAGCCAGTTGCCTCGACGCCCCCTTCACCGGCTGCCCTGCTGCCCGCCTGCTAGGAGCTTCCTCCATCGTGCCCGTCGTACCCTTACGACAGCCCACCACCAGTTCCCAGCGTGTCACCATTCCCATCTGACCGCCCTGCCGCCTTCCGTCAACCACCGGCCGTTGCAGCCTACCTCTGTCTCCCGGTGTTCGTTTGGGGAACTTTCTCTCTCGACCCTCGGGGTCGGGAGCCTTTTCTCCTCAATGGAGCCCCAGTCCGATGAAAATAAAAATCTAGAAGTCGAAGGCAAGTTAAAGTGAAGAGTATAGCAGATTTAACTTAATAGCTTTTTTGTTATATGTTATTTAGTTCTTGGTCGTAGATAATAGGTTTTGTTTTCTGTCCGTTTTTTTGTCCCTTGTGGACTTTTGTCTCCCCACGTGGGAGTGATGTCCCCCTTGTGGGGTCTTGTTTTCCTCTTTCTGAGGACTTGTTTCCATTTGGCGCAACGCGACCAAACGGCTCTGTGCTGTTTAACACGTTCGTACTCGTGATTTCAGTAATGGCAAGCTATCGTTGGAACAAAAAATTAAAAAGTTAACTAGTTGTGTAACATTATTAAAAAGTTAACTAGTTTTATAATTGTATACTGAAAATAATACTATTCTTGTTATTCTCTCCGTCTCTATGTTCTAAGTGAAAATATGTTCTATAATATTGTTGTTACAACGACAGTATGTTTGTAAACTTTCTCAGGTTGAATAAACTATCTTGGTAAATATATATTTTTTCGTGCCAAACACAATCTGGCATAAGTGAAATGAAAAAAAAAAAAGAAAAGAAAAACTCAATGACAATGGGTTCAAAGAAAACGTTGATATCGTAACGAGGTTCTAGTTCTTTGATCAGATGGAATGTGCCGATAAATGACTGATTTTTTTTTTTTTTTTTTTGTGGAGAAAGTCTTAGTTAACATCAATGATTGTTAGATTTGGTGTTCCATTGGAAGAAACGAATAGCAGAAGATGCTTATCGTTGAAGGAGAACTATTTGTTTAGTGATCTTATGTGTAAGTGAAGGCAAGCTAAATACAATTCAAAATCAGTCTACTACACATTTTGTAATATGCTTTTGGTTTTTTTAATTATTTAGAGCTTTTTTATTTAATTGTTAATAAAGTAGGGTATTTTAGCAAATATTAACAAAATATTGCAAAACGCATCTATTGGACATGGCGTTGCTTCCCTTGGATGCGCCATCGCGATGCCCACCCCATTTAAATTTTTTTTTGGGCTTTGGACTTAATTGGCCAATGGATGTGATGCTCAGCCCATTCAAAATGTTCTTTTTTTTGCTTGGACTTAATGGGCCGTCTTTAATTTACGCATAAATTGAACCAATATTATTTTATGAACAATGAATCAACATTAGTTTAAATATACTTAAACACACATATAACCGGAGATATTAATTTAAATATATTTAAACATCATATAACAATAGACGACATAGCACATGGGTGAATCTAATGATTATAGATATAAGCTCTGTTACCATATGGCGTTGAACTAAAAAATTGATACGTGCGTTTGACGCAATTTTTGCAATAATTTCCTTTGTTTCAGCAAAGCTATCACTGCAAGGGATGCTGAAGGTTGTGATGAGACAACTAAACACACCGTTGCGGTCAATGAACGCGTCGTCGCATTCAATGCAATTTTAAGTTGAGTCAACCTTATTTTAAATATTAATTTTGAAGGTAAATCAAATGCACGTATGATGTTTTAGTTCAATGCAGTATCCCAACAGAAGCTTATATCTATAAACATTAAATTCACTCGTATGTGTTATTAATGTCATCTGTCGTTATCTGTGGTTTAAATATATTTAAATTGATGTCATCTCCGATTCATATGTATGTTTAAGTATATTTAAAATAATATTGATTCAATTTGTGTTAATAAAATAATGTGTATTTAAAATAATGTTGGTTCAATTTATGCATCAATTAAGGACAAGCCATTAAGTCCAAGCCAAAAAAGAACATTTTGAATGGGCTATGCATCACATCCATTGGCCTATTAAGTCCAAAGCCCAAAAAGAAGGTTTTTTTTTTTTAATGGGATGGGCAGGCATCACATCCAATGGATGCAACGCCATGTCTAATAGATGCGTTTTGCACTATTTTGTTAATATTTGCTAAAATAACCCTATTTTATTAATAATGAAATAAAAAAGCTCTAATAAGCCTCATGATTTTTATAATTTGATTTAGGAAAAAAATGTATTTGACATTCATTTAGACGTAGGATTTTCCCAGTCCCAGTCAAACTAAGCCTAAGTCCATATAAGCTTGTGGGGTTCCTCTCTAAAAACATGGCAATAGATAGACGTGTTCAAACGGTTCACGGTTACGGTTCACGGTTATAACTGCCGGTTTACGGTTAGAATCTCAAACCGTAACCGAACTGCGGTAACCACGGTTCGGTTACCGTTTGTAACCGTACTCACCGGTTACTGTTACGGTTTGAACCTCCGGTTTACGGTTTTAGATAAATTTTTTTATTTTATTTAAAAAAAACAAAGAATAATCACTTAAGTAAACTAAGAAAATTAATTTTATTTAATAATGTCGAAAATTTCAATCCATCTTAAAAGAAAATACAATTACACCTTAGATAAAAAAAACACAATCGCTCAGTCTTCGTTTAATAATAATATTAGCAACACTTACAGATATTTTGAGAAAGATGCGATTGCTTACAGAAATTCGATAATGTGTTTGATTTTAACTTGAGAATTGAGAAAAAATTGTGTGTAAAATTTATACGAATTCTCCACATATTTAAAGAACTACGGCATGAAAAAACTAAAAAAGGAACTAATAAAAATGATAATGATAACATGACAATTGAGAGTCAATTGGAAGAAAGGAAAAACTGAAAAATGAAAAGAAAATGTGAGTGCGAATAACTTGATGACCGTTGAGTGAGAATAAATAAGAGAAATAAGTAACGCCCAACAGTCGGAAAAATAATTAATCATCCAAAACTCAAGTTCAACCAAATATAAGCTTAGTGCAATGCCTTATTTTATGGAAAATCGCCGGTTATAACCGAAGGTTCACGGTTAGAGTATTCTATAACTGTAACCGAACCGTATCAAATCACAGTTCGGTTACGATTTGAACCGTAACCGTTGACTACGGTTAATCGAACCGTTGACTGCCGGTTCGGTTACGGTTTTTTGAACCGTCTTAACACGTCTAGAAATAGAGGGAGCTAGCCCACAAGTTGACCAACTTCCTCGATTTATCCAAGTGGAACTTGGGTTGACACCCAACATAGACTACAACAGTTTCCAGTTTGTTTTAAAATACAAACTCAATTAATTTTATTTGTTGAAACTTAGGTATTAAAGAACATTTCACGCCCCTAACATATCATATCGGAACGCTATGGAGTCATTAGGAACACTAGTATTGTTGGACATCCTACGTGTGTGGATAAAATAAAAATTGATTAGTAGTGGATGATTTTATCAATAATGATTTAATGTTTATTTACTAAAAAAGTTACGTACATAGAAATGAACAGTTTTGGTGCGGCTATGAATCGTGATGTTACCAAAATTTTTAACTAAAATTTTTTAATGTAAAAATTGACGCACCAGCTAATTTTGAAACGGCCAGAACGAATTTGGAGAATGATGAATATTAGTGTCGAAATTGGACTTCATTCGAATTCTACAAGAAGCTCCCGGAAACAAATACCATTAATAAAATCAAACAAGAACACTAAAGAAGAAAAAATGAATAAATTGAACACACAGTTAGACTAACAGCTTTTATGAGTGACCATCATCACTCATCATCATAGATGAACGTGAGCAGTCTAAATACACGACATCATAACCTTAAACTCGTGGAAATCAAGAACACCATCTCCATTAAGATCGAAGCGCGCAATCATACCCCTACACTGCTCGACGCTTGCTCGATCCCCGAGCCTTCCCAGCATCCTCCTCAAGCTATGGGGCGTAATTCGACCGCTGCCCTCCTTCGATTCGTACATCTTAAACGCTTCCATCAAATCACCCTCCTTCTCTTCTTCGCCTGCGCTTTCGACTATCCTCACGAAATCTTCTAAGCAAAGAAGGCCATCTCCGTCGCCGTCCACCATAAGAACTGCCCTCTCGGCGTCTTCCAACGTGATGACGATGGCATCGCTCGTGTGTATGGATACAAGGCAATTTTGGAGCTCTCTCGCGCATATTTTCCCGTCTCCGTTTGCATCGAAGCGGTTGAAGACTCGCTCGTACTGTTCCAACTTGTCCATTGTGTATTAGCAGTACTTTTCGTCTAAATTTATGAGTTGAAGGATTGTTGTCTGTTATGAGCAAACTATGATGCTTGTTGTAATGATGAATGCTTTAAGGTGTTATGATGTTTATATATGCAATTTTTGTACGCGGAGTTTAATCTTGATTGAGTTTGACTGATGAAACAAAGCCACGTAAGAAAAGACACCGTGTGGGAGGCGAGGGAGGGCGAGTTGGTGTGTTTTTGGTGGGGGGGAAAGTGACAAAGGAAGGATCCGAGAAGGACCTGAGAATGATTATGATAATTTCATGGAGGACTAAAGAATAAATAAACCAACTGGGATTGGACAAGTGGAAATAACTGCCTCTTCTTTCTCTCCGTACGAAAATAAACTAATTTTAGGCGGTTTCCGTAACATAACCGACTTTGGAGAAGAAAAGTCGTGTCCGTAGTGTGATTAAAACATCCATCACATGTATGATGTATGTGCGAGTACTAGCACGGCCATCTCCGACCAAATATCTATATATGCACGTTCTACAGTATCATTTCTCCACATGTAGCGTTTGAGCATCATCAAAAACTCCAATCAATCTTCTATATATTTTACTCCATTAATTTAATTATATTATAAAATATTTATTCTCATTTTAGAGTTTAATATTTATAAGATAAATATTTATCATCCTTAAATTTTATAAAATCTATAATAATTGATAATATAAATTTTAATATCTAAATAAATATTAATATCTAAATAAATAAATTCAAATATAGAACTTAAAAAAAAAAACACGTCAAGAAAAAAAAAAAAAGATAAACAAAGAAGAAAAGATAAAGGCAAGAGAAAAAATGATTGTAAATTCTACTGTAATTAATTTGAAACTAACTTAAAAATACACGTAAACTATTTAATTAATTAATAATATGACGTATCCACTATCCAATACATTAAAATAAAAATAATAAGAATCCAAAATTCCAGGTAGCACATTCTCACTCCACTGTTCATCTTCTCCGACGTTCCACCGCAAGGTTTTCCTGCCAAAATGTAATTGAAACCTCAGAATAAATTAAATTGAAGTAACAAAGAAATTGAGAAAACAAAAAAAAAATATATGGCGGATGAACAGTGCCCTGCTTCAGATTGCGGAGCACAGTTCTCCAAGTGTGACGTAGCGTTTGGGGTTGCGTTGGAGTTCCTCCAACTCCATTCTTCAGCTAAACGCTGTGTATAGCACGCATTTGGAGATGCTCTAACTAGTATGTTACGCTGCTTAAAAATATAAATCTAGAACAGTTTTTTTGTTTTTGCTTTTTAAAAGTTATTTTTAATTATAATGTTAATATATGAAACATATCATTTTTTAATTGAAAATATTTCAAGTACAAATATAAAAGTTAATTTGTAAGGATATAATCAGAATAAATAGGATTAATTTGTAATTACATAAATGAAAATTATAATTAGGTGATAAAATTGACACACCAAGATAGTTACTCTAATGCCACGAGGCTTAATAAAATAAATAATGTCATGTAACTGGACTTGTATACTTTAGAGCAAGTTGATCAAGTTATTACCTATTTGACTCGCGTATTTTAGAGCAAGTTGATCAACTTATTACCTAATTGACGACCACGACTCTTGCTTGTGTAGATTGAATTAAAGGCGTTTCTTCTGTTTAAATTTTAGATAAGAACTATCCATATAAATAAAAACCAACAAAAAAAAAAACCGTCCTTCACCGCCACCTCCATCGCGGATGAAATCATCTATCCCACTCTTTGTATTCCACTTCTTATCCCATTTAATCACAGCCATCGAATTTTTGATCTAGGGTTAGCAGATTTTCTCACTATGTTTAAATTATTTTAATTCCACAATTCACCAATTCTAGTGTTTGTTATTGCAGTTTACGGAAGAAAAGCGAATTACACGCAGGCACATATGTTTGCCTATCAAATTATCCTCAATAAACAATAAATATAAAGATATAGCTAGTGACGGTGCATTTATACTATTTTCAAGTTTGCAGACAAACAAAAGCAAAACATTCCATCACCCACAAAGATCATCACACCGACTAATCACCCAATCCTATTCCAAGCCACTCTAAGAAGTTGATACCTTGTTGCAGCAGGAGTAACACGACGACTCCTCTAAGTCTTAAAAAAAGACTGCTGAAGAAACCCATCGGCAACGATTAAATTCAGAGGTGAATCTGTTGATGTTGAGCGTTCAACTGAAACAATGTTGGGTAACATTCTAGTCAACATCTGTTGGCCGAGAATGTTCCCTTACTCAGTTTTATCTTTCATGCCCAAAACCTATTTTAATTATGACGTGGCATTTTTCTAGTATTGTGCAGGTTATGGATAAGAGCTAGAACGGATCAAACCGTGCGGAAAGAGTGTGGATAAGCTAGAGCGAAAATAGGAGTGGAGCATACTAAAAATAGGAAGCTTGGAGAACAAGTGAAGACTGAGCAATCCGAGCTGACCAAGTCGATCTACAACGGTCACTAACTGTCCAAATACACTTAGTGGACGTTAGTGGACATTGTGGGAAGTTGCTAAGACGAGTGGCGAAGTCTTGGACAAATCGAAGGAGTATTTAAGTCGAAGACTTAACCGTTTTGAAGTACGACGAACACCGAGCTAAAGTGAGAGCATTCTGAGCGAGAGTTATTTTCTTGAAAGAGTTTTTCTTTTCTAAGTCTAGCTTTTCAAAGGTCGTGAGATCTTGTAGGTTTAGAGTCTTTTCTGATTCGTTCCTGTTGCTAGATTAGTTTGGACTATCTTTGTCGATAGTTTTTGTAATCCATATTTCTAGTGGATTTTTACGCCGAGAGGCACGCAGCAAGTTATTTGACTTGCTGCACAACAACTTCATTTGTGTTCGTTTCGTTTTCCGCTGTGCGTACAAAAGAGTAAGAACGAGTGTTAGCCTAACATCGAGTCCAACATCCGAATATAACTTAGCATTTTACATCCATTGTGTACGGGACCACCTACAGAATCCAACTCATCGAGCTCGTCGTCACTCGTCTGCGATTTCTTCACCACGCACGAAGAAGACCATACACTGCTATCTATTTCTCCTATAGCAACGAAAGAAGCTGATGGCGCAAGGTATGTTACAGGCGATGCAGTACAAGGGAAGTTCGTGGTTGTATTTACTACACCACAATCATCCTCACCATGAGGATCCTGCCAAGGAACAATGACAAATGTCAATAATACTGTTTGACCATGAAAATTTAAAACGTCGTAAGGAAGAACAAAAAATGGCCTACAAACCTCTAAATTCAAGGCTTCGAGTACAACTCTGGGAATTGGGTCGGGGCAAAACTCATCGGGGACGAAGGAGTTGAGAACCTTTCTTATCAGTGGGGAACCAAAAGTAGGACACAGCTGGATATCAACCGAGTTGGGATAAGCATTATATATACTTATATATTAATGGTTCCTCAATGCGTTGAAAAGTATAAATTTTTGTGATTTGGCACGATCTCAGTAAATTTAGATTCAATCAACAAATATATACATTAATGAAGGAGTTGAGCTTTCGTAGGAGTCTCGTGTTAACCAACCTCTTTCCTGATAGTTCGACTCAGTAGCATGTCTTTGGGGAGCATCAAAAGATCGCTTAGTGCATTGAGGAGACGGAAGCACTGTGATGATGGGTCATGTGATCTCCGATCATCATCGTCGTCATCTTCGCCATCATTTTCCAAGCATTCGCCATCCTCGGGGAAACAATCATCATCGGTACCTAATAGATCGGTAAGCCATCTACACAAATTGTCTATCTGTGAAATTAAGAATTCACCTTTCCCATGGTGAGTAGCAATCCTCTCATATAGTTGGTAAACAACGAATATAATAAATGGCTAATAAGGCTTATTGTGTTTTTCAGCTATGCACCAGCACCGAAGCTGGATTTGCCTGGTGGAATGGGAAGAACATTGGGGTCTCTAATAGGGTCAGCCACAGGATCTGTTGGAATCTCATAAGCTGATTCTCGAAGAATTGCGTCAAAACATGGCCACATCTAAACGGCCTATCAATTGCTCCATTATCTGTTAAACACAAATAGAACATTAAAATATGTAAAAATGAATTTTCCAAATTGTTAACATGGAAGATGAAAATAAAGAAAACATATAATTATCCAAGGCCTACCAATCAGTAGAGCACAGGCATGCAACCACATTAATGTCCTTCTGCTCGAAGAGGGCATATCCTTTCACTTGCATATCGAAAAGCCCTTTCCCACAGTTCGACTGAATAATTTGGCTGTTGTCGTTCTATCGAATTGTTTTTTGATGACTTTTTGGATTCAGCATTTGTGCTCTTTGCAATTGATTTCGCGACACCCGACTGCATGTGTGGTGTAAAAGTCTGAAGGGGAAAAAGAAAAAAAGGAGAATGTGAGCAGTTCATTTGATTTGATTATGCTGTCAAAACATAGTGTAAAGATGTACATGCCACTATAATGATTCGATAGTTCGGGAAACGATCCATTTCTCGACCTTTTCCAAGGCATGCACAAAACTTTGCGGATTTTCCCCTCATAAAAGTCGTCTTCAGTAGAATTTCTCAAACCCGTGTTAGCAGGAGATGGTTCCCATTTAAGTGGAAGGGTTTTCTTGCTCGATATCTTGTCTCCGGTTAATCCATCAGTCAGAAAATGGTAAGATCCCGGCAACTTGTCCCAGGACTTGATCATTATCGCACTTAGTACTATGACGTTTGGTAGCCAGAAACATTATCTGATCCACTCAAGAAACAGTGTTATCAACGCGTGTGAGTATATATCAAGCTGAGGAGTTAACACAGAACGCGAGATTGATATTGAGTATGCTATGTCCAAACTAAAATGAACAGAAAAATATATAAAATGTTGGTGATGAAAACAGAAGTATAGCAAATCCAAACAATCACATCTTTGAAGAAAAAAGTATTATGTTTGGACAAAACAAGCTTCAAAAAATTTGTCAGAATCACGCTTATAAGCATACCTAGAAACATCATTGCCGCACGCTTTTGCTACTAAAACTAGTCCTGACATTATACTATTGGCAGCACTTGCTCTCTTTGATTTCAAATTATGCTTGTTGGCATGAAAATAGAGCCTTGAGAGGCGTCAAGCTGGAGCATGCACTTTAGTAGCGGAACTTACATGTTCTGTAATGACAGAAAATAGACCGATCCAATACGAGCTGCTTCTATTAATTCTACTTCTAGAACTTGTACCTTGTGTTCTAATAGCTGTATTTTGCTCTCTAAAAGCTGGTTTCTTGTTTCCTTAATAAACACCTTAGAATCTTTGTCTCCGCTACTTACATAGCCCTGACTCTTATTCTGAGCATCTGATATAATGAAGTGATTGCTTCTAATCGATCCATAGCTCTTGATTGAATCTGTCAGTGATCTAACAGACTTTCCCTGCTTTGATCTATCATTAGAAGGTATACTACTAATGGCTCAGTCCTCCATGGAAGAACAAACTGTGTCATCTCCAGATATAACCAGTTGCTGAATCTCACTTTGAGAAGAGATGCTTTCTAGACCGTCCTCAGTTTCTTGCTCTTTGCTGTATACAATAGCTATTTCTCTAGAATGAGTCTCATGTTCCGGTCTGCACTCATCATCTGAGAAACCAAGCTGGGTATGACCGTCTCTTTCAGACACAGGCAAACTGTCAGTATCAAGGGGCAAAGCATTCTCAAAATCAAGCTTTGGATTTTCATGCCCATTAGACTCTGCAAGTTTTACTTCAACAGAAGACATGGAACTTCCATCTAAGCTCGGATTAATCTGAACTTTCACGTCTTTGTTTCTGTTCAAGGAATCTTCTTTGACGGTCAAAGATTCTTTATCAGGTTTGATGCTTGTATTACTAAAACTCGACTTCTCTTTCATCTTAATAGCAGATGATTGCTTACCTCAGGAACCGATTTTCCTGGACATCCATGCAAGATCTAAAGATAGATCCATCGATGACGAACGAGAATCGTTTGCTGACCTTCAGACGAGACTCGTCAGCCTGCTCTTCACTAGATTTGGCAACAGACTGAACAAATGATGCATGGTCCTCTATTCCTTCTCTGGCACTTTCATTAACTATAGCAATCCCATTCTGCAAGTACAAGTCTTCCTATCAATTATGCACAAACAAATGAAAGAAAATATATGCGACGGAGTTATTAAAAATGACTAACAGAAGATTCTACCTCTTTAATAGTCTGAGGTGGAGACAAACTTCCACTTGATTCAGCTGCCAAAGAAGGAAGGGCAACTGATGAGTGTGATGAAATATCATCGTCCGTTAAAAATGAAGACGCAATCTCAGCTTCTTCTTCTGCTTCCTCGGCTGCATAATCTTTACTCATCAGAGTAGAACAAACTCTGTACGACTTCTACCCATGGAAGGTTCTCTCACCAAACTATGTTTCGAGGACGAGCCCAATCGTCGCTTATCAACGGGCTCTATTTTTAGAAATAGAAGAGGCTGCATAGTGTTCCTATAAGATCACTGGAAATTTACGGGAACACTAACACTTAGCTTCTACTTAACAATACCATGATTGCCAAATCAAGAACAAGATCCAAGAAGCTGACCCTTCACAACCTTACCACGCTTCGGTTCGTAAAGATTGAACTCGATGCAATTCTTTTGGCAAGTATCCCCATTCCACTTTTAACAGACACTTCGCGCTTTAATGTCACCAAGAGCCCTATGGATTCATTGAATTCGATTCTTCCATTGCCAACACCTGAACCAGTAGTACCCAGTGAAGGGACAACTTGATTGGTCGAGCCAGAGGCTCAATCTCCATGGTCCCATCGGATCAATACAGAGCGAACAGTTCTTAGAGACTGAGATGGAGTCAATGGTTTAATCTCCTGAATGTCAATTATGTATTCAAGATGAACTGAAGGGTTTTTTCGGGGTTTAGTCCTCGGGCCCAGTACCATTGTCGCGATACCGTATCTGCTTGCTTCTACTTTGATTAAATATGCCTAGAAATAAAACAGTAAAAACATGATTAAATGAAACAAAAATGGAAACATTTTGGCACATTAGCAAATCAAAGACTACGAAAAATGAGTGAAGCTGGGAACCGAATGAAGATAAATACCAAAGAGAAGGAAAAATGGAAAGGAGATCAGATCCCAAACTCTGCCGACAGAACAAAAGTAAATTCCTAACAACAGCAGCTCAAATTAATAAGATACCATGCACCCATATCACAATTCACAATGCAGCACGACACTGAATCACAGAAAATACTCGCAAGTCGCTACATTGCGTAGACATTGCCTAAGATCAAATCAAATATACAAATCAACAAATGCAAAATACAGACCTTACGGAACACAACAATGAAGAAAGCGGAAATATGGACCTATAAAACCGAAGTGTTTCGCAACCAAATGTTTTGCTTATGTAGACATGTGAATCCACTAGAGAGAAATGCGCGTGTGTGTGTGTATGTGAGAGAGAGAGAGAGAGAGAGAGAGAGAGAGGGAGGGTGGGTATCTGAGTCTCTGACGAAGAAAGAGTGGTGAACAAAGTTCCTATCGTTTCTCTCACGTAGTAACAAAAAGGTCCAATAAATTTTCCGAATTATTATAAGTTTTATATTGAACTTTTTCTCTTTTTGCTTTGGCTTTTTTTCTTTTGGATATATCTTTCTGTTATTCATTAGTCCTTTAATCTATGTATTAGGATATCAACTATTACATACTCTATCAGAAAAAATATATTTCGTAACAGGCTGACGTGCGTATGAAGCGCGTAATTAACCACGTCCCTTTCGATATGTAGTGCGCGGCATCTAATGTTCGCCGACAAACTTTTTCAGATGATTATATATTGTTGCCTAGTTAAGGTATTAAAGATTTATAATTATACATATACATAATTTGTAATTTAAAACTGCATTAAATTTATGATATCATGATGGCTTAAAATTAACATTTGTAACGCAGATTCAATAAATGGGGAAATTTATATCACCCAAATTCCTCCTCAATAAATAAAGTAACAAATGTCATTCTGTCTAATTCTATATGGAAATTGAATTAAGTAGCAAGCAATTATTTATTATTGACCAACAAGAGAGGCAGACATAGACAGTGGTGGGTAGAGCTGTCAATTGGGTCGTGGCCTGCGGACCGGCCCGCCCTGCCCCCAAAAAAGGACGGGCTGGGCTGGGCTGGAATATTTCAGGCCCGCCAAGCGGCGGGCTTGAAACGGGTCAGCCCGCGCGGGCCAGCGTTTTATAAAAATTTATATATTATATATTATATTTAAAATATATTAATTTAGTAGTTAATGATTCATTAATTATACCATTATTAATAATATATATGATGCGGGTTACGACCCCGATCAACAAGACTTATGGTCCGGGAATAAAGGTGTGGGCCGAAATGGATGAAATCGTCGTTGGAATGTAAGAAATAGAACAAAAAGCATAAATGGACAAAGATTTACGTGGTTCGGATTCAGGTGAATCCTACGTCCACGGGCCGCCGGAGAATATTCACTATTAATGGAGGAAGACTACACACTAAAACTCACACTCTCTCATGTTTACAAGTGATTCCAAGCCCTAAAAGGTAAAGAGAAGACTAAGGGAGGAAGAGAGAGTATGTGTGTGTCTTCTTGGTGTGTTAGTGTGTGTGAGGCGTGTGTCTTATGTTATAAAATGGATAAGAGACCCTATTTATACTGTAGGCGCGTCTAGGGTTCTGTACTGCTCTCCCTCGTCAGGTCTCCCGAATGCTTCCTTAGCTCTCTCGATTGCTTCCTTGGCCCTTCCGGCTAGTTCCGTAGCTCTCGAGGATATCTCTCTAGCTACTCCACATATCATCTTCGTACCTTGCTTCTGGTCGGACCTCATACCTAGTCCTTGCCTTATTCAGACCTAACCTCCTACTCTATTCTTTGTGAGTTGGCAGGTCAGGAGAAATGCTGGATCGAGGGTCACCCCTATCAGCCAGTCCCCCTACTCTGAGTTGCAATATGCTAAGTATTGCAGCTCGGAGTATTATTAAGAAAGCATTCCTCCTCTTGTGTCCTTAAATTTCTTCCGTCATTTTCTCCCGTTGCCCAAGAAGTCCCGAACAGCTTAGGACTTCACAGGTTGATGGAAAGATGATCTTTGGAATCCTAGTAGATCAGGTCCTCTTGACTAATAGAAAGTTGCACTTGGAAATCCTGATCATACAGACCAGGTCTTTATGATTCAGCGGAGAGCTGACTTCGAACAATCGGACCAGATAACACAAGTCTTCGTCTCTCAGTTAGATCTGGACTTAAAACATCCAGACGGGGTGCTTCAGCTCTTCACTTGCCAACATGGAGCCGGACCTAGGAACCTCAAACAGATGACAGGGCTTTTTACATGCCAGCATGGAGCCGGCTTAGAAACTCCAAGTAGCTAAATTGGATCTTCTCAGGCCAGCAGAGAGCTGGACCTTGTTAGTCAGGTCTGAACAGCTCAGGTTCCCTCGTCAGGGCGAAGCCATGTTGCTGATCGTTGTGCCACTTGTGGGCAAGAACTGACCTGGAATTTAAAGAGCTAACCCGAAATCCGAAGAATAGACCTGGAATCCGAAGAGCTAACCCGGATCCTGGGAATCCTGATGAGATAGGCCATGTCTTCGTTCATCAGCTCAAAGCTGACTCCTGATCGAATAGATGAGGTCTCTTTGTCGTCGAAGAGTTGATGCAGAACTCCTGATCCAAAAGCCAGGTCTTCGTACCTTAGCGCGGGAACCTGATTACAATGCTGTGGACCTTGCCCGTCTCCCTTGGTAAGTTGGATGTCCACTCTGCTAGACAACTCCCTGGTTGTGGTTTGTCTCAAGGGAGCCAGTCAAGCTGCTGAAACATGGAGATGTCGCGATCAGGCGGTTGAAGGATGAGCTAGCAAGCTTCCAGTAGAACAGGAGCAGCTCATCGGCGCAAGCTGTAAATCTGTTGGCAAAGGAGCAAAACGTCAGTCTGGGGCGTTCGAAATAAGAGTCAGAGAGGAGGCACGGAGACTTCGTTACTGGATCTGGATTTCATCCCGAATGTAGCCAATGTGGCGTAACTATCCGCCTTCGTTTGTGGGGTATCCTCTCACAACTTCCATCTCTCCAGCTCTCCGTGGTCCCTTCCTATCAGGGCTCGCCTTGAAGCTTTCTTCGCTTTTTTGTGGCCAAACATCAGCGATTGGGTCATTCCGATGCTTCAAGAACGCTGGGTATCATTGTCTGCCAGGTTGGAGCTGGACTTAGGTATCCCGATGAAGTAGGCCGGGTCTTCGAGTGCCAGCACGGAGCTGGACTTAGATATCCCAACAGTTAGGTTGAGCATTCCGCTGCCAACGCGGAGCTGGAACTAGGTATCCCAATCCATATTGATTGGGTTTCCCGTGCTAGCGCTGAGCTAGACTTGTATATCCCAAACACGTAGGTTGGGCATTCTGGTGCCAGCACGGAGCTGGATTTAGACGTCCCAATCCAGATAGATTGGGTTTCCAGTGCTAGCACGGAGTTAGACTTATATATCACAATAACATAGGTTGGGCACTCTGGTGCCAGGGCGGAGCTGGACTTGGATGTCCCAATCTAGATAGATTGTGTTTCCTGTGCCAGTGCGGAGCTGGACTTAAATATCCCAACAGTTAGGTTGGGTATTTACGTGCCAGCCTGGAGCTGGACTTAGATATCCCAACAGCTAGGTTGGGTCTTATGTGCCAGCACGGAGCTGGACTTAGATTTCCCAACAGTTAGGTCAGGCCTTTAGGTGCCAGCCCGGAGCTGGACTTAGATATCCCAACAGATAGGTTGGGTCTTTGGGCACCAGGCATTACTAATGGTACTTGTATCGTGCTAGCTACCCTATTTGCTACATGTTCTCCTTTTTGCACCCTTCTTTCATGGTGCGGGAGCTGGGAGATCTGTGTCGGCTTCTGGCGACCTGTCATTGGTCGTCTGGAGGTCCATGCCAGACAGCTGATCCGGAAACCTGCGCCAGAAAGCTAGTCGAAGTATCAATGCTACGAAGTTAGCATACCTAAACAGGTTAGGGCTTATTGCCTTCTGTTTTCGCCTAGGCTAGACCAGGGCGTATGATATCCGTCTCCAGCTTAGGCTACATCCCCTTCTTATGCCCTTTCCTTCTGACATTCTGATGCAATCATATCCAGACATTCACTTAAAAGGTTATTGGCAGAACGTGTACCTGGAAGATGTCCGTCAGGGCTAGACTTGGTGCTTATCGTTTTCGTTTCCACGAGTTGGGGGGCTTTTCTTCACTAGGTCCATAGATCAACCAAGGAGGTTCCCACTTGGAGCTAGGCTGGGGTCTATGGGCCTTGTTTCCAGCTTGGGGTTGAGCCCTGATATAGAAGAGCGAAGTGCAACCGCTCTTGCTGCCAAGGAGGATGAGCTTGCATCCCATATCAACCAGCTCGTATGAAGCAGCAAGCCTTGATCGAATGCAAGGCTATGGACTTGTTGGTGGAGAGGGAGAATGCTATGAAGGCTATTCTGGAGCGAGCCTTCGATGCTGAAGTGGCAAAAGAAGTGCCGAGTGACTCGAGTCCATGCGTCGGGAAGGGCATTCTGCAGGCAGGTTAGAGGGAACCCACCTCTGCCAAAAATATCTCTCAGCCTCTCATGCGGCATTACTTCTTGGTTGGTTTCGCTGCCGGATAGGCTACGAGTGCTCCTCCAGCCTTTAACGTGGATCCTGAGGCGACTCATAATCTCAGCTTTTGGCTCACCGAAGTGACCTGCTGCTTTCCTACTTTGCTGGAGATCTCGCCCGAGATTCTCATGGAGCAGCTTTCCGGGTTGGAATAACAAGAACTGTCTGCCGCTTCTGAGGTTCCAGCTCTGGTGGATAGTACACACGTTCCACCTCCTTGAACTGTTAACTGTTTTTTTGCCTTAGGCAATTTATATTGTTTTGATATGGAAAGTTCCATATCATGTTCTAGATGCTTACTTACAGGCAACATCCCTTCCTATACACTTTCCTCCTAACCTCCTGCTGCACTCATATCCGAACATACATTTGAAGACTTAGTGGCGGATTTAAACATGTACCTGAACGATATCCGCCTAAGTTGGACTCGGCTGCCATCGCTTTGACTTTAGAAGGCTTGCCAGAAAGCTTTATGGCAGCTCTTAGAGATGGTAGGAATCTTGATTGGAAACAATCCCTTATGGGAATAATTCAATCTAGTCTGGCACATGGACCAGTTTATTTTAATGTCTATCCTAATCTCCAATTATCATTAACTGATGTTAATATATTGGATGCTCTGACATTAAATGTCAAAACTCACGGATATAATTACGCTCCGGGTTCGAAAGTAATATGTATCTGTTATAGGATTTTTTATAAGCCTTTATATACGCTCAATCCTCAATGTAAAATCGTTGATAAACCTATCAATGAAATTGTTCTTATAGAAACTAATTTTAGTAGATCTAATATTACAACTCGTAGATCTATTAAATGGAAGAAATACAATTTCCAGAAAACTGGATAATTGAAAGAGCTATGCCTCTACAACCAAAAATAAAAAATAATCCTACTCAAATAATACAAACAACAGATGGAACTGTTCAAATACACTTTGAGCAAGATAGAAAGTCTGTCGATAGAAAAACTCTAAGATCTAGACTTAGATCGAGTTCATCTCATTATCATATATCACCATGTGATTATATGGTAAGATCTCCTTCTAGAGCTTCGACCTCCCAAATTAGGGAATCAACTTCTAGTGATTATTTGCAAAATAGAGTTGATGAATTAAGAATTAATTCAGATAATATAGTTCATGGAGTTTCTAAAGATAAAGACGAAAAAATAACCGAGTCAGAAATGAATTTTTATGTTTAATGGATTTAAAACAAAAAATTAATTTAGTCCGGGTTCTCCGGCAAGAAAAGAAATTCAACAAAAATTTAATTTACCCAAATGGGAATTATTTAGAAAATGGTTTCTCTCAAGTTTTAATAATGAAGATAAAATTATTATTCAAGAAAAATTTTATAATATTTGTCAAAACAAAATAAAAAATTACCTTTTATTCCTTGGTTTTTGACAAAATATTTTAAAAACATGATTTCTGTACTTGAAAGAAATTATAAACTTTCATCAGGAAAAAATTTAAATTCTATTTATCCTCCTCAAACTAGTTTCCAAATGGAAAAGAAAATGAAATTAGATATTATAATGCTTTTCAAAAATTATTTGAAAATGATACGCTTGCAGTAACTATTAATCATATTAATTGTCTTTTAAAACAACAAAATTATACAAATATGTACGTTATTTTCTTAGGATAACAAATTTCTTTATTAAAGAAAAATATTGAAGATATCTCTTTTTCTATTAAAGATATAAAAAATCATCTTTTAATAAATAAAGATAAAGAGACAAGTGAAAATAAAATAGCTAATATGGCTTCTCCCAGTATTCAACCTCCTCCTGATATCGTTAATTTTAAATTAAAATCAATTTCTCAAATTGAAGATTTGATTGAAAACAAACTGAAGAATTTAAAACTTAATACTCTTAGTGAAGAATTTGAAAATCAACTTGAAAATTCTGATAATTTATATAATACTTTTACTGAAGAATTAAATAAATTAAGAAATTCTTCAAAATTTGCAAGTAAACCAATTCAAACTAAATATTATTATCCTAAACCAACTCCTCAAGATGTTCTAATAGAATAACATGATCTAACTATTAACAATTCTTATAATGGTCATTGTATCTATGAATGGAACCTAGATGGTCATACTGAAAGACAAACTTTCGGTATGGTTCATAGAATGATGATGTATAGTACAGTCTGTAAAACTCAAGGTAATACAGACAAAACTATTGCTCAAATGCTTGTAGCTGGCTTTACTGGTCAGTTAAAGGGTTGGTGGGATAATTATTTATCTCAACAAGACCGTGATAATATTCTTCTTACTGTAAAAGAAGAAAATAATACAATTATAGAAAATGCTGTTTATACTCTATGTCTAAACATAGTAGAACATTTTACAGGCCGATGGTCTGATAATTCTGAAAATGTTAGAATACTTCTTCAAAATCTTAGGTGTAAAACTCTTACATCCTTTAGATGGTATAAGGATACTTTCCTTAGTCGTGTTATGGAACTTCCTGAGTCAAATAGTACTCACTGGAAATCTAAATTTATAGATGGCTTACCATTTCTTTTTGCAGAAAGGGTAAAGAAAATCCTTAGAAATGGAGAGTCTAGTATAGATTATAATTCCTATACTTACGGAAGATTAATAGGAACCTATATACAGGAAGGTTTAGCTTTATGTAATGAAATAAAGCTCCAGAAACAGCTTAAGAGACATTCTCTTGATGAGAAAAAATAATTAGGAGAATTATGTAGTCAATTTGGCTTAGAAAATCCTTCTACGAGCCAACCTCGTAAAGAATATAAACCTAAAAAATATTCTCCCAAACAATATGAAAAAAGAAAACATCGAGAATCTAAAAGAAGAGAACAAAAATTCTCAAAAGATAATAAAAATGATCAATATAGAAATAAATTTCCGCCAATAGTCTGCAGAAAATGCGGAAAAATTGGTCACAAAGCAAAAATCTGTTGGACCAAAAAGAAAATTAATAATTTAGAAATTGATAACGAGTTAAAAGAAACATTATCAAATATTTTATTAGAATCCAATAGCGAGCCAGAATCTTCTTCAGAAGATGAAAATAATTTTATCGAAGAAATTTCTTCAAGAGAATCTGAAGAATGTCAAATTGTCAAATAGGACAAACATGTTCTAAAAAATTAGATAGTTCTGAATCAGAATTGGAAGATAATAATCTTTATCAAATTCTATCTCAATTTCAAGAAATCAATGTTTTAGACAATAATCTTTTTGAAATATTAAAAGAAACAGAAGATCAAGATTTAAAAAATCTAATCATTAGAAAAATAGTTCAAAAAGAAGAAAAAACTTCAAAAGAAGTTATTCCTAAATCTGAGCCATATAGTATGGCGGAAGTAATGAGATTACTTCGTAATAAGAATCAATTAAACAAAAATGAATCAGTTGTTAATATTAAAGATTTAACAATAGAAATTTCAAATTTAAAAAATGAAATAAAAGGTTTAAAATTAAGTCATATAGATTTAAAAAGAAGATTTTCTAAATTAGAAAAAGGGAAAGAAATAGTTAAAGAATTAAAAAATACGGAAGAATTTGCTAGTACTTCTGAAAATATCCAAGAAGATAATTTTCTTTCAACATTAGAAGTTATTACTTCTCAAAAATGGCTAGTTAAAATATCTCTACTTATAGATGGAAACTTCCAAAAGAATCTGATTGCACTAATTGATAGTGGAGCAGATTTAAATTGTATCCAGGAAGGAATAATTCCTACTCAATATTTTCATAAAACAACTCATTCTCTAAGCTCTGCGAGTGGAGAAAAATTGCAAATAAATTATAAAATCCGTAAGGCCTTTATTTGTAAAAATAAGGTCTGTATTCCTACTTCAATGCTTGTCAAGAATATTACAAACCAAGTAATTCTTGGTACTCCGTTCCTTAGGAAAATATTTCCTATTCAAAATATTAATGAATATGGATTTAAAGGTAACTTCGATAACAAAGAAGTTTACTTTGAATTCATGACTGAACCTATTACTAGATTCTGAGGTTGTTCGACAAGACTTCCTCATTTATAAAACCATTTAAAAATGCACTTTTCACGTCCAATTGAAAAGCTTAAATCTTTTAAAAGATGCATATGCAAGTAAAATGCGTATAGACTCGAGCCTAGCTACGGGTGCAAAGGTTTCTTGAAAATCTATACCTTCTTCTTGGGAATAACCTTTGGCGACTAAGTTGGCCTTATTTCGTGTAACGTTACCGTCCTCGTCCAGTTTGTTGCGAAACACCCACTTCGTGCCTATTGACTTATCGTTAGGTCTTTCCACAAGAGTCCACACCTGGCTCTTTTCGAATTGTGCCAGCTCTTCTTCCATGGCAATCACCCACGATTCATCGCCAAGCGCTTCATTCACTCTCGTAGGTTCCATGGTTGACAACAGCACGTCATGTGATTCCTCAGCAATATCGTTTCGTGCAGTTGCTCTCGGTTTGATCCCTGAAGTGATATTCCCTATGACTTGCTCAGTGAGATGGCTGGAGGCGTGTTTGAATTTTCTGTGCTGTTGTTCATCTGAAGCTTCAGGTTCCTCTGACTCAATATCTAGTTCCAATGGAATCTTGTCAGTAACCTGTATATCTGCAGGAGACACAACTATACCTTCCTCAGTAGCATCTGCGTTAGGAAACTCATCAAATGTAACGTGCACAGATTCTTGAACAGTTTTCTTCCTATTATTAAACACTCTAAAAGCTTTGGAATGAAGGCTATAACCTAGGAATATCCCTTCATCTACCTTGGAATCGAACTTTCCTCTCTTATCCCTATCATTCAAAATGAAACATTTGCATCCAAATACATGGAAATATCCTATGTTAGGGGTTTTATCATTCAAAGTTCATAGGGAGTTCTCTTCGATCTAAGGAAAATTCTATTAGAGACATAACATGCCGTACTCACAGCTTCGGCCCAAAAATATTTTGGAGTATTATATTCGCTCAACATAGTCCTAGACATTTCTTGTAATACTCTATTTTTCTTCTCGACCACTCCGTTCTGTTGAGGCGTAATAGGGGCAGAAAAATTATGACTATAACCATTTTCATCACAAAAGGATGCAAGCGATTTACTATCAAATTCTAGACCATTATCAGTCCTAATCTTACGGACCTTCATCTCTTTCTCATTTTCTAGCTTCTTAATCAATGGCACCAGATTATCTAAAGCCTCACTTTTGTGCGCTAGAAATAAGACCCATGTGTACCTAGTATAGTCGTCTACGATAACAAAGGCATATCGTTTACCTCTCAATGACATAACATATACCGGACCAAAAAGGTCAAGATGCAGCAGTTCCATTGGTCTGGACGTAGCATTGTTAGGTTTAAAGGACGTCTTGGTCGGTTTCCCCATTTGGCACACTTTACAGATTCTGTCCTTGGTGGCTTTCATATCTGGAATACCTCTTACTAATTCATTGCATGATATGTGAGACATCAGTTCCATGTTAGCATGTCCCAGACGTCTATGCCATAACCATGTGATATCCTGCGTAACTGCTAGACACTTGACATTTTGGTTAGCAATAACATCAAGAGTGATGTAGTAAATGTTACCATGCCTAGATGCACTAAACACAATCTCATGATCCTTTTTAACAAAGCACTTATCTTTGGCGAAAGCTACGGTATGTCCATCATCATATAATTGACTAATGCTAATTAAATTATGTTCTAAGTTTTTAACAAACCATACATTATCTATAGTGATATTTAAATTGTTACCGACAGTACCAACTCCCACGATTTTGGCTTTTGCGTCGTTGGCATACGAAACATATCCTCCATCAACCGCCTTCAACGACACAAAATTACCTATATCACCTGTCATATGGCGGGAGCACCCGCTGTCGAGATACCACCTACTTTTCTTATTGGAATTCTTCCTTCGTACCTGTAGAAAGAAGTACTCTTCTGAGGTACCCAATTTCTGTTGGGTCCTAACATGTTAGCGGAGAGATAACTTCTGTTAACATATGAGATATCATTCTGCATAGACGGTGATCTCCTGGTACAATCAGATACAACAGTGGCATTTACAGGTGACTTCTTAGGTCTCCACACATACTTAGCTTTATCAATCTTTTTTAAGGGACAGTTGTATGCATAATGACCATTTCTACCACAACAAAAACACTTAAACTTAGGCGCAGAATGTTTAACATGCTTTTCATCAGTGGAATAACATATCCCTGACCTTCCAATGTTTGTAGGAGTATTCAACAGCATGTTTAGGTTCTGCCCACCCTCAAGGAGTCTATCAACTGTCTGTTTTTCCCTCTCTAAGGAGTTCCTAAGTTCTATAATATCTCTGGATAAGTCACTGTTTTTCTTTTCTGTTTTCTCACAGTCACATGAAATTCCCTCCTTCTTAGCAGTATCTAATTTTCCTTGCAAACGTGAGATCTCTAAATCAGCCTCATGTTTTCCTTAGCTAGTTCATCTCGCTGCCTTATCAGTTCTTTATTCAAGTAATTTAGTGACTTAATCTTGCTCTCTGCCTTTTGAAGTAACCTACACAAATCATCCTTACTTTCTTGTCAGAAACAGATGAGTCACTTTCACAATCATTGTTATATAAACTGTTTAGGATGTGGATTTTCTCAATGGAGGAAGAGCGAGATACCCAATCCTCGTCAGCCACGTAAGCGTGATCCTCGTCCTCACTTTGTTCCAGTTCAGAGTCATTTGATTCCGTCACCGTAGCCTTTTACTTCCTTGGTTTCTCATTGCTGGTTGCGGGGCATTCATGTGCATAATGTCCCGGTTTGTTGCATCGAAAACACTTATGAACTTTCTTCCCAGACGTGGGCATTCCTTTGCTTTTATTCTGAAACTTGTTGAAGTTCCCTTTGAATTCCTCTTCTGCTGGAATCTCTCAACTCTTTTTGTAAGCATGGCTAGGTCGTTCATCAATCCTTCTTCTTCGTCGTTAGAACCAGATTCTTCTTGATTTGATTTGAATGCAATGGACTTCTGATTTTTGTTTTGCGACTTCTCATTCATTGACATTTGAATCATCTCGTAGGATATAAGAGATCCAATCAGTTCGGAGATTCTAAGCGCTTCTAGATCCTTTGCTTCGTAGAAGGCAGTAACCTTGGCATTCCACTCTCGTGGCAGTGATCTCAGTATCTTTCTCACCTGTTCACTGTCGGGAACCTTCTTGCCGAGAGTGAACATTTGGTTGATGATTCCCATGAATCTGGCGTACATCTGGCTATATTCTCGTCAGATTCCATCGAGAACAGTTCATATTGATGAGTGAGCAGAGCCAGTCTTTCTTGCACAACTCGTTGAGTTCCTTCATGAGTAACTTGGAGCATATCACACATGGCCTTTGCCGATGAACAGGAGCTAACCCGTATGTATTCTTCCCGTGTGAGTGCGCATGCGAGCATGTTTTTCGCCTTTGCGTTTCGCGTGATTCCTTTCTTGTCATCAGCATTGTAATCTTTAGCGTCCTTTGGGGTTCCATCGGTTTTGTTAGCCGTATATGGTCCATTGATGATTGTCTCCCAAAGTTCGTAGTCGACAGCGATGAGAAATTCGATCATGCGATTCTTCCACACTGCGTAGTTCGTTCCATCGAAGAGAGGTGGCCTAGAGTGGGATTGACCCTCTGCAAAAACATCACTCGAAAAACTCAGGCATGTTAGGCCTTTCGTTGAGTAACCCGCTCCGATATCAAATGAAGTGTAAAATATGCCTAAGAGGGGGTGAATTATGCTATGGCTTCTTCTTCTTTGAAAAATACTCTTCTTAAGAAGATATTTGCAGATTGTTATTTCCCAGAAATCAGTATGAGTATTAAAGTTATCTCCCTAACCCTGTTTCAAAATATCATGTTAGTTTCAGAAATGGTTTCTACAATATCACCTAGATATTAGCGCGCGTTCCGGGTTTGTCTCACAGAAAAGTAAATAGCAGAAAGTAAAGTGAGACGAGATTTTTATACAGGTTATATCCCCAACTGGGGTTTAATCCTGTCCTTGGGGTGTGATCTCCCCAAGAGTTTCAATCAATCACTAGGTATTACCGGTTATGGTTACATGATGATTGACCCTTACACAACCAAAGCACTTTGGAAACTAGACCTCCACCTAGGCTGTCGCACGCCAAGTTTCGATCCACGTCGTTAACCCATGAAACCTATTCCCCGACTGGATACAGCTTGCTACCGAAGGGCCACCGAATCCACCAAATTCGTCCTTCCACGTGGGAAAGAGTCCAACCGCGCTCCTTGTGAGTTCAACGTACCCGCAGACACAACACGTCCGAAGACAAGGGTTTTGGATAGGGTGTTGCTAAAGATAGCTCAAAGGGTACAAAATTCGCAAATGAAAGCTCAACACAAACTATGAATGACTCGCAAATTTCGCTCAAGAACTCTAAGGGATTCGCTAGCTCGTGTGTTCGTTGTCTGCCCTTCAATCGTGAAGTGTTTCCTTCTATATAGACCCAAGAATAGCTTCTACACTTCACAAGGAAAGTTAAGCACATAATATGCAAGAGAAAGCTCAATAATCACGTGCATTAACTCAAACAAGAATAAACCAATTAAGCTCAACGGTCATGCATGATCACTTACCATAAATACCAAAGATTAACATTCATTCCACCGTAATCTCATCCATTTGTCAACATATTCCATATATATTCCACTCAGCATATTATCAACGGTAAGCTCAATCAACTGATTTCTTTCTGAAAATATGATAGCCAATTCGCACATAGAAAGATTTGATCTACTGAGTATAATGCAAAGTATATTTTCCATGTATAGTGATCTCATCCGATTTCAGCACATTCCATAAATAGACTCAATCATCATCTTACCACATATAAGTCCAATCAATTAATCACTTTCCATAATATGAATCCTAAGTCGCACAAGGAAAGCAGGATCATGATTCACCGATTTAAGAGTCACATAATTCGCACTCAACGGAAATAACATTGATATTCTCTCCTAAAATAGATCAATCACATGTAAGCACTTAATCAGAATATCCTTTCCATATATACAGCATAGTCATTTATATCCGGGTGATCACATCGGTATTCTTTCCTAAAATAACTCAATCACATTTCAGCTCAATCAGAATATCATTCCTATATATAAGATACATCATTCGTATCAAGATGATCACAGCGTTATCCTTTCCTTAAAATAACTTAATCTCGCAGACAGTTCGCATATCACTCAACATGATATATTTTCCATATATAGCACGCAACGAGATTCCATTCATATGAGAACGTTCATAACCAGGTGATCACATTAATATTCCAGTTAAGCATAAGATCACACAAATTTGATTTTCTTAACAGTTTAATCACATTCAAGCGCTTAATCGAACATTTTCACATACTTAAACATCACATAACATGCATATCGAGTTTTCTAATTTGTACCGCCCAATTTACATAATTACTTGGAATAATCAAAACTCTCATAGCCATTTGGACCAAAAAGGTCTGCAAAACACAAATTTAGATTTATGATAACTGAGAGGGAATGGAATTCTAGTCTGCTTTGCCCTGTGAACAAGTGTCACATGGCTCAATAGGCTGATCAGTTTTGAATTTTAGAGAGGGCTTCAAGACATCCAACACAATAGGTGATGGATGCCCCAATTTTAAATGCCAGAAATTTGCAGATGCTAATTGATGCATGCTATCAGATGTATCACAATTACCACATATTCTGTGGTTGAAGTAGTACAACCCAACTTTCAATTCACCAATCCCCATTATATTCAGGGGCTGGGGGTCCTGAAAGATACATGTATCACCCTTAAATGAAAAAATACATTGATTATTGCTAACTATTCTAGAGACAGATAATAGATTGCACTTAAAGCTTGGCACAGTTAACACATTTCTAGGAGTCATATCTCTTCTATTCAAAACATAATCACCTATCATTTCAGCACATACACAACTACCATTTGGGAGTTTGATTAGAATGCTTTCTGCTTTAACATATCTTTTATTAATGAGTTTATCAGATGAAGGTACAACATGATCTGTTGCACCTGAGTCAATAATCCAACCCTTATCAAAATCAGATGATATGGTATTGGTAAAGGCATCTGCCATAAGATCTGAGTTGGTTTCTCCTTGGCGCCTATCAAGAAGTCTCATTAGATGGATGTATTGTTCCGGGGAAAGACTAGGAGTTGTTGTTTCAATGACTTGTTGATTGGTTTCTGTAACATTATCTGTCTTATTTGTAGTCCGGGCACTGTCTTTTCTATTACTATTATTGTTCTGGTAATAATTCTTATTTGGTTTGCCCACAATTTTGAAACAAAGTTCAATAGAATGTCCTTTGACTCCACAGTGTTTGCAGATCAGTGGCACATTATTATTGAAAGAATTGTGTCTGTTATTGTTGTTGTGTTATTTGGGTAGCCAACAAGCTTAAAACACTTCTGAACTGAATGACACTTTATGCCACATAATTTACAGACAATTGAGTTTTGGTTCAGACTGTTTATATTAGGTATATTACAAGATTTATTGAGGAAGATGAGGTATTGTTCTCAGTTGTTTGAATGGCTCCTCTATGTGACTCTTCTATGGTTACTAGATTGTAGGCATGAAGAATGTTTGTAAGGGGTTGATACATAAGTTTGTTGCTTCTAACAGAACTATGCTCTCATTGAGTCCCATAAGAAACTGCATTGATCTTTGCTCTTCAAGTATGTTGGATTGATGTTGGTTGGTGTAGAATATCATTTTTAATTGTGCTTGATTTCATTAGTTGTCCTTGTAATTAGGGGCTTTACTTGTATTAGTCTTTAGATTAAGGACTAGTTTGATATTTATACCAAGATTGTTGGTATAAATACTTGTAAATGAATTGAGCTGAATAGAGAAAGATTAGAGAATTGATTCGAAGGGCTTGCAAATCGATTTCTAGAGATAGAAACAACAATAACTTTCTCACTCTAATTGAATTCTCTCTTTTGTTCTTATTTTGAGTTTTTCGATCGAATTCAATTGATCATCTAAACGATCGAATTGCTATGGTTTCGAGCCTAGAATCGTAGAGTTGTTAATCTGAGGACCTAACAATTGGTATCAGAGCAGATTCGTTCTGTTTTGAAATCGAAAATTGTTAGAATCGGATCGAAAATCGTTTTTTTAATACTGTTCATCGAAGAACAGTTTGGTGCGAAACCTGTTTTCGATCCAAATAGCTTAATTCTGTGCGTATTTGACTTGAATTTGATGTTTCAGTGCTAGATTAAGTGATAATCGATCATTGCGAGTAGATCAGTAGCAGTTTGAACTCCGAATTTAGATTAACTTGATTCTGGAATTTTACTGTTGACGAAGAACATGAAGAACACGTAATGATTTTGATCAAATTCGATATATTTTGCTTCATAACGTGTTTAATTGTTTGTTCGTGCGTGATTAGTACTTGATTGTGAGCGATTACCTGAAATTTCACTGTCTAATTCCTTGTTTTTGCTCGAATTTGTGTTAATCGTATTCTGTGAATTTTTCTCGATTGCCCTAATTTTTCTCGCTAGGGTTTGCGATCGGATTAGTTTCTCGGTCGAAAAACTTGGCGCGAAAATTTTTCTCGGTCAGAATACGAAGTCAGCGCTAGAATCGTCATTAGCAGAAACGATTTTAGTTAGAAATATTTCTCGAGAGACCAATTTTGACTTTGCATGCGTAACAACTTTCACTCGAAAAACTTTTTCAGTCAAACCATTTAACGTTTGACCAGGCGAAAATCATTTATACGCGAGAAACTTTTCTAGTCAACGAATTTATTTTGACTTGTCGAGAAACTTACTAACGTACTGTTTCTTTACGATCGAAATAAATTCACGATCAAGAAATTTTTCTCGACCGAATGATTTTGAGCAATTTTTCTCGCTCGTAAAATATCTCGCTGACAAAATCTCTCGCACGAGAACAGTAAATACATTCTATTTCAACGAAATTAATTTCGATCAAACTTCAAAGATTGAATCGAAAATAATTGTCGATCTAATTTTCGAATCAAACGCTACTAATTAATTTTGTCACTTGTGAAGCACTTTACATCATTTTCATCCTTCAAAACAATCAACGAAGATCCTTCAACAACTCCAACACTACAATACAAACATGGATGCATACTCACTCGGAAATGACAACCGTCCGCCGATCTTGCAAAGAGGCGAATACACAGTATGGAGAAGCCGCTTCCTGAATTTCGTAGCACTAAAGGATCAAGCCGAATATCTACTGCAGTCCCTTGAAGAGGGACCGGCACAGTTCTGGGTTCATGTACCCGGGGATGAAACAGCTACTCCAGTAATTCCAGCTTCTAGGCGACTAAAGGAGCCTAGAGAATACTCCCTGGAGGAAAGAGCTCGAGCCAAGGCTGATCGAGTAGCCATGAATACCCTTATGCAGGGGATCCCCAACGATATATACAGACAAATCGATAGCCTTTCATCGGCTAAGGGGATGTGGGATGAGCTGCATAGGATGATGCAAAGGACGGAAGTTGGCATAAAGGCCAAGAAGGCGAACATTCTCACTGCATACGACTCCTTCAAAGCTAAGCCGGAGGAGAGCCTATACGAAATCTACCAACGATACCTCACTCTTCTCAACGAGATGAGGAAGATAGAAATAACAAAGACAAACATGGAAACAAACATTAGATTTCTATCTTCTCTGCCCACGGAATGGAAGAAAATATCCACACAAATACGACAAAATAAAGATCTCGAAGAGTTGGATGTCCATGCCGTGTTCGATAATCTAGCTCAACATGAGGATGATATCCGAGAGGTTATCAAAGAGCAGAATGGCAAACAAACCGATGACACGATTGCCTTAGTCTCGGAGAAGAGGAGCACAAGATCAAGAAAAGAAAAGATCGTTAGGCCACCTTCGTCATCGGAGTCGGAAAATGAATCGGACTGCGACATAGAGCCGAACATGAAAGCCCTTGGAAAGCAGTTAGCTCTCATTGGACAAATGATGAGCAAGAAGTACTTCAAAAAGAAGTCTTTAATCTCAGCCAACAGATTTTGGACTACAAGCTCCAAGAACAAAGAACGTGCTCCGGAGAGTTCCGAGGTCAAGAACCCCAAAGAGACTAATAAATGCTTTAATTGTGGCAAAGCAGGTCACTTCGCCAGAGAGTGCACTCTCCCGAAGAAGAGAGATGCAAACTACTACTCCAGGAAGCTTCAATTGACAAAACAGAAAGAAGCTGGAGTAGCTCTCATGGCCGAGCAGGACCAATGGCTCGAGGACACGTCAAGCTCCGAAGAAGAGAACTTAGCCCTCATGGCTCGTCTCGACAACGAAATGGACGCCGAAACATCCACTCGTACGGACGACGACAACGCATCCACGTCTTCAAATGAGGTAGTCTCTCACTCCACATTATTGACCATGTTAGATTCGTATCAATTAGCATACACTAACATGAAACGTGAGCAGAAAAGTGTTAAGTAAGTAGAGATTAAACTTGAGAGAGCTCAGGAGAAGATAAATAGTCTCGAATCAGACCTTAGAAGCTCTAGTGCAAAAATAGAAGAACTTACTAAGAGCTTACATTGTAGAGAGACTAGTCAACCTCCTTTAGGACAGCATAGTGATAAGGTCAAAGAATTAGAAGACATGCTAGCAAATAACTACAATTGTTTGGTTAGGCATCTTAACGAGAAGGCTACCTTAAATTGTAGGATAACCGAAACTACTTCTAAGATCACTGACTTAGAAACACAATTAGAAATATCTAACGCTAAGGTTAGTGAGCTTAGTAAGGATCTAGACGCCTGTCAAGCCGCCCAAGCAACGGTAGAAAATAATTATGCTCTCTTAAGTGAGGAACGCAGGAAGTTGTATGCAAAAATTAAAAAATTAGATGATCTTCTTACGCGTAGGGGACACTCTGAACAGACGGTATTCTAAAACAAGCCCAAGGATATAGAGTTTTATAATCCAATAGAAGGCATAGGTTACACTAACCCATGTATTTTACGAAAGAAAGAAATGTATGACATTAAGAACATGGGTTTAGCTGCAACCTCTCTTAGGAACATTACGGAATCGACGTACGAAAATGCGTTTGATTCATCCATCAAACAAGCCTCACATGGGCCTGAGATCCCCTTTGACTACAATGAACTAATTGAAAAGGACAAAAATAGGAAACCTACTCTAACACCTGTCAGCGAGTTAGCTCAAGTTCTACCTCCGGACTCTCAAGAATACCACGAGGAAGTCAAAAAGGTCAATTATCAAATTCTCTCTGCAAACCCCCTATCATAAAACAGATAGAGGAGTCACAGGCGAAACTAGACAAAGAAAGAGAGAATTTCGAAGCTGAAAAGAAAAAATTCTATAAGGAGATGGAAAATCTCAAGACTTCCTCGTCCTCCCAAACTACCTCACACGCTATCATAAAAAGCGTGAAAATAGAAAAATCGCCTTCGAAAGATCAAAAGAGCATTAATAATTCTGTTAAAAGTGCTAAGACTAATTTTACTTCACCTACATCCACAGGGAGCGTAGAGCCAGCACCGACTACGAAGCCGAGAATGTCTAGTCCTAAAATAAAGAAGGAGCCAGTAGATTTAAATGTTTCTGAACATGTTATTCCTTCTGTCAAATAAAAGACACTCGTAGTAATAAAAGAGCCATTTCTACGTTCAACCTATCACCTATAGAAGTGAAAATCCCGAAATAGGCTCTACATCGAAAATGACTACTAATCATTCTGAAACAAATGCCAAAAGGAAAAATCGTAGGAAACAAGATCCAACCATAAAGAAAGCTTATGGCGCCGTACATGACTGTACTCACCTAAGGTATCCCGTAGAAATTAAATCCCCCAAGCACCTTAGGAGACTATCACAAGAAAAGATCTTTTCCTCAGTCGAACCTTCCAAGGCATTTGTACGAGCTGAAATTAACCTTCCCTGTAAGGTTCAACCCAAATGGGTTCCTAAATCTCCGCCTAGGACGACAAAAGCCAAAAGGGCCAAGTCTCCTACAGAGGCAAAACCCAAACTCACTTCTCCAAAAGTGCAATGGGTTATTAAGACTCTTCCAAAAATAGATTTAGGAGTCATATCTGAACCCAAAATTAAATCTTCTAATCCGAGAGGACCCATGCTTAAGTGGGTACCTAAAGCTCTCTAAATTGTGTTTGCAGATCCATCATGTGTGGTACCTCGACTCTGGTTGCTCCACACACATGACTGGTAAACAAGAGCTGCTGAGCAACTACAAAGACCGACCAAATGGCGAAGTCAGATTTGGGAACAACGATTCAGCCCCGATTCTAGGACTTGGGGATATCATTTTGAAGAATCTGACCATCAAAGATGTCTCATACGTCTAAGGCCTCCCATAACTTGTTCAGCATAGGCCAATTCTGTGACAAAGGCTTCCAGGTGGTCTTCCATGCTGACCGGTGCAGAATTTTGGATAGTCAGGACACTGAACTCCTTCAAGGACTTCTGAGATCCAATCTTTGCACGATCAACCTGACGTCCGTGCAGGCCTCGACAGTTGTATGCCTCATTTCTCAGATTGACTTACAGAGGAACAGCCTATGGCATCAACGACTGTCTCATCTAAACATGAAAGCTCTCCAACGTCTTTCTACGAAAAAGTTGGTTCACGGTCTTCCAACTATACAACTACAATGGGAGCATCATTATTCGGCATGTCACCTAGGAAAAATGAAGCGAGCATCTCATCACGTCAAGCAAATTGCGTCTACTTCTCGACCATTGGAACTAATTCACATGGATCTCTGTGGTTCGATGCAGACTCAGAGTAGGGAAGAAAGTATGTCCTAGTGATTGTAGATGACTATTCTCGCTACACGTGGACAAAGTTCCTCCGAACGAAAGATGAGACCGGTGACTTGATAATCAATTTTGTGAACACAACTCAAAATCTGCTGCAACAGACTATTCAAGTTGTTCGAACAGACAACGGCACTGAGTTCAAGAACAATCACCTCAGTGAGTTTTATCAAAAACTTGGAATAAGTCAACAATTTTCAGCCGCCAAAACACCTCAACAAAATGGGGTCGTTGAAAGGAAAAATCGAACATAGTGGAAGCCGCTCGTACAATGCTGATCCAATCGGGACTTCCACACTTTCTATGGGCTGAAGCAGTCAATACCGCTTGTTTTACTCAAAACAGGACGGTGGTTCACAAACGGTTCAACAAGACTCCGTACGAGATTGTGAATAATAGAGTGCCCAACATCTCCTTCCTTAAAGTCTTCGGGTGCAAGTGCTTTGTGGCGAACGACCGAGAGCAACGTGCAAAGTTCGACCCTAAAGCATTCGAAGCTACATTTGTCGGGTATTCTTCAACATCAAAAGCGTACCGAGTATACATCGAGTCCAACCGAACTATTAAGGAAAGCTATAATGTCACTTTCCACGAAGTGGCAGAGATGGCTTCTAGTCAACTCAGTCTAGGACCCGTGCCTAACCCGATGGTTCCTGCTCAAATCAGTTCAGGATCCATGCTCAACCCGATGGCTTCTGAAGAAAACATTTCAGAATCTGTAATCACTGGTGTGTTGGCACAAAACCAACAGAAGATGGCAACAACATCAAAGTCAATGTCAGACGAAGCAACGAGACTTGCAATAGACGATTTGGATTCTCTCTTCGAACCAGTATATCGGTCATGCACCATTGCACCTACAGTGGATTCTCCACCGTTCGAGACCAACGTACTAAGTTCATCTCACACCTCTACCCCACCCGGTTCAGATTTGCCACACAATACCGAAGAACCTACAGTGGTCCTCGAGGAAGTATCATCAGAGACGATCGATCCAAGTGCAGAATTGGAACTTTCCTCAGACAAATGATCAATCGGAGACTATAGGCAATCTAGATCCACAGATGGCTGACGCGTCTGCTACAGCCTTGCCTCATGAGCGCAAGTGGACTAGAGCTCACCCGGTCGATCAGATAATTGGCGATCCTTCGGATGGTGTGAGGACACGTCGTCAACATAGACTTTTCAGTTGCTTCCTGAGCCGAAACGAGCCTACCAAAGTAGCAGACGCACTTCGAGACCCGGATTGGACAATTGCAATGCAAGAGGAAATCAATCAATTCGAACGTCTTCAAGTGTGGACCTTGGTACCCCGTCCACATGGAAAAACAGTGGTTGGAACTAAATGGGTTTTCAAGAATAAGAAAAATGAAGATGGTGAAGTGATCCGGAACAAAGCAAGGCTAGTAGCTAAGGGATACAATCAACAGGAAGGCATCGACTACGACGAGACTTATGCTCCTGTTGCCCGTATCGAAGCTATCCGCCTCCTGCTAGCTTATGCGGCTGACAAAGACTTCAAAGTCTATCAGATGGATGTTAAAACCGCTTTTCTCAACGGCGTGTTAAAAGAAGAAGTCTACGTCACTCAGCCGGAAGGTTTCGTTGATCAAGAACATTCCAATCACGTCTATCATTTGGACAAAGCTCTCTATGGACTAAAACAAGCCCCACGTGCTTGGTACGATGTCCTGGGTGATTTCCTCGTGAAGTCTGGATTCATACGAGGAACGATAGACACAACCCTCTTCATTAAATCGCATGATAAAGATCTGATGGTCGTCCAAGTATACGCCGACGACATCATCTTCGGATCAACAAATCATCGGCTCTGCAAGAAGTTTGGAGATCTCATGAAGAGCAAATTCGAAATGAGTCACATGGGAGAGATGCAATTTTCTTAGGCCTTCAGATCAGGCAGCTCAATGATGGAATTTTCATCAGTCAAACAAAATACATCAAAGATATTCTGAAGAAGTTTCATCAAGACCAGAGCAAGCCTCTCAGCACTCCTAACCAAGCTACAAGTTGGATGCCGATCCCTCTGGTAAATCGGTCGACATCACACTGTATCGCAGTATCATTGGATCTCTTCTCTACCTCACTTCAAGCCGGCCGGATATCACGTTTGCCACCTGCTTGTGTGCCCATTTTCAAGCCGAACCCAAAGAATCCCATATGCTCGCGGTCAAACGAATTCTTCGCTACCTTAAGGGCACCTCTACCCTTGGCCTATGGTATCCAAAGGGTACGAATTTCAAACTTATCGGCTACACTGACGCTGACTATGCAGGTTGCCGAATGGACAGGAAAAGCACGTCCGGTGGTGCTCAATTTCTAGGCGAAAAGCTGGTCTGTTGGTCATCCAAAAAGCAGAACTGTGTGTCCAATTCGACGGCAGAAGCAGAATACGCAGCTGCCGCCAGCTGTTGCTCACAGATGTTGTGGCTGCGGACACAGCTTCGCGACTATGGGTACAATCTAACTAATATACCCATATATAGTGATAGTCAGAGTGCAAGTGCCATTACTTGCAATCCTGTTCATCATTCACGCACAAAACACATAGACATTAGATATCATTTTATCAAAGATCACGTAGAAAAAGGCACGATAGAGATGTACTTTGTGAACACGGAGTTTCAACTAGCCGACATTTTCACCAAGGCCTTGGATGAGAAACGATTTCAATTCCTTGTTGGAAAATTACGCATGCTGAATCTTCCATAATACGTGCATTACCTGATCTTCTGTGCTATCACATGCTCATTCAATGTGTTTTCTATGCTTATTTGTCCTTATCTTGCGTGATAAAAAAATATAATATATATATATATATAATGGGGTATGACGAAATCCTTTAGGATGCTTTGATCTAAAGTCACCAAGAATTTTACCCTGGCATGCGATGGATTTAATTGCTTAATACTGTCAGTCTAAGTTGCATTCTTGTGTCTACAAGGTTGTTTGATTGTTCCACTAGACACAAAGTCACTTTTACATGCGTAAGGATTCAAGCCTTGTTCCTTTTTCCTTTCTTTGGATATACTTCTCGAGTGAGTCACACATCAATTACTTGTCTTACCTAGTAATTCTTGGTTTCATACTCACCTTGCATCAGATCGTTAGGAAAATGATAAGGGAGCTTAGGATATTCCTCACTCGGCCTTATATAATTTTTCCCTCACATTAGCCCTTAGTCATCCACTTTGAGCCTTCTCCGATGTCCTTTTCATCCTTTGAAACCCATTCCAAGCCTTCAACCGAATTCAACACTCTTCGAATGGTTGCTCAAACGAAGAAAAGGAGGGGGAGAAAAACAAAAGAAATCAAAAGGGGATGATGACAAACGAATGCATTGCTCAACGCACAAAAATCAGACCCAAGGAACCGGCCTTCCGACTACCTTGTAGAAAGTGGCATGGTTCCTGCTACGAACTTCTCCAACGATAATCTCGTACGCTCGTCAGAACGGCTGGAAGAGGAGCACCACGAAGTGAACTTCTCCAACGATAATTCGGTCTTATATCGGGAACGAGAAGAGGAGCGCAGCCTCGGGCATGAATACCATAACCGTGAACTTTTCCAAATAGATAATCTCTGAAACCTCTCTAGGGACTAAGAGAAGAGGAGCACGGTATCTGCCCGAGAACCAACAAGAAGAACTTCGCCGACGATAATCTCCTATAGCCTCGTGGAGAAGCAGAGCTTCAGCTTGAGCATAGCATAACAATGGATAGTTCTTAAAAGAAAATGAGGGATAATTGATTGAAAACAGAAAGACGCCGAAAAGAAAGGAAACGGACCTAGAAATGGAAGATGACGAAGAGATAAGCTCACTTTCCTATAAATTCATTCCCTTCTAAGTCCTAGCCAAACTAAAACCTTTACACCCCTTTGATTCCAATCGACGATCTCTCGCTTGGGTGAAATGATTAAACACGCCTCGATCACAGGTAAATTGACTTGAAACTGCTTGTGTTGACTTGAGTGATAAAAATATAAAAATCCCAAGATAGAAATTATTGAGAGCAAGAGCGAACCTAGTGAGAGTTGTCGAAATGGAGCAGTCTATGAACTTAGAACTTTAGTTTGACGACAACACTTGACGACATTTTCTCTTTCAAATGTCTCGTAAAATTTTAGGCTTGACGGTTGATCGAAGCAAAATAATCTGACCCCATACTATAATAATAGTAAAATACGAAGAAAAAATATATATATATAATAAATTTTATATATATATATATATAGTAAATAAGAATAAAAAATATATATATGAAAATGAAAATGAAAATTAAACTCATATACTTCGCACATTTTGACATGAAATGTTATGTTTCATATGCGTTGAATTGAATAAATGCGAATTTTTTTTGTGTACATCGCACATTCTAAATGCAATTTTAAATTGCATTGGTACTTAATTGTTTAAATGCGATAAGTTTTTCTATGCTCTAACCCTCACACAATATTTTAAAGTACATGTTTTCGGGGACCATGTATATGCACTTACTTGGTAGATTTGTGTGTTATATGCTCATGACTTGAATTGATTTAATATGCTTGCATAATTAGTCAATTCTTGCGCATTATTTGAGGGGGAGCAAATATAAAAATCGTGGATTAGCTCCAAATATTCTCGACATTTTTCTCTAAGTGTTTCAGATTCCTTCAAACAAAATTACGGAGTGAGACGTCGACACTACAAAGAGAGGAGCTAGACACAAGACCAAATATTTCAAAGATAAAATTGCCAAAAATAATTGCTGATTAACTCCATTTACTAACGTTTATCTCTAAGTGGTACAGATTTTTAAACTTCTGCCAGTGGACCTAGACGTTACTACACGGAAAATACAGGGAGTTAATTGCATTTATTTTAATTACTAAGGGAGAGCCTTACAATGGGTTTTATTTTGAAATAGGGGTCAATATGAAATTCTTTAGAAGAACTTACTATCGAGAAACTGGATATTAGAATTAATTCGCAATCTAAAGTTTCTCGATCGTAAACAGTGTTGGAAACGATTTTGATTGGGCGCGATAATTTGCGATCGAAAAAAATTTGAATTGAGAAGCAATTTTCGAATCCAAAGTTTCTTGAGCGCAAATAGTAATGGGCCTGATCCATTTAATCGCAAAACGTCCAATCGCAAACCCAACATTGATTTACAGCGAGCTATTAAAAGTTCACTTTTTGTCAGTCGAAAAACTTTTTCTCACGCAACCCTAATCGAAAGAAATTCTCTCACGCAAAACTTTCTCAGACGATACAAAATTCTTCAAAAATCTTCTAATTTTCACTTCAAATCGTCTGATTAAGGTAGAAATTAGATTCGGTTAACGATTGTGAATCTTATAACTTGATTTGCATTTACATTTTGTAGTTTTTCGCATGTTTAGTTAAGATTTTTCGACTCTTCTTCAAATTTAAACGTTTACTGTTTCACTAAATTTAGGCATGCTTCTTGGATTTTCTGAGTTAAATGCCTGTTGTTTAGATAGATTCGATGTTTTTGATGAAACAGATAGCGTAAATCGTAGGAAAATTTCCATCTGTGATGATAAAATGAGTTTCGATGAAACTGGATATGTTGAAGTTTTGAAGCTGTCGAAGAACTTTGTCGATCGCAAATTATCTTAATTGGATTTCAATTCAATCGAGATACTATTTGTGTCGATTTAGTTTTCGATCGCAAAATTTTGATTTAAGTCATCACGAAAAGATTTTGACCGATAAACTTACCATCAAAAAATCCAATTATAATTTTCTGCGAGCGAAAAACTTATGAACTGAATAGATAATTTAGATGCAAATTCAAATCGAGCGTTAAACTTACCATCGCAAAATTAAAATTTCGATTTCACTTCATTTCGGTCGCAAAAATGTTAGCAGCGAGAAATTTATTTTTTCAATGCTTAACTTTTTCGATTGTAAAATTCGCCGCTTAGAATAAATTGATCAAAAAATTTCTCGACGATTGACTTAGTTTCGTCGTTGACCAATTTCTCGATAAAAATATTTCGCCGCGAAAATTTTTACTTACAATCGAAAATCACATATCGCTCGACAAATTCTCAAATCGAAAAATTTTATTCACTCGAAGAAAATTTCTCGACAGTAAATTTACCTGAGAAATAATTTCTCGATCGTAAATTAACACGGAATTTTTCTCGATCGTATAATTGATCGACTACAGTCTAGATTTCAACTTCAACACTTAGAAAATTTTTCTCTAAGTCTTTTACACTGTAGCGAATATTAGCGAATAAAATTTCTCGATCGAAAAATTACACGAAAACGTTTCAATTGCAATCATTGTATAGGAAACCAAATTGCAATTAAATTTCCTCGAGCGAAAATTTTCTCGGCATGAACAGTGACTTACTGATTTAACACTTTGCAAAATTTCGAACCATTTTTCACGCGACAAATATTTCCTTCGAAATTACATTCAGGCCATCACGATTTTTGAAATTGAACATACACTATGCATTTGATATGGTTTCAATTCAAAATTCATCGAACATGCTATTATTTGCAATATTACTATAGTTTGATGAAATTTATTCATATTTCGACTAAACAATAAAATTGAACTAATGAACTTTTATATATCTTATATTTCAGATGGATCGCTACCCAAGATACAACCACATATATGATCACAATATGTACTTGAAGGTTCAGGATACGAACTTTCAGCTCGATCTGGACACATTTCGGTGCCCGGACGAGATCATCGTATCCATCCTCAGAGGTCACCCCATTTGGCACGCGCTGACGGTCACCGCCTCAGTGCCGATGGTCTATCTCCAGCAGTTCTGGGGATGCATACAAGGAGCCGTAGCAGATGGGACATTCTCTTTCATGACTCGAATCGGGACGCGGCATATTCACATGAGCAAGAGCCAGTTCAGCATGATACTGGACTAGCCCCACAACGACAACTACGACCCGCTCCCGACCGACGTAGAGATGATTCAGGACTTCATGCACATGGGATACCAACCGCCGCTTACAAGATTAGCTCAGGTCCAGAGCAGCGGTATCCCTCACCCCTGGAAGACACTGTTCGGCATAGTGAACAAGTGTCTATCACCCAAACACGCTGGTCGACAAGGGCAACGGCAACATACTACGGATCTTTCACGGCCTCGCCTTCGCCAGAAACTACGACTTTGCACAGCTGATCTGGAACGATCTAGCTGAACAGATTCGGCTGAAGGAGAACCGAAGGTCAAAGAACGTGCCCTATGCTCGCTGGTTCAACGTAATCATCAGGGAGTTCATGGAGCTACATGCAGAGAACATCTCTCAGCTACCTCCTGGTGGAAACTACCAGCCGCCAAGGCTTAAGTTTTTCCACAACCCACGGCTCACGGACATGGACCAACCGTCGATGCCGATTCCACTCAACTTACTCAGGCCCGCCGATCCCGCGGGAGCTGAGTATCAGAGGTTCTGCCGGGAACACAATTTAACGGAGGAAATGATCAGAGGGCCCCCGGAAGATCACCATGTGAGCCCTCCCCAACACCAACCAAGCCCTGACGACGCGATGATTGACGTTGTCGCTCAGGAGCTTCAACAGGAGTCTCCTTTGATCGAAGAGCCGATGCCCGACGTGGAAGATGCTTTGATAGACGTCGTGGCTACATAGTTGGCGCTCGAGGCTCCTGCACTCGAATTACAAGTGGAAGTGCCCGTACATGTTGGCGTGCTCGAAGAAACTTTTGAGGAAGTTCTTCCACAAGAGGCACATGATAAACGCATTTCAATGCATTTATCGTAGTATTTAATTGGGATATAATAAGAGCTTAGCAATCAATTTATGTGTTTATTCGTTACATCTACACTCATTTGATATTGAATGAGCTTTGGACGAGCTTCGGGTGAAACGGAGCGAAAACGAGGCAAAACGGAGCAAAAACGACGGAAACAGGCATATCACGGCTGTGACACATAGTGCCCTAGGCCGTGACGTTGGGCAGAGAGTTGGAATGAAGATGGTCACGGCCGTGACACTTATTGCACCAGGCCGTGACCCATAGGAGCAGCAACATTAGAAAATTCATATCTCTCAATCCAGATCTCGGATTTAGAATCCCTTTGGTCATAATCAAGATTGGCGAGTCTTCTAGAGACGAAAAATAGCACATAAGAACGCAGAATCGCGTCCCGGAGCGCAAGAGACGGATCATCGACGAAATCACGCCCAATTGAACGAAGAACGAAGAATCGTCGACGCTTCCATCGCAGATCACCCGGATATCAAGAATATGAATTCTTCGCCTTTATTCCTTATTTCTTTCGTTGTTTTCCCTTCTATTATGCGTAGCTAATTCCCCTTTGTGTTTGGGATTAGATGAACGCTAGGATGTTTCGTAGTTAAGATTTATAATTATCGTGACTATGTGTTTTGACTATTTATCATTCTATGAATTTGTTTCGTTGCTTTAATATGTGTATGTGTTAAAGTAATCGTATGGAAAAACGTTTAGGGTGACAGCTAAACAACGTTTAGGCCGTTCGTAGAAGATAGGAATCGAGTATAGGGCGAAAGCAAATACTCGATCATTGCCGTTAGTAATTACTGAATCTTAGATCCCCGTGAGCGTTTAGGGCGACAGCAAACTCGCGAGCGGGTAGGATAATTACTGCGATCTAGTCAAGATCACGTAGGAACGATTTTATTGTCTTAGTCGATAACACCTAGCGGGATTCGAATCCCGAGTACATCTTTATTATCTGAAGCTTCGTATCAGTTTTAAGCGTGGTATTTGAATCTCTAGTTGACTTAGAAGTAATCTGTTAGGTTAAGTCATAAAACAATCTGCGTATTTTGTTTAGGCTAAATATCGAGTCGATAGGTCACTACTAGTACTTGATTTATTCCTTGTGTTCGATACTCGTTTACTCACTTTACTGCACTACAAACGATAGGTCCACTGCCTATCGCACGTCGGTGATAGTAATTAGGTATTCGTTTTAATTATTACTTGTCGCACTTTTTATTCACACACCACGTGTCGATCAAGTTTTTGGCGCCGTTGTCGGGGAGTAAATTGACATTAGGAACACCGTAGTTCGGTAATTTAGCCATTTTTATTTAAAGTTTTCCTTTTCTTTTCTTTATTACTGTTGGCGTTATTTGCTCTTCTAGTTATTGTATTTTCGTTATTTCTTTTACGAGTCGATTTCTTTTAGTCCAGATACAGAAGTAGATATGGCGGACCATAGAGTACCCGTCCACGAGGAGGAGCCATCACTACAGGATCTCCTTAGGAATGATGCGCTAGGCAGTACTGAGTCGGCGATTGTCATCCCGCCGATCGAGAACAACAATTTCGAGCTGAAGCACTCTTGGCTTCAGATGATCTTCCAGACAGTCCAGTTTGAGGGCAATTCCGATGACGATCCCTACTCCCATCTGAAGGCTTTTCTGACGGTGACTGACAACATCAAGATCAACGGGGTCTCGGGCGATGCAATTAAGTTGATGCTGTTCCCGTTCTCCCTGAAGTTCAGAGCGAAGGACTGGCTGGAGATGTTGCCACCTCGCTCAATCACTACATGGGAGGAGCTGCGAGCCGCGTTTATCGGCCACTATTTCCGGCTGACGAAGGTGCTAAGGTTAAAGACAGAGATCTCCCTATTCCATCAGAAGGACTCAGAAAACCTCTACGAGGTGTGGGAGCGATATAAGGCGCTACTGAAGAGGTGCCCACAGCACGGGATGTCGAAGGCAGCCCAGATCAACCGATTTCATGAGGGGCTCAATGACCAGACTGTCCATATGCTAGACGGAGCCGCAGGAGGAGGACTCGTGAAGCTCAATGCTACCGACGCTTGGAATCTGATCGAGGACTACTCGAGGAACAGCTTTATCAGGGGCAATACCAGGATGAAGACACCCGGTGTGTTCAGAGTGAGTGAGGAGACGGCCACTAACGCTAAAATCGAGGCACTTCAGCAACAAATCGCCTCGACAAACTCCCAGTTGCAGACGGTGATTGGCGCATTACTTTCCAAGTCCGGGCAAACTCAGCCCGTGAACGCCGTGGCCACCATCGCACCGACGCAACACATGTCTTACGTGCCATTGTGCGGAATTTGTGGCGCAGTCCACGAGACATCAGAATGCCAACTTGGGCAGCCGCTGGAGCATGTAGACTATATGGGCAATTACCAAGGTGGCCAGTGAAGCTTCCAGCCTCGGGCACACCCAAACCTGGCGTACGGGAATCAGAACCATCAGGGCCAAGGACCGCAAGATTTCAGCCCCGACCGTCCGGATTCCAAAATGGGCCACCACGACAGTACCAGAACGCGCCCGCAGGAGGATCCGACGACATGAGGGAGATGAAGGACATGATGAAGGCACTTCTCACGAATTTTAGTAGCACCACCGCAGCCCACGAAAGCCGATTGACGAAGATGGAGGAGTACATGGAGGCGAATGACATCCGTGCTCAGAATACAAACGCCTCGATCAAGAGGTTGGAGCAACAAGTGGGGCAATTAGCACAGCAAATGGCGGGGCGAAATCAAGGATCACTCCCGAGCTACACCGAGAGAAACCCCAAGTAGTATTGCAATGCGGTAATCCTGAGAAGCGGGAGAGGATTACAAGAAGCTCCCACCAAGCAAAATTTAAAGGAGAAAGTCGATTTTGAGGGCCACGACGAGCCAGAAGTGGAGGAAAGTAAGGGCGACGGAGTTGAGAAGGTCAAGGATGACGAGAGAAAGACGCGACCATTCGTGAAGCCGTATCAACCAAAGATCCCATATCCAGCTAGGTTGAGGGGAGCTGCACCTGAAAGAGAAGGTTCAACCTAAAAAGGAGGAGGTTGCACCCGAAATAGAAAAAGCGAGGGAGAACGAGCGGCCACTAGTGATGCCGTACCAGCCGAAGATTCCTTATCCAACACGGTTGAAGAAGGACAAAGAAGAAGCGGTAATTGGCAGATTCATGGGTATGTGCAAAGAATTACATATTAACTTACCGTTTGTTGAAGCTATTGCGCAGATGCCCAGTTTCGTTAAGTTCCTGAAGGACTTGCTGACGAATCGACGGAAGCTCGAACACGTCTCCACGATATACCTACGAGGAGAGTGCTCGGCGATACTCCAGAGCAAGATACCGAAAAAACTCAAGGACCCAGGGAGTTTTACTATTCCTTGTCTGATAGGTGATTTAGTTGTTGAGCATGCTTTAGCTGATCTAGGCGCTAGTATAAATTTAATGCCGTACTCCATGTTTAAGCGCTTAGGATTAGGTGAACCACGACCCACTAGAATGAATATTCAAATGGCCGATAGATCATTAAAATACCCTCTAGGTGTTATCGAGGATGTTCTAGTTAAGGTCGATAAGTTCGTTATCCCTGCTGATTTTGTGATCTTAGACATGGACGAGGATGAAAATGTTCCATTAATTCTAGGTAGACCATTCTTAGCTACAGATGAGACCATGATAGATGTTAGGAATGGAACATTAACCGTGACAGTAGACGGTGAAAAAGTTACGTTCAGTATGAGTGACTCGATGAAAAAGAGCAACGAGCAAGATGATAAATGCTATTTCTTAGATGTCTTTGAGCACGATTTTCTCTTTTCCGTGCAAGGTCTATCACAGGTCAGTGAGCATGATAGGAACACGATTATGGCATTCGATAAGTGTGGGGAGGAGATCGACGAACCCATCATAGTCATCGACGAGAGCATCGAAGAAGTTAAGGACAAGAGCCCAGTCGAGGAGCGACCGCCACTAGAGTTGAAACCGCTGCCCGGTGAAAGGCGACACCTCCAGGGTATGGATGTAGGCGAGGGAAACTTAAGCAAAAAAGAGATGTTGTACCTCGACTTCCAGCCACCCTAAGCGAACGAAAGCACGTCTGGCTAAAGACGGTAAAGGAAGCGCTTCTTGGGAGGCAACCCAGGTTTTATCTATCTAGTATTTTTTATCATGTCTATCATTATTATCAATCATGTTTTTTCTTCTGTTACGTTTAGTTTTCCTTTTAGTCATGTCAGGCATCACGAGTCACGATACGACAACCATCACGCGTTTAGTTACGACAACGTCAACATTTTTCGTCAGGGAAGTTTCGTTCTCTTACACCTACTTTTCCCTTTCGTTTATTCAAATTTTACGTTGAGGACAACGTACGGCTTAAGTGTGGGGAGGGGAATTTAGGTTGAAAACTTACGTGAAAATTTTAATTTTTTATGACGTGTTTGTGAGCTATAAATTTCGTTGAAAGGCATGGATTATTGAATTCAGGCACGATTTTTGCGCATTATCTCGAGTTAGTGTGCATTATTATGAATTCTTGTGAGCAATTAGGATATGCATGACTGATCGAATCATGTCTGCCTGAATAGATATAGCACTGTTTAAAGAGATTCGTACACATAACCCTATTTCGTTGTGAGAGTTTGAGCCTGACGAGCTTATGCTCATTTTTCTTGATTGTGTGACGTGCCTAGTCTATATCTCTCTAGAACTTGCATGTCTGATGCGTGTTGAAACTGCTTTGGTGTGTTAGTGTGAAAATGATGAGGGCATTAGGAATTAAGTCCAGGGCCAGATTTTCCCACCATGACTAACCATTAGCTAGCCACTTTGAGCCTGAGCATATTCGTTTGTTTACCTCATAAATCATATATGCCATTGACCCGAATAAGCCTCCAGAGATTATCTGAACCTGAGTTGATTAGAATAGAGCAGAAGTCGAACTTAAGAGTTACCGTTTCAGTGTATGATTTGATTTCTTCTCTGCTATTCATGAAATGACTCGTGCCTTACTTGACCGTTTTCTGAAATGACCCGATGCCTTGCATAAGTCTGCTCATAACCCTTTGGCAAGATATAGGTTTCGGTAATAAGTATCCTTAGGTACACGACATTCGCTGTGACGATGTATTCTATGCGACAAAAGCCGAACCTTGATGTTTTTAGGGAATAAGGGTAGTGCACAAAGGTAGAGCGTAACTAAGGTGAAAGGGCAGAAAATGAAAGGGAACTGAGTCGAGAGGGTCGGGCAGAAAAGTCTAGGATTTCAGAGCGAGAACGTTGAGTCTTGAATAGTCGAGATGCGATTAACTTGCGTAGGGGTTGGACTAGTGCACGAATTGAGCGACTCATCATATGCTAGCCTATACACTTGAGTGAATTGAGTGAATCCTTGCGAGGTATGAGTCTCGATTAGCAGTGAAGGAAGTTTAGGTCAACAAGTACAAGTCATTAGTGTAATGTCCGTGATTGTTTGCTTGATTCCATTTGTGCTTTCTAGCTTTGATGATAAATTGCGAACAATCGTGCCGTTATCCTAATTTGATGCCTTATCTGATTTCCCATTTACTTGGGGACAAGCAAATACTTAAGTGTGGGGAGGTTTGATAAATGCATTTCAATGCGTTTATCGTAGATTTAATTGGGATATAATAAGAGCTTAGCAATCAATTTATGTGTTTATTCGTTACATCTACACTCAATTTGTTATTGAATGAGCTTTGGACGAGTTTCGGGCGAAACGGAGCGAAAACGAGGTAAAACGGAGCAAAAACGACGGAAACAGGCATGTCACGGCCGTGACACATAGTGCACTAGGCCGTGACGTTGGGCAGAGAGTTAGAATGAAGATGGTCACGGCCGTGACACTTATTGCACCAGGCCGTGACCCATAGGAGCAGCAATATTAGAAAATTCATATCTCTCAATCCAGATCTCGGATTGAGAATCCCTTTGGTCATAATCAAGATTGGTGAGTCTTCTATCTATGGTTAAAATTTCAGGTCAATCGGACATCGTTTACCCCTCCATCCGAGAGAAATACAAAACTGCCGCAAAGCTGTTAAGTGGGTCACGGCCGTGACACTACTGCGCCAGGCCGTGACGAGCGGCAGTGAGCTCAATTTTTGCCCCCAGAGTGTCACGGCCGTGACCTGTCTTGTCCCAGGCCGTGACAGTGTCGAATTTCACTATAAAAAGCCCAAATTCGACCCAGAAAGGGGACAACCGACCAGAGATCAACCCTAATCCCTCTAGAGACGAAAAATAGCACATAAGAACGCAGAATCGCGTCCCGGAGCGCAAGAGACGGATCATCGACGAAATCACGCCCAATTGAACGAAGAACGAAGAATCATCGACGCTTCCATCGCAGATCACCCGGATATCAAGAATGTGAATTCTTCGCCTTTATTCCTTATTTCTTTCGTTGTTTTCCCATCTATTATGCGTAGCTAATTCCCCTTTGTGTTTGTGATTAGATGAACGCTAGGATGTTTCGTAGTTAAGATTTATAATTATCGTGACTATGTGTTTTGACTATTTATCATTCTAAGAATTTGTTTCGTTGCTTTAATATGTCTATGTGTTAAAGTAATCGTATGGAAAAACGTTTAGGGCGACAGCTAAACAACATTTAGGCCGTTCGTAGAAGATAGGAATCGAGTATAGGGCGAAAGCAAATACTCGATCCTCGCCGTTAGTAATTACTGAATCTTAGATCCCCGTGAGCGTTTAGGGCGACAGCAAACTCGCGAGCGGGTAGGATAATTACTGCGATCTAGTCAAGATCACGTAGGAACGATTTTATTGTCTTAGTCGATAACACCTAGCGGGATTCGAATCCCGAGCACATCTTTATTATCTGAAGCTTCGTATCAGTTTTAAGCGTGTTATTTGAATCTCTAGTTGAGTTAGAAGTAATCTGTTAGGTTAAGTCATAAAACAATCTGCGTATTTTGTTTAGGCTAAATATCGAGTCGATAGGTCACTACTAGTACTTGATTTATTCCTTGTGTTCGATACTCGTTTACTCACTTTACTGCACTACAAACGATAGGTCCACTGCCTATCGCACGTCGGTGATAGTAATTAGGTATTCGTTTTAATTATTACTTGTCGCACTTTTCATTCACACACCACGTGTCGATCAGCACAGCCCGAGACAGAAATGGGGCAAAGTTCTCTTCCACCGGTGACGGATCAGGCACTAGAGGACGTCAATCGTGACCTTACTCCTCACACGGCCACCTCGTCTGACATAGAGTCTGACGAGGAAATAAGTCTGATTGGAGTGCCAGAAGACTGAGCATTCAACTGGAGTCTCTTTTTCCGACCGTCACCGTCGCACCAGATACTACGCTGACCACATCGACAAGTGTTGCTGGCATTTCTTCGCTCAATCTTGAGCCGCAACCAACTCACGTGGTGTCTGGTTCGCAGGCGCAACCTGAGCCTGCCTTAACACCCATAGAGGCGAATCCTCAGGATTCGACTCGAGGATTGGGTGGAAGTCTCATACAGTCACAACCACAAGTGACTGTGAGCCAACCCCAAGAGTCGGTGTCTACTCTAGGGTTGATAACAGGCGACATCAGTCGTCCTGGTCCATCCATGGAGGCGTCCACACTCTTTGTGGTGAACGAGCAGTTCCAGGCCGCTCTCTCTGCCGCTGTACAGTCTATGGAAGACAAGATCACGGAGAGAGTACTTCAAGCTATCGAGGCATCCCGAAGAGATATCGGGAAAGCACCTGCCTCTGAAGGCCCTTCGTCACAAACCCACCCCACACCTCCACAACCCACGCCCACCGACCCTTTAGCCACTTCCTCCATCCTCATCAACCCATACACCATCCCCATCACCGAGCTTCACGACATTCTCCTCGCCCGTTTGATAGGCTTGTCCATCCGATCGCCTCAAGAAGAATCCCTCTATCGGCGATTGTTGGATCATCCTGAGCCACCGACTGACACCTGCCGAGGCCAAAGCTCCCACTCCCGGCGCAGACATGACGATCCTGACGATCAAGACCATCATGAGGGGGAGAAGAGGCCGAGGACATCTACATCCGGCCAAGGACAAGGCTCGGGTGCTACGCAGACAAGCGTTGGAGTTGGTAAAACCCATACTACCCAAACCACCCAAACTACCCAAACCACGCACCGCACAGCCACTCTTCCACATATCGACCCACCAACCTTTCACCTCAGGACGCCTCTGCCCACACCGCCGATCTACTCACGCCCCTTGCTTCCGGAAGAAGAAGCAAGCGCTGCAATGCTTGGAGCTCTGGCAGCTACCCAAGCTACTCCCTCCGTCGCTCCAGACCAACCGGGACCCTCTGGACATGGAGTCATCCACACGAAGTATTAGACAAGTACATCTTCGAAGGCCAGTGGATGACCCATTCCATGCCCGAGGAGCATCAGAGACAACGGCTTCAGGACGTACGCCACTTCTTACAACAAGCATCCGTGGATCTCGTGATCATTGAAGACGACGAACTTCAAGAAGGTGTAGACTACCAAAATGAAATCCCAAGGCTACCGGAGTTGATCGCACAACGAGCGGCCTCCCCTACAAGACAGATGTCAGGGACAGTTCGGATCGACACGCCGTGGTAGAACATTCACATAGAGATACCTTTCCTTGAAGAAGTCAGGGAAAACATTTGGAGGTCACCGGATCGAATTAAGAAGCCGGATGAGTTCGAGCTGAGAGGGATCTCTCACTGGGATCAGCAGAAGAGAATGACATATCTGTGGATGCTGACCCAATTAGGACCGGATGTGAGGCTGGGGATCCCGAAGGATCGACTGAAGAGTCACTTCAGGGAACTCTCCCCAATTTGCCAACTCCTCAGTGTCTACTGTGCCAAAGGAGGATTCCAACACCTCACTACATCATCGAACGAGTGGACAGGACCCGAGAGGAACTGAGCGAGAGTGACCTGCCGTACCTCCCCGTCGATGAAGTCTACCGTCTTTATCAGCTATACGTGGAGAAGTACAAAGGTCCTCAGGGCTTCATCAAGAAAGAAGGCTTCGAAGGGCTCTACCGGTTCATGATGGGACAAGTCAAGTACTTCGCCGCTCACGGCCTTCAAATGGCGCTTGAGAGCAATATAAAGAAGGTCAACATGGCCGAACCACTCCTCAAAGGACCTGAGATCGAGAGATTTCCAAGCAATCACATACACATCAGCTTTGTCATCGGCATCACCTACAACAATCCAATTGCCAAGAAGACCAGGATGATGCTGAAGACAGAAATTCACAAGTTTTGCGACCGAACCCTCAAGGTCGTCAGGCGAAATATCGAACAGAGGTTGGAAGAGATAAATAGAGACACGATGCTGAGGATCCACCGGTTTGTGAGAGAACAGTCGCTCCTGATGGAATTGCTGGATGACATCGAGGAGCGCCTGAAGCTCAGGAGACCGTTAGGGACTACGAGCATGCGCTGGGCCTTGCGCAGATCGTACTATGCCCGACAAGGACGAACTGCGTGGAGCAGCGATCAAGCACAAAGGGGAAGAATGTAGAATATCATTTGTAATTGTGCTTGATTTCATTAGTTGTCCTTGTAATTAGGGGCTTTACTTGTATTAGTCTTTAGATTAAGGACTAGTTCGATATTTATACCAAGATTGTTGGTATAAATACTTGTAAATGAATTGAGCTGAATAGAGAAAGTTTAGAGAATTGATCCGAAGGGCTTGCAAATCGATTTCTAGAGAGAGAAACAACAGTAACTTTCTCACTCTAATTGAATTCTCTCTTTTGTTCTTATTTTGAGTTTTTCGATCGAATTCAATTGATCATCTAAACGATCGAATTGCTATGGTTTCTAGCCTAGGATCGTAGAGTTGTTAATCTGAGGACCTAACAGTTGGCTTTGCAGGTGCAGATTGGACCTGTGGTCAGAGCTTCCAGCTCATCCCACAGATGTTGCAGTTTTGAAATATAGATTGAGACACTATCTGAGCCTTGCCTAAGGTTACAGATGGATTGTTGAAGACTAAATTTCCTAGAACCATCAACATTCTTAAAGGTTTGCTCTAATGATTCCCACACCTTTGATGCAAACTTAGCATGGGTATATCTAATTCTAAGTTCATTACTTTAGGAAGTCAACAACCATGATAGGACTATAGCATTGAATCTTTCCCAATCACTAGCTATTTCATGATCATATGGCAATGGCACAGTACCTTGAACAAAGCCTACTTTGTTTTTGCCAGTGAGAGATAATAGAATTGAATACTCCAATAGGAGTAATTTCAGATCCTGTCAGTGTCACATTCGATATGTTTGTCACTGACAGGTCCGTCTTGCTTATATACAATGGGTTCTTGGGGTTTATGTTAGGTTGTGAGTAGCTTGGTGGATTGTATTCGGTGTTGTTTACTTCATTGGTGTTATTTACTTCATTTGTGTTCTCATCAAAATCCATGATGTTTTAGGCTTTGAGGTTTGATGCACATAGAGCAGAGCAGCTAGAACAAACAACAGAGACACGGTAAAACAAGTTTTTCAAGCAGGAGGTAAGAGAGGAACGAAGTCACCGTAGATGAAGTCCTATAATTATGTAGCATTGTTTCACTGCGAGCTCAACAAGTGAAGGTACTGTGAGTCTCTGCAATTAACAAAAAAGATATTCTATTAGGAAATCACTAGATCTGTAAAAATGATAACAGATAAAAATAGAATCCCATGTAACAATTCAGATCCAAAAATCAACAATTTCAAGAGTGCAGCTTAGAAGCAGATGAATTAGATCAACGAAGGCACTGATACCATGTTAAAGAATGATATCAGAGGATTGCAGTAATAGAACATAAGAAACAGTAAATCACATCGATCTACAGAATACACAAGGGCAACAATAATTCAAGAAAACAAATGCGACGACTTATCTCCAATTGATGACGCAAAAAATGTTGTTCTAGTGTTCGGCCAAAAACTGGGACTAACAATAACAAGGGCAACAAGATGTTGACTTCGTGCAAAATAGAATGAAAGGATGAGGATCAAAATCTCAGATTAGAAGAAAAAGAGCTGTGTATTCACCACACACAGAAATAGAAATATAATTCGAGAGAGAAAATTATGATTCAAATGTGTGTTAGATGAGAGAGATGCCAGTCAGAGACAAGGAGAGATAAAGATGAACCCTTAGAAGAAAAACTGGACTCAAAATGTGTGTGATGATGAAATTGCAAAATAGTCCCGAGAAAAATGAAACTGGCACTTGAAAATGATAGAGCATTTGTCTTAGCCCACATTATTTTTATTTTGATTACTTTGCATTCCCAATTATATAGAATTGGGTTGCCCGTATCTTGTGGGCCTGTAAATAATCTTTGATCCTTTAATCGGTTGACTCAATGAATTGAGCCTTATTTCCAACATCTTGTATCTCAATCTCAATCAGAAGAGAGATACGTAAAAGTTAAGGAAGCAGAGAGAACAATAATAAGTCATATCAATTTCAGTACCCGTTGAATATATCAAGATTAAAGCATATGGATTTTGTTTAATTCTTATTTGGTTTGCTTGATTATATCAAATTAGTATTATGGTATTATGGAGTTTCTAAACATCAAATAATAGTTTGGAAATAAAGTCTAACTCAAGCTTCTCATTTGGAGTTAAAGTGCTTCTTTTTTGGGATGACATTTTTCTGCATAGTAGTAAGTGGCGCACGCAATATGAATCTAAAGCGCAAGTTCGAAAATCAAAATATGAAAAGCACAACATACTATTACAATAATTAAAAAACAAATCCTTAAAATGTTTATAAAGAATAGAAGTTTCTCAAAACTACAGTACAAGAGATTTGTAAAAAAAGGAGTATCCAAAACTATTCGGTTTTTATAGAGTTGGAATATTTTTATGAACATTCAATTTTCCTTTCATTTTAGGGTCATAGAGGCTCATTGTGATTATCTATACTGGTCTATTAAGGGTCGGATTGCTATAAGCCGTCCAGTTAATCTGTCAATTGGGTCTTATTAGAAAAAATATTAAATAAAAGAAAAAGAAAACAACCAACCACTTTTACTTACTATTTTTAGTTAATTATTAACTTATTATTTTTAGGTAATTATATTTTTATCTTTAACTTAATAATAAATCAATATTCCTTTTTTAAATTATAATATATTATTATAGCACACGCTTGAGTTTACAAGAATACTAGTTATTGTTACAGACTAATCCAAAGAGTAAATTTAAAGGCCATGTAATTTGCTAAAAGCTTTAAAAACTGATTCTAACGTTTAATTTCATTGATTTGTAGAAGGGATCTTTACACATAAATACCCCTGTGTAAAAAACTTGTAATTTAGTACACTGTCAGGATTTTTTATATGCATGTACCTAATAGAATAAAACCTGAAGGTACGCCATACAACACATTTGGGTACCCTATATCAACGTATTGTGGTACGTTATACGTTTCGAAAATGATACGCCGTGTTAGCACATTTAGGTACGTCCTATTTAAAACATAGGTACGCGTACGAACACATTTTGGTACCCTGTATCAACATGTTATGGTATGCCATACACACAGAGGAAGGTACGACATGACTGAATAAACTGGTAAAAATTAAACCGGGTACCTATCTGTAAAATTTTTTGACATGGATACCTAATAAAAATTTTATTCAATTAGGTATTTATGCGTAGATGTCCGTTTGTAGAATATGTCTTGTCTCTATTTGTTTAATGAGTAATGACGCTGAGCTGACTTTATAAGATGCTCTCACCAAAAAGCGCTTACATCTGTGACTTTCGCGACTCTCTCTCTCTGTCAGAATTTCTCAGGGTCTTTTTAAAAATTAGCCTTTGACTCGGTCAGCAAAAAAATAGCCCCGTCGATTCTATATTTTTAAAAAAATAGCCTTCAATTTAAGGGTATTTTCGTCTTTTACCAATTGGTCTCATGCTTTATAGTAGGGGTCTCATGAGCACGGGACCTCTACTATAAAGCATGAGTAGTAGGGTTCCCATTGAGCACGGGACCCCTACTATAAAGCAAGGGACCCCGCGCACAACATGGGGTCCCATGCCTTATAGTAGGGGTCCCATGGAGCATAGGACCCCTACTATAAGCACGGAACCCACGACCTATTACTTGAACGTCCGACTACACAATCACTGGACTACAACCCACCCGCCCACCCAAACGCGATTCCCATTTCACATATTGGTTTTTAATGTGGGACCCGATTAGTAAGGGCATTAAAGTCATTTAGCATTTGTAGGTTATTTTTTAAAAGCTGATCAGATAAAACGCTATTTACTTAAAAAACCCGAATTTCTCACGTGTCAATTGAGGGAAAGAAGAAAACAAATTAAAATAAATAAAGTAAAATCGAGACCACACGAGCTAACGCGCATCGACGCGAAGTCGGCGATTGGATGTAATCGTGAAGCTTCGTCACTTTCCCCCGGCGCTTCGGATTTTGGGGCTTTAATTTTATGCAATTTATATTACTAGGGGTTTTAATACGACGTCTTTGCCGTCAGAATTTGTCTTCTCTTACTTGTTATAATTGTTTCAGCTGGGGCATTTGAGTTCTTAGATCTAGGGTTTCGGCTCCTCTGAATAATCAGAAGATTACATAGAAAATCGGGCCGGAGCTTGTGTATTCGTTCACAAATCGTTGCTGAGGCGGGCTGTTGCTGCTGGATTTGTACTGGGTGTCGATATTTTGATTTGGTTCGATACCGAGGTAATAAACACCTAGCCCCTTTTTTTCTTTTCCCCAATCTCCCTACATTTTAAGTGCTGAGACGATAGCCCGCCCAGTGAACAAGGAGCGACATTTAGCTATTTGGATAAAATAAATTGCTCATAAATAAGGTTTATGGGGCGAAACGCGTGCAAATACTGAGCTTAGTTTTTCTTGTTCGGTCCATCAATATCGGATAGCCGAACGTGTTCACAAGTCGGCGGTAAGTGCGTAAATAAGAGAATCGGTGCGGTTCTGTCGGAATGATGGCTAAGAAGGACAGGTTTCATTCCGGGTTTTCAGCTAGCTTTGCTCCTCATAATGAATCTGAAGGATCTGATAGCTCTGGCCATTTTGATTCGACGGATGGTAATTTAGCTCCCATGAGAAAATGGATTGATTTGAACTCAACTTCAAAGGGGTTTGCTGTGCCAATACAGACTATAGCCTTATCTAAATTGTCTTCGTTCGAGAGGAAGAACTTAGCCCATCGGTTGAGATCGGAGCTTGACCTTACTAAGCATGTGCTAAGTAAATTTGATTCGCAGAAAAAAAAATCCATAAATGCTGTTGCAATGTCATCATCTAACGACGTGCCCAGTCGTCCTGCTACGAAACAACAAGGTTCGCAGTTTGGTGTAAGAAAACCCTCTGAAGTGGGTTCTGCGACTGGGAAAAAAGGACGTGGTCCAAATCGGGGTGGCGTAGGAAAGTTTGAGCCCGTTTCAAATGCTGGCTTATTGAAGCAGTGCCATAATTTGTTGAAAAAACTGATGTCACATCAGTATGCTTGGGTGTTCAATGAACCAGTTGATGTTGTGAAACTAAATATTCCTGATTATTTTGATATCATTAAGACTCCAATGGACCTTGGAACCATAAAGAAAAACCTTGCATCTGGAAAGTATCTTACACCCAGGGAGGTTTTAGCTGATGTTAGGCTTACTTTCACAAATGCAAAGACCTACAACCCACCTGCTTCAGATGTCCATGTCATGGCTGAGACAATGAGTCAATTCTTTGAGTCGAACTGCAAAGCTATTGAGAAGAAACTTTCAGTGAATGTCCCTGAATCACAACCTGAAAAATCAGTGAGCTTCCACGGAACTGAAACTGCAAAACCAATGTCCCATTTGCAGAAGAGGAAGCTTAGTCCAACTTTGCATGAAGCGAAACAAGAACCTGCAAAACGTAAGATGACAGATGAAGACAAGCATAAGCTTAGCAGTGAATTGGAAGATCTCATGGGTGACCTTCCGGATGCTCTAATAAACTTTCTGAGGACGCACTGTTCAAATGGATCCGATTGTGCTGATGATGAGATTGAAATAGATATTGATGTTCTTAGTGATGATGTCCTCCTCACCTTGCGCAAACTTCTCAATGATCATTTGCAAGAAAAGAATAAGAACCTCAAATCTGAAGCTTGTGAGATAGAGGTAACTAGTTCTTTCAGCTATCCCATTAAATCTGTTATGGCACACATAATCTGTGATGCAGCATAGCTAGATAGTCCTCTCTGAAGTCTATTGTTTTCTGACATAACACTGTGTTATTTGTTGTAGCTTCCGACTTATGGGCTTAGCACTTCTTCTTTCCAAGTAGACAGAGGTATATTTAGAATTGAGAGGCCAAATTTGGTGCTCATAGAATGTAGTACTTTCTGGAATCGAATTCATATTTGTATTCTGACTATAATAGGAAATGATGATGTTGATGAGGATGTTGATATTGGAGAAAATGAAGCTCCTGTTACTAGCTATCTTCCTCATGGAATTCGTAAGGAACATGTTGGAAAGGCCGAAGAACGCACTGAAGCAGGTAAATCTGGATGTAGTTCTAGTAAATTATATGGCTGTAAGCATTGAATTATAGTCTATTGTGTTTTTTTTTATTGCAAGTTACCAACGTCGAATGAGGCTTGTGCTTTTTCCGATGACTACTATTTTTCCTTCCTTAATTAATACTCTTTGGTTGTGTCGTTTGAGTCGTTTAATCTTCTAAAAAGTTGTATGTACTTTCAATGAATACTTTGTTTGGTGATGGTGGTACAAGCTCACTAGTGTTTTCTGCTTTTGCAGGTCCCGACTCTGATAGAGGATCCGAGTGCTCTAAAAATTCTTCAGCTATCAAAGTAGGGATTATGCACTTTTTTTTTAAATTTTCAGATGGATAACTTTCTAGATTGTTCGTGTCTGTCTGATTAATTAACATATCAAGTTATTTTTCAGGTAGATGTAGGTCAGATGATAGATTCAAATGAAAAGGCTGAAATTGCTGTGATGGATGATGGACATGGTAAGTCTAGACACTGTTTGCTACTTTTTGCTTACCGGCGATTCGTGATGTAACATTTTTATGCGTAATTTTTCGTCCATTAACACATGATCTTTTATTCATATATTTTTCTTTTAGAAAGTTCCCATTATGTGAACACTTGTCTCGAGTTCTTTGTTCTAAGTTCAAAGTTCATCGTAATTAGTTGACTTTCTCAAGAGAGTCATGTCTGGTTATGATAAATCTCCCTGTCGGGCTGAACCTCTTTGACAAAAATTCGAAATTCAATCCATTGACTACTGATACAGATGGTCAATTAGACGGTAAAGAATCAGAGATATAGTCTCCTACCTTATTAAGTGATTTCACTTTCTTACCCATCATTGTCATTTACCATAGGAGATACCGCACCTGCTGATAGCCAGGTGTCCCCGGAAAAGATGTACAGGGCTGCCGCCTTAAAGAACAGATATATCGACACAATCTTCAAAGCTCGGGAAAAGACACTATTTCAGGTTTGTTGCCTGAGTTCCTCCTATTATCTTTCTTTTTAATCTGAATGAATGTAACGTTTAGTAATGGATGATAAATTTTATTAGGATGATAAAGTAGATCCCGAAAAGGTTCGACGCGAGCGAGAGGAACTCGAGATGCAGAAAAGTAGAGGTTAGTTTATCAGAAGTATGTGTTATCGTTTAAGGCAGAAAGAGGGTGGGTTTTCTTGACAGTTTGAGATTGTCTTTATCAGAGAAGGCTAGGTTGCTAGCTGAAGCTAAAGCTGCAGAAGAGGCACGAAAACGAGCCGAAGCAGAAGCTGCAGCCGAAGCCAAGAAGAAGAGAGATCTCGAGAGAGAAGCAGCCCGAGAAGCACTCCTTAAGGTTGGTTTTGTGCTTTCCTTGCTATCATAACAGTGCTGCCAACTCACTCGCTTCTCTTTTCTATTTCTCATAACATAGATGGAGAAGACGGTTGAAATAGAAAACCCGCAATTTCTCGAGGATCTTGAGATGATGGGCGCTGAGCAGTTGCCGAGTTCAGTAGAAGACGAGACGAGCCCTGAACAGCAGCAGTCGTTGGAAAGGTTTGGTAGCTTCAAGTTTGGAGGTAGCAATCCATTGGAACAGCTCGGGCTGTACATGAAAGCAGACGATGGCGAGGATGATGATGATGATGACGTGGAAGAACCCCCTTCTAACGAGGTTGCTGCGAAGGACGTCGAAGAAGGAGAGATCGATTAAATTCTTTTTTTTTTTTTTTTTCGTTGTGTTGTCTGCATCGAAAACCATGGATATAAGGAAAGGAAAGGGGGTCCTTTATATAGTGGTTTGCTACTGTAGTTGGATTTCTGTGTACCATTTCTGTGGGTGGTCTGTGTTGGGGAGTGTACTTTGGATGATTATTGTCTTCAGTCAGTTTCGATGACTGTTTATTTTATTAACTGCTGCTATTCGAAGGGTTTCCTGGGAAATCCCAGTATATGTCCGTTCCTCCTAAATACAACATTGTTGCAATAACATTCAATTGAAGTTAAAAAATCGAACCACATTAAAAAATCACAGACGTACATACAAGTAAAGATCTAAAAGATCGAAACAACATAAATCTCACTAGCACATATTTCGCCAATGCTTTTGCCTGGCCAGCAAGTGGCGTGTGTCTGTTGTATGTAGAAAGCACAAACAACAGTCTTCGCACCTCAGACACCCCGAGAATCTTTTTATCTTGGAAATTTGGAAGAAGACAAAAACAGTTCGCCCATTTTCTTACCATCACCATGCTCCTCCGAAGTACAAAACGATGAGAATCTCAGGTACAAAAGCTTCGCAGAAAGGCCCTGTATTTCTTTTCTGGTCTCAGCCAGACAATGAAGCAGTAGTGGACAGAGGAATAAGAACAGCTTCATTACTCGCACCACTCAAGGCAGCCATCTCCTCAACCTGCCTCCACGTTTCTTGGCGTTTCCTCTTAGCTTCTTCTTCCCGAGCTTCCTCTTCTTGATAATTCTGCAGACAATCTTCGAATAGCTCAGGGTCTAAGTCGGAGTAGATTTTGCGAACGTTGAGCGTCAAAGCTCTTCACAGCTTGGTTCCAATGACCTCTTGCATTCCTCTCAAGGGCTGGGAAGATAATGGGCAGTATGACTCTACGGCTTTGTTTGATGAGGTTTCCAATATGATCGTTGTTCCATAAAAAGAGTGCCCTTTCAGCAACCTGATGCAAAAAGCCAGACACCTGATAATAATATATGTCCAAAGACTTGGGCCCAATTCGAAACAATTGAAAGAAACAGACAAGAAAAAGGAAAAAAAAAAAAAACCTGAAAATGGGAACTATTTAAACAACGAGCAATCTGTCGAAACAAAGGGACCATACAACGCTGGAACTCAGGCGCCTGAGTAACTTCTAATACTTCCTCTAGCTCGCCTAAGAACATTCCCTCCTTCGAACTGTTTGTGATTGGCCAGTACTTGAGCAGACCCCTTATCACAGTATCGGCGAGTTTGCAGTCTTTCTCCACAAACTGAGTGATGCAATAAGACAGCTGCTGATGGTACGCGTGTATGCACTTTGGTTTGTGAAGTGGGATCAGAGCCCTAACGAGGAAAAGCTTGTGTTCTTCCTTCAAGGGAAGTGCAAATCCATTTATAACGCTTCCAAGAATCTCCAAAAGCTCGGCGATCCCATTATGCTTCTCCGTTTCGTAAATAAAACGGTAGAAGATGTTGTTGATTGCTTTTCTGATGAAGGGTCTATGCACCATGAATTTCCCGTATATGCGGTGTAGGACGGTCTTCAGATAGTCCCTTTCTCTGGGATCTTCTGAATCGAAGAGATCCAATAACCTCAGGACAAAGGCATGATTGATGAAGCGCTTTGCCATCTTCGCATCAGTCTCAGGCGAAGCCACGAACCTGAGAAAGAACTCATAGACTATCTGCAGATGAGGCCAAGAAGGATCCATTAAGGGCTCCTCTTCTTCAGCATCGAAGCCATCGACTAATTTGTTCTCATGAGGCTGAGTAGCAAGTGGACGGAAGAGGTTAATCGATACCATTCTTACGATCTGTTGCACGACAGTTTCGCTGAATTTCGTATTTGATGAAGTAACGTAGTCCACGAGGTCGACCAATGCCTGCCTTTTGACTTCTCTTTCTTTCGTATTCTTCAACGGGTCGGTGAAGTCAAATACCACACAGCACAAAACCAACTTCCTTATGAGCAGGTTTTGCTTATCTGAGTTGGGAACGTCTTTTAAGTTAGGGAGCGCCTCGAACGAATGAAGCATCGAAGCATTCCCGTTTGATCTGATGTTTGCTGAATCTTCGGCGCTGGTTCCAACGCTTTGAGCAGAATTTGGAGCTAAATTAGCTGCAAAATTACTTCTAGAAGTAGCAGAGGCATTTGAAGAAAAAGAAGAGGTTCCTCCTCCATCACGATTTTCCGTTGCCTTTCCCTGTTTACGAGGAATCTTATTGAGAATATTCTTTATCATCCCTTCACTTGAACAAATCGAAACCTCCTTCAAGCAATGGAAGCTGATATAGACTAAAGTGAGAATTCAGTCATCAAACTGAGGATTAGCTCCTAAGTGAGGATCTAATCCTTTGAGACTACTTTCAGCACAGTCAAAATTGGTGGTCGAGCTATCTGAACTCTTCCATGGAAAAGAAATTGTCATCTGCAACATGTAATTACCCCCTGAATGAACAAATGGCAAAGAAAAACACAGCGACACTTAATTGCAGAATCCAGCTTGAATGCATCAGCTCACACAACCTTGATATAATTCTAAAAGCCCTTTTCAGAAGAGGCAAAAGCAATTCAACTTCTCCAAATCAAAATCACTTATTTTTCATCATTTTTTACCATAGTTATAGGATCGACTGAACAAGAAAGATTTGCACGACTCGCCTGAAGCTTGTAGCTTTATCCAAAAATTAGCAGAGATTTGATCATTTCTAGATAGATCAGAAGCTATGGCAGATCTGGGCGTGATCCGAAGAACCCAGCTAGCGTTGTAGCTAAGGAATCACCAAATACCTAAAAGGATCCAAACTTAATATGAAAAATACACTGTGGGTTGGATCACTAATCAAGACTTGAGAGAAATACCGATAGAGGGTTGAGCTGGCGGAGTAAATAACAGAAAAAGCAAAAATGTTGAATTCTTTGTTCTTTTTTTTCCCCAAATGAAACAGTGTAGAATGTTACATCGTCTCCGTAAAGCTCGAAGATATAATAATACTGTCCCTAACAGCTTTATTTAAGGTTGCATTATTATAATAATATAGTATAATGAAAAGGTAAAAAAATATATATTTTGACACGTCTTTTAAGAATATTTAATATTACTATATTGAATGTTTGTGATAGTTTTTGTTGCTAAATAAGGAAAGGTGATAAAATTATTAACTCGTCCGAAATGGAAAAGTGTGATAAAATTAGCGGGACGGATGGAGTATCGAGTTCTTACAACATGAAATCGTACCATAGGATATAGCCCATGAGGAGATCTATTGTATGACATCTTGCCCGGTCATTCCCATCCCAACATTGATATGGGAATTCGTGTACCATTCCCATCCCAACATTGATATGGGAATTCGTGTACCATTCCCACAAGCAAAGGTGGATAAATTTCTCCCTATTTAAAAAAGGGGTGGCAATGGGTGAATTCGGGGTTGATATTGAACCTACCATCTCCATACCAAATTCACGTTCCATATTTTATACCCCTAATTCACAGAGTATCACACCTAGGGGAATGGTAGGGTATTCGAGTTTCCTAAATTTATATAATGAAAAACATAGAAAAAAAATTGCAGCAAAGAAAAATAACTAAGTAACATCGACAAAATCCATAAAAATAAACAACGAAACATGAAACATTGATGATAACAGAAATCGTGATAAACTACGATAAAAGGTATGAAACGTTAATAATTTAGGACAAGATACGATAAAACACGAATCTAAAAAAGAGATGAAACATGAATCCATTTTGTTTTAGTTAATGATATGAAACAATCACTACTATCGATAATTGAACAATTGTTGTGAGTATGCTAGTCTTAATTGATTTTGGTTAATTTTCACTTTTTTAAATATAATATGAAAAATCTAATGAGAATATTGATAGTGGAAAGTCTGTGGTTCAAATAAATTATTTTGTTATTCTTAGTAAATCTAATCAGAAACGGAGATTCACCGTTTGACTCAAATAGGATCGGGGTCAGGATGGATGGGGAACATCAATCCTATCCCCGTTCCGATCTTGCATTTTTACTGATGAGGAATCACCGTCAACTACATATCTAGGTTTCTTACGCTCGTTTTTTTATTCTATCTTTTTCTTGTTCAAGCTTTAATTCTTATTTTTTTGATTTCTTCTGTTTCCAGTTCTTTTTTAGTGGTCTCTCTCGGGAGAGATTTCGTCACTATTGGATGGTAATTGTATTTAGATCACATACTGGCCTATTTATAACGATGTACGTTTTTTCACAATCGTTCGAAAAAAAAAGTCTTAAAAATAAAATCGAAAATTAAGACCTCTCTCCAATGTTACTGCATAACCCTAAAATATATAGTAAATTGTTGTCCAACCATACGGTAAATCAAAATCAATGAGCTATGTTGTTTCTTTCTCATCACTCGAACGAGCGTCTCTATCTCACTCTGTGGTTACAGAATTGCAAATAAACCTTATATTTGTTTTATGAATTAAAGAACTCGTATGAAATAAACCAATTAATAAAAATACATAAAAGGTTGTATATGTTTGCATACAAACCCATGCCCTTATTTTCAAATTTGCATACCGTACCGTTTTTTTATTTGTTTTTAGATTTTTAATGTAATAGTAAAATATTGTTTGAGAATATTTCAAAAATATTCTTTTAGGTTTGAGAATAAGTTTTATGGTTGAGAAGAATTACTTCATTTTGAACTTGAATGAGTTTGAGTTTGAGAATGATTTTTTGGTTGGAGATGATTTAAATAGCCCCATGGACACATATGGGGAAATAAAATGGTAGATAGTAAATGCCATGATATCCTAGAAGGCAAACAACAACATGCTTTTCCACAAATATCAACACTTAATTGCTAGGGATTAAAAAAAAAAGCCATCTCAATAGAAAACACCGAAATTCGATGTCAATCAGGAAGTGAAGATGTAAGTAACTAAGTGCATTTGTTTGGCATTTTTACTTTTTTTGTTGACCCTGTAGTATCCCCACTTAATAAGGTGCCACTCACCAGCTATGAGCTTATGTCGGACATTCTCGGAATGATGTCTAGATCTTCATGGACTAGATAAACACGTCCCCAATTTACCTAACCTGATAGTACTAAGATAATCCCACATAATGACTACTCAAAAAATTGTGAGAGAGAGTCAATTCCAAACATTAACCCACTAGTTCTCAAGACCCTCCACGGTGACCATTAGTCTAAGGCCCCATCCGCTTGGCGGTTTTACTTCGTCCAAATAATTGGTGTTGGTGGCCGAGATTTATTTCTTCAAAAAATTCATGAAGAGAGCCCATTTATCTAACAACTTAGCCCAAAGAAATGAAAAAAAAAAAGAAAAACAAAACAAAAGTAAACATATATTAGGAGAATAAATAATGTGTGGATGACATCACATGGGTTGAAAGAAACTTGTAGGTCATGCATGCAGTCCACCTCAGAACATCATTACATGCATTTCAACACGTTGCAACTCATCACCACCACCTCTATATATCATAAATAAAACCCAACCCCTCCTTACCCAGAGTTCCAACGTTACAAAACATAAGTTCATTCTCTTACAACGAACGATAACAACAAAAGATAAATATGGCCGACCGTGACCGCCCTCACCAGCCACAGCAGATCCAAGTCCACCAGTACCCACAGCGCTACGACGCCGCCGCCGGCGTCAAGAGCCTCCTCCCACAAAAGGGTCCCACCACCGGACAGATAATCGCCATCGTCACTCTCCTGCCGGTCTCCGGCGTCTTGCTGGGCCTCGCCGGAATTACCCTCCTGGGAACCCTCATAGGCCTTGCGGTAGCGACGCCAGTCTTCGTCATCTTCAGCCCAGTGCTTGTCCCGGCGGCGCTCTTGGTCGCCGGCGCCGTGACGGCGTTTCTGACGTCGGGGGCGTTTGGCTTGACGGGGCTCTCCTCGCTGTCGTGGGTTCTGAACTCTTTTAGGAGCGTCACTGGCCGTGAGCCGCTGGATTATGCCAAGCATAGGGTTCAAGAAGGAACTGTGTTCATTGGAGAGAAGACAAAGCAGGTCGGCGAGACTATAAAGAGCAAGGCGCAGGAGACTGGCGGCGCCGGAGCCGGCGCCGGCGTTGGTGTTGGTGGTGGTGGTGGGAGAGAAAGTGGTGGTGCGAGGACAGCTTGAGATATGAAAGATGATGCGTACATTGATGTGATCGATAATGTGTTGGTTCTTTCGATGAGAATAATAATAAGGGATCATGTGTTAATTATGTGTGGTAAATTCGTCTGGTGCATGCGTTTGTGTCCGTGTGCTTTTTCTTTGAGCGTGTTTATATGTTTTGTGTGTCTTGAACTTTGGCGTTACTTATTGTGATTGAGTTGTGGATCGATCATACGGTGTAATGCTTTGAAGACCTGCAGCTGATCAATACAAGCTTATAATTCATGTGCCTAAGTCTTCTTCGGTAGATGAGCTTATATAATTCATACGCATAGGGCTCTGTTGAACATATCACCAAAAACAGAGTGTGAAACTATTTCTCTGTAGTGTTATTTTATTTCTTCTATTTTACCAAGGAGATAGGATAGTTTTCTTTTGACCGCTGATTATTCTGCAATATGCAAGTGTATATATTATAGATATATCTGAGAGTAATGTATACATGGGATTCATTTTTCATTTCAGATCAATAGAAAATAATTTTGCTTTTATTCTCCCTCACCCTCAGCTCTCTCTCTCTCTCACATACTCTTCGATTCAATCTGATCGAGCAAAAGCAATATGGTATCAGAGCAGAATTTTGCTACACTCTGAATTCGCCCCTCGTATCTTTGGATATTAGCATTGATCAAAATTTAGAACATCGTTCAGATCTTCAACATTCAAGATCTCATACAGAGTATGGCAGAAGAAATTCCTACAACTGAGAAATCTTCGAAGGAGATCATGTCGTCACCCATGGAAGATCCCTTGCACCCCTATTTCCTTCATCATACTGATAATCCAGGTTTAATTCTTGTGCATCAACATCTAAATGGAGACAATTATTCATCTTGGAGTAGGGCGATGGTAATTGCACTGTCAGTCAAGAATAAAAAGGATTTCGTAGATGGGTCAATCAAGAAACCGAAATTGGAAGACCAGAGGATGTATTTGGCGTGGAAGAGGGATAACGATATAGTTATTTCTTGGATTTTGAATTCGGTCTCAAAGGAGATATCGGGGAGTATCATCTATGCGGAATCAGCTCAAGAAATATGGGTTGATTTGCAAGAAAGATTTCAAGAGTGCAATGGTCCAAAATTCTTTCAGTTAAGAAGGGAATTGTTAAGCCTCTCACAGAATCGTTCAACTACATCGCTGTATTACACAAGGCTAAAGAGCCTATGGGATGAACTCGCGAGTTTTAGACCTTCTTGCTCTTGCGGGAAGTGTACCTGCGGTGGGGTACAAGGATTGAAGCAGTACTTTGAAAGAGACTACGTCATTACCTTCCTCATGGGGCTCGACGACTCCTACGCTCACATTCGAGGCCAAATACTGTTAATGGACCCTCTTCCTCCTATTAACAAAGTATTTTCATTAGCATCCCAAGAAGAAAGACAGAGGGCAATTTCTGCAAATCTTGGTCAAGAAGATGGCACCCAACACATGGCACTGTTTACAAGAAACTACAATTCAAACAAGAAGAACACTGCTGAATTTCAACAATATTCAGGGCCACAAAGTTCATCAATTACTACTGGTTTTCAGCAAGGAAAAGGGCCATCTGTTGGGAGTCGAAAAGAAGGTAACAAGCCCTTTTGTGTACACTGTAACAAATCAGGTCACACACAGGAAACGTGCTACAAAATACATGGACTTCCACCCGGATATAAGCAGGCTACAAGGTTTAGAAATAGCAGGGTGAACCAATTAATGGTTAGGAATTCAGGTCTAGAAATTGGCAGCGAACAACATGCGATGAACTCAATGGCTGAAAATTTTGTTCATCAGTTGAATCCACAACAATTCCAGTTACTGAAGTCTCTTATCACAAATGCAGATTCACAGCCTCAACAGAAAAATAATTCAGATCCTGCGGCAGGTAAAGAAGCAGGTATCACCTTGTCTTATAATGTTCCAAACTTAAATTCAGATACTTCATGGCTTATAGATACAGGGGCGTCTAGACATATTTGTTGTCACTTGACACAGTTTCAATCTTTGTACCCTGTTGATCCATCATTTGTCACCTTACCTGACAATAGTTCAATAAAAGTTAACTTTGCAGGTTCAGTCACTCTTGGTAAAAGCTTAATATTGACTGGTGTTCTTTTTGTTCCTGAATTCAAGTTCAATTTATTATCAGTGAGCTGCTTAACATCTGACAATAAGCTTTGTCTAACATTCTTTCATGACCATTGTCTGTTACAGGACACTACACAGACATTGATGATTGGCAAAATATAAAAGAAAAAACTCAAATCGATTGTTTATTCTGATCCTGACTCTGTTTCTATCTCAAATTCCGGTATACCGTATACGTCTTTATATTAACGTTCAGAAATAACTTCTCGTTACACACATTTGTTCGTGACATAACCATCTGCCGAGTGGCAGACTGGGACCAATCAAGAAATCCGCAATGTAGGCAAGCCAATTGCTAGTGGTAATGGCATAACTAAGTTCATGTAATCAGTGTTTCGGTTCATTGCATATCAAAAATAGAAGTACACGATTATATTCTCCCAAGAATAAACTCCCATTTCTGATGGTTACATGTAATACAGGATCAATGTTTCAGAGTTAGAGATTTGAAACATCCGAATCAAGTAATCTAGCATATGTGTCAGACTACTCCATAGCATTGACCAAATCAATCAAAGAAGGATTTATTTTATCGAACCTGAACGTCTTCAACAACAATACGATTGAAACCATGATCCATCGGACACATGTCTCCTCTTAAGCAAAAACCACGCTCCTCAAAATCTGGACACCTTTGCCTTGCTATCCCAAGGTTCATTGGTGAAGCAATAACCGGCCCCAGCCCTCCTGGTAAACCAAGTGGGTGAACAGCATCTATCACACCATTTGGTATTCCAGGAAACAGCCCAAATCCATTCCATGGTACGTTCCGTGAATTAGAAACATTTGGGAAACCCATTCCAGCAAACATGCCAAAACTAGAATCGCGAACGTTCCAAAAAATAGGTCCTCTTCCCCTACCCCTAGACGGGCCAGCTTCACTAGACATTAGATTTCCCCTCATTCTCTGATTCCAGTCTGAAGGAGCTCTAGAAAAGGAGGCCTGGTTAGGGCGCTTCTTCTCATGCCTTGAGGAAAAATCTCTCTCTGGATTTGCATCATTATTTTTCCAGGCAACACCAGCTTGAGGATCACCTTCTCTAAAAGAGTACCCATTTTCAGAAGGCCTGTTCCTTTTTCGAAAGGTTCTTGGCAAACCTTGATCTAGAGTATCCCCTTCAAGAGATTGAGAATGCTCCTCCCTTCTACGATGCTTATGGTTACGATCATCATCCTCATCTTCGCCTTCACTGATTTCTTTATCCTCCGGCTCATCATTGTGATCAGAGGATACAAGGTCTTCTGGCTTTTGAGAAGAAGCCTTCAGCTCCATGAAAAGATGAGGAAGGAAAAAAGTGGGATCTTCTGGAAAACTTACCCCTCCAGCATATATGATGTCAGAGTTGGTGATGTCAGAGTTGGCACCTTGTTACTTGACCTAGAAGAGGTCATGACCTGAAAGTGGAAAAAATAGATCGAGCTGGTGGATGCTAAGAAATCACGAAAAGCTTGTTGCCAGCCAATATTAAATGTTCCCCATAAAAGTTCATCTCTGAGCAAACAACTTTGAGGATCAGCAATACGATAATTCCAGTATTCCTCAAACTTCAATGTAAATCAAGAGGAAATGCAAGAGTTATATGATATGATAATAAATTGATCAACCGACCAAATCCTACCTCCACGCTCCATGATTAAACACCGAAGCCTACACAATTTGTTGTATCAGTCAAGCCCTAAAATTAATTATTTCATGTCAGAATCACAAGTACCTTCCTAAACAGTTCAAATTCACAAACCTCAGATGTGAATGCGACGGCGCCAAAAGGAAAATCAACAATAAGCAAAAACAATAACACATAAAACAAAGCAAATGGAAAAACAACTACGAAAGTGATTTTAACTACAATATCTAAAGCTGAAAACGAATAACAATACTAAAGCATACAAAAAAAATCCACTCAAAATATAACAACTAAAAATAAGATAAAGGGATGCTGGAAATGGAAGGTAGCTACGAACCTGACGAGATGAGAATTCGATTAGGGTTTTAATTCATTAAGGTCAGATTTGTGACCCCTTGTTGAGGTTCTTAATGATTCGACCATGACCCGACCCGATAAAATACGAGATCAACTTGAATATTCACTTCTATTGATGTCTATAGTGTAAATCTGAGGATCTTCCGTTTGTTTATTGCGCATTTATATACCAAAGGCTATTGCCGTTTGGGTTTGGCAGTTGGCTCAATGGTGTTGGCTTTATGTTTGCAGACTGCCGCCTGTATATGGTTACAATTTAATTCGTAAGTTCACGGACAAGCAATATTGATTTTTCCAAATTACTCCCGTAAAGATTTATTTTTTTTTTTTTGATAAAATGAATTTTCATTTACCATTTCTGCAAAAACATCTTTGTACAACACCTCGACCATGCAACCCAATATCTATATTAAACTATATATGCAAACTCTTCTATAAATGTCAAGTTAGTCGCGTTTTTCACTCGGCAGGCTGCTGCCATGTACACGCCGGTTCCTCTCGCCCCAGATATGATAAAACAGAGAAGCAAAACAAGCAATGCTGATACCATACTGTGCACTCCTTTTCTTACCCAGTTTCACTAACCAATCACATATGGAGGAAAAGATTGGATAGATGTTTTCAGGTTCAGCCATGCTTCCACTTTCTGAACTAATTGATGACTAAAACAGCATTCCAAGTATAGGTGGGGGATAGATTCATTGGCTTCATCACACAAACAGCATCTCGTATTAGCAACAGCTATACCCCAACTCATCAATCTATCCACAGTTAATAACTGTTTATGTACTATCAGCCATAACAAGAAAGAGTGCTTGTGAATGTTATATCTATTCCACACAGCTCGGCCAAATGGAAAGTAGGTGCCTTCACCCTTGAGCCATATGTAGCCGGAGGCTACAGAATTCCATCCAGCATCAGCAACCAGCCATCTGTATCTCGATATCCCTCCCTGAGTTTCTGTTTCACTCGATGTATTTTCTTCCAGTACCAACAAGAGTCCACAACAGGGGAGTAGTCCCAAAAATCTGTTCATTTTAGGTAGACCACATTGATCCATTTGATCCATAAAGAGTTCAATTTCCATGGTGATGTCCCATATCTGTTTCCCAGCTAGAGCTTGTTTCCATACCCCACTTTCCCTTATCTTAATGCCTCCCCATTGCTTGGGATAGCATGCTTTATCCCAGCTGAGAAGGGGACAGTTTTCCCTTGTAGCTTCTTGCCCCATAGAAATGTGACGACCGCCATCTACTACTACTTTCTTACGCTAACTTACGTGACTAAATAAAATATAAAATATATTACATAGGAAACATCGATAGAATTTTTCGATTTTACAAAGCACACCACACCCAACTATTTTACAATACAAACATTGTTCAGATTTTACATACAATATAAACACATTGTACAAAAACACACATAATTAAGCATAACGCCCGCCGCACAGGTCGCATCCATGTACACACCACCCTCAAAAGTCACCGGAAGTTCCAGAAGGACCAGCCTCGTCATCTAAACGTTTACGTACCGGATTCGCTACGTCTACAACACATAAAACATGGGATGAGCTATAAAGCTCAGTAAGTAGGAATATGCATGTATGCACGTGTCCAAAATAGCAACGGCATCCGCACCAGTGCTTTCTAATACTATCCTCACATCATACTCATTCATTTTTCATTTTCATCAGGGCCCATAGCTACTTACTAACCGCACCATCATATCATGAGCTCAAATCCTCTTCGGATAAAATACGATAGTGGCCCACACTGGCTAGGATAAAATTAGGGTTTATCTCCAATCTTATCATTCACCAGGTCGCCCCTCTATCAAATTACTTTCTTGGCACTATAGTTATACTACGTGCCTTCCCAATACCTAACTAATTTAGGTAAATATACTCGACGGTTTTACCCCCGTCATGGTGCCTTTGTAGAAGTAGCTATATTCTCATCTATCTCCATTACATATAATTCGCTTTTTATTCGAGTAATATAATGCACGCTCATTCCTCAAAATACTCAATATGATTCGTGCGTGCACATGAACATGATGCATAAAAAATGCAACAATAAATATTCCAAACAATCGCATATAACAGATAATTCACATACCACGTATTCATCGAAGCAATTAGTCACATATTAATACACATATAAATCAATTTATGTGTTGTAGGTGAAATTCCCACTTACCTGATATCCTTAGCTTATTGCACGGTTAAATCGCTAACCTTCGAATCCTAATTATAAAAACACATAAAATTATAATTTATTAATTTAGTTACAATTTCATGAAATTAGTTAAATTTGAAAACCCTATTTCGACTTATGATTTCAAAACCCTAAAAATCCAAATTTGACTTAAATTGAAAATACCACTTTGATATTTACAAAAATCTCAAGTTAAATAATAATTTAAATCTCGACATAATATATTATAAAGTTTCAAGATTTGAATAAAACAAAATCTCGAAATAAAATTTTGTATAGATCTCGATATCAATCATCCATAGATGTCGATATCAACATCAAAGTCTCGACATTTTTCTTTAAAAACTCGAAGCAATATATGTCGATACCCACAAACAAAATGTCGATATCCCATGTATTATAAATGTCGAAACAACTCACACCACATATCGACATCTTAACTTATTTCAACATTTTTCTCTTCACAACTTATAAAACTCAAAACATCACAATCACTCGACATTTATTCAAGATTCTCGACATCCCATTCAACAACAATAACATGTCGACATTTAAAAAATTCTAAAGACACTTATCGACATCTTGTCTCAAACTCCCACACAAAATCTCGAAACAATCCTACACACACATGTCGACATTTCTTTCGAGATCTTCCCTCAACATTCACAAAACTTCATAACTAAACACGTAAGTATTTCGACATTTTTATAGCATCTCAAAACCTCTCACTCGACATTCTTCTCAAAAATTCATTTAATATTCATAAAAGTCGAATCACAACAATATCGAGATTATCATTCCACTTCAGACTTCGACATTTATATATAAATCTCGACACTCTCATAAAAATTTCGAAACCCTCTTTGATAACTCTTCGACATTTTACCCGACATTACATGATCTCGACATTTTATATCATCATCATCATCTCGACATTATACAAATAACACTCGGCATTTCATATAATATCTTACAATCTTATAAATGTCGAAGCAACTTACACAAACATCTCGACATTTTCATAATAACTTCAAAATCTTGTTCGACATTTTCATAAAACTCGAACTAACTACATATAATCATTCGAAATCCTTACCAAACACCATTTAATTCTAAACCTTTAAAATCTTTCGATCAAAACCTCATCTATCAAGAACACTTTAAATTTCATCTCAACTCTTAAAACCTTCCGATAAAAACTCATTTTCTCAAGAACACTATAAACATTATGAAAACCCTAAAACTCATAATCCATATAAAACACGATTTTATACAACTTCCAAATTAACAAAACTTAAAACATAATCATAGTTAAAACATAAAGATTAAAGTAAGAAATTTATACCTCCTCCGAGCTTAATTTCGAATTCAACTTGTTCAAACTTTTCTTTCTCTCCCAATTCTAAGTTCTCGTCAACTATCAAAATAATGTTTAACTTTTTCTATCTTAACTTATCAATTTGAGTGCAACAATAGATAAATGACAAAAGACATTAACTACTCCTCTTCTTTAATCATATAATAACTTCTCTTATATTTCTAAAGTTGCGACATTTCACTTAACCAAAGCATAAAGTTAAAACATTTAATAATCTGATTACCATTTGTATGCTTGTCCATATCTTCTAAACTTATGATGTGTACATCTCTAATAAAACGACACTTACCTAATCCCTTTAAAGAAATGATAATTCTTAATTTGACCTTCGTTAATTCCTTATAATTGAATCTCGAATTCTTAGTCCCAATACATATATCGACATTCTTAACAATCTCTAGACTATTTCATATATATATATATATCGACATCTTCACATCATATAACCCACCTCGATATGTTATGTCGACATTTTATAAACCTCGAAACAACCTATCGACATTCTAAGTAATCTTTCGTGAAACTCTCGACATTTCCTAAAGTGAATCTCGGCATTCCTAAATACTAACCATACTTCAATTTCGAAATTCTCCTAATTCATTTGTTTCAAAATTTATCCAAAAGAAACCCTAAATTTCTAAATATCATATTTCAAAATTATCTTACCCACACAACCAAATTTCAAAATTCCTCAAACTCAATATCTAATTTCCAGATAATGTTAGGTATCATATAATCACGAAATCATATAAACACATAATATGCATGCAAATTTATTGGCCAACTTACGCACGGGACCCGGGTATTACATTCTCCCCCCCTTAAAGAGGATTTCGTCCCCGAAATCAGATTGGTTGAAACAATTCTGGATACCTACTTCTCATATCATCTTCACGTTCCCACGTAGCTTCTTCAGTTGATTGATTCTGCCATAACACTTTTACCAACGAAATCTCTTTATTTCGAAGTCTCTTCACTTCATACATCAAAATCTCCACCGGCTTCTCTTCATAACTTAAATCTGGCTTAAGCTGTTGATATAGAAATTCATTTCTCAAGACATGATTCGGGTCAGCGACATATTTCCGCAATGTCGATACATGGAAAACATCATGAACTTGTGCCAATGAGGATGGTAGTTCCAGTTGATAAGCTACTTCACCGACTCTTTTAATTACTCTAAAAGGTCCAATGTATCTTGGGCTCAATTTACCCTTTCGCCCAAACCGTTTCACGCCTTTCATCGGAGATACTTTCAAAAACACCCAGTCATCAACTTCAAATTCTAACGGTCTACGTCTTTGATCTGCATAACTCTTTTGTCGACTTTGAGCCGTTTGCATTCTTTCTCGTATTTTTGTTATTGCCTCAGTCATCTCTTGAACCATGTCAGGTCCTAACATCGCACGTTCACCAACTTCATCCCAATGTATGGGAGATCGACATTTTCGCCCATATAAAGCTTCATAGGGTGCCATCCCAATAGTTGAATGATAACTATTGTTATAAGAAAACTCGATCAATGGCAAATATTTGCTCCAGTTTCCTTTAAAATCTAAAACACATGCTCGCAACATGTCTTCCAAAGTCTGGATAGTTCGTTCTGACTGACCATCCGTCTGAGGATGATAAGCCGTACTAAAAGACAATTTTGTCCCCATTGCTTTCTGCAGACTCTTCCAAAAGTTTGATAAGAATCGAGAATCTCGATCCGAAATAATTGATAATGGAATCCCGTGGAGTCGAACTATTTCTTGTATATATATATTTCTGCGTATCGCTCCAGGGAAAACATCGAGCTTATGGGTAGAAAATGAGCAGACTTAGTCAATCGATCGACTATAACCCAAATAGCATCATAACCTTTTACCGTCTTTGGTAGGCCAATAACGAAATCCATCGTAATATGATCCCACTTCCACTCAGGTATTGGCAAAGGCTGTAATGTCCCTGCCGGTCTTTGATGTTCCGCCTTTATTTGTTGACATGTTAGACATTGACTTACAAATGCCGCAATGTCTCTTTTCATTCCCGGCCACCAATAATTTATTCGAAGGTCTCGATACATTTTTGTAGCTCCTGGATGTACTGAATATGCCGTCGCATGTGCTTCTGCCATTACTATTCTTCGAATCTCCACATCATCAGGTACGTATAAACGATCCTTGTAATATAGACTTCCATCTTCTTGTATTTTGAAATCATTTGAAGTTTGCTCCGTCTGTGCGTCTTTGATTTTCAGATATAACTCATCATTTTCTTGCACCCGTTTGATTTGTTCCAGTATTGTAGGTTGTAGAGTTAATGCTGCCAACTTTGCTTCGACTTCTCCCAATTGCACTACCTCCACCTCCAATAATTGTAACTCTGCGCTTACCGCTTTTCGGCTTAATGCATCAGCCACCACATTTGCTTTTCCTGGGTGATAACTAATTATGCAATCGTAGTCTTTAACAAGTTCTAACCATCGTCTTTGCCTCATATTTAATTCCTTCTGAGTGAAGAAATATTTCAGGCTCTTGTGATCCGTAAAAATTTCGCATCGTTCCCCATATAAGTAATGCCTCCAAATTTTTAGAGCAAAAACCACAGCAGCGAGCTCCAAGTCATGAGTCGGATAATTCTTTTCATACTCCTTCAATTGTCGAGAAGCATATGCAATTACTTTTCCATGTTGCATCAATACACATCCCAGACCATTTCTTGACGCATCGCTATAAACTGAAAATCCTCCAGTCCCTGATGGTATTGTAAGAACTGGAGCTGAAGTGAGTCTCTTCTTTAATTCTTGAAAACTTTGCTCGCACTCCTCGCTCCAATGAAATGGAACATTCTTCCTGGTTAACTTAGTCAGTGTTGATGCAATCTTTGAAAAGTCCTTAATAAACTTTCTGTAGTATCCAGCTAAGCCAAGAAAACTCCGTACTTCTGTCACATTGGTTGGTTGAGGCCAATTGTTGATAGCTTCAATTTTGCTAGGATCCACAGAAATTCCTTCTCCAGAAACAATGTGGCCCAAAAATGCGACTTGACTCAACCAGAACTCACATTTCTTGAACTTGGCATATAATTTATTTTCTCGTAATATCTCAAGAACTATCCTCAAATGTTGCTCATGTTCTTCCTCGTCTTCGAGTAAATAAGAATGTCATCAATGAACACAATGACAAACTTGTCCAAAAATTGTTTGAACACTCGATTCATTAGATCCATAAATGCCGCTGGCGCATTAGTTACCCCAAAAGGCATAACTAAAAATTCGTAATGTCCATATCTGGTCCTGAACGCCGTCTTCGGAATGTCTTCTTTTCGAACCTTCAATTGATGATATCCCGATCGTAGATCTATTTTTGAAAACACAGTTGCGCCTTGAAGTTGATCAAATAAATCATCAATTCTGGGTAGTGGATATTTATTCTTTATTGTTATTTTGTTCAGCTCTCTGTAGTCGATGCATAATCGCATCGACCCATCCTTCTTTCGCACGAACAGAACTGGCGCTCCCCAAGGAGAAAAACTGGGTTGAATGAATCCTTTCTGTAATAAATCGTCCAACTGATCCTTTAACTCCTTCAATTCAGTCGGCGCTAATCGATAGGGAGTCTTAGAGATTGGAGCAGATCCTGGTATTAAGTCAATTGTAAATTCAATTTCTCGATCTGGTGGTAATCCTGGTAAATCTTCAGGAAACACGTCCAGAAAATCACGCACCACTGGCACATCCTCTAATTTCGGAGATGAACGTTCCTCTGATTTCACTGCGAAAACTAGATAAACTTCGCATCCCGCCTTAATTAAACGCTGTGCCTTTGTAGCTGAAATTCTAGAAACATTTTTTTCTTTGATTGTTTCCCCAAAAATGAAAGACCCATTCTCTTCTGTTTTAAACGTAACTGTCTTGCGATTACAGTCAATGACAGCTCCATATTTCGAGAGCCAGTCCATTCCAAGAATCACTTCGTAGTCGTTCATCGGAATGACTATTAAGTCAACGGATAGTTCTCTTCCGTTAATTAACACTGGAGAATTCCGTAAAACCAGTTTGGTTCGCATCGCAACTCCGTGTGGAACAGTCACATTATATTCACAATCAGATAGGGTAGGTGTAATCCCGAGTCTCGTCACATATTTAGTGGATGCAAATGAATGCGTAGCTCCTGAATATACTAAAATGCATGTCGGAAGTTTGTGAATAAATAGAATACCTGCCACCACGGACGGATTTGCTTTTGCTTCCTCTGTAGTCAAAGTATACACGCGTGCTGGCACAGTTGGTGGTTTCGCTTGAGCCATAGCTTGATTTCCCGGTGTCTTCTCTGAACATGATCTTGCATAATGCCCCGTCTTTCCGCATTTGTAACAGATAGCATTCTGAGAAAAACAGATACCCGAATGATGTCGTCCACATCTTGGGCAAGCTGGCATTGGGACTGGGGGTCTCCATTGATTAGAGTTTTGTTGCTGAGGTGGTCCAGGCCTATTCTGAAAATTTGGCTTCCCACCTTTTGGAAAGAATTGTCATTTCTGATTACCCCCACTCCACTTTGCTCCTTGCACAAACTTTCGATTTGCCTCTTGAGCACGAATAATTCTTGTCTCAGCTTGTTCTGCAACCATCGCCGTTCAGCTACTTGTGCATATGAGGCTCCTTGTAATCCGGCCATATTAACGTCACGATACAACTCCGGCTTTAAACCCTCAAGGAATCGTTCGACCTTCAGAGCATCAGTACTCACCATGTGTGTCGCGAACCTTGACAGTTGTTCAAATTTTCTGATATATTCCGCCACAGTCATCGCCCCTTGTTTGAGATTTATAAACTCATTCAGACGTTGGGCTCGCACAGGTGCAGTGAAGTATTTATTTCGGAACAGTTCCTTGAAACGTTCCCAACTCATGTTGATTGGATCCTCGATCGCCAAAATAGTATCCCACCAATGCCCTGCACTTCCTCGCAGTAGAAATGCAGCACACAGAACTTTCTCATTCTCAGGAATCCTGCTATATTGGAACATACTCTCTAATGTTCTGAGCCAATCTTCAGCAGATGTTGGGTCAATAGCATCCTCAAAAGTCGGTGGATTCAATTTACGAAATCTTTCACCCACTGCTTCAACCCTATCAGCCTGAGAAATTCCATTATTTCTTGTCCCCTCAGAGTTTTGCTGCTGAATCAATTCTCGAATCTGTTGAGACTGCTGACGTACTAATTCAGTAAGCTGAAGGATAGCCGAATCACGATTGTCAGTCGGGTTTACATTTTCGCCTTCATGATTGTTTCCTCCACTGCCCTCTCCTCTAGTTCTAACCATGTTGTCTCTCTTACCCTATCAGTCCCTAAGGCCAATAAATTATACAATGCAAGAAATTCATAATATCACATAACTTACAAGCCAGACTGTCTTCTGCGCTTTTGAGTGTGTGTACATGGACAGTCTACAGAAACTGCAACCGAAGCTCTGATACCAACCTGTGACGACCGCCATCTACTACTACTTTCTTACGCTAACTTACGTGACTAAATAAAATATAAAATATATTACATAGGAAACATCGATAGAATTTTTCGATTTTACAAAGCACACTACACCCAACTATTTTACAATACAAACATTGTTCAGATTTTACATACAATATAAACATATTGTACAAAAACACACATAATTAAGCATAACGCCCGCCGCACAGGTCGCATCCATGTACACACCACCCTCAAAAGTCACCGGAAGTTCCAGAAGGACCAGCCTCGTCATCTAAACGTTTACGTACCGGATTCGCTACGTCTACAACACATAAAACATGGGATGAGCTATAAAGCTCAGTAAGTAGGAATATGCATGTATGCACGTGTCCAAAATAGCAACGGCATCCGCACCAGTGCTTTCTAATACTATCCTCACATCATACTCATTCATTTTTCATTTTCATCAGGGCCCATAGCTACTTACTAACCGCACCATCATATCATGAGCTCAAATCCTCTTCGGATAAAATACGATAGTGGCCCACACTGGCTAGGATAAAATTAGGGTTTATCTCCAATCTTATCATTCACCAGGTCGCCCCTCTATCAAATTACTTTCTTGGCACTATAGTTATACTACGTGCCTTCCCAATACCTAACTAATTTAGGTAAATATACTCGACGGTTTTACCCCCGTCATGGTGCCTTTGTAGAAGTAGCTATATTCTCATCTATCTCCATTACATATAATTCGCTTTTTATTCGAGTAATATAATGCACGCTCATTCCTCAAAATACTCAATATGATTCGTGCGTGCACATGAACATGATGCATAAAAAATGCAACAATAAATATTCCAAACAATCGCATATAACAGATAATTCACATACCACGTATTCATCGAAGCAATTAGTCACATATTAATACACATATAAATCAATTTATGTGTTGTAGGTGAAATTCCCACTTACCTGATATCCTTAGCTTATTGCACGGTTAAATCGCTAACCTTCGAATCCTAATTATAAAAACACATAAAATTATAATTTATTAATTTAGTTACAATTTCATGAAATTAGTTAAATTTGAAAACCCTATTTCGACTTATGATTTCAAAACCCAAATTTGACTTAAATTGAAAATACCACTTTGATATTTACAAAAATCTCAAGTTAAATAATAATTTAAATCTCGACATAATATATTATAAAGTTTCAAGATTTGAATAAAACAAAATCTCGAAATAAAATTTTGTATAGATCTCGATATCAATCATCCATAGATGTCGATATCAACATCAAAGTCTCGACATTTTTCTTTAAAAACTCGAAGCAATATATGTCGATACCCCACAAACAAAATGTCGATATCCCATGTATTATAAATGTCGAAACAACTCACACCACATATCGACATCTTAACTTATTTCAACATTTTTCTCTTCACAACTTATAAAACTCAAAACATCACAATCACTCGACATTTATTCAAGATTCTCGACATCCCATTCAACAACAATAACATGTCGACATTTAAAAAATTCTAAAGACACTTATCGACATCTTGTCTCAAACTCCCACACAAAATCTCGAAACAATCCTACACACACATGTCGACATTTCTTTCGAGATCTTCCCTCAACATTCACAAAACTTCATAACTAAACACGTAAGTATTTCGACATTTTTATAGCATCTCAAAACCTCTCACTCGACATTCTTCTCAAAAATTCATTTAATATTCATAAAAGTCGAATCACAACAATATCGAGATTATCATTCCACTTCAGACTTCGACATTTATATATAAATCTCGACACTCTCATAAAAATTTCGAAACCCTCTTTGATAACTCTTCGACATTTTACCCGACATTCCATGATAATCTCGACATTTTATATCATCATCTCGACATTATACAAATAACACTCGACATTTCATATAATATCTTACAATCTTATAAATGTCGAAGCAACTTACACAAACATCTCGACATTTTCATAATAACTTCAAAATCTTGTTCGACATTTTCATAAAACTCGAACTAACTACATATAATCGTTCGAAATCCTTACCAAACACCATTTAATTCTAAACCTTTAAAATCTTTCGATCAAAACCTCATCTATCAAGAACACTTTAAATTTCATCTCAACTCTTAAAACCTTCCGATAAAAACTCATTTTCTCAAGAACACTATAAACATTATGAAAACCCTAAAACTCATAATCCATATAAAACACGATTTTATACAACTTCCAAATTAACAAAACTTAAAACATAATCATAGTTAAAACATAAAGATTAAAGTAAGAAATTTATACCTCCTCCGAGCTTAATTTCGAATTCAACTTGTTCAAACTTTTCTTTCTCTCCCAATTCTAAGTTCTCGTCAACTATCAAAATAATGTTTAACTTTTTCTATCTTAACTTATCAATTTGAGTGCAACAATAGATAAATGACAAAAGACATTAACTAATCCTCTTCTTTAATCATATAATAACTTCTCTTATATTTCTAAAGTTGCGACATTTCACTTAACCAAAGCATAAAGTTAAAACATTTAATAATCTGATTACCATTTGTATGCTTGTCCATATCTTCTAAACTTATGATGTGTACATCTCTAATAAAACGACACTTACCTAATCCCTTTAAAGAAATGATAATTCTTAATTTGACCCTTCGTTAATTCCTTATAATTGAATCTCGAATTCTTAGTCCCAATACATATATCGACATTCTTAACAATCTCTAGTCTATTTCATATATATATATATATATATATATATATATATCGACATCTTCACATCATATAACCCACCTCGATATGTTATGTCGACATTTTATAAACCTCGAAACAACCTATCGACATTCTAAGTAATCTTTCGTGAAACTCTCGACATTTCCTAAAGTGAATCTCGGCATTCCTAAATACTAACCATACTTCAATTTCGAAATTCTCCTAATTCATTTGTTTCAAAATTTATCCAAAAGAAACCCTAAATTTCTAAATATCATATTTCAAAATTATCTTACCCACACAACCAAATTTCAAAATTCCTCAAACTCAATATCTAATTTCCAGATAATGTTAGGTATTATATAATCACGAAATTAATAAATACCAATTGTGAAATCATATAAACACATAATATGCATGCAAATTTATTGGCCAACTTACGCACGGGACCCGGGTATTACAAGAAGTTCCCCGCATACTCTGTCCACATCCCTAGAAACTGCTTTGGGCAGGATAAAGATGGAATCCCCAATAACCATGTGTTGCCAATAACACAGAGTTGATTTGGCAATGTCTCCCTTCATAAGACAGGTTTCTTGTGGCCCAACATCCGATTCTTGCTGTGATCTTTTCAACCAAGGGCTGGCAGGTACTTCTAGTCCATTTTCTGGGGGTTATGGGAACCCCCAGGTATCACATAGGAAAGCTTTCAGCCTGAAAACCTGTGATCTGTCTAATCTGCTCAGCCACCCGGCTTGATGTCCCAACATGAAAACACTAGAATTCTGTTGGTTTGCTTCCAGGCCAGAGGTATATTTAAAATGTTCCAGGGCCTCACTGATTACTGTCACTGCAGTAGTCTTCCCTTTGCAAAATATCACGAGGTCATCTGCAAAGCAGAGATTAACTAGGTTAATGTGCTTACATTGAGGATGGAACCTAAATCGAGGACCCTTAGATGCAAGCTACAGTTTCTTGGACAGGTATTCCATTGAGATCACAAACAAAAGGGCGAGGGGGAAATGATCCCCTTGCCTCAGACCCTTAGCTCCTTTAAAGAATCCAGTCTGTGTCCCATTGACTGATATAGTGTAGGTCACCTTGGTCACACATTCCATGATCTAGTTGATGAATCTCATAGGAAACCTGAGGAGGCACAACCATCTCCTTAGAAATTCCCAATTCACAGTGTCATAAGCCTTCCTGATATCCACCTTCATGAGGACTCTAGCTGATGTATTTTTCCTATTGTACAGCCTCAACAGATCTTGACAGAGGAGTATATTATGAACAATTGATCTTCCTTCCACGAACGCATTTTGATTGGGATTGATTAGCTTAGGAAGAAGGGCCTTCATTCTAGAGCACAACAGCTTGGAGATGCATTGGTACATGTGTTGCAGCAAGATATAGGTTTATAGTCCATGGCCGTTGCTGGATTGGGGACCTTAGGGATGAGGCAGAGAACAGTTCTGTTTAGTTTTGGTAGTAATCTCCCAGTTTCAAAGAACTCAGAACTGCTTCAGTGACATTTTCACACACAACACTCCATGCCTTTTTGAAGAAACCACTACCCATCTAGGCATGGAGCACCATCATCATGAATTGATTTCTTGACAGCATGAACTCCATGCCTGATGAATGGTTGTATGAGCTTGAGTTGATCTTCCAGTGATAAGACATATACCTTAGTAGCCACTTGCTGATCTGGCCATTGGTATACAGATCTGTCCTCCCCCAGGAAGGCTTTGAAATGCTCCTTTTAAGTGCTGCTGTATACAATCACAATCAGTAATGGTAGCCCCATCTGGAGTTTTGATAGATAGAATCCTATTAGAGTAAGTTCTCTGCTTGATGATAGCATGGAAATAAGCAGAGTTTTGGTCTCCTTTATCAAGCCACCGAGCCTTAGCTTTTTGCCTCAGAAACTTGTCATTGGCATTCAAGAGCTGATGTTCTTCCCTAACAGCCTTTTCTTTAGCTAACAGATCAAGGTTCAAGTGGTTATCATGCAGAGCAACTTGGCAGTCCTCAAGCCTAGCCTTGATTATCTCTGTTCTAGATACAATGTTAGCAAAGCGATCCCTGTCCGTGGGCCTCTCAGTCTCTCTCGATTGGAGCACAGCCTGGACATAGAGGGGTCACGCTCCACATATTGAAGAAAGAGGGGCCAAGCTCCACATATTGAAGTACTTAAATGTTGTTTACAAGCCTGGACTTGCCCCAAACATCTCAGTAATATGGGAGAATGGCTAGCCTCCCATAAAGATTGATGCTTTAATTTTTCGAATATTTGGCAACTCCAAAAGTAGCTTCTTTTAGTTTGGCTAATCCCAAGGTTAGAAAGCTTATAAAATATTTATCTAGATTTTTCGTAATTTCGTTTCCAAAAACAGCAAAATGCTGCATTTAGTATGCTAGACAGAATAAGACAGGATAAGTTTTATCTGGTGATTATACTATGTCGTTCGCTTGAGATACTATTACTTGAATGAGACAACAATATTGTTCACGTTCCTAGATAAAACTAATTTTTCCCAATACAATACATACGAAATGACGAGTTTACCCTCGGATGAAATAAATGCTTTCTCTGTCATAATTCGTAGTCCACATCAATTCAGCACTGTATTCACATATACAAAAGAGCACGAGAAGTGGCGTTCAGTTTGTTATTCTGATGAACACCGAGGTTTTCCATTTATTTCTCAGGTGCTCTTGACTAATTTCTACTTGTTTCGCTTTCTAAAATTACAGTGTTGGATTCAAGTTGTGTTGATGGGCGTATGCAAACGAGCATTTTAGGGTTGGCTTGCTTCACGCAAATTATGCCCGAATGTGTAGCCGATGCATACCAGTCTGATTCACTTGGTGTATGTTCGTTTATTTTCTCAGAAATGCATGAACAACTTCCTGATTATTAGGAATGAACCGTGACGGTACCGTGTTTGTTTCGATAGGGCATGATGAGAATATGTGTATGTTATGCGGGGTAGAGTGCTGCTGTGTTCTAGTATCTGCAGATATCAGATGTTTCTAATGGTGCTGTGTTTTATAATTTTGTGAGTCGTTTATAATCTGAAATGTTTCTACTGTTGTGGTGTTCTACTATTTGGTGCCAATTGAATGTTTCCTATTCATGCTCTGTTGTATCTTGAAGCCAATAATTGTTAAGCATAAACCTCTTGCATGGTACCATAGGATGTCTTCCGAGCACGAATTTTGCCAAATTTATATACGGTATGAAGTTGAGAGGTGTCATTGCCATAACGGAATGAAAGTCTCGGTCGAAGTAGTTGGTCCAAGTAAGCCTGCATTTTGTAAGTTGTATGCCGTTTGTAGTCGTTCATGTATGTATTGGAAATGGTGATGCACCCAAAAAGCGTAACTTACTCCAATGCCAACAACCTAACAACAAACAACGACGAGTGTTGTGACCAATCGCCGGGGGAACTAAGTGCTAATGCCACCGCTATCTATGAGGAACTCGCCTCGTTAAAGTATGGAGTTATGGAAAATCGAAGGATTGCAAAGGAAATTGTGATTAATGTTGGTACAATCTATATGACAGTCATGGATCATCGGGGTGCTCTAATCGAGGTCCGTAAAATAAGTGGTGGCATTAAGAATTGGACCACGATTTACTTCTACTCCACATTATGTTGTACTTTTCAAGTAAATTAGACAATGCCTTTTGGAAAACATATTAGGCTGCACTGCTGGTTGTTCTTCATCGAGGTTAGTCAACTCTAGACTTTTTTGTATGGCTTGTATGTGTATTTCGTAGACAAACTCGTGTGTGTATTATCAATATTCCGGCTCAATGTAGGATAATTATGTGTATGGTTTGTGTGCCTATTTCGATCCTGCTATTAGAACAACACATGTATTTTTTAACAGTTATTTTTGTTGTAATCAAATCTCTATTTTCTGTTTGTTGAAGCAACATAATGATGCATTTAGTCACTATTGGACCGTTTAACATGATAAATAATAGTCACTATTGGAACTTCATTTTCATTCTCAAGTATCATAATAAATGAGTATTCCAAATTTTTGCTCCCTGCAGGCTGCAACACGTAAAAAGACATAGTAAGTGGGGAGACATATCTATTAGTATTGATATGTGTCTTGAGTTAGACGTTATTTTGCCAATCCACTTGAGCGTTACCTCCACAAAATCTTCACTTATCAATCTTATGGAGAATAAATACCTTATTAATTGGGAATATTGAATGTATTTTTATAAAATGTTGGTCTTGCTATAAATAGAACGTTTGGGCATGTGTACTATTAGTCAATAAACAGCAAGAGAGCATAGCATATCTATCAACCGAATGGTGAACGAAGGTCTATGCATGGAATGCTTGATTTTTGCACTACTATCAATGTTATCATCCATTATTGTTCCAACTTCTTCATGAAGAGTATCTACTGGCATCTCTTTACGAACAAAGTTGTGGAGTATGCAACATGCCATCACAATCCGATTATGCGTTAGGGAAATACGAAGGTGAGAGTAGTATCGCCAACACTTCTTCAATAAGCCGAAGCACCGCTCGATCACAGTTGTAGCTCGACTATGAATCAAGTTTTACTCCTTTGGGTTTTGTGGTGCGTTTCTCCCCGACCAAAGTCATCTAAATGATATCTTACTCATGAAACAGCACTAAAAATCATCCCACATTCATATATCCACCGTCGCACAGGTAATAGTTCCCTGAGAATGATGGATTACATAATTAAGTGCTATATTTGATACCAATTTTATATAATAAAAAATAAACTTTACCTTTTGGGATCTTAAGACCATTTCTTCTAGAAATGGCATCCCATAAGACTCTAGCGTCTGCTGCAGATCCTTCCCAACCACACAACATATAAGTGAACATCATGTTTGGATCACATGCAGCAAGTACATTAATCGTCACATCGCCTTTCCGATTGCGATTCCTTGGTTTGTCATATTCGGGCACTACTACCTTGACATGCGTTCCATCTAACGCTCCGAGACAACCCTATGATGTTATATAAGTTATAAATTATTTACAAGCCAAGATAATAATTATAGATGCATGAAATAAGCAAAAGAGTACCTTAAAATGCTTCCATCTATAATCTATATTTTCTTCAGTTATTGGTTGGGGCGGCACGATAAGTAAACGATGCAGTTTCAACACCACATTTAGAACTTCATTAAAGTATTTAGAAATAGTCGCCCCCGACTTTCTGAAGGTATTTTGCACCACACGATTCTTAGTGTTACACGCTATAACGATACTAACTCGTTATGGTCGTCCACCTGTTTGGGTATCTTATCAATCAAACTGTATTTTGTTTGACTTTATTTCTGCTTCCGACCATTCCTATTATGTAGATGTCTTAAATAGGTCGAAACTAAAAGCAATATCAGAATGTTCGGTTGAATAAATGTGCTAGAAATCATGAAGCTAAGTATTCAAATTAATAGTTTCGATGATTGAACAACTTAAATAAGTATGCCGGTTAGAGTTAGGAGAAACCGAAAACAAACAACAGACCATCAGCGTTACCAGAAGTCGGATCAAGACTATATACCGGAACTACATTGAAGACCGGACTGCATGATACCGAAAGTGCCACATTGGACAAGATTCAAACATATTTGAGGTACGGCAAGTTGAACACTTCTGACGAACATTTAACTCAAGGCTGCCAGCTAGAGCCAAGCTGAAGTCAAGCCAAGCCTATAATGGAGTAAACCAAAAGGCACAACGCGACTGCTGCAAAGACGGACAGACCCATTTTGGGCAAAGTCATTAAATGCTCTGTCCGGTACATGAAGAGCTATCTCACAACGGCTTCAACTTCAAACCTCAACTATAAATAGAGGGAATGCAGCTGAAGAGAGAATGGCACTTAGCTGAGAATTATAAAGAACGAGAGATCCTCAAAGCTTACAAAGCAAAGAAAAGAAATTAGGTGGTGTCATCACTGCACTAGACATCACTGCACTAGATCGGAACTGTTAGTGAGTGATTTATTCTCAAGGGACTGTAGAAAGCTCTTGAAAGTTAAAGCTGTCTAAGAGGTGTCTAGGAGTTTAGTTAGCAGAGTACAACCGTCTAACTAAGGAGGTTGTACAACTAGATTGTAAGCCGAGGCTTCTAGTGATACCTTCCTTGCGGGAAGAATGGGATACGTAGGAGATTTTGCTCCAAACTTCCAGAAACAAACTATGTGTCATTCGCAAGCACACACACAACAATACACACATGATCTTGGTTCAAAATCGATCGGTTTACTTCCTCACAAGTCGCACAACAGAATATTAAGCACTGGTATCTAACCTCAAACGGTTTACTGCCGAAAAATCTAACAAGTGTTTATTCACCCCCTCTAAACACGTAACCATTCCTAAGAAGTGGTATCAGAGTGGGTTGCTTGATATTCACATCATACGAACAATGACTTCTTCAAAACTTCCTATTTTTAGCAAGGAAAACTTCCATGAATGGAAGATTAGGACAATGACTCATCTCTACGCGCGCAAGACGACGAAAAGATAGATGTCATAACTACGGGACCGTTCAGGTTTATGAAGGTAAACTCACGACACGCGGCACATCTTGACGAGCCACAAGAATTCCCAAAGGAAAAGAAGCGAGCTAACAACAGTCGAAAGAAGAAAGGAAAACGTTGACAACAATGCCAAGGATACCCTGTTCAAAATGTTGGACATGGGTATATTCAGACAGGTTATGATGTGCTCAACCGCGACGGAGGTGCGGGCCAAACTTTGCCAGATTTGCGATGATCAGACGAGAGAAAACAAGCTTGTTGCCATCCAAAAATATGAGGCCATCAAAATGAAGCCAGGGAGACCATGGCCGATTTTGAAGAACGATTCTACTCAATGTCAATGACTTCTCGGCCATAGGCACAAAGCTTGAGAACCGTAACGGTTAAAGTTATTAGGGCAATGGTCGTGCGAGAGTCTAAAGACTTAAGCAAAATAATGCTTCATGATTTGTTTGCAGATTTGAAGGCCTACGAGTTCGAACTCTAGACAAGACTTGAGGAATAATACCCGTCCATTGCGTCAAGGCCCTGGCCGTAGTAGAAAGAATGCTGAGGATAAGTGAAGAGGCAATGACCTCTTCATCAGAAAGTTTGGGAAGTTCATGAAAAGAACCCCGAACAAAGCACCACCGAGGTAAGCATGCGAATAAAAATGAAGATTCAATGCATCAATTGTGGCAGGTGGCACTTGCTTACTGCCTTAAAAACAAGAAAGGAAGACGACAGAGACCCATAGGTCCAAAAGCAAGAGGAAGTCCCGAGCGCTCTTTGCTGGAAAAAGTGCAAATTGAATTATACCGACTCTGAAGAGTCAGGCTCAGACGAGGAACTGAGCGACCATGAGAGCAAGAGGAACTTGCATGTCTCATGGCGGGGCAACTAACTCAGGAGATTGACCAGTCAGCTCCTTAGTTCAGTTCTAAAGAGCTTATGGATGCTCTTCAGGACATTTGACGAGTACTAGAAGCTTTATGACAAATTAAAGGAAATAGAGAAAGGAAAGAAACATGTACATGATGATACTGGATCTCTAGTTTAGAACATTACTCAACTAGAAGTAGAGAACAACATGTTGAAGGAGGCCACCAAGGAGAATGCCTAAGAAAACTAGAAGCTGTCTACAATAGTCCAGTGATTGACTAAGTCGTCGAGGACTCTCGACTGCCTTCAACGAATACTGAAGGATACCAATGATAGAACTGATCTTGGTTACAAGGAACAGACGTACACTGAGGATGGTTCAACATCCTATCAACTGCCTACTCAACAAATGTAATAATGTTTGTTCGACCATCGGACTATACACCAAGTCTGGTTCAACCTGAAACTAACCCAAGAAGAACTGGATTTGGGTATAAACAGAATAATGAGTCTAAACCACTTGTTCCTCAGAAAAGAACCATACCGCAACCAGTAAGGGGGAATACTTACAAAATTAATAATAATTTCCTTGTCCCGCAGAGGAAGGAAAGACCCCACCCCAACAATTATCCGTTCTATACATATAAACATAATAATAAATCGAGGCAGAACCTCTGAGAAATCAATATCAGAGATACCGGTCATATAAATGTAATAAACAAAAAACGAAGACATGTAGATATAGTCACCCAAGAAACCAGTCATATAATAACAAAAAAGTATTTAATTGATCCAAATATCGGACAATCTGAAGGATCATTCAAGTCTGGGTCCCTAAAAATCTAATCCATGACCGGACCTAAACTAAAATGGGTACCAAAGAGCCAATCTATTTTTGCAGGGAAATTTGCAGAAACTCAACCAGTCAAGCTGGCTTCTAGACAACGGTTGTTGTCGGCACATGCCCGAAGATAGAAGGTATCCCACGGACATCAAACCATGTGCCAAGATGAAACCTTTGCATCAATAGCCAGATTGGAGGACATCAGAATCTTCCTAGCCTACGCCGCCACTTCAAGGTTTATCAAATGGATGTCAAGAGTACTTTCATGAATGGATGCATCTATGAAGAAGTCTACGTGGCTCAACCTCACAGTTCACCAGCCACAAGTTCCCTGACCATGTATATTGGCTGAAGAAAGCGCTCTATGGACTTAAACAGGCACCAAAAGCACGGACTATAAGTGAAGCAGCTAGAAACCGGAGTCTTCATCAACTAGTCTAAGTATATGAGGGAGCTGCTGAAGAGATTTGATATGGACAACTGTTCATAAGCATCTATACCAATTAGTGGTTCAATCAAGCCTGAGAAGGACGAAGGGGGAATAGCTGTTGACATGACCAAATGTCGGGGGCTCATAGGTTCACTATTATATCTGACAGTCAGCAAATCGAACATTATGTACAGCGTCGGTCTCTGAACCCAGTTCCAGTTTGATCCAAAAGAGAGCCACTTCATTGCAGCCAAAAGGATACTGGAATTACGTAGATTGCAAGATAGACAGGAGAAGCACCATCGGAACTTGCCAGTTCCTTCGTGACCGGCTTATCTCATGGTTCAACAAAAAGCAGACCTTGATTGCAACCTAAACAACTGCGGAAGAGTATCTAGCAGCTGGAACTTGTTGCTCACAGATCCTATGGATCCAACATCAACTGCGGACTATGGAGTGAAGGAGTCAGATACGCCCATATTCTGCTGCAACACAAGTGGAATCGTCATCACGGAGAATCCGATCTTCCATTCAAGGATGAAGCATATAGAGATCCGGCATCACTTCATCAGGGGCCATTCCCCGAAGCTAAGTTTACCTACTAAATGCTTTAGGACTTTTAGATTTATCTTAAAAGTATGCATAAAATTAGGGGCAACATTGTTGTATCAAATTAATTGATATGACGAAGTTGCCTAGACCTTACAAAATATTGCACTTTGATGATTAAAGTCTTTTCAAAAATCGGTCATTCTTTCATATACTGGCCTATACACTTATCCCAGTCGATTTCAGTGCAAACCGCCATCACTCAGTATATAGGAAACTTAAAATTATATATTTGTTTTATCGTTTTTACTATGTACAAAATTCTTTATACAAAATTATGAATTTTAAATTAAGTTTTCATACTCATTTACCGGATTCCTTCTGAAGCTGGATTTTGTTTTCAAAGGAGTATAAATATATAACCCATACCGGCTGGTCAAGACCAAAATCGTTATTAATAAATGCACTTTATCAATGCAAACATCGCATGTTTTTCATAACATGTTTTTAGGTAAATTGGTGTCCGGTCTGCAGGTTTATCCGCAGGTAATAAGTGCTAAACATCGTACCTCATTAAATGCTCTGACAGTACACGACATAAAGTATTTTGGCATTTACTGCAAAGGTAAAGCCCGTCAAAGCCCAATAAGCCCATTCCAAAGCCTTCCAACACTTAGCAAATGACCCGCACCATACTCCAAATAAAATTTCCACGATGCCATGTCTGACCTGACAATAATTCTGATTTCTACCCTATTTTGCGAGCCCTAAAACAGTCAGGGGTTCAGAAATTTCTTGAATACTCTTTTGAGATTTTCCAGACGCTCTAAGAGATCAACTCCGCCATTGTCAACAAAACAAGCTTCAATGCGTCATCAGGGGCACTGACGTGACAATCAAACCAGCGTGGTATGCCAAAACCCTTGGGCTACCACACAAAGGCCTCTATGATTTCTCCTCCATCGACAACAATGTCAAGGAGAATATGATGGCAATGATGTCCATGTCTGGGGCTCATTCAAAGATGCAAAAAATAGACTCGCCCAAAAACCAGCCTGTCGACTGCTTCATGACATTCTGACAAGGCAGTTTTGGGGAAAGCTGGTTCATTCGACATGCTGACCACCGAGAAGGTACAAGCAATAGTGGTGGTACTCACGAACAGAGGGTGAACTGGGTAGATATCACCTTCAATACCATGGCTGCCATGATACCGAACTGGAACAGACAGTTCAAAAGTTACGCACCTCAAATCTCTTTTCTGTTATCCCACAAATTCAAGAACTGGGACCGGCACAGTCCCTGACACCCGGTCAATTGGTGACGGCCGCCTATCTAGGCTAGTTTGCCGTGACCGCTTCTCCAAAAGATACTGCCAAAGTAACAGCAAAGGAACTGGCCAAGGAATGGGCAAAAAGGAAGGCTTCAGAACAACCTACCGCGACAGAGTCTAGCAAGAAAATGGCAGTGAAGAAGTCCCAAAAGTCCAAACCGGTCCTGGTTCTGACTTCCAGTTCAGAATCAGATGTCAAACAGGTGGCTAAGAAGAAAAGATCCAAGCCAGCCACCAAAAAGGGTCCGGTCGCACCATTTGACTAGCCTGTAGTTGCCGCAACCATCGAGACCGCAATCGCAACCACAACTGAGGCTGAGGCCACCGGAAGCTATTTAGATTGAAGTGCAAGTACCCGATGAAGTTCAAGTCACGTCACTGACTGAACCAAGGGTCCAAGCTGTCTCGAACGGAAAAGACAGCATGGTGATAAACGAACCCGAAGCCATCCAGTCAGCACCCACTGATGAAGCATTGAGGGTTGCAGTCCAAGTCCAAGAGTTTGATGACTGGGTCGCAGTCCGCTACAAACCTTACAGTCGCAAGGTGTAAGCTGATCGGATGACAAAGGCAAAAAGACTGAAAGCCGACTGATGAAGCATTGCGGCATCAAACACAGTAAAGGAGCTGCTCCAGTCTCGAGAATTATACTGTCTGCTGCTCAAGATCAACGAACTCCAGCCGTACAGAAATCAGCGACAACAAATTTTCTACCCGAGTCTAGTAGTGCTTATCAGGACTTGGAGGTTCTCGACAGACTGGAATGAGAGAAACTGAGTTTGGAGCACCGTTTATCTTCTACAATGAATAAAATAACTGCTACGGGTCAGTTCACAACATCGACACAACAAATAAGTTCAAGACGGGCCCCGAATTTTGTGCAGCCCCCGCAATAGACACCGGTTGCACCATCATTATCAGCTCCTGAGGCCATGGCGACTGATGCTCCCAAAAGACCAACACTTAGCGAAATCTCTATTGCACTGGCCATTGTTCCAGTCTCTGCCGATAAATCGGGAAATCTATTTCGGTCGAGGCTATAACAAATATGGGAGGAGTCTCAGTGGAAGTCCAACAGACCGTGGCTGAAATTTCGGTCACGACTCATGAAACCGAGACTCACACAGAAGTTTCGGTCATAGAGACTTCTGAACATGAGCAACCCATACTGTTCCTTACTTTTGAAGAAGTTGGAGTTTCAGTCGAGTTCGAGGTGCCAGAAGCTATTGAAATCGCGCCGCCACAGCAAGAAGAGATCTCCACTGAATTGGTGTAGTACTCATCCCGCTACACACTGAGCAACATCAATCGGAGACTGCACAGTGCCAGAACCAGCTTTCGTACTGATACATCAAGCAAACCAGTCGGTGCCACCGCCACCGCCACCGCCAAGGACTGTACCGGTCTTCCCGCGGGAACCCCATACCTCCGTCCCCACCAACATTGTGGCCAACATCATGGAAATATCCTTGGTAAAGGTCATGCACCGACAGATGATGCTCCTTAAAAGACAATCAGAGTCAACAGAGAAAAGGCTAACGAGAAGTTCAACACGTTGCGCGAAGGCCTTAACAGCATCTGAACCGACATCAGAGGAAGTGAGGATGCTGTGAAGGAGGAACTGGCCGCTGTCAAGACCCAACTGGCGAAAATCGTTCTATTACTAGCGCAAGGACCACCTCAAATCAGTCCGGTAATTGCCAAAAAGGGGGAAGGAACCACTGGAGGTTCTGGTGGAAGTAGAAGGCCAAGTGTTAGGAAATATTTTGTAGTGTTCAATTTCATCATATTATCTTTGTTGTGTTAGATTTTAGTTAATTTGGGCTAGGTCGTAATGGGATAGCCCGTAGCTATTTTGTAATGGGCTTACACAAGGGCCCAAGTATTATATACCAACTTGTGGTATAAATACTAAAACCCTAACACATAGTTAGGTGTGCTTGTGTGTGTAGATCAAATAAACAATTTTAGAGTGAGAGAGCCTCCTCAAGAACACCACCAAGCCCCACACGCCCCGAACCTAAATCTCGATCATTCGGCGTGTTTAATCTGTCCTCCGTCGTATTGTTGGTGAAATCTCGGACCAACAAGTGGTATCAGAGCCCAACGCGACCGGATTTGCGTGTTTTGAGCAAGATTTGAGTGAAAAATTGCTTGAAAAATTATTTTCGTCACTTTCAATTTTTGGGCGATTTCGACCTCGATTTGTTGTTTTTAGACATCCCAAAGGTTGATTATGTGTTTAGGAATGTTTTTATGAAGTTTTGGAACAAGTTTCGTCGATTTTGAGTGAGATTTGAGCGAAAACGAGCCATTTTTCTGGTAAATGTCGCGCAGCCTATGAAATAGTAAACTGTTCTTGGCCGAGAAATTTTCATACGCGAGAAAGTTTGCCTGAGAAAATTTCGCTGGCCGAGAAACTTTCGCTGCCCGAGAAATTTTATCAACCTGAGAAACTTTCGCTTCCCGAGAAATTTTGCTAAACTGAGAAATTTTTTTCAAATCCGAGAAATTTTCTAAGGCTGAGAAATTTCGAAACCGAGAAACTTTCTTTCTCAGGCTGAGAAATTTCGAAATCGAGAAACTTTCTTTCTCAGGCTGAGAAATTTTGAAACCGAGAAATTTTTTTTTTCTCAGGCTGAGAAATTTCTATCCGAGAAACTTTTCAGTTGCGAAACTTTCTCAGTTCACACTTCACGATTTTTTCGCGGTCTCTCTCACACAGCTGCTTTTTCTCAACCCGCGAATTTTTCAACCTGAGAAACTTTTAAAACTGAGAAATTTTTCAAACTGAGAAATTTTCCAGAAATTCGAAATTTTCGCGACTCACTCTCTCAACGAAATTTCTCGGGAGAACATTTTTCGCATGTTTTCACACATCATTTTTCGCACCCCCGAGAAATTTGCACCCAACCTTTAAACTTGATCCAAACACATCTTTTAGCTTCAAATCTTGCAAAAAATCACTCTTTAAAATTACACTTAAACGTTTTTTTTTCCACCAAAATTTCTGGCCCCCCTCGGATTAAATAAGGTTTTAAGGAGCAAAAAAAAAAGGAATTTTTTTATCTCTAAGCCTAAGGAAAATTTATATCATTGGATAGAGAAAAATTTTCTAAGGCCATTGGACTTTGTCTATTTTACACTTTTAAAATTTTCCGAAATAAATTTTTTCTGGGCCAAAATTTTCGGTATAGACGACGTTTTTTTTTGTGATATTTTGAAGGCAAATCCAAAACGCGGCAACGATCACCGTACCCAACGATCGACCTAGGACGGTATTGGCACATTATAGAAAAGTTTAGGTCACCCCCAAACTTTTTGGATCGGAATTTCCAAATGCCAATTTCACACTTCCCAGCATGTATGGTACCCGGGTTGCTCCACATACATGACTGGTACACGACGTGAGCAACCACTCCCCGGCATGAATGGTACATGGGTTGAACCACATTCATGATCGGTATGCACTGCGAGCAACCAACCCCATCATGCACGTTACACGGGTTGCTCCACGTGCATGAAGGAATGTCAGAGAAGCGAGCAATCATCATGACTTCTGTACAAATCCGTGCAGAACCCGGACCCACAAAGAAGGGTTGACAAGAGATCAGCCAACCATCAGTGGGCGCGCCATCCAATCTCGATGCTTAGACGATGTGGATCTCAGGTTCCAGACTCCACCGTCCACCCACTGCCGTCCATTCCATCATGGTGTGCTACATGGAGACGTCCTCTGCCACCATGCTCTTCACTACGCCATCACCTTCCATCAGACGAGTCCCGGAAGTATCTGATCAACAGTTTTGGGTCACCCTCGTCGACATCGCTCGTGGTCGCCATTCAATGCGATCACGCCACGCCACCACAGTTCCCATGGATCGGTGAAACCCCCTGATCCTAACCCAGGAACGAGACTACCCTAGCCTCTTATCTAGGTCTAGGTCGCGCGACATCCTCCTCCACGCAAAGATCCAATCAACAATCTCGGGAGGATGACGTAAGTCGCTTGCAGGAGTTGCGAACCAACGACGACATGATCGCACTCCTCTGTCATATCTCACCATAACCCCGACCTCGCCCATAGGTACATGAGACGACTCGTTCGTTTCCCGAGTAGAAGTCGCGGCATCTGATCCAACCGCGCAATTTACCCCTCCCAACCACTCAGCTATGCTTTCGCAGATAGCTGTTTCATTCGCACAAGAGGAACCATGTTAGCCATCACCGCCCCACTTGGAGACGGTTGATGTTGAACATGCAGTGTCCCGCCTCTCACTGCACCTCTTCCACCCACGTCGAGTCTAGTGTCCTCACCCACCGAAATTTTCCAATTTCTAGGACACAAACACTCTTTACGCACCGCAGGTTCTTCGTGAACTTGCCCGAACGCTTGATGACGTCCTTGTGACCGAGAGCGGAAGACCCACGACAGCCACCCTCACCACAACTGTCGATGGGCCACGGATACGAGCTTGTGTCATCGTCCGTGTGAACGGAAAGCCTTTTTGGCTCTCCGGTTCTTTTTGTCCTGTGCAAACAGGTGGCACATCGGACACATGTTTCGATGTTGTGACGACGGAGCGTCTGTGTGACCCCCGTCTGGTTAGTTACCCCGTTCGTGATGGAGCCCCGACTCATAGCAATCAGCGAGGAACTTACACATTCCATGCCGCGCTCAACGAGGATCTATGAAGGAAAAGGTCCCATCACCGACACCACTCCACCACACCTACACCTACGCCACCACATGCTGCTCCGTCTCTCCAGTGTTCAAAACTGAACCCGGAGGAACACCAATTGCTGCTACTCCTGAGAATCCCACTTGATTGCCTCACTCAACGCCACACTACATCACCATCATCACCATCAACGCCAGAGGCAGACTCGTCCCACGGACGACGTGACGATCCCAAAGACGGAGATCATCTCAAGGGGAGTAAAGGAGAAGAACTGAGTTGAAGATCGTACAGCAGCATCAGCAGCAACCATCATCCACCTCCGCTCACACCACCTATGCCACCTCTCACAACACCTACTCCACCACCTCCACCAACTACGCCCCGCCGGAGGCTTCCACTACCTCCGCGCACATACTTATGTGTCAGGCTATTATGTTCATAATGGAACACTCGAAGGAGCCACGACACATCTCATCCACCACATTTCGCCACTACTGCGCTGACCACTCTGAAGACCGGGCTCCCTGCTCTTGAAAGTCACATTTCAATGGAGCCTTCGCACATTTTTTACGCCCCACGCCTACCTTCTTCTGGAGCCAGACGAGTCATCTTCGAGGCTGAACCAGACAACTTCCATTCGAAGACGACAAATCCGGCGCCAAGAAGAAGAAGATTGGAGAATCTTAACAAGTGAGTCCTAGCCGAGCCATCAATGCCTCCGCAAGAAGAGGAGATATCCCTTGTAGGGGGAGTTTGATAGGAATCGAGATCTCCAATATGCCCAACAAAGATTCCCGCGCTGAACTGAAGATTGAACACTAAGGGGGAGATTGTTAGGAAATATTTTGTAGTGTTCAATTTCATTATATTATCTTTGTTGTGTTAGATTTTAGTTAATTTGGGCTAGGTCGTAATGGGATAGCCCGTAGCTATTTTGTAATGGGCTTACACAAGGGCCCAAGTATTATATACCAACTTGTGGTACTAAAACCCTAACACATAGTTGGGTGTGCTTGTGTGTGTAGATCAAATAAACAATTTTAGAGTGAGAGAGCCTCCTCAAGAACACCACCAAGCCCCACACGCCCCGAACCTAAATCTCGATCATTCGGCGTGTTTAATCTGTCCTCAGTCGTATTGTTGGTGAAATCTCGGACCAACACCAAGTTCTAGCCAAACTGGGCGATCTACCAGTCAACAACCCATCGCACCTCAATGTCCATACCGGATGAACTGCTAGTCAGCCCAGTTCAACACACCCTTGAAGTCCTATTCAACCCTACAGCTCTGAGGCGCGTAGCGTGCAATCTGACTTAGGAGGCCAGAAAATTGAAGGAGATTAAAGAGCTAGCCAAGTCCAAGGACTAGACAGGCTAGCTAGATTGGTTCTGATAGACAGGTAGTTTGTATCAAAATCTTTCTGATACGAATGAAAAGCCTTTCCGCTTCTTAAGTTTTGTCAATCACCAAAAATGGATAAATTGCTAGAAATCATGAATCTAGGTATTCAGATTAATAGGTTCGGTAATTGAACAACTTAAATAAGTATACCTGTTAGACTTAGGAGAAATCGGAGTCAAACAGCAACACCAGCGCTACCAGAAACCGGATCAAGACCACATATCGGAACTACATTGAAGACCGGACTGCTTGATACTGGAAGTGCCACGCTGGACAATATTCAAATATATTTGAGGCGCGACAAGTTGAAGACTTATGATGAACATTTAATACAAGCCTACCAGCTAGAGCGAAGTTGAAGTCAAGCCAAGCCTATTATGAAATAAAGCGAAAGACACAGCGCGACTGCTGCAAAGAGCGGACATACCCATTTGGGCAAAGTCATAAAATGCTCTGTCCCGTACATGAAGAGCTATCTCACAATGGCTTCAACCTCAAACCTCAACTATATATAGAGGGAATGCAAGCTATAGAGAGCAACACTTAGATGAGAATTCTAAAGAATTAGAGATCAAGCTCAAGGCTTACAAAGCGAAGGAAATAAATTAGGTGGTGTCATCACTGCACTAGACCGAACGGTTAGTGAGTGATTTATTCTCAAGGGACTGGAAAAAGCTCTTGAAAGTAGACAGATTGTAAAAAGCTATCTAAGAGGTGTCTAGGAGTTTAGTTAGCAGAGTATAACCGTGAGGGTTGTAGTGTGTGAGTCTAGGTAAGGAGGTTGTACAACTAGGTTGTAAGCCGAGGATTCTAGTGATACTCCTTGCTGGGAAGAAGGGAGACGTAGGAGATTTTGCTCCGAACTTCCAGAAACAAATTATGTGTCATTCGCAAGCACACACACAACACATTACACCCTAGTCGTGGTTCAAAACCGACCGATTTACTTCCGCACAAGTCCACAACAGAATATCAAGCACTGGTATCTAACCTTAACCAGTTCAGTGCCGAAAAGTCTAACAGGTGTTTACTCACCCCCTCTATACATGTAACTGATCCTAACAAAATGTTTGCAAAATTACAAACATTTTAACTTCCCTTCTCAAGTGAAAATCCATGCTGCTTCTGAGACGGTCATTAACGTGGTTTAATACAACAATTAGGATTGAAGCAATTGATAATCAAGGAGCTACACGACATTGCAATGCATATGCAACCTCTTATATCCTACAACCTAAATGAATGCCTGGAATAAATTGAAAATCCTATTACCCTTAAATTGCCAATCAAGAGTCATCTAAGGTACGAGCAAAATATAAGTTGAAGATAGAGTAGATAATCAAACACGAAAAAATAACGGTGAAACATAATCAAACACGAGGTACCTATGGTGCATTCGAACGAGCTGAATCGAAGTCAAAGATCATAAGAGCAAGATCACAGTCAAAGATAATCAACCACATGAATTGGAAGAGTTGCAATATGTAATGTTGATTGTCGGCGATGTTCTGCTACAGCCTAGATGTGCCTTAGCCATTGAAAAACTAAAAATTACACTCAACAATCACATATATAGAGGAAGAAAGCAGGAAAACATTACCTGATTATGCTTGCTGCTTTGCTTCAGAGGAGGACCACCGCGCTTGGAGATGGTGAAAAAATGAAATCCCGCTCTGTAAAGTTTGGGGAATTAAGTTTAGGCCATAAGGGGTAATATAGACTTTTCAAGAAACTATAGTAGGTCTGGACTATTTATCTCATGTAGGTCTGTTGGATAACTTATGTGGCATATGCTGGATTATAACTCGGATCAGCTCAGTTTCTCGGGCGTTAGTATATTTCCTTATTTAGCTAGTGAACAACATTAAAGATGATAAATGGGCTTTTATCCCAAGTAGTCCAACGAACTGAACACGACATGCAATTTACTTTGCTTGAATCCTATATTAAGTTATTGTTGGGATTTTTTTGGGCAAAATGAAACAACAAAGTCCAAATTAATCTTTAAATCGAGAAGGCGTCACTCACTAAAATTAAAATTATTAATGATTCAGATAAAAAACGAGTTTTATAAACTAGTGACTTGCTCAAAATCGATATCAATTGAGTTTACTTTGTAAAGTGTTGGCCTAAATAAAATAATAATATTAACTAAATACACAAAATAAATGGTGACGGGGCAGGCTGATGACGATCTGCCACATTCATTGCCGAGGACGATGTGGCGTTGTTTTTGGCATTGACTCGACAGCATGGCTGAAGCCATGGCGGACAAATTAATACATGTATATTATTATATGTATCAATATATATTATGATAGATGTATATAAACTATAAAGCTATAAAACCTTAATACATTTCAGTAAACTTTAAAAATAATGTATTTCACAAACCATTGAATAAGTTCAAGACTAGCACACACATGAAAAGCCTAAAAACACAAATAAATTATATAACCTTCATCATCTTCGTCCATATCAGCGTAATCATCTTTCAAATATCTAAGAGAGCATATCCCTCGTCAAACTCCAGTTTAGTATTTCTTTCCATTTTCCTGTTGCGGCTATTTTTTCGAGGTGCTCAAACCACCACCGCTCATTTCTATGGCGACCTTTTCCCTAGTATATTTAAGTGACGTTCCAATCCTTGAAGTCTCATACACGATTTCCCAGTTCAATGATGATATCAATGGTATTTATCAACAAACACCAACTCCCAGGCACCATCATCATCATCCATTTTTCAGCTAGCCACTCATTGCACTCGCCAATGTGATTAAGTGAAATTGGGTAAGTAAATTTATAACAACAAATCTCTGTCAATTGTTGATTGTACTTTTTCTTCCAAACGAAAATGTTGCACGAACAAACAAATTTACATGGGCTAAAGAACCCAATGAATCCTCTGGTAACATTTGAACTTCAAAGGTAATAAAACCCATCAAGAGAGAAATAAATAATACAAATTTGAAAAAAGAAAAACAAAGCCGAATGAAAACAAAGAATTAAAGACCATGCTATAAATCAACCAAATACCTCATACACATGGCTATTAAGGTTAGATCTACGATATTCGCTTTCTTTGGACTTCAACTTCAAAATCTTGTCTTCATCGGCATCGACACTTCCAGGAGGGGAGACACAACTCTGACAACGAGGAGACAGAAACTCCCAACCCCGGAGAGTGAAATAAGAAAATAGAATATAACATAACAACACAACAATGAAAGACGAAGAAAAAAGAAAACAAAGCTAAAATAAGCACCCTCAACCTCCACTGATGGAGGTGGCGACGAAGCTTTTTCTCGTTTTGGTTTCTTCTTAGGGTAGTTACAATAGAAAGAGAGAGGAAAGTTTTTTAACTATTCATTGAACTTGACAAATACCAAATCGTGCATCATCTAGTGTTCGAATCTAGATTACTTTTTTCAAAATCTAAAACTGATTCCAAAATACTTGTGAAACAAACCTAACTAATTTTATTTTCAAATCCCACCAAAAGATACAAGTATATAACAACTACGGGCTCTAAGAGTAAGACACTACAATTGAGTTCATAACCCGATGCACTACGTGCCAAACCAAGGATTCTCGTAGCTAGTTTTTGTAAATTTGGAGCTTGATGACCATATATTCGCCACTTTATCTGCAATAAAAATTTAAAATTAAATAATTTATATATTATCTTGAACTATGAATCATACATTAAAATAAATAATTGTTTCTCACATGGAGCAAGGGTTGTTCGGCATCCTTTTGGAAATCTCACTGTAGACTAGCTACGTCCCGTCTTTTAGAGAGAATTGACTCGGATCATATTCAACCGAGCAAGCACATTTGTTTTTTTTTTAATCATTGGGCCTATTCTTTGAGCAACCCAAAACCTGACCAGTCCAAAGAACCAAAAATGCAAACCGCCATCTTGATGGATTTTCAAAATCTGCCACATTCGTGGTGGAATATTAACAACACTGGTATAACTTTTAAAATTTAATTTTCGTCCTCTAGCTTGGCTAAAATTAACTAGTCTAATATGAATAGGAGTAAGTAAAACTTTAGTCGCATAACTTTCACGAGATCTGCTTCGGTCCTCTAATTTGTCCTCGTCGAAAAAGAAAATATCATTTCACACGACTTATCTTACTCCCTCCGTCCCAGCAACTTTATCACATAAGTTGCTTGGCACGCAAATTAAGGTGGCATTATTATAATAATAGAGTACAATGGAAAGAAAATGTATATTTTAACGCGTCTTTTAAGAATATTTAATATTATTATATTAATTTTTTGTGAGTTTTTTGCTAAATAAGAAAAGGTGATAAAATTATTGGGATGCCCAAAATGAAAAAGTGTGATAAAATTAGCGGGACGGAGGGAGTAAAAATTAAACATTTGAAATAATTTATTTAATTGATTCATTAAAACACTAATCGCTTCGTATAGTCGAATAAAATTCGTTCAGAATTGAATAGACATGAATTCAATTAACTCTTCCAATAAAAATTCCAACACCTCCCACAATTGAAAGCTTTGTCACTCAAAAATATTAATCAATATCAATTCCAGGTTCTGCAATTGCAATAGAAATTCCGCAGTAAATACAACAATAACCTTAGTTCTTTCTTTCTTAAACGTACCTACTAATCCCTTGCCCTTCGACAGAAAGAAAGAACGAATTCGATCTTGGCTTTGAAGTAGAATGAGAAGCAACTTATCAGGGAAGATGTTGTTGATCATAAGACTGTGGAAACCATCTCGACAATATAAAGTACTTTGCTCTAACGACCATCAGAAATATCGCATAGCACGGTACGTGCAACACCGCAACCACAAGGTACCTTATAATCACATCATATCATATCACCAGAAAATAAGTTTGTTATTCACAGCACATTGCATTGAATCCTTTTTTATCGATCGTTCCCATGATTTCTTACCACAGTGGAGCATAGGTCGCCGAAAGATCAAGGAAAGGGTACGGCCACCTACAATACGATAGACAGATTGCACCATGAATTTTCTGTATTTTCTTGAATAAACACACACACATATATATATATAGATAATATATAGAGAGTTACCATAAGTTGACGCAGGCATGGATGACCCATTCGAAGATCACGTATGATCCAGTCCAAAGAAGGAAGTAAGAGATTCCATACCATCGAAGTTGCTTATTTGAGAGGAAGAAACATTTTTTTATTTTTTTTGAAATTTGTATGAAAGAAAGGGGGGAAAGGTTAAAAACAGGGCAGAGTGAGTATGAAAACCGTAGTTTTTACCAGGCTATTAAACGCTGTATCTCCGACAAGTAGGATGAGATTCAGGGAATGCGTAATGATCGTCAACTATAGGAAATGAAAAGACAAGCCATCTGTTAAACTAACTAAACATCGAAATGTTCGGGGAGAAACAGATAAATGGGATTCATTACAAGACTTACGAAGTTCATTTCATAGTCCCTTATACTCGGGAAGGGGAATATCACGCACCAATAGACAACATCGGTGATAGTCACTGCACCTGCACAAATCTAATAACCAGAAAAAATTGATCTTTATCTGTATCTATGTGCTATAAATCCAACTAGTTGTCTATGTCATACCTGAAACAAGAATCGAAAAAGAAAATAGCAAACACCGATAAAACCATGTTTGTTGTTAGCCTGCGCTGGTGGTAAGAATTTCGCTCGATGAGCTAACGGCTTGTACGAGCCTTTCTCTGCATCCTCGAATGAATACTTGTCTTTATTAGGCTGTAGCAACCATGAATCGAAAGCAAAGAATCAAGCTTGCAAGAACAACAATAACAAGCATGGCATATATGCAATCAACCACTCATCTTGTAACAGAGAGAAACAGATTGAAGATAAAGACATACCAAGAAGTAGATGCTCACTAAAGTGAAAGTCCACCTACATTGCAGAGAAACAAACAGATACAGTTCGTACAACCCAAGCATACAAATGCTCTAGTACAAGCATATGATGAACTTACTGAGTATAATATTGGAACAGTTCAGCTCCGTGAAGGGAAACATCGAAGCTCAGAGATACCAGTAGCAGACATAAGGCAACGATGCGATAAAACACGAAGAAAATGGGATGGATACGATTAAGACAAGGCTTCCAAGATCTACTGCAATACTTGTTCCTTCCTACAACATCTTCGCAACCATCATCAAGTGTGTCTGAGTCGTCCAGCCTTTCATATTTCCATATGAGAATCGATGCGATGAGCATAGATCCCAAAACCCAAATCGCTGAGAGTAATACTCTCTCCAGTTCAGCCAATAACTGTGGGCGGTAGTTTTACAGGGATCAATGCTCGCCGGCGTTTGCATTCTGTATAATCAGCAAACGCCTTACAAGGGATTGAGGTAGGAGCTAAAGCTAAAAGGGTACTGGGAAATAATGTTTTGTAGTACTTATTTGGGGTCGAAAGGGGGGATTTTGGGATTATTTAAAAAAATGGCCTTTGACATAGTCAACGTTAAAAAAATAGCCTCCTAAATAGTAAAAGACCAATGTCTCCCTTACTTACTCTGCATAAAAGACTATTTTACCCTTCTTTAATGGCAATCAACAACTCTTAACGAAAATTACAGCTTTTCACAGAGATTTACTGTAGAATCTGAAAAGGCAACAGTAAATAAAAAAGCACACATTAACCCTTTCGCTTCACGGGTCCTTTCGATCAAGATTCCCTCTTCTCTTCACACCATTCTTCACAGTCGAATTTCAAGCTCCGAATCCATGGAATTTCAGGCGAGATCCCAAACAGTGAAGGTAATTTTATTAATTTATGAAGAATATGTCGTCTATATCGCACGGGACCCTGATTTGAGGCCGCAGGCCACCCTAATCCGAAGCGTAGGGTACCCGTGCTTGCAATGGTAAGGGGACCCGTGCTTTGAAGCTCAGGGATCCGTGTGGAAGTGCAGGGGACTCGAGGGGCAAAGCGCAGGGGTCCACGGCAATGGACCCGTTCTTTGTCGCGCTGGGAACCCTCGAAGCATAGCACGGGACCCATGCTTGCTAGCGCAGGAGACCCGTGCTATGTTGCACTGGGGTACCCGTGGGTGCCAAGCGCGGGGACTCTCACAACATGCGCGCGAGATCCGTGCTTGCTGTGCTGGGGAGCCTTGCGCGCTAGCGAGGGACCCGTGCATGCCAGCGCGGGGACCCGTGCTTTGTCGCGCCGGGGACCCACGAAGCATAGCACTGGACCCGCGCGCATAAGCATGGGACCCATGCTTGCTAGCGCCAGAGACCCGTGCTATGCTGTGCTGGGGACTCGTGGCTTTCCGAGCGACAATACGTTCGCTGAAACGAGATTTAAAGGAAGTTACGGAGAGTCGGTTGGTCAGTGGATTCGTACAACCACTTCACGTTTAGAGTTTTATCTTTGAATGATTTTTGATGTTAGGGTTTCGTCTGGTTGCTAAGATCGTTTGTGTCTTTGGTCTTCAGATATTAGCATACGAATGTGTACCGAAGCTCGCTGATAAATACGATGAAGTTCGAGAGTTGGAGCATGCGAAGTTGTCGGCTATTGCCAAGGCCGCGCATAGGTCCCATGTACAAGGGTTATTAATGCCGATCGTAGAAGAGAGGTAGGCCGGCTATCTCTGGGACAACGACTTGGGCGCCGGTGAGCGAGACGATGTGTACGATAGGGTGGTGATCCTACTCATGGATGGAGTGGACGTTACGTGTACTCGTCGTGCGGCGGTTGCAATAGAAGCCAGTTATGAGGCAGAGTTCGTCATTCAGCTCTCTATCAGATCACGACAAGACGAAGAGAGGGGCATGGGCTCTGACTATGTGCCGCCGTTGGAGGCCACTTCCATATGCCGCCAAGATCGCCGCCACACGCAAGGCCATCGCACGGGTATGCGTATCCATCGTCGGAGCAATTCGACGAATTTTCGCACCGCGTGGACCGACAGTTCGAGGAATTTGGCGGTCGGTTCGACACGCTTAGCAGCGGCTTCAGCGCGCTTAGCGGTAGGTTCGAGCAGTTCGGGAATGACTTTGCGCAATTCTGAGACGACTTCTCGAAATCCCGAGACTTATGCTCGACGCTCCGAAACGTACGAGGAGCGATTCAACTCGATTCAAGGGTGGGGCGAAAGCATCGGAGTAGTTGCGGAGTCGTTGCAAGAGCTACGGCACGACTGGACAAGTTTATTCGGTCCACACACACATATCGATGCGCCGTATCACGGTAACTATCTTTACCCCTAATTCAAATTTAATTAGGGGCGTAGCTTACAATTTAATATGTGTCGTAGGCGACGAGCCGATGGAGGCTGGGTGGGGATGGGCTCGTATATTGGACTCGGCGTCTTACGTCCCACCTCAATGAGATGATGACGTCGACGGGGATCAGTCGATGGGGCCGACGGAGATGGACCCATCGACTTGGAGGGGCGTCGACTGGGATCAGTCGACAAGGCTGAAGGAGGCAGACAAGGGAAAAGCTGTGGTCGAGGCGACCCCAGAGGAGCGGCAGAGAAATCCGTTGAGGTGGCTGCAGTCGCCATACACTGAGCCTCCCTCGACTGGTCATATGAATGTGAGGCTCTCGTCCGTAGACGTTCATATTTAAAAAAAAACTCCTTATGTGGGTGGCCGTAGAGCGCGATATACTGACCTTGGGGACGACGAATACGTACAATGCGCAGTTGACAGGCATAGTCGAGGATGGTTTGAAGATCTAGTTACGCAAACGAGGTGGCTTGATGACATGGTATGCACTTGAACCATTAATTTTGCAATGAACTGTAATTGTAAAGCCTTTGTTGCTTTGGTTTTTCAGCATAAGAATGAAGCCATGAGAGGGTTCTTGGACATGCAGAATAAGCATACATTTACTTTGAAGAATGTTGCGTACATGTTTTACGCCTTCATGTTAGGAATATTATAGAAGTGTCCAAAATATTGTTCTAAGTCTTGTAATTTCTTTACGATGTATTATCTTATGTATTTGGGTTGTGTTTGTAATGGGCTTGTTAGGGGCCCAATAAGCTTAAATACCTCTCAAGGTATTTAAGCTTAAACCCTAACAAGCATTAATCAAGTTCAGTCTTGCAAAACTCTCACGTATTCAACACTAAACCTCTATAGCACACTATTCACATATTACGAAGGTTTAATCTGTTGAAGTGTTCTTGGATAATCTGGAATTACAAGTGGTATCAGAGCAAGCGTGTAGGTGAGGAAACTTCATTTCAAGCCTTAAAGATTTTAGCAGGGTGAGTTCTTGTGTGGTAGTTTATCTGTCGCAAAGCTAAGACTCATCTATATCAACTATTCTCGAAGATATTCTATTTTGTTAAGGCGAGTTTGTGGAACTATCAGTTCTGAGCTATCAAATTGGTTTCCGTGAAGGCTGTGTCAGATTTGTTGGATTTCTATCTAAGACACTTGAAGAACAGCCCTGTGTTCTCAGACTCTTCTTGAGTTTGCGCACGGAATTTCTTTTGGGAACTAGGTTTGCGAACTCAAGATTTTCTTTCGCTTTGCGGCTCCTTCATTTCACTTGGTTGGCTTTTTTAAGTTTGCGCATCGACACTTCGCAAAGTCCGACTTTGAGAGTTCAAAGTTCCCGAACCGTTAGATTTTCAAAGTTCAACGCATCAGGTTCTTTCTCACTTCACGAATCCAGTTATCAATTCGCAAAATCAGAACTTTGCGACCTCTTGATTACTTTGCGAACTTGGACCACTTTGCGAACTCATTTGAACTAGATCACTTTGCGAACTCAGACTACTTTGCGATCTTCGCTCACTTTGCGAACTCCAGTTTACTTTACGAATTCAAAACACTTTGCGATCTCTTGACACTTTGCGAACTCACAACTGCTTTGCGAACTTTACTCACTTTGCGAACCGTGTAAACTTTGCTAACATTACTCACTTTGCGAACCTTGTCAACCTTGCGAACCCACATATCTATTCGCAAAGTAACACGTCACTTCTTCAATTCGCAAAATTCAATTCCAACTTTCCTCACAATACACGTCAACGATCGTATCCAAAACACAAGCAATGGACTCTTTCAGCATGGGAAATGATGTTATACCTCCCATCATCCGACATGGAGAGTACGCAGTCTGGAAGAGAAGATTCATCAACTTCATAGAAAGCAAGGACAATTCTGAGAATCTACTAGAATCTATTTACAATGGACCTACACAGTATTGGACAATAATTCCCGCCACTACTGACACCACCCCTGCAAGAGAGGAACAGAGAATCTTGAAAACTATTGATCAATGCAATGATGAAGAAAAACTGCGACTAAAGGCAGATAAAGTGGCGAAATCATACATGATGCAAGCCATTCCCAATGACATTTTGATGCAACTCGAATGTGGTGAGAGTGCAAAAGAAATGTGGGATGCTCTTCGAATTATGATGCAGGGGACAGAAGTCAATACAATGGCAAGAATGGCAAACACACTCATCTCGTATGACCGCTTTCATGCTAACAAAGGGGAAACTCTCCAAGAAACCTTCCATCGATTTCTTGTTCTTTTAAATGAGCTAAAGATGAATGGAGTCACAAAAAGTGTAATGGAAATCAATATCAAATTTTTAGGATCACTTCATCCAGAATGGGAGGCTACTACAATTATGATAAGACAGATGAACGACCTAACTAAAGTTAGCATTCATACATTATTCGACTACCTCAATCAACATTCCAATCATGTGGAGAAACGAAGGGAGGAAATCAAACCAATAGGAAGCGAATCGCTTGCTCTTATGACTGAACGATCATCAAGAAAACAATTCAAGGACAAAGAAATTATCCAGTCATCACAAGTTAAGGAGGGAGAAGACTCTGGTTCTGATGACGAATTCAAGGATCTTACCAAACATGCAGACCAGGAAATCACCCTCAAAGATCTTGCTAAGCAACTTGCTCTTGTCTCGAATTTCGTGCAGAGGAAATATTATAAGAAGACTGGTTCCTCCTCCAATCGTCAAAGAACTTCCTCCAACTCTAAAGGAAAGACTCAGGATGAGGACAACAACTCTGAAACTCCTCAACAAGGTGGCAAATGCTTCAACTGCGGCAAGAATGGACACTTTGCCAGAGAGTGCAGAATGCCCAAGAAAAAGGACGTTAACTATTATCGCAGAAAAGTTCAATTAGCTGAACAAAAAGAAAAGGGGCTGGTCTTAATGGCAGAAGAGGATCATTGGCTTGAAGATACCTCAGACAGCGAGAATGAGAACGTGGCACTGATGGCCAAACTAGATGACGAAGAAGATGGAGTTGGAGCTGAAGGTAGCGAGTCAGACAGGGAAACTTCTAACAATTCAGACATAGTGGAGGTAAGTGAAGCAGATTATGATTCCTTACTTAAGATGAAAAATGAATTTTTATCCTTATATAAATCTAACAAATTTGGGAAAAAGAAAATCAAAGAACTTGAAACTAACTTAGAGAAAAATTTAGCAGTATTAGATAAGTTTAGATATGATTATGCATGTGAGAAGAATCGTGTAATTGTGGCAAATGAAAAAATTGCTAAGCTAGAAATACAAGTGCAAAAATCCGAAGCTAAAGCCAAGGATTTAGAAAAGGAAATGAAATCTCATAGAGATCAGGCAATGGATGCTACAATTAAATATGACTTACTAAGTAAAGAACGGGAAAGACTGTACTCCAAAATAAAAAAATTGGAGGACATCTTAACCCGACGAGATCAATCAGAACAAACGATCTTCTTGAACAAACCAGCTAATGTTGATTTTTATAATCCCCATAAAGGACTAGGTTTTGAAAACCCATGTAAGTTAAAACAAGGCATATCAAGTGCACCTTATCTGTATGATCTCAAATTCATGCAGACAGGTTGCCTGGCAAATCTCATGTCTTTCGTAAGTAAAGATGAGACACCAACACACAGTAAAACTCATATCATTTGATTATACAGAGTTAAATGACAGTAATAAAGATCGAAATTGTCCAGCAATAACAGAATTTGAATCAGATATCCCACGTCCAAAGGAAGGAGAAACACCGATAGTTGCATATACAACAGGATATATGCCTGATTGCATAAAGAAAATCAGTGATCTTCACTCCACTATCGAAAACGAGAGAAAGTCATTTGGAGAAGAAAGGCAGAAACTTCTTCAGGAAATATACTCACTTAAAGAAAATTAAGATTACACACAATATCATACACCTTAGTTTCGCATGACAAAATTTCCTGCACTAATACATTGAAATTTTCAGGACCCACAAAAGAGCCATTGAAGGGGCAAGTATGGGTTAAAAAGGAAGATATCTTGAAGAAGACTAGTGATCTCAATACACCTTTTGTCATTGAGTATTTTTCTCCCAGAACTTTTGTACCATCTTTTCGCCATGTATCGAAAAAATTGTCTTCTAAATCAAAAACAAAGCTTTCCGTGCATGATCATGTCACCAAGCAAACTCACAAAACAATTCATAAAAATAAAAATACAAAGTCAAGACACGAATCAAAATCAAAAGCTACCAAAAAACCTATGCACAAATGGGTTCCAAAGCTTCCGACTTCAGGAACGCAAATCCCAACCCTAGAAATAACTAGTGACTCTGCGTCATCCACCAAAAAAGGACAATCTAGGGAATCTAACCGGACTAATATATATAATAGAGGTGGACCCATATTTCAATGGGTACCTAAAACCCTCTAGTTTTATTTTGCAGGCCCTTCAAGTGTGGTACTTAGATTCTGGTTGCTCCACACACATGACTGGGACAAAGGAACTGTTGAGCAACTACGTTGATAGACCAGGAGGACTGGTACGCTTTGGCAATAGCAATGGAGCCAGAATCCTTGGTTATGGCGATCTCATATGCAATCGACTCACAATTAAACAAGTCTCGTATGTTGAAGGGCTGACACACAACCTCTTATCAATAGGACAGTTCAGTGATTTTGGACTCCAAGTTGTGTTCCTAAAGAAAACTTGCAAAATTCTCAATGCCAATGGTGAAGAACTTCTCACTGGAACTCGCAAGACAAATCTCTACACCATTGATATTAGAACTGTCAAACCAAAGACTGACATCTGCCTAATCTCCAAAGCAACTTCAACTCAAAATGACTTGTGGCACCAGCGATTATCTCATCTTAACTTCAAGACTCTCAACAAGTTGTCAACCAACAAATTGGCTATTGGACTACCATCACTGAAATACCAAAAAGAGCATATGTGTTCTGCTTGTGAGAAAGGAAAAATGAAGAAAGCTTCACATCCTACAAAACACACAGCATCCACTCAACATCCTCTAGAGCTTTTACACATGGATCTGTGTGGCCCGATGCGAACTGAAAGCATAAGTGGTAAGCGGTATATGCTGGTTATCGTCGACGACTTTTCCCGATATACTTGGGTACGCTTCTTACGAACTAAAGAGACAGTAGAACATATTCCAAATCTAATCAGAACAACACAAAACCTACTTCAGAGAAGTGTTAAAATAGTTAGATCAGACAATGGAACAGAATTCAAGAATCAACAGCTCAGTGACTTCTACGAATCCATAGGAATTACTCAACAATTTTCTGCTATCTACACACCTCAACAAAATGGGGTTGTTGAAAGGCGAAATCGAACACTCGTAGAGGCTGCCCGAACAATGATCATCCAATCATCACTACCTTATTTCCTTTGGGCTGAAGCAATGAATACTGCTTGCTATACACAGAATCGCACAAACATTCATCTGAGATTTGGTAAGACGCCCTATGAACTCATATATGGAAGACTGCCCAACATTGCCCATTTTCGAATTTTTGGATGCAAGTGCTTCGTCGCCAACGACCGAGAAGACAAGTCCAAGCTTGATCCAAAAGCAACTGAAGGAATCTTCGTAGGCTACTCTGCGCAATCTAAGGCATACAGGATATTTCTCAGAAACAGAAGGATGATCATTGAAAGTATAAATGTCACCTTTGATGAGGGACTCGAATCTTCTATTGGACATAGCAGTTTGGGACGAGTATCTATCACACCACACCATATTCACTCTCATACAGAAGAAGGAGAATGTTCGTCAGATGCATCTGAACGGAACTCTTCAGAACCGGGATCAGACAAAGGAAGTTTGAAGCCAGATCAACCAGCAACTGACTTTTCTAGACAAAGCAATCCCACATGCTCCACTCACCTAACTCAAGAGGAACTGGATCTGGATCTACTTTTTGAACATATATATTTCTCTCAAAATCCGAAAAAACCACCCACCGATTCCATTCCAAATACTGAACCCAGCCCTAGTTCGTCAACTCATGATTCAGAACCTATTCCTGACCAGACAATTCCTCCCTCCAATGCAGAAGCCTCAATCCCAACAACCTTGACAACAACGCAGACAGATGGGTCCGACAACAACACTACCGTGTCTGCAATCGACTATCCACTCAGTGAGGAATCCCAAATAGACGAAACGACATTACCCCACGAAAAGAAATGGGTCCGACATCATCCTACAGATCAAATAATATGAGATCCCAATACAGGAGTAACGACTAGAAGAACACATTCAAATGAATGTAATTTCACCTGTTTCTTGAGCCAAACTGAACCTAAACGAGTAGTTGATGCATTACAGGATCCCAACTGGATAATGGCTATGCAAGAGGAGATTAATCAATTCGAACGTCTCAAAGTATGGAACTTAGTTCCTCGTCCAAAAGGGAAGACTGTGATCGGAACAAAGTGGGTATTTAAAAACAAAAAGGATGAAGATGGTGTTGTAATTCGAAACAAAGCCAGGCTCGTTGCTAAGGGATATAATCAACAGGAAGGAATTGATTACGATGAAACGTTTGCCCCTGTAGCCAGAATCGAAGCTATTCGGTTATTCCTTGCATACGCCGCACACAAAGATTTTACAGTCTATCAAATGGACGTAAAAACAGCCTTCTTGAACGGAATTCTGAAAGAAGAAGTGTATGTGTCACAGCCAGACTGATTTCTCAATGCTGATCATCCCGACTTTGTTTACAAACTCGACAAATCACTGTACGGACTTAAACAAGCTCCAAGGGCCTGGTATGAGGTGCTCTCCGACTTTCTTATCTCTTCAGGCTTCACTAAAGGGAAAATTGACACTACATTGTTCGTAAAGAAAAATGATTCTGATATCATGCTTGTGCAAATCTACGTGGATGATATCATTTTTGGCTCTACTAATCCTAAACTTTGTGAAGAATTTAGCATTCTGATGCAATCGCAATTTGAAATGAGTATGATGGGAGAAATGTCATTTTTCCTCGGACTACAGATCAAACAACTTCAGGATGGGATCTTCATCAATCAGTCAAAGTACATCCACGATATTCTCAGAAAATATGGGATCGACAAGAGCAAATCATCGAGCACACCTATGTCCACCTCATGCTCACTGGATGCAGATCACCTTGGTGAACCTGTAGATGTTACTCATTACAGAGGGATCATTGGATCACTGCTCTACCTCACTGCCAGTCGACCAGATATATTATTCTCTACATGTCTATGTGCTCGATTTCAAGCTAATCCCAAGGAGTCGCACCTTCATGCTGTCAAAAGAATCTTGAAGTATTTAAAAGGAACCCCAGACCTTGGACTGTGGTATCCTAAAAACTCAAGTCTGAAACTAATAGGCTATTCTGACGCAGATTTTGCAGGATGCAGACTGGACAGGAAAAGCACTTCTGGACACATGCAATTCCTAGGCGATAAACTTGTATGTTGGGCCTCAAAGAAACAAAATTGTGTGTCAACTTCCACGGCGGAAGCAGAATACGTCGCTGCAGCAAGTTGCTGCTCACAAATTTTGTGGATCAGAGCTCAGCTACGGGACTACGGGTTTGATCTAAATAAAATTCCTATTTACTGTGATTCCAAGAGTGCTATCGCAATTACCTGTAATCCTGTACATCACTCACGCACTAAGCACATAGATCTTCACTATCACTTCATAAAGGACCATGTAGAAAGAGGCATAATAGAAATGTACTTTGTCAATACAGAGCTTCAACTAGCCGATTTGCTTACAAAAGCATTGGATGAAAAACGCTTCCAATTCTTAGTTGCAAAATTAGGAATGTTGAACCTCAATTTTTAATCTCGATTATGCCTTACTACAATTCAATATTTATCTATTTGCTATGGTTCACTTCTCTTATTCTGTGTGTGTTTATTATGTTAACCATTTATTTATGACTTTAGTTTTTAAATTTTTAATTTTCAATAAATTGTTTCTTGTGTCCAATAAGTCGATGTAGCGCCAATGCTGATGGCGTTACATCGAGGGGGAGAAATGCTATATCTATGCATCGAGGGGGAGTAAGTGAATTCATCAATAGTTTATTTTTAAGATACTCGATAGGCATTGCATCTAGGGAAACGTAAAATTTGTTCAAAACACGAACAACTCTCTCAAACACATAATACGCAGATAACTCTTAAAAACTCATATGCCCGATGAAGACCCAAAGCAGAACAGCAAGTAAAACAACGAATAAGCTCAAAAGAAGGAAAATCTCAATAACCAGCATATCCAAATTATGCTCAAAGTTACGTCTTAACTCTGCATGTTCCTCGAGCTTCTTCTCTCTTCCTGCTTCTGCCAATTCATCTGTTAACGCAAAAAATAAGAGATGAGTTAGTTCTTAGATGTAAGGTACTTCAATGAGATTTGAGACCTATCTATTTATAAACACGAAGGAAACTTACGTCATTTATTGTCCCGACATTAAGACGAATTTTTGACTAAGGCGAAGATTTTTTCAATAAGGATATCGTATCATGAAAATCGATCTTGAAAAACTCATAGATTTGATGTTATCCTTGTGATTGATCGCGCCAAATTGGTCGTATTTGGGTCCTCATTATTTGATGTCTTTGCTAAGTTGAAAATCTCGTACACTTACATTTTCTTCCTAAGTCATTTTTCAAATCAATTATTAGAATTTAGATTCGCAAACTATAATGAATTTAGACAACTGTTATTCGCAAACCATCTTCAATTTTGACCAGTCAATGAATTAGATTGCGAACTCATAAATCGCAAACTGATCAATTCGCAAACTACCAATTCGCGAATCTAAAGTGGGCTTTTTTTTTTCCCTCAAAAGTTTACAGCCCAGCTCAAAACAAAGGTTCATACTTTAGGCCCGCAAAGTTGTCTTAAAACATCAATTCGTAAACTGAACTCGCAATACAAAAAAATCCCAAATCATAAACTTCTACTTTGCGAATCCCGTTCATCAAACCCTTCATCGTCGCTTGCATTGTCTGTGGTTTGCCTGCTCAAATCGTTACCTTCACTTACTCACGAACATCTCTGTGGTATGAATTAAAAGTTGCGTTTACTTTTACTGTTTCTTGTTTAACGATCGATTTTCTTAATTGCAGGAGTGATTTCTCGAAGAACAGGTGTTTGGCAGTTGATTCCTGTAGAAATTTCGTTGCTTTTCAGTGATAATACGAGCTTTTCTGTTTGATTTTTGCACTAAATCGACTTTATCTTCTCAAATCTGGTGTTTTTCAAAGCGATGGATTTGTTTTTGGGTTCGAAATCGTTTAAGGGTTCCTTTTGATTCTTCAAAGTTGAGCTTTGCGGGTGCAAAAATGTTTATTTTATCGAACTCGCAAATCACTCACTTTGCGGGTCATCCACTTTGCGGCTTTGACCGTCTGACTGCTTACTTTGCGAATTCGAGGATTGCGAATCTTGTGATTCGCAAATTTCATTTTGCGAATTGATACTTTGCGATTCCCTGATTGACCTGATTAATTTGCGAATCCTGAGGCTGCAATACAGAACACGCAAAGTTCTTTTCACCCAACCCGCAAACCTCTGAGCTCGCAAACCTTTGAGTTCGCAAAACACTACTACTCAACCCGCAAACCTTTGAGTTCGCAAAATACGACTCGCTAAGATAAAGCAAAACACTACTTTAAAGTGAATCCGCAACCCATACTTAGGAAATTTTCGACAAAATTTTTCTTAAATGGGCCAAAGTGTTGGGCCGAGATTTTTTCATCAAGCGAAATTCTATTCCAACCCATCACTATTCATAGCAACCAAGTCCTCTTATCATGGCATATCTAATTTTATTTATCTTCTGTGTTGCAGTTTCAGCAGGAATTCCCGGTGTTAAAAAAAAAAAAAAATGACGACACCAACGGATCTAATCTACCCAACCTCAAAATGGATAACGACCAAGGACAATAATTTCCAGCTTGACCTTCATACATTCAAGTGGAAGGAAGAAATTATATTATCCATTCTGAGAAATCACCACCTTGGGTATGCCTTTTCGGCCTCGATCCAAGTCCCTACAGTTTATCTTCAACAATTCTGGGGGACAATGAAGACCAAAATTGCCCAAGATAATAGCATCTACTACGAGGCCCAAATCGCAACTGAGACTGTCACCATCACAAAGGAACTCATTCGTAGTATTCTAAGAATGCCAAGTCAACCTCAATACGAACCTGAGGCTTCCGAAAATGAGCTCCTGGAGGACATGATGAGGATGGGATACTACACGCCGATCAAGTTTGTCTCCCATTTTCAGAATTCCATGATCTCGCATCCGTGGCGAACGCTCTTCGCATTTGTCAATAAGTGCTTCTCACCCAAGCACTCAGGATGGGATAGATGCAATATCACAATTCTTCGGATCTTCCATGGTATCGTGTTTCGAAGAAATTACGACTTTGCCAAACTTATCACCACAGATCTCGACGACCAACTTTACCAACGAACTAAGTCCAAAAAGCCACAGAATTTGCCATATCTCCGCTGGTTCTCACTTATCATCCACCATTTTCTGACCACAACAACAGGAATACCATCACGACCCTTGGAAGAAAAGTTCACTCCACCCAAACTGCGCTACCTTCATAAAGGAAAGTCTGATGAGAAATACTCACGCACCGCAATGCCAATCCCTCACGAGTTACTCATTCTTGCAAACCCCGACCATATCGATGCCTACTGCAAAGACTACAAAGTTCCCAACCCCACGGCACAGGATAGCCCACCTGAGTCTAACCCAGGGGTTAGTGAGACTGAGAGAGCTGAGACGAGCGAGAGAGAAAGAGAGAGTGAGATGCTGAGAGAAACCACAGAAACTGAATCTATCCCACACACACAACAGACTACATCTCAAGAAGCAATCCCTGACCAACCACCACCATCCTCTGAACAAACCATACCTGAACAATCACTCGAGGAACAACCACATGCCGAACAAATTGAACAACCACTAATGGATGTTCCAGAGATAACTACTACTGCACTACCTCAGTCAGAAAAAGTCGGGTCAATTCCTAGGATAGAAGACATCGTACATGACCTAACGACGCATGAGCGAACCCCACCTGACCATTCACTTGTCTCCCAACAGACAAGTGTCTCAACATAACACGAACCACCCCAAGCCTCCAGCAGCTCGGTTCCTGTGTCTGAACCAACTCAAGAAATACCCATTCTTGTGACACAGGCCGAGCCTCAGCCTGATCTTCAGGCCTCAACGTTCATAGAAGAGCCCCAAATAGAGGCTCTTCAAGGATTGGACGGAAGTCTCTCGGATGTTGATGATTTCAGCAGCTCACCATCTGCGAGCCACCGTACAGAACCTAGTTTTGGACGTGTGCTAACGAGACGCCTTGGCGATCTCGGTGAGAGCTCCACCCAAGCCCGTCACACTGACGTGGCAACAACGACCCGAGCACCATCTCCGAAAGATGTGTCGCAAGGAGAGGTCGGAAGACCCGTGGAAACTGAAGTCCATCCGACTTCGGTTGACAAGGGCCACCGTACAGAACCTAGTTCTGAACGTGTGATAACGGCAACTCCTAGTGATGTCGGTGCACCAATACCCACACCCCTAACCGTGACGACGGCCTATCTGGAAAATCGCCTTTTTGAGTTCTTTGAATCCGTGACCTTACCACGGGTTCGAGGACTCATTAAGGATGCCATGCAATCAGCATCCACAGACAAAGGCAAGGCACCCTTGGTAGACCAATCGTCACAGCCTCGCCTCATCTCACTACCACCACCACGAGCACCGACTGATCCCAGCCCATACAGCATGCCTCTACTTGAGCTATTCGATGTTGGTATTTCTCGCATTATTTCTCTCGACAATCAGCGGACTCCGGAAGAAGAAGCTTTCTACAAAAAGCTGATTAAAGGTGGAATCATACCTGACCCCACCACATGTCGTCAAGAAGGCTCAAGTCAGAAGCGTCGTCATGACGATCCTGATGACCAAGATCGTCCTGAGGGGGAGAAGAGACCATGAGTCATGCTTCCAGTCACTCGCGGCGGACGAGGGCGCGGGGTCCTAACTCGTGGAGGCGGTTCTTCCCGACAATCCAACCCACCACCAAAGTCCTCAAGGGGCAGACAAGCTACGCCAGGGCCGAACCAGACAACTTCCCTTGACGAAGTCGAATCTGACTCCTTGAGGATTTCCACCCAATCAGTCCAAACAACCACAACCCCACATCTCACAAGCCAGATAAGTCCCCAAACTTCCATTCCATCCCTTCAGATCGACAATCCAGACACCTCAGTCGAAGAACTGTACAATTCACATGATGTTGTGGAGAGGTACATCTTTGGCGAGGAATGGAGAACTCATCCTGTCAATCCAACTATGGCCAGAAACCTTATGGACAATGCTAGATTTTTTCTCTCGAAAGCGAACATTAGTCTAATTCGTCTTGAAGATGAGGAGCTCGAGGAAGGAGAAGACTACGAAGCAGAGATACCCGAACTTCCAGAACTCCTAAAACACACGGTCATAGACGAGGATTGCCCTCCAGATACACACAAAGGAATTGACGAGTTGCAACTTCCATGGAAAAATGTGAAGGTTAATGCTCCTTATCAAGAAGAGATACGAAGAAAAATCTGGAGGAGGGAAGACAGGATCTTGAAGGTGGATGAACTTGACCTCAGAGGTTTAACCCATTTCCCACGACCAAAAGCCATTCAGTACCTGCTGTCTATCCGTCGATCACTGATGTTTAGAGGAAAAGAAACGAACGTCGATGAACTCCGAAGACTTGAGGCAAAACGATCCAGAATCAAACAGATTCTAACCGTTCGAAAGGAGCGATTTGCAGATATTGATTTCCCTATTTACATTGTACGACGTGAAGATCAGCTGAAGAACTGAATGAAGGGGATCTCTCCTATCTCAGAGGTGAAGACATTGATCAATTAGTAGGAGATTATAGGAGGCTTGGAGCACTCAGGACTCCAGAGTTAAAGATGGGCTATGCTTCATTAAAAAGATTCATGTTGCGTCAAGTAAAGTTCAACTCTACACATGACCTCCAAATGGCAATTGAAAGCAACATAAGAAGAGTGAATCTCACGAAGCCCTCTTTTGAAGCACCTGAGTCAGAGAGCTACGGAGAAGGCCATATCTTTGATGGAGAAGACCCTTCGGTAATCTACATCAATTACAAGGGAGAGAAGAGACTGATGAGAAAATCAGAAATCCACAAGTTCTGTGATGGAACTCTCCGTATTATTCTTGCTAAGCTCAAGAGGATCATAGAGGAAATGAGAGAAGTGGAATCTGAAGTGCAAGAGAAGTATCATAAGATGATCGAAATCATCTCCGACAAAATTTCTTTTCGTAGAAGATTGAGATCATATGAATTAAAACTTGGACTCAGAAGATCAGCCTACGAACTTCTGGAACCTCGGCCTCCTCCCCGCTCGAAGAAAAAGAAGACGTGAAGACTTAGATAGGTTTATTTGTAATTTGGACACTTAGGGGGAGAATGTTAGGAATATTATAGAAGTGTCCAAAATATTGTTCTAAGTCTTGTAATTTCTTTACGATGTATTATCTTATGTATTTGGGTTGTGTTTGTAATGGGCTTGTTAGGGGCCCAATAAGCTTAAATACCTCTCAAGGTATTTAAGCTTAAACCCTAACAAGCATTAATCAAGTTTTCAGTCTTGCAAAACTCTCACGTATTCAACACTAAACCTCTATAGCACACTATTCACATATTACGAAGGTTTAATCTGTTGAAGTGTTCTTGGATAATCTGGAATTACACTTCAAGACATGTATCGAACTCGAAGGCTTGGAGAAAGGAAAAGTCCTAAATGGATGAATGGCCGTCGATCTCATGGATGAATGCAGATTGCATCGTCATCCCAGTGCAAACGATAGCACATTGGGTGTTATGCATCGCTGACTGGAGAAAGAAGACGATGACGATATACAACTCCGACGAGTCTTGCGACAATGACATGTGCCACCTTAACAATGCAATGTCGTCACTTCAAGTATTAATCCCAGCGATATTGGTCTTCATAGGATGTATCAAGAGTCGATTTAAGAAATGGACAGTTAAGCGCCATCCGAGGTTCGCCAAGCAGCAAGGAAGGTAAGTTTCATTCCTTATTATTCATTAAATTTTTTAACGACAATTTTTTAATAAGTGTGTAGAATTTCAGGGGAGAATGTGGCGTTCATGTGTTGCGGCAATGAGCCTCATGTTTCGAGATGACGACATCTCCAATCTGACACAGCAGCAAATTATAGATTTTAGGAAATTTTTTACAGTTTGTATATTTCCGTAAGGACTTTTATTCCTGATTTGGTCCAACATGAATGTAATTTTAATTTTTATTCCGTAAATATTTTAGGAAATTTTTTTATGAAAACAACGTTGGCTTGTAAATTATTTTATCTGAAAGTTTTGACAAACAATTCTTTTTTCGTTATGATTAAATTATTTGCTTATGATCATCGAAATTGAAGCTACATCATGAGATTTGACATTACTGTTACTTACACTGACAATATCACAGAAAAAGTAACAGACAATAATCTGACAATAATTGACTAATGATTGTTGACTAAGTTAATATAATTTCCGCACGGGGGCGATCTGCTGATCATGGGACCAAACTTATGCGCACGGGTCCACTTATGCGCACGAGTCCTGTGCGTCAGTTCACGGGTCCCCTGCTAATGAGCACGGGTCCCGTGCGTAAGTTCACGGGTCCCGTACATCCACCGCACGTCATCTTGCGCGGGTCCACAGCTCGGACCACAGAGCTCATGTACGGGGTCCCTGCGATAATATTTGCAATTTTACAGTGTATTAAATAATTTTGAAGTTTGATACAGCCTCCATACGAATATAATACGTCATATGATATCATAGGCCACAAAGGTATGGCCTTTTGCAATTATAAGATACGACTCGATTGTTACATCATAACCAACTCACCAACATAAGGCGAGATGTTGCTATGTAAATTTGCTAAATTATTGTGACATCCAACTTATTCAACAACGTCACATTCAGAACAATAACCAAATAGTGTAATTTTTTTTTGTATACATTAACGACTTGAGTAATATTTTGGTCAAGATTAATTTTTTCGACAAATTTTTCGTCACTAATTTTTTTTAAAGTTTAATATGTACAAAATATATATGTATTATAATTACTGAAGTTATTTTAAAACCCGCGACTGTCCTCACAAATCGAAAAGCACATTAGATTCGACAAGGCATTATGACACCTGAAAAAAGCTGACAAGTTTCAGACAAATAGTTGACCAACCAATAATTGAAAAGTTGTCTGCAAAAGAACACTAATTGATTGACTATAATTAGGTTTTACAAAATTGCGGGACCAAACTTATGCATTAGGGACCAAGCAATATGCGCACAGGTCGCCGCACATGAGCACGGGACCTTCGCGCGTAAGCACGGGACCCGCGCATCCAACGCACATCAGCCGCGGGTCCACTGCGCATGAGCCCCAGGCCACAGCGATAATGTGCGAGGACCCTGGATTATTTTTGTGATTTTACATCAGCTAGCGCGGGTCCACTGCATGTTGTTCTTATGTAAATTAGTTTTGCTCCATTATTGAAACCCATACCCGTTTAAAACACTAATTTTAAAATCCTAACTTTCAGTTCATAACTCTTAGATTATAAAATCATAATTACGTTAATCTAAATAAATATTATTACATAACACTCGTAATTACGTTCTATTACATTAGGAAATCTTAAAAATTTAGAGGTTTTACCTCCTGCTAAATTCCCCAACAGAAGGCAACCGATTTTTCTGTGGTCTCCCACGTTGTCTCTCGCGAGGAGGTGGCAGCTTTCGAAACTTCTTTCAACGTGTTCGGACATCGGCCATATAGTACCGTGGTAAGCTAACTTCCACATTTCCAAGCTGTAATAAGGGTCAACTAGTGAACCCACATCGACGTCAGCATAACCACAAGCAGCAATTTCGTGTGGGCAAGGAATTTGGTCGATGTCTAACGTCTTACAGCTGCATGTACGCATGTGTAGATCGACGACCTCGTTTACGTTGTGGCCGTATACATTATATGTTAGACGTCCAACTTTCGACACATGAAATCTTTGCGACCCAACAAAATGCTCGTGGAGGATCGACTTGACCTTCGGCGTAAACGACGTCAAATTCGTAGCGATAGAAGCTTCGCATGCTCTTCGCTGCTTACTAACCAAGCTGATGTTAATCGGTGAATCGAACCCAACAATTCTATAATTGGAAGTTCTCTACCGCGCGTAGAGCCGCATTTATTGACTCCGATCCATTGGTCGTCATGATGTTGTATCTCGATTTGGAACAATATGTCCTCGTGCACCGTTCCATTGCAATCTCGTCAAGATATCGACCCGCTGACTCGAATTTTTCACGCAGAGCTTTGTATTGTGCATCACACTCGGCCTTGGTGTCGGCATTCGCTACCCGCTAGAGAATGGGGCACACACCCTTGTCTGGCGTTTTCGTCTTCGGATTTTGCTGAATGTGCCATGTGCAGAAACCGTGAAACGAATTGGGAAACACAGCAGGGACGATCTTTATACCGTGGTTTCGGTCAGAAATAATGACGAGTTCATTACTGTCCGATACGAAACGACTCAATCTAGTGATAAACCACGTCCAAGATTCGGTTCCCTCCGAGTCAGCAAGACCCCGTGCGAGCAGGTATTGATGGTAATCGCCATCTTGCGCCGTAGCAATGAGCAAAACTCCTTTATATTTTCCCTTAAAAAAAGTTGCATCGATAGATACGACTTTGCTCATGTATGCAAATCCCCTAACGCATGCTGATCGAGCGGATCGAGTAATAAAAATAAAACGAATATCGACAGACTATCTTACGATCAACAGGCAAGTGTACCTATCGAAAATAGTATAGAAGTGGCAAGTATTCGAGTATCGAACCCAAAGGAACTATATACTTTAGAAAACCGTCGTTTAAATATTCTAGTAAATATTTTTGGTTTGATAAAAATATAAACAACGATAAACTAAACAAATGATAAATATGAAATAACGATAATGGGGTTGGAACGACTTTATGAAAGCGAAAGTATTTGAGACTTTGAATCCCCCTAGCTCAATCGAACAACAAACAAGCTATCTATTTTTAGCTATCTATTAGACCGTGAGAATTCCTATGGTATGTATACGAGTTTCTACGATTGGGCGAAACTGCGCTTACTCGCTTCGACTCGTAACAACTAGTCCACGTCTTAAGTAGCTGGGCAAGCTTCCCTAACTTACTTAATCGCAGACCGCAATAAATAAATATGAATCCCGCTATTAGATTTGACTCTAATCCGCCAGGGTAGTTCAACCTATCTCTAGCGATGAGTTTATCCCGCTCGATTACGAGTGGTCTAATCGTCGCCCCTATCTCGAGCGTAGCGTACGATTTCCCAACAATTATTTCGACCACATAGACATAATCAAAATAATAGCAATAAATCGTAATCGAGTCGTAATAATAGCCAAAACAATAATACTTTAAACGCAAGTACGATATCGCTAGGGTTCATCTAATCTCAAATACGACAAGATTTAACTACTCATATGAAGTATTAACACGACGGAGAACGTAAATGACAAAGAGAAAAATATAATTTCTTCCCTGAATTACGCCTTCGGGGTTAATCCTCCTTTGAGTAATTTCGTCGAGCAGATAGTGGGCGAACCACTTCAACCTTTTCCTTGCCCTTCTTTTGTACTGCTCACGGTTCTTACTCTCAGCCCAGACAGTAGCACCTCGTCGCCCTTCGCAGCCCAGCCGCTGAAATCAGTTCGTCAAAGCCCACGACTGCCTTGCTCACTCCAATTCACGCAGAGCTGCCTCGCTCGTGACTGCTTCGCTGCGCCCGTTCCTCTATGATGAAATTGCAGCCCCGAGCAGCACCAAGAGCGGCGAGCTCGGTTCCTACGCGGTCGTGTTTCAACGCTCTGCCAAATATTGCTTCGGGTGGCCTCGAACGTGAGCTTTGAGGGATGTGTATGCGTGTATATGGTCTCGTCCTTCGCAGCCCAACACTTCATTTATAGATGATGGAGGAGACAATAATCTTTGTTTGGATGCTCCAATAACGGCTTGAAATCTTTGAAGTCTTCGAACTGATTCTCTCAAATCTTCGCATTGAATAAGCAACGTGCGTGTTGAATCAATGGCTGCGCTGAAGGACTTTTTTCCACTTGATGCGTATGTGTGTATCTATTATAACATGTAGATGGGCTTGGCCTTTATTGGGCTTGGAACAGATGGGCTGACTTTTATTCTTCGGCCCAATTGTTTTTGGACCGATATTTGGTTCGACGGTTCCTCAGGTCCGAGCATTCTCGGTTGTAACTTTTTCTCAAAATATCTGTCAAAATCAAATATAAACGTAGTACGTATGATATCGAGGGATATTCAAATAAATAGCAACAATATTACGCTTTTACGGGGTATAAAATACGATATAAATTTCATTTATCACATGCGTCGTATGCTAAAAACATATATGTGAACCTCCTTTCTTCATCCATCTCTCAATCTGTGATGCTGTCAACATTGCTTGCCTCAACGCATCCAAGTAGGCCGGAAGTAAACCGTAACAATCGTCCCTGTTACCGACTAATTCGTCCGATGCTAGTTGCTTGCATTTTCAAGCCTTGTAGTATGAGACATCTACTCGCCTGTTCTGCATCATCGACATGATCGACTTGGGTGGCGGAATGTCTTTAGGACCGGTGAAATGTTCCAACAGAACTTGGGATACAACTGACGAACTTCCTTGTCGATGTCTACGGCGACGATGAGAAACCCCGCATGTGTGCTTGCCGCAGTACGTTCGAATTGAGAAAAAGGGAAGTCCTTGTCCTGTGCAGCTCGTACTCGCCATGTGCATCATTCGCTTGCGCATTTCGCTTGTACATCGTCATTATTATTTTCCGAAGCATAATGTTCCTCGGGTTGTTCGAATGTATCATCTTCATTCTCATTTTGATTCTCGCACTGTCCGGTTTGATCTTCTTGAAAACCCTCGTATTCAGAATGATGGTAAGAATGGTAGTTAGATGTGTCGCTCATTTGCGTTGCACTGCTCTATTAGACCGACGTTGAAATTCGATTCATCATTAAGATGAGCTTGTGGTGGTGTGGCAGTGACAAAGGACGCAACCTCAACATGTTGCGCGGGTTTTGACTGTGGACCACCAAAACCAAGGTATGCACATAATCCGTAGTCATTCTCGATGTAGATGGGTCGTGGGAAATCGTAAACTACGCTAGGCATATAGCTTAACGTGAGTTTAGAATTGTTGCTCGTAGTGACAAAACCTTTACAATCTCATCCTTCACGTCATCTAACGTGCATGTTTCCTCATCGACCAATATTGATTGCCATCTATGAGTAGGAAGAACACCACTTCGAGGCATTGTCCATGCCAATTATCCACTGATCCTCGACTTGGAATACAATGTTAGTGATCGTCCTGATTACTCCATGCAATAGAAGTAAAATTTATTAGAACCGTAGCCCTACTTGCGAAAACCAATTAAGCTTGCGAAACCCTAGTTTGCAAAAACCCTAGTTTGCAAAAACCCTACTTTTCGAAAATGTTATTTCGGATGCTGTGTGTTTGCTAACTTCATTTCGAGCATAATTAAAGCCCTAACAGATTGCAAAATCCTAACAGCTTTCGAAAACCCTAACAGCTATCGAAAATCCTAACACATATATCGCGGGACCCTTGCAATGCAGCTGGGGACCCACGTACTGATGCTCGAGACCCCCACATATAGCTCTCAGGTGCGCGGGAACAAGCCTAGTGCACGGGACCCAACCTCTAGAGCGCGGGACCATGACCTAGTGTGCGGGACCCATGCCCTAGTGCGCGACCCATGCACTGATGCGCGGGACCCAGCACCAGCGCCTGGGGCCCTTGAACTGATGCCCGGGTCCTGTGCTCTAGCGCGCGTGGACCCGTGCTCCAGTGCGCGCGCCCCCTACACTGATGCGCGGCACCCCGTCACCAGCGTTCCGCGACCTTGAACTGATGCCCAGGTCCCGTGCTCTAGCGTGCGCGGACCCGAACTCCAGTGCGCGCGGACCCTGCACCAACGTGCGGGGACCGTGAAATTGTGCACGGGGCCCTAGATCTAATGCACGGGGTCAGGTTCTATGAAGCATGACCAAGAGTTTCGTCTTTCGGACTGGAAAAATTCGTGGCCAAACATCATCTCTTTGACACAATCACGTGATTTCGAGGGTTAAAATTCGTAATGCGAAACGAAAAAAATTATTGTAAAGAGTTAGAGCTGGGTATTTCCTTCCAGACTTGTTTCGCAGACTTCGAGCTCAACTTAGTGACGAAAACGAGGCTGCTTTTTCTCTAGAAACAATGAAGAAAAAAGGATGGATCGATCTGGGTGGTTATAGTGATTTTACGTGCTGTTGTGCGTTTAAATGGGATTTCGTTTCTTTTATATAGATACAGACTGTGTATGTATATTTATTTTTCTTTTTCTTTTATTTTTAGTTAATTAACGAGGGTTTAAAGAAGATGATTAACGGTTAATTAAAATGAAGGCCATTGACCAAACAAAACGTCAACGAGGCTATTTTTTTAACATTGACTGAGTCAAGGGCTATTTTTTTAAAAGACCCGGGATTTTGTGAGATGTAATGACCAACTCCATAAATAATTAGAAAAAAAAACTCGAAACGTATTATGCTTCCTTTGCATGGAAAATAAAGAAACGACGAAATTGTTTGACATATGGGTCGACGTGTCTGGCTGCAATTCATTGCTGCAAGGAGTTTCTGGCCTTTTTGTAATTTGATAAAATAATTGAAAATAGAGAATAGTAAGAGTTTTCGGGAAATTAAAAGAAACAAATACAAAATGGTCTCCAATGTTTACCACCATACCAATTTAGTCTCTCGAGGTTGGCGCTTTTGAACCAAATTGGTCATTGGTTAGATGGCCGTCAATTTGGATAGAATATTGACACGCGTCGATGTACGATTGAAACTTAAAAACCGTAAGTTAAAAAAGGGAAAAAAATTTCAAAAAATTTAAAAAAAAAAGAAAATAAAACATAAATAATCAAATTAAAAGAAAATGAGACAAAAAGATTAAAAATAAAAATAATAAATTAGAAAATAAAAAATAAATGTATTTATTGAAAACAAAAATTAGTGAAAACGAAAATAAGGATACAAATGCCACTAGAACTTTCCAGAATCAGCGACCTTCTCCCGGCCGAGTTAACAAGGAAGCAATCGTTCCAGTATTTTTGTTAAAACAAATTCAAGAATTGTGACAATTGTGTCCTCGTTAATTTGGCAGGGACAGAGTTAGAAATTTCATAACTATGAATCAAACCCCATCACTTGAATAAAATTACACTAACATCCCCACTAGACAAAAGACCTAATAATGTATGGTAAATATTTCTACTCTATAATTTTCTTTTAAAAGGTAGACGGGCCAGCCCGCAATCCACCCCGCGTGCAGTCACATTTGACAGCTCTAATCATAGTAACCTTTTGGTGTATCAATTGTATCTATAACTAGAATTTAACCACTTAAGTTCTTTAATTTAGTTCTTATTATACCCCCACCAGCCAATTTTATTTTCTATAACGTTGATTCAATAAAAATTTCATTTAAAGTTAACACTTAAAAGGCTTTTTTCTAAGTGTGCTTTTGTCAAATTTAACAAAATCGAGCAAATCTTGCTTATGGTAGTGGCTTCGCCTCTAATAGAAGCGACGTTGCGCCTAATACCCACAACGACTGGGTGGCCCGACAACGAAGGGGCCTGTGTTTTCAAAAATGCTTTGGGCCCATTTTCGGCCCAACCTCTCGCGGTGTCGCAGTTAATGGATAGTGTTTTAGACACTCCTTTGATCGTTAGCAGTTTGGAAATTATATATGATAAGCTTTCACGACCGGTGCGATTGCACTGTCGTATTCTAGAGAAGTTGGATACAAACGTTTTGTGGAGTTTATAGTTAGATCTCAGAAGATAGACACACTTGATCACGACTCTTGTAGAGAGGTGGAGAGAAGAGAAGCATACGTGCCACTTGCCGGTGGGGAGGCGACAGTTACAGATGACATTGGTATTCTGTGGGGAACTGATGGTTCTCGTTTGCCTCGACAAAGACATCAATGTAATTAAGAATTATGCGAGCTCGATATCACTAGACATTCGTAAGAGCTTTTCATACACCCGAGAGTAGGCTTGGCAATGGGGTGGGGATCCGCCCCCAACGAGGCGGGGAATCCCCGATATTTTATCCATGCGAGGCGGGGAGGGGGCATGATTTTGCCCCGAGGGGATCCCCGCCAGCTCCCCGCCCCGCCCCCGCTACTATTATATTATTTAAATAATATTTGTTATATACAATTTATATAAATAATAGAAATAGCTTATATATTAATATAATTTATACAAATATATTTGTTAATCCCAAGTTATATTATTTTGATAATATTAAAATACTATACAAATAATATATTTTATTTATACATTATAGCATAAATGTTATTTTTTTAAAAGAAAATAGTGGGGCAGGGAATCTCCGCGGGGACGGGAATCCCAGCGGGGGCGGGGATGGGGCTGAATTTTCCCCGATTATGGGGGACGGGGACAAGGATTAGATCCTCGTCCCCGCCCCGTTGCCATCCCTACCTGATAAGCAACCCCGATCTATTTCACCCGAGACCCCGAATCCCAAAGTCGCACAGCGTCGATCGCAACGTACGGAACAATTCATGGATTGAAAGATGCCACGAATGGATGTGTAAAGCCGTACGATAAGTCTCAGATCTATTCTCACAATGCACTGCTTTTGCAAGAGATAGACGATGTTCGAACGTCGAACGAAAGAGTAACAAAGACTCGAAGAGATTCAATAAAGAACTCGAATTATATATATCAAAGTTCTTGAAATTTATAGTCTGACCCTCTTTTTTCTGAGTTGCTATGAACATGATCTTCTCTTCTTCAAGAACATTTAATATGAGCGTGTTAAGTTTTTCTTTGAAGTTCTTTGCTCGAAATCTTGTTACGGGCCGGGTCGGTATTTGAATATTCAACTTAGCTTGCTTCTGATTGGACTCATTCACATCATCCCCCTCTTCTTGAAAAGGATTTGTCCTCAAATCATCACTGAAATCAAAAGTTGATAAATCAGAGACATTGAAAGTGGTACTAACATTATACTCACCTGGGAGATCAATTTTATAGGCATTGTTATTGATCCTTTCGACGACTTGGAAGGGTCCATCGCCTCGGGGGAGCAGCTTTGACTTTCTTTTCTCCGGAAATCGCTCTTTTCGAAACCAAACCCAATCACCTGGCTCAAATATGACCTCTTTGCGCCCTTTATTAGCATGGCGCGTGTATTGCTCTGTTTCGTCGTCCAATGTTGAGTCGTGCAGTCTCATGTAGTTGCTAACCATCTCAGCCTTGCACGCCCCATCTAAGTTAACTCGCTCATCCATAGGTATAGGTGAGAAGTCCAAAGGAGTGAGTGGATTGAACCCATAAACAATTTCAAAAGGCGAAAACTTAGTTGAAGAATGTATAGCACGATTGTAAGCAAACTCAACGTGTGGCAAATAGTCTTCCCAAGACTTAATATTATTCTGAACAATTACTCATAGTAAAGTAGATACTGTTCGATTTACTACCTCGCTTTGCCATCAGTTTGGGGGTGACAAGTAGTCGAATAAAAGCTTAGTACCAAGTTTACCCCATAATGTCTTCCAAAAGTAGCTTAGGAACTTCACGTCTCCATCCGAAATGATGGTGCGAGGTACTCCATGTAGGCGAACAATCTCTTGAAAGAATAAATCTGCAATATGAGAAGCGTCTGTCCGTTTTAATGCAAGGAATAAAGTGTGCCATTTTTGAAAACCTGTCGACCACTACAAAGATGGAGTCTCGTCCTTTCTTGTCCTCGGCAAACCTAGCACAAACTCCATTGAAATATCTACCAAGGTGAATGAGGAATAGGTAAAAGGTGTATATAAACCGTGTGGTTGAACTTTTGATTTTGCCTGGCGACATGTGGTACAATTACTACATATTCGCTCGATATCGCGCTTCATACGAGGCCAGTAGAAATGTTCTTGGACAATTCCTAGAGTCTTTGCAATCCAAAATGGCCCATTAAACCTCCCGCATGGGCTTCCCTAATGATTAACTCTCGAATAGAACAATTAGGCAAACACAATTTATTAAGTCGAAATAGATAGCCATTCTGCTTAAAGTAATCACCATGCTCCCTGCGCACACTTAGAAAATAATTCACTAAAATCTTGGTCTGTAAAACCCTTGATGTACTCAAAACCAAGTATTTAGCGTCTAATGTTGAAAGTAACATATACCTGTGAGAAAGGGCATCGACCACCACATTCTGTTTACCTTGTTTATACTTGACGACGTATGGAAAAGGCTCGAGAAATTCCATCCAGCGTGCATGGTTTTATTTAGTTTGTGTTGGCCCTTCAGGTACTTAAGCAATTCGTGATCAGTGAGAACCACGAACTCATTAGGTAGGAGGTAATGCTGCCATGTTTCGAGAGCTCGAACTAATGCATACAATTCTTTGTCGTAGGTAGGGTAATTAAGTGTCGTGCCCTAACTTCTCACTGAAGTACGCAATTGGCCGTCGATCTTGCATAAGAACAACCCCGATTCCTACACCGGATGCATCACACCCAACTTCAAATGGCTTATCAAAGTTAGGTAATGCTAGGCAAGGATGGTTGGATAACTTCTGCTTCAGTGTTTCAAACGCCTCCTCCTGTGCCGATCCCCATATGAATGCTTGATTCTTCTTGTTTACCTCCGTTAAAGGGGCAGCAATAGTACTGAAGTCTTTTACAAAGCGGCGGTATAAACTCGCCAACCCGTGAAAGCTTCGAACTTGCGCAACATTCGTTGGGGTCGGCCACTGTTGTATAGCTTTTACCTTTTCATCGTCAACCTGTACTCTTGTTGAACTCACAACGAAACCCAAGAAAACAACATGATTGGTGCAAAATAGGCACTTATCAAGGTTAGCATAAAGGCATTCTTTTCGTAGTACGATAAACACTTCCCGCAAATGCATTATGTGGTCATCTAAAGTCTTACTATAAATAAGAATATCATCAAAGTAGACTACCACAAATTTGCCAATGTATGAACGTAAAACATGATTTGGCCGAGGTTGAAGACTTCTTCTTGAAGTACTTCTTGCTCATCATTTGTCCAATGAGAGCTAACTGCTTTCCAAGGGCTTTCATGTTCGGCTCTATGTCGTAGCCCGATTCATCTTCCGACTCCGATGATGAAGGTGGCCTAACGATCTTTTCTTTTCTTGATCTTGTGCTGCTCTTCTCCGAGACTAAGGCAACCGTGTCATTGGTTTGTTTACTATTCTGCTCTTTGATAATCTCTCGGATATCATCCTCATGTTGAGCTAGATTATCGAACACGGGATGGACATCCAACTCTTCGAGATCTTTATTTTGTCGTATTTGTGTGGATATTTTCTTTCATTCCGTGGGCAGAGAAGATAGAAATCTAATGTTTGTTTTCATGTTTGTCTTTGTTATTTCTATCTTCCTCATCTCGTTGAGAAGAGTGAGGTATCGTTGGTAGATTTCGTATAGGCTCTCCTCCGGCTTCGCTTTGAAGGAGTCGTGTGCAGTGAGAATGTTTGCCTTCTTGGCCTTTATGCCAACTTCGGTCCTTTGCATCATCCTATGCAGCTCATCCCACATCCCTTTAGCCGATGAAAGGCTGTCGATTTGTCTGTATATATCGTTGGGGATCCCCTGTATAAGGGTATTCATGGCTACTAGATCAGCCTTAGCTCGAGCTCTTTCCTCCAGAGAGTATTCTCTAGGCTCCTTTAGTCCCCTAGAAGCTGGAATTACTGGAGTAGCTGATTCGTCCCCGGGCACATGAACCCAGAACTGTGTCGGTCCCTCTTCAAGGGACTGCAGTAGATTTTCGGCTTGATCTTTTAGAGCTATGAAATTCAGGAAGCGGCTTCTCCACACTGTGTATTCGCCTCTTTGCAAGATCGGCGGACGGTTGTCATTTCCGAGTGAGTATGCATCCATGTTTGTATTGTAGTGTTCGAGTTGTTGAAGGATCTTCGTTGATTGTTTTGAAGGATGAAAATGATGTAAAGTGCTTCACAAGTGACAAAATTAGTTAGTAGCGTTTGATTCGAAAATTAGATCGACAATTATTTTCGATTCAATCTTTGAAGTTTGATTGAAATTAATTTCGTCGATATAGAATGTATTTACTGTTTTCGTGCGAGAAATTTTGCCAGCGAGATATTTTACGAGCGAGAAAAATTGCTTAAAATCATTTGGTTGAGAAAAATTTTTTGATCGTGAATTTATTTCGATTGTAAAGAAACAGTACGTTAGTAAGTTTCTCGACAAGTCAAAATAAATCTGTTGACTAGAAAAGTTTCTCGCGTGTAAATGATTTTCGCCTGGTCAGACGTTAAATGTTTGACTGAAAAAGTTTTTTGAGAGAAAGTTTTTTACGCATGGCAAGTCAAAATTAGTCTCTCTCGAAAAAGTTTTTCGCTGAATAATGCTCGAGAAATATTTCTAACTAAAATCGTTTCTGCTCATGATGATTCTAGCGCTGACTTCGTATTCTGACCGAGAAAAATTTTCGCGCCAAGTTTTTCGATCGAGAAACTAATCCGATCGCAAACCCTAGCGAGAAAAATTAGGACAATCGAGAAAAATTCACAGAATACGTTTAACACAAATTCGAGCAAAAACAAGGAATTAGACAGTGAAATTTCAGGTAATCGCTCGCAATCGAGTACTAATCACGCACGAACAAACAATTAAACACGTTATGAATCAAAATATATAGAATTTGATCAAAATCAGAACGTGTTCTTCATGTTCTTCGTCAACAGTAAAATTCCAGAATCAAGTTAATCCTCAATTCGACGTTCAAACAGCTACAGATTTGATCGTAATAAACATTTAGCACTTAACTTAGCACAGAAACATCAAATTCAAGTCAATTAAGCACATAATTAAGCTATTGGATCGAAAATCTTTTCGCGCCAAATATGTTCTTCGATGGAACAGTGTTCGATATAAAATTTCGATCCAATTCTAACAATTTACGATTCAAAACAGAACGAATCCGCTCTGATACCAATTGTTAGGTCCTTAGATTAACAACTCTACGATCCTAGGCTAGAACCATAGCATTTCGATCGTTTAGATGATCTATTGAATTCGATCGGAAAACTCAAAATAAGAACACGAGAGAGAATTCAATTAGAGTGAGAAAGTTACTGTTGTTTCTCTCTCTAGAAATCGATTTGCAAGCCCTTCGGATCAATTCTCTAAACTTTCTCTATTCAGCTCAATTCATTTACAAATATTTATACCAACAATCTTGGTATGAATATCTAACTAGTCCTTAATATAAAGACTAATGTAAGTAAAGCCCCTAATTACAAGGACAACTAATGAAATCAAGCACAATTACAAATGATATTCTACAATAGCCCCTAAGAAATCCTAATAAGAATAATACGATATATATATATATATATATCTCCTCATATTTTTTTGCTGCAATTTACTACTTTTCGTTTTTTTTGCAATATATATGTTTTTTCTTTTTTTTTATTTTCGTAGAATTGTTTTTTTTTCTTTCTCTTTTGCAGATATTTTTTTTTTTGCAGAGATTTTTTTTCGCATATGTTTTTTTTTTGTGAAGAACGAGAAGACAAAAAATAGAATATAAAGAACGAAGAAACCTCTGATTTTGTTATGCAAGAGGTTGATGTTGCGCCTTCTTGATTTCTTCGAACGAACTTAGATAACGAACCAAACGTGGATTAGGCTCTGATACCACTTGATAAGGAACTCCGATCTATTTCACCCGAGACCCCGAATCCCAATGTCGCACAGCGTCGATCGCAACGTAGGGAACACTTGATGGATTGAAAGACGCCACGAACGGATGTGTAAAGCCGTACGATAAGTCTCAGATCTATTCTCACAACGCACTGCTTTTGCAAGAGATAGACGATGTTCGAACGTCGAACGAAAGAGTAACAAAGACTCGAAGAGATTCAATAAAGAACTCGAATTATATATATCAAAGTTCTTGAGATTTATATTCTGACCCTCTTTATTCTGAGTTGCTATGAACATGATCTTCTCTTCTTCGAGAACCTTTAATATGAGCGTGTTAAGTTTTTCTTTGAAGTTCTTGCTCGCAATCTTGTTACGGGCCCGGTCGGTATTTGAATCTTCAACTTAGCTTGCTTCTGATTGGACTCGTTCACATCACTACCCGAGAGTGTTGATAATATTCGTTTTTCATCCCAACAATTAAAGATAAAGAAGTGTTATCTACGGAAGTCATGTCGTACAACATGCTAAGAAATTTACGAAATTGGTTCCGTGACGAATTCATCGATAACAGACGGGTTGAAGACTATATCGAATGATGTATTATTCATGTACGATTTCACCCCAAAATACACAAGTACTTGAATTTCTGGACATCGTATTGAATATATATGAGTTTTCATGGAGGATTTAAATAACGGATTTCGTCATGCTTAATAAACACGACGTCGCGCCCATTATCCTTGAGGATGAGCTTTACTACAGAAAACGCATGAATATGTAGTCCCATCACGGCTTAATTAAATTATGTGCCGCTCCCGTGAAAACAATATTTTCAGAATGGGCGGATAAGTGTGTGGCAGGACGCGGCGATGCGTTTAGCCGCGATTTGCTAGATTTTTTAAAATTTCAAAATTAACGACTTTTTTTAAGAGAAAAAACGCATTATTTTATTAAAAAGCCCCTTAGTGATATAGTAATATAATAATCTTTTTATGTTTCTCAAGCGTTGAGACCAAGGTTTTGAAAACCGGACCGAACGGCCGGTTTAGACCGAAAGCCAGCGAAATGGCCGGAAATCCGATCTGATTCCGATCCGGTCTAAGCTATCTCCAAAAAAAGGAAAGAAAATGACAATATAATGCATAAAAATTAATTAAGTTGTAGATATTTTATTGTGGTCTAGTGGTAAAGTCGTGTGTTTTATCTAAGTAGGCCTTAGGTTCGAATCCTTTAGACTCCATATGTTTTTTGTTTTACAACTAATGGACTAGATTTTTAATTTTTATTTTATTTTGACCCAAATTTTATAGATATAATTTCTGGAGCCCTTGGTATAATTAATTTCAACTACCAAGACAATGTACTTTATACCCTCAATTTTATAAAATTCTAATATATAAAAAAGTTACTAAATAAACATCTATATAATCTATGTTATTTAGTTGATTCAATCAAATATCTTAATTATATTTATAGATACCAGTTTGACTCGGTTTGATTCCGATTTTATACTGGTTAAACTACTAAATCATAAGCCACTAAAATTTGCGGTCCCAGTTTGATCCGATTTCAAAACCATGATTGAGACGACGTCCACGGTAATGAGCTGTTTCTTGAAAAACTTAGGATCGCTCGTCATCATCCCATTCGACGGTTTAAAAATGCAATCGATACTCTATGAAACATCTAGTTATGATAACAACCTAAATTTAGTAGGGTGATTTACATTTATAGGCATCCGCTTGGAAGTGATTTACAAAAGTAGGCACGTCTCCGTTTCCATTTTATTTTTACATTTTTTTTAATTGCTTGTGATATTTCTAATTTATTTTTATTTAAATTTATCAAACCAACCGAACACCGAATTTCAACTGGCACCGAATATGCAACCGATTTGTTTGGTCTCTAATTCTTACAATTTTGGCTGGTTAGTTGAAGCCAATTAAAAAAGTTCGGTAAATATTATAATCTAACAAAAGATTCGAAACTAAAACTTTTGTTATCTGTAAATACTGTAAATAGGCCCTATTTTCATTTCATGCTATCTATTGCTTTTGGATAAATAAACATGAATCAATTCCAAATCAGTTGTGGAATCAAAACTAGTTTCGGTCTTATTCAGACTATAAATTTTATATATTCGATTACATATTAATTTGTTCATATAGTAGTTGGAGGTTATAATTATTGGTCTGGCTCTTGTTTTGATTTGGCCTAAATCAATCTATTTCTTTGGATTATTGGGTCGATTTCGGTTTTTGAATCGATTTGTAATTTGCGAATACGATTTTTTTGAATAAAAATTTCTAATATAACAGAACGATGGAACAATTTAAAACAAATTAAATGTGGATTTTAATTTATTTTTCATTTGGATGAGTTAACCTCTATTTACTTTTGTCATTAATGTGATTATAAAATTATTCATGATAAGAAAATAGAATAAAATAAGTCTATTTATTAATAACTTTGTGTATATAATAAATTTAATTCAAAATTTTAGAAAAATGCCTATTTTTGTAACAAAAAACACACAATGCCTATTTTTGTTATCCATACTTGGTCAAGTGCCTAGAAATGTAATTAACTCAATTTAGTGATGGGAAGGTGGGTTGAATGGGTTGGTCACCAACCCACTTCACCTACCCATTAGTAATAATAATATTTAATTATATTATTATATTGTATTAGTAAGGCTTTTGCCTATAAAAGGGGAGCTAATGAGGCATTAGAGAACACACCAAAACACACCAACACCAATAGAAATAGAGAGAGGAAAGAAATAGAGGGTAGAGAAAAATAGAGGGTTTGTTCGGTATCTGCTCCGACTATAAAGAGAGATAGTGAGTGTTTTCTCCTTTATAGATTGAGAGGTTGTAACCCCTATTTTTACCCCAGTAATAAATTTCTACCTCGCCCGTGGTTTTTTACCCCAAGTTAAAAAGGGGTTTTCCACGTAAATTCCCGTGTTCCATTTATCCTCACAGTCATTTCCAATTTCGTTAAGCTGTCCATTACGCAACAAGTGGTATCAGAGCCAGCCCTGATTGATCGATTGTGCTCTGTGGTTGCAGCTTTGTCCGATCTTCCACATTAGAAAGGATATCGAAAAGGTTTATCGTTACGGAAGAGTTTTTTGACAAGTCGTAGTAATAGACTGTGTAAGTAAGTTCTGTCTAGGTGGCTGGTGCCAAGCGAACACATAGTGACCCCACAAGATCTCATCTGGGAATTTACTTAGAAGGGTAATTTTGTCTTGAAAGCTGGTCGCTACCCTTTCTGCAAACTATCTGATCAGTACTATTTGGCTGGACTGTTGACGATAGCGACGTGGGAAAAAATGGCAGCTAAAAATTAAATTGAGAAATTCAACGGGAAAAACTACTCACTGTGGAAAATGAGGATAAAGGCAATTTTACTCAATGAAAATTGTCTGGAGGCGATCACTGGCAGACCAACAACTATTACAAGTGATGCCAACTGGAGGAAGATGGACGGGTGGGCCATCGCCAATATTCATCTAGCATTAGCAGATGATATATTATCAAGCGTCGAAGAGAAAACTAGTGCGAAAGAAATTTGGGACCATCTTGAGAAGCTGTATCAAGTCAAGTCACTCCACAGCCGAATTTTCTTGAAAAGAAAATTATACCATCTACGAATGGAAGAATCTTCTTCAATGACCGAGCACATCAATAAGTTGAATACTCTGTTCTCTCAACTTAAAGACTTGGACTACAAAATAGAGCCAAGTGAACGTGCTGAGCTTCTACTGCAAAGCCTGTCAGACTCCTATGATCAACTCGTCATCAATCTGAGCAACAACCAAGTTTCGGGAAAACTTATCTTCGACAATATTGCAGCTACGGTTCTCGAAGAAGAAAGTCGGTGCAATAACAAAGAAGACAAGTTGATACGTCCCAACAGGCGGAAGCATTGGCAGTAACGAGGGCAAGATCAGGAGCACGTGGTCCAAACATGAGTCGAAAACGGCCAAGACCCGGAGAGTCTGGTCCAAGTGGGAGTCAAAAACGGCAAAGCCTTGTTACAAAAAATAAGAAGGTTATAAATGTTACCACTGTGGCAAGAAAGGTCATCTGAAGAAAGATTGTTGGGCTCTAAATAAAAATCCCAATGCCCAAGGAAACGCCGCCAACACTACCGACGATGGAATTGCCTTGGTGTGTGAAGCCGCAACCACTATCGCTGAAAATGGAAGATTCAAGGACGTGTGGCTCATGGACTCAGCAGCTACTTTCCACATGACCTCTCGAAAGGAATGGTTTCATCAATACGAGCCAACTTTTGGAGGGTATGTCTACAGCTGCAATGACCAAGCGCTGAAGATTGTCGGGGTCGGTACGATTCAAATAAAGATGTACGATGGCACTGTGCGTACCATCCATGCTGTCCGACATGTGGAGGGCTTGAAGAAAAATCTGTTGTCCGTGGGGCAACTGGATGATCTTTGTTTCAAAATTGAATTGGAGAATAAAATCATGAGGGTCTCCAAAGGGGCACTGGTGGTGATGAAGGGAGAAAATATAGCTGCAAATCTATACAAGCTGAAGGGACAGACTCTGCAAGAAGGGCAAGCATCTGTTGCTACGACAAGTTCAAATGAAAAGTCTACAATGACTTGGCACAAGAAACTTGGTCATATGTCTGAACAAGGCATGAAAATTCTTGCGCAAAAGAATCTACTTCCTGGTCTCACGACGGTGACGCTACCATTCTGTGAGCATTGTATTGTGAGCAAGCAGCATCGCCTGAAGTTCTCCCCATCAAGTTCTAGAAGCAAAGGAATTCTAGAATTGATTCATTCTGATGTATGGCAAGCACCGGTTGCGTCCCTGAGAGGAGCTAGCTACTTCGTATCATTCATAGACGACTACTCCAGGAGATGCTGGGTGTACCCAATCAAGAAGAAGGACGACGTGTTCCCTACCTTCAAAACTTGTAAGGCGCGAGTTGAACTTGAAACCGACAGAAAAATCAAGTGTCTCCGGTCAGATAATGGAGGGGAATATATTGGCAAAGAATTCACTGAATTCTGCAAAATTGCGGGCATCAGAAGACAGTTCACCACGGCGTACACTCCACAACAGAATGGAGTGGCAGAGCGGTTGAATAGGACCCTGTTGGAAAGAACAAGGGCTATGTTGAGAACTGCGTGCCTGGAAAAGAAGTTCTGGGCAGAAGCGGTCTGTACTGCCTGTTATGTGGTGAATCGGGCTCCATCTACTGCTATAGAGATGCGAACACCGATGGAAATGTGGACTGGTGCACCTGCAGACTATTCAAACCTCCATATATTTGGAAGTTCAACGTACGCGATGTACCACAACCAAGAAACGACGAAGTTGGATCCAAAGTCCAGGAAATGTCTATTCTTGGGGTACGCTGATGGAGTAAAGGGGTATCGCTTGTGGGATCTCACTGACCACAAAGTGATTATCAGCAGAGATGTTATCTTCCTGGAAGATAGCGATGAGGAGCAAGTCGAAAATGATAGTAGTTCAAAAGGTGTGATAGAGACTACACCGACGAAAAGAAAATTGGAGCAATATAATTCTTCTGAAGCTGAGCCGGCGCACGAAGAGCTAAACCCAGTCGAATCTGAATTACCGGATCTCTGGCGGTCATCACGCGAGCGTAGGCCGCCTAGTTGGCACTCAGATTACGAGATAGGGAGCAATCTTGCATACTGTTTTCTAACTGAGGATGGAGAGCCAACCACTTTCCATGAAGCACTGAATAATTCAGATGCGAGTCAGTGGATTTCAGCAATGCAAGAGGAAATGGAAGCTCTCTATAAAAATAAGACATGGGAGTTGGTGTCATTACCGCAAGGAAGGCAACCCATTGGCAACAAATGGGTGTACAGAATCAAGCGGAATGGTGATGACCAGGTAGAGCGCTACCGTGCTAGACTGGTTGTAAAGGGATATGCTCAGAAAGAAGGGATTGACTTCAACGAAATTTTCTCACCGGTGGTTCGACTAACAACAGTCAGGGTGGTCTTGTCAATGTGTGCTACATTCGACTTGCATCTTGAGCAGCTGGATGTAAAGACGGCCTTTCTCCATGGTGATCTGGATGAAGAAATATATATGCTTCAACCAGAAGGTTTCGAGGAACAAGGAAAAGAAGATTTGGTTTGCAGACTGATCAATTCTCTCTACGGGCTCAAACAAGCACCTCGATGCTGGTATAAGAGATTTGACTCCTTCATAATGAGTCTTGGCTACAACAGGCTATATTCAGATCCTTGTGCATATTTCAAGAGATTTGGCGATGACGATTTCATCATGTTGCTGTTTTACGTCGACGATATGCTGGTGGTAGGACCCAACAAAGGTCGTTTCGCCGACTTAAAGACTCAACTGGCTAGTGAATTCGAAATGAAGGACTTGGGGCCAGTAAACAAAATCCTTGGTGTGCAAATATCTCGAGACGAAAGCAAGCGGAAGATTTGGCTTTCCCAAAAGAATTATTTGAAGAAAATTCTGCGAAGGTTCAACATGCAAGATAGTAAGCCAATATCTACCCCTCTTGCTGCTAATTTCAAGCTATCATCCGAGATGTGTCCTTCTGATGAAGACGAGAGGATAGAGATGTCTCGACTGCCATATGCATCGGCGGTAGGAAGTCTAATGTTCGCAATGATCTGTACCAGACCAGACATTGCCCATGCAGTGGGAGTTGTTAGCCGATACATGTCCAACCCTGGCCGAGAGCATTGGAGTGCTGTTAAGAGGATTCTCAGATACATCAAGGGAACCTCTGATCTTGCCTTATGTTACGGAGGTACAGATTTTACTGTCCATGGTTTTCTTGATGCAGATTATGCAGGTGAACTTGATAAAAGTAGATCCACAACCGGATACGTGTTCAATCTTGCTGGTGGTGCTGTAAGCTGGGTTTCAAAACTGCAGTCCATTGTTGTAACGTCAACAACGGAGGCAGAATATGTGGCAGCTACGCAAGCCAGTAAAGAGGCTATATGGTTGAAGATGTTGCTGGATGAACTCGGCCACAAACAGGAGAATATTGTTCTCTATTGTGATAGCCAGAGTGCGTTGCATTTGGCAAGGAATCCATGATATCATTCAAGAACCAAACACATCCGGGTCCAATACCACTTTGTTCGTGAACAAGTGGAAGCGGGGACTATGGTTATGCAAAAAGTTCACACTGCGGATAATCTGGTAGACTACATGACCAAAGCAATTCCTGTGGACAAGTTTATGTGGTGTCGTTCCTCATGTGGATTGACCGAACATAAGTAACATGCAAAGGCGAGCTAGAAGAATGGTGTGAAGATCTGATTGTGCATCAATCAAATATTCAAGTGGGAGATTGATGGGAAGATGGGTTGAATGGGTTGGTCACCAACCCACTTCACCTACCCATTAGTAATAATAATATTTAATTATAATATTATTATATTGTATTAGTAAGGCTTTTGCCTATAAAAGGGGAGCTAATGAGGCATTAGAGAACACACCAAAACACACCAACACCAATAGAAATAGAGAGAGGAAAGACATAGAGGGTAGAGAAAAATCGAGGGTTTGTTCGGTATCTGCTCCGACTATAAAGAGAGATAGTGAGTGTTTTCTCCTTTATAGATTGAGAGGTTGTAACCCCTGTTTTTACCCCAGTAATAAATTTCTACCTCGTCCGTGGTTTTTTACCCCAAGTTAAAAAGGGGTTTTCCACGTAAATTCCCGTGTTCCATTTATCCTCACAGTCATTTCCAATTTCGTTAAGCTGTCCATTACGCAACATTTAGTACGTATATCCACTTGTCAACAACCTAAGGTATGGTTTGGTTATCAATTCTCTTCTTACACGGTAATGAATGGGCACACCAACGAACAATAGAATTGGAGAAAATATTACCTACGAAAGCGTTTACGTCACAAACGGCTCCACATAAACTCCATACGATAAAATATGCTTTCTGAGTTTGTTAGTAGTTAAGAGAAATAACATCATTATCAGAAAAGCGGAGTATTAATCCTTCAAAATATACTCTAAGTGCGTGTTTGGTTATAAGAACCACACTAAGGCCCAATATAAATTAGTACAGCTGGACCAATATAAATGGGTGCAAAACGTCAAGCCTAATAATATCTAGTTTGGTTTTATGTGGGTTTCTAGATAGTTTCTAGATAAATTTCATAGAAAAGACGAAATTGTCCTTGTCTTCTTCTTAAATGATAAAGCTCCATTAATTTCTACGAAGAAAACTATGGTTCTCAGCTAAGAACCATGTCGAGTAAATTCGGCTCACCATCGATTTCAGGTTCCCACTTCGCTCGAGATTACGGTTCGGATCGGGCCTTCCTATTGTGTTAACATATGATTTGGTTGGTCATTTATTGTTTTAGGAGTTGTAGGTCGATTGTAAGATCTATTTTGCAAATCTTCAAAAAATCTTCAAAGATGTTACTTATTTATTATTATTGAATTGATATTAGATATGCATAGTACTAGAAAATCTGCAGGAAAATCGTGAAGAGTCTCATCAAGCCACCTTCATTCAATTACGGTTGTTGAAATATTTATTCTGGTAGATTCATTGAAGAGTCAATACTTCCTCTTTCTCTATAAATAAAACATCAAATTTATGTTCTTTTAAAACCAACGTGATTCTCCAAAGTTGCAAGAGAGGTATGTATGTCTCACAAATTAATAGTTTTCATATGTTATATTTTGTCTGTATTAGAATCTCTTTATCATTTGTATGTGAACCATGAAATAGGTATGGATCTTGGACAGTTTCTGACAAGAGGTGAGTATCTATACGATAAGAATTGGACCGAACGAGTTGATGATTTCTTCATTGATCGGCTTGTTACCTTTATGTCGTGTGAAACGTTGCATTTGAGGATGCCACATATCCTCGTTGCGCGCCCTCGCCATCCAATTCAGACGCACTTTGGGAAAAATTATGAAGGGACTGAGTTGATAATGCATTATCGAATGCTCAAGCGCAGATACACCATATTTAAGAAAATGCTAGAGGAGCCCAATGCCACTTGGCACACGAAGTATAATTTCATTGATGCTCCTGCTGACATATGGACATCGTGGATTATGGTCATGAACATTCCGCTGAATCTCTTATTTTCTTTTAACGTCGCATCATTTTTTTTTTAATTTATGTGAATGTAGGATGATCCGCTGGCGAGAGCATACTTCATTAAAGGAGAAACACAATGGTCTAAATTATGTCTACTTTTTGATGAGCGCAACCTTCTGAATCCCAAAGAAATTATCGAGATATCTAGTGATGGTGATTCCCAAACTCAACTAATTGTGTTTGGCAAAGAAAAAAAATATGACGTGGATGACAATATTCTGAGGCAAGTTCACCTGCTCCAACGATGGGACCGAAGATAGGTCATCTAGTGAAAAAACTTACTTTCGAGAATGGAGGCCCGTCGAACAAAGCTGCGAATGATTCCAAAGACGATGAGAGTTTCGAAGCCTTCTACAAGGGATACTTGTCCAACAACCCTCTCTATAGTTCAATGCCAAATCCGACTCTGCTCTGCGATGTTGTTTGGCTCCCCTCTTAAGGCACCCAGTGATAGGGGAAGTACAACGGCGCAACAGATTCCAATCATCCGTAAGAAGTAATATTATGTTTGCGGCCTTATTGTTATCTAGTATATTTTGTGTTGTCTTAGTCATCTCAGTGTGTTTTCATGTAATATTTTGTGTGCGGCTTATCAGTTTACTATGTGCTCCAGTGTCCCTATGATGAACCATATGTTTCGTAGCAGTGTCTTTTGTATGTGTAATGAATTTTCAATGGATCTAATATATGCTATTATAGTAGTTATGGCTGGTATTTGTACCAAGAATGAGAGAAAATGCAAGCAGCTGGAAATTTTTTTTGAGCTCAAATCCGATCGAAACTCTGCAAATCCACGGCAATCCCATCGAAATAGTCTTACATTCAAAAAAGTTGAGCATTAGACTTTAGATAAACATTCAGTCATACAATGACAATTCAAAAATATCATCCATGATAAAATAGCTGAGCCAACTGTCAAAACATGGTGGATCACACTCTATTGATCAGCAAATACAAGTGTTGATAAGAAGATGACAAAACAACATTGATCAAAAGATTTTGTTGGTAGACATATTTAAGTCCCACGAGCAGATATTCCACGAGTCGGTGGTCCACGAGCCAGAACCCATGAGGCAAATGCTGCTTTCTTTTCTGTAGGGAGGCTGAAAAATAGTTCAAGTTCTTCAGTATTTGTAACCAACATCGTAGATACATGAAATTTTTCATGCTAAGATAAGCCTTCCATAGCATCCACCACAGCAAACACATCCTTCCTAGCCTTGCTAACATCAAATTCATATCCCATTCGGCTAGCTACTTCTCGAAGGGTCTCATTTGCGTCAGCGCAAAAACGCTTCAGCGTCTCACACATCTCAAGAACGATGTTCGGAGAGCCTCCCTTAGAACGAGAGCGCTTCTTGCTTATGAACGATCCACTAGGTACAGACCTATGTGACTCGCCTGACTCATCACAAATGTCATTTCCTTGATCACCGGTAGGCGATGGACTCTTCCCATTAGTGATGTTCGCTTCTAAATCTACCACGTTCATGACATCAATATAATCTTCAGCGTGCTCTCCGGATGCACGATCTTTACCAAAAATCTCAATCCAATCCGCATAATATGGCCACTTTTTGTAACGAATAAGCTTAGTAGTAGGATCTTTCTCCATTGAAACAAATAATAAATTACATCACGATAGTATAACTGATGTACATAAATGTATTAACATATTCTTTTGACACACCTTAACATAGTCTTCCTAGACCTGATCTTCGTGGACAGCTATCATCTTCATAGTATCATTCCAGCCTATACCAGTCATAGACATCATTGATGACAAAGAGGAATAGTATTTCTTCCAAGTGGACAATCGTGAGTTGATATGAGGTATAGCACGCAACTCTGTACCGGGAGTTGTTTTCCTCAAGTTGTCCTCCAACTTTTTCAAATATCCAGTTCTGAAGCCATTTTCTATTCTCCAACCTTCAGAAATAATCTCCTTTAGGCCAGCTATTAGTGCGACCTCTTCTTGTGGTGTCCACGCTCGACGAGTTCGTGGATCGACCTTCGTGCTATTGCTAACAAATTTGGAACAGCTCGAGAACTCCATGTTTCTGCAGTGAACACACATCAAGGACATCATTAAGGTAATTGTTGAACATGGATTAAAGATTATACCTCAATACATGAGTATGCCATAAAATGTTATGCACCAAACATAAACATTTAATTGGATCAATGAGAACGCGCAAAACAACCAAACAACATCATACACCAAATTGTCTTCACAACAACCAGATCAAACATATTATTACTACAACAACGAAGCACAACATATAACATGTCTAAGATGACATGACTAAACAAAATGATGTCAATAACAACACCAAATATGCATAATCTCGAGACAACAAAACGATTTCAGATTATAGCGCTAAACACGCCTAACAGTCCTCCATTCATTGAAACACGATTCTGCTAATTGATCTCTCCAATTAGACCACTCAGTTGAGGTGCCGACATTGTTAATGTGCTCGGTATTTATATTTTTCGGACCCATTACTTGTTCTTCGTCAACACTCAACTCATCCAAAGCCTCTATAGGATCGACCTCCATTTCATTCCTGATGAAGTTGTGAAGCAAACAACAAGCCATCACGATTCGACTTGGCGTCTTTATTGGATAAAAGGACGGGGACCTCAAAATAGCCCAACGCTTTTTCAGCAATCCAAAGCTACGCTCTACTACATTGCGAGCCTTCGCATGAACCATGTTGAAGTATTCCTTATAATTTTGAGGAGCACTTCTACCGCAACCCCATGCATCTAAATGGTAGCGAACATTTCTGTATGGTGCTAAAAATCCTTCAGCGTTCATGTATCCACTGTCACACAAATAATAGCTTCCCGAAATACAAAAGAATACACATAAGCACAACTAAAACAATATATGTAACTTCTAATAAAAAGTAAATAGAGGATTTAAACCTTTGGTCACTTTCAACCCATTTGCCTGACTAATAGCATCGCGTAGTACCCTACTGTCGGCCGCTGATCCTTCCCAACCAGATAAAACATAAGTAAACTTCATGTTAGGGTCACAAGCTCCAAGAACGTTGATTGTAATATCCCCATTTCGATTGCGGTAGCGTGGTTTTTCTGCCTCAAGCACCGTTACAGGAATATGGGTCCCATCTAAAGCCCCAACACATCCCTGCAAAAGACCAGTGCATAATGTAAGCAAATACGCTTGTCATATTTGAAGAGTTAAATATAGTCTAGTATAGGAAAGTAGAAATATGAGGACTAACCTTAAAATACTTCCATCTCGGATCCGTGTTATTGCCATCAATTGGTTGAGGAGTCGCAATAAGCATCGGAAACAATTTCAAAACTGCATTGAGTACCTCGTGGAAGTACTTGCTAACGGTCTCTCCGGATTTTTGAAATTTTGTTGGATAACACGATTCTTAGTATGATGTGATAATACAAAAGGAATATAGCCAACTTATCTATTGGCGTGGTATATCTAGAGTGGCTTAAACCTCCAATATATTTGAGAAGATAGGATAGTGATGCGAACACGTTTCTACTCATACGCAAGTGATTTATACAAGTCACATCAGAAAGTTCAACTAGTTGTCTAACATATTCAACTTGTTTAGGGATTCTTTTTGCCATGGAGTAGTTAACACAATGCACACGACCTTTGCGAAGAAATGACCTACTATGCATGAGTACAGCCTCAACCATACCAAGCATAACAACGATTTGCATCACAGTTCGTTGGAGTACAATAAAGTATTTGTCATTTCTCTTTGTCACACGAGCCATAGAAAACACTGAAAAGTTAAAAAAAAAAACAGTGTGTTTAGTAATGAAAGAATGCTTTCAAGTTTGGCTTACCCAACCACAGGGCCGCGAATCTCAGATAGTAACAGCACAATCTTAATACAATATATCACTCAAATTAGCCACAACACACATGCTAAAATGAGATCCCAGAAAATAAAAACCACAAAGAATTGCGAAAATAAAATAACAGATGATAAAAACCTAGAAAACTACCGAAAACGCAAATATAAAATTCCTTACCGAGCTCCTGGAGTCTCAAAGTTCAGCTCTCTGTTCCAACTACTAGTTTGAGGACGACGCACGATTGTAATGAAGCGTGGCTTTTAGGGCTTTCTGTTGGCCTATTTATATATGGAGGGCAATTTTGTAAATGACTAATTTAGTATTCATGTATAAATTTATCTAGGCTTCTCCAGTCATATTATTTGTAAGGAGGCCCGTAATATTTCTATTGGGCCGCGTATTAATCTCGGGCCTTGAAAATGCAACCAAACATAAAATAACAGATTATAACTTGTGTTTTCTGGCCATTACTGGGACAGCAAGCGCAGCGTAAGAATAAGCTGCAACAAGAAGGCTAAGATCAAAACTGACAATTGTAAGCATGTTTTTTGTAGGCAAATTAGTAGTTCAAACGACATTTTATGACTCCCCTAAGTTTTAATATTAAATATTGTAACGATAGATAATTTATGAAGAGAGAGAATATGATTTTGGGAGAAATGTGATGATTCCCAAATGGGACAAATAATGAAAAATGGTTTAACGTGGTTGGATGCCTTAATGTGGGCTTCTAAAGCCTTCAAATGGGCCGACTAACAAAGCAAGACCTCACAAGTAAGTAGATAGGGGGAACAAAACATTAGGGTTAACTTTAGTTATTTGTTTTTGTTATGCTTTCTTAAAACTATTAATAATTGATTGGTCATCTTTTAAAAATAGCACCCAAAATCGAATTTTACCTTTGTACCCTTACTAACTCATCGCTAAAGACTATTTTACCCTTACTTAATGGCAATCAACAACTTCAACAATACTTAACGAAAAAAAAATTAAAGGGGTTGCAGGCTAAGTGAGTTTGAAACATTAGACCCGTGATAGAACAGTAAAAGTAAAAAAGCAACCACTTTCACTCCATGCACTGCAAATTGGTCTCCTGCACACAAAGCGTTCTCTCCCCTGTACTACAAATCGTTTTCTCTGCAAATCGACAATGGAAATCAACGAGAGCACCCAAAGAGTGAAGGTATTTGTTCTACTCTTCGTCTTCTTCAATTTAACCATAATTTGATGCTGACCTGTGGTTGCAAGCGCAGTGGATCCGTGCTTGCAAGCATACGACCGGTGGTTGAAGGCATACGTAGGACTGGGGAAATATACCGAAATATCAATATACCGTCCTTATCGTATCGAAACGTACCGAAAAAATATCAAAAATTTCGGTATACCGAAGTTTTTGATAAGGTATGATACCGTACCGAAAGAAAATTTTCGATACGATAATGGTATGAAAATTTAAAAATTAGGTATACCGATTATGCCGAAATACCGAAATACTAAATATTTTATACCTACATATATTATATTATTTCAAAAATATATACACACCTACATATATTATATTATTTCAAAAAATATAAATGGATAAAAATATTATAAGGATCTTGTTAAATTTATTTAGCCCATTAATTATTAACTACACCCAACTTTTTAAGATTATTGAGGCCCACCATATTTTACTTACTATACCCAACTCAAGTTACGCTTCATTTACCTTTTTTAATTTTTTTCTTCAGGATTTTGAAAGCGTGAAGATGCAATGCAATTAATTTTTGTTAATCTTCACTAATTTATAAATAGCCGTTTCGTTTTAATTAATTCGTATATCAAGTTGTATTTTGTGGTTATGTAAAGTTGATTGTCTTACTAAGGAGACTGACTAAAATATGTAAATTATTTAAGGTTATTTTATGCATTAAAAATATTTTTATTTTGGAAAATTTGGTATTAATAATCCATCTTATTGGGGCCTAAGGAGTTTCAATTGACTAAAAATTCAAAAACAACGAGTTAACGAGTTACGAGACACGCATATGGTAAAAAGCCCTTCGTGTGATTGGTGTAGAAGGTATGATATTGATACCATGCCGAAATTTCGTTATGATACCATATCAAAATTTAAGGTATACCAAAATTTTGGTATGGTATTGGTATGATTTTTTTCGATACCGAAATTTCGATACGTATACGATATCACAGTTTTGGTACGGTATACCGTAATGAACCACCCCCACGGCCGTGCTTGCAATCATAGGACCCATGCTTGCAAGCATAGAAGAACCTGTGCTTGCAAACATCAGATCGTGCTTGCAAGCATAGGACCCACGCTTGCAAGCATCGGACCGTGTTCGCAAGCCTAGGACCACGCTAGCAAGCATCGGACCTGTGCTTGCAAGAATAGGGCCCCCGCTTGTAAGCACGAGACCCGTGCATATTATCATGGGACCCACACATAAGATGATGCGGTTTTCGCGCGGGTCCGTTTAGTATATGCGCGGGCCCGCTATATAATAGCGGGGGTCTCCTGCTCTTGCACGCAGGGTCCCGTGCCTGGGACCCTGTGTGCAAGAGCAGGAGACTCGCACTATTATGTAGCGGACCTGCGCATATACGCATCAGACCCGCGCGGAAACCGCATCATCTTATGGGCAGGGGTCTGATGTGGTTCTGTGGCGTGAGACTCAGCATATGCGATACATTCCCCTGCCTAGCTGTGCATTAGGATTTTATATTTTCAATATTCATACCATGTAATTAGCTAAAATATATTATAATTACGTGTAAATTAGGTTGTGATGAAACACAATTCGGCAGAGGCGACGAAGCTTTAGAAAAACGTATTACGCTGACCTTGCTATACGACGAAGCCATCCAGGTCATAAAAGGGTGTCTGAACCACCTTGAGTGGGAGAAATATAGGGCCAAGAGTGCTTTTGGCCGACTCGTTAGCGTCGAGCTGAATTATAATCTCTCGGCCCAGTTGCTATGGTCAGAGGCAGACGACATTGCACTACCGCGAGAGCTTTGGATGGTTGTTGGCAACAAACCACTCCGATTTTCAGAATCGGACTATTGCCTAATCATCGGGCTCAAGTTCGCAGTCGAACCGCACGTGTACCCCAACACGGCTTTCACCGACAGACATTTTGGCGACCTTGCCCACATCCGCATGTTGCATGTGAGGCGTCAGTTGGAGGAGTTAACTGGCGACGAGGAACGCGTGGACCGTGAAAAGTTGAAGCTGGCAAACTTCTGCTTTGCCACCGCAGTCTTTATGCCTCGACTGTCGAAGAAGGATACCGTCGTCAGCTCTTGGGTCCTTTATCTTGCCGAAGATGGACGGTGCAGCAATTTACGGGAGACGGACTGTGCAAAAGTTTGGCTGATCAGTGGGTTCATACAGCCACTTCAGGTGATTTTCTGATTAAGCTTTGCCATATCTTGATTTAATTTCTAAATAATTGCTAATATTATTTCATTATTTGTATCACTAGCATACGAGTGCATACTGTTGGGGATATGCCCTCAGAATGCCATTCGAGGATGTAATGAATAGGGCATAGAAGTGAAGGTGTTATTCACTGTATTTGAATATTGTACTCGAATATTAATTTATGGAAGGCATATTATTTATTACCTACCAAGTCTTACTAACATCTGGTGAGACAGTAAATAAACAAATCCCATATATCGTGAGTTTAGTCACTGATTCTCATGGGATGAGAGAGGGGCACTAGTGAGCTATTATTCTTCAATATTAAATTAGTCCAGACCTCGGAAGGATGACTGAGTGTTAATCACGACTTATCTGTTGACGGCTTGGTTTTGCCAACCAGTCGCTTGGGAAGCGGGAGGTCGTAATATTGGTATAAGTTGAACCAGGAGATTAACTTGTGCTTGGCATGACTCACAATCGACGATCACATGGCCCTGTATTATTACTGGGTAGCGTCAATGATCGATCGATTGACTATAGTAGTGTATGTGGACCTTGACCAAAGAGTATTTTACGGAGTTGACTTCAGGGTCTTGACTCGTCACTAGTTCACTAGGCCCGCCTTGTTCGGGGACGAACATGGGTCGGCGGCGACATGCGATCTTGACAATTAAGGGCAACTCCCGGGCTTGGACTATCGTGAGGGATTCACTGTCTCGCTAGTAATACGAGATACATGTCCTATGCTTATTCGGGGACGGGAATTACGAAATCTCTAGAGTAGTAAACTGACTCACGTGGGACGTGGAGTGCAGTTTAGTAATTCGCCAGTCACAAATTTGTCGAGTTTTGTTAGTTTGACGAATCAATGGCTCTCACTCGACCGGGACATATGTGAAGGGTCTATACGTACGACGATAAACTATAGTCGGTTCGTTAAACTCGGGATCTGTCCGGTACCGCGGTATTGGCTAGGCGCTTACCGGACTCTTGGATTCCTCCCTTGCCGGGTGGCGGCGAACCAAGAGAGTCGGGCTTAAAAATGATCTCTGAGACAGTGCCTAACAAATATGAGATGTATGTTTATTTAACGGTCTTGGAGGCATTAATAAAATGTCAAATATATGGTTTAGAAACTATATTTACATGGACTTAGATTCCCAGGACGAAACAATAAATGTACCTAAAATAGGGTTCACGACCATGAGCAAGGCTTGTCATGGTCGTGAAGCCCACCTGAAAAGTAGCAGCAGATTCAAAAATTCATATCTCACAATCTAGACCCCGGATTGAGAATCCCTTTGGTTAGAATCGAGATTGGTGAGTCCTGTGGTTAGAATTTCAGGTCCACCGGACATCGTTTACCCCTAGATTGGAGAGACATATGAAACTGCCGCAAAGCTGTCAGGACCTTCACGACCGTGACACCAAGTGCACGTGGCCGTGAAATTGAGTAGTGGTTGAATTTCTCTCTCTCCGACATCTTCACGGCCATGACGGGTGCTTTCACTAGGCCGTGAAGGTCTCATGGCCGTGACTCCTTTGAGGATAGGCCGTGAAGGATGGCAGTAACATGCCTAGGTCGTTTCACGACCATGAAAGCACCTGTAAGAGGCCGTGACGAGTGTCAGTTTGATCAAATTTGATCCAAATCAATCCAATTTCGATCATTGTTCCTACATGAGACATATGTGACATTGTCTAGTCATTTGATGACTTATTACAAAGGAACCAAACAAAAATTACGTTATGTAGGACATGGTTTAATCTAATTAAGTCTAAAGTCATTTTCAAAGGTTGGAAATGAGTTTTATCATTTGGCTTGGAGTCATTTCGTGAGGGAAGTGAATTCAATGAAGCTAAGCTCTCTCTCACTATATACTTTGAGTTTTAGAGAGAGATGAGAGAAAATAAGGGTTTCTTCTTGGAAAACCCTAGTGAATTTGAGTTTCTAGCAAATCAAACCACACCGCACATCTCTTCATAATCATTCCTCACCCTCTCCAGCCATCATTGGGAGAGTCATGGTCTGAGGCACGTTTCGAAGTCAGCGTGACGATCTTGGAGCAAGGAGGCTGAGCTCAGAGAACTCACAACTGTGGTGCTTGGAGCCGACTGAGATGTTCGGGACGTTGAGCGAGAGCTCGGATCTTCGCTATGAGGGTAAGGTTATAAAACACTTATACATGTCATACATGTTTCTTTATTTAACCGAGCAATCCGGAGTTAACCGTACGGGGATCTCCGAGTAAAAATTTTAATTTCCGCTGCGTCCGGGGCGAGGCCTCGGGACACCCACGGTTCCCCAACACATAGCGGGCATTGCAGATGCGTTTGCGGCGCGTAGAGAATAAGATTTCACGCCACGCATGTTGAGGTGGGTGACGAAGAATTGGAGTCGCAAGGGATGTCCGAAGCTTTGGGCAGTCGCAGCTGCCACCCATAGGTCCCCTGTCGAGGGTTATTAGTGCCGTCAGCAGACGAGTTGGAGGCGGAGTACTTTCGGGACAGCGTCTTTGACGTTGGGGCGACACATGAACTATTCGACCATGTGCAGGGCGTACTCCAGCAAGGAGTGGCAGTTAGGTGTTCCCGTCGTGGGGAGGAAGGAAATCCCCACGAGCACGTTACCATCCAACAGGATTTCGATGCACAGGTCATCCCCCAGATCTCGAGTAGAGGCAACCGTAACAAAGATATGATGATGCCTCACCACGACAGGCCCGAACCTCCACCGACGGGAACATCATGCGGCTATGGAGGCTCTTTGGAGGCATGCTTCGAGGAATGGTTGAAAGGTGCGTAGCGAAACTTCCGGACCTGTTTGGGCAATTCGACCAACTTTGCACGCAGCTATCGGAGTTCCAAAATGAAGAGGCTCGACGGTGGGAAATGAACGAGAGAAGGTGGGATGTGTACGAGGCGCGTTGGAGCCACATGCAATAGTGGGCCGAAAGCATCAGAGGATTGGGGTCCTCGTTGTAGAAGCTGACAAGTAGATTTGTTGGTGGATCGCTCACTCCTCCTGTCGAACCTAGTCTTTGTAAGTTTCTTACACTTATTTTTTTAATTAGTTGTGTAGATCACTTATTAGTTGCTATTTATGATGTAGATAACGATGAGACATGGACCATATCGTACGTGAGACCGTACGAGGGTCCAAGTACAGGACGCATGGGACCGTCATAGTCCGCCCCTATGGGCGCATCCCCGTTATGCCGATTATGTTCCATCGCAAGTGGACGATGAAGTCGACACGCAGACCGAGCCTTATATGAGGTGGACCCATCTACTTGGAGGGGCTCCAATTCGGATCAGTCGACGACGGTGGCAGACAAGGGAAAAGCTGTGGTCAATGGTGCTACGCAAAATCAGTTCTCGCGCTTGGAGGTCAATGTTAATTAAAAAGTAAGGCTCTGATCCACCATAGAGAAGGAAATACAGTCGCTGGAAGACGGGGCGTGGGTCAAGTGCGCGATCGACAAGCATAAGCGAGAATGGTTTGAGGATCTAGCCACCCCAAAGCAATGGCTCGATGACGCGGTAAGCTCTCCTCCGTCTTAGTTTTGTTATGATCTTAAACGCTAAAGTCGTCGTTCTTTTTTTTTGTGTGTTTCAACATATAAATGAATCCCTGCGAGGGTTCCTTGAAATGCAAAAACACTACTTCTGTGCGAAGAATATAGCATACATGGGATTCACATTTAAGTCTGTGATCGACCTCCAAGGCGTGACGAAGATTGGCACTTCGTAAAGGGGATGCTTCCTATGTGGGTCCATTACATCGTGGAGAGAAGCAGATTATATCGTCATCCCAGTGGAAATGATCGCTCATTGGGTGCTATGCGTCGCCGACTGGAGGAGTCATTTGATGACGATATACGACTCCGACGAGCCTTGCAACAAGGACATGCGCAACCTTAACGCAAAATTGTCGACGATTCACTTATAATCCCAGCGATATCGGTGCACATGGGATTACTCAAGAATCGATTCCAGAATGGTCAGTTAAGCGCCATCCGGGGTTTGCGAAGCAGCAAGGAAGGTAAGTATCCGTCCCTAATATTAGAAAACTTTTCACTATGATTTCCGTATAAGTATATTGTTCTACTTTTCAGTGGAGAGTGCCGGGTTTACATGTTAGGGCAACATTGTCTCTTATGTTTACGAATGACGACGTTTCCAATATGACGATTGAGCAAATTGCGGATTTTCGGAAATTTCTTGCTCAACCGATTTTCCGCAACGAGTGGCATGGCATGGTATAAATAATTATCCTCCCATTGTAAATTTTTTTTATGATAAACAATGTACGCTTATGAATTATGTATCTGAAAGTTTTGACAATTACTGTTATGACAAACAATTCTTTTTAGTGTTGTTTGATTTTTCTGTGTTGAATTTAAATTAATTTTCTGTGCTGAAACATCTGTGTTGAAACGTGATGTGTACTTTGACATGTGACTGAGAAAATACTTTTAACCCAATAATCAATAATTGTTCAATTATTGGTACGACTCAATAAGCGAACGTGATGCGCTCTAAATTTGTAGACGACCCGTTCATATACGCTAGGGACGCGTCCATCAGCGGCTCCCATGCAATATGCGCGGGTCCTCTGTTTTACGTGCGGGTCCCCCATTTTTATGTGCGGGTCTCCTGCTCAAAAAGCACGAGTCCCCTGTGTATATGCGCACTGGCACTGGCACTGACCTTGCCTGATATCACTGAGGTCCCACACATAAGTTCGAAGGGACCAATAGCGAACATCTCAGCGCGGGGACCATGCAATATGCGTGGGTCCTTTGTTTTTACGAGCGGAAACCTTGCTCATAACGTAGGGTCTCCTGTGTTCATATGCTATTTCAGATTTGTTAATGCATGGAGTTAGCTGTATACTTGTGCGTTTTTATGCGTTGTTTATCCTCTACTACAATATTAAGTCATCAGAAAATAGCACAAACGTAAAAAATGGTATCAAATCACAATAATTGCAATTGATTTATAATATTTGTACATCCTAGAAAATTTACAAACACAAGGTACGTTTTCGGGAGTGTAATTTTCTATCTTCACCTTTCAGTTTGGTCAACATGTTGGAACTTTTTTTAAAACGTGAGCTTAGGTATTGTTAATCTAGCGGTTATTTTTTATTTTTTTTAATCGCATACTTAACTTTTTATTAGTTATTATCTTATTAAGAAATTTAATAATATTCGATTCTCATATCCTTTCATTTAAAACCGTAACTGTAAAATCCAAAACCCTTTAAATTCCCAAATTTAAAACCCTAACTTTAAAACCATAACGGTAAAACCCTAAACCCTTTAAAACCCTAACTTTAAAACCATAAAACCTTTAAAACCCAAACTTCAAAACCCCAATTAAAACCCTAACTTTAAAACCGTATCTATAAAACCCTAAACCCTTTAAAACCCTAATTTTAAAACCCTAACTTAACCCTGAACCCTTTAAAACCCTAATTTTAAAACCCTAACTTTACAGTAAAACCTTAAACCCTTTAAAACCCTAATTTTAAAATCTTTTGTTTAAAACCATAACTTTAAAATCATAACTGTAAAACGCTAAACCCTTTAAAACTCCAAATTTAAAACCCCAACTTTACTGTAAATCCCTAAACCATTTAAAACCCTAATTTTAAAATCCTTTGTTTAAAACCAAAACTTCAAAACCATAAATGTAAAACCTAAACCCTTTTAAACCCCAATTTAAAACTCTAACTTTAAAATCATAACTGTAAAACCCTAAACTCTTTAAAACAATAATTTTAAAACCCTAACTTTAAAACCATAACTGTAAAACCCTAAACCCTTTAAAACCCCAAATTTAAAACCCTAAGTTTACTGTAAAACCCTAACCCTTTAAAACCCTAATTTAAAACCACAACTTTAAAACCATAAATGTAAAACCCTAAACCCTTTAAAATCCCAAATTTAAAACTCTAACTTTAAAACCATAACTATAAAACCCTAAACCCTCTAAAACTCTAATTTAAAACCTTAACTTTAAACCATTACTGTAAAATCCTAAACCCTTTAAATCCCCAATTATAAAACCCTAACTTTAAAACCATATCTGTAAAACCATAAACCCTTTAAAACCCTAATTTTAAAACCCTAACTTTAAACCATACATGTAAAACCCTAAACCCTTTAAAACCCTAATATTGAACTCTAATTCAGCCCTCTCACACAAATAGTAATGGTAATAATGATCGACGTCCATTTGTATAACGCATATATGACTTAATTCCCACATCTATTGACAAGTTTGGAAGAAACCCTACGTACTAGTCAGCAAAGGATAACACTTAAGAGATATCAACAACACAGCTTGTAAAATATCACAAAAAAAGTTCCTTTTTTTTCTACCCTTCTTTTCCCACGATCCTCTTTCCTCCATTACCATCTTGCGTATCTTTTTCTCCCCCTTCTCCAATCCGAGCTTGTTCGACGTCCTCCTGCAAGGCGTCGTTTCGGACAGCCTTGGCCCTCGGCCTCTAGTCCATCGCGCACTTCGCTCAGAGCATCTCGTCGCCGAGTAGGTCGATATCGAGAGCATCATCGTCGCCGTTTAGAAATCTATTGATCTCGCACACGATGAAGGCCCTCCTTCAGGAGAGGTCGACGCCGAGGTCAGCCTCTAAATGGCGGCACACGGCGGTGGTCGTGGTAGTCCTGAGGTCGGAGCTACTGACGATTTCGTGGAGGCGAGCGACGATTTATGCGTCCGTCAGCATTCTTGCTGCTTTGTTTCTGGGACTATCAAAAATGTTATTTTTGGGTACCGTGTGTTTGATAATGTGATTTCGAGACATAATTGAAGCCCTAACAACTTGCAAAACCTAAGAGATCCTCACAGCTCGTGAAAACCCTAACATAGAGCGCGGGACCCCTGCAATGTAGCTCGGGGCCAACTCACTGATGCGCGAGTGGCACTGATGCAGTACTGATTCGCGGGGCCCGTGCTCTAGTGCGTGGGACCCCTGCGCTGATGCGCCGGACCCCAGCACACGTGGCTAGGTCCCCTGTACTGATGCGCGGGACCCGCGCTCTAGTGCGTGGTACCCGTGATCTAGTGCGCACGGCCCCTACACTGATGCACTGGGACCATGTAAATATGCGGGGCCCCTGAAGTTATGCGCGGGGCCCCGGATCTAATACAATGGGCCCTTGTGCATATATGTGCGGGTACCCTGAAGGATGACCACGAGTTTCGTCTTTTCAACTGGAAATTCGACATTCTCATGGCCAAACATCTCTCTTTGACAGAATCACGTAATTTTCAGGTTAAAATTCATAATTCGAAACGAAAAAACTTAACGCTAAGAGTTAGAGATGGGAATTTCTTTCAAGACTTGTTTCGCAGACTTCGAGCTCGACTTTGTCAGAAAATGAGGCTGTTTTAGACGATGAAGAAGAAAGGATGGATCGATCTGGGTGGTTGGAGTAATTATTACGTGCTGCTGTGCGCTTAAATGACGTTTCGTTTCTTTGATATAGATACAAATCGTCTGTATATATATTTATTTTTCCTTTTCAATTATTTCAAGTTAATTAACGAGGGTTTTAAAGAAGATGGTAACACTTAATTAAAATGAAGTTCATTGACAAAAAAAAAGTCAAGAGTGCTATTTTTTGTTAAAAATTGACCAGGTCAAATGCTATTTTTTAAAAAGACCCCAATAGTTCCCACGGAATAGGTTGAAAAGCAAAAGTCATAACTACAAAATATATTACCTTTAACAGTATACATTTGCAAAAAGAAAGCTTGAGTCAATTAAAGCTTCTCTGGTAAATAAAATATTCTTATGCAATCTATGAAAGGAAAATTTTGTCTAAATAATCCATGCTATTGATTTTCTTCTAAAAATAAACACAATATTTAATTATTTCTGAAATAGTTTCATGCCCGTGCATTTCATCGGTGTAAAATATGTGTAACTAATATAGCATTCTTGTATAACAATAATAATATAAGTTAAATGGTTTAACGTGGAAATAAAGTGTTTCCACTTTCCACTTTGTGAGTGGGCGATTTTTTCCATTATTTTTTTATTTTCTATTTGTTTAATAGAATGAAAATGGACACATGTCGCAAGCAGAAGCAAACTATATTTCATTGTATATATAAGATAAATTCAACTATAATAGGCATCTTCTCAAACTAGACTCATGTAAAATTTTAACTTATTCAATAGGTTAAATTTCTTTCTTTTAATTTTTTTCTTCTCTTTTTTTTTCTATTTTAATAAATTATTTCACATAAAGAAATAAAAAATTTGAATAGTATACATTTCGGCAAACATCCCAACAAATTCTTCATAAGATAATTAAAAATAAAAGAGACTCAGTGTTTGAAAAAAATAAAATATTGTATTAAAAGAGTCATGTTACTTTAATTATATTAATTCAACCTACAAAATAACTCCACCACGAGAAAATTTAAAATATCGAAACCAAAAATTGTCATCGTATATCCCACGAAATTCATAGTACATTAATTAAAATTTTAAATTTTTTAGAAAAAATAATATCAAATATTTAGACCGAAAAATCCTGAAATTATAAGTAAGCTAATTAACAATTAACATTAAAGTATTCACACTGACAAAATTATTAATAGATATTTTCATCGAGATATTTTTATTTCATTTCTTATTTTCTAAATTTTTTATTATGATTTATCTATAATTAAGTTCAAGTAGTTTTTTTTGGTTCTGAGAGGTTTTCTGTGGAAATGTTTGGTTTTGATTCTTCGTATTTTCGTGTTGGAGATACATTAGGAAGGGAATTTATTAAAACTATTATTTTTTATCGTAAAGTACACTATACCCCATGTGAATACGTTGATATCCAAGATAATATCATATGCTCTTTTATTTTGTAAAACTCCCCTGTGCTCGTTAAAACTTGCACCATTCCCTCAATGTTGTCGAAACTTAGCACCATATCCTTCGGTATTGTTCAAAACTTGGTCTTGTTCAAAACTTAGCATTATACGCCCCAATTAGGGGTTAAAAATACAAGGGGTGCTTGATTAAATAAATCACGATGGTATTTGTGCTAATCACATGGGTTTTTATGCTTACATTTTAACCACATATGTGTTATATGCAATTTTGCCTATTTTTTTTTATTTTTTTAAACTTTGATTTATTTTTATTTATTGCTATTTTATCAAGAATTCACCGATATCTTATTTATTTATTTTTGAAATTTTGAGTTAATTTTAAGGTTTATAAATAACTTACTAAAATAGAAACAAGAAGTAAAAGAAAATTAAAAGAAAGAAATTTAACATTTGGGTTTGATTTGAGAACATATCTATGATAGTTGCGTTTACTATGAAATAATTTAATGTTGGGTTTATTTTTAGAAGAAAGTCGATATGATGGATTATTCATAACAAATATGAAATATGCATGATACATAATATTAACCACAAGCATGATATTTTACTTTTTAGATATAAGTCGAGATCATGACACTTCAAGATAGAAATAATCAATCATCTGTTTGAATCCACTTGAACTCCTTAACTATTATAGTATGTGTAGATTTGGGGAGAACCGTTGCTCAAGGGGAATAATCCCAAGGAAAGCCAGAGTCATCTAATAACGTCACAGATTGTTTAGTCGGAGTGTGTGACTGTGGACTACTTTGCCATTACGAGGAGATGCAGATCCCTTATATAACATTCATATTTATACGCACTAAATTCCTTTCTTGCCACTTACTTGGCTAACTTAATAATCACCTCTATATAAGGACATTATTAAGATATCACCTACCTATTGTTGGAGTTAGAGCCGGCAATATTCCCGCGGCATGCGGGGCGGGCTCCGATTTTTCAGGCCCGCCCCGCAGGCCGCGGGATTCGGCGGGGTGGGCTAGCCAGCGGGCTGGCCCGCCAATAATAGATATTATATATTAAATGATAAATATATATATTTATGTATAAAGTATATAATTTTTTATAATAATTATATAATTTATTTATATTTTTTGGTAGGATTTTATAATTTATAAAATTGAAAGATAAATTAATTAATATTTTCTGAAGTTGAAATATATTAAAGATATTCTATATTTATAAGTTTTTTTTATTTTTTTAGTTTATGCGATCTAAGCCCTCGGGCCCACGGCCCGCCAGTGGGCGGGCTTGGCGGGCTACGGGCCGCCCCGCCCCGCCGGCCCGTTGACAGGTCTAGTTGGAGTTATTGGGCTTGAATGATAATGGGCTTAATACTTGAGGAAATAAATTGGGAAAATGTGGTTGTCCCACATTGGTCAGAACACAAGGTTTCTACCTCCTTATATATAGTTGTGTGTTTTATGTGTTTAAAATTAAATAGGCAAAAAATTGACTCGTGTCTGGGCGCGATCCGTGCACACGAAGGCCAAAAAATTGACGGGCTTGATCAACCCGCCCTTTTGCGACTGGATTATTATTTTTCCCAGGAAACAAATTTTATTTTGTATTTTATTTAAACCCAAGGGCTCTTTAACAGTAGTGTTCGAAACAGACCATGTCTGTTCAAGGGACTGCTCGGACAGCCATGTCCTTTCGGACAGAAGACTGTTCGATCAGCCTTGTCTGTTCCAAACGAAGGGATACATGCTTCTGTGAAAAGCTTTCCAATCCCTATAAATAAATCGAAACTCTACTGGGAGATTTATTCGAAACTCGCTTACGAAAATCAAGCCTACTGCTGAAACTGTTCAAGAAACTCTGTTCAAGTTCACTGGTGATTTCTTCAGTGCACGACAATGTCACGCTCTTCCGACGTATCCAGGGAGATAGTTCCATACGGGGTGTCTTAAGAAAATTGTGCCTTGAACAAACTCGGAATTTCCTTATACTACCGATTCGTTCGCATCATATCCGCCGACGTAAAGAATCTTAAGACAGATTCTTTGATGATGTCGAACAATGAAGACAACACTGGAGTTCCAACCATCACTGTACCCACGGCTATACCTTCTGCAATTCCTGCAAGCCACATGGAGAAACCGAAGAAGTTTGCTGGGGTGGCTTCGACATTCAAGCGATGGCAGCAAAAGATTTTATTCTACCTTACGACACTCAATCTAGACAGGTTTCTTACTGAACTTGAACCTATAATTCCCGAACGCCAGGTTGATGTGGCAACTGAATCTGCCGTTGATGCATGGAAGCATGCAGATTTTCTATGCCAAAATTATATTCTTAATGCGATTCATGACACTATATACAATGTATATTGTGGAGTAAAAATGGCTAAGGAATTGTGGGAGTCCTTGGATCGAAAGTATCAAACGGAGGACGCCGGCTCGATGAAATTCGTTATCCGACGATTCCTCGACTATGTAATGGTTGACTTAAAGACTGTGATCAGTCAACTGTAGGAAATCCAATTAATCTTGCACGAGATCCATGCGAAAAAATGATTTTATGCGAATATTTCAAGTGGTAGCCATCATTGAAAAGTTGCCTTTGGGGTGGAAAGATTTTAAGAATTATGTCAAGCATAAACACAGAGATGTCGCTAGAAGACTTGATTGTCAGACTTCGAATAGAAGAAGACAATAAAGGTGCGGAACAAAATCTCTCAAGGTCCGCCATTAATGTAACGGAGCATGGTCAAGGACACAGCTCTAAACCAAAGAAAACCTTTAACTGTGGAATCTCAAAACCAAGTACAAATTCAAAGGTGAAATGCTTCAACTGTGACAAAATGGGTCACAAGTCGTCCGAATGCCAACTTCCTAGAAAGAAACACGAAACCAAGCAGATAAAAGGTATCACTCCAGATGTTGAGGAGATGAGTCGTGTGGTTGTAATCTCGGAAGTGGACATGGCTGAATCAAACCCTAAGGAATGGTGGATTGACACTGGCGCTACAAGGCATGTGTGCAAAAGCCGAAGTCAGTTCTCGACCTTTAAACCCGTTCAAGGCGAAAGTATCTACATGAGCAACTCACTTGCCGCTACGGTCGAGGGAAAAGGAGACGTACTACTGAAGATGACATCCGGAAAAACAATGACGCTGAAAGATGCATGTGCCGGAGATTCGCAAGAACCTCGTGTCAGGATTCTTGCTTAATAAGCACGGGTTTCGCATAGTAATAGAATCTGACAAAGTTAGTTTATCTAAGTCAGGAATGTTCGTAGGAAAAGGTTATGCGACTGAAGGATTGTTCAAACTGAATGTATGACTGTCGTCAATAATAAAAATAACATTTCTGCTTATTTGCTCGAATGTTCTAACCTATGGCTAGGTCATGTTAATTTTAATTCGATACGTCGATTAATTCACCTAAACAACATTCCTACATTTGAAATCAACACGAACAATAAACGCAAAATATGCGTTGAAGCTAAATTAACAAGGTCATCCGTCCCAGCGGTAGAAAGGAGCATTGTACAACTTGAGCTAGTTCACAGTGACGTTTGTGATTAAAAAATATACAAACGCGAGGTGGAAATAAATATTTCATAACGTTAATAGACGATAGCACAAAATACTGCTATTTGTATTTGCTTAAAAGCAAGAATGAAGCATTAGAAAATTTATTCTCTACAAAAACGAGGTTGAAAACCAACTCGGTAAGAAAATAAAACGACTAAGAAGCGATCGAGGCGGTGAATATGAAGCGCCAATCGGTAACTTTTTTGCGGAACATGGTATAATCCATGATAACCGCTCCTTATTCACCTCAGTCAAATGGGGTAGCCGAACGAAAAAATCGCACTCTTAAAGAAATGATGAATGCAATGTTGTTAAGCTCGGGATTATCGGCCAATATGTGGGGCGAGGCAATTCGAGTATTTACCTTTTAAATAGAATTCCTCGAAAGAAACAAAACAAAACAAAATATGAATTATGGAAAGGAAAAACACCGTCGTATAAACATCTGCGGATGTGGAGGTGTCTCGCCAAGGTAGTCATAAGACACCTAAGGTAGTAAAAATCGATCCTAAAGCGGTAGACGGGTATTTTATAGGGTATGCACATAATAGCACGGCACATCGGTTTCTTGTATATGATTCGAAAGTTCCAGAAACACAAGAACTCAATAATGGAATCAAGAAATGCATGTTTCTTTGACAATATTTTTCCGTATAAATCTAATGATTCATCAAAATGGACAAACAAAGTAATTAAGGATCCTAGTACGGTTCTCAATTTTGAACCTAGGCGTAGTAAACGACCGAGGATAGAAAAAAGGTTTGGTGACGACTTTGTTACCTACTTGCTCGAAAAGGAACCACTAACTTACAATGAAGCATTGAGCTACCTTTATGGAAAGAAGCCATTAAAAGTAAAATTGATTCTATTTTGCAAAATCATACTTGGGAGCTAGTAGATCTCCTAGAAGGATGTAAGCCATTTGGATCTAAATGGATCTTTAAAAGAAAAACGAAACCAGATGGTTCGATCGAAAATTATAAGACCAGATTTTTATCAAATGATACAACCAACTGAAGATATTTTGGCATTTATTCTCCTGTAACGAGGATAAATTCGATAAGAATGATACTTGCTATTGCATATATGAAATTTAGAAGTACATCAAATGGATGTCAAGATAGCTTTCTCAAACGGTGATTTAGATAAAGAAATATATATGGAGCAATATGAGGGGTTTCAAGCTCCAGGAACCGAAAAGAAAGTCTGTAAATTAGTTAAATCATTGTATGGTTTAAAACAAGCTCCTAAGAATGAAAAATTTGATCAGGCAATGATAGCGAGTGGTTTTAAGATCAATGAAGCGATAAATGCGTTTATTCTAAAGAAACAAATGAAGACTATATCATCCATTGTCTATATGTGGACGATATACTCATAGTTGGAAGTAGTGACACAATAGTCAAATCTACTAAGAGTATGTTAAATTCGAAATTTTATATGAAAGATATGGGAATTGCGGATGTGGGTTTGGGGGTTAAAATCACACGAACGAATGGAGGTCTAGTTTTGAGTCAAGCTCACTACATAGACAAAATTATTGACAAATTCAATAAAAATGACAATGGTGTCGCCAGAACGCCACTAGATAGAAGCGTTCACCTATCAAAGAATCGCGGTGAGGGTGTTTCTCAAGTAGAATACTCACGGATTATTGAAAGCCTAATGTATCTAATGAGTTGTACTAGGCCAGATCTCGCGTATGTGATAAACAAACCATGTTTATACACAAGCAATCCAAGTGCATAAGAGTTTTGAGATACCTAAGGTATACTCGTGATCTCGGATAGCACTATGGAAAATATCCAGCAGTACTAGAAGGGTAAACTGACGCAAATTAGATATCTGATTAAAGAACCAAATGCACAAGTGGGTATGTGTTTACACTAGTAGGAGCTGCAATCGTGGAAATCCTCAAAACAAACTGCAATAGCAAGGTCCACTATGAGTTTATTGTCTTAGATAAATGTGGAGAAGAAGCTGAATGGCTACGCCACTTCATAGGGGATATTACAGAATGGGTAAAACATGTGCCACCTATATGCATACACTGCGATAGCCAATCGGCAATTGGACGGGCACAGAGTACGATGTATAATGGTAAATTGAGGCATATACACCGTCGACATAATACCCTTAGACAATTGCTCTCAACTGGAATTATCTCGATAGATACACAAAATCGAAAGATAACATAGCGGATCCGCTAACCAAAGGGTTAAACAGAGATGCAATTTATAGGCTGAATAAAGGAGCTTGAGAAGCCTTAAAGTATAAAGGTTCTAAAAAGGAAACCCAACCCAAGTGACTGGAGATCCCAAGATATAGGTCCAAAAGAACAACCTAATTTGAGGACCTAGTATCACTGTGAGGTTAACCCCGCTCATTCCTGTCAGAAGACAGTGAGGACGGAAAATGCTAGCTTTATAATGCTTTAATGATTGTCACAGAGTATTGATTGAAAATACTCGTGACGTGAGAAGTCACCTATGTAAGGGAGAAGTGGGGCCGCTTCAAACAAGGATTGGAAAAGGCTCAGTTCTTTAGAAACCCTCGCAGAATCACGACGTGTTCACGGCCAAAACGAACAAAACAATGAGAAATAAACAAAAAGAAATGACATGTGTGTATTGTACGTGGGTTTATTTACACAAAAGGCAGGAAGGATAGTTCAAGGACATCCAATCTACTAGTCTGCTAGTAAATTGAACGTGCTTTACAAGGAAGAAATTCAAATAATAAAATATAAAGTCCTCTATGCAGAGGTCAATGACGAACGTATAAACTCCGAAATGGAAACAATTCTCATTCATGTGGGGGATTGTTAGAGTTATTGGGCTTGAATCAGAATGGGCTAATATTTGAGGAAATAAAATGGAAGAAATGTGGTTGTCCCACATTGGTTAGAACACAAGGTGTCTACCTCCTTATATATAATTGTGTGTTTTATGTGTTTAAAATTGAATAGGCAATATTATGCCACACATGTCCCGCTCGCATGCGCGCGGAAGGGGGTGCAAATCCAGTTGACTCGTGTGTGGGCGCGACCAGCGCACACGAATGCCGGAAAAAAATTGACTGGCCTGTTCAACCCACCCTTTTGCGACCAGATTATTATTTTTCCCAAGAGAACTTCCGGACAGAAGACTGTTCGAACAGCCTTGTCGTTCCAAATGACGGGATACATGCTTCTGCGAAAAGCTGTTCAATCCCTATAAATAAACTCGAAACTCCACTGGGAGATATATTCAAAACTCGCTTATGAAAATCAAGCCTATTACTGAAACCGTTCACGAAATTCTGTTCATGTTCGCCGGTGATTTCTTCAGTGCACGACGAAATCACGCTCTTCCGACGTATCTTGGGTAGGGCTATAAGCGAGCCGAGCTCGGCTCATTTTCGGGGCGCGAGCAGCTCGAGCCCTTACAGCTGAGCTCTTCAGCTCACGGGTCGAGCTCAAGCTCATTTACATCCAGATCGAGTTCGAGCTCGAGCTTTTAATAAAAAATATTAATAAATTAATAAAAATAATATAAATTAACATAAAAATATAAAAGAATTTAAAAAATTAAAAAAAAATCGAGCTTTTAATAAAAATCTTTTAGAAATAAGAAAATAATAAAAATTAATGTAAAAGTATAAGAAAATATAAAAGAAAAGCGCGTGAGCCTGTTCGCGAGCTTTCGAGCCACTATATCCGGGCTCAAGCTCGAGCTCGACATAAACGAGCTCGAGCTCAACTTAAATGAGCTTGATCTCATTTATATCGAGCTCGAGCCGAGCTTTTGCCGAGCCGGCTCGGCTCATCTTTCACCCCTATTGTGCCTCGCACAAACTCGGAATTTCCTTATACTACCTATTCGTTCGCATCGTATCCGCCGACGCAAACAACGCCTATTAGAGAGAATAAATCGATTGTGTTCGTTCACATGTTGAACTTATATTATGTGTTGATATATGACCTTTGAGATGCGCATGAGAATTGTTAAAATAATAATTGAAAGTGGAACCCACTGTGGGCTTTGGAAATCAGTATACTGCCGAGAAATGATTTTTGCGTGCGAGGAAGAAAGTTCCATTTTGGCTTTGCTTTATGCACGTGGTAAGTCAGAGATTTTGAGCAGTTTTATTGTCTTCAGTTTCATACGGCCGATCAAAGGCAATCTCTCCTATAAATAGGCATGATGCGAAGGAAGGAAAGAACACCACATCAGAGATCTTCTCCTGTCATTTATATATCTAGCTTCTTTCTCCTAGTCGGTATATTTGCTTTTGTATCGTGTCAGTGTACGTGTTTGTAATCACTCCACATAATAAAGAAATTTTACCCTCCGGCCCGTGGACGTTGGTCATTCGCAAACCACGTAAATCTCGTGTTCACTGTCCAAATTTATTTTTCGTCTCGTTTATTTGTTACCGTCATCTTCGGGCAAATAATTATCGGGGATTTCTGCATATCCTAACAAATTGGTATCAGAGCCAACCCAATTTATTTTTTAGCCACCATGACTATAACAAAAATGTCAATTGAAAAGTTCGACAGAAATGTCAACTTTGCATTGTGGAGTCTCAAGATGGAGGCCATACTCATTCAAGATGGTTGTGAGGTGGCGCTTGAAGGCGCAAAGGAAGAAACCAACCAAAATGAAGGACGATCAATTTAATGAATTGGACAAGAAAGCCAGATCGGCTATTATCTTAAATCTCTCTTACAATGTTACAAGAAGCCACGGAGATGACGGCCATGGATATGTGGGATGCATTAAAAGCTATCTACATGAGAAGACTAAGGAAAATCGGCTTTATTTAAAGCAGAAGCTATACGGTTTGAAAATGACGGAAGGTATTTTTATTCTTTCGCATGTCGATAAATTCGATTCTATAATTATTGATTTGGCGAACGGAGAAATAAAAGTGAAGGATGAAGATCAGGCCATAAATTGTAGTGTTCCCTTCCCTTGTCAAAACATTTTCGTGACACAATTATATACGGAAAAGACACAATATCATATTCCTGTGTCAAATCCGCGTTACAATCGAGAGAACAGATAGACAGGGATATTACGGGAGAAACAAGTGGTAGCCAGGCAAAAGGTCTGTTTGCAAGCGGAAGACCAGAATGTAGAGACGCTGAAATTAGCAGATCTAAAGAAAGGTCGAAATCCAGGTACAGAAATAAAGTCTGTAATTTTTGCAAGAAAAGGGGCACATCAAAGCTGATTGTTTTAAATTAAAAAATAAGGAGAAAATTAATCAGCAATATAATAAACCCGGGGAATCTAAAAAAAATACCTAATCAATTAAAAAGTTGAAACGAGTTTTCTCTCCTCGGCTATGGCGAAAAAGAGGAAAACGGTTTCTAAGAGGACGACGCCGGTCACGGTGGCGACACCATCTCCTACTCCGGCGAACTCGGATGCGAGCAAGAGTGGTCAGCAATCTCATGGCAATGTAATAGCGTCACATCTGCAAGGGACTGTTCCATTGGTGAATCATCCCCAGTGTGAGAGACTGAGCATTGGCCGACGCTTGAGCAATCGATTGGGAAGGGCAATCCGATTGCTGATGCGTTCCCTGCGGACAATCCTTGGCTCAGGTTCAATGCTGAATTACTGAAGAAGCAAGACAATCGGCTTGATTTTGTTGCCCCGATTCTGGAGAGCGGCCAGGAAATTGGGGTGATTGAGGCTGATGAGATCCAGGAAGAGGTTAATCATTGGAAATCAGCTCTGCTATGTTATGTACTTGGTGCTAACCCGCCGTATGGAGTAATGGCTGGCTTCCTCAAGCGTAAATGGGAGAAATTAGGCCTGATGAATGTCTGGCAAGTGCGGCAGGGGCTATTTTGGCTCGGTTGATTGTGTGGAGAGCCGAGACAGAATCCTGCAAACAGAGATATTACACTTTGATAAGAAACCAGTCGTACTTGCTCCTTGGATGGAGTAGACGCAACTCAGTAAGGTCGGAGTGGAGTGTGTACCTATCTGGGTACAATTGCCACAGTTGGATCTGAAATACTGGGGGACCAAAACTCTTAGTAAGCTTGCTAGCCTAATTTGAAAACCAATTATGACTGGCAATTTCACAAGGAAGAAGGAGCGAATCCATTTTGCAAGGGTTCTAGTTGAGATTAATCTGAAGAAGCCACTGAAGGATAGCATCCAATTTTTTAATGAGTTTGGTCAGCTCCAGGAAAAGAAGTTATCCTACGAGTGGAAACCTGTTCTATGTGATAAGTGCAAGAAATATGGGCATGAGGAGGCAACCTGCAGGCAGGATATGCAGAGAATGGGGAAACTAGTGCCGAGGGGCCCCCAAATTGAGGTACCTGGTCCCCCCAGATCACATTAGGGGCACCAATTCTGGCTGAAACTGAGGCTGTGGGGACCAATCAGCCAGGGATACCAATGGTGCCTGGGGGCGGTGACACCAACAATAGTGTGGACCGGGAAGGAAGAAGGTTATCCTGGGCTGATCTGGTTCACTTGGAGGCAAGCAGTTCAGGTGGCAATAACCCTTCCAAGCAGAGGGTATATGATCCTGGTAATGGATAGCTGGGCCTCATGGAACATCCGGGGCCTGAATGGCCCTTCAAAACATAGAGAATTAGCTCTCTTCTGCCGTAAATACAACATGAACTTACTATGTTTAGTGGAGACCAAGCTGAAAGCTTCCCACTTTCACAAGGTTATGAATAAAACATTTTTGGGCTGGGAAGCTTGTCACAATCTGAGTGAACATCTGCCTTGTAGAATAATGGTTGCATGGAGAGGTGGGCTGCAGGTAGAATTGCTAGAAAAATCAGACCAACACATGCATTTTAAGGTCTGTAGGGATAAGAAACTCATTACATATCTCACTTGTGTGTATGGGCATAATGAACTGAATGCTAGGGATGCTTTATGGGAGTCTATCATGAGGATAGGGGGACACTAAGGGACCCATGGCTACTGTGGGGGGACTTTAACAATATAAGAGGCTTTGAGGATAGACTTGGAGGAGCTGCCATCACTGCGAAGGAATTTCTGGAATTCAATCACTGCTTGAATCAGTGTCAGCTTGGGGAAGTTAAGAGAACATGATGTAACTTTACCTGGTGCAATAAACAAGGTCAAGGATCAACAATATCGAGTAAGATTGATTGGGCTTTTGCCAATATGGACTGGATGCAGAAATTCAGCACTCATGTGGCTACATTTCTCATTGAAGGACTGTCTGACCATTCCCCTATTTTACTCAGGAGTGTGGCTCCGAATCAAGCTGGGAAGAAAGCTTTCAAGTACTTCACTATGTAGAGTTTGGCTCCCTCCTTTTTGGACACTGTTAAAGCTAACTGGAATTCTCAAGAGGGATCTCCCATGGCTAGACTGTGCTGCAATCTGGAGAAGCTGCGGGGTCCTCTCAGGAATCTGAATAAAGAGCTGTTTGCAAATATTAGTTCTCGAACGGAGGAAATCAAGGCCAGACTTGATGAATGCCAAAATACCTTGCATATGGATCCTATCAACCAGCCTCTGATAGCAAAGGAACAGGCCCTGAGGGTTGAGTGCCAGTTTTTGAGTGTGGCAAACGACAAATTCTTGAGGCAGAAGACTAAGGCTAGGTGGCTTGATAAAGGTGACCAGAATTCTGCTTACTTCCATGCCATCATAAAGCAAAGAGCCTATGCTAACAGGATTTTGTCCATCACTACTCCTGCTGGGCAAACCATTACTGAAATGGATGGTATCCAACAGCATTTCAAGGGATATTACCAGTCCATTCTGGGGGCTGCTGAATCTGGTCATCATATTCCCAATCAACTCGTGGCCAATGAGGGATATATCCTATCTTTAGAAGTTCAGATTAAGCTCATTCAGCCATTCTCCAGGCAGGATGTCTATGAAACCCTGAAATCAATTCATGAGGATATTGTAATACAGTCTATAAGGTGATCTCTAGACTACTCTGTTCTAGGCTGAAAACATTACTACCATCGCTTATTAATCCTAATCAAAACGCGTTTGTGGAGGAAAGATCCATAGTACACAATATTCTCCTTTGCCAGGATCTCCTAAAGGCTTTACAATAGGAGGAATGCTTCTGCCCGGATCCTCATGAAGGTGGATATAAGAAAAGCCTATGATACTGTGAATTCGGAGTTTCTACGGCGATGGTTATGTCTTCTCAGATTCCCCTAGAGATTTGTCCAGTGGCTCACGGTGTGTGTGACCACATTTTCTTACTCTCTGTCCATTAATGGCTCTCAGGCTGGCTGTTTTAAATGGGCAAAGGGATAGAGACAAGGAGACCCTATCTCCCCCCTACTGTTTGTGATTTCAATGGAATACCTAACTCGGCAGTTACAGCTCTCAGCTAAGGATGCTAGATTCGGGTATCATCCATTGTACAAGAATATCAATCTGGTCAATCTTTGCTTTGCAGATGATCTCATGATCTTCTGCAAAGGGAAGCCTGCTGTGGTTACTGTCATAAAAGAGGCCCTATAGCACTTCAAGAATGTCTCGGGATGGAAGCAAATCAGCAGAAATCGAGTATCTATATGGCAGGCACATCAAGCATAGTCTCTGACCAGATAAGGCAGATAATGGGATTCCAGGTTGGCAAGTTCCCTGTGAGGTATGTGGGGGTTCCCATAACTCCCACTAAATGGAGTAGTAGTTCCTGTCAAAGTCTAGTAGAGAATATCACAGCTCGTATTAAATGTTGGGCTACACGGAACCTGTCATATGCAGGAAGGCTGTGTCTAATAAATTCCGTGCTCTTAGCTACACATGGTTACTGGGGTTCCATGTTTCTGCTACCCAAAGCTGTGTCGAAGGCGGTGGACCGAGCTTGTAAAGTTTTCTATGGGGCAGGCAAGAGCAAGGGAAAACTGTCCCACTTCTCAGCTGGGATAGAGTGTGTTGGTCCAAGCAGCGGGGAGGCCTTAACATTCGTGATTGTGGGACATGGAATGTAGCCCTACCTGGTAAGCAAATCTGGGATATCACCAAGGAGGTGAACTCCCTATGGATTAAATGGATAAGTGTGGTATACTTGAAAGGGACATGCTTCTGGGCTTACAGTCCTGCGGTGGACTCGAGTTGGCATTGGAGAAAGTTAATTCGACTGAAATGAAAGTTTAAGGAGGGGTACAAGATGGGAGCTGGTCTGTAGCAGGGGATGGCTCTTACTCCGTGTCTTCTGGCTACCAATGGCTGAAGGGAGAAGGTATTGTATTCCCATATGCCCGAGCTGTTTGGAACCGGTATAACATACCCAAACATGCATTTGAGGTGTGGCTAATTGTGCATAAAGGATCGTCACTGTGGACAGATTGTTTTGGGGTGTCCCAGTTTTAAACACTAGGTGCTGGCTGTGTGGTGAAGCTGATGAATCCCTGCTGCACCTGTTTTTGGAATGCAATTTCAGCCAAAGACTAGCTTAGCAAGTGCAGGCTTGGCTGCACCTGAGGGTCCATATATGCTCATTTGACTCCATGTGTGAGTGTTAATAGGGATGGGAAAAAAGCAGCAGGCGAAATTTGGAATAAGCATTGCCTGCTATACATCAATGTTGTATCACATATGGGCCGAGAGGAATGCAGAGCACATGAAGGAGGGTGGAGGACCGTGGAGCAACTGGTTCATCTGATCAGGCGGGAGATGCAAGTGAGAATTAGAGTTGTTTGTAGAGTGGAAAAGGCAATTAATTCTGACATTTTTGGTAGAGTTGTGTATGGTTCATGAAGTATAGATAGTGAATGTAGTTGATGATATAAGTTTGCAACTTGTGGCCAGTAGTAAATGAAATATCATTCTACCAAAAGAAAATATAATAAACCCGCCGAAGCTAGTTTAGCTGATGATGAGAGCGATAGAACTATTTTTGTAGCAACTGCAAATATTGTTAGGTCTGATAATGAGTGGATCTTTGATTGGGGTTGTTCTTACTATATAAGTCGGAGTCGGAATTATTTTTCCACATATGAAAAATTCGATGGTGGATATGTTTTAATGGGAAATGATGCTTCGTGTAATGTTGTTGGTCGGTACAGTTCAGATCAAGATGTTTGACTGAATCATCCGAATGCTCATAGAAGTCAGACACGCTCCAGGTATGAAGAGAAATCTTATCTCTTTAGGCACACATGAATATCAAGGGTGCAGGTTCTTAGGTGAAGGTGGAGTTTTAAAAATTCCAGAGGTGCCCTTGTCGTGATGAAAGCTTGCAGGTCTGGAAATTTATATATTTACAGGGAACTACTATTACAGGTTCCGCTACAGGTTCGACATCCCTGGAGGTTGATACCACGAGATTATGGCATATGCGACTTGGACACATTGGAGAAAAAGGCTTGCTAATTTAAGAAAGCGGGGCCTACTTTGCATTCAAAGTACATGTAAGATGGACTTTTGCGAACACTGTATTTTTGGGAAGCAGAAATGAGTCAGCTTCAATTCGCCAGCAGTCCACAGGACAAAAGTTACTTTGGACTAAATTCATTTTGATGTATGGGTCCTTCTCGTGTTCCGTCCAAAGGTGGTGCAAGATACATGTTAACTTTCATTGATGATTTTTAGAGGAAGGTCTGGGTCTATTTTCTTAAGCAGAAAAAGGGCATTTTCCTAACGTTTAAACAATGGAAAGCTTTGATTGAAAAGCAGACAGGAAAACAAATCAAGCAGTTGCGGACAGATAATGGCTTAGAATTTTGTGGAAGGGAGTTCAATGAATTCTGCAAGAATGAAGGTATTGCTCGAGGTGGAGCTTGAGATCAACAAAGATATTTCTAATGATCTTGCTACAAGTTCAACAGATGAGTCACAACCTGATTCAGATCCTGTTGAAGATGAAAGTACCGAGCAGGGATATTCTATAGACAGGGATAGAGAGAGATGGGAGATTCGACTACCATAGCGGTATGTGAATTTAGTTTTGTACGCTTTATCAGTGGTGCAAGAAACAGGTGGAGGCGGCGAACCTTCTAACTATTCGGAGACAATAAACGATGATAATTCTGATAAGTGGCTGGTAGCGATGAATGAAGAAATGGAGTCTCTGGACAAGAATGGTACGTGGATTCTTGTGCCGCCGTCAAAGAAAAAGAAAATAGTCGGATGTAAGTGGGTCGTCAAAAAGAAAGAAGGTTATCCGGTTCTGACGATGCAAGGTATAAGGCACGATTAATCGCGAAAGGCTATACTCAGGTACAAGGTGTGGATTTTAATGATGTCTCACCTGTGCTTTGACATAGCTCTATTCGTGTATTACTTGCATTCGTTGCCATGTATGATTTGGAGTTAGAAGCTTGACATCAAGACGGCGTTCTTACATGGCGATTTAGATGAACAGATTTATATGAAGCAACCTGAAGGCTTCATAGTTGAAGGCAAGGAAAGCCAAGTTTGTTTGTTGAAGAACTCCTTATACGGATTAAATCAGTCTCCAAGACAGTGGTATAAACGGTTTGAGTCTTTCATGGTTTCTCCAGGAGCAAGTATGATAGTTGTGTTTACTTACGGAAGTTAAATGACAGTTCGTTCATTTACCTATTGTAATATGTTGATGACATGCTCATTGCGGCTAAAAATCTTACAGAAATTCACCAGTTGAAGGCCTTATTGAACGGTGAATTTCAAATGAAAGATTTAGAAGCAGCTAAGAAAATTCTTGGTATGGAGATTAGACGTGATAGAGGAGCTGGTAAGTTACACCTGACCCAGAAAAGTTACCTCAGAAAGATTTTGGAGATATTTGGCATGAACGATTCCAAGCCAGTCAGCACTCCTCTTACTAGCATTTTAGGCTATGCGCTGCTCAGTCACCATCATCAGATGAGCAAGAAGAGTACATGGCACGAGTTTTTTACTCGGGTAAAATGCGTATAACTCCCTAGTGGTTTCGCGAAAATGCACATAAACCCCTGTGGTTTTTTTACTGCACAGTACTCCCTCGTGGTTTAACTAATGTTGTACCTTACCCCCCGGATAGTCGTTTTTGCCCGAAATTAGATTACACGCGCTCTTACTGCAGGTGGGTTAAGCTTGGAACATATTATTTACTGTTAAATGACTAGAGTAACCCCAAATATTCACCTTCTACTCAAAGTATAACCATCGGCCCTATCTAGAATAAAAAATGTTACCCTGCTGGGGGTTATCATTTGAAAAGAAGGTGAATAGCTGGGGTTATTCTGGTCATTTAACAGTGAATAATATGGTCATTTGAGCGCGTGCAAGAGCGTATGTAATCCAATTTCGGGCAAAAACTGTTGTCCGAGGGTTATCGTTTGAAAAGAAGGTGAATAGTTGGAGTTATTCTGGTCATTTAACAGTAAATAATATGTTCCAAGCTTAACCCACATGCAGTAAGAGCAGGTGAAATCCAATTTCGGGCAATAAACTGCTGTTAGGGGGGTACGGTGCAACATTAGTTAAACCACGAGGGAGTACCGTGCAATAAAAAAACTACAGGGGTTTATGTGCATTTCCGCGAAACCATGAGGGGGTTATACGCATTTTACCCTTTTTACTCAAGTGCAGTCGGCAGTATTACGTATGCAATGGTATATACACGTCCTGATATTCACGGGCTGTTAGTGTTGTTAGCAGGTATACGGCTAATCCAGGGAAAGGACACTGGCAAGCAGTGAATGGATTCTCAGATACTTAAAGGTACTCTAAACTTTTATCTGGAGTTTGGCAGAAAAAATGATACTCTCGATGGTTTCGTTGATTCCGACTACGCAGGTTGATTTCGATAAAGGACGATCTCTTACTGGTTATGTATTTTCTATTGGAAGTTGTGCAGTTAGCTGGAAAGCATTCTGGTTGACAGAGTTATTTGGTGCATTAACTCGGAATCAGGGAGTTTTTACTATTTTCAGTGATAGTGAAAGTGCGATTCATTTGACTAAGGATCAGATGTATCACGAGACTAAACATATTGATGTTAAGTATCATTTTGTTCGTGAGATCATTGCAGATAAAAAGGTGTTTATCAAGAAGATCAACACGAAGGATAATCCTGCAGACATGTTCACAAAGGCTTTTCCAATTGCCGAGTTCAAGCATTGCTTGGACTTGATTGGTGTTTTAAAGTTAGTGAAGCCCCGTCGGGGCTAAGGTCGGAGGAAGACATAGGTATTACTAATCAAGGTGGAGTAATATACGGAATCAAAGGTCAGGGTGGAGATTGTTGATATATGACCTTTGAGATGCGCATGAGAATTGTCAAAGGAATAAGTGAAAGTGGAACACACTATGGGTTTTGGAAGTCAAAAGTATACTGTGCCGAGAAATTATTTTTGTGTGCAAGGAAGAAAATTCCATTTTGGCTTTGCTTTATGCACGTGGTAAGTCAGAGATTTTGAGTAGTTTAATTTTCTTCAGTTTCATACGGCAGATCAAAGGCAATCTCTCCTATAAATAGGCATGATGCGAAGGAAGGAAAGAACACCACATAAGAGATCTTCTCCGGTCATTTATATGTCTAGCTTCTTTCTCCTAGTCGGTATATTGCTTTTGTATCACGTCAGTGTCCATTGCTGTAATCACTCCACATAATAAAGAAGTTCTACCCTCCGGCCCGTGGATGTAGGTCATTCTGACCGAACCACGTAAATCTCGTGTTCACTGTCCAAATTTATTTTTCGTCTCGTTTATTTATTCTCGTCATTTTTCGGACAATCGGGGATTTCCGCATATCCTAACATTATGTAATACCTTCATATTTTTTTCCAAGGATTATGCGGTACCTTAACTACTTGCACTGATACAATCATTTCATATGTTACATATTATTTGGTAGACAAATATAGAACTTTATTTAATTCGATGGCAAGTGATCCAAGAAGTCGATTGTTATTATGATGTTGGATTGGAAAGCCTCAAGAATGAGATGACAACTAGGATGCGTTAAGACGGATTATCAGAATCTGACCATAGTTGGAACTAAATGAAAAAGAAATTAGAAACATAATAAAAACTTAATATACACTGTTATATAATTGGTTTATGGTGCATTCACATTTGGTGTGTCAATTTACTTGCAATAATACTCTTTTTGTAGTTAGTTAAGTCAAAACAAATCTTCATTACTTCTAATTTTTTATTTATTGTACTTATATCTCTACACATTATTTTCTTTTTATATTTAAAATTTCAATTTCATATTGAATATTAAAAATTATAAATCTGAGAATAATATTAAATATAATTATATTTTAAGCACATAATGCGAAACAAATACTATATGTGTCAGCTTTATTATTAGAAAAACTGGAAATTCAAACAGGTACAAGAATCAAGTCTAGCCTCGAAATCAAATCCCTCATAATAAGAACCGACCATAATACGTTAATTTAATTTTTCAATTTCAACTTTCCTAGAATAGTATTATTTCTTTATGTAGTCGTATTCTAACATTGTCAATATCTTCACAGTTTTAGTAACATGTCAGATATCTTGACAGTTGTATACTCTAGCAAGTTATGACATATGTCAAGAAAGACATGGGTAAAGCATATCAACCAAACAATAGGTATGCATTTTCAAGATGGCATAGTTGAAAATAATTGTTTTAAATAAGTTGAACGAAAAGGTGGCTGGCTATACCACATCCCCGTCCCCAAGAGGCAATCCATCCTCGTGGGGATCATAATTCACATCTGCACGGAATATAGAGAAAAATGTAATATTTAAACACTATTTTAAACAATATTTATAATGACTTTAAGGGCTCCCACGTTATAGTGACTTTTAACGTACCGCTCGATCGTAATGAACGTTTATTAGGCACGTTGTAATTTCCTTGAAAGCACAAAGCACTAACAGAGTAATAATTTGTAAATCAGACGCTCTAATCTCATATCTCTGTTCTTGCTATTTCGTGTGTATGTTCGTTCGTTGTCTACACCCGATGTAGAAGTGTCGACTTATATAATCCTGTTAGTATCTTCATATGGAATATCAATCGCAATCACCAATTCGGCACATCATTCCATCATAATTATCATGCCAAATTAAGCTCCAAGTATCACAATGTTCATATTCATTAATTTGCATGAAATCTTACTCTAAATACCTTATTCTTACCATATAGGCAGATCTTATCCATATTAGCACGGTGGTACTTACGAAGATCAAATAAATAGTTCCACTCAGCGTCTTATCAATTATGCAGCAGTTTAATCACGAATTTCCATTCAAATAAATACCATACTCGCACACTGCATGATTTCTTCCTAAAAATGGACAAGTTCCAGTGCATGACGTGTCTTCCATGTATAGCACATATCATTTCCATGTACAGCACAAGTGCAATAACTTAAATAGGTAAGCACGAATTAAATGCATCCGTATCATATAATTTCTATTTCAACATATCTTAAAAACGGATAAGCATTCATGCAAATATATCCATAGCCTATATTATCCATATTTAGCACTTTAAAGGATATAGAAGATCACATTCCATATATAGGGAGATTCTAGAAGAAATATATTTACCATGTATATCATAGTGATCTTTACTCAAATTAATGCATAATCCTTACTTTAATTAACATCGCGCAACACATTAAGGATTAATCAAGCTATTTTACACAAATAGCTTCAAGATCATAGTCACTTATCATTCGATTTATGCATACTTTCCAGATTCACGTAACAATGATCATGACGATGGAATCAATGATCACAGTGGTATCACATAAGTCACGTTGCAATGGAACCACAGTGTAAAGATGCAATTCACTCAAATATAAGTACATAATACATACACGTTTCGAATTGCCAAATTTGTAGAGCCTATCTCATCTTAAGTACATGGAATCATCAAAACTCAAAGACAGTGCACGAGCAAAAAGTTCAACATTATCCCCCTTTCTTACGATGACATGTTACTAATGTAATGAGCATATTCGAACATGTAGACATGTAACGTGTGAGTGTAATTTAATCATGGATAGAGCATGAAAGATATCAAGTTTCACATAAAATGTGCATGCTCCCCCTATCAAAGTGCAAGTACTTCATGTTGAGATTCATAGCATGTTCACTAATCATTGCAGCGATTAATGAAAATACCACACATAAGTTGCCAGACTTTCATGATTTGATCCCCCTGACTATGTGTAGATATGATGTCACATGATATCACATAAAGGTTCCAGCAGAAACAGCACACATAAGTATCATGACTATTGCACTCCCCCTAACTTAGATATCCAAAAAATTCCCAAAGCATAAGTCAGCACACACAAGGGTTAGTCAAGGAATTAAATCAGAGCATAAATAAACATAATCATAACCATAAGCATAACAAGGTCCTACTCAACAGCAGGGATCACACGCACGTACCTGTTATATTACATACTTAGTCCATAATTCTCTCCCCCTTCAGCATCAAAAAGGGTGAGGACAAAAACCACTAAGACACTTGGACTCCTAGATACTTAGATATGGGATTACTAGACGCGGAACTGAACTGCACAAAGCAAGGAACGGGAAGATCACACCTAGATCACACTAAACGCTCTCGGACTCGTTGTCAGACGAGGCGCGCTTCTTCAGTTTCTTCCCAAGCTTTGACAACTTGCGAAGTATCTCACTATTCTGGTGCTTGAGCTTGCCAACCTTCTTGAAGATAGAAATGATATCAGTGCGTATTTCAGTGATCACATCATCGTCGACTTGGCGTTCTTCTGCAGGTTCCTCATCAGTTTCAGTCAGCTCAACAACCTTTGCCTTGCCCTTACCAACGGGCCCCTTCTTCAAAGAACTCATAACTGCTTTCTTTTCCTTGGCCTAAACCAACCAACTTGCTTCTCATAGTAAATCCCCATGCGCTTAAGAGTTTTAAGATCGATCGCGTGCTGCGCAGTGTTCTCCCAGCTAGGTGGCAGCTGAACTCCTTCGAGTTCGAACAGATGGGACAGAATCATCCCATAGGGAAACAGCTTCTCAGGGCTTTCGAATGCATAGATCATATACTTCATCAGGGCATAGGCTAGATTGAACTTTCTGTTTTTAGAGATAATGGTGAAGGTGCTCATAGCATTCATATTGGTGGAATGTCCGCCGCTACCTGTCTTAGCGCTCCATAGGGTCATGTTCAGGACTTTATGAAGGATGTAGTGATCTATCCCCAATTTCTTAAGATCTACCCCTTCAGCAAACTGGGTCTCCTATTGCTATTCCACAAGGCTCTTGTGCACTTAGACAGACTGAACTCATCAGACTCACACCAGTCACCATACAAAAGTTCCTAATCCCAATGTTACTCACCCCGAGCATCTTATTGAGCTTCTCATAGTTCCACTCAATTTTCTTACCTAGAATATAGGCGGTTATCACAATGTCAGAATCGGTCTCTTCATAGTCTAGGTTGGAATAAAACAGCTTCACAGCTTCAGGGTAGTCGGTCCTATTGATACTAAGAAATTTCTCCCACCCAAATCTAACTAACCACGTAAGAGCAGTACAGGAAGGGATCTCATCAAACAGGATTCCACGGCCTCTAGCAATATCACATTTTATCAGGTTCTGAAAGTTCTCTTCAGTAGTGGGAACTAGGTATTTTACCTCGAAAGGGATCTCATTAGGGTTGTTGATGTCGAAAAGCACCTTAGGATTTCAGCCACAGTTTCGTCTTCACTGGAGTGTCCTTCCTTAGAGACTGAAGGTTCCTTAGGTGGGGTGTTCTGCTTAGGTGGGCTAGGATCATGAGCAGGAGAAGGCTGTGGAGTAGGTTCACGAACTGGAGAGGGCTATGGAGTAGGTTCACGAACTGGAGAAGGCTGTGGAGAAGATACACGGACAAGAGATGATTCTGGAGTAGGCTCATGAAGTGGAGATGGTAAAGGCTTAGGAGAAGGCTCTTTGTGAAAAGTTTTTGCTTTCTTGGATGATTTCGAGGACTGAGGATTTCGCTGATGGCTTAGATTTCGAGCGGGGGATGGTGATTCCTTAGGTGGTGGTTCTTTTCGCTTCTTCCCAGTGCTAGAGCCTACGTCGATGTACTTAGCTCCGGCCGTTCACACCATTGCTTTAGGGCTTTCAGAGGTAAAGAGAGTAAGGGACGATAGAATGTAGAAGATGAAGTAAGTGAGAGAGAGAGAGAGAGAGAGAGAGAGAGAGAGAGAGAGAGAGATAGAGATAGGGATAGACGGTTGATGGGACTGTTAATTTTAAAATTCAAAAAGAAATCGTGTGAGAGAGAGAGAAGAGGATTTGGCTCTTAAATTGAGATGCTAAGGGAAGTTATTTTTGAAAGGATTTGAAGTGATCAGAAATATAATTTCCTAAGGATATTTTCTATGTGAGGATGAGATATATAAGGCTGAAAGAAGGGATATCATTTTTCCTTAATTAGCTCTAAGATTCCTAAACGCTGACGGATATCACTGAACCTACTTTCCATGAGGGCCTTAGTAAAGATATCAGCCAAATGATCTGTGGTACCCACGAAAGCAATGCTAATATTTCCTTTTTGAACATGATCTCGAATAAAATGGTGTTTTATTTCTATGTGCTTGGTTCGGGAGTGATGGACGGGATTCATAGTGATACTAATAGCACCGGTACTGTCACAGAGAACAGGGATATTATCATATCTTAGACCGTAATCACTAAGAGTTTGTCTTAACCATAACAGTTATTGAAATCAATTTCCTAGAGCCATAAACTCGACTTCAGTTGTGGATAGGGCGACCACATTTTGTTTCTTACTAGACCAAGTTACAATGGAATTATCAAGTAATTGGCAAGTTCCACTGGTACTTTCTATCATCCCTACAACCCGCATAGTCAGCGTCATAGTACCCTACTAAAGAAAATTCTTCGCTAGTTCCATACCATAAACCTAAATTCATGGTTCCCTCAAGGTATATAAGTATATGTTTAACAGCAGTCAAGTGAGATTCCTTAGGGTTCGATTGATATCTAGAGCACATACCAACAGCAAACATGATATGTGGCCTACTTGTAGTGAGATAAAGTAGACTACCTATAATGGCACGATTCTTAGTTTAATATACTTGTGTACCTGATTCGTCACTGTCAATCTTAGATGTTTGGTGAATAGGAGAGGGCAGTGCCTTGGAATCAGCCATTCCAAACTTTTGCAATAACTTTTTAGTGTATTTCGTCTGAGAGATTAAGGTTCCATTGCACTATTGCTTGATTTGGAGACCCAAGATATAATTTAGCTCGCCCATGAGACTCATTTCAAATTCTAGCTGCATAGACTTAGAAAACTCTTCGCATAGCAGGCTATTGGTACTTCCAGAAATGATATCATCCACATAAATTTGTACCAGTAACATGTGATCACCATCATGCTTGATAAATAGGGTGTTATCAACAGTTCCAATAGTAAATCCCATATCAATCAGAAATTTACTAATTCTCTCGTACCAAGCCGTAGGTGCTTATTTTAAACCATATAAAGCTTTATTTAATTTGAAAACATGATTTGGAAATTCATCATTTAAAAATCCAGGGGGTTGTTCGACATAAACTTCTTCATTTATAAAACCATTTAAGAAAGTACTTTTTACGTCCATTTGAAATAACTTGAATCTTTTAAAGCATGCGTAGGCAAGTAATATACGAATAGATTCAAGTCTAGCTACGGGGGTGAACGTTTCCTCATAATCAATACCTTCTTCTTGAGAATAACCTTTAGCGACTAACCTTGCTTTGTTGGGGATAAGGTTATCATTTTCACCAAGCTGGTTGCGGAATATCCACTTGGTACCTATGACTGACTTGTCATGAGGTCGTTTCACAAGCGTCCACACATGGCTCTTATCGAATTGAGCAAGTTCTTCTTGCATAGCAGATATCCATGAGTTTTCAGTGAGAGCTTCATTTACTAACCTGTGTTCCACCAAGGATAGTAGAGCATTTGGGGAATCCTCTGAAAATTGGTTTCGTGCAGTAGGTCTAGTTTTGATCCCGGAGGTGATGTTCCCAATGACTTGATCAGTGGGATGGCTGGATGCGTGCTTGAACTTTCTTTGAGGTGGAACTTCAATGGGTTCCGGTTCAGCAGTGGGATCACCAGCTTCAACCTGAGGGGACTCGTCAGTTGGTACTTAGGTATCTGTAAATCTGCAGGGGACATATCTTAACCTTCCTCATTAGTAGCACCTGATGTGCGATACTCATGAAAGGTTACATGCATTGATTCCTGTGCAGTCTCGTTTCTTTTGTTGAATACACGATATGCCTTAGAATGGAGACTATAACCTAAGAATATGCACTCATCCACCTTTCAGTCGAATTTGCCTCTTTTGTCCTTATCATTTAGAATAAAACATTTGCAACCAAGAATGAAAGTATCCTATGTTGGGCGTTCTACCATTCCACAGCTCATAGGGAGTCTTTTTCAGAATAGGTCTAAGAAAAACACGATTTGAAATATAGCTAATTGTGCTAACAGCTTCTGCCCAAAATTTCTTAAGGAGATCATACTCATGTAACATTGTTCTCGCCATTTCCTGTAGCACTCGGTTCTTTCTCTCAACTACACAGTTTTTCTGAGGAGTAAAAGGAGCTAAAAAATTATGTGTATAACCATGCTGATCACAGAAGGATGCGAATGAGCTACTATCAAATTCCAATCCGTTATCACTACGAATTGCATAAAGTGGTATCCTGCTCATTTTCTAACTTCTTTACTAGTGATATGAAGTTCTCTAGAGCCTCAGTCTTATGTGCAAGAAATATCACCCACGAGTACTTAGAGTAGTCATCTACAATCACAAATGCATATTTCTTACCTCGTAAAGACATGGTTTGAACAGGACAAAAAAGGTCAAGATGAAGTAGCTCTAAAGGTCTAGATGTAGAGATAGTATTCTTACTCTTAAAAGACGAGTCTTGTCCTTGGAGAACTTACCAATTGGAACTCCACGTACCAAGTCTTTGTCAGTGATATGAGATATTAGTTTCATGTTGGCATGACCAAGACGCCGGTGCCATAACCAAGAAGTATCCCGAGTAGCAGCTAATCACTTAACATTTTGGTTAGTGATATCATTGAGTGTTATACAATATATATTCCCCTGCCTAGATGCACTAAAGATTACTTGATTATCATTCCTAACTATGTACTTATCATTTTCAAAAATCAAAGAATGACCCTTATCATATAGTTGACTTATACTGATTAAGTTATTCTCAAGATCCTTTACAAGCCAACATCATCTATAGTTGTATTGAGAGTGTTACCTACTGTTCCAATACCAATTATCTTAGCCTTTATTTTATCAGCAAATGATACAAACCAACCGGCATGCTTTCAGGGAGACAAAATTAGTGATATTACCTGTCATATGTCGAGAGCATCCACTGTCAAGATACCACCTCTTTTTCTTGCTGGTGCTCTTTCTCTGTATCTGCAAGCATTTGCATTTTTCTGAGGTACCCATTTTCTGTTGGGTCCTAACACATTAGTAGCAAAATAATTTCTATTCACATGTGACAAGCTATCGTTTTCAATAGATGATTCCACTACACTAGCATGCATGGGTGCAGTCACAGTGGTATGTTTAGGTTTCCAAACATATTTAGACCTGTCAGCATGTTTCAGAAAGCAATTATAAGAATGATGACCATTTCTGCCACAAGTGAATAACTTAGTTTTAGGAATCTCTGGTACTACCTGTTTTCTACAGTGGAATATCCTATCCCTGATCTCTCAGTGTACCTAGGAATATTTAATAGGAGATCTAGACTTTGTTTTCCTTGAAGTAGTCTATCAACAGTGCGCTCTTTCTCGCTTAGGGATGCTCTAAGTGCAGTAATATCACTAGTCACTCCCTTATTCGATTTTTCTAGTACATCACAATTACATGCTCTCTTTTCTTCTTTCAAAGTTTCTACTTCACTCCTTAGACTCATAATCTCTAGGTCAGCTTTATGTTTCTCCTGGCTAAGGTTATCTCTTTGCTTCATTATTTATTTCACTAAAGCATTAAGAGACTTTATCTTTCCATAGGCATTTTGAATCAATTCGCATAATCTTTTTTGCTCTCACCTACATCAAACACTGAGGATGCACTTTCACCGGGATCGTTAGCATAGATTTCATTCAAGATATTAATTTCCTCAATACTTGATGAATATGATACCTGATCATCGTCGGCCATGTATACATAATTTTTGTCCTCTGACTGTTCGTTCTCTGAGTCATCCCAGTTGCTCACCATGGCTATTGCTCTTTTTTGTTTCTTGTCTCATTTGCTTGAGGGCAGTTCTGAGCAAAGTGACCGGGCTTATTGCAGTTGAAGCACCGAGAAGTGTTGCGCTTAGTTGTATTGGCTCCCTTCAGTTGAAACTTGTTAAAGTTTCCTTTGAACTTCTTTCGGTGAAATTTTTCGAACCTCTTAGTGAGCATGGCGAGTTGTTGCATCATGCTTTCCTCACTTTCTTCTCCTTCATCAGACTCTTCTTCAGATTGCTCAGCGTTGAAGGCGATGGACTTCTGATTTCGAGGCTATGTTATCTCGTTGAGGGAAGTCTGAGTCATCTCGTAAGAAGTAAGAGAACCTATCAGTTCTGGAATCGTCAGTTTCTGCAAGTCTTTGGCCTCATAGATAGTGATCTCAGTATCTTCCTGACTTCTTCACTTCCTGGTACCTTTTTCCCAAGAGAGAACATCTGGTTGATGATACCCATGAATCTGGCGTACATTTGGCTGATCGTCTCAGTGGATTCCATAGAGAACAACTCATATTGGTGGGTGAGAAGAGCAATCCTCTCTTGTACCACTCTGGTAGTGCCTTCGTGTGTTACTTGCAGCATGTCCCACATATCTTTTGCAGTCTCACAGGACCTGATCTGGTTGTACTCTTCTTTCGTTAGTGCACATGCGATTAAGTTCTTTGCTTTGGCATTTCGAGAGAGCCCTTGTTTCTCAGCAATAGTGTATTCAGTAGGGATCTTGTTGGTTCCATCAGCATCTGTAGTGGGACTGTAGGGTCCAGTCGTGACGATCTCCCAAATGTCATAGTCAACAGCAATTAAGAACTCTTTCATCCTGTTCTTCCAGATTGCGTAGTTGGTACCATCGAACACTGGAGCTGGTATGAGACTGACCTTCTACAAACACATCAAAACTCAAAGAAGCCATTATATCTTTTACTCATGCTTGTTAGGCCCGTCGTATGAGTAACCTCGCTCTGATACCAATTGAAGTAAAATATGTTCCTAAGAGGGGGGTGAGTTAGGCTACTAAAAAATTTTTTGCTTCTTTGATCAAATGTATCTTTAAAATGAGAAGAACGGAATTAAGATATTTTGATGGTTATTCGCTTAACTGCTGGTCGAGTGGATCTGCGTGAGTGCAAGTGAATAGAAAAGTAAATGACACCTGGATTTATTGAGGTTTTATCCCCAAGTGGGGTTTAGCCCTCTCCTTGAGGTTTGCTCCTCAAGAGTTTGATCAATCCACTATGTTATCGTAGTTGGTTACAGAAGTGACCGATCGCCCGTACATAACCAAGACCAAGATGAACACTAGACCGCGGCTAGGGTGCCTAACACCGAGTTTCATTCCACATCGTTCCCTGAGAATCCCTATTCTCCGACTGGAAACAGCTCGCTCCCGAAGGTCAGCTGGATGTCAAATCCTCCCTTCACGAAAGGCACGTTTCACTCTTGTCTCCTTGTGAGGTTCACACACGCTCAGATCAGGATGGCGGTTTTTCTAGACTTAGGGTGCACTCAACTATCGCAAACAAAAGCACAAAGCACTAACAAAGAGTAATAATTCGTGAATCAAACGCTCTGATTCTCAGATCTCTGTTCTTGCTATTTCATGTGTATGTTCGTTCATTGTCTGCACCCGATGTAGAAGTGTCGACTTATATAATCCTGTTAGTATCACACACTTATATGAAATGAAAATCGAAATCACCAGTTCAGCACATCATTCCATCATATTATCATGCCAAATTAAGCTCTAAGTATCACAACGGTCATATTCATTAATTTGCATGAACTGTTACTCTAAATACCTTTTTCTTACCATATAGACAGATCTTATCCATATTAGCACGGTGGTACTTACGAAGATACCATAAATAGTTCCACTCGGCATCTTATCAATTATGCAGGACATTAATCACGAATTTCCATTCAAATAAATATTCGCACAGGAAAAGAATTCGTTGACTCTAACATTTTAGATGCGATTGTTAATGATATCTGCATGATTTCTTCCTAAAAATGGACAAGTTCCAGTGGATGACGTGTTTTCCATGTATAGCACATATTATTTCCATGTATAGCACAAGTGCAATAACTTAAACAGGTAAGCACGAATTAAATGCATCTGTATCATATAATTTCTATTTCAGCATATCTTAAAAACGGATAAGCATTCATGCAAATATATCCTTAGCCTATATTAGCCATATTTAGCACATTCAAGGATATAGAAGATCACATTCCATATGTAGGCAGATCCAGTAGAAATATATTTACCATGTATATCATAGTGATCCTTACTCAAATTAACGCATAATCCTTACTTTAATTAACATAGCGCAGCACATTAAAGATTAATCACGTCATTTTACACAAATAGCTTCAAGATCATAGCACTTATCATTCGATTTTTGCATACTTTCCGAATTCACATAACAATGATATAATGATGATGGAATCAATGATCACAGTGGTATCACATAAGTCAAGTTGCAATGGAACCACAGTGTAAAGATGCAATTCACTCAAATATAAGTACATGATACATACACATTTCGAATTGCTAAATTTGTAGTGCCTATCTCATCTTAAGTACATGGAATCATCAAAACTCAAATACAGTGCACGACCAAAAAGGTCAACAGAGGTATATCATGATTTGATAAAATCGCTCCTTTCTTGTATGGGGACGATAACGCATACGACGAAATACATGGCCCGTGTAATTAAATAAAATTCACAATCCTATGCTATGTTGCTCATTATTCGGAATATATATATATATATATATATATCATTCGCGCAAAATGAATATTGTTGTAGAGGAGATCATACTTTTTTCGTACTACCGGGTGTATTATAAAGTATGCAATCATGCGATGTAACGGCATTTTCCCCCGTCCTATGATTGTGGGTAAAAAAATAGAGTTAATTATAAGTCAGGCCCACTTAACATATTTTCATTAGATTTTATGACCCAATAACGTTTGAAATAGAAATAAGGATCTATTTGAAGTTTGGTCTTAGAGTTAAGGACCAATTTTGAGAAAAACGACGCATTTGCCCCAGCCTGTGTGCGGAAATTACACAGAATTGCAATTGCCTTCTTCAAACGAGCAACTATGAAGAAGTGGTATACACTATACATGATGTGGTACTGTAGATCAATGAAGTGGTATTGTAGACCCATGAAGTGGTATAGGTGCACAGTGAAGTGTTACTGTAGACCCATGAAGTGGTACAGGTGAACAGTGAAGTGGTACTGTAGACGTATCAAGTGGTAATATTGAAAAGAGAAGTGTTACAACATTTGTAGACCCATGAAGTGGTAATGTTGAACATAGAAAAAGTGGTACTATAGACCCATGGAGTGGTACTGTTGAACAAGTGGTACAACATTTGTAGACACATGAAGTGGTACAAGTTTTTCGAGTAAAAAATTCGAATAATTCGAATTATTATTTTTTAATTCGAATAATTAATTCGAGTAAAAAAAATTCTAAAGGAAATACTTATTCGAATTTTTCATTCGATGTTCTTTACCCGAATAAATGCTCATTTTACACTGTTAATAACACTTATTAGCCATTTAGTAACACAATATTAGTGCTGAGTAACACTTTCTGTTATGTGATAACTGATAACAATATACTGGAATTTGATAACAGAACTGGGGCGCTGGATACCACTTCATAACTACTATTTTATAAGGGTATTTTCGTCCAACAACCTTAATTCTAACTTAAATTCTGAAACGGGTCCTTTAAACTATTTTTCCTCTGACATGGGCCTGAACTCTGATTTAAAAATACAATGGGGCCTGAAATCCACTCGTCCCAAAAAAATATTTCTGACGTTACGCATATGTTTTATACTACTTATGAGATGGTTGTTTAATATTAGTACGTATAGCCGAAAAGGTTGCACGCAGTGTTTGTAAATTATGATGCAAAATTGCTATAAGCGTAATTAAATATACTCTCACTCCTGTCCAATTATTATATGTCAAGGGAGAATATATTTGGTAAACGTAATTGTCAGGAGGAGTCAGGACTATGCTATCGCTATTGTTAATTGCAATGTTTTAAAATGCGCATAGCGCAACACGTCGCGTTTTGGTTCAGATAGCGCGTAGCGTAAATAGCGTAGCGTATTGCGTTAGTGTTTCGGAGAAGCCATTTATTACGTTAAGAAACATAATTTATATCAAATTATTAACCGCACATTATTCAGTAAGCTTTATATAATTTGGGTTCAATAATATATGTAAAATCTAATAGTATATATCTCCAAGAAAATATACATAAAAATATATTAACACAATTATGTATATGAAATTTAATAGAATTTTTAAATATAAATCATGCTCCAGCATTAAACAAATATTGAAAAATGTAACTCAAAATTTTTTAAGTAATATAGACTTAAAAAATGTAGTATTTAGAAATGATTCTTATGAATATCGAAGAATATAAGATATGCATGTCATTTTGATCGTTGTTAACAAAGAATAAATTAAATAAATTTATTTATTTTTATCACGTAAATTACAATAAATAATTGTTTTTTTATGTTTTCGTTGAAGTAATTCAAAAGTTAAGGGAATTATAAAACTAAATAAAAGTTATTAGTCAAATCAAACGTTTCACATCACAATACCATTTCTAGTCACAGTAAAGCTTCTTCTCCTTTTCCAAGGACCGGCTTTACGCTATTTTTACCACGCATCGTCGCGTTTTCTAATTAATTTACGCTAAAACGCGCTATAAAGCGCGCAACACTACGCCTTCTAAAACAATGGTTAATTGTGATGATCAAACAGTTCATAACATCGCCCTATATAAATTAAGTACTACAAACTCGGAGTGAAATATATATATCTATGTACGCTGGGAAATATTGGTTAAATGAAGCCCTTTGAATGAAAAGACATTTAATTAACATAATCAATTAACTAATTAATGCCAGTAAAAGAAACCCTCCCAAAACCCAATCGACCAACCTCACACTGCTCGAACCACACATCATCGTCCCCGGAAGCTTCACCACAACGACAATTAATGATCAGCTCTTCTAACGGAGAAGAAGAAGAAGAAGAAGAAGAAGAAGAAGAAGAAGAAGAAGAAGAAGAAGAAGAAGAAGAAGAAGAAGAAGAAGAAGAAGAAGAAGAAGAAGAAGAAGAAGAAGAAAGCGTGTGAAGCCGAAGTATGTTTCTCCAAAGCTTCATCCGGTATAAGTGCGGCTTCAATTGCAGCTCTTTTTGGATCACTGGTTTTGACATAAGTTTTGATTTGAACTTCTTAGGCTCAGTTGAGCTAGAGCTAGGAGGCTGCTGGTTTCTGCTGTCAGTACTTTCCTCCTTTTTGGCAACTAGTAATTACCCGTGCAATGCACGGGGTTAATTATATATAAATATGATTAACTATTTATAATAGTTTGTTTACTAACAATTAAGCTAAGATAAATGGGTATTTTAATTAGTAAGCTACCATAATGGTTCCTTTTTTTAAATATTATATTTGTTTTTATCGTAATTATTATTGTGGGACATGTGTCAACATCACAACAAAACTACATTTAAATGTATATATATGATATATATATATATATTTATATATATATATATAAGATTAATGACGGTAAAAGCAATTCCACAACGTGGGAAGTTTTATTGATTTTATTATTTGATTTATATTGTAAATGTAAATAACCAACCAAGTGGACACGTGTCGTTTTGATGTTACTCCTACATTTCTATTTATAAATATTAACTATTTATAATAGTGTGTTTACTAACAATTAAGCTAAGATAAATGGGTATTTTAATTAGTAAGCTAACATAATGGATACTTTTCTTTTAATTACTATTAATCGGGCAATTTAGCTTTAGATGGGAGGTTTTTCTACTCGTTAATTTTCTCAATGTGGGGCATCTCATTTATTTATTGTATTTTTTAATATATCTTTTATGTAACTGACAAGTGGCACTCTTGTAGCACAACTACATTTACATTCTAATATAAGATAACCGGGCTGACTAGTCGAGTCAGAGCAGTCAGCTGGGCTTTGATAACCTCAAGATCTGCACAGATGTCCGAACGTAGACCGGTGATGTCTTCCTTGAGTTCATTAAACCTCTCATTAGTGTGCTGCCGGTCACTGTTGATAGTCTTGCTGAGAACAGACATTGTGCGGTAAGTCTGTTTGACCAAAGAGATCTCCTTTGTCGAGCCCATGATGTCAACCGGTATTGGTGTGGTGTGAGGAGATGCACTCGGTTGCTGAGAAGACTGAGGAGCTGACTGTGAAGTAACTGAAGGCCGAGTTTGCATCGGCCGTGTATTGGTGGAGACAACGATGGACAAAGCCGCGATAGCAGATACTACAATGCCCTGTCCCAACGTTGTGTCAGACTCAGTACCGGTTTCCTGCTCAGATTGGACCTCCACCGGTTGGGGGTCTGCGACAGTAACTGAGACGACTTGGACATTTTCAGCAGTGGGGGGAGATGACGGAATTGGATCTTTCATAATAGTTTCACCATCAAAGGTGATAAGCAGGGGTGATTGATGAAGGACCGACATTTGAAAAGGTGCCTGAGGTGGCGCAAAACTAGCTGGAATCTGAACCGGTAGCTGCAAAGGTACCAGAGATGGTCTTGAGAACTTTGGAAGGGGTTGTTGGAAAAACAACGGCCCGCCAAGTAGAGATGATGGAGCCGGTATTGAAGAATCCGGTTTCGATGTTGAAAGAGCAAATGGTCTTGTTACCAGTTGGAGAGATGCATCATCGGCTGGAGCTGAGGATGAGGGCATTGGCACGATGACCAAGGCTGTGGTCATGGTGGAGGCAATCGGCATGTTGTCGGATGAAGCATAGGCAGATGCGGTTGGTGCAGCAGAGACAACAAAGGACGAAGAAACACCTGGCTAAAGTTTTGCCCAAACCGTGGCGTAATATGCCTGCAGACTCTGCATTTCCGCCTCCAGCCGAGTTAGAACCTGAAGTTCATGAACTGCATCATGTCCTTTCGGTTGGAAGTTATTTCTGCGCTCCTCAATATATTCCTTCAGTTGAGCCAGGCAGAGGCGGTACAGCTCCTGAGCATTTACCAAGCTCTTGATAAATTCAATGCCCAGTGACTTGATGATTTTCCCTTCAGTCTTCCTGGACTGCTTGAGACGGTCAGAGAGACCCTTGGATTTCCAGATCTTTTGACTGAACGGGGTGTACCGTAAGTCAAGCCAGTCATCAAAGGCCTGGAGGTCTTCCGCAGTCTTCTCATCCATCTCCTCGATGATGAGATTCCATGCAGTTTCGTCAACTGACTCAGGGCCTTCAGGGACAGCGATGGCTTTGCCCTTCCCTTTGTCAGACAAGGATGCTCGGACTGGTTCTCGGATCACCACACCGCCTTGTGGTGAAGCAGTCATGATCACCGAACCAGTTGTCCCTAAGGTTGGAGAGACAGTGATGGTCGCTGCAATAATAGAAACCGACTGTTGGGGTTGTGTAGATTGAGTCGGTTCCTGAGAAGGGACTGATCCGGTCTTCGCCTTCTTTTTAGGCGCCAGGCTCCTTGGCTTCGTGAAAACCTTCTGAAGTGGCTGAGTGTCTTCAGAGGAGGAAGAGGGCTCCAAGACCAGTTTTTTCTTGGATGGTTTGGGTGATACCGGTTTGTCAGTGGCCTCTTTCTTCTTGATGGGAGCGGGTGATGTCGGTCGTGAGTCGGTGTCGTGCCTGCCAGTGGGTTTCTTCTTTGTCAGCACAGTAGGACGGTCAGTGGAAGTCTTTTTGGTTGGCTTGGAGACAGCCAGATCCTCAGTAGCTTTTTGTTTGCCGGTTTCTTGGTAGGTGAAGCCGCTACTACCGTTTGTCAGATGATATCACTCGATATGTAGTTCACAAATCCGATCAGCTCAATCAGACCAACATCAGCAACCTTGCGCTTGAGGAGAAAAGACAATTGAGGGGCAAAGTTTTTGATATGCCTGTCACGAGTTGGCAGTATTCCTTTCAGTACCGAGGAGATCACTGAGGACCAGTTAATCTTCATTCCAGTCAGGATGGCCACCATTGCCTGAACCTTATCGCTCGTGAGCATATCAAACGAGCCTGCCTTGCCCAAAACTGCCTTGGCCACCACGTCATGGAGCAAGCGGTACTCGGGTTTCAGGACAACCCTCTTATCAGAGTCTTTGAACGATGTCCCTGACAACGACATCGTGGGCTTCAGTTGTTCTTTCACGTCATCATGAACATTGATGACGGTCGCTCCTGAGGTTGGCAGATGGAAGAGGTTGGCGAAGTATTCTTCGGTGATGTCGAACTGATGACCGTTGATGAGACATTGAAAACAGTCTCCCACGATCAGAACGGTGGTGAAGAACTGGTGCAGAGCATCAGAGTAGTACTCTACAGAGCAGTTAAGGAAGGTGTGAAGGCCAGTTTTAGTTAGGGCTTCGAGAATCGGACGAAACTCTTCATGATTAGTCTCCTTGCAGTTGTCGAAGTTGATCTGGAGTGCAGTTCTTGTGAGTTCTTTGTGAGCAGGGGTCATTGTGCTGAAAGTGAGGTAGGGTTTTTACGAGGAGTTTGAAGAAATTTGGGAGAGAAAGAGATGATTCTGCTTGCGTTGTGAGGATAATGATGAAACTTCTCCAATTGATTATGAAACTAAGTCTTTTAGTGGGATAAAGCGTGTCTTTGCATTAAATGCACAAGACGTCTTGTCGCTTAGCTTTCCTCTCACATAGGCTGCGATATCATATCTCTGCTGTGAGGTACAGTACCTGTTGTCAGTGTTCCCGTAAAAGTGCTATGATAAAATGTGTACAATTGATGACGTATATTTAATAAGAACGATTTTGGTCAGTCACTGGTCAAAGAAAAGGAATTATTTCGGTATCAATACCTTTTAAAAAAAATAACAGTTTCATGAAAAGAAAAGCAAACCGGTTTGAGAGAGAGAAGAAAGACTTGAGATCTTATAAGTGTATTTGTGACGAGGATCAGTTTTAGACGAAACTGTCAGGAATTATGTATTTGACCAGTAAGAAGGAAATGACTGCTTTAAAGGAGAGAAAGGCTGATTACGACCATCAATTTGCACAATTTGTTGTAGTGTCTAGGTAACCAGTTATATCAATTAATTTGATATAACAATGTTCCCCCTGACTCTATGCTTAGGTTTGTTAGGATAAGTCTAATAGACCTAAAGCATTCCGAAAGAAAAGAAACTTAGCTTCTGGTAGTGGCTTGGTCAGGATATCGGCGACTTGCAGATCGGTTGAGATGTGTTCCAAGCGCACATTCTTCTTCAGCACGTGATCTCGTATGAAATGATGTCGTATCTCGATGTTCTTTGTCCTTGAATGAAATATTGGATTCTGTGTGATGGCAATTGCACTTGTATTGTCACAGAATATCGGGGTATAGGTTTCCTTGATCCCATAATCCTCCAGTTGATGCTGTATCCATAGGATCTGTGAGCAACAACTTCCAGCTGCCAAGTACTCTGCTTCAGCTGTGGATGTGACTATGGAGGTTTGTTTCTTGCTAAACCAAGATATTAGCCGGTCACCAAGGAACTGACATGTTCACTAGTACTTCGTCGGTCGATTTTGCAACCTGCATAGTCAGCATCAGTATGTCCATATAGTGACAAATTTGAGTCTTTGGGATACCATAGGCCAACATTTATGGTCCCTTTAAGATACTTCAGAATGCGCTTTGCACAACTTGGGATCGGTTGACCCAAAAATGATGTCATCGACATAGATCTGAACAATCAGTAGATGCTCCCCCTTCGTAAATCTGAATAGTGTTTTATCAACACTTCCGATGGTGAACTGGTGATTAGTTAAGAATTTTGATAGTGTTTCGTACCAAGCTCTTGGGGCTTGCTTCAGTCCGTAGAGAGCTTTCTTCAACCGGTAGACATGGTCAGGGTACTCATGGCATTCAAAACCGGGTGGTTGAGCAACGTACACTTCCTCAGTAATTGTACCGTTCAGAAATGCACTCTTGACATCCATTTGGAATACTTTGAAGTCCTTGTGAGCTGCGTATGCCAAGAAAATCCATATAGCCTCAAGTCTTGCTACCGGTGCAAATGTCATCATAGTCGATTCTTTCTTCTTGTCTGTACCCTTGAGCAACCAGTCTTGCCTTATTCCTTGTGACAAGTCCATCCTCATTGAACTTGTTCTTGAATACCCATTTCGTACCGATTACAGTTTGTGTTGTCCTAGGAACAAGAGTCCAAACTTGATTTCGCTCAAACTGGTTCAATTCTTCTTGCATGGCATCTATCTAATTGTCATCTTTGAGAGCTTCTTTGACGTTTGTCGGTTGAATCTGTGATATGAACGCATGGCTGAATAGATTTGGATTTGTGTGTCGCCTTGTTTTCATAGGCGTAGTAGGATCTCCTATGATCAGTTGATGGGGATGATTCAGCTTCGTACGATTCCATTTGATGCGTTCCCCCTCAACTGATACCTCCGGTATATCTTGAGTACTGCTATTGGTCCTATATTCTGGAACAGCTTCATAACCAGTATGGCATGAACTGATTGGTTCCACCGGTATTTCTTGAGTACAGGTATCGATTCCATTTTTTGGGACAACTTCATGGCCAGTATTGTATGAACTGATTGGTTCCACCGGTATTTTGGTAGTCATGTTTTGAGCACCAGTTTCTTCTGCAATAGGTATCTCAGTGAGTTCTAAGACTGGTTGATCCCGTTCTTCATCACTTTCGTCTTCAAGATGCGATTTCTCCAGTTGACTGCTTAGACGATTGATGTTACTGGGAGTTTGATCATCAGTTTCTGACTCTTCAAAGACTACATGTGCTCATTCTTCAATAGCTAGAGTTTTAGTGTTGAAGACCCGATAGGCTTTGCTGACTGAAGAGTAACCAATAAATATTCCTTTTTCGGCCTTTGTGTCGAAAGCTGAGAGTTGATTTTTCCCATTGTTGTGGATGAAACACTTGCTCCCAAAGGTCTTGAAGTAGCCGATTGAGGGAACATTTCTGGTCCATACTTCGTAAGGTGTTTTGCAATGTTTCTTGCAAATCATGGACCGGTTTTGTGTGTAGCACGCAGTATTGATGGCTTCTGCCCAGAACTTATGAGAAATGTCTGCATCTGCTAACATTGTTCTGGCTGCTTCCTTGAGAGTTCTGTTTCTCCTTTCAGCAACTCCATTCTGCTGTGGTGTCCTGGCAGCAGATAACTCATGGCGTATACCATGGTTCTCAAGAAATTCGGTTAGCGTAATATTTATGAATTCAGTACCTCAGTCACTATGAATCCGATTTATGTTACCATTTTGTTCATTTTCTATTCTTTTGAACAGTTTTATTAAACTGGCCGAAGTTTGGTCATTTTAAAAATACAACCCAGGTAAACCTAGAAAAGTCATCGATAACTACGAGGGTGTATTTAGCACCACCAAGACTGGCCACCGGTATAGGTCCAAATAGATCCATGTGGAGTAAGTCTAAACATCGGTTTGACTCTATATTTCCTTTACTTTTAAAAGTTGATCTAATTTGTTTACCTAACTGACACGCAGTACAATGTTTATCTTTTGAAAACTTTAGATTAGGTAGACCTCTAACAAGATTGTTTTCCCTAAGAGTTGAAATAGTCTTAAAGTTTAAGTGACTGAGGCGTTGTGCCACAACCAACTTTTGGAGTTATGAGCTATAAGACAGGTTCGAGTGGTTACCGATTGATCTCCCCACTGGACTCTATGATCGGTTATCAGTATGCGTTTCGTCTTATCTTTGACAAAACATTTATCTTTTTCGAAGGATATTAGGAAGTTATTTCTACATAACTGACTTACACTTATTAAGTTATAATGAAGGTTTTGTACTAGATGCACATCCTTTAGTGTAAGATTCCTGTGAGTAATCACTCCCTTCCCTATTGTTTTACCTTTACCGTTATCTCCAAACATAACTGTCGGCCCGGTATGTGCCCTAAGCTCCTTCAGCAGTCCTCCGTCTCTTATCATATGTTGACAACATCCACTATCCAGATACCATACTGACCGGTTTAGCTCCTCGATGTACTCCAGAAAAGAAAATATATATATATATAGATATACATATATTGGTACCCAGTTTCACTTGGGTCCGGAATAGATTAGATCCTTAGGTACCCAGATCTGAAAGACCTTGACGGTTCGACCAGTTCGTGGGTCTATAAGGTATTTAATGTTTCTAGACCTAGTCATACTAAATCTAGATCCCTGATATTGTCTACCCCAGTTTTTACGTTCATAGTCAAACCCCTGATTCCCCCTATGTTCATTCCTATTGGACATTGGTCTGTTTCGTGAGGTACCAGTTTTAGGCGGTCTCTTATCAGGTTGATATTCTTTCTCTAATCTGACTGGGGGATTAGATATGTTGCCGGAATTATTAGCTTGCGAAGAGCTAGCTGTGACAAACTTGATCCATCCGGTATTCTTTGCTTGCGTTGAAGATTTACCTGGTCCGGTATCCTTAAACCCTAATCCGGTCCTATCATTACTATCTTTCAGGTTGCTCTGGATGCTTTCTACTGTCTTCTTGGACTGGTTCCAGGTTTTCACAATAGTATTTAAGTTAGAATTTTCGGGCCTTAGCTGCACTATCTCATTCCTAAGTTCCCTAACCTCCTCAGTCAAAGCCCTTGTTTGACTGAAATCACTGTCGGTTTGTTCAACCGGTGTGATTTTCCCTTTTTGCTTAATTCTAGCAGATAGCTTCTGATATACATCAGCCATTTCTTGAAGAGATTGAAGCAGCTCTTCCTTTGTAAAATCATCTGAGGCAGAATCACATACCTCATCGTCGGTCATATTGGCCATCAGGCACTCATGAGATTCCTGGTCACTGCCGGTATCTGATTCATCGCTGTCTGATTCTTCAGAGTCAGAATCATCCCAGGTTCTTCCACTTTTGGCCACAAATGCCTTTTGATACTTATTGTGCTTGGCACCGGTTTTCTCCTTTTCTTTCTTCGAGACTCGGCAATCGATAGCGTAATGTCCTTTCCTGCCACATTTAAAACAGGAAATATCAGTTCTTTCAGTTTTATTTTTAGAGGAGTTCTTACATTCCGAAGTGTTGTTTCGGTTTTTCTTCATGAACTTCCCGAATCTCTTCACAAAGAGTGTCATGACTTCATCGGTCAGTTCCTCAGATGTTTTTGAAGTTGAGGTTTCTGGGGCTACAAGTGCCTTGACCGGTTGTTCTGTAACCGCTTCTTCCATCCTCGTTTGTAGTTCAAACTCATAAGCCTTGAGGTCAGCAAATAGATCATGGACTTGTATTTTGCTGAGATCCTTTGATTCTCTCATGGCCATGGTCTTTACATCCCACTCAAGGGTAAGGGCCTTCATGATTTTGAGGGCAACATCTCGGTTTTCCAACGTCCTCCAAGAGCTGTGAGGTCGTTGATGATATTCATGAATCGGCCCTCAAAATCAGTCATTGATTCTCCCGGTTTCATTTCTGCGCTGTCATACTTCTGTATGGCAACGATAAGTTTGTTTTCCCTTGTAGATTCATTTCCTTCACAGATTTGACAAAGTTTTGTCCATACCTCCTTTGCTGTTTTAACAGCATGACTTGTCTGAATGTTCCGGTATCCAGTCTTGAACAGAATGTCCTTGGCTACGTTGTCCAGATTCATCAGTTTCTTGTCAGTCTCTGTCCATTCACTTTTTACCTCGGCAATCAGGAGGCCCATCTGTAATGACGTCCCACATATCTTCGTTCTGGGCCGCTAAATGAGTCATCATACGAACTTTCCATTCCATGAAGTTTTCCCGGGAGAACATTGGCAACTTGCTTGATGTATTCATTTTTATTGGTTGATGATTGAACAAACCCTCTCTGATACCACTTGTTAGGATCGGTTCACACGTTTAGAGGGGGTGAATAAACGTTTGACTCTTTTTCGGTTTGTTTGTGTGTTGACTCGTGTTCAGTCAGTGACCAGTCAGTATAAGTGCGGAATGTGATACTGAGTGATTGTAATCGATATGAAAAGGAATACGTGTGTGTGTGTGACCGGTTTGTTTCTGGAAGTTCGGAGTTAAAATCTCCTACGTCTCCCCTTCTTCCTCGCAAGAAAGGTTCACTAGATCTTCAGTTATACAACTTAGTACAACCTACCCAGCTGAACTCAGCTCTAATCTAGTGAATCACCTAGGCAGTCGTTTACAACAATCCACCTACTTCAACAGCTTTTTACAGTCCGTTGGAAATAAAGAACATAAACTAAGAACAGCTATGTCTTTAGACTTCACTCTTGCTTTTCGCTCTTTCACAGTGTTTGAAACTGTTTGATGATCGCTTAGAGAATGTGAGATTTTTCAAAGTTGTAAAATCGTGAAGTGTCTGTCTTCAACTTGCATTCCTCCTATTATAGCTGAGGTTTGAAAGTGAAGCCGTTGTGAGATAAACTCTTCACTCTGAGAAGTGCATTAATTGACTTTTCCAAAATGGGCTTGTCCGGTTTATGCTGCAGTTTATCCTGTCACTTTGCTTTGTTCTTTGTTTGCGCTAGTTGACCTCTGCTTCACTCTAGACTTGCAGCTTTGCACTGAATGCCTGAACTTTTCCGTTTTGTCTCAATAAGCTCTTGTCTCGAGTGATCCATTTGTATAGCGTCCGGTTCAGCATACCATGATGTTCTATTTGAAGTCTCATCTGTGATCGATATTCTTAGTCGGTATGCAGTAGAATTCCTCATGCTTAGTGAAGACCGATCACATAAGTGCACTGTTTGTTTCTTAGTGTGATCTCCCCGGTTTCTCATGTTTAGTCAGTTATGTCAATACCAATACTATTAATTCGAATGTTTCAATTCGTATTACTAGCAACGCCATCCAAGATAGTGACGTCAGCGACTCTGAAGCTGATGATGAGGGTGGGGCACTAGACGATTTTCCAGATCCCGTAGAAGACGATGATAATGACGATGGACCAACTACTGATATGCCAATAGAACCAGAAGAGAACCGAGCATTGTACCAATCGGTGTCATTTAATACCACTTATCAAATGGCTCCCCAGAAGTTGACGAAACTGGTGGTGACTTTTACGGGGACGAACCCACATTTTTCGTAGGTATGGCATTTAATAGCAAAGATCGGTTGAATTGTGTTGTTAACGATTACCATGGGTTGTTAGACGTGAGTACCACGTGAGCAAAAGTAATAGAACCGCATGGAGCGTGAGATGCGATCACAACGATGATTGTAATTGGAAACTGCAAGCACTCATCAAACCAAAAAGTTTTTTTTAAGGTGACGAGATGCGGAGGACCTCACACATGCTTCACGCACGAGTTGGCCAGCACGCATCACAATATTTCGTGAAATGAAATTGCGAGAATATTAATCCAAACGGTGAAGAACGACGCTCAGTATTTACCCAAAAACGTACAACAGTTCGTAAAGGATTCTTTTGGGTACGACATCTCGTACATTCAAGCATGGCATGGACTCAAAAGAGCAAAATAGAATGTTTATGGTACTTGGGAATCTTCAATCCAATAGCTTCCTATATTCATGAAAGGCGTTGACGCGTTACAACCTCGGAACGGTGGTGAAGTGGTGGGATCTTCAAGATATGTCGAGAGTAAAAAAATTCGAGTATGTATTTTGGGCCTTCAAACCTTGCATTGACGGCTTCAAACATTATCGTAGAGTGGTTTGTGTCGAAGGTACGCACTTATATTTGAAGTACAATCATAAAATATTGATTGAATGTGCACTCGATGCAAATTAGAAAGTTTTTCTACTTGCTTTTGCCATCGTTACATCCGAAGGTACGCATTCTTGGAGGTGGTTCTTGAACTTATTTATTCATGTATTGGAGCGTCGAGCGGTATGCCTAATTTCATATCGCCATCCAGGTATTTTACTTAAAGTCGGTTTAGCCAATTTTTGTATATTTCTTTTTACTAAAACTAGTTCCTGTTACTTACAAGCTGTAATGCAACTTTGATTTCCGCAGTACAACAACTCGAAACTTATAGGCTACCGAATGGAGTGCATCGTTACTGTATAAGTCACGTCGTATCAAATTTTAACAAGGCGTTCAAAGACAATGATCTAAAAAATTTATGCCACAAAGCACGGATGGCACATACGGCGGAGAAGTTTGAACGAATCATGGATCATATTAAGAGTCTGCGTGAACCAGCCTAGGATTGGTTGCGCGAGATTGATCGTGAACAGTGGACATTTGCTCACGATGGTGGGCCTAGGTGTGGTTTAATGACGACAAACATCTCAGAGGCACTTAATGGTGTGTTCAAATGGGCTCGCTTACTGCCTCCTAAAGTGATAGTCGGTTTCAGCTTCCATCGATGTGCCCCATATTTTCGTGATAGGTATCAACATGCAGCTGCGGCGAAGGAGAGCTCTGAAACCGAATGGTCTCTTTATGCGTGGAGGATGTTCAGTAACAGGTCAAATGCCTCTAACGGCCATTTCGTAACAGCATTTGATCCGCGAATGCAAACAGCTGAGGTGTATACTTCTTCATCGGTGACTCAAAGAAAACATGTGGTGAACATTCAAAGAAGAACGTGTGCTTGTGGAAAGTGGGACATGCATTTCATATGTTCTCATGCGTAGGCAGCGTGCCGCCAGTGGAACGTTACTAGCACACAGTTCATTGCTCCTTTCGACAGTAAAGTAGCATATTTTGAGTCATATCAGAGAACGTTTCATCCACTGTATGACAAGCGATATTGGGATCCTGCTGATCTTTCGCTTGTACATAATGAAGACCGACATGGTAGAAGAGGACCTGATATGCCTCGCACAACTCGTATTCTCAACGAAATGGATCAGGGTGACTCAATTGGGAGACAGAATCAGCTAGGCCGTGGTCGTTGATTGGTGTTTTTCCATGTTGTAGTTCGTATGTTGTTATATGTGTGTTTAAGTATTTTGAAGTAAGTCATCGACATGCGACTAAAAAGTTGCTAGAAAAATTAAACACAACTAAAAAACTATCGAATGTCTGATTACATAAAGATTAAAAACATAATAATAACTAACGAATATAATGTGATCCTATGCCACATCTACGTGGCCGTCTGTTCCTGTGAAGATGGCCACGGTCAACAGGAGGATCGGGCTGCTCAGGGCGACGACGTTGCTGCTGTGGTCGCGGCGGTGACTGCTGCACATATGGCTGATATGGAGGCATCTCGTCGTCGTCGTCATCGTCGTAGCCGACACCGTAGCCTGTCGGTGTAAAGTATATATCATCGTCGTATAATCTTGTGCGACCCCGTGAAGACGACGTGCCAGGGTCCTGCGTCGGAAACCGAGTAGACGACATGGCATTCACCTGTGTCGGAGGGATATCAGTGAACTACACATGTCTTCGCTGACGCTGTCAATGACAAGCTGCTGCATCTGATGTATGACATCTAAACACCCCCCCCCCCCCACACCCATATCTCCACATCTGAATATTTGCTTCGCCCGACGTGCTCTGCCAAATGAGTAACAAGTTCACCTCTTAAATGACACGTCGAAAATAAAAAAAAATTATTGGGAAAAATAACTAACCATAACGTCGATAAATGTACTATCTCCCATCTAGAATTCTCGGTCCGTATGAATAGTCGATGGAGAAATGTACCGACGGGTGATCCTCCGGTACCACCGAAAATAATCAGGAGTGCACTGTAAACCGCCACCTATCTCCATCCTGTTGACAATGCAAAGTCTTGACATTGTTGTTGTCAATCAATTTCTGCATTGTTATGTACTGCAGACTGGTTTTGCGTTTTGCATTATTTTTCTCCTTTTTTGCTGTTGAAGAACGTATGTGTTTTTTTATTGAATGTTTTTTTCTATAATGCAATATGCATGGAACTCAAACTCGAGTGGCGGTTTTTTTTATATTTTGATAATTAGATATGAAATAAAATTGGAAGACGTGTGTTAAACTTCCCAGGACTTCGAATAGCATGGACAACATCAATACTAAAAAGAATTTCTTGCCAAGCACAAACACAAAAGAGGAATTTATTGTGCTCACCTTATGTCATCTAGAAGGTGTTAGACATAACCTTAGATGTCGATGTTGGATGGTGAAATGGCACGAATCGGTGCCACATCACCAGGTGCCCACATAAGGTGAGCACCATAAAATTCCTATACATATAATATATATATACGTAGAGATGAAGAGATACGTTACGAGACGGACTGGACATCGAGAACTGTCGGACCACGCGATGGGGATAATGCCACTCAACGATGTTGTAGAATATGAATGAACACGATGAACGACAGCACGCTGGTCGAGATTCGACTCTTAACGCCGTAATCTCTGGTGCCTGTTCATTGTAGCCCAACGAACTGCTCCATCGAATGCTATCGAGCGACTCTCGAATCACACGCAAATTCGAGTGCGTCGATGACGTATGATCGGACAGCGCATTCCACCTGAAATAAAAAAAAAGATTAAAAAGTTGAAGTAAAATTTTCAAAAACTATGTAATATTAAATAAACATCGTCTTACTACCTCGCATCATATGGCGGCATGGGCAACTCAATTCCATCTTCAACGGTGGGCATCATGTGCAACTCGAGGACGGATAATAATGGGTTGCATAGGTAATATATGCATCCACGCCCATACCTAGACAAATTTAAATTATAGAATTAGTTTGTATACGCCTCAGGAAAATTCAATTACACAAAGAACGCACGTGCAACCGCAAAGCTCCACCGATGTTCATCTTCTGACGCTGGCACGAAGTACATAGCTCTCTGTACAAGAGCCAGAACGGCACTGCCACAGCTCTAAGTGTGCACGGCGTCGATGTCTTCGAGCAACGGAAGAAAAGTTATGGACTCGAGCTTCCACTGGAGTGGGGAAACATCACCGATCCCATGAGTAACAACGCATATGCATGTGTGCGCTGATCGACCTTATAATCGTGGCTGTCATCGTCGATCTGGTTGTTTTCTAACCAGTCGGCAAACTTCTTCAACGACACCTTCGTCCCACTGTACGCACCTACAACAGGTCTGTAACCAGTGAACTCCTCCAGGTAATCGATCCACTGATCATGCATCCTGCTGTGGATCACACCATTGACTGAATGACCACCGATGGGGGGTCCCCACAGCACACGACGTCCTGTAACGGTCGCCTCACCCACAGGTAAGTGGAACGTGTGCGGTCTCCTCCCTCCACCTCTCTCTACAAACCCCTAACGGTCAAAGGCGTGTCTATGGTACCATCAGAATGGATGTAGTACAACGATGACTATCCTGGAATATCAACAAGGAGCGATCTATCTAGCCGTATCGTACGTATCCATCTTAAATCGAACGTTTACAAGTCAATATCGCCACAAATACCGACAAGCAACACATAAATTGAACCAGGTATCGAAAAATCGAATCAATCAAGCTAGAAACCCTAATGTCAATTTTGGGTTTCGAATTAGGGAAAATTCCTAAATCGAATCAATTATCCAAAATTAACGTGTTATGTCAATCTACTAAGCAACCCGCAATATCTAGTGCACATATTATACCAAAAATACAAACTTAAACTCAAGGATTCGACGAAATTTAACAAAACATGAAAATCAAGATTTAAACAAATTAGGAGTTTCATACCCAAACGTAGCTTAATGAACGATGACGAAGAAGAAGGGATCTATCACGTGGTGTTCGACGGTGGTGGGAGGCCCGGATCGACAGGGAGGAGGAGAGGAGAAATGGAGAGGAAGAAGAAGTCGACGAGGGTTTCTTAAACCCGTCGTCGCGCCCATTAGACGCGCGTCGCAGCCACTAGCTGCGACATTCGGTTTATTGGGCCAACAGTCAGCCTAGTTAATTTTGGCTGCGACATTCGGTTTATTGGGCCAACAGTCAGCCTAGTTAATTTTTTAAATTCAAGCCCGCGTTAGGCCCGTATTGTAGCGTACCACGTCACCGTCGCGGCTAATAGTTGCGACCTCGTGTTTATTAAACACGTTTTACCCTATTTTATTAATTTGGACCTAAAAACTCCTATTTTATTAATTATCTATTTAATAGCTTTATTTTATTAAAAATGCCCGTTAATGACTACATTGGTCAACGCCATTGTAAGTTAAGTATATTTTTTAGTTATGATATCGACTATACATAGGGGTGAACATTACTCGAGCCAACTAACTGGCTCTATGAGCAAGCAAGACTTAAGCTAGAGCTCGGGCGGGTCCTACTTTCTCCAATAAACCTATCTTGATTTTTCTCATGATTGTTGTTGAGTTCGTAAGTTTTTCATTATAAGCTTTTTTTTTTGTGATAGAGAATCTTACTTGCATCAAGTTTGAATTAACCTAAACTTAATATTTAAATTGATATCTCACAGGTCAAAATCGAATACAAAATATCACATTGATGCGGGTATGACCCCGATCAAAAAGATTTGGTCCGAGAAATAAAGGTCGAAGGATGAAATGGACTGGGTTGGGTATTTTAGTGAGTGTTTAAAACTGTATTTTATTGCCAAAGAAAAAAGACACAGATTTACGTGATTCAGATAGATATCCTACGTCCATGGCCACCGAAAACAGTATCACTATTCACCGTTAAGAAATACACACTCGAGTTCACTTCTCTGGTTACAGTGCGTTAATGGCGAAGAGAGTTCTACAGTGAAATCTCCAAGTGTTGATGTGTGTGCTTTGAGTCTGATGTCTCTCTTCCTTCCTCTCTTCTTCAATATACCCGTTGGTCTCTCCTTTACAGCTGGCTATCCTTTGGAGCACCTGACAGCAGTTCTTAGTACAACCTCGGAGGGACAACAGTTGCAGATGTACTATTGTCAGGCGCATCCCCTCTCTGGTTGTAACGTCATCCACTCATTGCCTTCCACGTGTCTCCTGGTCAGCCATGCTCAGTATTTTCCGCTCAAACTATCTAGTTGTCGGAGCCCTTTATACTTCTTCCATACACCATCTCTGATCTCCAGATCTCCAGATCTCCCTCTTACTTGTCCCACTTTCTAAAAGTTGCTCTTAGCAGGTAGTTAAGTTAGGAGGAATTCTAGATCGAAGGTCACCCCTATCACACATAACTTTCAAAGAAAAAATTGTAGCACATAAATTTCTCTAAAAAAAAATAACTCGAACTCATTATCTAATTTTAAGCTCGATCGATACCGAGTAATGAGACGAAAATATGAGTCCCTAGTCCATTGGAATTAAATTCTTTTCTCAATAATAGAGACTTTTTCAAGGGGGAAATGATAAAAGAAGAAAAGAGAGAAGTAATCAAAGTCGTCGTTTTCATTTTCCAACCCAAATACGAATACAGTGAATAAGAATCAAAATCTGTACCAGAATTGATTCGATATGATGGACGGAAGGCCACTTGTGGTTTGTTTCTGTTTCCTCGTAGGATTTGCGTTTGGGTATGTGTGGTTTTCTCTCCTTTGTTGGTTGTATTGCAAGAATTCGTAGTCATCGTCAATGTCGAGTGTAGATCGTGTCTGATCAATTGTTTTTCGACTTTTTCAGAAACGAACGAACCGGCGCACCTTTTGCGTCGATTGATCCATCCAGGGTCACTCAAATCTCTTGGACTCCCAGGTCTTCCTTTTTTTTTCTAATTTAAAAACATTTGGGTTAGATTAGAAATTTCGATTCACTTCATATGATTACGAAGATATGATTTCCTTTTTTTGATTTGATTCGTCAGGGCCTTTCTGTATAACGGATTCTTAACCAATGAGGAGTGTGATCATCTCATTGCTTTGGTTACCTTAGCTTATTCAGTTTCCTTCTGAAACTATAGATTCATTTCTTATTGATTGATGCGGTAAGAGAAAGGCAATAAGGGTGGTTTCTGTTTCTGTAGGCTAGAGATAAGCTGGAGAAATCAATGGTGGCTGACAATGACTCTGGAAAGAGCATAGAGAGCACTGTCCGTACAAGTTCTGGGATGTTTCTTAGCAAGGGTCAGGTTAGTCAGTTAAATCCCTTTGCATCGAAAAACAATGCTTCTTCCATTTCTGTGGGAGTTTGATTACGTATGAGACGAGTAGAGGAATTATTCGGTTGTGATCTTTTGTTTGTTGAAGGATGAAATAGTTTCCCGTATCGAGGCGAAAATTGCAGCATGGACTTTTCTCCCGTCAGGTATATATATATCGATGCAATGACCAAAAGCTTCTCCTAGTTTCTTGATTCCAAAGCTAAACCTACCTTTAATTTGTGTCTTGTCTTTCCTTCTAGAAAATGGAGAGGCTATGCAGATTTTACGGTACGAACTTGGTCAGCAGTACGAGCCACACTTCGATTATTTCCATGACAAGGCCAATCAAGAACTTGGAGGTCATCGTGTTGCCACCGTTCTCATGTACTTATCGAACGTCGAAAAGGGTGGTGAGACAGTCTTTCCAAACTCAGAGGTGAAACAGTGATTACTTATTACCCGAAAAATGTCTGAAATATTCATATTCGGGCAATTTGACTTTGATCTTCTTGTTTAGATGAAAGACAAGCAACAAAAAGGTGAGGACTGGTCTGACTGTGCTAAAGGCGGCTACGCAGGTAAACATGATTCTTGCCTTGACCTTTAAGATGATGAAAATATTAAATGGGACAAAATTAGATAATAGAAATTATTGTCGATTGATATTAAGTATCTCTTTTACAGTGCAAACTAGGAAAGGCGATGCTCTGTTGTTCTTTAGCCTTCACCCCAATGCTACTACGGACCCTTCGAGCTTACATGGGAGCTGCCCAGTCATTAAAGGTGAGAAATGGTCAGCTACTAAGTGGATTCATGTAAGATCTTTCGATACAATATCATCTTCGAGATCTACAAATGATTGCGTGGATGAGAATCCCAGTTGCTCAGCTTGGGCTATGAGAGGAGAATGTGAGAAAAACCCTATTTACATGGTGGGCTCGGACGGTTCCTCGGGATATTGCAGGAAAAGCTGCAAAGTTTGCTCTTCTTAAGTTGGCTGTGTTTTTGGAGATTGAAGAAGGCTTTTGCGTACGTTGTTTTGTGTTCAATTCTATTTTTGTGAGTAGTTCTCAACTCATCAAATGTGATTGTGGTGATAGTAAATTGTGAGGATCTCTTGTCATGTAGAGACCTTTGTCATGGAATTTGATGAATCTAAATCCCATATTGCAGCAGATAGATATCTATTATCAATATGTATATATTGGGTGGTTTTTATTATATAGAAACATAAGATCATCTCGAATTCACATCATAAAAATACAGGTCATTTACACGACAATACAGTTACTACAGTGGTTTATTCCAACACATAATCTCTATTTTCTCCCTTGTGGAGCCTCAGTCCGATGAATATAAAAACCCAAAAGTTGAAGGCCAACTGAAAATGAAGAGTACCCTAGATTTAGCTTAATAGCTTTTTCTGTTATAGGTTCTTTAGTTCTTGGTCGTAGATAATGGTTTTTTATTTTTCTGTCGGTTTTTGTCCCTTGTTGACCTTTTTCTCCCCTCGTGGGAGTGTTATGCCCCCTGTGGGGTTGTAGTATACTCGTTTGAGGGCCTTTGTTCTCCCGGTTGACGAAGTACCGGTGAGACCCTTTGGGCTATTTAGCCCCTGTATCTTTGTTAATTAATGCAAGCTATTGTTTGGAAAAAAAAAAGATTAACTTTTACTCCAATCCACTAACTCTAGTACACTAAAAATCAAATTCATATATACTATCATAATTGATTTATAACTTTATATTAATAATTACTATTATATAAAAATTAAATAAATTATAAAATTAGCATATTATTTAATTGTAATTTTATTAAATTGAAAGGAAAATATCAATAAATAAAGAATTTTTACTTCTAATTATAAGAAACTATAAAATATTTTAAATATAAATAAATATATTTTATTTAATAAAATATAAATAAATAGAAACTACAACTCTATTTGTGTTGAAAATTCTGTGTACTGCAGAACTAGAGTTTCTCTACTAATTAACACAATATTAGTGTTAAATATAAAGTTTTATTGGAGTAAAGACGTACTCTATTTTCGTGTTCTACACAAAATAAAGTACACGTTAGAGATACTTTAAAAATGCCAAATGAAAGCAGTTGCAGCAGGAGTAAAGGATTATTCTAACCCCAAAATGAGGTTGAACCTTAAAAGGGAAAGAAACTCAACGGTCAAGGGAACTTTCCAACATGGGAGATATAGCATCAACGGGTAGTTTATTTTTGTTAACACACAAAAATCGAGTACGATTTTACTCCAATATGACTCTATATTAACATTAATATTCTGTTGATGAGCAAAAATACTATAGTTGTAGAGTACGACAATTTTTAACACTAAAATTACTGAAGTTTCTATTTATCAATATTTATAAAATATATTTAGTTTTATTTGAAATATTTAATATTCTTATAATAATAAAAATATAAGTAAAACTGATATTTTCCTTTTAATTTTCTAAAATTACAATTAAATAATATGCTAATTTTGTAAGTTAATTAGCTATTAATAAGTATAACATATGGATTCATCATTATAATATATATTTCAATAAGTTAGTTATGATTAAATAAAACTTAATAAAGTTAATGGGTTGTAGTAAAAGCACTATAGCTACTATATTATAATGTAAAATTAACTACATTTTTATGCTGTATGTTAGAGTTGCTCTATACACCTACACGATGACCTAGAGAACAACAAAAACAAAACAAGACAAAAAAGGAAATGAAACAAATACGTATATTTTTTTTTTATTTTAATACACGTTTTTCTTTTTTTTTAATAAGTTATTTTGTTTATTTTTAATTTAACCGAAGTACAATTATTTGTAGTTCTAATATAAAATAAATTATTAACTAATTTTCGGAAAAATAAATTGTAAATGGGTTGGCATAATTAAAATTCATGTAATGTTGTCTTAATTTTAATTATTAATTGTAATAACTAACAATTGGATTGTAAATGGAATGCTCTTTTCGATATGTGTAAAAATACTGTATTGTGAAATTTTGGACTCGATCGAGTATCCCCTTCTTGATTTTCCAGATGTATGATTCATATTTGAAAATGAAAGTCCAACATGATTTCATGGCTTGAAGCGTGTCAGTAGTGTAGGGGGTCCCGTACGAATGAACGTAAAATATACTAAGTTGTTGTCTGGTGTTGGACTTGATATTGGGGTAACACTCACACTCACTTAAAAACACACAGCGGAATGATAGTAATTTAGTGACAAAACGAAACGAACACAAGAATTGATTTTGTGCAGCAAGTCAAATAACTTGCTGCGTGCCTCAAGGCACAAAACTCCACTATAAAGATGGATTACAAACTATCAAAAAGGATAGTCAAAACTAGCCTAGCGCAACCTACGAATCACAAAGAATTCTGTAAACTACAAGACCTTTCGATCTTTGAAAAGCTAGACTAAACAGAAAAACTCTCTAAAGAGATAAAACTCGCTCGAACTTGCTCTTAAAATCTCTGCCTCGCTCGTTGTAAGTTCCTCTGTTGAAATGGTCGCGGGAAGTCCCTATTTATGTGTCTTCGACTTTGGGGTGACTTCACCAACGACTTGGTAACTGCCCTCAACGTCCACTAACGTCCACTAAGTGTATTTGGTCCGTTAGTGACCGTTGAAGCTCGACTTGGTCTGCTCTAAAAGCCCGGTCTTCACTTGAGCTCCAAGTCTTCTAAATTCGGTCGACACTTCATCCACGCGGTTTGATCCATTCCATCCTTTATCCATAACCTGCACAATACTAGAAAAATGCCACGTCATCAGTAAAATAGGTTTTGGGCATGAAAGATAAAACTGAGAAAGGGAACATTCTCGGCCAACAAATGTTGACTAGAATGTTACCCCAACATTGCCAATGTTGAATGCTCAACATTAACAATCTCCACCTTTTTATCTTTCTTCCCAAAACCAATGCAGAAGTCAGTCTTTGCGAAACTCCCCCTGAAGGCCAGATCTACTCAACCACAAAACATCCACAAAATGATTAGAGTTAGACGAAGAAACAGAATAGCACTAAACTATTCAAAGTACTAAATCTTAGTACAAGCCTTAGAGGTCTGAAAAATATTTGCAAAAGAAAAATAACATTGGTCCATAGCGAAATAAACATGCGCAGGCAAAAGAAAAGAAAAACCGCATGCACCACACACACAACCTCAACCAAAGTCTAAATGTTCAGACTTTCGATTGAGGTCTCGGCATCCTCGCCACTTGCATCTTCACCAGCTCCCTCAACTCCTTGTGCTCCATCTCCTGTTTCAGCTCCTTGACCACTTTGCTTCTCGGCTTGATCCTCTGCCATTTCTCGCGTCCTGACTTCTGCCTCTACTCCCCCTTTTTGGGAAAAATGCATTCAGAATGGTCAGCTGAGAAGTCAGAAATGCAATGGTGTCCTCGAGACACTTAATCTGTCGCTCTAAGCTGGACTGGGAAGTCGATGTGATCAACGACCTTGTTCGGCCCCGATAGGTGCATGTACGAAACAGCATATGGCACCTTGATGGTCACCACCACATCTTTGCGCGTTGGCTTGAACCCTCCATGGACCAACATCCCATAGATCAGGGATGGGAATGGAAGAATCCCCGGTGACTGTTTATCGGCCTCCTTAGCTAGTTGATCCAGCACTAACTCACCCAAATTCAGAGGCAGATTTTTCCCAAGTGCGTAGAGAATATGTGCCATATTCTCAGCCACACGGGTCTCATTTGCCGTTGGCCACCAGTTAAATATGCCGATTTTAAAGAGCACAGAGTAGAGCGAGGTTAAAAAGCTGCATGAAAAGTTCTCGTCCCATTCCTTCACTCTACCCCAGTCAGGAATGACACTACCTCATTAATCATACTCCTCCTCCATATCAACATTGGGAGTACCCAAGAACTCATTAATTGCCCCCGCAGAAAACTTATATAACCTCCCCCTCAAAAATAGTTTCCCATACTACCTAGAACTAGGATCGTTCAAGCTAGGGGAAAGGTTATAAAATACCTCATGGACCACTGTATCACAGTAGGTCCCAAACTTCGTCACGGTCTTGTCGAAATGCCTCGACTCCAAAAACTGCATAACGCCGTATCGGCGGAAACTGACCACATATGCCGTCCTCTCAACTTGCAGCACCCTTTAGCAAAGTGTGGCCACAACTCCTCATTGAATGAGGCGTAGAACTTCCCCTAGGCAGTGGAGTCTCCCAGTCGGACCCAGATGTTGGGTCAACATCTTCCTCAACATCTTCACTTGCACTGGCCATCGGCGACAAGGCTTGGCTACTGGCAGCTAGCTGAGATGATTCCGCTCGCCGAGATCTCTTGGTAGGTCTGTCCTCTGAGCCCATCGGCCTTTTCCAGCTTTCTTCTGCAGTTTGCTCTTCCACGCCGCAAGGGTTTCACCCGCACCAAATTCTTCATCACCTTCACTCTCAGAAGCAGGGGAACCTGGACCTGTGGAAGGTGACCCTCCCCTCGGACTCACAGCCTCTGTATCCCACCTATCATAAGTCCTGAAGTCAATAATTTCGTCTGTCGAAGCCTTCGATGGTGATGAGGGCGAAGCAGGAGCTTGCTCTTGAATGGGACTGTGAGCTGGTGCTTCAGCAGCACTTGTCTCCCCTTGAACCGGGATTTCACTGGTAGTTTGAGTGGGCACGTCCTCTGAGGATTTAGTCTCGGTCTCTGATGAGCTACTCGAGAGGGTAATGGGCTTATCTGCCGTCGATTTTGACCCCTTCGACACCTGGGACTGATTGATTCTGTTGCTTCGTCGTTTCTTTGGAACAGGGGCTCTAACTTCTTTAGGAGGTTGGGGTCGAGACTTCTTGGAGGGGTTCTTCTTCTTCGCCCGCTTATTGGAGGTTTTCTTTGCGACTTTGGGGGCCGGATTTTGCGCAGTTGAAGGACTTGGGACAGTAGCTTCTGGGCCGTGAGTCGGCGAATGTGGGTTCGAAGGTAGAAATCCCGTGTTGACGGCACCTCCCACCACATGAGACTGAACTGGACGGCGTCTATCCTTGGTTTGGCAAAGCACACTAAGAGGAACATGGTCGATGTCTTCGATCGGCGCTGGAAGCGTCTGAATTGGGCGAACATCGTACACGGTTTCGCTCGATGTTGGGCGGACATTTGGGTTTCTACACAATTGGGTGAGTTCGACATCTAGAGAGATAAAATCAAAGAGATTTGGATGAAAATTACAGTGTAGAAATCACGGTTTAGCTCAAAGAAGCAGAGAAGGATTCTAGAGAGAGGATCGACTTTGAAACTTAGGGTTTGTGAATAGTGAAAAACGATCAATCAAGTCACGTCTAATACACTGGTTTCAACGGTTACACTTCACATAAGAATCGCAGATAGTGGAGTAAATGGAACTAAAAGTAACTGTTGGACAGATAAAAACATTTAGGCATATTGTATGATAAATTCGAAATAAGATCAGAAATTGCCTAATCAAACGTGCCTAAATATAGTAAATGGATTAATAAATCATGCGAGCACATAGGAGCAAATTGAAGACTAAGTCATGCGAGTAAATAGGAGCAGTTCAGATCACGATTCAACCAAAAAGACAACTAAGTCCAAAGTCAAGGTAGAATCAAGAAATACTAACCGTTTGAGCGACTTTGATGACCACTTGAGACATATGTAACAAGCTGTTCTTCGAGTTTTCTAATGCAATTCTGAGAGATTTCTAAAATAGACACCAAAGACTAACAAATGCAGTACTAAAGACAGACACAAGTAAAGACGAAAGCACAAAATGTAGCAATATCAAACTGACAGTCACACATGTTGCCCTGACATTTGACTCAACATCCTAATTCCGTAATCCTAGACTTTTCTGTTTAATCCTTCTCAAAACCAGTTCCCTTTATTTCTACCCTTTCACCTCACATATCCAACCGAATTTATGCACTGCCCTTATACCCTCAGCCTCAAGGTTCGGCTTTTTGTCGCATAGTATACATCGTCACCACGAATACCATGTACCTAAGAAATCTTATTACCAAATACTTATATCTAGCCGAGAGTTTATGATCATGCTTATATGCAATAAGGATTGGCTTTTAGTCGCAAAGAGTACATCGTCACAGCGAATGCCGTGCACCTAGGGACGTATTACCAAGAGCCTTTAAAAAGGGATTGGGTTCATTCAGGGACAAGTCAAGAAGCATCAAGTCATTTAACAGGAAAACAGAACATAATATCAAACAAAACATTAAAGCTGTAACCATCAAATTCGACATATGCTATGTTGATTCAAATGTTGGACCAACATTTAGACTGACATGTGCAACCCTATGGATTTCTTCAGGTCCGAGAACCTTTCAGAATCCAATGCTTTCGTAAAAATGTCTGCTAACTGATGTTTAGTGTCTATATGCTCAATGCGGACTAACTCTTTTTCAACTATGTCTCTCAGAAAATGATGCCTAATATCTATATGCTTTGTACGAGAATGTCGGATGGGATTCCTAGAGATGTTAATGGCACTAAGGTTATCACAATACATAAGTACAGACTCGCACTCTAACCCATAGTCACATAACATGCTATTCAACCATAATAACTGCGTACAACAACTACCCACCGCAACATATTCAGACTCAGCAGTAGATAAAGACACACAGTTCTGTTTCTTACTATACCACGCAACTAAATTATTACCTAGGAAGAAACAGCCGCCACTTGTACTCTTGCGATTATCCTCGTCACCTGCCCAATCAGCATCGCTATAGCCTACAAGACTCAAGTTAGTATCTTTGGAGAACCATAATCCTAAGCTACATGAACCACTCACATAACGAAGTATTCGCTTAACAGTATTAAGATGAGTAACTTTAGGTTCAGACTGATATCTAGCACATACGCAAACACTATACATTATGTCAGGTCTACTCGCAGATAAGTACAATAAACTGCCTATCATAGATCGGTACAATATTGGGTCAATATTCTGCCCGACATCGTCCTTACTTACCTTTTGGGTAGAACCCATGAGCGTTTTCATTACCTTTGCATTGTCCAATCCAAACTTCTTGACAGTGTTCTTTGCGTACTTCTCTTGGGACATAAAGATCCCTTCGTTACTCTGCTTGATCTGCAAACCTAAAAAGTAAGTTAGCTCGCCTATCATACTCATCTCAAACGTAGTGTTCATTGCCTGCACAAACTGATCTTATAAAGATTTGAGCTCGAGCCAAAAACAATGTCATCAACATATACTTGAGCAATCAAAATATCAGATCCGACCCGTTTAACAAAAAGAGTACGATCCGCCTCACCTCGAGTGAAACCAAACTCAAGTAAAAACGTTGCTAACCTAGCATACCACACTCGGGGCTGCTTTAACCCATACAAAGCTTTCTGCAGCTTAAAAACATGGTTAGGATAATGGGGATCTTCGAACCCTTTAGGCTGTTCGACATAGATTTCCTTATCAATATACACATTCAAAAAAGCACCCTTAACATCCATTTGGTGTAATGTGTGTTAAGCCAACATGCTATAGCTAACAAAAGCCTAATAGATTCTAACCTAGCAAATGGGAGCAAACGTCTCATCAAAATCTATGCCTTCTACTTGCGTATAACCCTGAGCTACTAAACGAGCCTTGTTTCTAACAACCCTACCAAGTTCATCAGATTTTTCTTAAATATCCACTTAGTGCCTATGACATTTGTGTCTTTCGGCCGTGGAACTAACGACCGCACTTGGTTTTTCTCGAACTGCAAGAGTTCCTCTTGCATCGCATTTATCCAACAATTATCCTTGAGAGCTTCAAGGACATTCTTGGGTTCAATCTCGAAAACAAAGCAATTAAAGCGTACCTTAGCGTATAGCGAGTTCATGCATGCGTTTCTTACCATGGACTTGTAGTCTTTGTGCGGCTTGTCTCTAGTCTTCCTTCCTTCATTTACGTCTCCAATGATGAGGTCAGTGGGGTGATCTTTTTGAATCTTCGCAGTGGGATCTCGTCGCACTTCGCTAGGTCCTGCTTCATTGTTCTGTTCAGGCGCGGATGTTGAGTCAGATGTTGGCTCAACATTGTCATCCCCTGTCTCCTCTGTTTCATTGACCGATTGTATAACATCTGAAATATCAACTTGAGGAGACACTTTGCAAAGATCAGTAGCATCATGAAACACAATATTCATTGACTGAACAGACTTCATGCGCAAGTTATATACACGATAAGTACGACTATTAGACGAGTATCCTAGGAAAATGCATTTATCACTTTTCGAATCGAACTTGGTCAAATACTCACGATCATTCAGCATGTAACAAAAACATCCAAAGACATGAAAATATTTAACCGTAGGCTTCTTCCCATTCAACAACTCATACGATGTTTTCTTAGTACCATGCCTAAAGTAAACACGATTCGATATGTGTCAAGCAGTATGCAAAGCTTCAGCCCAAAAACGCTTAGAAACATTCTTAGAAAGTAATATAACACGAGCCATCTCTTGTAAAGTCCTATTCTTCCTTTCGGCCACCCCATTCTGTTGGGGCGTCTTAGGGGATGAATACTCATGCACAATACCTTTCTTGTCACAAAATTCATCAAAGTACCGATTCAAATTCTCTACCATGATCAGACCTAATACGAAAGATAGATGCACTGAAATTGTTCCTAATCATCACACAACAATTCTTAAAGAAATTGAAAGATTCTGATTTTCCCCTAAGACAAAATATCCATGCATATCTAGAAAAATCATCCACGAGCACATATGCGTATTTCCTACCACCTATACTATCAACTTCAATCGGACCCATCAAATCCATGTGAATCAACTGAAAACAGTGAGCAGTTTTAAAATGTTGGGCAGCATGTTGATCAACATTATGACTGATGGCGTTAAGTGCCTTGTCGTTGAATTCAGCCGAGGTTCGTTCAGGCACTGTCCAATCCTCAATCGGCTTGTCACAGACTTCTCCATCAGCATCCGGGGTTGTCCTAGGTGGGGTATATCCGTTGAGTACTGCTTCCCACGCTCGCACATCGATGGACTTGATACACTGACGAACTCGAACCTTCCAATACGCGTAATGTTAGGGAGTGTGCCCTCAGAATGCCATACGAGGACTAGGAATAGTATAGGGCGCACAATGATGTATAGGTCAATAGACAGTTTTATTGTATATACTGTTAAAATAAAGTAGTGAATATTATTTTCATTATAATAAATGCATTATTATTTATTTATCGAATTTAAAGTCTGGTTGGCATCTGGCGGTGCGATAAATAAATAACAGCCGAATGTTTGAGTTGGACGTCTGATTCTCGTGGGGACGAGGGAGGAGACACCGGACGGTCCTTAATCTCAGCATTAAATAAAAAGTCCGTAAGTCTAAGGATTCTAGATGGGTGACTAGATATCCAAATATGACTTATTCATTGACGAACACATAGTATCGGTAGTGTCACCGATTACCTGAGAGGTTGTGGATCGTGATGGAGATATCGGTGATCGGAGAGATCGCGTATTCGGACATTCGGCTCGTATTCGTCTCAATCACATGACTAGGATGTTGTCAATGATTGAACAAATGACTATAGCAGCCTCAGACCGATAGGGTCACTAACGGATTTGCTTTCGCGATTTCGGTTTGTCGCTAGTTGGCTAGGTCCGCACGTGTTCGGAAATGGGACACGGGCCAGCGACGAAACGCAACTGACTTTACGGAGGTGATTGCCGAACTTTGACTGCTATCGGGATTCACCGCCTATATTCGTATAGGTTGACGTCCTATGAGGTAATTGGAGAACGACGATTGTAAAGCCTTCGGCCGAAGCTTGGAAAGCTCGCTCGTGTTAGATACGGAGCGGAGTTTAAATAATCGGTTGGGTCTCGATTATAACATAGTGTTAGGTTAGTGAGTTTGACATTTACATGGCTCTCACCTAACCGGGACGCAAGTGAAAGGCGTAAGAGTTATTTAAATGTAAACACTATAGTCGGTTCGCCCGAATTTCGATTAGATCAAAATTCGTTCTCAACTGGGATCTGTCCGGTACCACGGGATTGGCTAGGCGAATACTGGGACTCGCGGGTTCCTCCCGTGCTAGTTGAGACGGACCTAGAGAGTCGCGCTTAAAATGGTAATGAACTTGAACGAAAAAGCGGGCTTTTCTCTAGAACCTAACGAATGGGATTCGCTAAGGTAGTGGCAAAGTCGATACGAGGTGTCGATGATTTCGTTAAATTCCGGTGATGGGCACAGGAATAATTAGGACTTAAGATTGCCTTAAGTGCTTAATTAATTAACTAAATCAGGCTCAATTGTAATTAAAACATTTAGTTGGATTTATTTATTGTATTACTTAAAATTGAGGGACTAAATTGAGAATTTAGAAACCTCATAGGCCGAAATGGAATAAACTAAAAATGTGCATGTTGACTTGGTCATTGAACATGTGTCAATTCCATTTTATGCCACATTGGTTGAGGTGGCAAGTGACTCATTCATTCAATAACATGACAAGTGTTAGGGAAATATTATAAACAAACCTTAGTGGAATTTTACTACAAAGGTGAGCATGCAAAAATGAGAACAAGTAGATCAAACATGAAAGGTTCTAAGTAATTGTACTTGGTACTTTGCTTTCAACTTGCCACAACTCTTAATAATAAAAGGCTAGAGAATAAGAAAAGAGTGTACTTGGTACTATTTAAGTCACATCATTAAAGCCACGGGATCGTTCGACGAAGCCCGACGCCCGAACCGAACTGCGTCTAGCCATCGGGAGGAGGCTCAGAGGTTCGATCAAGGTCATACCGGCGTGACAATCTAGCCCGGAAGCCCCGGGAGCCAGACGAAGTGTTGCGACGTCCATCCGAGGTGCATTCACGTATACCGACGGTATATTTCGAACCTTACTGATTTGATTTTACGAAAACTAACAAACGATATCAGAATGATTCGAAAGACCCCTTGTTACGGTCGTCAGGAAGTGTAGAATCAATATGGAAAATTTGGTATTGATCTAAAATCATTTCGGTTGTCAAACTGTCAAAAGTCTGCAAACTGCCGCTTTAATCGAATTGATAATTTCGAACCGCAGTTTTTATTTTGCGAAAAATATCAAACGACATCGGAATTATTAGAAAGACCCCTCGTTGCGATCTTCGGGAAGTGTAGAATCAATCTGGAGAATTTGGTATCGATCGGAAATCATTTCAGTCACCAAATAGTCAAAACATTGTCGGCTGCCGCTTTGTTCGAACTAGTTTGGAATGAAATTATTAATTCAAATAAATTTGTATTAAATTCGAATGTGAGAAGTTCGGATTAGACGTGGTCTCCTGAGGCTCAGAGAAGTATCTTGAGCACTCGAGAGAAGCCGAAGGGCGCTAGGTCGAATTTAGATGTTGAAAATCGAAAATTCGGCAACCTACGCCGCTCGGTTCAAAACGCGCTTCCGCTATCGCCACGTTGAGCTGTTCGGGGGCCGGCGTCGATTAATTGGGCCTACCCCAACAGTGGTATCAGAGCTACGGCTCATGCATGGTTTGACCGAAGGCCTCGAAAGCCGATGTGGCGAACGAACGGTCGACGTAGTTTGGAGACTATCGTCGCTCGTGACGTCGGTCGGGCACCCGGCGTCAAAATTCTGTGTTGCATGTTTATGTGGGACATTTACGTGGGCTTAGGTTCTAACCGGGTTATTTGTTTAAGGGCCGTTTGCTGCCCCCCGGTATGTACATGGATTACGGGTTGTTCGGGAAATAGTTCCCCCCGTGTTGTATTTTATCGCTTTATTAGATAAGTTAGATAAAATGGCGGCCGTTCGACGCAAGGCGAGATTGGAGGGTTCGACGACCCGCATGACGACGAGTCGACGTTTGGAGATCAAAGACCCGGTCGTTTTACGACCCATGTAATATGACCAGTTTAGAAATAGCCCGCGCATTTGTCCATTTAAATTGCTTTCCTAGGGTTAGGAATTTAATTAACGCATTTATGTGCTCGTGCTTAATTTTTTATTTGCTATGAGAATACAAACTCCCATAAAATACTAAGTGAGTAAAGGGATTGGATGCCCTGTCTTCTATCAAGCTCGGGTTAAGTTGTTACGAAACCTAAATGCAAGGTTTGGTTCCGGGTATGCCGGTGCCTTGCATTTGTTTTCGTTTCGATTTGCTCGTGTGCGTTAGCGCCGCTCGCCAAGACCACACTGTGCGGTAAAACATACGGTTCAAGTGTGCGGTTTTGAGCAAAGTTGATAGGTCGCACTTAGACAGTCAAACTGCCTTGTTCCGGATTTGCCGGCGGGGGTCCCTGACTGAGACGAAGATAGTTGAGACATTCGACGAGGTCGGATTCGTGCGGAGCACAACTTCGTGGGCCGCTGCAAAACAATAAAACGACAGAGGTTGAGTTTTGCATCCACCCACGAAGAGATCAACTCCACTATCGAAGTTATCAACGAAACTTCCAAAACATCCAATGGGAGAAAATGGTGTTTGTGAAAAGATAGTGGGAGTCAAACGGAATAGAAGTCCTTGTTCGCGTTTGATGATCTATACAAACGACTTAATATGCCTTTTATTTTCTGCAGCTTTTTCTCTCAGTGTTAATTATGTCCACCGCTTCAAACATACTGCTCAAGGAGAATAGGTTAGACTGGGTCAAACTATTCAGACTGGCTTCCCAACCTGAGGATTTTCCTTCAGATAGAGAACCTAGTGTATATCCTTGACTCCGAGTTGCCGCCGGCCCCAGGGGCGCGGGCGACCGAGCAGGCTCGTGCCGCTTATGACAAGCGACTGCGCGACGAGCAGCTCGTAAAGGCACATGTCCTCGGATCGATGAGTAACACGCTGCAGCGTAGTCATGAGGGTATGGCTGACGCTCGAGCGATGGTTCAGCATCTGAAAGAGCTTTACGGTGAGACGTCTAGGACAGCTCGCTATGCGGCTTCGTCGCAGCTCTTCCGATCGAGGATGTCTGGCGAACATGTTATGAACATGATCACCATGATCGAGAGATTGGAGACTCTCAATTTCCGATTTGATCGGGAATTACAAAACGATCTCATCTTGCAGTCTCTGCCTCCGTCCTTCAATGCGTTCATAGTGAACTATCATCTGAACAGAATGACGTTGACGCTTCCTGATCTGATGAATCAGTTAGCAACGGCGCAAGGTCAGATGAAGAGGGCAAAGCAGACTGCACTTGTCGCCACCTCTTCGAAGCCCCAGAAAGGCAAAAAGAAGAAGGGCAACAAGCTCAAGCCAACAGGGAAGGTTTCTAAGAAGAACAAATCTTCTGGGAAATCGAAGCAGACCGGTGTAAAGCCGACGGATAGGTGTCTGCATTGCGGTGCGCTGGGCCACTGGAAGCGGGACTGTCCGAAGCTCAAGGGTGAGCAGGCTGCGTCAGGTAAGGAACTTAATGTTTTAGAAACAGTTTGTTCGTCATCTGTATACTCTACTTCCTCGATATTGGATTCGGGAGCTAGTACTCACATTTGTGTGTCCACGCAGGGTCTGGGACCAAGTAGAGCGCATGGGGGGCGGGAGATCGAGGTTAGAGTGGGAAGCGGGGATAGTCTCTCGGCAAGCCACGTCGGATCAAGATCTCTTGTTTTGTTATCTGGGCATGTGTTGCGTTTGTTCGATTTTCTTGTACTCCCGAGGGGTTTTAAGAACATCGTCTCCATTCCTGTTTTGAGCAGGAATGGTTTTGTATTTAACTTTAATAATAAGACATGCCACATTATCTATCAGAATAAAAATGTTGGCAACGCGACACTGTTTAATGGTTTGTACTATTTTAACACCCAGAACGACGTATCTGCGAATACTGTCACAAACAAACGAAAGTCAGGAATAAATGCGAGGTACCTGTGGCATCTTCGATTAGGGCTTACTGGAGAACGCAAGATCGATGAGTTAGAGAAACACGGGATTTTGAAACCGTTGGGATCAGATCCCTATCCGACTTGTGAGTCGTGCCTCCAAGGTAAAATGACCCGATCACCCTTCACCGGGACATTTAATAGAGCCACGGAAATTCTCGGTTTGATTCACACGGACGTTTGCGGGCCATTCAATGTGAAGGCTCGGGGTGACTTCCACTATTTTATTACCTTCACGGATGATCGCAGTCGTTACGGACTCGTGTATCTGATGAGGTATAAAGCTGATGCACTTGAAAGGTTCAAGGAGTATAAGGCTTTGGTGGAAAAACAAACGTCGAAACTCATTAAAGCCATTCGATCGGATGGAGGAGGCGAGTACATGAGTATCGAGTTTGACCAGTTCTTGAAGGAGAATGGTATATTATCACATATGACTCCGCCCGGCACGCCACAATTGAATGGCGTGGCCGAACGTAGAAACCGAACTTTATTAGATATGGTTCGTTCTATGTTAAGCTATACAGATTTGCCGATGTCATTGGGGGGATACGCGCTTTTGACAGCGACTTATACCATAAACCGGTGTCCCTCGAAGTCTGTTAACGGCATTCCGTATGAGATATGGACTGGCCGTTTACCCAGCTTGTCACATATTAGGATTTGGGGTTGCCCGGCCTATGCGAAAAAGTTGAAGGCAGACAAATTGGAGTCTAGGTCTCTGAAAGGTCGTTTCATAGGTTACCCTGAAAACTCTATGGGGTACCTATTCTACTTTCACGATGATTAGAGGATCGTTGTGGGCCTACACGCACATTTTCTCGAGGAAGAGTTCATTCGAGATTGTGGCGTTGGCCGAGAGGTCACTCTCAAGGAGCAGTCGACCGAAATGCCCTCACATGATTTGGAATCGGATGGTCCCAGCGAACCAGTCTTGCGACGATCAGAAAGGGTGCCACACCAACCCCAGCGGTATGGCATGTCACACGTCGAACAAAATTATGTTGCGACTAGGGGACTTCTAAGAGAAGATCCCACTACTTTCGATCAAGCTATATCCGATGTTGGCTCAAGGAGATGGGTTGAAGCTATGCAGGCTGAGATGGACTCAATGTACTCTAACAAAGTCTGGACTCTTTTAGACCTACCGAGCGGTTTTAGACCAATCGGTTGTAAGTGGATATACAAGAGAAAGATTGGATCTGACGGACATGTTGAGACATATAAGGCCAGGTTGGTTGCCAAGGGCTATAACCAAAAGGAGGGAGTCGACCATGTGGAGACTTTCTCGCCTGTAGCCATGATCAAGTCTATCCGCATAATGCTCGCAATAGCTGCGCACTATGATTATGAGATTTGGCAGATGGACGTCAAAACGGCATTTCTTAATGGATCCTCAAGGAGGAGATCTATATGGAGCAGCCAAAAGGTTTTGAGTCGCATGCAGATGCTCACAAAGTGTGCAAACTGAATCGGTCCATTTATGGACTGAAACAGGCCTCTCGCAGCTGGAACCTAAGTCTCCATGAAGCAGTTCGAAACTTTGGATTCAAGAAAAACGTAGATGAGCCATGTGTCTATAGAAAGAGCAGTGGGAGTATGGTTCCGTTCCTTGTATTGTAAGTGGTTGATATCCTTTTGATAGGAACGACATCGGCATGCTCTCGTCGGTGAGAGCGTGGCTTTCAACCGAATTTTCCATGAAGGATCTGGGAGAAGCGACGTATATACTCGGTATTTGCTTGTTCAGGGATCGAACGAACAAAACGATCGGCTTATCTCAGGCCCTTTACTTAGAGAAAATCCTGAAGAAATTCAGAATGGATGACTCTAAAAGAGGTTTCTTACCTATGCGACATGGGGTCCATTTGTCCAAAGCAATGTCACCTCAAAGTGAGGAAGATAGACGACGGATGAGTGGGATACCCTATGCGTCTGCAGTGGGTAGTCTGATGTACGCAATGTTGTGCACACGGCCGGACATTGCCTACGCTGTGAGCGTGGTTAGTCGGTTTCAGGCAAACCCAGGGGAAGGACACTGGACAGTCGTTAAGAATATCTTTAACTACCTTAGACGGACTAAAGACTTAACACTTGTCTATGGAGGAGCGGGACTAGAAGTAGAAGGTTACACTGATTCGGACTTCCAGTCGGACATGGTGACCGAAAATCTACTTCAGGTTTTGTATTCGTCCTCAACGGTGGGGCAGTATCTTGGAGAAGCTCCAAGCAAAGCACGATTGGCGATTCCACGTGTGAGGCAGAATACTTAGCAGCCTCAGAGGCAGCTAAAGAAGCAGTTTGGATGAAAAAGTTCTTGGAGGAACTCACTGCGGTACCAGTTGCGGATAGACCGCTTGCACTTTGGTGCGAAAATAGCGGTGCAGTCGCGCAAGCAAAGGAACCGCGATCTCATAGCAAGTCCAAACATATTGAGAGAAAATATCATGTATTACGTGAGTTCGCTGAAAACGGGATGGTCGCCGTGCAGAAAATTGCCACCGCGGAAAATGTGGCGGAACCACTTACGAAGCCCTTGTCCCAGGCAGTATGGAACAGCATCTGGACAAGATGGGCCTACGATACCATTGTGACTGGCATTAGGTGCAGCACATGGCATTCGAGTGCAAGTGGGAGGCTGTTAGGGAATGTGCCCTCGGAATGCCATACGAGGACTAGGAATAGTATAGGGCGCACAATGATGTATAGGTCAATAGACAGTTTTATTGTATATACTGTTAAAATAAAGTAGTGAATATTATTTTCATTATAATAAAGGCATTATTATTTATTTATCGAATTTAAAGTCTGCTTGGCATCTGGCGGTGCGATAAATAAATAACACCCGAATGTTTGAGTTGGACGTCTGATTCTCGTGGGGACGAGGGAGGAGACACCGGACGGTCCTTAATCTCAGCATTAAATAAAAAGTCCGTAAGTCTAAGGATTCTAGATGGGTGACTAGATATCCAAATATGACTTATTCATTGACGAACACATAGTATCGGTAGTGTCACCGATTACCTGAGAGGTTGTGGGTCATGATGGAGATATCGGTGATCGGAGAGATCGCGTATTCGGACATTCGGCTCGTATTCGTCTCAATCACATGACTAGGATGTTGTCAATGATTGAACAAATGACTATAGCAGCCTCAGACCGATAGGGTCACTAACGGATTTGCTTTCGCGATTTCGGTTTGTCGCTAGTTAGCTAGGTCCGCAAGTGTTCGGAAATGGGACACGGGCCAGCGACGAAACGCAACTGACTTTACGGAGGTGATTGCCGGGCTTTGACTGCTATCGGGATTCACTGCCTATATTCGTATAGGTTAACGTCCTATGAGGTAATTGGAGAACGACGATTGTAAAGCCTTCGGCCGAAGCTTGGAAAGCTCGCTCGTGTTAGATACGGAGCGGAGTTTAAATAATCGGTTGGGTCTCGATTATAACATAGTGTTAGGTTAGTGAGTTTGACATTTACATGGCTCTCACCTAATCGGGACGCAAGTGAAAGGCGTAAGAGTTATTTAAATGTATACACTATGGTCGGTTCGCCCGAATTTCGATTAGATCAAAATTCTTTCTCAACTGGGATCTGTCCGGTACAACGGGATTGGCTAGGCGAATACCGGGACTCGCGGATTCCTCCCGTGCCAGTTGAGACGGACCTAGAGAGTCGCGCTTAAAAATGGTAATGAACTTGAACGAAAACGACGGGCTTTTCTCTAGAACCTAACGAATGGGATTCGCTAAGGTAGTGGCAAAGTCGATACGAGGTGTCGTTGATTTAGTTAAATTCCGGTGATGGTCACGGGAATAATTAGGACTTAAGATTGTCTTAAGTGTTTAATTAATTAACTAAATGAGGCTCAATTGTAATTAAAATAATTAGATTGGATTTATTTATTTTATTATTTAAAATTGAGGGACTAAATTGAGAATTTAGAAACCTCATAGGCCGAAATGGAATAAACTAAAAAAGTGCATGTTGACTTGGTCATTGAACATGTGTCAATTCCATTTTATGCCACATTGGTTGAGGTGGCAAGTGACTCATTCATTCAATAACATGACAAGTGTTAGGGAAATATTATAAACAAACCTTAGCGGAATTTTACTACAAAGGTGAGCATGCAAAAATGAGAACAAGTAGATCAAACATGAAAGGTTCTAAGTAATTGTACTTGGTACTTTGCTTTCAACTTGCCACAACTCTTAATAATAAAAGGCTAGAGAATAAGAAAAGAGTGTACTTGGTACTATTTAAGTCACATCATTAAAGCCACGGGGTCGTTCGACGAAGCCCGACGCCCGAACCGAACTGCGTCTAGCCATCGAGAGCAGGCTAGGAGGTTCGATCAAGGTCATACCGGTGTGACAATCTAGCCCGGAAGCCCCGGGAGCCAGACGAAGTTGCGACGTCCATCCGAAAGACCCCTTGTTACGATCTCCGGGAAGTGTAGAATCAATCTGGAAAATTTGGTATTGATCTAAAATCATTTCGGTTGTCAAACTGTCAAAAGTCGGCAGACTGCCGCTTTAATCGAATTGATAATTTCGAACCGCAGTTTATATTTTGCGAAAAATACCAAACGACATCAGAATGATTCGAAAGACCCCTCGTTGCGATCTTCGGGAAGTGTAGAATCAATCTGGAAAATTGGGTATCGATCGGAAATCGTTTCAGTCGCCAAATAGTCGAAACACTGTCGGCTGCCGCTTTGTTCGAACTAGTTTGGAATGAAATTATTAATTCAAATAAATTTGTATTAAATTCGAATGTGAGAAGTTCGGATTAGACGTGGTCTCCTGAGGCTCAGAGAAGTATCTTGAGCACTCGGGAGAAGCCGAAGGGCGCTAGGTCGAATTTAGATGTTGAAAATCGAAAATTCGGCACCATACGCCGCTCGGTTTAAAACGCGCTTTCGCTATCGCCACGTTGAGCTGTTCGGGGGCCGGCGTCGATTAATCGAGCCTACCCCAACACGTAATTTGTGCCGTCTAACACGGGAACTTTTCCGACGTTATTTGAGCTCATAACATCCATTATAGAAGATCTTTAGCGCTTAGTAGCGTCATCGTAGGCTCTGATACCACTTTGTAGGGGGTCCCGTACGAATGGACGTAAAATATACTAAGTTGTATTCTGATGTTGGACTTCATGTTGGGGTAACACTCACACTCACTTAAAAACACATAGCGGAAATGATAGTAATTTAGTGACAAACGAAATGAACACAAGAATTGATTTTGTGCAGCAAGTCAAATAACTTGTTGCGTGCCTCAAGGCGCAAAACTCCACTATAAAGATGGATTACGAACTATCAAAAAGGATAGTCAAAACTAGCCTAGAGCAACCTACGAATAAAAAAGGATTCTGCAAACTACAAGACATTTCGATCTTTGAAAAGCTAGACTAAGCAGAAAAACTCTCTAAAGAGATAAAACTCGGTCGAACTTGCTCTTAAAATCTCTGTCTCGCTCGTTGTAAGTTCCTCTGCTGAAATGGTCGCGGGAAGTCCCTATTTATGTGTCTTCGACTTTGGGGTGACTTCACCAACGACTTGGTAACTGCCCTCAACGTCCACTGACGTCCACTAAGTGTATTTGGTCCGTTAGTGACCGTTGAAGCTCGACTTGGTCTGCTCCAAAAGCTCGGTCTTCACTTGAGCTCCAAGTCTTCTAAATTTGGTATGCTCCTTTTCTATTTTCGCTCTAGCTTATCCACACTTCATCCACGCGGTTTGATCCATTCCATCCTTTATCCATAACCTGCACAATACTAGAAAAATGCCACGTCATCAATAAAATAGCTTTTGGGCATGAAAGATAAAACTGAGAAAGGAAACATTCTCGGCCAACAAATGTTGACTAGAATGTTACCCCAACATTGCCAATATTGAATGCTCAACATTAACAAGTAGTATCCAAATAGCTAACATCTCCGTGTTGAGATTTTGACACATTACTGCATGAAGCAGCACTGCATAAAAAATGGTATGTATTGTGTGAATGATATAAAAATGGAAATTTTGGTGTAAATAATCCATCCTATTGATTTTCATTCAAAAATAAACTCAACTTTAAGTTATTTATGAATAAAACCAACTATAAGAGGAATCTTCTCATATTAGATCCGTTTACATTTAACCTATTCAATAGTTTATTTATTTTAGTCGAAAAATTTGAAAATAAATATTTCGAACATCCAAGAAATTCTTAATAAGTAACTTAAAAATATAAATAAATCGAAGTTTAAAAAAATAATGTATTAGTCATTTTACTTAAGTTATATTAACTAAACCTTAAAAAATAACTCCAACATGAAAATAATTTAAAAAAATCAAAACAAAAAATTTTCAGCATAAAAAAAAGGTAGCAAATATTTAGACCGAAAATTCCTGAAATTATAAAGAAGTTATTATCAATTAAAAATTAAAATATTGATGCAGACGAAGTTCTTCATAAATATTTTCGTCGAGAATATTTTTTTCATTTTTTATTTTCTAATATTTTGATTATGTTTTACTTATATTAAGTTCGAGGAGATTTTTTTTTGCAGCTTTTGAGGGATTTTTGTGGAAATTTTTTGTTTTGATTTCCTATTTTATTCATGTTGGGGATATATTTATTTATATTTTCTAATTCTAAGTTTTGAACAATACGGAAGGTTATGTTCAACATGAATAAAATATAAAAAAATAAAAAAAAATAAAAAAATTCCATAAACTAATGGGTTGATTCTATTATTTTACTTGGGAGCATATATTGTGAAATATGAAAATCTTGCTTCGGTCTGTGAATTATGAAATATGTGAGCTGTTGAAGTAATTTTCCTAGGTATTATAATGGGCCGCTAGAATATGTTATACGGGCCATCCATTCCGAATTTTTCTGGGCTGCTAAAAATTATTTCTTAGGCCAAATATTGTGAATGCTTGAGCTATTACTTAGGTCTGCTATATGAATTTTATCAGGTTGTTTAATTAATGGGCCATGGACATAAGTATGAGTTAGCTCCAAAACGGGGCTGTTATCAGGCTTTGACTCCTTGGTTTTATTTGGATTGTTGTGGTTAATATTGACCTGCGAAAATTTTCTGACGGTTCTATGCTTATGATTGAAATAAAACTTTGAAAGAGGTTCCGGAAGAGGTACTCTCGGCGAAATGATATTAACGGGAGCCCGAGGCACTCAGAATGCGCCACCCTGTTTTCTCGAGTTGATTTGAGTGCATGAACACATAAACTAAGGAGGCGGCAGCCAACTCGCTACGCACCAACCGCGGGCAGCATAAAACGGCCACTGAAACGGCCCGATAAATTAACAAACCTTGAAGAAAATCAGCACCAAGATGATGCTGCATTTCCTATCATGTTCTCCCGCACTCGGCCCCTACCTAGCGATAAAGCGTCCGCTAGTCGACAGCCCAACATCAGGACTTAACCGACTCGCCATGAAGTATTCTCTCCAAGACCACCTCGAGCAACAGGGGTCCACCCCACGGAACATCCAAACTCACGACCATGTATCTCAGCCTTAGCCGTCGTCGTCGAGGGAGCCAAACACAATTCCAGATTCACTGCATCATCCACTATAGGCGGAAGCACAATTCGGCGGTGACAGCTTTGCGATTACCACTAAGGTGGACACTCAATATCGAAGCGCTGCAAGTAATTCCTAATCGTGACCTGAGAAAATTGCACAGAATCGACACGCAACTTGAAGATAATTTTCGAAGAAATCTGGGGCGACCCACATGAGGAAGCGAAAAATAAAAAATAAGAAACAAAACTTGCGATTTTTGAGAGATCGAGACAAGCTCGCTACCCAACATCAAAGCTCGACACTCATCGTCCTCGAGAACAGCCCTCATGAAGAATGAATCAGCACGGCTCGACAAGGTGGCACACGGCTGCGCTCGCAGCTGTTGACCTCGGCTCATTACCTTGGATGGTCGCAGACCACCGCTCAATTAAATGGGAGGTACCCTTAATTATGATATTTTGGATCTTTGACCTTCCTTCTCAGGTCGTTTCGAAGAAATCGACGGCGATCTATACACAAAAGAAAGAGAGAGAAGAAAAAGAACGGGCTGCGATCTTCAAAAGGAGCTCACAACCCGACGTCAGAGGATGGCGCGGAAACTCGTTTCACAACATCTCTGTCACTACAGCCCTCAGTAACAACTTTGGAAGCCCCACTAGAATTCTGACCAGATTTCGAAGGGTCGCATGCCTGCGCTTGAAGCCCTCAATCTTCGCCCGACGGCTCAGTCGAGACCCGAGGCCATCACCGAACTCTCCGGAAGACCCTTCGCTCACGGAGGTAAGCCACGTGGTTGAGAAATTCCGTATCTATCGGCCTCGAGGGTCGATATCCCGCCGATGCCGAAGAATCCACACGACCCCCGCGAAAATCGACATATTGACTCATTGTCCGCGAAATTAGAGGTATCCTATTTTTCATGATGTTTTGGGCTCTTTGACCTTCATCATGTATCGTTTCGGATAAGACGACGATGATTCATATGGGGAAGACAAAATAAAATCTTACAAACGAGCGATTTCTTTTTCCTCTCGGTGAACAGCCTATCGAATAAGGCACAGATCTCAAGACCCTAATTGAATTAGGGATGACAAATGCCCTCGACAAAGAGGCTCGGGCAAGGCCTTGGGAGAAACAAGGTTAAAGAATTTCGCTATTTTGACCTCGAGAAAGGGGTCCGGACAAGGCCTTGGGAGAAACAAGGTTAAAGAATTTTGCCGATTAATGAGTTTTGCCATTTCGCCCTTGAGAAAAGGGCTCTGACAAGGCCTTGGAAGAAACAAGGTTACAGAATTTTGCCGATTAATGAGTTTCACCATCTCACCCTCGAGAAAAGGGCTCGAACAAGGCCTTGGGAGAAACAAGGTCAAAGAAATTTTGCCGATTAATCAGTTTCACCATTTCGCCCTCGAGAAAAGTCGGATAAGGCCTTGGGAGAAACGAAGTTAAAGAATTTCACCTATTAATGAGTTTCGCCATTTTGCCCCCGCGAAAAGGGCTCGGACAAGGCCTTAGGAGAAACAAGGTTAAAGAATTTCGCCGATTAATGGGTTTCCCCATTTCGCCCTCGAGAAAAGGGCTCGGATAAGGCCATGCGAGAAACAAGGTTAAAGAATTTCACCGATTAATGAGTTTCGCCATTTCGCCCTCGAGAAAAGGGCTCAAATAAGGCCTTGGGAGAAACAAGGTTAAAGAATTTCGCCGATTAATGAGTTTCGCCATGTCGCCCTCGAGAAAGGGGCTCAGACAAGGCCTCAGGAGAAACAAGGAAAACAAATTTTGCCTTGGAGAAAAAGGCCCGGACAAGACCTCGGATGAAACGAGGAAAATAATTTACGCCTTCGAGAAAAAGGCCCGGATAAGACCTTGGATAAACAAGGAAAATGAAATGAAGTCCTCGATGAATGAGGCAACTCCTCGATGAATGAGGCACCAAAATTCCAAAGTGCTAGATGAATGAGGCACGAAAATTCCCAAGTCCTCGATGAATAAGGCACGAAAAATTCTTAAGTCCTCGATGAATGAGGAAAGAAAAATTCCCTCGATGAATGAGGCACGAAAATTCCCAAGTCCTCGACGAACGAGGCATGAAGAATCCCTAAGTCCTAGACGAATGAGGCACGAAGAATTCCCAAGTCCTTGACGAATGTGGCACAAAAAGTCCCAAGTCCTCGATAAAAGAGGCATGAAAATCCCTAAGTCCTCGATGAATGAGGCACGAAAATTCCGAAGTCCTTGATGAATGCGGCACGAAAAATTCCAAGACTCGAGAATTAGCGTAAAAATTCTTAAGTCCTCGAATGAGTCAACCTAGATGAAAAACCCCGAACGAATGAGTTAAATTTCTCAGGTAACGCCCGTAAACATGGCCCCTGACAATAGGTTGAATATCCCCGAACGTGGTGTGACAAAATTCTTTAAGATTCTCTTCTTCTCCAAACTCAAATATTTTACCTAATACGTCCAAAATTCACTACACTCTTTTTGGACTATTTGTGGGGGGGGGGGGGGGGGGGGAGGATATTGTTATTCCCGAATTAACCGGTCAAATATTTGAGTTTAATTGAAAGAGCCGGGTAACATTCCCCGCGAAAAACATCTCCCGAGGAGAGAACATCCCCCAGCTTAGTTATTTCTTTCCTACCGTACTTTGTTGGATGTATTGAAAACTTAAATCATAGAACATGGTTTGACTGATTTGTCAGATTCAATTTGCATGATTATCTTTATTACATGATTAAATTCTAACTTAAACGCAGGCCTTTGCAATGGTTAGTAAATAAGAAGGAATATGAGGGTACTGTAAAGGAAACCTACCTCAGGTATGATTTATTTCCCTTTTTGTTGTCCAAATGTTTGAAATGGGATTATAGTGTTACATATGAATTATAATTCTTGGATCTATCTAATCTTTAATATAAATGGTCTTAGGTTGTGAGGATCATACCTTAGAGTGAGTATAGCTTTTTGCTTATGAAACATACAAGGTGTAGTGTATTCAAAACCTTTAACAAATGTTTCCCATATGAATTAAGCGTGCATTATAACTATATACAGCGAATGCACGGGTGGCGCCCCAATATTGTATAAGCATGTCCTCATTGATTTTTATGGGAACCTGCGATTGCAGTACTTGGTTATAGGCTACCTCTGCTCGAGGCAAATTGAGTGCTTTTTTTTTAATCAAGAATGCTACTAATTCTAATTGTTTTCTTAGATTTTTATATTTCTGGAAGGTTCTTGGTGTTACGCAATTCGATTATAGAGAAATGGCCAAAAAGTGATCGATAATATGCTCAATAGAACACCATGGGGAAGAACGACGTGGGTGGTCGAGGCCGAACGTGTCCTTCACTTCGCCGGAGAGGTGACACGTGGATACGATTGTTTTCGATTTTTATTTCTTTAGATTATTGAAAAAACAGATGTTGATTTTGTTGCTTCATAGATTTTTTTGTACCATTTTTTGGGTGGTTCGAAGGAATGGGGAGCTACGGGTGAACTTTTTTTTATTTTCTCCGAATATATTTAGATAAATTTCGGCAAGCACCACTTGATTTGGCCGAGGAAACGAAAAAAAAAGAACCATTTTTTATTGTTTATGGTTACTTATTGTTCATCAACAAAGACAAAAGCATAGCCTTTCTGGGAAAAAACATCTGATTTGTGCAACCTATGTGTATCTCAAGAAGAAGAATCAAAGGCCTCTCTTCCAAGCTTTGCAGAAAGTCAAAGAAGGTAAGTAACAACTTGCTTTTTTCTGTCAATTTGGGACATAACCTTTCGAGTTTCGGTTATCTATTGATTCATTGCTTTGTCGGTTGGATTCGTTCATCAAAGAGTTGATGCTAACTGTACTCCAATGCCGAATAGTGAAGATTTGCATACATGAAAATTTGATGAAATACATGCTTCCATGTTCATTGCCTCCTAAAGAACATCAAGCCTCACATGAATGGCGTTTGCTCGCTGGGGCAGAAATTTTCTTGGAATTTGCGCTGCAAAGGTAGTAAGATTTTAGTGTAACGAAGTGTCAAAATTAAACCTTGAATTTTCTGTTGTTGATGTTCTTAATGCATTGCAGGGAAAAGTACCCTTACTATCGCTCGAATTCACTAGAGGGGCTGAATTTATCAACTATCGATCTATGAGTCAAGGCGGGGCATGGAATTGTAACAATCCGGAGAGTTGTGGAGTAAACGCCTAATTCTAAGGAAAGCATGGGGAGAGACAGAGATTCATGGAAAACGGCGTTATCGGCTGGTAGCTGTTTACGTAAGAGGTTACAGAGAGTCGGCACTTCGAATGATTCATCTGGTGAGCGATGAATCATTATGCGCAAATGGTTGTCTCAACTGAATTGTATTTGTGGTATTTGATTTTTCAGACCGAAGTTTTTTTTTTTTTTTTTTTGCAGAAGGGAGCTGCATGAGAAATCGAGATTGAGAGATCGATGGAAGTCGGAGCATAGGAAGGACCGAGATCGACTAAATTTGAAGAGGATCAGGGCGGAAAGGATTGGTGGTGGATTGTTTGGTGATGAGTTTAACGAGTATCATTTGTTCGAGAAAGACGAGGTACATTATTTGTTTAATGCATTCTTTTTGAACTGGTGGTGTTTTGATATCTGTTCTAGGATCCATCAGTTGTGTATGGGTCAATTATTTGGTTTTGATTTTTCTATGAGTTACTTTATTAAGCAAGGTCTGTAATTTGATTTGCTAACCGTATTCCAATGCCGAATAGTGAAGATTTGCGTGCACGAAAATATGATGAAACACATGTTTCCATGCTCCTTGCGTCATAAAGAACATCAAGCCTCGCATGAATGGCGTTTGCTCACCGAGGCAGAAAATAGGGATTTTGCGCTGCAAAGGTAGTAAGATTTTTGTATAACGAAAGTGTCCACATTAAACCTTGGATTTTCTGATGTTGATGTTCTTAATGCATTGTAGGGAAAAGTACCAATGCTATCGCTCGAATTCACGAGAGGGGCTGAATTCATCAACGGTCGATCTATTAGTCAAGCAGGGCCTTCTTTGAGATCATAGCGGCCGAGGCCCTTTCCAGTATTATATTAGAAAATTGAGCGGTGATTGATATAATTATACATCGAAATCCCTACACTATATTAATTGTATTATGTATATTCTCTTTGTTATTTCCTACCATGGGTTTGAGAAAGATGGTTATGCCGGAGAAAAGCGTTCCGTCGATGAGAACATGAACTTAGCGGTTGATTATAGATATTGAACTCCAGTTATATCCCTTTGTGGTTTTGCTTGACCTTTTTTTATTTAAAAATAGTATGTGCAACGGCTTTATGGAAGGAATTTTGACGAAATTAAAGAGGTAAAATAAAAATTTCTATACGTATTTGTTTTCTTATGGATTAAAGTGTTCTTGATCGATTACTGCAGTCTTGAAGATAAGTAACAAGTCATAATTTCCCTACTGCTTTGATATGCTCTATTATAGATAGATATTCACTTCCATAGGTTGTTCCAATCTGAATGTTCGCTTCAAAAGAGTATCGAGGATCATCGATTTAGGCATACCTGTTGCACCTCACCGTATGGCAGTCGTAAGCTTCCTCAAGGGGCCATACATCGCTTATTAGGAACATTGTAGAGCTGAGGCAGATTTGAGCCGCTTCAGTGCCAAGACGATCGTGAGAAAGATATATTTTGGAGATTGCAGTCAAGTGTTTTTCTAGGGAGAGAATAAAGGGCCAACTTGATCTCTGGCTAATCTTACCATAATCAATCGTCTAAGCTCCATTTGTCGTTGAGTCTTTAACATTTAATTAATTTTTTGTTGTTGATTATGTTTATTTTTTTAGGTTTTTCATTGATACATTCATTATGATTAAGAGAATAAATAGGAGGGTTAGAAGACAGCCGTAAGCCCTTTTGTCAATAAGCTAATGACTTAATGAAGACAATGCCGACAACTAGCAGTTACTTCAAATGCTTACCTTCTCTTTTGTTGGAAATGATGGTCGCTATCTACTCTTAAGGGCCTTCCAATGAATACTTCAGAAGCATCTCATGAGGCATTATTAAAGGAATTTGGGACTATCAAGCTGGATGGTATCCAAGTGAGAAGCAGCAAGGTATACTATTACCCATTATTCGTCGAGGAATTAGGGATTGATCATTTCGTTGTTTGACTTAATGACAAACACAGTCGCCTAGATTTGTTTTGATGTAGCAACCGGATTTTGGGTTTTGTGGAATCTGGAGGCAAGCTCTGTGCAGAAAGCTCTAAAGGTATATGACACTTTTGAGTTTGTTGTAATTATTAGCAAGTTAACCATGAATAAGCCATATAGGAATGAGAAAATCAAAGCACATAATAACCTCTTTGGTTTTGCGATGATGTCAGCTCCCGAATCCGACAGTGTATTTTAATTTTTAAGTATGTTGATGTTCCATGACTCCTTGGTGGTCGTCAATGTGTTGTTGAAGAGAAGAAATTGACCAAGTCTCGAGGAAAGTAAATCGTTGTACATGTAATATGACAAACATATGCCTAGACTTACGGTTCTCTGCAATGGACAAGCATAGCTAAACTTTTGTCTCTTTCTGTGTCTCCCTCCCTCTCACGCACACATGTGACAATATGGGAAAGATGGAGAGTGCTATAGACACGAATAACCAAACTAATTCTATTGTGTACCCGTCTGAGAAGCAGCTCAAGGAGCTTGGGGCAAAGTTCCTGCAATGTAAAAGAAAAGGTGGAGGGTAAACTGACGGAACTCAAAGCGGCCGTTTCTGGTGGGTGAGCCAGACGATGAAAAAACCATTACTGCTTTGAATCAATAAGTGACGTGGCTCGATCAATCGATATACAACCAACATGGTGCAGAGCCTGATAGCTGGTGGTCCATGCTCTGGCTTGGCTTCTGGTTCGTTGGACAAGGGTTCAAATGATTATTATTCATGCAGATTTTACGAACATGAAATGGAAGACATGGTATGGTACTTATGACTTTTTTATAAGGCTACAAAGTAGCCGATTGTTATATGATACTACCTCCGTCCCGTTATTTTTATCACATATGTTGGTGGACACGGATATTAAGGTGGTATTATTATAATAATATAGTACATTGAAAAGGTAATAAAGTGTATATTTTGACACGTCTTTTAAGATTATTTAATATTATTATATTGATTGTTTGTGATAGTTTTTTTGCTAAATAAGGAAAGGTGATAAAATTAGTGGGACGCCCGAAATGGCAAAATGTGATAAAATTAGTGGGACGGAGGTAGTATTGCTGTAAGATTGTTAATTTTTTGAATAGTGCATTATGCACAACTGATTATGCTAACTATGTTTTCAACCACATATTTGTACGGCTACGATGTGATGGTAAGACTGTTCGCAATATTCTTGATGCACGACTGTTTATGGTGAGACTTTTTCCAACTTCAACTTGGTACGACTAAACAAGTGATCAACTGTCGAGGGATCGACGTTTCCCAACCTCAACTTCGTATGACAGCTTAATTGATCAACGGTTCTTTTATTTAAATGTAAGGTTGCTACTATTGTCCATATTGTACGACTGTTTGGGAAAAATAAATTATTAGACGTTGTTCTTAACTAATATTTATCAATTTCTTTTCTGTAATGAATTATATACAGTTTTATGAGCACCGGAAGAAAGGTAACACAACTGTCTAGGGAGCTGTCGACTTTAATTTCTTAGGCATGCTTTAAAACTTTGACTTTAATTTCCTTTTTGTGGAGCAATCGCCTTTATATCTCAGGGGATCACCAGAAACAGATTAAACTAGACGAGGCTTGCACCTGCCTTTGTTTTTTTCTCAGCTTCTGTGATTGTGTGTTTACTGCGAGGCTTTTGACCTTTTGTTTCCTTGGGAGAGGCTTCAGAATAGCTCTACAAGGTATATATTAATATCTATACTCAGTGAGGGCCTCATGGTACAGTGCAGTGGGTCTAACTACAAACAATGGCATGTAAACTCCGTATGGTTGTAAGACTTTTGGATTGCACGACTGCAACGATACGCCTGGATAGCTATAAAGCTCCAATAACGTAAGACTGCGCGACTACAAAATTTAAAGAAAAATTTCAAACAAGACATTCACAATGGAGGGCCCTGAGACAAATCGTCGAGTCAATTATTGGACCCTTGAAGAATTGTTCAGAATTTCTAATGAGAGAAGAGATACTTTTATATATGATTTCTCAATTAGTCTGCTCAAAGTCTATAATGAATAGATACATGACTTGCTCGCTATAAAAATTCAAGAAGCTTGAGATTAAGCCAGCCCTTAAAGGGTTTCATCACATTCCGAGAATAGTACAGCTAAAGTGGAAAATATTGAAAAAGTTTGGAGCTTTAACAAGCAAGATCTGTCGGGGTCTAAAGTCGAGCACAACAATCGGTATCCATTGCATGCTCTGTGTAATGGTTAGGGAAAAGAATTTGATCATTGGGAATGTCACGAAATGTAAGCTTCGACTGGTGGACTTGGCCAGAAGTAAAATGCAGAATTGGATGGATGCACAAATGAGATGCTTAAAGGAACACAAATATTATATATAACTATTATATAATTATATAACTACATAGAACCATATATTTAATAATAAGTATATAGAAAAATTTATAAATGCGGGGCCTTTTTTATGAGGCGGGTCTCGGGTCCACTATAAAATAAATGGGTGGGTCTGGGATCCACTATATGGCCCGGTAGCGGATCTCGGGGCCTTGCCAATAGCTTGATCGGGCCATACGGTGCAATCATCGAGTGCACATTAAAAAATATGGCCTAGCTTTGCAGTTTTTTCTAGAGTCACTCAACTGCTTTGAAGTTGTGCACATGAAGCAATTTGATATGCCCTAGCTTTGTCTAAATCATCTTCAGGCTTCAGTTTTGTTTACATGCTCTAGCTTGGTCTAAAACTTTAGGTTTTAGTTTTGTTCGCAATCGCTTAGCTTTGAACATTTATTCTGCTTTATTTTTCGGTTTATATGTGTTTACCTGCACATGGAACAATTTGAACAATGCCCTAGGTCTAAATATTATTTAGATTTCAGTTTTGTTTACATGCTCTAGCTTGGTTTAAATCTTTAGGTTCGGTTTTGCACACAGTCGCTCGGCTTTAAAATTTATTAATTTGTATGGTTTATATGTGTTTACCTATAACTATTACTCATTTGGCTTCAAGTAGTGCACGTTAAGGATGCACGAACATTTGTTCTGATTTATTTGTTCAGTTTATATATGTTTCCCTGTGCGTAGGGGTGTTCAAATTAACCGAAAAACCGAAAAAACCGACCGAACCGTAAAGAACCGAACCGAAAAGACCGGAACCGAAAAAAACCGAACCGAATTGCAAAAAACCGAACCGAACCAAATTAAAATGGTTCGGATATCGGATTAAGCATACGTAAAACCGAAAAACCGAAAAAACCGAACAAAAATTATCATACTACATTAAAAATAGAAAAAATAATAAAAATTATTTGTTTTTCTCTCATAATGTAAATAACACATTAATATAATTTCATTGGAATATTTTTTTCCATTTTTAAGTGAATGTTTTCCTCACCAATCAAAAACTATTTTTCTCCCAAGTAATTTATAGTATCTTCATATGAATGTTTTTGTATTTTGGTTAGATTTTGTTCCATTTTCATGTTTTTTTTTTTCGGAGCTTTGAATTATTTTGCCATATGTCACGTTCATAAATCTTCTTTGTTTTTAATAACCATAAATTGTTTTATGTATTTTCAGTTCATAATATTTTTTTGTTGATATTAAATTCCTAACCGAAAAACCGAACCGAAAAAAACCGAACCGAATTATAAAAAACCGAACCGAACCAAATTAAAACGGTTCGGATATCGGATTAAGCATACGTAAAACCGAAAACCGAAAAACCGAACCGAAATTTGAAAAAACCGAACCGAACCAACCGATGAATACCCCTACCTGTGCGCATTTGCCTTCAAGTAGTGCACATTAAACACAATTTTTTATATATAGTCGCTCATCTTTTTGCGGGAGCGACAGGTAAGTAATGTTTTGGTGTATATGTGTTTACCTGTCCGATATAACTATTGCGTATTCGCCTATATAACTATTGCGTATTCGCCTTGAAGTAGTGTACATTAAACACAACTTCCTTTTATAGTCGTCAGCTTTTTGCGGGAGCAACGGGTATGTATTTTTCCGTGTATATGCGTTTACCCGTTCCATATAAGTAATACGCATTCGCTTTGAGGGAGTGCACATCACAATTTTTTTATAGTCGCTCATCTTTTGCAGGTGTAAGAGGAATGTATTTGAACATTCATTCTGCTTTATTTGTTTGGTTTATATGTATTTCCCTATTTTATATAAGTACTAGATAACTATTACGCATTCGCCTTGAAGTAGTGCACATTAAACAGAGTTTTCTATAGTCGCTCAGCTTTTTGTGGGTATAGCATGTATGTATTTTTGGTGTATATGTGTTTACCTGTTCTATATAGCTACTACGTATTCGCCTTGAGGTTGTGCACTTTAAACACAATGTTTTTATAGTCACTCAGCTTTTTTGCAGGCGTAGCAGGTATGTATTTGAATATTTATTCTGATTTATTTGTTTGGTTTTTATGTGTTTCCATGTCCTGTATAATTGTGCGTTCGGCTTGAAATAGTGCACATTAAGTTTTGTGTCCAGTCGGTCAGTTTTTTTTGCGGGGCAGTAAGTCTGGATTGGAACTCTAATTATATGCTTGGTTTATATGTGTTTACATGTTCTATTTAACTATTACGCATTCGCCTTGAAGCGGTGGACGTGATGGGCACTAAGAAGATCAACGTTTGGTCCAGAACGTAGTGCAAAATCATTTTTGCTTTGAAGTATTGCATATTTTGGCGGTGCAAGTAGTATGTATTTGAAAATTTTTTTGTTTACGGTCGCTCATCTTTAAGCGGGATCAACTAGTATGTATTTTTTGCTTTATATGTGTTACCTGTTCTACATATATGAATGTGCTTCACCGTGGGCTAACGAGTTGAACACATATTCCAGTTGTGTGCATCGTACAAAATATGGAATTACTTTAAATGAATGAGTTAGATCTTTTTTATCCTCTATAGTCGTCCAAAAAATGTATTAATTGATCACTGCCTTATTGGATGTCGCTGAAGCAAAAAAGAAGCAAAAAATATTTTCAAGTTACTAACTGAATAGGTACTTATTTATTCGCCTAAAGCATTATTCTCCTGTTTAAGTGGGAGTCCTTTCTTCTCCTATTCAGTCGCGCAAATTTTGTTATTGATCATGTGGCATTGTAGAAATAAAATAACACGTAATGAATTGGTTGGTGTACCACAATGGGTGGGATGGAGGAATAAATCACTATGTAATTACTTTGTTGCATCACTTGTTCTTTATTCTACAGTTTGGTGCCACAGTTTATTAATCGCGTAAAACATTATTCCTACTTATTTTCTACGATCTATTAACCGTACATAATCTATTAATCAACTATCATCTTTATTCATTACACCAAAACCTCCATCGCTAATTCATCTGCTTACCTCGGTCCTCCACAGCCATTTTGGCTTGCACTGCCAAGATGTACATTAGTAGGTACAAGGGTTCCGTTCCATCCATATCCTCATGTGACCGCCCATCCACAGATCCTTCGGTATCAAGGAACTGATTTTCCTTGCCCTGTTCAGAATTTGGAAATCACAATTAACGATCGAAAATCTCAGCCTTTATCCTTAAAAGATACTTCCTTGATCTTATATTTTTTAGTCTAATTGGAATTTCATATGGGAAGGTGATTTAAGGACTACAACACCTTGGGACATTTTACCTATCATTTGCAATATTTCCGCTGGTTGGAGGTCTAAATGGAATTTCTTATGGCTGATCCGCTGGTTGCCTCTTTGTTTGTGAACAAGCTGAGATAAAAGAATGCATTGCTTTCGCGGTACAATTGATTCTAGCTGGATAGGTCTGTGCGGGACAATGTTGGATTAAGGCATAGTCTGGAATCACTATAGCTGTAGTTCCCAGGTGCAGCCAAAGGCGAGCAGAGCAAGCGTGGGCTTCACTCCAGATTCACAATGATGCGGTATTACTTTCTACAGGAAAAACAACGCGACAATTAGCTTGCTACAAAGAAACCCGCAACACCTGCTGACTAAAGCCCCATAAAATATGCAAAATTCTAATGTCCGTCGCAAGCAAACTTAGTTTAATATAGATATCACTGAAGAAAGCGAGTCTATGCGGCTGTGTGAACCATAATATTATCAAATGGTTGATCTCTGGTTAATTCTCCTGTGGCAATTAACTGTGATTTATTGATATTTGCAGATATAGTTGGTTAGCTGGTTTCCATAAATACATTAATGTAATTTTAGTGTTTGTCCTATTTTTGCACAACTGCTATTGAAGCATTCGTGTAATTTAAGGGTTTGTCCGCACGACTATTATTGAAGCAGTCGTGTAATTTAAGGTGTCATATTTTCGCAGGCTGTTATTGAAGCAACAGTCGTGTAATTTAAGGGTTTGACCTATTTTGCACGACTGTTATTGAAGCAGTCGTGTAATTTAAGAAACAGGAGGTCGTACAGAATTTCAAATGGATCTGGACCATGTAAGAATGGCGCAATAGTGCATTACAATAATAAACAATACTCGTGCATTCATATGCAAAATGTTGTATGTAAGTGAAACAGTATGTATGCTTATCTAATAATTTATTGGATGAATCTATGATGTTCTTTACTACTGAGAGTTTCATCCATTCCCACGATGAAAAGATACTCTTCGAATCCTCAAAATCTTGAGAAAATTTCCCCGTATAATCATCTTATTACATCTTTTTTTCGCAGACGAGCGCATCTCTAAAGTTAATGTTGAACCTAAAGGACACATTTAGACAGTGGTCGCCGGCGGAGACGCAAGCGTCATCTACGCTGACACCGTACAAATACTGAAAAAATACCTTTTTCATCTTTTATTTAGGGTTTGTCATGTTTTTGCACGACTGTTATTGAAGCAGTTGTGTAAGTTAAGGTTTGTCTTAGTTTTGCACGACTATTATTGAAGCAGTCGTGTAATTTAAGAAACAGAAGGTCGCACATAATTTCAAATGGATGTGAACCAAGTAAGAACGACGCAGTAGTGCATTATAACAGTATACGAAACGACAGTCGTGCATTCATATGCAAAATGTTACGGCGGTAAGTGAAAAGAATGCATGCATATCTAATAATTTATTGTGTTGAATATCATTTGTAATTGTGCTTGATTTCATTAATTGTCCTTGTAATTAGGGGCTTTATTTGTATTAGTCTTTTTATTAAGGACTGGCTTGATATTTATACCAAGCTTGTTTGGTATAAATACATGTAAATGAATTGAGCTGAATAGAGAAAGTTAAGAGAATTGATCCGAATGGCTTGCAATTCGATTTCTAGAGAGAGAAACAACAGTAACTTTCTCACTCTAATTGAATTCTCTCTCGTGTTCTTAACTTGAGTTTTTCGATCGAATTCAATTGATTATCTAAACGATGGAATTACTATGGATTCTAGCCTAGGATCGTAGAGTTGTTAATCTGAGGACCTAACAATTGGTATCAGAGCAGATTCGTTCTGTTTTGAATCGTAAATTGTTAGAATTGGATCGAAATTTTATTTCGAACACCGTTCCATCGAAGAACAGATTTGGCGCGAAAAGTTTTTCGATCCAATAGCTTAATTTTGTGCTTAATTGACTTGAATTTGATGTTTCAGTGCTAGATTAAGTGATAAATGATCATTGCGACTAGATCAGTAGCAGTTTGAACTTCGAATTTTGATTAATTTGATTCTGAAATTTTACTGTTGACGAAGAACATGAAGAACACGTTCTGATTTTGATCAAATTCGATATATTTTGCTTCATAACGTGTTTAATTGCTTGTTCGTGCGTGATTAGTACTTGATTGCGAGCAATTACCTCAAACTTCACTAGCTGATTATTTGTTTTTGCTCGAATCTGTGTTAATCGTATTCTGTGAATTTTTCTCGATTGCTCCAATTTTTCTCGCTAAGTTTTGCGAACGGATTAGTTTCTCGATCGATAAACTTAGCGCGAGAATTTTCTCGGTCAGAGTACGAAGTCAGCGCTAGAATCGTCATCAGCAGAAACGATTTTAGTTAGAAATATTTCTCAAGCATTATCCAGCGAAACTTTTTCGAGTGAGACCAATTTTGACCTTGCATGCGTAATAACTTCCACTCGAAAAACTTTTTCAATCAAACCTTTTAACGTTTGACCAGGCGAAAATCATTTATACGCGAGAAACTTTTCTAGTCAACGGATTTATTTTGACTTGTCGTGAAACTTACTAACGTACTGTTTCTTTACGATCGAAATAAATTCACGATCAGGAAACTTTTCTCGACTAAACAATTTTGGGCAATTTATTTCGCTCGTAAAATATTTCGCTGACAAAATTTCTCGCACGAGAACAGTAAATACATTCTATATCGACGAAATTAATTTCGATCATACTTTAAAGATTGAATCGAAAATAATTCTCGAACTAATCTTCGAATCAAACGCTACTAATAAATTTCGTCACTTGTGAAGCACTTTACATCGTCTTCAACTCTCAAAACAATCAACGAAGATCCTTCAACAACTCGACTACTATAATACAAACATGGATGCATACTCACTCGGAAATGACAACCGTCCGCCGATCTTGCAAAGAGGCGAATACACAGTGTGGAGAAGCCGCTTCCTGAATTTCATAGCTCTAAATGATCAAGCCGAAAATCTACTGCAGTCCCTTGAAGAGGGACCGGCACAGTTCTGGGTTCATGTACCCGGGGACGAATCAGCTACTCCAGTAATTCCAGCTTCTAGGCGACTAAAGGAGCCTAGAGAATACTCTCTGGAGGAAAGAGCTCGAACTAAGGCTGATCTAGTAGCCATGAATACCCTTATGCAGGGCATCCCCAACGATATATACAGACAAATAGACAGCCTTACATCGGCTAAGGGGATGTGGGATGAGCTGCATAGGATGATGCAAAGGACGAAAGTTGGCATAAAGGCCAAGAAGGCGAACATTCTCACTGCTTACGACTCCTTCAAAGCAAAGCCGGAGGAGAGTCTATACGAAAACTACCAACTACCTCATTCTTCTCAACGAGATGAGGAAGATAGAAATAACAAAGACAAACATGGAAACAAACATAAGATTTATATCTTCTCTGCCCATGGAATGGAAGAAAATATCCACACAAATACGACAAAATAAAGATCTAGAGGAGTTGGATGTCCATGCCGATAATCTCGCTCAGCATGAGGATGATATCCGTGAGATTATCAAAGAGCAGAAAGGCAAACAAACCGATGACACGGTTGCCTTAGTCTCGGAGAAGAGGAGCACAAGATCAAGAAAGGAAAAGATCGTTAGGCCACCTTCATCATCAGAGTCAGAAGGAGAATCGGACTCCGACATCGAGCTGAACATGAAATCCCTTGGAAAGCAGTTAGCTCTCATTGGACAAATGATGAGCAAGAAGTACTTCAAGAAGAAGTCTTCAACCTCAGCCAACAGACTTCGGACTACAAGCTCCAAGAACAAAGAACGTGCTCCGGAGAGTTCTGAGGTCAAGAATCCCAAAGAGACTAACAAATGCTTTAACTGTGGCAAAGCAGGTCACTTCGCCAGACAGTGCACTCTCCCGAAGAAGAGAGATGCAAACTACTACTCCAGGAAGCTTCAATTGACAAAAACAGAAAGAAGCTGGAGTAGCTCTCATGGCCGAACAGGACCAATGGCTCGAGGACACATCGAGCTCCGAAGAAGAGAACTTAGCCCTCATGGCCCGTCTCGACAACGAATTGAACGCCGAAACATCCACTCATACGGACGACGACAACGCATCCACGTCTTCAAATGAGGTAGTCACTCCTTCCACATTATTGACCATGTTAGAATCATATCAAACGCAATATGCTAACATGAAACGTGAGCAGAAAAGTATAAAGGAAGTAGAGAACAAACTTGAGAGAGCTCAGGAGAAGATATATAGTCTCGAATCAGAACTTAGAAGCTCTAGTGCAAAAATAGAAGAACTTACTAAGAGTCTACATTCTAGAGAGACTAGTCAACCTCCTTTAGGACAGCATAGTGAAAAGATTAAAGATTTAGAACATATGCTAGCAAATAACTACAATTGTTTGGTTAGGCATCTCAACGAGAAAGCTACCTTAAATTGTAGGATAACCGAAGCTACCTCTAAGATCACTGATTTAGAAGCTCAATTAGAAACATCTAACGCTAATGAGCTTAGTAAGGATCTAGACACCTGTCAAGCCGCCAAACTGACGGTAGAAAATAATTATGCTCTCCTAAGTAAGGAACGCAGGAAGTTGTATGCAAAAATTAAAAAATTAGATGATCTTCTTACGCGTAGGGGACACTCTGAACAGACGATATTCTTAAACAAGCCCAAGGATAAAGAGTTTTATAATCCAATAGAAGGCATAGGTTACACTAACCCACGCATTTTACGGAAGAAAGAAATGCATGACATTAAGAACATGGGTTTAGCTGCAACCTCTCTTAGGAACATTACGGAATCGACGTATGAAAATGCGTTTGATTCATCCATCAAACAAGCTTCACATGGGCCTGAGATCCCCTTTGACTACAATGAACTAATTGAAAAGGACAAAAATAGGAAACCATCCTTAACACCTGTCAGTGATTTAGCTCAAGTCTTACCTCCTGACTCTAAAGAACACTACGAGGAAGTCAAAAAGGTTAATTATCAAAATTCTCTCTACAAACCCCCTATCATAAAACAGATACAGGAGTCACAGGCGAAACTAGACAAAGAAAGAGAGAATTTCGAAGCTGAAAAGAAACAATTCTTTAAAGAGATGGAAAATCTCAAGGCTTCCCTGTCCTCCCAAACTTCCTCACACGCTATCATAAAAAGCGTGAAAATAGGAAAATCGCCTTCAAAAGATCGTAAGAGCATTAATAATTCTATTACAAGTGCTAAGACTAATTCTACTTCACCTACGTCCATAGGGAGCGTAGAGCCAGCACCAACTACGAAGGCGAGAGTGTCTAGTCCTAAAATAAAGAAGGAGCTAGTAGATTTAAATGTTTCTGAACATGTTATTCCTTCTGTCAAAATAAAAGACACTCGCAGTAATAAAAGAGCCATTTCTATGTTCGAAATAATTGCTTCTACGTGCTCACTTCAGCCTATCACCTATAGAAATGAAAATCTCGAAATAGGCTCTACCTCGAAAATTACTACTAATCATTCTGAAACAAATGCCATAAGGCAGACTCGTAGGAAACAAGATCCAGCCATAAAGAAAGCTTATGGCGCCGTACATGACTGTACTCACCTAAGGTATCCCGTAGAAATTAAATCCCCCAAGCACCTTAGGAGACTATCACAAGAAAATATATTTTCCTCAATCAAACCTTCCAAGGCATTTGTACGAGCTGAAATTAACCTTCTCTGTAAAGTTCAACCCAAATGGGTTCCTAAATCTCCGCCTAGGACGACAAAAGCCAAAAGGGCCAAGTCTCCTATAGAGGCAAAACCCAAACCCACTTCTCCAAATGTGCATGGGTTATTAAGAATATTCCAAAAATAGATTTAGGAGTCATATCTGAACCCAAAATTAAATCTGCTAATCCGAGAGGACCCATGCTTAAGTGGGTACCTAAAGCTCTCTAAATTGTTTTTGCAGATCCATCATGTGTGGTACCTCGACTCTGGTTGCTCCACACACATGACTGGTATACAAGAGCTGCTGAGCAACTACAAAGACCGGCCAAACGGCAAAGTCAGATTTGGGAACAACGATTCAGCCCCGATTCTATGACTTGGGGATATCATTCTGAAGAATCTGACCATCAAAGATGTCTCATACGTCGAAGGCCTCCGCCATAACTTGTTCAGCATAGGCCAATTCTATGACAAAGGCTTCCAGGTGGTCTTCCATGCTGACCGGTGCAGAATTTTGTATAGTCAGGACACTAACTCCTTCAAGGACTTCAGAGATCCAATCTTTACACGATCAACCTGACGTCCGTGCGGCCCTCGACAGCTGTATGCCTCATTTCTCAGATTGATTTAGAGAGGAACAACCTATGGCATCAACGACTGTCTCATCTAAACATAAAAGCTCTCCAACGTCTTTCTACGAAAAAGTTGGTTCACGGTCATCCAACTATACAACTACAAAGGGAGCATCGTTGTTCGGCATGTCACCTAGGAAAAATGAAGCGAGCATCTCATCACGTCAAGCAAATTGCGTCTACTTCTCGACCATTGGAACTAATTCACATGGATCTCTGTGGTCCGATGCAGACTCAGAGTATCAATGGAAGAAAGTATGTCCTAGTGATTGTAGATGACTATTCTCGCTACACGTGGACAAAGTTCCTCCGAACGAAAGATGAGACCGGTGACTTGATTATCAATTTTGTGAACACAACTCAAAATCTGCTGCAACAGACTATTCAAGTTGTTAGAACAGACAACGGCACTGAGTTCAAGAACAATCACCTCAGTGAGTTTTATCAGAAACTTGGAATAAGTCAACAATTTTCAGCCGCCAAAACACCTCAACAAAATGGGGTCGTTGAAAGGAAAAATCGAACACTAGTGGAAGCCGCTCGTACAATGCTGATTGAATCGGGACTTCCACACTTTCTATGGGCTGAAGTAGTCAATACCGCTTGTTTCACTCAAAACAGGACGGTGGTTCACAAACGGTTCAACAAGACTCCGTACGAGATTGTGAATAATAGAGTGCCCAACATCTCTTTCCTTAAAGTCTTCGGGTGCAAGTGCTTTGTGGCGAACGACCGAGAGCAACGTGCAAAGTTCGACCCTAAAGCATTCGAAGCTACATTTGTCGGGCATTCTTCAACATCAAAAGCGTACCGAGTATACATAAAGTCCAACCGAACTATTAAGAAAAGCTATAATGTCACTTTCCACGAAGTGGCAGAAATGGCTTTTGGTCAACTCAGTCAAGGACCCGTGCCTAACCCGTTGGTTCCTGCTCAATTCAGTTCAGGACCCATGCTCAACCCGTTGGCTTCTGAAGACAACATTTCAGAACCGTAATCACTAGTGTGTTGGCACAAAACCAACAGAAGATGGCAACAACTTCAGGATCAGTGTCAGACGAAGCAACGAGACTTGCAATAGACGACTTGGATTCTCTCTTCGAACCGGTATATCGGTCATACACGACTACACCTACAATGGATTCTCCACCAAACGAGACCGACATACCAAGTTCATCTCACACCTCTACCCCACCCGATTCAGAATTGCCACAGAATACCGAAGAACCTACAGTGGTTATCGAGGAAGTATCATCAGAGACGATCAATCCAAGTGCAGTATTGGAACTTCCTCAAACAAATGATCAATCATAGACTATAGGCAATCTAGATCCACAGATGGCTGACGCATCGACTTCAGCCTTGCCTCATGAGCGCAAGTGGACGAGAGGCCACCTGGTTGTTCAGATAATTGGCGATCCTTCGGTTGGTGTGAGGACACGTCGTCAACACAGTCTTTTCAGTTGCTTCCTGAGCCAAAACGAGCCAACCAAAATAGCAGACGCACTTCAAGACCCGGATTGGACAATTGCAATGCAAGAGGAAATCAATCAATTCGAACGTCTTCAAGTGTGGACCTTGGTACCCCGTCCACATGCGAAAACAGTGGTCGGAACTAAATGGGTTTTCAAGAATAAGAAAAATGAAGATGGTGAAGTGATCCGGAACAAAGCAAGGCTAGTTGCTAAGGGATACAATCAACAGGAAGACATCGACTACGACGAGACTTATGCTCCTGTTGCCCGTATTGAAGCTATCCGCCTCCTGCTGGCTTATGTGGCTCACAAAGACTTCAAAGTCTATCAGATGGATGTTAAAACTGTCTTTCTCAATGGCGTGTTAAAAGAAGAAGTCTACGTCGCTCAGCCGGAAGGTTTCGTTGATCAAGAACATCCCGATCACGTCTATCACTTGGACAAAGCTCTCTATGGACTAAAACAAGCCCACGTGCTTGGTACAATGTCCTGAGTGATTTCCTCGTGAAGTCTGAATTCATACGAGGTACGATAGACACAACCCTCTTCATTAAATGGCATGAAAAAGATCTGATGGTCGTCCAAGTATACGTCGACGACATCATCTTCGGATCAACAAATCCTCGGCTCTGCAAGTAGTTTGGAGATCTCATGAAGAGCAAATTCGAGATGAGTCACATGGGAGAGATGCAATTTTTCTTAGGCCTTCAAGTCAGGCAGCTCAATGATGGAATTTTCATCAGTCAGACAAAATACATCAAGGATATTCTGAAGAAGTTTCATCGAAACCAGAGCAAGCCTCTCAGCACTCCTATGTCACCAAGCTGCAAGTTGGATGCAAAATCACCATTTAGCGGGGCTACTAGGACTTGGGTCTCTCTCTCCCTCTGGTAAATCGGTCGATATCACACTGTATCGCAGTATTATTGGATCTCTTCTCTACCTCACTTCGAGCCGGCCGGATATCATGTTTGCCACCTGCTTGTGTGCCCGTTTTCAAGCCAATCCCAAAGAATCCCATATGCTCGCGGTCAAAAGAATTCTACGCTACGTTAAGGGCACCTCTACCCGTGGCCTATGGTATCCAAAGGGTACGAATTTCAAACTTATCGGCTACACTGACGCCGACTCTGCAGGTTGCCGAATGGACAGGAAAAGCACGTCCGGCGGCGCTCAATTTCTAGGAGAAAAGCTGGTCTGCTGGTCATCCAAAAAGCAGAACTGTGTGTCCACTTCGACGGCCAAAGCAGAATACGTAGCTGCTGCCAGTTGTTGCTCACAGATGCTGTGGATGCGGACACAGCTTCACGGCTATGGGTACAATCTGAATAATATACCCATATATAGTGATAGTCAAAGTGCAATCGCCATTACTTGCAATACTGTTCATCATTCACGCACAAAACACATAGACATTAGATATCATTTATCAAAGATCACGTAGAAAATGGCACGATAGAGATGTACTTTGTGAACACGGAGTTTCAACTAGCCGACATTTTCACCAAGGCCTTGGATGAGAAACGATTCCAATTCTTTGTCGAAAAATTAGGCATGCTGAATCTTCCGTAATATGTGCATTACCTGATCTTCTGTGCTATCACATGCTCTATTCTATGTGTTTTCTATGCTTATTTGTCCTTATCTTGCGTGATAAAAATAATAATAAAAAATAATAATAATAAATATATATATATAATATAATGGGGTATGACGAAATCCTTTAGGATGCTTTGATCTAAAGTCACCAAGAATTTTACCCCGACATGCGATCGATTTAATTGCTTAAATTTTGTCAGTCTAAGTCGCATTCTTGTGTCTAAAAGGTCATTTGATTGTTCCACTAGACACAAAGTCACTCTACATGCGTGAGGATTCAAGCCTTGTTCCTTTTTCCTTTCTTTGGATCTACTTCTCGAGTGAGTCACACATAAATTACTTGTCTTACCTAGTAATTCTTGGTGTCATAATCATCTTGCGTTAGATCGTTAGGAAAATGACAAGGGAGTTTAGGATATTCCTCATTCGGCCTTATATAAATTCCCCCGCGTTTGCCCTTAGTCATCCACTTTGAGCCTTCTCCGATGTCCTTTTCTTCATTTGAAACCCATTCCCAGCCTTCAACCGAATTCTATACTCTTCGAATGGTTGTTCAAACGAGAAAAGGAGGGGGAGATAACAAAAGAAAAGTAGGATGATGACAAAAGAAGGCATTGATCAACGCGCAAAGAACAAAGGAACCGGCCTTCCGACTACCTTGTAGAAAGTGGCATGGTTCCTGCTGCGAACTTCTCCAACGATAATCTCATACGCTCGTCAGAACGGCTGGAAGAGGAGCACCACGAAGTGAACTTCTCCAACGATAATCCGGTCTTATATCGGGAAACGAGAAGAGGAGCGCAGCCTCGGGTACGAATTCCATAACCGTGAACTTTTCCAAAAAGATAATCTCTGAAACCTCTCTAGGGATTAAGAGAAGAGGAGCACGGTATCGGCTCAAGAACCAACGAGAAGAACTTCGCCTACGATAATCTCCTATAGCCTCATGGAGAAGCGGAGCTTCAGCTTGAGCATAGCTTCATAAGGGATAGTAAAAGAGGGAAAGACGCCGAAAAGAAAGGTGACGGACGTAGAAATTGAAGATGACGAAGAGATAAGCTCACTTTCCTCTAAATTCCTTCCCTTCTAAGTCCTAGCCAAACTAAAACCTTTACACCCCTTTGATTCCAATCGACGGTCTCTCGCTTGGGTGAAATGATTAAACACGCCTCGATCACAGGTAAATTGACTTGAAACTGCTTGTGTTGACTTGAGTGATAAAAAATATAAAAATCCCAAGATCGAAATTATTGAGAGCAAGAGCGAACCTAGTAAGAGTTGTCGAAATGGAGCAGTCTATGAACTTAGAACTTTAGTTTGACGACAAGACTTGACGGCATTTTCGTCTTTCAAATGTCTCGTAAAATTTTAAGAATGACGATTGATCGAAGCAAAATAATCTGACCTCATACTATAATAATAGTAAAATATATATATATATAATAAATAATAAATTCGCACATTTTGACATGAAATGTTATGTTTCATATACGTTGAATTGAATAAATGCGAATTTCTTTAGTGTATCGCACATTCTAAATGCAATGTGATATTGCATTGGCACTGAATTGTTTAAATGCGATAAATTTTTCATTGCTCTTACCCTCACACAATATTTTAAGTACATGTTTTCGGGGACCATGTATATGTGCTTACTTAGTAAATTTGTGTGTTATATGCTCGTGACTTGAATTGATTTCATATGCTTGCATAATTAGTCAATTCTTGCGCATTATTTGAGGGGGAGCAAATATAAAAATCGTGGATTAGCTCCAAATATTCTCGATGTTTTTCTCTAAGTGTTTCAGATTCCTTCAAACAAAATTACGGAGTGAGACGTCGACACTACAAAGAGAGGAGCTTGACACAAGACCAAATATTTCAAAGATAAAATTGCCAAAAATAATTGCTGATTAACTCCATTATTACTAACGTTTATCTCTAAGTGGTACAGATTTTTAAACTTCTGCCAGGGGAGGTAGACGTTACTACACGGAAAATACAGGGAGTTAATTGCATTTATTTTAATTACTAAGCGGGAGCCTTACAATGGGTTTTATTTTGAAATAGGGGTCAATCTGAAATTCTTTAGAAGAACTTTCTATCGAGAAACTGGATATTAGAATTAATTCGCAATCTAAAGTTTCTCTATCGTAAACAGTGTTGGGATCGATTTTGATTAACCGCGATAATTTGCGATCGAAAAATTGAAATTTTCGTGTGCAAATAGTAATGGGCCCGATCCATTATATCGCAAAATGTCAAATCACAAGCCCTACAACGAATCAATGCTAGTTAATAAAAGTTTAACTTTTGTCAGTCGAAAAACTTTTTCTCACGCAAAACCTAATCGAAAAAAAAACTCTCTCGCAAAACTTTCTCAGACGATTCAAAAACCTTCAAAATCTTTCGATTTTTTTCACTTCAAATCGTCTGATTAAGGTAGAAATTCGATTCGGTTAACGATTGCGAATGTTATAACTTGTTTTGCATTTACATTCTGTAGTTTTTCGCATGTTAAGTTAAGATTTTTCGACTGTTCTTCAAAAATAGTTTAACGCATACCGTTTCACTAAACTCTGGCATATTTCTTGGATTTTATGAGTTAAATGGCTGTTTTTTTAGATAGATTTGATGTTTTTGATGAAACAGATAGTTTAAATCTTCGGAAAAATCTGCATCTGTGACGTTAAAATGAGTTTCGATGAAACTGGTTTTGAAGTTTTAAGTCGAAGAACTTTGTCGATCGCAAATAATCTTAATTGAATTCCGATTCAATTGAGATACTATTTGTGTCGATTTAGTTTTCGATCGCAAAATTTTGATTTTGTCATCACGGTAAAAGATTTTGACCGTTAAACTTACCATCGAAAAATCCAATTATAATTTTCTGCGAGCGAAAAACTTATGCACTGAATGGATAATTTAGATGCAAATTCAAATCGAGCGTTAAACTTACTATCGCAAAATTAAATTTCGATTTTATTTTATTTCGGTCGTAAAAATTTAGCAGCGAAAATTAATTTTTCAATGCTTAATTTTTCGATCGTAAAATTCGCCGCTTAGATTAAATTGATCGAAAAATTTCTCGACGATTGACTTAGTTTCGTCGTTGACCAATTTCTTGATAAATAAGTACAGCAGCAAAAATTTTACTTTAAATCGAAAACTATCTACCGCTTGACAAATTTCAAATCGAAAAATTTTATTCAATTGAAGAAAATTTCTCGACAGTAAATTTACCTGAGAAATAATTTCTCAATCGTAAATTTACAAGGAATTTTTCTCGATCGTAAAATTGATCGACTACAGTCTAGATTTCAATCTTTAACACTTAGAAAATTTTTCTCTAAGTCTTTTACACTGTAGCGAATATTAGCAAAAAAAATTTCTCGATCGAAAAATTATACCGAAACATTTCAATTGAAATCAATGCATAGGAAATCAAATTGAAAATCAATTTTATCGACCGAAAAATTTCTCGGCATGAACAGTGACATATTTTTTGATTAAACACTTGGCGAAATTTCGAACTAGTTTTCACGCGATATATATTTCATTCGAAATTAAATTCATGCCATTACGATTTTTCAAAATTGAGCATACACTATGCATTTGACACGATTTCAATTCAATATTCATCGAACATGCTATTACTTGCAATATTACTATAGTTTGATGAAATTTATTCATATTTCGACTGAAAATAAAATTGATCTAATAAATTTTTATATATCTTATTTATATCAAATATACAAATTCCGAAAATACCCTCAAAGGCATATTTCGAAATTAGCTTAATGTGAAATCCAATTTTATCCTCAAGCCCATTAAGCACTTGGCCAAGCTCAAGTATTAAAGTTAGTTTCATAAGAAGTCCAACTTCGATCCAATAAATGGCCCGAGGCCCAGTAAGGAGTGGCCCAATGGCCCTAGGCCCGTTAAGGCTCAAAAGACTTTCTCTCCTTATCAGTACACGTTGATGATCCTTTTTAAGCCCGACTCTCTACGTTCGAATCAATCAGCAAGGGAGGAATCCAAGAGTCCGGTAGTTACCTAGCCAATCCCTCAGTACCGGACCGTAACCCGACTCGAGTGCGAATTTCGACCTAGTCTTTATCTCAGAACCTCACTATAGATAACAGTGCAACGTATAAACCCTTCAGCTGTACCTCAATCAAGTGAGAGCCATGGTCTATGTCAAACTCACTAAACTCGATTCTATGATAAAACGGAGACGAGGCAAATTACCAAACTACCATCCATGTCTCACATGAGTTAGTTCAATACCTTGGCCAAGGATTTCGTAATTTCCCGTCGCCGTCCTCGTATACTTATCTCAATTATTTGCGAGACTGTGAATCTGTACTCGGCGGTCTACGCTCTGCAACTACAAATCGTCATCAAGACCGCATCTGGCCCCTGACCCATGCAACAGCAAATCGGGTCGAGGGAAACCAGTGACAGTCGAGACTTCGAAGTCAACTCCGTCAAAGCCCCTTTCAGTCTAAGGTTAACATAGACTACTATAGTGTTGTCGTCGGTCATTGACACTCCTTGAGTAATAAGCCATGATCGACCGTATGACCCGTGAGTCAGTGTCCATGAACAAGTTAATCCCTTGATTCGATTCGTATCACAAGTCATGACCTCCGCTGCCAAGCGGGATATCGGCACACGATAGGTCATCGACAAATAAGCTGTGATCGGTTATCCAGCACCCAACTGGAGCCTCAGGCTTACAGACTTTTAATGTTTGAGGTTAAGAGTCCACGGGTTCTTTCCTCTCTCGTACCCATCGAGAACAGTGACTCAACTCGACACATTTGGATTTGTTCATTTATTGTTTTACCGGATGCTAAGTAAAGAACTCTTATATTCAATAAACGAACAATGCCTTTCATTAAACACACGAAAATATCTTATTACACAAAAGGTCGAATGATAAATAATCTAATGCCCTATACAATCTAATCCTTGTATAGCATTCGAGGGCATATTGCTAACACAAATTTTGTATGTACTTTGGCATTGCATCATCAACAAACCTACCCTCGAGGCTATCACCACGCTACAAGATATATCGGCATATGTAACGGATGAAGCGAAGACTAAATTCAGCACACTCATAGAAAATAATGAACATTTATATAAACTGAACGATGAGTTGACTATTTCATTAGCAGTGGTGTCTGTGTACTTCCTACCAGCTCCGTCAAATATAACAAATGTCGCAGTATCACTTCCATCATCAATGATTACTTCAATTCGAAACCTACAACGGAACACCAAGTGAAAATGAACAAAATACAAAGATACAGCCAAAATAAGAAATAGTAATGCAACGCTGCACATTCTGCATATCGTAGGATTCCAACAGCCTTCGGATCGACACATTTGCTGCTATTCAGCACCAATTCTAATTTTTCTAACTTGCTCGAACACCTAGAACAGGATATATAATGCCCACCGCTCCTAGGCAATACCTCGGCAATCTAGCAATGCATGCAAATTCCTTCACCTGGAAAAATTCAAGCTTCAAAATCAACCAATGAAAGTCAAAAACAACACTGTTGACGATTCTCAAAGAACCTGCACTGTATACCTGCTCCGCCTCCCGATGCAAGAAATCGTGTATGTCGAAAACACAGCAAGGCGTCAAATCAGCGCTCCTTTCTCCTAATGACACCGAAATTGGCCTATCAAATGCATTCATCCTCCACAATAATGTAATAATACAACCAGATTGCATATAATGTCAGAAATGCAAAGATTAATTAAGGCACCTCTTCCTGAACTCGCTTACAGGGTCCACCTCATAGTTTACGTACAGCTTCGAGAGGATGTAGTGTTTAAGTAGAGATTTCCTGCATAATTTTATATAAACAGAGTAGAAAACAACGATAATAATAAATACTCTCAACCCAAAACATGAATGAACAGTATAAACGTCAACTGCAGCCGTGCTTATATGTATTTCACCATGCAAAATGCATGAGTATTGCAATTTCATGAAAGAAGATATGTTTTCCCAACATGGAACAGTCAGGGAAGAATGCTATACCGCCAAATATTTTTGGGTTAATACTTGTGACCACAACAATTGTATTCTGGCCAACCGAAGGCCGGACTGCATCGTAAAACTCCGATGCCTTATCGTCCCAAATCGTAACGGAGACGTCCACAAAACTACAAAAGGAAAACGTTTTTATGTGATATTGCATGAAATGCAGTTTCGAAACACGAAGCGATCCCGCATGGAACCAGCATACCCATCCAGAACAACACTCATCACAGCTCGTCTAGCACTACCACTGCTTCCCTGTTCTGGCTCCACAACGCGAGACAGCAACCCAATCACATCTGAGTTGGAAAAGCAGCCACTCACTCGCAAATCTTGGATAGATATATCATCTGCAACTACAATACCGACGCTTAAAACGGCAGACAACTAAAAGAGAATGATATACCCGGTAGGTCCTGATTGTTGCCAGCCAACTTTAGCAATGCTTCGTAGGAACGAAATCAAAATTTATCAAGTCCTCAAGACTCCTCACCAACCTCTTCCATGGTCGCGGTCGGTGAACCTTAGCATGTATCGATGGTCAGTCATGCAATACATCGTAGGCGCATTGACGACTTCAAAATAAGATATTGAAAAAACACGTCCATGCTTAAGAAAGCCGTCAAAACGATCAGCCCTCTGAACATGGATGGAAGTCTGAATCAACGTATCCTGATTGCAAAAGATAAATGCTAGCTATCTTCTCCGTTACATCCTCGGATCATAACAGGAAGGTAGAGGTCTGTTCGGGCGTTGATCAAATCGACAAGGTAATTATTCCAATCCCAAATCGACACTGCGAATCATCACGAGCTCACACCAGCTCACTTTGATTCGGCAATTTTATTAATCTATTTTCTAGGTCATCGGAGTTCACTGATATCTATTTGGTTGATTGGAAGCTGTTTTTATCGCCCAGGTAAGCTGTTTTAACGTTTTTAAAGAATGGTATAACACAATGGCTTGCTCCATAAATGTCGTTAGGAGAAGGTCAAGATTAGGCATAATATATGAATAAATTTCGAGGAAGCAATAGTCCTATGTTATTACACTTAAGCAGTGTCTTGCTGATAAGTATATTTCTTACAGTGCAGATGCTTTGAAGCTGAAATATCGGAATTTTGTTATTTCCAATGCTTCCTCCATTTTCAGTATTATCTGAAAGCAACTTTCGACTCAACAAGAACCAGTTATCATAAATCTTGATGATGGTTGGAGTAGTCTCCATTTTTTCTCAGGTACTTGAAATCAAATGGGATTAGAAAAGACCATACTTTTTTTAGTACTTTCAAAATAAAAAGAAAACTACAATCCTTCATCGAAGCTTTTATACTTTTGATTCGATGCCTGAAGATGCTGGTGCTTCCTCTGGCTAATCCAATCGTGGGGGAGAAACTTATACTCTGTGCAGCTTTGCTTGCATCTGTAGCATATGTAAGTGCTTCTTACAGAAGATATTCAACACATCATTAAAATTATTTTCCCCACACTGAAGAAGGCTATATCTGTGTAATAATGCAGGGAGTGCATATGGCCTGGCTTGGGCACGTGGGTTTTGCGAAAAAAGAAAAACACGAAATCAACAGAACACCGAATACTATCAGTTTATATCCTAAAGCTCTTCTTAACATGCATGAGCAGGTGCCTTATCTCAGTGCCTCGTTTGGAGTCGTATATGTCCTCGTTAAACATGCGGTAAGCAAAAAACGGTTCTTTTTTTGTTTCTCTTTTCGTTTATCGTTTCTCAGTTATCTCATCTCTGAAACGAATAGCACAAACGTATGTAGTGATCTCTAAAGCATCGAACTCAGCAGATTAGGTTTGTAATAGCTTAGAAGCTAGATCTTTAATAAATATACACGAAAGTGTTCGTTATTACATCATTCTTCTAATTGAGATAACATTTTTTGTTCTACTATTTGGCATTCTTGTAGTTGTCCTGCTCGGGAGGGAAATGCCAAGAGTCTAACTGCTTAACTGTACAGAGGCTACTGAAGCATATGTAGAATAGCAATACCTACACATTTAGACAACAATAGGAAATCTGTGAAGTGCAAGCTAAGATAGCATCTGCATTTGTCGACGGAGATGAAGAACATATCGAAAAGCCCGATAGCTTCGATGTGAAGAGATTTGCTGACAACATTCGTATATTGTTGCGCGAAGTTCAAAGAGGCCTCGAAGTTCGATTGTCGAGAATCATAGTAGATCTTGAAGGAACATTGGCATTCGATGGAGTGATACGTCTCAGAAGATGAAAAAATGAGACTTTGAAGTAACAATAGGAAAGAAAGGTCTTAGACCTGTTAATCATTAATTCTCCATCCACGTTTTTCTCAAAGATTTCTTACACTAGAATTTTGTAGAAAATGCTCTTGCTTGTAATAATCCTCGAGTAATATTAATATTGTTGTATCTATCCTAATTAGTCACCGATTTGAGACGGAATTCCCTATGACAAAATTTGTTTTAGAAACGGAATCTTATCCGTGTCAAATTTGTCACGAGAGCAATACCTACACATTCAGACACGGAAAATTCTGTCTAACGACTCAATAGATACAGAATTTCAGTTAGACACCGAAATTTCCGTGTCTAATACTATGTTTTCTAGTAGTGATCGTTTGCCTCACTGACTGAACCTAATTACATCATCTTGTTTGCTCGCTATATATCGCAGTTGAACAAATATTAACTCCGAGGTTCGATTCGGCTTCACAATCTTAATCGCTCTCATCCTTCGAAAGTGGCGGAGAAGACACTTATCCATTGACGAACACATCGAAGAGTTTCTCCAAAGCCTATACAACCTCACCCCAATAAACTACGCCTACTCAAAGATCAAGAAAATGACAAACAACTTCGATCAGAAGCTCGGCGAAGGAGGCTATGGAACCGTATACAAAGGAAAGCTTCGTAGCGTCCCTTACGTAGCAGTAAAGCTCATGGACTTACGATCGACGTCCAATGAACAAGAATACATAAGCGAAGTTTTGTCCATAGGCCGAATCCACCATTGCAACGTTGTACAACTCATAGAATTCTGCGCACGCAAATCGAACTGCGCTTTAGTGTACGGATACCACCCCAAACGACTCACTCGATAGGTACATTTCGGCGAAAAACTATTAGACGGGCTCGAACTGAAGTACGAGAAGCTTTACGAAATTCCCTCGGAGTGGCTCCTGGGATAGAATACTTGCAGCAGGGTTGCGCCATGCAGATATTGCATTTCGACATTAAACCTCACACGTACTCCTCGACGAGAAATTCAACCGTAAGATCTCAGATTTTGGGCTGGCGAAGCTTTACGATCCCGCCAATGGAAGCTCCCTCAATAGCAATGTTATTACCGAAGCGAGGGGTGCGATGGGATATATGGCGCCCGAGATTTTTTACGGAAATATTGGAAGGGTTTCGTATAAAGTGATATATATAGCTTTGGGATGTTTTTGGAAATGGCGGGTTAAGGAAGAATACGAACCCGTTTGAAGAGGATTTGGGTCCGGTTTATTATCCTTCGTAGCTTTGACAATTTTTTTAACAGGCGAGCGGCACCGGCGCCACGTAAGGTAAAACCATAATATTACTCATTCAAAACTTACGTAAGTTTCAAAGGCATGTAATAAGTTATCTAATCTTTGAATTTAGACTGCTCCTATTACGAAATTGAGCTTGTTGTGTTGCGCATTCTTGTAAATGGATTCATCAACACGATTTTCATAGATGTCTTTAATCATAACAGAAACGTACACCGAGTGTGGCCTTAAAATCGAGCACGAACATTCACCGTTTTGTACCATCATTGCTGTGCAATCAACGCCAAATTATGGCCTTGAAAAGTCAGCAGATTTCACGTACAAAATTTCAGGTATGGTTTTCTTACAACTCGTTATACCTGAATTTCGATTCTAGGAACTGCTTCGGGTACAACTAAGAGGACGCATAGTGGGGTAAGAAGTGAACGTTTTGATAGAAATACCAACCAACAAAAATAAATAAGCGATGCAAAATAGGGTTTCTGCAATTTGAGTACTTGAATAGAATGGATGAGGAAATTCTCAAAAACAGAGAACATTTTTTTTCCCACAAGGCAAAGACAGACAAAAACAGATGAGATTTGGTCTGAAATCTACTTGGGCTTCTTCAAAAGCAATGGCCCAACGTTATCTCCAGTAGCTTTGTTGTGCTTCACATGAGTCCCATCACACAAAGGAAAGGTCCCAGATCTCCAACACCTACACCACAGATTTATGTTTTTTCTTTTCTTTTCTTTTCTTCTTATCATCTTCAACCTAATCAAACTTACACAAATCTTAAGCTATACACGTTTAATAATCCGTACCATGTGTACATTATATATGCTCCTTACTACTCCTTCCATTGTCAATCATAGGAGAAGGCTAATAGAAGTTTCAATCCAAGGTGTAATGAAATGATGTTGTTTTCCACGTCAAGCATAATCAAGTTCACCTTCGTTGACAACACTTAATCTAATAACATACCAAGCAAGCCCAGCTCACAGTTTTCATCCACGTTTAAAACAATAAGAACGAAGGAAAATAGGTGACCAAGATGAACAGAGAAAGCAAATTCTCGTCCTCAGTTCCGAAAAATCATAATAAACACGGCCTTTGTTAAATTGAACGAAATTCATTTTATATATCAAGGATTTAGCTAAGCAGAATGTAACGGAAACAACCATCATCGATCAGATTAGTCCCAGATGATTTCTCTCAGAAATTCCCTTCTTTTTCCGTAAGAGCCAAACAAATTTCACTAACACAATAATAAACAAAAAAAGGCCACCACGAAGCAAAAGAAAGAAGGTAGAGAAAACACCAACCTGCAATAGGGAGTCAGGGGTTTCTCAAGCTCGCTGACAATGACGGTGTCCACCACTTTATCCTCGGACTTGCGAATGCTCGGATTAACGGTCTCAGCCCTCACCACGACCATCCTACGCGGCGTCGACGCAAACGGCGCCGTGTTGCGCCTGATGCTGTGCGCGAATTTGGCGTGGTGAACGACGCTGCACGAAAGAGACGCCATGGATTATTTTTCTCCTCGTTGAATTAGGGTTACTTCAAGATCGTCGATCTCTTCTAAGCAGTAGGATGTACAAAAAAGGTTAGTAGGTGAAGGTGAAGCACCTGTGGCGCAAACGCTTCAGACGGTCTTTCTAAAGGATTTTTTAAGTAAATAGCCCTTGAGTTGGTCATCTTTTAAAAAATAGCACCCAAAATCGGACTTTACCTTTGTACCCTTACTAACTCTGCTCTAAAGACTATTTTACCCCTATTTAATGTCAATAAACAACCTCAACAACACTTAACGAAAAAATTAATTAAAGGGTTTACATGTTACACTGTAGCGAATATGAAACATTAGACCCGTTATAGAAGAGTGGGGTAAAAGTAAAAAAAGCAACCACTTTCACTTCCAGTAAAAAAAGCAAGCGTGTGCTCTCCCGCCCCTGCACTGCAAATCGTCTCCACTTTCACTTCCAGTAAAAAAAGCAAGCGTGTACTCTCCTGCCCCTGCACTGCAAATCGTCTTCTCTGCAAATCGACTCATTCGACAATGGCATTCAACGCGAACACCCAAAGAGTGGAGGTATGTGTTCTACTCTTCGTCTTCTTCAATTTAACGCGAGAGGGGATCTGGAAACGATCCATCGAACCCTAATTTGGTGCGGACCCGTGCTTGCAAGCATAGGACAGAGCTTGGTAGCATAGGACCCGCATAGGACCTGTGCTTGCAAGCCTAGGACCTGTGCTTGCGCAGCGTACGTCGATTTTTAATGCATGGGTCCCGTACTTCCAAGCAGACGACCCCCACTTACGAGCAGGGGACCTATGCGTATTTCTCGGGTCCCCTGTGTATTAGCGTGGTTCCCCTGCTTAAACGCTCGGGTCCTCTTACCTTAACGGGCGGGTCCTGTGCCACTGCGCGCACGCAAGTTCGGGGTGTTAGGAATATTTTAAAAGTGTCCAAAATATTGTTCTAAGTCTTGTAATTTCTTTACGATGTATTACTTATGTATTTGGGTTGTGTTTGTAATGGGCTTGTTAGGGGGCCCAATAAGCTTAAATACCTCTCAAGGTATTTAAGCTTAAACCCTAACTAGCATTAATTAAGTTTTCCATTTGCAAAACCCTCACGTATTCAACACTAAACCTCTATAGCACATTATTCACATATTACGAAGGTTAAATCTGTTGAAGTGTTCTTGGATAATCTGGAATTACAAGTGGTATCAGAGCAAGCGTGTAGGTGAGGAAACTTCATTTCAAGCCTTAAAGATTTTAGCAGGGTGAGTTCTTGTGTGGTAGTTTATCTGTCGCAAAGCTCAGACTCATCTATATCAACTATTCTCGAAGATATTCTATTTTTGTTAAGGCGAGTTTGTGGAACTATCAGTTCTGAGCTATCAAATAGGTTTCCGTGAAGGCTGTGTCAGATTTGTTGGATTTCTATCTAAAACACTTAAAGAACAGCCCTGTTTCTCAGACTGTTCTCGAGTTTGCGCACGGAATTTCTTTTGGGAACTAGGTTTGCGAACTCAAGGATTTCTTTCGCTTTGCGGCTCCTTCATTTCACTTGGTTGGCTTTTTTAAGTTTGCGCATCGACACTTCGGAAAGTTCTACTTTGAGAGTTCAAAGTTCCCGAACCGTTAGATTTTCAAAGATTAACGCATCAGGTTCTTTCTCACTTCACGAATCCAGTTATCAATTCGCAAAATCAGAACTTTGCGACCTCTTGATTACTTTGCGAACTTGGACCACTTTGCGAACTCATTTGAACTAGATCACTTTGCGAACTCAGACTACTTTGCGATCTTCGCTCACTTTGCGAACTCCAGTTTACTTCGCGAATTCAACACACTTTGCGATCTCTTGACACTTTGCGAACTCACAACTGCTTTGCGAACTTTACTCACTTTGCGAACCGTGTGAACTTTGCTAACATTACTCACTTTGCGAACCTTGTCAACCTTGCGAACCCACATATCTATTCGCAAAGTAACACGTCACTTCTTCAATTCGCAAAATTCAATTCCAACTTTCCTCACAATACACGTCAACGATCATATCCAAAACACAAGCAATGGACTCTTTCAGCATGGGAAATGATGTTAGACCTCCCATCATCCGACATGGAGAGTACGCAGTCTGGAAGAGAAGATTCATCAACTTCATAGAAAGCAAGGACAATTCTGAGAATCTACTAGAATCTATTTACAATGGACCTACACAGTATTGGACAATAATTCCCGCCACTACTGACACCACCCCTGCAAGAGAGGAACAGAGAATCTTGAAAACCACTCATCAATGCAATGATGAAGAAAAAACTGCGACTAAAGGCAGATAAAGTGGCGAAATCATACATGATGCAAGCCATTCCCAATGACATTTTGATGCAACTCGAATGTGGTGAGAGTGCAAAAGAAATGTGGGATGCTCTTCGAATTATGATGCAGGGGACAGAAGTCAATACAATGGCAAGAATGGCAAACACACTCATCTCGTATGACCGCTTTCATGCTAACAAAGGGGAAACTCTCCAAGAAACCTTCCATCGATTTCTTGTTCTTTTAAATGAGCTAAAGATGAATGGAGTCACAAAAAGTGTAATGGAAATCAATATCAAATTTTTAGGATCACTTCATCCAGAATGGGAGGCTACTACAATTATGATAAGACAGATGAACGACCTAACTAAAGTTAGCATTCATACATTATTCGACTACCTCAATCAACATTCTAATCATGTGGAGAAACGAAGGGAGGAAATCAAACCAATAGGAAGCGAATCGCTTGCTCTTATGACTGAACGATCATCAAGAAAACAATTCCAGGACAAAGAAATTATCCAGTCATCACAAGTTAAGGAGGGAGAAGACACTGGTTCTGATGACGAATTCAAGGATCTTACCAAACATGCAGACCAGGAAATCACCCTCAAAGATCTTGCTAAGCAACTCGCTCTTGTCTCGAATTTCGTGCAGAGGAAATATTATAAGAAGACTGGTTCCTCCTCCAATCGTCAAAGAACTTCCTCCAACTCTAAAGGAAAGACTCAGGATGAGGACAACAACTCTGAAACTCCTCAACAAGGTGGCAAATGCTTCAACTGCGGCAAGAATGGACACTTTGCCAGAGAGTGCAGAATGCCCAAGAAAAAGGACGTTAACTATTATCGCAGAAAAGTTCAATTAGCTTAACAAAAAGAAAAGGGGCTGGTCTTAGTGGCAGAAGAGGATCATTGGCTTGAAGATACCTCAGACAGCGAGAATGAGAACGTGGCACTGATGGCCAAACTAGATGACGAAGAAGATGGAGTTGGAGCTGAAGGTAGCGAGTCAGACAGGGAAACTTCTAACAATTCAGACATAGTGGAGGTAAGTGAAGCAGATTATGATTCCTTACTTAAGATGAAAAATGAATTTTTATCCTTATATAAATCTAACAAATTTGGGAAAAAGAAAATCAAAGAACTTGAAACTAACTTAGAGAAAAATTTAGCAGTATTAGATAAGTTTAGATATGATTATGCATGTGAGAAGAATCGTGTAATTGTGGCAAATGAAAAAATTGCTAAGCTAGAAATACAAGTGCAAAAATCCGAAGCTAAAGCTAAGGATTTAGAAAAGGAAATGAAATCTCATAGAGATCAGGCAATGGATGCTACAATTAAATATGACTTACTAAGTAAAGAACGGGAAAGACTGTACTCCAAAATAAAAAAATTGGAGGACATCTTAACCCGACGAGATCAATCAGAACAAACGATCTTCTTGAACAAACCAGCTAATGTTGATTTTTATAATCCCCATAAAGGACTTGTAGGACCCCGGTCCCCGGAAATTAGGTCGGCCAATAAACTACGTGCATGCCTTACGCGACTTTATGCTTATTGTGTATATGTGAATGTTTATGTGAATTTGTAAAGTCCATGTTCGTGATCTGGTAAGTATTACGTGCTAAGGACTTCGTGTTTAATATGGTCCTAATTTAGGAAAAATGATTTTCGAAAATGATAAAAGAAATGGCTAATGATAGATGGGCTTGGAATTAAATTATTACTGGGCTAGAGCTTAGCAACTAGGCCCAATTCATGAGAAAGGCAAATTTAGGAGACAAATTCCCTTAAAACAAGGGAATGCACGTTACCCTAGCCTTTCCCCTAACCATGCTTAGATATAAAAATATCTACCAAGCCATCTAAACCCTTTAACCTCACTTAAAGAAAACAAACGAAAACCAAAGTGGAAGCAAGGAGGAAGAGCCGAGAGAAGTTCGAACCAAGCATACTCCAACTAGCTTAGGATTCCCAAATTTGTAAGTGAAGCTAATTCCCTAAGCTATGGCAAGTTCCTTTTACTAAGATTATTTAGTTAAACATATGATTTAGACTAGGAAATCTACATGTATCATTCACGGCAAAAGCCATGAACTTAGACGATGATTTATAGTTGGGGTTCCCTTCGAGCATAGCTAAGTATTGGGTAGAATAAGCTAAGAATTTCGTTTCGATGGGATGAAGAAGATGATGAAAAATGTCGAATTGTTGGGAAAAATGTCGAATGATAGAATGACGGGTAAAATGTCGAAACTTTCCCAACAATGTCGAGCCATTTGTTAAGATAAATGTCGAATGCTAAAGATGTCGACTCAGCATATCGACAAGTATAAAATGTCGAGATCCATGCAAGGTTCATATCGACATTCCTAATGAAAAATATCGAGACCATGTTAAGGAAAATGTCGAGATTTAGGTAAAATCCATGTCGACATTTTATACTACAAGATGGCGAGATGAGATGTCGAATAAAATAGAACACAAAAATGTCGAGTCATACTATCAGGATAAATGTCGAATGTTAGCAAAAAATGTCGACTTAACATGTCGATATCTTATAGCGTATAAATGTCGAGATGCTATGGTGAAATGTCGAGACCCATGCAAGTTCCATGTCGACATTTTCCTCAAAATGTCGAGGTGTTAGAGTACAATGTCGAAGCTTTGTTAGGAATAAAAATGTCGAGACCTCAAGGTAGAAATGTCGAGATGTTAGGAAATACCGAAATTAGAGAAGATGTCGAGTTCATACACACAAAAATGTCGAGATGCACCTATAAGAATAATGTCGAGATATCCTAAGATAATAAAATGTCGAGTCCTTTTAACATGATGTCGAGATTTATGTCAAACTCATACCGACATTTTCAGTATAAATGTCGAATGCAATATTGATAAGATCAAAGTAAAATGTCGAAATTTAATTAATTATACAACCCGAAATTTATACACATGTCGAGATCTTCAACCTATGTCGAGATCTATATCGACATCTATCCTATATAGAGATTTACAAATAATCTCGAGGACTTTAGCCAACCACTTCGAAGTTCATTTGGTAAGTCTTGTGCAATACTCAAATAAGAACCACGATTAATAGAATTCAAAATGGTACTTTTCAAGTTAAGCCAAACATACCGAAATCTTGTTGAAAATTTCCACACATGCAAAGTCGGGTGAAACTTAGTGAATCAAACGACTTTCGCCGAGCCTTTCACGAAAGGAAATCTAAATCCCCTAACTTAGAAATTTATTAAAAGGCCGGAAAAACTTAACCCTAATGTAATACGGTATAGAAATTAACTGACTTGGGGAATTTAATAAGGCGAATCGAAATGTGAGATCTAGGGAGTTTACATGAGCCCAAATAACTAAGTACGACGAAAGTTATTATCTCGACGAATTAGCTAAGGAAAAGCAAAAGCACTAACAGCATAACCTTGTCATTCTAAAAGGTCGTACATTAGGAGGTGCACGGGGCAGTACGCTAGTTAACCTACGGACGACAGGTAAGTAGAAATTCAACTACGACACGTAACTTGCCTGCGTCCAATTATGTGAATTATATGCTCGAGTATCTTCTATGAAATGCGTACGTATGAGAGGATTTAATTCTATGCATGATAGTATGATTTGCATATGTATATGTGCATAACATGAGCATTTGCACGCATGAGTGGGAAGTAAGGAGCGAGGCATGAGCGTGCATAAGATCGTCTGTGTGCGATGTATATTCGCCGATATTGGCGTTTGTGTCGACTCGAATGAAGAGTCACGGCTTCCCTTATGCAGCCTTTAAGGCCTGAATAAGAGGCTACTCTAAAGCCTGAATAAGAGGCTGGGTACATACCCCGTACGATAAGGCCTGAATAAGAGGCTGGGTACATACCCCGTACGATAAGGCCTGGATAAGAGGCTGGGTAAATACCCCGTACGATAAGGCCTGAATAAGAGGCTGGGTAAATACCCCGTACAATAAGACGTAATAAGAGGCTGGGGAAACGAAAGCCGAGGGCCCGTAAGAAATAAGAGTATAAGAAATAAGAGTATAAGAAAAAGAGTAAGAGCGAAAGAAAAGAGTACGATTATGAGAAAAAGAGTACGAGCGTTAGAAAACGACGACGTGGATTGTCGTCCGCTAGGACACGTGCATTCATGCATAATTTCTGCTTACTGAGCCTCGGTGGCTCATTATTGGTGTTACGTGTTGTAGGTACTGACGATCACGATACGTGATCTGACTTTTACGCGAGGCCGATCTTTTGACGCAGTCCGACCGCTTTTGAGGTGGGAGTGTGTGTATGGATGACGACCTGTGAAGGCCGGGCGCATAGGGAGCTTTTGGCTGCACACACACACGTACACTTGTATTTTGTAGACAAGGGCATGATGATGTCGAATGATGTATAACATTCTTTTGGCATGTATATAAAATTTCTGCACGCATTTTTAAAATGAAAAATTTTATTCGCATTTTTACGTATTCGCACGATCACCAAAGCATTTACACTTAGAATTGAACGGAATACGAGAGCGGGACGACGGGTCCTGACAGGACTAGGTTTTGAAAACCCATGTAAGTTAAAACAAGGCATATCAAGTGCACCTTATCTATATGATCTCAAATTCATGCAGACAGGTTGCCTGGCAAATCTCATGTCTTTCGTAAGTAAAGATGAGACACCAACACACAGTAAAACTCAAACATCATTTGATTATACAGAGTTAAATGACAGTAATAAAGATCGAAATTGTCCAGCAATAACAAAATTTGAATCAGATATCCCACGTCCAAAGGAAGGAGAAACACCGATAGTTACATATACAACAGGGTATATGCCTGATTGCATAAAGAAAATCAGTGATCTTCACTCCACTATCGAAAACGAGAGAAAGTCATTTGGAGAAGAAAGGCAGAAACTTCTTCAGGAAATATACTCACTTAAAGAAAAATTAAGATTACACACAATATCATACACCTTAGTTTCGCATGACAAAATTTCCTGCACTAATACATTGAAATTTTCAGGACCCACAAAAGAGCCATTGAAGGGGCAAGTATGGGTTAAAAAGGAAGATATCTTGAAGAAGACTAGTGATCTCAATACACCTTTTGTCATTGAGTATTTTTCTCCCAGAACTTTTGTACCATCTTTTCGCCATGTATCGAAAAAATTGTCTTCTAAATCAAAAACAAAGCTTTCCGTGCATGATCATGTCACCAAGCAAACTCACAAAACAATTCATAAAAATAAAAATACAAAGTCAAGACACAAATCAAAATCAAAAGCTACCAAAAAACCTATGCACAAATGGGTTCCAAAGCTTCCGACTTCAGGAACGCAAATCCCAACCCTAGAAATAACTAGTGACTCTGCATCATCCACCAACAAAGGACAATCTAGGGAATCTAACCGGACTAATATGTATAATAGAGGTGGACCCATATTTCAATGGGTACCTAAAACCCTCTAGTTTTATTTTGCAGGCCCTTCATGTGTGGTACTTAGATTCTGGTTGCTCCACACACATGACTGGGACAAAGGAACTGTTGAGCAACTACGTTGATAGACCAGGAGGACTGGTACGCTTTGGCAATAGCAATGGAGCCAGAATCCTTGGTTATGGCGATCTCATATGCAATCGACTCACAATTAAACAAGTCTCGTATGTTGAAGGGCTGACACACAACCTCTTATCAATAGGACAGTTCAGTGATTTTGGACTCCAAGTTGTGTTCCTAAAGAAAACTTGCAAAATTCTCAATGCCAATGGTGAAGAACTTCTCACTGGAACTCGCAAGACAAATCTCTACACCATTGATATTAGAACTGTCAAACCAAAGACTGACATCTGCCTAATCTCCAAAGCAACTTCAACTCAAAATGACTCGTGGCACCAGCGCTTATCTCATCTTAACTTCAAGACCCTCAACAAGCTGTCAACCAACAAATTGGCTATTGGACTACCATCACTGAAATACCAAAAAGAGCATATGTGCTCTGCTTGTGAGAAAGGAAAAATGAAGAAAGCTTCACATCCTACAAAACACACAGCATCCACTCAACATCCTCTAGAGCTTTTACACATGGATCTGTGTGGCCCGATGCGAACTGAAAGCATAAGTGGAAAGCGGTATATGCTGGTTATCGTCGACGACTTTTCCCGATATACTTGGGTACGCTTCTTACGAACTAAATCAGAGACAGTAGAACATATTCCAAATCTAATCAGAACAACACAAAACCTACTTCAGAGAAGTGTTAAAATAGTTAGATCAGACAATGGAACAGAATTCAAGAATCAACAGCTCAGTGACTTCTACGAATCCATAGGAATTACTCAACAATTTTCTGCTATCTACACACCTCAACAAAATGGGGTTGTTGAAAGGCGAAATCGAACACTCGTAGAGGCTGCCCGAACAATGATCATCCAATCATCACTACCTCATTTCCTTTGGGCTGAAGCAATGAATACTGCTTGCTATACACAGAATCGCACAAACATTCATCTGAGATTTGGTAAGACGCCCTAGGAACTCATAAATGGAAGACTGCCCAACATTGCCCATTTTCGAATTTTTGGATGCAAGTGCTTCGTCGCCAACGACCGCGAAGACAAGTCCAAGCTTGATCCAAAAGCAACTGAAGGAATCTTCGTAGGCTACTCTGCGCAATCTAAGGCATACAGGATATTTCTCAGAAACAGAAGGATGATCATTGAAAGTATAGATGTCACCTTTGATGAGGGACTCGAATCTTCTATTGGACATAGCAGTTTGGGACGAGTATCTATCACACCACACCTTATTCACTCTCATACAGAAGAAGGAGAATGTTCGTCAGATGCATCTGAACGGAACTCTTCAGAACCGGGATCAGACAAAGGAAGTTTGAAGCCAGATCAACCAGCAACTGACTTTTCTAGACAAAGCAATCCCACATGCTCCACTCACCTAACTCAAGAGGAACTGGATCTGGATCTACTTTTTGAACATATATATTTCTCTCAAAATCCGAAAAAACCACCCACCGATTCCATTCCAAATACTGAACCCAGCCCTAGTTCGTCAACTCATGATTCAGAACCTATTCCTGACCAGACAATTCCTCCCTCCAATGCAGAAGCCTCAATCCCAACAACCTTGACAACAACGCAGACAGATGGGTCCGACAACAACACTACCGTGTCTGCAATCGACTATCCACTCAGTGAGGAATCCCAAATAGACGAAACGACATTACCCCACGAAAAAAATGGGTCCGACATCATCGTACAGATCAAATAATAGGAGATCCCAATACAGGAGTAACGACTAGAAGAACACATTCAAATGAATGTAATTTCACCTGTTTCTTGAGCCAAACTGAACCTAAACGAGTAGTTGATGCATTACAGGATCCCAACTGGATAATGGCTATGCAAGAGGAGATTAATCAATTCGAACGTCTCAAAGTATGGAACTTAGTTCCTCGTCCAAAAGGGAAGACTGTGATCGGAACAAAGTGGGTATTTAAAAACAAAAAGGATGAAGATGGTGTTGTAATTCGAAACAAAGCCAGGCTCGTTGCTAAGGGATATAATCAACAGAAAGGAATTGATTACGATGAAACGTTTGCCCCTGTAGCCAGAATCGAAGCTATTTGGTTATTCCTTGCATACGCCGCACACAAAGATTTTACAGTCTATCAAATGGACGTAAAAACAGCCTTCTTGAACGGAATTCTGAAAGAAGAAGTGTATGTGTCACAGCCAGACGGATTTCTCAATGCTGATCATCCCGACTTTGTTTACAAACTCGACAAATCACTGTACGGACTTAAACAAGCTCCAAGGGCCTGGTATGAGGTGCTCTCCGACTTTCTTATCTCTTCAGGCTTCACTAAAGGGAAAATTGACACTACATTGTTCGTAAAGAAAAATGATTCTGATATCATGCTTGTGCAAATCTACGTGGATGATATCATTTTTGGCTCTACTAATCCTTAACTTTGTGAAGAATTTAGCATTCTGATGCAATCGCAATTTGAAATGAGTATGATGGGAGAAATGTCATTTTTCCTCGGACTACAGATCAAACAACTTCAGGATGGGATCTTCATCAATCAGTCAAAGTACATCCACGATATTCTCAGAAAATATGGGATCGACAAGAGCAAATCATCGAGCACACCTATGTCCACCTCATGCTCACTGGATGCAGATCACCTTGGTGAACCTGTAGATGTTACTCATTACAGAGGGATCATTGGATCACTGCTCTACCTCACTGCCAGTCGACCAGATATATTATTCTCTACATGTCTATGTGCTCGATTTCAAGCTAATCCCAAGGAGTCGCACCTTCATGCTGTCAAAAGAATCTTGAAGTATTTAAAAGGAACCCCAGACCTTGGACTGTGGTATCCTAAAAACTCAAGTCTGAAACTAATAGGCTATTCTGACGCAGATTTTGCAGGATGCAGACTGGACAGGAAAAGCACTTCTGGACACATGCAATTCCTAGGCGATAAACTTGTATGTTGGGCCTCAAAGAAACAAAATTGTGTGTCAACTTCCACGGCGGAAGCAGAATACGTCGCTGCAGCAAGTTGCTGCTCACAAATTTTGTGGATCAGAACTCAGCTACGGGACTACGGATTTGATCTAAATAAAATTCCTATTTACTGTGATTCCAAGAGTGCTATCGCAATTACCTGTAATCCTGTACATCACTCACGCACTAAGCACATAGATCTTCGCTATCACTTCATAAAGGACCATGTAGAAAGAGGCATAATAGAAATGTACTTTGTCAATACAGAGCTTCAACTAGCCGATTTGCTTACAAAAGCATTGGATGAAAAACGCTTCCAATTCTTAGTTGCAAAATTAGGAATGTTGAACCTCAATTTTTAATCTCGATTATGCCTTACTACAATTCAATATTTATCTATTTGCTATGGTTCACTTCTCTTATTCTGTGTGTGTTTATTATGTTAACCATTTATTTAGGACTTTAGTTTTTAAATTTTTAATTTTCAATAAATTGTTTCTTGTGTCCAATAAGTCGATGTAGCGCCAATGCTGATGGCGTTACATCGAGGGGGAGAAATGCTATATCTATGCATCGAGGGGGAGTAAGTGAATTCATCAATAGTTTATTTTTAAGATACTCGATAGGCATTGCATCTAGGGGGAGTTTTTCAACAGTTTATTTTTAAGATACTCGATAGGCATTGCATCTAGGGAAACGTAAAATTTGTTCAAAACACGAACAACTCTCTCAAACACATAATACGCAGATAACTCTTAATACACATAATAAGCAGATACTCGATAGGCATTGCATCTAGGGGGAGTTTTTCAACAGTTTATTTTTAAGATACTCGATAGGCGTTGCATCTAGGGAAACGTAAAATTTGTTCAAAACACGAACAACTCTCTCAAACACATAATACACAGATAACTCTTAAAAATTCTTCAAAACACGAACAACTCTCTCAAACACATAATACGCAGATAACTCTTAAAAACTCATATGCCCGATGAAGACCCAAAGCAGAACAGCAAGTAAAACAACGAATAAGCTCAAAAGAAGGAAAATCTCAATAACCAGCATATCCAAATTATGCTCAAAGTTACGTCTTAACTCTGCATGTTCCTCGAGCTTCTTCTCTTCTTCCTGCTTCTGCCAATTCATCTGTTAACGCGAAAAATAAGAGATGAGTTAGTTCTTAGATATAAGGTACTTCAATGAGATTTGAGACCTATCTATTTATAAACACGAAGGAAACTTACGTCATTTATTGTCCCGACATTAAGACGAATTTTTGACTAAGGCGAAGATTTTTTCAATAAGGATATCGTATCATGAAAATCGATTTTGAAAAACTTTTGATGTTATCCTTGTGATTGATCGCGCCAAATTGGTCGTATTTGGGTCCTCATTATTTGATGTCTTTGCTAAGTTGAAAATCTCGTACACTTACATTTTCTTCCTAAGTCATTTTTCAAATCAATTATTAGAATTTAGATTCGCAAACTATAATGAATTTAGACAACTGTTATTCGCAAACCATCTTCAATTTTGACCAGTCAATGATTTAGATTGCGAACTCATAAATCGCAAACTGATCAATTCGCAAACTACCAATTCGCGAATCTAAAGTGGGCTCTTTTTTTCTCAAAAGTTTACAGCCCAGCTCAAAACTAAGGTTCATACTTTAGGCCCGCAAAGTTGTCTTAAAACATCAATTCGTAAACTGAACTCGCAATACAAAAAATCCCAAATCATAAACTTCTACTTTGCGAATCCCGTTCATCAAACCCTTCATCGTCGCTTGCATTGTCTGTGGTTTGCCTGCTCAAATCGTTACCTTCACTTACTCGCGAACATCTCTGTGGTATGAATTAAAAGTTGCGTTTACTTTTACTGTTTCTTGTTTAACGATCGATTTTCTTAATTGCAGGAGTGATTTCTCGAAGAACAGGTGTTTGGCAGTTGATTCCTGTAGAAATTTCGTTGCTTTTCAGTGATAATACGAGCTTTTCTGTTTGATTTTTGCACTAAATCGAATTTATCTTCTCAAATCTGGTGTTTTCAAAGCGATGGATTTGTTTTTGGGTTCGAAATCGTTTAAGGGTTCCTTTTGATTCTTCAAAGTTGAGCTTTGCGGGTCCAAAAATGTTTATTTTATCGAACTCGCAAATCACTCACTTTGCGGGTCATCCACTTTGCGGCTTTGACCGTCTGACTGCTTACTTTGCGAATTAGAGGATTGCGAATCTTGGGATTCGCAAATTTCATTTTGCGAATTGATACTTTGCGATTCCCTGATTTACCTGATCAATTTGCGAATCCTGAGGCTGCAATACAGAACACGCAAAGTTCTTTTCACCCAACCCGCAAACCTCTGAGCTCGCAAACCTTTGAGGTCGCAAAACACTACTACTCAACCCGCAAACCTTTAAGTTCGCAAAATACGACTCGCTAAGATAAAGCAAAACACTACTTTAAAGTGAACCCGCAAACCATACTTAGGAAATTTTCGACAAAATTTTTCTCAAATGGGCCAAAGTGTTGGGCCGAGATTTTTTTCATCAAACGAAATTCTATTCCAACCCATCACTATTCATAGCAACCAAGTCCTCTTATCATGGCATATCTAATTTTATTTATCTTCTGTGTTGCAGTTTCAGCAGGAATTCCCGGTGTTAAAAAAAAAAAAAAAAAATGACGACACCAACGGATCTAATCTACCCAACCTCAAAATGGATAACGACCAAGGACAATAATTTCCAGCTTGACCTTCATACATTCAAGTGCAAGGAAGAAATTATATTATCCATTCTGAGAAATCACCACCTTGGGTACGCCTTTTCGGCCTCGATCCAAGTCCCTACAGTTTATCTTCAACAATTCTGGGGGACAATGAAGACCAAAATTGCCCAAGATAATAGCATCTACTACGAGGCCCAAATCGCAACTGAGACTGTCACCATCACAAAGGAACTCATTCGTAGTATTCTAAGAATGCCAAGTCAACCTCAATACGAACCTGAGGCTTCCGAAAATGAGCTCCTGGAGGACATGATGAGGATGGGATACTACACGCCGATCAAGTTTGTCTCCCATTTTCAGAATTCCATGATCCCGCATCCGTGGCGAACGCTCTTCGCATTTGTCAATAAGTGCTTCTCACCCAAGCACTCAGGATGGGATAGATGCAATATCACAATTCTTCGGATCTTCCATGGGATCGTGTTTCGAAGAAATTACGACTTTGCCAAACTTATCACCACAGATCTCGACGACCAACTTTACCAACGAACTAAGTCCAAAAAGCCACAGAATTTGCCATATCTCCGCTGGTTCTCACTTATCATCCACCATTTTCTGACCACAACAACAGGAATACCATCACGACCCGTGGAAGAAAACTTCACTCCACCCAAACTGCGCTACCTTCATAAAGGAAAGTCTGATGAGAAATACTCACGCACCGCAATGCCAATCCCTCACGAGTTACTCATTCTTGCAAACCCCGACCATATCGATGCCTACTGCAAAGACTACAAAGTTCCCAACCCCACGACACAGGATAGCCCACCTGAGTCTAACCCAGGGGTTAGTGAGACTGAGAGAGCTGAAACGAGCGAGAGAGAAATAGAGAGTGAGATGCTGAGAGAAACCACAGAAACTGAATCTATCCCACACACACAACAGACTACATCTCAAGAAGCAATCCCTGACCAACCACCACCATCCTCTGAACAAACCATACCTGAACAATCACTCGAGGAACAACCACATGCCGAACAAATTGAACAACCACTAATGTATGTTCCAGAGATAACTACTACTGCACTACCTCAGTCAGAAAAAGCCGGGTCAATCCCTAGGATAGAAGACGTCGTACATGACCTAACGACGCATGAGCGACCCCACCTGACCATTCACTTGTCTCCCAACAGACAAGTGTCTCAACACAACACGAACCGCCCCAAGCCTCCAGCAGCTCGGTTCCTGTGTCTGAACCAACTCAAGAAATACCCATTCTTGTGACACAGGCCGAGCCTCAGCCTGATCTTCAGGCCTCAACGTTCATAGAAGAGCCCCAAATAGAGGCTCTTCAAGGATTGGACGGAAGTCTCTCGAATGTTGATGATTTCAGCAGCTCACCATCCGCGAGCCACCGTACAGAACCTAGTTTTGGACGTGTGCTAACGAGACGCCTTGGCGATCTCGGTGAAAGCTCCACCCAAGCCCGTCACACTGACGTGGCAACAACGACCCGAGCACCATCTCCGAAAGATGTGTCGCAAGGAGAGGTCGGAAGACCCGTGGAAACTGAAGTCCATCCGACTTCGGTTGACAAGGGCCACCGTACAGAACCTAGTTCTGAACGTGTGATAACGGCAACTCCTAGTGATGTCGGTGCACCAATCCCCACACCCCTAACCGTGACGACGGCCTATCTGGAAAATCGCCTTTTTGAGTTCTTTGAATCCGTGACCTTACCACGGGTTCGAGGACTCATTAAGGATGCCATGCAATCAGCATCCACAGACAAAGGCAAGGCACCCTTGGTAGACCAATCGTCACAGCCTCGCCTCATCTCACTACCACCACCACGAGCACCGACTGATCCCAGCCCATACAGCATGCCTCTACTTGAGCTATTCGATGTTGGTATTTCTCGCGTTATTTCTCTCGACAATCAGCGGACTCCGGAAGAAGAAGCTTTCTACAAAAAGCTGATTAAAGGTGGAATCATACCTGACCCCACCACATGTCGTCAAGAAGGCTCAAGTCAGAAGCGTCGTCATGACGATCCTGATGACCAAGATCGTCCTGAGGGGGAGAAGAGACCAAGAGTCATGCTTCCAGTCACTCGCGGCGGACGAGGGCGTGGGGTCCTAACTCGTGGAGGCGGTTCTTCCCGACAGTCCAACCCACCACCAAAGTCCTCAAGGGGCAGACAAGCTACGCCAGGGCCGAACCAGACAACTTCCCTTGACGAAGTCGAATCTGACTCCTTGAGGATTTCCACCCAATCAGTCCAAACAACCACAACCCCACATCTCACAAGCCAGATAAGTCCCCAAACTTCCATTCCATCCCTTCAGATCGACAATCCAGACACCTCAGTCGAAGAACTGTACAATCCACATGATGTTGTGGAGAGGTACATCTTTGGCGAGGAATGGAGAACTCATCCTGTCAATCCAACTATGGCCAGAACCCTTATGGACAATGCTAGATTTTTTCTCTCGAAAGCGAACATTAGTCTAATTCGTCTTGAAGATGAGGAGCTCGAGGAAGGAGAAGACTACGAAGCAGAGATACCCGAACTTCCAGAACTCCTAAAACACACGGTCATAGACGAGGATTGCCCTCCAGATACACACAAAGGAATTGACGAGTTGCAACTTCCATGGAAAAATGTGAAGGTTAATGCTCCTTATCAAGAAGAGATACGAAGAAAAATCTGGAGGAGGGAAGACAGGATCTTGAAGGTGGATGAACTTGACCTTAGAGGTTTAACCCATTTCCCACGACCAAAAGCCATTCAGTACCTGCTGTCTATCCGCCGATCACTGATGTTTAGAGGAAAAGAAACGAACATCGATGAACTCCGAAGACTTGAGGCAAAACGACCCAGAATCAAACAGATTCTGACCGTTCGAAAGGATCGATTTGCAGATATTGATTTCCCTATTTACATTGTACGACGTGAGAAGATAATTCAGCTGAAAAACTGAATGAAGGGGATCTCTCCTATCTCAGAGGTGAAGACATTGATCAATTAGTAGGAGATTATAGGAGGCTTGGAGTACTCAGGACTCCAGAATTAAGGATGGGCTATGCTTCATTAAAAAGGTTCATGTTGCGTCAAGTGAAGTTCAACTCTACACATGATCTCCAAATGGCAATCGAAAGCAACATAAAAAGAGTGAATCTCACAAAGCGCTCTTTTGAAGCACCTGAGTCAGAGAGCTACGGAGAAGGCCATATCTTTGATGGAGAAGACCCTTCGGTAATCTACATCAATTACAAGGGAGAGAAGAGACTGATGAGAAAATCAAAAATACACAAGTTCTGTGATGGAACTCTCCGTATTATTCTTGCTAAGCTCAAGAGGATCGTAGAGGAAATGAGAGAAGTGGAATCTGAAGTACAAGAGAAGTATCATAAGATGATCGAAATTATCTCCGACAAAATTTCTTTTCGTAGAAGATTGAGATCATATGAATTAAAACTTGGACTCAGAAGATCAGCATACGAACTTCTGGAACCTTGGCCTCCTCCCCGCTCGAAGAAAAAGAAGACCTGAAGACTTAGATAGGTTTATTTGTAATTTGGACACTTAGGGGGAGAATGTTAGGAATATTTTAAAAGTGTCCAAAATATTGTTCTAAGTCTTGTAATTTCTTTACGATGTATTATCTTATGTATTTGGGTTGTGTTTGTAATGGGCTTGTTAGGGGGCCCAATAAGCTTAAATACCTCTCAAGGTATTTAAGCTTAAACCCTAACTAGCATTAATTAAGTTTTCCATTTGCAAAACCCTCACGTATTCAACACTAAACCTCTATAGCACATTATTCACATATTACGAAGGTTAAATCTGTTGAAGTGTTCTTGGATAATCTGGAATTACACGTGGGACCTGCGCGTTATAAGCAGGGGACCCGCGCTCTATGACTAGGGGACCCGCGCTTATACGCAGGGGACCCTTACTGGGACCACGCCGATGCGCAGGGGTCTCATGCACATCTGTGCTTGAATCTCAGCATATGCGATGCGGTCCCCTGCGCATCTGTTCATAAGGGTTTTCTGTTTTCATTATTTCATACCATGTAATTTAGCTAAAATGTGTTTTACGCATAAATTAGGTTGTGAAGCAGAAGCAGTTCGACACAGTGGACGAAGTTCTCCGTTTGAGTGTGAAAATGAGCTCGTTATACGCCGATGCCAGCGAGCTGATAAGACAATGTCTGAACCACCACGAGTGGGAGATTTTTAGGAACGAGAGTCCGTTCGGCCGCCTTGTTATGGCTAAGCCTGATTTTAACCTCTCGGGCCAGTTGCTGTGGATGATTTTTGGCGGAAAACCACTCCGATTTTCAAAGTTGGATTATTGCCTAATCACCGGGCTGAAGTTCGCAGCCGAGCTACGCCGGTAAACGGCGGCTATCAATTCATCGCAAGACATTTTGGCAACAGCTCAAAAGTTCGCATGTCGCACGTCAAGCGTGTGTTGGAGGAGTTGTCTGGCGACGAGGACGATGTGGTCTTCGAGAAGCTGAAGTTGGCGGACGTGTACTTTGCCACCGCCGTGTTGATGCCTCGACCGTCGAAGAAGGACACCATCGTCAGTACGACGGTCCTTAGTCTCGTCGAAGATCGGTTTGCATTCTCCAAGTATCCTTGGGGCATCGTGGCTTTCCATGAAGTGATACGAACTGTGAAGGTAAATCTACGGGAGAGGCCACGGGACTGGCTGATCAGTGGGTTCGTACAACCACTTCAGGTGAATTATAACTAAGCTTCTTGTATACCATGTTTTGAGGGACGTTTCTAAGATTTTTTGCGTTATTTGTATTCAGATACTAGCATACGAGTGCATGCCGGGGGTTGCAGACCAGTTTGCGGTTCGCAAGGAAGAAGATTTCACGCCACGCATGCTCAAGTGGGCGACGAAGAATTGGGTCACAAGCATGCCGACTCTTAGGACGGTCGCCGATGCCGTCGACGGCGATTTTGTACGAGGGTTGTTAGTACCTCGGGCGAGTGGACTTCTCCGGGCGTGAGTTGATTCATGAACATGATCGCGTGCTCATTGACAAGTACCTTCAAGCGGCAAGATTTAGGTAAATGTTTACTTTCGATGTCAATCTCAGTTACACGTAATAATTTTTCTTTTTATGCAGTGATAACGTTTGGTCGGGTGACATGTGCGACGTGGATGCCCAAGGCTTCTACATGTTGCTCTTCCATGATATGCTCAAGTCCAATTGTCTTGACGAATATCTAGATTGCTTGAGGCGAATCTATGCGGACACCGATAATTATCCTCGCGTCTTCGTCTTTCCAAGTTACGTGCAAGACGAGAACTTTAGAAAGGCGCAGAAGTTGAATAGGAAGGCGAAAGTACGGGTGGATGATATGGATGAATTTCATGAATGGATTGTCGAGAAGCAGTCGGAGCTGGTTGGAGCGTCTCACGGAGGATGAATTGCTACGATGCAAGTACATCATCTCTCCTGTTTGCGCACGGGCCCACTGGGCAGTGCTTATTTTTTACGCGTCAACGCAAACCTTCGTCCTTAACGACTCATTGGGCGCGGATGGTGTGCAATTCGCCGGGAGAGTATTCGTAAGTAGCTGAAATCCGTTTGTCTATCATATTTTTTATTTAGTAACATGTTCGATGTTTGCTATATTTTTCAGGCAGAGTTTCTTTCTGCATATTGGCGTTTCAAGTTCGATATCGTCACAAAGTAGAAGTTGAATAATAAAATGAATCGCCAGCAGAAGGCTGGCAGCTTGGATTGCGGGGTTCATGCAGCGCTGACGGTGGAGACCGTTATAGTTGACACGCCCGAGTTTAATGAATATCAAAGGCAGATTGATATTTCAGCATATCGCTCCACTATGGCTGCACGGATATTGCGTGACCCATATAGCTGTATGCTCCATTTGCTTGGTTGAGTTTGGAAGTGTTAATAGGTGGCTTTGGACATTTTGGACATGTTGTAGTTGAAGGTTTTATGGATGTTAGTTTGTAAGTTTATTTGAATAAAATTTTTTGATATGGTTGAATAATTGATTCTCTGTATGAAACGAAACGTGATGGGTGAATTGACATGTGACGGGGAAAAAACCCTAAATTATTGGTACTGACTCAATAAGTCCACGTGTTACGGGCCTTAATTGGCAGACGATCCCCTTCATATACGCTTGGGACCCGTGCAGCAGTGACAATGAATATGCGCGGGTCTCCTGATTTTACGTGCGGGTCCCGTGAGTTCACGTTATGGTCCCCAGATCAAACAGCGCCGGTCCCATGCGCACGTCTCCCACCATATGACTTGATAAAAAAATTTTCATTGTTGATTAATTGATTCTCTGTACGAAACGAAACGTGATTGCTGATTTGACTTGCTACTGAGGAAAATCTTTTGACCAAATACTCAAGGGACCGTAGCTTTATTGGTACGTCTCAATAAGCCCACGTGACAAACCCTAAATTGGCAGCGACCCCACGTTCTATAGGCTTCGGACCCCTGATTTTACGTGCGGTTCTCTTGATTTCACGTTATGGTCCCCTGCCTTGTTTACAATTAATCAGCTTCTTCTATTCCCTTAGTTTTATTAAAAAAGAAAAAGTAAAACAAATTATATAAAAAGCAAAGCATGAATGTATTAAAGAAATACGTCCATTTTGCAGCAGAAAGCATACGTTCCACCATTTTGTCTTCCATAGGTGATAATCATGACGATCACGAGCATTGTCTTTCAAGTTGCTGGTCAGTGGATAATACGCGAGGACAATACGTTGAATTGGGTTCCCGATCCAAGTTGCCGGTGGCAATCAATCTTGATCAACGACGGTTCATGCACGTTAGTGGATCTCACTAACGAGATATTGAATGCATTGTCGTTAAGCAACGACAATACCAAACTAAGGATAAGCTACATGCCTTGCATAGACTACAATTATGTGCGCCCCATCTACATCGAGAACGATTACAGGGTACGTGCGTACCTAGGTTGTGGTTGCCCACGATCAAGACCACCCCTTCACGTGGAACTTGAGTTATCCGTCATTGCGTCACCGCCACATCAACCTCATGATAATGATTTCTCTGGTTTCGACGTCGGCCTTATAGCACATTGCGATACAAACGCCGAAATCCAACCATTTGAGGGTTTTCCCAGCACATCTTACAACCCTCCTTACCAAAGTAATGAAAGCAGTGGCTATGTAGGCGATTACTCCGGAATGTGCGGCCAAGGATATGATAATGAGAACGAGCAAGTCGGACGGGACGACGAAAATGAGAACGAGGAAGGTGCTATACATGATGATGATGATGATGACGATGATGATGATGATTTTGACGTCGATGAGCACGACGACGCAACTGATGTGGCCGACGATGGTACCTATTCGTTTACGGATGGTTCGACCCTATATGTTGGACAAGAATTTCGTAGCAAGAAAGAATTGAAGGACGAATTCACTAAAATCGCTGTCGCTGCATGCTTCGAACTCCAAGTGGATAGGTCAAACAAAACCCTGTACGTAGTGAAATGTGCGAAGGAGAACTGCGAATGGCGAATACGAGGCGCACAGGACAAGGACTCCCCCTTTTTCTCAATCCGAAAGTACGTCAACACGCACACGTGCGGCGTGTCTCATCTACGCCGTAGACATCGCCAGGGAAGTTCGTCGCTCGTAGCGAGCACGTTGTTGGAAAATTTCAGGGCTCCTAAAGACATCCCCGCTCCCAGTTCCATACAGTCGATGATGCAGAGCAGGGTAGTAGAAGTTTCATACTACAAGGCTTGGAGAGGAAAATAAATTGCGACCGACGAACTAGTTGGTAACAGGGACGCTTGCTACAGTTTACTGCCGTCTTACTTAGATGCGATGAGGCAAGCCAACGCACTGATTGGGAGATGGACGAAGACAATCAGTTCAAGTACATGTTCTTGGCATACGGCGCATGCGTCAGAGGCTTTACGTTCATGAGGAAAGTCGTTTCTATCGACGCCACTTTTTTGAAGGGGAAGTATAAGGGACTCATGATGATTGCCACTGCGCAAGACGGCGATTTCCATCAATATCCTTTAGCATGGGGTATTGCCGACGGGTCGGAGGGAACCGACCCATGGACGTGGTTTCTCTCGAGATTAAGACGTTTTGTTGCGGATGGCGACGATCTCGTAATAATTTCTTATCGGAACCCTGGAATCAAGAATGCAGTTTCGGCCGTTTTCCCAAACGCGTTTCATGGTTTCTGTGCGTGGCGCCTTCAACAAAACGTGAAGACGAGAATGAAGAAGAAAGGTGCTTGTCCAATCTTTTGGCGTGCCGCTACTGCCTACACGAAGAGCGAGTCCGACCGTCATTTTAGTCAGCTTGACGGAAAATATGCGGACGTGGCTACCTATCTTAACAAAGTCCCAAAGGAAACGTGGACGCGAGCATATTGCCCTAGATCAAGATACAACATAATGACGACCAACGGATCGGAGTCTATAAATGCAGCTCTACGTAAGGACAGAGAGCTTCCAATTATTGGACTGTTGGGCTCGATTCATCGACTAACATCATCATGGTTCAGTAAGCATCGGCGATCTGCGGAAGCTTCAATCGCCTCGAACATGATTAGGTTTACGCCGAAGGTAGAGTCAATCATAGGAGAGAATTTCACCGAGTCGCAAAAATTTCATGTGTCGGAAGTCGGGCATCTAACATATAACGTGTACGGGCAGCATGTGAACGAGGTGGTCGATTTGGGGCTGCGCACATGCACGTGCATGATGTTTGACATCGATCGTATCCCATGTCCACATGCGATTGCAGCTTGTGGTTCTGCCCAAGTGCCGGTATATTCATTATTGCACGATTATTATACCTTGGAGATCTGGAAATTGGCATACGAAGGTACTATACGCCCGGTAACGGACCGCATTGAAAGTAATATGGACATGTTGCCGCCTCGTGTTGGTTCACAACGTGGATGACCCAGAAAAATAGGTTTCCTTCGACGGGTGAATTTGGTAGGAGATAACGTTGTAATATGTAGTTATCGTATTCAGAGTGGCTTATACGTCGCCATTTGTGTTATGTTATGTAAGGTTGTGTTACGCGAGCTTTTGCGTGAATATGGAAGTAGAAAACCCTTATGCACAAATGCGCAGGGGACCGCATCGCATATGCAGAGAATCCCGCACGGACGCGCATGAGACCCCTGCGCATATTTGTGGTTCTCGCCGGGTACCCTGTCTTCAACGTTTGGGTCCCGTGAAAAAATCGCGCGGGTCCCATGTTCCTTGCGCGCAGGGAGGAGCGCGTTACTCCCATCGGACCCAAACGTTAAAGGGAGGGGACCTGCCGATTAGCACATGGTACCCCGCATATTAGGGCTGGTCACGTTCGCTTACGAAGTGGGTCCAATAATCGTTCAATTATTGATGAGAAGTGACATGTAGCAGTGCTTTATTTATTGGTGAAAAGTGACATGTCAGAGCAGTGTCATTATACAGTTCATCAGAGACAGATGACTTGACATTTGATTCCCGATTTGGGGCTTTTGTCCCCTGCGAAAATCTAATATTATTAAATTCGTTAATAAGATAATATTGTCCCCTACGAAAATCTAATATTATTAAATTCGTTAATAAGATAGTAATTAATAAAAAATTAAAAAATTCGTTAGTATGGGTTATATTTTTTTATACGAATTATATTTATACTAACTATAATATTAAAACAATATATTATTTATCATAAGATTAAATCGTATTTTTTATTCAAGAGGGGGTGTGAATAGTAGTCCCTTTAGAAAATTACGGTACGAATATGGAAATAGAAAACCCTTATGCACAGATGTGCAGGGGTCCGCATCGCATATGCAGCGAAGCCCGCACGGATGCGCATGAGACCCCGGCGCATCTTTGCGGTTCCCGCCGGGTCCCCTTCTCATAACGTGAAGGTCCCCTGAGATTAAGGTTTGGGTCCCATGATAGTAATGCGGGGGTCCCATGAGTCTTGCGCGCAGGGAGGGCGCGTTACGAGCATGGGACCCAAACCTTAAAGGCAGGGGACCTGCCGATTACCACACGGTACCCGCACATTAGGGTTAGTGATGTTCGCTTATTGAGTGGGACCAATAATTGCTAAATTATTGGTCAAAAGTGACATGTCAGAGCAGTGTCCCTATTTATTGGTCAAAAGTGACATGTCAGAGCAGTGTTACTATACAGTATATACAGGACAGATGACTTGACATTTTATTCTCGATTTGCTTGAAATGTTGTGAAAATCTAATATATTATTAAATTCCTTAATAAGATAAAAATTAATAAAAAATTAAGTGTGCGTAAAAAAAATAAAATAAAATAACCACTCGATTAACAATATCTAACTCCAAGTTTAGAAAAAAGAAAATATATTTTACAACATGTATTTCAAGTCGTACGATCACTGACGTGAATCTAGTAAGAGAGCACACCGAGAAAACATACTCATGTTTGTGATTTATGTAGGCTGTAACAATCTTATAAACTGAACGTAATTCTTGTGATTACCGCCAATTTTTTTGTTCTGTGCTATTTTATGATGACTTTATATTGTAGTCTACGATAAACAAAGTATAAATACGCTCAATTAATCACTTACTTCCATGAATTAACATTGCAAAAATCGCACATGAACATAGGGGATCCACATTTTTTGGACAGCGGACCCACTCTTCAAAACAGGGGACCCGCGCATATTGCAAAGTCCCCACACTGAGATGTCCGGGTCAGACGTGGTCCCGTCAAAATTGTCTGCATGTCATTGCCACGTCTCGACTGGTCCCTTCGAAATGTCGCTTGATTTAAGCAGAAGACCCGCACGTAAAGGTCACGGGACCTGTGCGTTATAAGCATGGGTCCAGCGCTTGTATTCAGGGGACCCGCTAAGGGAGCGTTCATAGATAACACGGAAAACTGAATATGAAAAAAGTCAAGTTATGTCAAATCACTGTCATTCGCGTTATTTTATGTCAACTAACACATCACTCTCACTGACAAAAAGTTGGAAAACACTGACAAAATCACATCTCACAATTTCTAAATCCTAAATTGATATCAAACACACGTAAAGTTAATACTTCTATCAAACAACTAAAATTAAAATTAAACAGAGATCACAAACAACACATGAACATTTATTCAACAACAGAAGAAAACTAGAAAGATGTCAAATCACTTAAAATTCAGTTTTTTTATTTTTACGTCAAATCACACGTCAGTCTCACTGACAAAAAGTTGGAAAACACAGATAAACTCAATCTTTCACAATTCTAAACCCTAAATTCATATCCAACAAACGATAAGTTAATATCAAACAAGTAAAATTAAAATTCAACGGAGAAATTCAACAACGCATGAAATAGTTCGTGAACACATGAAATTTTAATCAACAAAAAAAGGGTTTACTAAAAAATGTCCCAATCATTATTGAAAATAGAAGATGCGAGGTATTTTCTAAACTCCTTCATATGAGTTTGATTGAGGCGGGAGGCGTCGTCCTTCTTCATCATAAGCGACATTGCCGCCCGCAACATCGCGACGCCATCTTCTTCCCTGAAAATCATATCGAAAAAGACACTTATTTTTAAACACGACGACAAAGTAATAAAACGCATCATTCATGAAAACTTACTGATTTTCTCCTGAAGTCGCGACACAACTTAGCCGGCCAGCTCTTTATCAGCCCCAGGTCCTTGAAAATAGCCGGGATTACATTCAGAAATTTGTTGACGTCTTCGGCGATAAAGCGCCACTCGAAGCCAGGAGGCGCATCGGAGTCGTAAATCGTGAACTCCTTTTCCCGCACATCAACAACGAACAACACCCATCGGCCTGACGTACGCATGGGGATGGCAACTTTGGTCGCTAGATCCCACGACCTGCATTTCCAATCTTCGTCCTCCCCCCTCGCGAACGGGAGCAATCTCTTGAAGGCTTTCCCACACGGCTTCCCGAGTATGTTTAGCACCCCTCGCTCGTCGACGAGCGTCTTAAACATATGGGGCATGTACGCAACTTTGCTCGCAACCGATTTGCTAAATTTCTGCATGTGGTCGATCCCAGCGAGGCATTATCGACATGCTGCAATAAAAGCAAATTGGTTTTCAACACATTCAAGTAAGGTGACGAAAGGTATTTGGTAAATTTATATACGTACCATCTCATCGAGTGGAATACCCTCAGTCGCAAGGTTCAGGATCCATCTAGGGTCGTGTTCTTTTAGGTTCCCTGGGACTTTCATGCCGGTAATCCGCAAAGCCGTTTTTAGCTGACTTTCGACTTTTGGCCACAAGTTATGGGCCTTGAACTGGATATGCCGCTCTCGAACGCCGAAAGCTTTGGAGCTTTGACTGTATTCGTCGAGGGGAAATCGGTGAACGGCGTCGTGGTGTACCAAGATGGCTTCTTCGTCCGCTCAGGGGTCTTCTCTCTGACGACGCCTTTTCCTTTGTCGGCCGCTTGGACAGAAACCGAAGCCTCGTCGTGCGTCTCCAATTGAGGGACGTCCTGTAGCAGCTCGGCGTGTCTCGAACTGAGCGTGGTCCTCTAGAGGCTCGTCCATGGTCTCGAACTGATCAGCGTGGTCCTCTTGAGCCTCTATGTCCGTCGCTACATCGTGAACCCCGAGACCATAAGCGCCCCTCCACGACGATGGGTCGACCACCTCTTCTCTTTTCTCTTCGTCTTCATCGGACCGATCCGGTTGGACATATCCAGCGTAACGATTTTGCGCCCATTCAGACGGACCGTGACCGTCCCATGCCTCCTGGCTCGGAATATAGCCATCCGGTCCCATGTACGATGTGTTTTTCCATCTCTCATCGTAATCTGTACAAGAAATTCGAAAATAACTATAAATTATTTTTCACGTCCTTAAGTATAAAAACTTACCAAACTCGGGCTGTGTAGCGTGCAATCCACCACCAAACTCGGGCTGTGAAGCGTGCGATCCACCGGGAAACTCGTTTGGATCGACATCTACATCGTAAATAGTAACTGATAAGTAATCTACGCAACTAATTAAAAAATTAAGTATAACTAAATAACTTACTATAACGAGCTTCGGTAGGCGGAGTGCGAGACCCGTGATAAAATCTGCTCGCCAAACCCTGAAATGAGTTCCCCAACTCCCTGAGGCTGTCGGCCCACGATCGCATTTCCGTCCAATGTTCCTCGTACGCATCCCACCTTCTCTCGTTCATCGACCACCGTCGACCCTCTTCTTCTTGAAACTGGTGCAATTGCGTGCCAAGTTGGTCGAATCGCCCAAACAAGTTGGTGAAGTTTTGGTCCATACGACTTTGCCATTCATCGAAGCGTGGACCCGAGGCGAAACCATGACCACTTGATCGACCGATCTCCGGTGTTGCATGAAAGGCGTGCTACTGCGGAGGTTCGGGGATGTCGTGGGGATGTTCGGGGATTTGGCTGTGATGCAACATCATATCGGTGTCGCGTCGGCCACTGCTCTCGATCTGGGCGATGGTCTCAGGCACCAAATTCTGCCGGCTAGAACCCTCACCGCGATGGCGGTGGCCGCAGGAGCACCTAACCTCCACTCCATGCAGGAGTAGAAAGGTCACACGGTCGAATAGGTCGTGTGCCGGTCCAACGTCGAAGACGCTGTCCCTATAGTACGCCGCCTCCAGCTCGTCCGCTGATGGCACTATCAACCCTAGTACATGGAACTTGTCAGCGGCCTCTGCGATGCCCTTCAATTTCGGGCATCCCTTACGAGGCCACTCCTTCGTCCACCACCTGAGCATGCGTGGCGTGAAATCTTCTTCTTTGTGCACCGCATAGGTGTCTGCAATGCCCGGGATGCACTCATAAGCTAGTATCTGAATACAAATAACACAAAAAATATTAGCAATTACTTATATGTAAAAACAAGGTATGCAAAGAAGCTTAATAATAAATCACCTGAAGTGGCTGAACGAACCCACTTATCAGCCACTCCCGTGGGTTCTCCCGTAGATTTTTCTTCACAGCGCGCATGACCTCCTTGAAAGCCTCGCTGCCCCAAGGATACTCTGAGAAAGCAAACCGGTCTTCGACGCGGTTCACCGCCGGTATCGCGGCTGCGAACTTGAGGCCGGTGATTAGGCAATACTCTGATTTTGAAAATCGAAGTGGTTTTTTGCCAACAACCATCCACAACAACTGAATCGAGAGGTTAAAGTCCGGCTCGTCCACGACAAGGCGGCCGAACGGACTGTGGGCACAATAAAGGGCCAAGTTCTCATCGCTAAGGCACTGTCTTATCAGCTGGCTGGCCTCGCCGTATAGCGAGGTCACCATAGGACGACAATCAGGAACTTGTGTGCCCAACTGCGTCTTCATCACAACCTAATTTATACGTAAAACACAGTTTAGCCAATTACTTGATATGAATATTGAAAATCAAAAACCCTTATGCACATATGGCCAGGGGACCGCATCGCATATGCTGACAGTCAAGCACAGATGCGACTGAGACCCCTGCGCATGAGCAGGGGACCTGTGCGTATCTTCACGGGATCTGTGTCTATTTTCACGGGACATGTGCGTATATTCACGGGACCCGCCCATAAGATGACGGACTAGGCAAGGGTCCCCTGGCTATAAGCGCGGGTCCCTTGATTTTACGTGCGGGTCCCCTGATCGTAGCGCGCGGGTCCCGTGTTGTTCTTCACAAGCGCAAGGTCACGAGACCCACGCGCTACGACCAGGGAATCCGCTCGTTATAACCAGGGTACCACGCTTATACGCAGTGGACCCGTGCTGGGACCATCATTTTATGTGCGGGTCCCGTGAAAACGGGTATGTTCAGTTCAATTCTAAGCACGGTCCTATGCTTATCAACACGGGTCCGCACCGAATTAGGATTTGCTGCGTTAAATTGAAATAGACGCAGAGTAGAAAAAATACCTTCTCGGTGTTCGCGTTGATTGCCATTGTTGATTTACGCTCTAGGACTGGGTTTTAGTTGCAGAGAATAGTTGGACTTGCAGAGAAACGATTTGTTCGACGTTTTGTGTGCAGGAACGAAAAACGATTGAATTGAATTGAAAGTTAAAGTGGTGATTTTGAAATGTTTTTTTACTTTTACTGTTCCATCACGGGTCAGTTACTTGCAGTTAAACCTGAAAACCCTTTAATGCAATACCCCTTTATGTTGATTACATAACTAACCTAATTACATTAAATTAAATACCATAGCACTGTCTATATTTTTTAACGGAACTAAATATTATATTATAAAACATAGTTAATTTAAAATACAGTACTAATTATATTGTTGAGGTCACGTACATCAATAATAATAGCATATCTTGATAAAATTATTAAATAATTTATTCTACCCTTCTCGCCCTTCTCCACCAACCGAAGCTTGGTCGACATCCTTCTGCACGGCGTCGTTTCGGACAACCTCGATCCAACCTGGGCCTTGGATCACTTCGCTCTCAACCTCGTCGTCGTCGTTTCGGACAGCCTCGGGTGCTTGTCCTTCGATAACATCGCTCATAACATCGTCGTCGTCGACCTCGAGAGCATCATCGTCGCCGTTTAGGAATCTGTCGATCTCGGCCACGATCCACACCCTCCTTTGGGAGAGGTCGACGCCGAGGTCGGCCTCCAGACGGCGGCGGACGGCGGCAGCCGTGGTAGTCCAGGAGTCCGAGTGACGGACGATTTCGTGGAGGCGGGCGATGATTTGGGCGTCCGTCAGCATTCTTCCTGTTTTGTTTCTGGGATTATTTAAAAATGTTAGATGCTGTGTGTTTGATAAATCCAAGCCTTACATAGCTTGCAAAACGCCGTAAGAGCTTCCCAGAACCCTAACATATAGCGCGGGACCAAGCTCTAGTACACGGGACCCAAGCTCTAGTGCGCGGGACCCAAGCTCTTGTGCACGGGACCCAAGCTCTAGTGCATGAAGCATGCGCGGGTCCCCTGTTTTTACGCGCAGGTACCCTGCATTTATGCGCGGGTCCCATGATCTAACGGGCTTGCACTAATGTGCGGGGACAATGCACTGATGCGCGGGGCCCGTGAATTTATGGGCGGGTCCCGTGAATTTATTCGCCGCACTAATGTGCGGGACTCCTGCTTTAATGTGGGGTCCCACGATGTAACGTGCGGGTTGCCTGCTTTCAAGCAGGGTCCCCGGATCAACTGGAAGTAAAACCAATGAACATGTTCGGCCTTCCAAACCGGAATTTCCGAAGCTTTGAGAACCCATAAGAAGGGTTTAGGACTGCGATTTATAGATTTAGATGGTTATATTCAAAATACGACCCGGAAAAATACTTACACTGAAGCGTGAGGTTCGAATCTTTCGTTCGCCGAGGACTTTCCAGTTTCCTTCACCTGTGAAGAAGCGCAATATGAGGTCGGGGAATTTCTCTTAAGGATGAGGACGAAGAAGAAGAATAATTCGGTGAGGTGGAATGAATTCTTTCTGCTGCAAAATGGACGTGCAGCTTTTAATTCATTTCAGGCGTTGTATTTTATTTTTGTTTTTCTTTTTTTATTAATAATAAGGGATTACGAGAAGATGATTAAGTGTTAATTAAAAAGAGTGCTATTGACAAAAAAAAAGTCAAGAGTGCTATTTTTTTAAACTTGACCGCGTCAAAAGGCCATTTTTAAAAAGACCCCTTTCTAAAAAATGGCCTTTACATGGTCATCTAAGAAAATAGCCTCCAAATGTAAAATGACTTTAATGCCCTTCGGGTCCCACATAAAAACCAATATGTTAAATCGGGATCGCGTTAGGGTGGATGGGTGGGGTGTAGTCCAGTGGTTGTGTAGTCAGACGTTCAAGTAGTAGGTCTCGCTCATTTGCTGCACAGCATGGGTGGGTCCCCTGCAGCATGAGCAGGTCCTCTGCAGCATGGGCGGGTCTCATGCTAGCATGCGCAGGGTCCTCTGCAGCATCCGTGCTATATCACGGGTCCCCGCGCAGCTAGCAGGGGACCCGCCCATTGCTGCACAGTATGAGCGGGTCTCCTGCTAGCATGCGCGGGTCGACTGCTTAGGGGGACCCGTGCTATGTAGCAATGGACCCCGTGTTTTTCAAAAAAGACACCATTTATGAAGACGACAATACCCTTAAATTGAAGACCCTTAAATTGAAGGCTACTTTTTAACGTTGACCATGTCAAAGGCTAGTTTTTAAAATTGACCCAGTCAAAGGTCATTTTGTTAAAAAATCCCGCTTCAAACTGCCAACTGTATATATGTTCTCCACTTGTGTACCGACACTTGTGGACGACGTAATGTTTTCTCTCTTTTTCTTTAATTTTTAATTATTTTTTTGGTAAGTTTCACATTTTAATTTTAACCCGGTCAGAACTACAACTTTTACTAGATGATTTAGCTCAGCAGTATATATACTCAGCGAGTGTGTTTTGCATACTTGAGTGTGCAATAGTATAGAAATACCTCATGTTAATCTTAACTATAAGGATAAAATAGTAAATACTTGAAGATATTGGATGGTTTTCTCTTAATAGAACAATGTTTTTTTCCAACTTTTAATACAACAATATTGACTGACCATTTTTATGGCAGCTTATAGCAGACGCGTTGAGTCTTAATATAATAATATAGATAGTAAATAGTATGGATGTTCCACAAGTTTAGTAACTTTTTGAAGTGGATTATATAAACTAGTTAATCATCCCACCATGATATATTGAAAGCATACATAGTAATCTATAGCTATACAAATATCCAGCATTATTTGCAAAATTTCATGAAAAATATAAAATCATCTATTGTATATTATCGTGCATTCAGTGAAAAATAAAGTAACAACTCATGAGTGTTGCTTTATTTGTGATGGACGTCTCCCGCATTCCGTGAAAGCTTCACAGCATATTATCCGCAGGTGGTTTAAAAGCTAAGCGTGAAAGCCTCTTCGCATGGTACACGCTCCATATACGGTCAAATATGCTCTTATAGTCGAACAAATTTGGAAATTTTCATTATACAACCTTGTTAAACATTACAAGCAAAAAGTAATATCAAGCAACCTGTTAGGAATTAATTATAGTGTCTTCTACTTATCTAAGTCTTGGTTTTATATTTTGATATTAATGGTTTGTAGTAGTTTGAGGAGATAATTTGTATTTATTATAAGTTTGGTACTTGGGCTTTGATATACCAATTGAATGTGGTATATAAATCCCATAATTACCCTTGTTAGGGTTTATCAGAAGAATTGCTTCGGAAGCCGCTTTCGTTAAACACACACACGAACACACACTCAAGATGTTTCATACGCTTCTAATATTTCTAATAATCTTTTGATCCTCGTTTGGTGACAAGTGGACCAACACAACCAATCAAAAATACGAATATACCCAAAACTATGGAGAACCCACACACCCTCGAAAAACTTGCTTCGTCAGAAGAGATGGTTGATGAGCGACAAAGCATTGCTCGCAAGTTGCTCGAAACCGAGGATGCAGCTCCTAATCTTCTTCTTAACGTAATAATTCACTTTTCGACCCGCAAAACCATCCAAACACGTCTCAGCATCTGTTATAGCGGAGCTACCATAAGTCTTGGCATTGGTCCAGTGAAACTCATCCCTTCGACGGCCTTTCAAACGATTCACTGCCTTCAACGTTTGCTTGAGCTCAGAAACTGCATCTTTTAAGTCTCCAATGCAATCTTTAGTCGCCTTTGAATCGTATTTAGCTAAGCTCTTGAGGCGATAAATCTTCAATACCGTGTTAGAACAGTTGGTAGCTGACTGAATGGAGACGTTTAGGGCAGCCTTGATGAGTTTTATGGGGTCTTTTCCGATGGATATGAGTAGGGTTTTAGGGTTTTGATGCACCGACTTGGATATGTTGTTGAGCTACATGATTTTACGATGAAGTTTGAATTGTAGAAGGGTTTTGTTGCAGAGGATGTAAATGCTACGAGGGATAAGAGGGCTATGAGTAGAACGTTGCAAGTTTGCTTCTTGAGAGGCATTTTTTTTCATTTTAATTAGGTATGCGCCGGATTTTTATGGTAGGGAATTGGGATATCGAGGGAACTTATATAATGGGATTTTAATGTCTAGTTTTATATGATTAATAAATGAAGAGAGCCGTAGGGGAAAAAATTAATAAATTAAAAGAAGAATCTGATAGATCAATGAGGTCAAGCACACTTTAGTAAGGGTTCACATGGCCACCTTCCGATTATAACTATTATATCTTCATATAAGCTCTGTCGCTTGATTCACATGATCTTACCTTATAATGATATATCATTATAAAGTTGTTAATGTTTGAATACTTGCTTTTGAATTAAAACTGCGCATGAATCTAGCCGATTAAATTGAACAAAATATTCGATTTATTGTAGACCTTAGGTTAAGATAATACAGGTTAATTCTATAGTATTTAATAGTAAACAAAGAAGAAACAGAATTAGTTAGTTGTCTAAACTACTTACGATCGTGTAAAAGCGCAACACGTGAGTTATCAAAGTCAAAGAAACATGTGCAGTGATTTAATTGCGAAGATGTGCAAGTTGCAATCCATGTTAGACGCTGCTTAACTAAAGGCGAGGTTATTGGTTGGATCGAAATCTTGTTTACAAAGATACATATATTTAATCATAAAATAGTTATAATTATTGATATCAGTGGCGGAGCTTAAGACCTAAAAATCAGTGGGATCCAAGTTTAAATAAACTATAAATTTATTTCATGAAGTTTAATTTTGAATACAATATTGCAATGGGATCATTCTTGCAAAGATTAGTTATATTAATCACAAAGCAGAGGTATCACCCGAAGGTGCGATTTACACACACTGAAGGTGCGATTTACACACAGCAGAAGTATCACCTGAGAGGCACTGTTCCATTGATTACCCTCGATCTTCTTCGGTGTATACCACCGCGGCCATGGACAAGAAGAAGAGGACTACGAAACAGAGCCCCTCAACGCCGGAAATGGGAGTGAATAACAATGGAGAACTGAAAAGCGACTAACCTAAATACGCTAAAAAATGCAACTGAACCTACACTAGATGATGTTACAAAATTGATTGGCCAATATGTTAGATCCCCAAACGGAGAACAAGATAACACATCGGGCGTGTCAATTGTGGAACGTACTTTGAGAGAGCTGAAAGGGAAGAGTGCAGGCGTTACAGACCGTGGTGACAATAGCAGAGAAGCCGCTAAATCAGTATGGGAAAATTTTGACATCTCTAAGCTAAGGAATGCAAGGACTAAGCTCGGGTATGCAGAACCAGTCTTGAATAATGGTGTGGTGCTGGGACGGATTGAACCAGATGATATATCTGAGGAGTTTGAGTACTGGAACACGACCATTATATGCTATGTACTGGGCTCGAACCCTCCTTATTCCGTGATGAATGCGTTCTTGAGCAGAGTGTGGAAGAAATATAGCATGCAGAAGGTCCTGCAAGTGAGAGCAGGATTGTTTATGGTCAAATTTGATTCTATGAAGACCCGTGATAGAGTGTTACAGAAGGAAGTGCTACAATTTGATAAGAAGCCGATTAAATTAGCACCATGGACTCCTAACACCCAATTCAAGAAGGGGGAAGTCGAGAAAGTACCAATCTGGATCCAATTCCCTCACTTGGAGCTCAAATATTGGGGTGCAAAGAGCTTGAGCAAACTGGCTAGTCTCGTGGGGAACCCAATCATGGCAGATGGAGTAACAGAACGGAAGGAAATAATACAATATGCAAGAGTCCTTGTTGAAGTTGAATTGAAGCATGAACTGAAGGAGACCATCTCTTTCATAAATGAACACGGCCAAATCAGTGAGCAAAAAGTGGTGTATGAATGGAAACCTACCAAGTGTGGGAAGTGTGGAATGTTTGGGCATGAACAAGAGCTATGTAGGAAAGCAGGGCCCCCCCAGGAGTGGAGGGTTACACAGAAGGAGGACCTAAAGGAAAGTACTGAAGATGAGGCTGTGTTGAATAAGAAGGACCCTCTACCTGATCCAAATCCAAAGGCACAGAGCTTGGAGGGTGAGGAGGTACTGGGCCAGGTTTTGGAGCAACAACATCAAGGGGATAAGGTGGAAACTGAGAAGAATGATGGCTGGCTCACACAAAGGAAAAGCAGAACACACAAAGAACAGGGGGGAACTGAGAGTGGGAAAACTGGCAGAGAGCACGGTAATGCTTCCAAGCCTTTACTGCAGAGGCTTGGATCACCCCCGCATGGATAGCTCCCTAATGTGGAACGTGAGGGGTATGAATGCCCCTCACAAACAAGCTGAGATTAGACTGCTGTGTAAGGAACTGCAGATTAATCTAGCTTGTCTTGTTGAGACCAAAATCAAGAAAGAAACTATGGAAGTGATGATGGATAGGTGCTTTAAAGGGTGGAACCAGGTGAATAATCTTGAGTACTATCATAATGGAAGAATTATGGTAATGTGGCGGAATGATTGGGACATGAGGGTCTGCACAAAAACTGCCCAATTGATACACATAAAGTGCTCCAGACACAGAGAGGAGTTCATGCTTACTTGCTACATGGCCATAATAACATTAGCCAACGGCAGGAATTGTGGAAGGATCTGAGAGGCCTGAAGCAAGATACTCTGCCATGGCTAATCTGGGGAGATTTTAATAATGTTCTAAACATGGGGGATAGAATTGGGGGAGCCCCCGTGCTGGCCACTGAATGTGTAGGTTTCAGGGAGTGTCTTAGGGACTGTGAACTGGTGGAAATAACCAGGAAAGGGAAGAAGTTCACTTGGACCAATAAGCAGAATCAGGAGAATAGAATCTGGAGCAGAATAGACTGGGTATTTGGCAACATACTTTGGTTGAGAAGTATCCAGACAGAGAGGCTCATGTTTTGGAGGAAAGCATCTCTAACCACACTCCTATACTGCTAAGGAAAGTGGGTTCATTTATGCATACCAAAACCAGCTTCAAGTTCCACATGTGGGTGGATGCTCCCTAATTTATTGGGATGGTAGCAGACATTTGCAAGGGCAACTATGGTGGAGGATGTGAGTGGCAGTTGATACAGAAACTGAGGGACTTGAAAGGTTCCCTTAAAGAGCTATACAGAACTCACTTTGTTGATATTGTAAACTCAATGGACTGGAGCAGACAGAGGCTGAAAGCAGCTCAGGAGAAGCTCCATGATGATCCTCTTAACATGGGGTTGATTTAGGAGGAGATGATCCGTGCACCAGAATTTGAGACTGTGAGTAAGGCAGCTACCAAGTTCCTTGCTCAGAAGGCAAAAATCACTTGGCAAATACAAGGGGATAGGAACACCAGATTCTTCCATGACAAGGTGAAACAGAGAGCCATCAGGAATATAATATCCTCCATATACACAGAATCAGGGGAACTACTGGACCAACCAGAAGATATAGCGGCACATATGGTGGGCAATTATGAGGGGACTTTGGGTACAAAAATGGACCATATAAGTGCAGTAGAGGATGATGTTATAAAGCAGGGCAGTATACTGTCTGTTGAAGAGCAGATGGACATGATCAAACCATTCAGTAGTGCTGAAATCAAGCAAGCTATGTTCTCTATATCAAGTGAAAAAGCACCAGGCCCGGATGGCTATAACAGTGAATTCTACAAGAAAGCATGGAAGGTAGTAGGAGATGACATCAGCCAGGTGATTAAGAAGTTCTTCCAGAAAAGCCAACTGATGAAAACTTTCAACAAAACAACCATTACTCTGATTCCTAAGGTAGATCACCCGAGTTATGCAAGGGAGTACAGACCTATTTCCTGCTGTAACACTATCTAGAAGTGTATATCCAAGCTCATATGCTCGAGAATCAGAGCAGTATTGCCCAAGCTGGTTCAGGACAACCAAGGAGCCTTTGTACCAAGGAGATCAATTGCACATGACATCCTTCTTACCCAGGAATTGTTAAGGCTGTATAGGAGAGGAGCAGTGTCAGCTAGATGCCTGATGAAAATTGACCTGAAAAAGGCATATGACATGATTGAATGACAGTTTATAATCATCTTACTACAGAAACTGAACTTCCCAGTCAAAATGGTGGCTTGGATGGAAGAGTGCCTCACTACAATTTCATACCAGATATCTATAAATTGGGCTTTGGAAGGGAACATAAAAGGGGCTAGGGGGCTCAGACAGGGAGATCCCATGTCACCACTTTTGTTTGTCTTGGTCATGGAATATTTAACAAGGAAGCTAAGGCTGGCAGCATCTGGGAAAGATTTCAGATTTCACGCTCAATGCACACAGCTGCAAATAGTAAATCTATGCTTTGCAGATGACCTGATCATCCTATGCAAAACCCAGCATAGATCAGTCGGGATCATAATTGAGTGTCTGTCCTAGTTTCAACATACTACGGGGCTTGAGGCAAACAATACCAAATCACACATCTATGCCGCTGGAATGTCTGCTGAAGCTAGAAATGAACTGATTGCACTCACAGGTTTTGCTGAGGGCAAATTCCCATGAGATACTTGGGGGTGCCTATATCACCTACAAAATGGAGCAGAAGTGACTGCCAGGATCTGGTGGACAGGATCGTAGAGAGGATAAACTGTTGGACCACTAGGAATCTCTCCTACGCAGGGAGATGCTGCCTAATCAACTCTGTATTGCTGTCTATGCATAGTTATTGGGGCTCAATGTTCATCTTACCAAGAAGTGTGGTGAAGCTTGTGGACCAAAAATGCAGAGAATTCTTGTGGGGGAGGAACGAGGGGGGTCAAATGCCAGCTTTAGTTGCGTGGGATCTGGTCTGCAGAAGGAAAAGCTGTGGGGGTCTCAACATTAGGGACTGTGGAGACTGGAACTATGCTTGTATAGGAAGGCTAATGTGGGATATTGCGGGGAAAAAAGATTGCTTATGGATCAGATGGTTGAATGGTGTATATCTGCGGGACGAGAACTTTTGGTCTCACAATGCACCTCAGGACTGCAGCTGGTCATGGAGGAAACTGATCAAAATCAAGGAGATATTCAGACGGGGGATCAAGCGGGGGAGATGGTTGGCTACTGAGCATGGAAGATACACAGTCAATTCTGCTTACAATTGGTTGGGTCGTACTAGGGAGGTGAAATTTGAACTCGCTGATGCACTATGGAATAGATGGTGTGTACCTAAGAGCATCTCCATCAGGGGGGTTTCCCCCACCCTAAACACCATATATGGTTTTGGGGGAGCTCCAACAGTCCCCCAAACTCCACCCCATTCCCAGGGATTGCTACAGTGTCCCCCTACGTATTGGGGGCACTGTTCACCCGCTATACAGTTTTTATTTTAATTTTTTTTTTTCTTTTTTTCTTTACTTATAAACTCCACCCAATTAGTTTTAATTTTTAATTATTTAATTAAATAGGTAAGAAATGAATATTATACTTTATTAAAATTTTAGTTATAGTATGAATTAGTAGGTTTAGAGAAAAATATAGAGGAGATTGTTGGAGTTGAGAGTACTGTCTAAACTGTATATATAGAGGAATTTAACTGTAGCAACTTTATACATAGTGGGAACGGTTGGAGATGCTCTAAGCATGCTGTGGTTGATATTTCATGGAAAAATTTTAACTCGAGATCGCCTACTGCAATGGGGATTGCAGATTCCAGACACGAAGTGTCTGCTCTGTGGGAATGAAGAGGAAACCATCTATCATCTCTTCCTGCAATGTGCATTTTGTAACACTGTCAAAAGGAGGGTGCAGGAATGGATCAACACAAGAATTGCAGATGACTTGGAGGGAGTGAAGAGGCTAATGAAGAAATTGGGGAAGCGCAGGAGCAAGGTATGCAAGGTGAAAATAATGATAATTACCACACTGTTCTATGTGATATGGACTGAAAGAAATAGAAGATTACATGGGGGGGGGACCAAGAGCAGAGGAGGCTGTGGTGAGGATAATCATGAGAGTAGCAATTGAGCAGATCACTAGCTTGAAGATACTAACAAGGCCGGCGGAGCAGTTTTTTATGCAACAGTTACTGCTCTAGTTTTTTTAGTAGATAGCATACGGTGCATGACTGCAAAGTGTAATGTGTAGAACAATTTGATCTCGTGGTAATGATAACTTCATACCAAAAAAGTATTATAAAAGAAAAATTTTTGAGCGAGGTCCATGCACCCTAGTGGTTCTTACTTGGCTCCGCCATTGATTGATATTCCATTCTTCTACTAACAATTTTACTCTCCATACTTGAGTTAATCATTGAAAATAGTAGAATTTATCTGAACTAAAATCTGGCTATCATCCTTTAATTGAAGTTTGCTTTATACTATCTAAATGTTGGCATAAATATATGAATTATCATTCTCGTAACTTATTTAATGAAAAATTATAAATTCAGTTAGTAGTATACTGATTTTCTACTTATTGGATATCTATATATTGAATAATTGTGAAAATAGTTTTCTAACTTCATATCAGGATAAATTTGGTCTCTGATCACGTCGAGACGCATTCAGGCATTCGATAATTTTTCTGACAAGTAAATCGCACTTGTATTATAAGTCACCATAAAATTAGGTTAAAATAATCCATATCAGCGGTCAAGTAAGATTTTCTTACTTATTATCGAATTGGTTCGAGATTGAATTTGTTCCACCATATGAAATCAGTGGCGTATTTTCACAATTATAAAAAATATTGACCCGAAATAAAAACTCTTTTTTTTTCGAAACGATAGCTTGTATTAATCAACAAAGATACATGGGTAAATAGTCCAATGGTCTTTCCGGTGACATATGAGAGAGCGAAGGCTCACAGAAGAGCGTAAAACCACAAAGTGACAAAAGCTGTGAGATAACGAAAATAAACCCGGAACTTGGACCAAAGAACTATAGAACATACCACAAAAGGCTATTAATCCAAATATACAATACTCTATAGTTTTATTACTACAACTCGAGTCCCTCGTCTTCATCGGAAGGGCCTCCAGATGGGAAGAAAGGACTCCACACCCAATGATCGGGAGAAACGAGCTCCACACGGGAGACTCATGAGTGAGAGGTGGCAGAATGTGGTGGTTGGTGATGGCCGGGGGGGTGGCTGTAGCGAGGGGGCGAGGTGGAGGTGAGCAACGACAAACAAATTTTTTGTAAATATATATAATAATAGATAAAGAAGGAGAGAAATAAATGGAAGCTCCCCCACTTCATCATGGGCATCGATGAGGAAGGAGAGGAGGTGGCGGCTAGGTAGGGTTTGTATAGATTAAACGATTTTTTATATATAAATGACATATTAAAAATAAAAGATGACATGGAGAATCAGCTCGATTTGCCACTTGAAAAATGGAAATGGGATTGAAATGTATTCGCATGTGTGTTTATATCCATTCTATTAATGTGGCTTTACATTGGTGGACTGTAAAAGGTGTATGCTGTAATTTTACCTTGTGATTGTGGTAAATGAATAAAGTCATTCTACCAAAAAAATAAAAATAAAAGATGATATTGAAACATTAATCTTATCGATTAGGTGAAATATCACCACAAACGACTAAAATCGTCCACCTTTGATGATATTCATATGATAAGGTATGACTTTAGGTGGAGTTTGTTTGAGGTGATCTAACATACTGTGATACATCACCGTGATATGAGTATCACCAGAATGTGGATAAAGGTGATATGTCTTCACTGTGTTTTTTGGGTGATATTTTATTTTGCAGATCAAGATGATATAGAAATATTCTGTTTGCTAAATCACCATATGATATGTATGGTGATATTGTTTAACTGTCATATTTAACCTTAGACATATTATTTAAATGACTATATAATCTTATTAAGATGATATTATACATGATAATGATTAATATTGCAATATCTAAGTTTTAATTTTTAAGCAGTATATATAATATTTTAAATAATGTGTATTTTTTAAATAACTAAAATACTTTATTAATATTTAATTAGTTACTTATGTAATCAAAATAGGGGTGGGATTGGGTCGGGTATTTCGGGTATCGGGTTTTTCGGGTCGGGTACCAGATAAAATCGGGTATTGATTTTCAAACCCGATCCCGACCCGATCAAGTCGGGTACCCGAAACCCGTTGGGTACCCGCGGGCCGGGTCGGGTATTCTGCTTTTTTATTATTTTTTACCAAAAATTCACCACTTCAAAAGATAAATGTTAAACCCTAGGTGCTCATCTGCTCTACAGGCGTGAGCGAGTGAGGTAATAATAATACGTTCGCAGACTATCGATTTCCGTCGTCTCTAATATCCTTCAGCAGACCTTGGTTCGCGCATCACAGAAGACGCAGTTATTATTCGATACTTGATCTTCGTTTCTCTTCTCTTTTTTTTTTTTTATAACAATCAAGCACGGAAGAAAGATAAGGCTCCACCACCGTCTTTGAAGCCAGCGAAGTCTGGAGGAGGAAAGTAGAAGAAGAAATTTTGTCTTGGTTGTGGGATTGGCTTGGGATTTAAATTTGGGGTAATGTTTTTTTTAATTGATGCAGAAGTGGAGCAAGAGAAAGCAAAAAGATAAGGTGATTCATTACGTTAGTGACCTGTTAAGCATATGTGTTGATAGTTGAAAAGGCAAGTGCCCACTGCCTGCTACTGTCGAATAATTTATTGTTTTCCAACATGGTTCTGCGGGTACCCGATCGGGTAACTCGGGTAGCACTTTGCTACCCGAAACCCGACCCGAAGTAAGTAATCGGATATCGGGTACCCGATCTAAACCCGCTTTTTCACCCCCGATCGGGTCGGGTCGGGTCGGGTACCCGAAACCCGATCCCGAATGCCCACCCCTAAATCAAAATATAGATGGTGGTATATAGGGTAGAAATTATCTTTGTCCGTAAATGTTTTAGAAAGATCACTTCATCAGCGTAATGTAAGATCACCTAGTTTTGTTTATGGTGATACGAAACTTAAATGTCAACCCATTTTATCATCTTCGTGATCTGCATTGCGGTGATAGCTCATCACCTAGACTAAAACAAACACACTGATAAAACACAGAGCAGATGATCATGGTAATGTTTTGGAGGATAACCCCAAAACAAATACCCACTTACACATCATTCTACATGTTGATTAAACAAAAATATTATTTCAGGACCTTAAGGGGTTGTTTGATACCCTATGTGGTGGGTAACAAATGGGTATAGAAACTATCTCGTGTTTATTACATGTGTATAGTAATACCTGCCTCGAATGTCTATACATGTCTAACGTTGAAGCCTTGATGTCTATACACGTCAAACGTTTAAAGTCACTAGTATTTGAGCACATTCCACGCATGTGCAATATATAATAAATATAAATAGATTATTTTATATTCTAGTTGATTTGAATTAAGTCATTATTTTTATATATAATAAAACTGATTTGGGATATAACCGTAATATATTAAAAATAGTAAGGGTAAAATTATAATTACAATTGACACACCAAATTAATCGAGAGTAGTTAGTATAAGGCCATGACGCTTAATAAAATAGATAGGTGTGCAGATATACTCACCATGTATATGGGCATTTCAATATGTTCTTAATACTAATGTTAATTGTTACCCCTTATTAATTATCTATCAAGCCTAATGTGTGCCTCCATCTCCATCTTTACCAATCAATTCTGCCTCTATCAAAGACCCTCTCCTCTCCAACCATCGAAACCCTATCAAATATCATCAACCACTTGTATACGATCACTATTAGCTAAGATCATTTCGTGAACAAGTTTTAGGTAATTTCCTAAGCCCTACTCGTGTCTTTTGAAGGCTTTACCCTCCTGTAATTATTTAGTCTTAGCAGATATATGGTCATGGAAGATGATGGTGTACTTTGTGCAATTGCTTTTGTCATAGTAGAGCGTTTGTGTTTAATTTAGTATTTCGTTTGTGTTGCGGATAGGACGGTTTTTATCGAAATTTGAACTCGACCAGATGTATTGCGGTTGAAAGTATACCCCAAACCCGATCATAAAAATTTTAAACCGACAGATTGCGATTTGCTTGGGTACGGTTGGGTTGGGGCGGTTTTTGCGGTTTTAATATATTTTTTTATCATAACGTAAGTGTAATATATTAAGTATAGATCGAGCAAAAAGATATATCATCAACCTATTTACAAATAGAAAAGTTTATGTACAGAAATGTTATTATCATAGTATCTAATAATAGTAACAAAAAATAAAAAGTTCGATAAGAAGCTCTATTAGAAGCTCGTATTCATTGTTCACGGCTTTTGTAAAACAACTAAAGCAAGAGCCTCATTATGATTTAAAATTTCCCCTTAGAAGGAATAACTTTCTTGATTTTAAAATTTTAACTCGCCTTCTATAAACTTCAAGTGTTATAGTTGATGATATCAAGTCCGAATAAAGGAGGAGGGTTGCATTGGATAGACACATAAATTTCTTTTCACAACATAATATTCATTTTTAAAAAAAAAAAAGAGCATCATTTAGAACTTAGCTTACGCAATGTGTTAAATTTCTCTGCTCGCCTTGCCTCTATAAGCACTTCGATTTTTTCTCTTCATTTTTTTACACCGTTGCTTTTTCTCATCGTTTTCCTCGTTTCAATTGGACCAAAGATTTGTTTGAGCAACAGACTAGGGTTTACTCTTTCTTTTCCGTATTCTCCTCGTGTTTGTTCTATTTGAAATTGTTTACCACATTGGTAGAGTTCTTGTAACAACAAATTAGCTTTATTGTATACAAGGGCCACAAGGATTTACGTATATTTGCAAATCCTATACGCAATTCAAACATAGATACATAATGTCACACTATCCTATATACCTGCACAAATAATGAAAAGCACACGATATCAGACAGTACTTAGGTGGTATTAGTTGGATGTAGCAAAAAAAAATTTGGTCCAAATGCTCCGCCTTAAGGTGTAGCGAAATCACCACCACCTCCAATTACGGGGACTAAAAAATTAATTAAGCCTAAAGAATATAAAAAAAGGAGAAAAATATTGTAGAAAAAGGAAAAAGAATAAGAATTTTAGTTCGAAACAATTTGCATATAATTCTAACTCTTTAATAAAATTTATTATTTATTAAACTTAATTCCACTTAAAATTGTTATTAAACTTAATTCCACTTAAAATTGTCATTTTCCTTTTAAATCTCTGTGCCCCAACTCAATAGGTCGCCTCAAGAACAACTTTATTACATGTAATCTATATGGGTTGGATTTTGAACCTTCTTCAAAAAATAGTACTTCATCCGTCCCAGCAACTTTATCACATAAGTTGCTGGGCACGCAAATTAAGGTGGCACTATTATAATAATATAATACAATAAAAGATAAAAAAGTGTATATTTAACACATCTTTCAAGAATATTTAATATTATTATATTGATTGTGATAGTTTTTTGCTAAATAAGAAAATGTGATAAAATTATTGGGACGTCCGAAATGGAAAAGTGTGATAAAATTAGGACGGAGGAAGTACTTAAACTATGATAAAGTCTCCATAAATTTTTACGTGTCTTTTTGATTTCTCTAACTTTGCAACACCTCATTTGTTATTCCTTTGATAAAAGAACCCGAAGTTAACGGTTTTACAAAGTTCGAAACGGCCCATTAAAAAGTTTGAGCATCAATAATTAGGATTCTTTAGGCACGTCGTAATTAGGGTACCTCTTAAAAAATGAAGTACAAAATTCTCGTGTCGATCAACACTGAATTTTGTATCAAATTTACACAATAACACGTATGTATAAGAAAAATACTAATTTTGGTGCTCAATCTTTTCAACGTGCCACTTGGATAATGAACTTTTAAAACCGTTCATTTCTGGTTCTTGTACCTGTTCATTAGGTCAAGTCAAAGGAAACAAGAAAGATAGATTTTGCAAAGTTTGAGAAATCAAAATGACACATAATGACGAATAGACCGCCCCAAACTATGTATAGAGCTGTCAAATGGCGGGCCGGGCCGGGTTGGCCCGCCGCTCGCCAAAGCCCGCCACTTGGCGGGGCTGGGCGGGCAGACTCGCCATTTGGGGGCCTAAAAAATGGGGGATCGGCCCGCACGCCCGCTAGTTATAGTCTTAATTTTTTGTATTTTTATTTTATAATTTAATTTATTAATTAGTTTTAGTTAATTAAAGTATTTAATAACAAATTATGGATAAAGAACGTATTAATTATATATTTATATATATGTTACTAGTAATGGTATAATTAATAAGTCATTAACTATTAAATTAATATATTTTAAATATATAATATATAATATATATAATTTTATAAAACTATCGGGCTGGCCCGAGCCCCACCCCGCAAGCTCGTGACCTGCGCACGGGGTGCGGTGGGCCGGCCCACGGGCCACGAGCCCAATTGACAACTCTAACTATGTATAATTAATTAATTACCTTCTAATTTTTCTATTGAAATAAATATGATGGAGACGAGTGTCTCAATTGGATGACGTCTAAGGTTTTTCAAGTGTATCACTTCGAATATATATACAATCAAATGTTTTGTTCTCCATGCGTCACGTGTCCATTTTTATTATATTACAAAAAAGGAAATGAAAAACCACCCACTAAATCACTGACTAACAAAGTGAAATACTATATTATATTAATTACACATATTTTTTCACACCCGTCAAATACACGGGCATAAAAATAGTTTTATGAATAGTAAAGTGCGATGGATAAAAATAGCACTTTCCAGAAAAATCTAAAGTGGGCACTAACGTGGCTTCTTTAGGTTACACGTGTGTCTCTCTCGACTCGCCCGATCAATTTTCTCTTGCATTACCTTCTGACGTTTCGCCATTACATATCACATGTATAAAAGGAGTTTTGTAGGCACTCCCTATTTTCATTCAGTTATTTGCACGAAGAAGACGAGACTTTTTGTAATAATAATGGAGTCGCAGTTGCATCGTCACAGCCATGAAGACGATCATCCACAACAAGGTAATTTTATTGGGCCGTTATCAGGTCTTATTTTGCATCATCATGAGATGTAATACTATTATTTCGTCTTCCTCTGAAATTTCTATCCACGTTTGCTGCGGATTTAGTGGAAGAAGGTGGTAAGGGGAAGATATCAGTGCTTAAGAAGGTTAAAGAGAAGACCAAAAAGATCAAGAACACCATAACCAAGCACGGCCATGGCCAAGGAGGTGGTGCTATGCTCGTTAAAACAGTTTCATGCTATTTTATTACATACAGAAGATCCCAACTTAAGGTATGTTCTTGTAACAATTGCCTAGGGCTGGCTAGTGAAGGAGATGGGAAGCATAATCAAGTTCTTGGAGCTCCAAGTTCGTCTCTTCTTCTAACCTCTCCTCTTCTTCTTTGGTAGTAGTTTCCTTCCAGTTTCAACTGTTGGTTCTCACTTTTTTTTTTTCCTTCTTTTCTTTCTTTCTTTCCCCTTGAAGCATGCGAATCCACAGTCATCAAAACCAAGGATTTGCCCCTAGAAGAAGCAACGATCAATCAAGAACTCAATAAAACAGACGATAATACTGATAAATCGAACCAAGATTCTGCGAAAGAGATGGACCATCATTCTAAGGATCACAACAGCAATCAAAATCCTAAAAAAAAAACAGCTCATGTCACCTTTGAACAGGTCTCAGGCAACAAGGAATCTGGTAATAATAAAACAGATACAAGCCAAGAAAGTGTAGAGCCCGAAAATGCAATTCCCAACGACGCAAACACTAGCACCGAGGAGTCCGAGCCCGAAAGCGAGGCCCACCAAGACAAACCCATCACTGAGACGGTAACAGAGTACGCACAGATGATCGCCGAGAAACTGAAGCCCAGCGAAGAAGCCAAGGCGCTGTCCGAAGCCGTCACGGAGACGTTGGAAAAGGCCGCCGAGGGAATCCACTTGAAAGACAGTAAGGAGGAGGGGCCGCCGCGTTTGGGGGTGGTGAGGGAGTCCGATGAGGTAAAGGCTCGATTGGGGCCGATTGAGGAGAATAAAAGGGAAGGAAAAGATGCTTTTGTGTCCGGCGTTGAGAGCTCCGGCGAAACCGTGGCGGATAGGGTTAAGGATGCGGTGGGCGCGTGGCTCGGTAAGAGCGAGGGCACCGAAACGGCGAAGCAGTCCGTTGGTGAATCTTACTGTGAGTTGAGATGTTTTATTTTTTATTTTTTCCATTTTGTTTTAACGGGCAAGTAATGTTAGTTATGTTATGGTGTGTTTTTCTCCGTTTATTTTGTGTTGCAGCGAATAATGGCTGAGGTGGAGGAGGGATCGGCGAGGACGGTGGTGATCAACGGCGAGTCTTGTAATGCTGTAATATATATGATAATTATATGCTGATTGCTGAATGTGACAATTCTAAATTGGTTTATATTGATCTTTTTGTTTGCTAATTGTGGGGGCCAATCTTATATATGCCTTTGCCTTCCTCGGATGAACTCGATCATCGGATGATTAATACATATGCCAAAATCGGATGTAAAAATTTAAACTGGATTGCTATTCACCGCTCCCTTTTTTCTAGTCACCGCCCCCTAAAGGACTGCAAAAAAACTATTTTGCCCTTTCTAATTTAAATTCTTTTGAAAGTCATTTTTCTTACAACTAATCTGATATCGCAACCAGCATCCAAATAAGATTCAAACATAACAAAAATTAAAACATTTCAATGAATCGTCTATTTTCAAAAATTGAAAGGTCAAAAGAAAGTGTCTACTGGCACGGATAGTAAGCAAATTCTCGTAAATTTCGTTCGTATAGACGTGAATTCTCGAACTTGGATTCGATCGGAAAATTCGGTCCGCGAACAATAATTTCGGTCGGCATAAGAGGCGACCGAACAATAATTTCGGTCACCTCTTGATTTCGATCGGCCCAAGAGGAGACCGAAATTATTGTTCGATCGCCTCTTATGCCGACCGAATTTCGGTCGGACGTCTCGTGACCGAAATCGGATTTCGGTTACATTAGATGTAACCGAAATCGTGTTTCGGTCGCCTCTTAGGGTAGCCGAAATTCGATTCGGTCACTGTTTTTTTTTTAATTTTTTTTTTCCAGACTCGGAGATTGTCCCGGAGGATTCCACGGGTGAAGGGATAAACTACAGTGAGCATTTCCGCGAAGGAGGACGATTTTCGACCGACGTGGAAGCCATTAACTGGGCGAGGCGTCGCTATTGGTCTTGGTTTCGAGTTGATAATTTCGTCGCACAAGAAATGTGGAACAAAAAAATTGATTAGATGTTCTCGCGGAGAACGTTATAGAGGCAAGGAGGATGAATTGGAGAGGATGTCCAAGTCTAACAAGTGCAGGTGTCCGTTGTAGTCATAGCCCAACAGGATCCAGCTACTAGGGAATGGTACATTCGTACGGGTGCAACCGAGAATTCCATACACAATCACCCTCTGATACAGTATCCCGAGGGACACCGCCAGACGAGTGGACTGAGCAGCCAGGCAAAGAAGGTCGTAGAGGAAATGACTGCTGCCCAAGCGAAACCAGCACATATCCTCTCAGCGATGAGGGCTCGACTCAGCGTAGATAACGCGACGATCCGACATGAATTACAGAGATCGTTTGAAGAAGCAAAATTCTGAGGGTCGAGACGTGGTGAGCCAGTTGATGCACTAGGCGACAGAGTCCGGATATTTTGTTGAAGCAATGAGAGACGATGAGACTAATGCGCTGACACATGTCTTTCTCGCACACCCGGAGTCACTCGCACTGCTGAGGACGTATTTGACTCGACGTACGACAAATAGATATAAGATGCCTCTAGTTGAGATTATAGGGATGACTCCCTGTAATCACAACTTTCTGTGTGGGTTTGCCGTCATGGAGAACGAGACCGAGAGAAGTTACGGGTGGATGTTGCAGTCAGTCAGGGATATTCTAGGGCCAGATGTCGACCCGTCCGCGATTGTCACTGATCGTGAGTTGGGCCTTCTTCGACCGCTACATATGGTATTTCCACAATCTCACCATCTTCTGTGCACGTGGCATATTTATAAAGATGTGGAGAACAAAATTTATTGGTTGAGTGGGAGGAGCAAAAAGACCGCAGCTCACTTCACGCACAAGTCCTGGAAAGCAATCGTGGAAGCTCCGACGGTTGACGAATACGAGAAGGCAGTGAATGACATGCGTCTGCGTTGGCTACCCGATTCAGAAATCGTTACTTATGTTGAGCAGACGTGGTTGGTGCATAAGGAGAAGTTCGCCAAAGCTTGGACGAACCAGGTGCTTCATTTCGGAAACACCACTACATGTCGTGTGGAGAGTGCTCATAGCGAGCTGAAAGGATGGCTGAACTCTGCCACTGGATCTCTTGACACCGTATGGGTGAAGGTGCACGAGCAGATTCAGAACCAGTTGATTCGCATAAGAAAGGTAAATACATTATTATTACGTGTCAGTGTTCCTTATGTAATAATTTTGTTGTTGTGGGCATGCAGACACTTGAGGAGTCCCGGTCGAAACGACCTATTCCGATGTCAGTATTTCCATTCCTCATTATTATACAGAGTTTCACACCATGCAATATCAATTATGGGACATGAGCTGCGACGGGCGAAAGAGTTGTCGAATGAAGTTTACTCTAGGTGCGGATGTGTAGTACGACGTACGCACCAACTACCGTGTGCTTGCGAGCTTCAGCAATGCGTGGACAACAACTATGGAGTTTCGTTAGAATGCTTGCACGACTTCTGGAGAACACTGACAATCGGCGTCTCAGTAGTTCCAGATATTTCTGAGCAGGAGCGCTTTTACGACCTCGTGCGTGAGGCAGAAACGCGCGATACCGCCGTTATGCGTGGCCTCCATCGAGTAGTTCACGAGCATCTGTATCCCGAGGCGCAAGAGTGGAATGAGCCAGTTGTTAAGACATCTGTAAAAGGCCGACCAAAGAAAAGAGACTCGACGAAGCGTGATCGAAGTGCTTGGGAGTACGCACTCCCAAGGGGGGACGCAGCGCAGGGCGCAGCAGTACAAGCCGTAGCAGCCAGGGTCATTCCAGTCATGGCCGTACGTCATCTTCGTCTGCGAAGCGCTCTCGTACTTCTACTACGGATACAGGTACGGCTATCTTTCACCCCTGTATTCATGCGAACATGAATAAATCCTCTAGACTTGTAAGATGCTTTGTACAGGTGAATCCAACTTCTTCCACACCCGCTTGCAGCACCACGTAACATCAGTCATCAATCCGTATATAGTTAGTTATAAGGATGTGGTGGCGGACGGCAACTGCGGATTTCGCGCTATCGCTTCCCATATTTACAATGACGAGGAAGAATGGGTCACCTTAAGGAATAACGTCGCGAACGAAATCGAGGCCTATTGGGATCTTTACTCGCCATTGTACTACGGTGATTCACTAGAAATGCAGCTAGATCGCATACGTTGGAGGGGGGCCTTGCTTGGCAAACCACTGGATGTTGACACCGTGCGATCTGTGGGCTGTGGCGATAATTTGGAACGCTGTAGTTACCCTCTACGGGTACGGCAATGGAAAGACCATCAACATGCATTCTTTCACGATACTGCCACTGCGTGCCCCCCGGACTGCCAATGGACCGAGCCGAACTATCGTCATAGCGCACCTTGGAGACGAGTACCCGCATTATATAAGACTGAATTTACGTCCAGACGTTCCTATGCCCGTCTTGCATCCATATTGGAATACGTATCGTGATCGTCGACTTGATGGGTGGGAACTTAGATATCAGAGCAGGATCGAACACTGGTTGCACCTCATGCGTCACAATCATCTATTGTAATTCCGTTTGTATTATTAATTTTATTTGTCATTATTATTATTTTGTATTATTATTATCATTACTATTATTATTATTATTATTATTTTTTAAAAATATTATTTTGTATGTTATTATTTGGTATTATTATTTTTATTAATTAGTTATTATTATTTTTTTATAAATATTATTTTGTATTCTTATTATGGATAATATTATTTTTAAGTTATTATTATTACTATTATTATTATTATTTTTTAAAAATATTATTTTGTATGTTATTATCTGGTATTATTATTTTTATTAATTAGTTTTATTTTTTATTAATATTATTTTGTATTCTTATTATGGATAATATTATTTTAAGTAATTATTATTACTATTATTATTATTATTATTATTTAAAAATATTATTTTGTATGTTATTATTTGGTATTATTATTTTTATTAATTACTTATTATTATTTTTTTTATTAATATTATTTTGTATTCTTATTATGGATAATATTATTTTTAAGTTATTATTAATCGCATTATTATTATTATTATTTTTTAAAAATATTATTTTGTATGTTATTATCTGGTATTATTATTTTTATCAATTAGTTATTATTATTTTTTTTATTAATATTATTTTGTATTCTTATTATGGATAATATTATTTTTAAGTTATTATTATTATTATTATTATTATTATTTAAAAATATTATTTTGTATGTTATTATTTGGTATTATTATTTTTATTAATTACTTATTATTATTTTTTTATTAATATTATTTTGTATTCTTATTATGGGATAATATTATTTTTAAGTTATTATTAATCGCATTATTATTATTATTATTATTTTTTAAAAATATTATTTTGTATGTTATTATCTGGTATTATTATTTTTATTAATTAGTTATTATTATTTTTTTTATTAATATTATTTTGTATTCTTATTATGGATAATATTATTTTTAAGTAATTATTATTACTATTATTATTATTATTTTTTAAGTTATTATTAGTATGTTATTAGATACTGTTATTATTATTATTTGTTAATAAAGAAAGTACGCGTTCGATAGTTAGGAATAATATAAATAACAAAAGTACGCGTCCGACACATAAAAGAAAGACAAATAAAATACAACCACATCACGGGGCATTGCGCCAGCGGTCGTTCATGTCGTGCAGCCTGTCTCTGTAGCGCTCACCCTGCTCCTGGTCGTGGAGCTGCAGCTGGGCTAGCATCTCCGTGCTCAAGGCATACATCGAGCTGTACCACTGCACACATAATTGATACATATAAAATTTGATTAACCATACAAATATTTAAAATCCAAATCACATTAAATTACGTACGTAGTCGGTATGGCTGCGCGGGGGGATGCCGCCCGAAGAGGATCCTGACTCCGACGAAAACAGACGAGGATGAGAATGCCCCTCGTACCAGTCCATGTAACCTTCAACGGTCTCACCAAGGTACTCTAAGGTACTCCGGCTGATGTATGACAGGTTGAGGATGTACGCGTAAGGGAACTGCCGCCAAGCAAATTCAGCTGCATCGCCAGAATGGTGCACCTTATACCTCGACGGGTCCGATGGCATATAAGCCCTCTGCGGCGGTGTCATCGGCGGCGGGATGTGCTGCACGTAACCCAGCTGGCGCAACACTCTAGAGGGTACGTAGGGCTCCACGATGTCGCGATATCTAACCCAGCCCACGAAAAGAGTCCTCAGGTGCTGCGCCGCTGGATCGGGACCGTACGGCAACCAAGCAACCTGATAACAATTTATTTTGTATTATATAAGCGCACATAATATGGAATAATTATTATTAAAATACCTCGCTCGCTGTCATCATGTCTAGCTGACGGCGGATCTCAATTAACCGGTGTCCCGTCCGCTCGACCTGAGATACGGACCACATGCGTGATCGTGCTTGGCCAGACTCCACATGATGGGGTAGACGGTGTGGGCGGAAGCATGGGAAGTACTCGTAGATCCACGCCTGTAGTAACGACAGGCACCCAGCTAAACCCCTTGCATCCGCTCGGCTTGCGAGCCCAAGCTGGCGATAGAGGTAAGCAAGAGCGGCCGAACCCCACGAATAACCACTGGCAGATGGCAGGGAGCGATAGAACTCGTGCATGATGTCGGGCTTCACCCGATTCCCGCTCTTGTCGACGAACAGGGTCGACCCCAATAGAATCCACAGCCAAGCGATGGCCTGGAATCCCGGCGGCCGACCCTCCCGCATCCTCTGCATCACGTCTTTCGACGCCACCGACCCTGCTCTCCAAAATCCCCTCAGGGCGTCTGCGGAGACGCCCATAATCTCCCTCGCCGCGATCTGCTGGTCGCCGGCGTCCGGGGTGCCCGAAACCATCGTCCCGTCGATCGGGATACGGAGGATCTGCTCGACGTCGTGGAGCATGATCGTCATCTCCCCCCACGGCATGTGGAAGGTGTTCGTGTCGGGGTGCCAGCGTAGTACCAAGTGTACGAGCATGGCATCTGCGAGGTGTAAGAGGCTTGTGCCATCGATCTCGCTCTGTGTCTCCGGCGGGAATTGGCAGTACCACTGCTTAAGCTGCCGAAGCACTAACGCCCGCCCCTCGCACTTCAGCACGGGCCTCTCCTCCTCACCCATCCAGATGCGAGGCGCGATGTGCCCCAAGTAACTAGGGATCACCTCGCCATCTTGCGGACCACCTGGCTGTGGCCCCTGCACCCTCCAGGAATCGTCATCTACGACCCTGGAGCGCTTGCTCCCTATTTTATTTTTTAGGAATACCACATAAATAAATCTAATTTTTGCTACGATAGTTAAGACACGACATCGCAAGTCAGTTTATAATGAAGAAGGGATGTACCTGAGGAGACCGGTATCCGCTCGTCGTCGGATGACTGAAACGATGCCGCATCGTATGGCACCTCCTCATCTGCATGCGCCTCCTCCTCTACGTTCGGATCGTAATCCGCATAAACGGAATGCGAATCACCCGCTCGCTGCCGCCTCGCCTCCTCCCGTTCCCTACGAACGGAAGCATCAACGCCGTGCGCCCTCGTATGACGCTCTCCAGATCCCTTTAACGAGGGGGATCTGCTGCTCCCTCCGAGCAGGGACTTCCCACCCAACGCCTGCAATTAGATAATTTTTTTTTAAAAAAAAAATTTGGACCGAACTCAAATTTCGGTCGGTCCGTGACCTGACCGAAATCCGATTTCGGTCAGATAACGGCCGACCGAAATTTTCGGTCGGTACCAGCACGACCGAACAATTATTTCGGTCGGCCAACTACCGACCGAAACATGACTTCGGTCGTCCTGTGTCGTGACCAAAATCGATTTCGGTCACGACCCCGGCCGACCGAAATCATGTTTCGGTCGTGACTTGGCCGACCGAAATCTGATTTCGGTCGTGCCGTTTTTGCCCGAGTTCGCATCCGATCAACCGTTTTCCGGCCTATTTCGACCCGTTTTCGACAATCTATCTAAATACGAATGAATTTTACGACAATTTTCTTACCAATCGTGAGAGCACCCCCTTTCCCTTTCCCTTTCCTTTTCCTCGTTCCATTGCGATTTGCAAATTTCTCTGTTTTTTTGTTTGATTTGGATGTGTGATTTGAAAAGTGTTGCGTAGTAAAGGACTTTAAATAGGAATTCTTACTTTTTATTATATTTTAGCTTTTTAAATTATTTTAAATAACATAAGGGCAAAATAGTCTTTTTTCAGTCCTTTAGGGGGCGGTAACAAGTAAAAAGGGGGCGGTAACAAGTAAAAAGGGGGCGGTAAATAGTAATCCCCAAATTTAAAACAAGTTATGGGCTTATCTACACGTGGCTGTCATACAAGCAAAGCGATTATTAAAATAGCAAAAGAAATGTTTGAGGTGATCCCTTTGAAATAAAAATTTGCGTATGACCACTGTTCAAAAAATAGATGGAGTATTTCATATTTCATCCCGATTCGAAATCAGCCCCGTATATATTTATGTATAAAATTTATTTTTTAATTAGATTATACATATCTATAGAAATGTTATTTTTATTTATTATTAAAAGGCTATGTGATTCAATGGATAAGTAGTTGGTCTAACAAGGTAGAGATTATGGGTTGATTCTTGGGCTAATTAGATATCAGGCCTCTTAAGAAGTTTGAGTTGGTTTTAGGCCCATTTAATATTTTGAATATGGAGAAGGACCCAAATAATATTTATGTTAGTGAAAAAGACTCATTCAGACGGAAAAGACATTGTTACCCTTTTTCTTATCAGAAATTACATCAAACCTTTTAAACCTAATTCTTCACGTGTTACTAACTGGCATGTAAATCAATTATAGTGGTATTTATTCTGATTGAAGTGTTATCATTGAATCATCTGCAAATTATCGGGTATATACCCAACTAAGAAGCGAATTCAGACCCAAATTCTATTTCCATACCAGAAACCCTAAAATTCGATTTTTTTCCCTTCATCGAGAAAACCCGACAAAATTTTTTCGATTCGCACCCTTAATCGACCAATATTGCGATGGCTCCGAAGAAGAACTCCGTCAATCGCCAAGAAAGTGGCAGGAAAAAGGTTACTGGGAAGAAAAAACTTGGTGGGAAGAAGCACGGCGTCGAACGCCGAGAAACAGCCCGAAAGAAGGTGAAGATAGCTGATGGGAAGAAGAAAGCCGATGATTCGAGCGAAAGGCATCCAGCAGGCATAAGAAGTCGATGCCAACCCAAGTTCTTCATGAAGAATATGACCGAGATTATGGAAGGAGCAAGCTCCGACCATTTACAGGCGGTGGAGAGGACCCCGTTCGCGGCATTCCGGCGGCTAAACCCTTGCAAATCCCCAGCGGTAGGTTAACAGCTGTGCTTAGTCGACTAGATGGAGATGCCACGATTTTCAGGTTTGGAGAAGATAATTTGCTTCCATTTTCTGTGAAATAGTTTTCAGTGTTTATGGGTCTTAAAACATACGGTCAGTTTGTTGATTTGGCACATAAATCCGGGTCTGAAGTAGACTTTGTGAAGAGGTGTTCTCCCGATCAAAAATTCAGTCGCTTAGGTCGGGACGATGTAATTAAGAAAATGATAGAATAAAAAGGTTGGTGTGATACGGTCAGTTTGGAGGATTTCAGTCGGATGTATATCCTCTTAGTGTGTATTTGTATATTGTTTCCCACACCGAGCTACTTGGGGAGGCCATTTGTCGCGACGGTCAGTTTGGAGGATAGCAGTGGCACAGATTGTGGAGTGTGGGTGTGCATTATTGGGGAGGCCATCTGTCGCGACGAGGCATTATTTTGGAAGGATGTTAACAGTTCCGGGGACATCGAGATGTATAGGGCCCGAGTACTGTCCGGGGTATTGGAGTTCACTGCTTCTTCGTGGCTTTGAGGTAGTATGCTTGTGGTATTTCGTGTTTGTAGTTGAAGTTTGTATAAGAATATGGTGATTTTGAGATTGACTGTGTTTAGCACGTTGTTGCGTGTGTTATGACATTATGTGTGTTGGGCACTGCTTGTTGTTTGTATGACTGTTGGGCACTCTTGGTGTTTTGAATGAAGGCTCTTCTGTTTTTTTACAGTAGTTTGCTTTTTGAACTAGTTCCTATGTCATACAACATCACATGTAAATTATACCAATTCAGCATAACTTGGTACCCATTTATACTCCACTCGTACAAAAAAAAAGAACATTGCAACATGGGCCTTTTACCATCTCCATCTTTATACAATGCTCACATCACATGTAAATTATACTAGTTCAGCATAATTTGGTACCAATTTATACTCCACTTGTACCATAAAAACTGAACATTGCGGAAGCTTCATGGGCCGACAATGAATATGCCTCTCCATCTTTATATGATACCAAATCACATGTAAACTGTACCACTTCAGCTTAATTCGGTACCAATTTAACTTCTTTCATACCACAATATAAGAACATTCCAGAAGCTTCATGGGCCGACAATGAATATGCCTCTCCATCTTCATATGATACCAATCACATGTAAACTGTACCACTTCAGCATATTTCGGTACCAATTTATACTTCTTTCATACCACAATATAAAAACATTCCAAAAGCTTCATAGGCCGAAAATGAATATGCCTCTCCATCTTTATATGATACCAAATCACATGTAAACTGTACCACTTCAGCATATTTCGGTAACAATACATTTCGATTCGAGACCACATTAAGTCGTAGTGATACTAGATACCATGTAATCTGTACCATATTAATGGTTCGAATAATTCCGTAAATAAAATTTTTTTTTTGGTTGTCGAATAATAAAAATCATGGAAATATATGACTTGATGTATAATCCACCAAGTTCCTTGATTTTGTTACGTTTTATGCAAATATGATGTAAGTAGTCAAGTAATGAGGTTTTGATCATGTGAAATATACACCAATGCAAATCGTAGACAACTATATTTCACGTTGATATTTACCATTATGAATTACAACAAATGTATCCTAACCAACATTATACATCAATCATAGAACAAATCTTACGATAATAAACCTTTAATCGTAACCCCGAAACAGTTTACCCTAAGATTCGATACTCCAAACCATAAAACTGGAAACCCTAGCACGTAAACCGCAATCTGTACCACATAAAGTGTTTTTGGTACCACATAATTACATGACTATATACTACATAAAAGTTCCCGTCCAAAATAATACCCAGATTCAGCTTTCCCACCCAAAACAGCGTCACTTGGTTAGACAGTACCACTACCTCCACAAATGGTACCACTACATCCCAAAATGACACCACTTCATCACCAAATGGTACCACTTACGCCCCTAACTGTACCACTTTCGCCGCAAATTGTACCACTTTCTCCCCAACGGGTACCACAACCTGCCAAAATGAAAAATATCCCACAACCTTCCAAATGACATATATTCTCTGAAAATAAATGCTATCCCTTTCTTCTCATTCGCACCCTGCCAAATTGACATATATTCTCTGAAAATAAATGCTATCCCTTCCTTCTCATTCGCAACCTGCCAAATGACAGATATTCCACCAAAGATCGGCACAATCATCACAGGAGATGCAACGAACCAATATGATTCTGGATATTCTTTTTGTCTTTTTGTCATTCACATCAGCTAGTATTGTCATTCACATTAGCTGTGAATAATACCAAGCTTTGGTCGTTGGTATCTTTTGTTATTCTAGTGTTAGGTTAGATTTTGTTATTCACAAAGGATGTGAATATACCAACCCTTGGTCACTGGTATTTTAGTTAATCCAGTGTTATTATGATTTTGTATAGCTTGTCCTTTTGTCATTCATAATGGCTGTGAATATAACAAGCTTCGTTCATTATTTTGGTATATTTTGTGATTCCAGTCTGGAAACCACTTCTTGTGGTAATTATACCACTTTACTTTGTTTTAGTACCGCATCTTATAAAATTAATACCAATTGACAATAACTAATGTACCAGTTCGAGTAACGCTTCTTATCGTTGTTATATAACTTTACGCCTCTATTATACCACTGGACATTGTTATGGTACCACATCCTTCAAAACTAATACCGGATGATAATAACTATATCTCGTACCAGTTCCACTAACGCTTCTTATCGTTCCATACCACTTTACGCGTCAAATATATCTCTTTATGCTGTTTCAGTACCACATATTGTAAAATTTATACCAGATGAGAATAAGTAATATCTCGTACCAGATCAATGTTATACCACTTTACGCCTCCACTGTACCATTTACGATTTGTTAGTACCGCATCTTATAAAATTAATACCAGATTAGAATGAGTAATATCTCGTACCACTTCGAGTAATGCTTCTTCTCGATGCCATACCACTTTACGCGTTTAATATACCTATTTATGTTGTTTCAGTACCGTATATTGTAAAATTTATACCAGATGAGAATGAGTAAAATATCGTACCAGATCGATGTTATACCACTTTACGCCTCCACGCTACCATTTACACTTTGTTAGTACCGCATCTTATAAAATTTATACCAGATGAGAATGAGTAATATCTCGTACCACTTCGCGTAACTCTTCTTCTCGATGACATACCACTTTACGCCTTATTCATACCACTTCACGCTGTTTCAGTACTGCATCTTATAAAAATTAATACCAAATCAGAGTAATATCTCGTAACAGTTCGAGTAACGCTTCTTATCGTTGCTATAACGCTTTACGCCTCTAAAATACTACTTTATGCTGTTTTAATACCGCATCATATGAAACTAATACCAGATGAGAATAAGTAATATCTCGTACCGGTTCGCGTAACGCTTCTTATCGTTGATATACCACTTTACGCCTCTACTATACCATTTTAGGCTGTTTTAATACCTCATCGTATAAAATGATAACAAATTAGAATAAGTAATATCTCGTACCACTTTACGCCTATATTGTACCGATTCTTATGGTTCTTATGCTAGTTTATGCCATTCTCATACCACACGACGAACAATCATTTAAACTATTTTTTTCTGGCTATTTCACTTTCAGTTCGTTAATCTTGAGGGACGAACGATTGAGTCGCCACTAAGGCGCGACGTAATTTGCAAGCTATGAGTCTCTCCAATTTATGCATGTTAGCTTTAATTTTGACCAAAAAACATGCTCGATTTATCTTAGTTGCGAAATGAATTTCTACAAAATATTCCTCACAGATCTTAAATCTGAGGATGTAAATATCATTGACATCGTCGAGTACACATCAGACTTGGTTTCTGCCCAGTATGCTCGAAAATGTACGGCAAATCGATCGTTCAAATAGTTTTTTTCGATTGATACCATTTGAATAACATCTGGTACATATTAGTAGCGATTCATAACTCTTTATGTAAAACCTACAAGGGGCATTTTCGTCAAATCAATGTTTATGTCCTTTACTTTGAATTTAATTTATTGTTGGTCCTTAAAACTATGTTTAATGTGAGGAGGGTCTGAACTCAAACTCAAAGTCACGAGGGGGCCTGAAATAGAAACGCCCATTGATTCAAAAACACTGGTTTTTTGCCCCTGCAATGCACGGGTATTAATATCACAGATAATTTAATTTACTATTATAATTTGATTATGTGTTAATACAAAAATGCAATATTATGATACTTGCAGATTATAAACTAAAAAATTGTAAACTGCATAAGAAAACATAACATATAAATCAATATGTGATATCTAATGAGAAAAAAAACAAAAAATTAGCTAATGACATTGTACTCTTCGCTTGAATAATAAATAATTATACTCCGCCTCCCAATCGACTCTAAAAATATGTGAAACCTTTACTTCATCATCGATTGATTTTGACGCCATCAGTATAAACACAAATTTCGACATCAAGCGACTATTCACATAATCTTCTAGTAGGAATGGCCCATCATCCCCCCTATAATATTGTCTGAAAAAATAAATTTAAGACCCGTGAAAAAGTTGAATCCTGACAACATTTCCCTCAATGTAAATCTGCTCTAATTCCGATGCTGATATGCATAATATGACCTTCGCATGATCATTCCAGCACGTCAACTGTTTGGAACCAGATTTGTCACTAATTGTTGTCTTCAATCTATATCTGAAGGTCAGACAATAATGTAAGAATAAAAATCGAGAAAAATATAATTATAATTATGTCCACGACGTAAATGCATTTATATTTCGAACGAAGGAAGTACCTCGGAATAGTGTGTAACCAACCTTTTGCAAGTCATGCAATAACCATCAATGACCTTGTTTACCTTACAGAGCGGATACGATTCGTACCAAATTGTCGCCATTTCTATGAGCAATACATGCGCATACACGAAAGCACCGAATCTACATAAAAATAATATATTATATCATTAACATAATACAACAAATACTTTATTTGCAAAAAAAGTAAGGGAATATTACGTTCTCAGCGACACGGTAATCAGTTAAGTTGATTGGAACAGCGTCAAGCAAGCTGTGTAATTGATGTAGAGTGTTTCCCCGTCTTTGACTCAATAAAAATATGGGTTCGTGCGATATTATCCCAAGCATACCTGACAAACAATGATGATTTAGTTAATGACATGCAAAGGGAATAAATAGGAAGGATTAACAAAATTGTAACAAAATAACATACCATTAACGAATCTTCTGGGCCTCGTCAATGTTTGGGTCAACAAATACTCTGCTAAATCTTGTTGTGTTTACATACACACCTAAAGCGATCCCCATATTAAAAACATACGTAGCATAACGAAAATTAAATAAAATATATAATCTCCACATGTGCAAAAAAATATAATAAGCTATCTAAATTGTTGTACTAACCATCAAAATTCTTTACTTCAACTCTCGATACTGCCAGAATCTGAATCTTTGTTGCATCAAATAAAAGTTTATAATCTCCACATGTGGCAAAGTTTCCCCATAGTGAAACTTTCATTACATCCGTGCTAAAAACCAAATTAGGAAGAAATTAGATAGATGGTAACAATATTATTCTTGGGATATTCAACGTAATATAGGAGTACCTCGTGACACAAATTAAGACGTTTCTAACATTAGTTTTGACAACCGTGCCATTTTGTTTCTTGAAGCTAACATTTTCCAAATCACCAACATAAACCACAAAGCCAATCGCTTCTGCAACGAATGTTGAAACACAACGTCATTAACAATGTTTAACGAATAGTGGAAAAATAAAAGAGGATTACTCACCGACTAAGTGGTCCTGTGAGTGGTATACTGATGAATTGTACTTAGTTTATCAAATCGAAAGTTGTGTAGAGGGACCTCACCATCAGTGCGATGCCGAGTATCTGCAATTTTGGTATTGCGGTGAAAATTAAACCTGTAATAATTCCGCACAGGCCAATCCAAATCTGGAGCAGCGTCCACGCTTAAATTATTGATGCAATACACCGTCCCTACTTTCAGAATATGTAGATATTTGTCAATATCGTCACCGTGTAAAGTTACTTGAATTTCGGTACCCTGTAAAATAAATAACACAAGTGGCGAAAAGTCTTGAATGATAAATTTAAGGTTTAGCATGTACTGAATATAAATTTCATACCTCAACATCAATGAATATCAAATTCTGTACCCTAAACTCTTTACTGGATCGTACTCGAGTATGAACATCGTAGCGCCACATTAAACGCCCTCGTAAATGCCACGTATAGTTGTAGGGGCATATTTGTCTAACTGGTTTATATGTTAGATGTTCCATCTGCAATTATTAAAACATTTTATTGGAAATTTAATTATGATAATATAAATATATTAATCATAAATATATATAAAAACTTAAAAATAAGTTTAACACATAAATGAAATTGCAGATAACATTGTTCATTACATGCTTGATATAACTTCATTGTACACAAAATTCTTGTTAACATTTTCTGGTAAATCATTCTTGTTGTGTATTGGAATCTTGAGTCCACTTGGTGATGTGACAGGAGACAACACAACATAAAGTTGACCGTGGCTAGAAGACAGGATTTGGAAGATATAAACCAACTGCATGCAACGTCTATCCCTGACGTATATTTATCATCATCACAAATGCCAATTTGAGAGGAAACTGCCTTCTTCTTATGGAAAAAGACGTATCTTGGTTCGAGGGTGATAAATCAATCCGTGGTATGAGAACATTTTCTCCTGTCTTTGGGCCTGATATTACTTTTGCTTCAATCACCTTATCTCCTAGTTTGTAAATAACCAATCGTGTTCCGTTACATAAACCAATTGACTAGTTCATGTTGCACAATAAGATGACAGGTGCTCCTACTTTCAGTTCTAAACAATGGTTGGGAAGGCCCGCATAATTTGTAGAATGTAGCAACTCTATATGATTCATTTCTTCCACCAACTCATCGGATCCCGATAAACTGATCCTATCTGAACTCAAGTAATTTTGAGAACTTCCTGGAAGCATTGATAATATCATAGAATTGATATTATCAACATCACTATTGGTGGGCGCTAATATTTGCCCGTTCCTTAAGATAAACCAAATCGGAATACCTCGTTGTAAGGTCTTGATAACTTGCGGCGATTAACGTTTTGATCCCCCCGAGCATCTTCTTTTATTAAGTACTCCATCAGAATATCAATCCAAGTTGGCTCTCCGTTGCTTGTTACAGATAATCCAGGAAATCTGTCGTCCCCTATTTCTAAGATTCATTTACTGAATTGTGTCTTTCTTTGTAAATATTCACTGAAAATATCACCACCGAAAAGGAGCATGTTTATTTCTAACTTTATTAATCGGCATTTACCCCAAAAATTTGCACGGTGCAAAGTAGCTGTGAAAAGTGATTCTCGACCACCACTTGCGACGACTGGTAATATTTGTCTGAAGTCGCCTCCTAATACAAATAGTTTTCCACCAAATGGCAAATCATTGTCACAAATATCCCTACAGCGACGATCAACGGCCTCAAATGCAAGTCGATTGGTCATAGGAGCCTCATCCCAAATAATCAACGACTTGAGTCGAATTTATTCAGCTCGGGGTGATGTTTTCTGAAATGAACAAACGGAATTCTAAGCAGGATTTAATGGTATCTTAAACGTAGAATGAGCAGTTTTACCACCAGGCAATAATAAGGCAGCAATTCCCGACGACGCGACTGCAATAACAACCTGTCTATCCGACCTAAATTTTGATATCAGTGTATTCCATAAGTAGGTCTTACCTGTTCCGCCACTACCGTAAACGAAGAATAAGCCACCACAATTTCGTGTGTGAGCCCCCATAATTGTAGAAAATACTCTATATTGGTCTGTATTTAGCCCCGAGCAAGACGGTCGTAATTTTCCATCTCTATTGATGTATCGTAATCGAGTTCATCTCTTATCAATCGGTTGGTGGCGCGTTGAGCATCTTCCAATGATGGTTGCAACATATGTTGATAATCTTTCAATGACTTGCCATTTTTGTTGAGAAATGTTCAATCACGAGAATACCTTGATTGCATCGTTCTTCATCTGAGAGGCGCAATTCGAAATTATTATTCTGACGCCGTATCATGTGCTCAATATCATTAGTCATACTTGACCAATGTGTTTCCCATAGTCTTGTTGGATCGGCTACTTCGGTGAACATTAATATGGAGCAAAACATGTTTCTAAGTTGTGCACCAGTTGTCCAAGTTGCTGCTTCTATTAAAGCATCATGCCGTTCGTTGTTGTCGTCGAGCATACCTAATTCAAGACATGCTGCCTGAAATGTTGGTTGTACTACGCCCCTTACCGTTCGTATGTCCCCATATGACATTGCACCACAGACTTTCATAAGGAGCATCCTGAGATAGTAATGCACACCGGCATTAGGATGCGTAAAAGGTAGTCTTCCTATCGATACTCTTTGTTGCCGCTTTTTCCACAGTTTACTTCGATGATCCCATATCCATTCGGTTGGAAATTCTGAATATGTTAAAGATCGAGCTTCTTGATACCGCCTATTTCCCTCGAACCACATTGTCAACATGTTGTTTTGTGGCTGATTAATTACGTCATGTAGATCATCATTGTAATGGAAGACAACGTTTTGATCGCCTGGCAAATGAAACGACATTCTTTCTACAGACGGATATTGATGTTGTAGAGGAAAATAAAAAATCCTCCAACTTGCTTCTATGGCGGACACGTAACGACAATCCAGATATTGCTTTATTTCATCAACACGCTGTGGTTGGGCCCCAACAATGTTGTTTCGAAGTCCGCTTTCGATGATAAATGTAGCTCGATCATGGCCTTTGTGTATGTACTTGTATAAGTACTTAACCACGCTTCGAATGGCTACGCGCTCAACATTTATGTGAGCATCGTATTTGACGCACAAATCTCTATTAAAGGGACTACCCATCTGTTATCTATTTCTCGACCATTTGGTAAATTTGTTACGGAAGTTCTTCTACGCACGTACTGTACGAAGCTTCGATCGTCAACAACCGTCTCAGCGCAAAAATTTTTGGATAATGCTTCGAGCACTTTCCATCAACTAAGCACGAACCACATGATCCATGTATCATAAACTTTGTGACTGTTTGATATGCAAGTGGATCACTATGTTCATCAAGAATTTCAGCACTGATGAACTTATTGACGTCCTCTGCACATGTGGGCTATTCATTTGCACTCACCGTGAGAAGTATATGCGCATGAGGCAATCCACATTTTTGGAATTCAACAACATATAACTCTGCATTATTTTTAGTTGTGTTAGCGAAGTTATATAAATATTTAAAAATTAAAGAATTATAAATCTAGAAAGTTACTAGCAATAACCGTTCCAAACATGCGTCTGTCCTTCAAATCACGGGAAAATTCCTTCATTTTTAGTCTAAAAACTCGAGCCACAATGTTTGGACGATCTTCAACACGTTCATGCTGAAGTAGCTCTCTAGTTATTTCAGGCCAATTTGGATTACAGGTGAAAGTGATAAAAAAATCAGGACCCATTGTACGAAAAATTGCCACTGCGTCTTGATAAAGTTCGATCATATTACGTGGTCCACCGGTAAATGAGGAAGGCAGTATATGGTTTCTTTCAACAAACGTTGCATTAACATCACCGCTGCATCTTGAAGCCCTCTATACAATTCGGTACGCAAGCGTCCTTGGTTACATTTGACATAACGAAGACGATATTGCTCAGTAGCACAATAAACTTCAACAATAAATTGTTGGTACAATCCACCACTTTAAGCCCTATTTTTGCATTCGGAATGCATGAAACTGTCTCATCGAAACTTTAACCCTTGAAGTAGTAGAAGATATAATTGGTATCGACTTACCAACCAACTGTTCCATAAGGAAATAGCAATAGATATTGAAGAGGCATATAAGCAAGATGAGTCTCATTTATCCTCTGTAAAGCACCACTGCATGTTTGTAGAATTACGTCTCTGTGTCCCAATTCCTCGATACAATCACCTACCAACAACGCAGCGACTTCACTTGATGTTGGACGCATATATTGTCTGTCTTCTCTTGCTTGAATGATGCGTATACGAAGGTTAATATTGTTATATTGTTCGACCAACATATCTCGAGCACTTCAAAAAATGGAACATAGGGATTTACATGATCGAGCTTGAAGGTCACGGGGTATATCACCATTTATGTCTGAAATGGTCGACGATCCCATAGCATTAAAGCGATTGGAAACCTCATTGTCAGTGTCATATATATACAGCTGAGCAAATTTAGGACCGATTTTCCTGGTTCGGGAAGTAATGTCCCTATTCAATGGTAATTGCTACCACCAATACGAAACACATAAGGTCCCGTACCATCATTAACACTGTTGTCGATTTGGCCCCCCATTGAAGTGAATGCCAATGATGAATTGTACATTCAGATTTTGTCTTTGAAGACTGTAGAAGGGACTGAAGGAATGGTGGTGACACTTGAAGATTGGTAGTTCTACTTGACCATTTCCGCAACATAGATGAAATCTTGGATTTCTCAAGCTACATGTCGAACTTCCTCAGATACCCACATGATGGCGTTGCAATTCGGGCAATCTGTATTTCTACGACCAAAATCTGAGCATTGCGAGAGAGAACATCTTCTACTTGTGGTAGAAGTTTCTACAAATAATTTGTTTTGAAATGAATATTACATAGTGAAAATATTGACTATGAACAAACATGTACAAATTAATAATTTTTACCAGCTTGATTGCGTGATATAATAGGATGAATATTGGCAGAATGCCTTCCACGATTATTGTGAAGAACTGTCATCCTGAAAGCTCGGGCTTCCCGTTGTAGTGACAACTGGTGCGTTCGTCTTGTTTGAATATTATGATTTGGAGGAATATTGGATCCGCAATAACGTGTGGCCATAGTTATTTTAAAGTTATTGACAATCTATGAACTAAAAGCATCAGTAATTAGTAATGAAAACAAAAGTAATGACGAAGATATGCTAACATGTTGTTCATTAGGGAACAAATGCCTTATATGGAATGGTCATTGAAAATAATATCTTATAGCATAACGTAAAACTGAGAAGATAAAAAGCCAACTTAATTGGCGTTGAAATTACCTCCCGAAAATTGACTTTTTTGAACTTTGTTGATCATCCAAGTTGATTCTTAAAACCTGCATCTTTAAAGGTGAAGTACAGTGTAATGATAATATTTGAGAGTCAAAAGCATTTGCTGTCAACATTACCTTTTGAAAGTCGATGATTTTTGAAAACTTTATAGAGAGTCCACGATGATTCGTAATACCTGCATATTTAAAGTTGAAGTACATTGTAGTGATAATGTTTGAGTGTCAAACTTTGGGTAACGGAACATTAAATGAATGCCAAAGTAATCAGAACAACATACATATATAAAAACAAACTCACTAATTGGCTTATAAATGCAAAATCGGATATCATCAAACTATGCTAAAAGAACATATGAGGAACTTATGTTGGAACTTAGTGAATGTACACAATTGTGTTGTAAATATTTAATTTAAAAATGCAGTTTACATACACATAAAAAAATTCGAAGGCAGATGCATATGTTAAAACATAGAATACTAATGACGAAGACATGCTAATTTTTTTATTAAGGAATAAATGCATATGTCAAAACATAGAAACTAATGACGAAGACATGCTAATTTTTTTTTAATAGGGAATAAATGATGGCAATTGAAATATATATTATGGCTGAAAATATAAATGGGTAAAAATAATAAACGAAAACTGTTATATTAACTTGTTTAGACACTACCTTTTGGAAGTCGAGAATTTATTTCAGTTTATATATTGATGAAGACCTGCATGGTTACATTGTATTACCATGTGAAGAAAAAATTTGAGTGTCGCACGTTGGATAAACCAAGTTAAACACAAAACAACATCAAGATTTGGCATATAAATCAGCACATTTGCAGAATAAGATATCAAACATGCATATCAATGTAAGAAAACACATGAAGAACTAATACTCGAACTTAGCACATGCATGCACGTACATTCACATGAAAGAAATCAACGGCCAAGGTAAATGGTAAATGGCATAAAAGAACGAATGAGAAAAAGTAAACAACAATTGTTTGCAACGGGAAAAGAATTTTTGATATTTTTTTTGCCCGTGAAATGCATAACTATCATCATCAACTATCATCATCGAATCTTTACGCATTTGGTCATATGCTACCTCAGAGCTCCCGGTGGTTTGCTACAACATCCAAAAAACCTCGAAAATTCAGACTTAAAAAATACAAAGAAACGAATCTGCAAACATGACATTCACAAATAGTCTGATATATTAAGCTGTCACCGGACAAATTTGAACTGCAAAACCTTAAAAATAAAAAGCAACTAACAGAGATGATATTGAAGGGCACAAAGAAGGTTAGGCCATCGTCAATCACAAGCCCAAAGAAAAATCTAACCTAAGTTCGTTGAACCCCTTTGACAAAATAACCGCCGTCATCTCCACATACCCAAAATTGATCCGATTCAAGCAATTGATACGATTGTTTCCAGGTTAAATTAACTTGAGGGTAGGTTACGTATGATTTCTCGTGTATCCTCTTTGCTCTAACTGGTTTTGCACAGGTCACAAGCTCGACTTCAACGTGGGTGAATTTTAATTCATTATTTATTATTTAATGTAAAAATAATGGTTTTGAAATTTTTAGAGCAGGTCTTTCGCTCGGCTTCCATCATGGGAGGTTTTGTCACTCATTATTTTATTATTTAACGTAAAATAGAAAGCGATAGGGACAAGTTGGTTTTTTATTCCAGTACTTTATTATTAAGGGATAACGTCCACTAAATCCCCATTACCTTGTTTTCTATCAACTAACTCCCCATTCCATATTATTTATTACCAAACTCCCTAAATCAAAACAATTTACACATAACTCCCCATGGACGATTTTGCCCTTATATTTTTGTAGTACCAATATACGTATGCTTGTAGAACCTCATGGACGATTTTGCCCCCTCTATTAATTTCCACACCCTTGCCCAACCTTGTAGTACCAATAACGTATGTTTGTAGTACCAATGTATAGATGTTCGTATTACCATTCCGTGAACCCATGGACGATTTGCCCATCTACTAGTTTCCACACCCTTTTCTTACTTGTAGTACCAATATAGTATGTTTGTAGTACGAATGTATGGATGTTCGTGGTACCATTCCGTGAGCTAGTGTAGTACCATACGTAAGTTATTCCGTACCATGTGCTTGACTATCGCAACTCCTACCCTAAAATTGTAGCACCAATATACATATATTTATAGTACCAATATGTAGATGTTTGTGGTACCGTATTATATGCTAGTGTGGTACCAAGATTAGGTTACTTGTAGTACCAATATCTATGATAACCGTCACGATAAAAAAATCGGATGGCGTCGAAAAATTCGTTACCAAAACCTGAAGTATCAATATACGTTGGTTGTAGTACCACTGTATAGATGTTCGTGGTACCATACCGTGAGATCGTGTAGTACCATACGTAGGTTACTTGTGGTATCTTTTTTCAGTACCATGTGCTCAGCACAAGTAACCTACGTATGGTATCACACTAGCTCACGGTATGGTACCACGAACATCGATACACTGGTACTACAAACATACGTATATTGGTACTTCAAGTTTGGGTAAGGAATTTTCGACGCCATCTGAATTATTTTTGGTCCGTGACCATTGCCATAGATATTGGTACTACAAGTAACCTACAGATGGTACCACATTAGCTTACGATACGGTACCACGAACATCTGTATATTGGTACTACAAATATATGTGTATTGGTTCTACAATTTTAGGGTAGGAGTTGCGATAGTTAAGCACATGGTATGGAAAAGATACTACAAGTAACCTACGTATGGTACTACACTAGCTCACGGAATGGTACCACGGTATGGTACCACGAATATATATACATTGGTACTACAAGAATACGTATATTGGTACTACAAGTTTTGGGTAGGGGGTCCGTGGGTGTTGACAGGTTTTTTGGTATACATTTGTAAGAATACGATTGGTACTACAAGTATTGGATAGGGGTCCGTGGGTGTTGACAGGTTTTTTGGTAATATTGTTGTTTTTATAAGGCTAAAATCGTCCATTAGGTAGCTATGTGATATAAAAGTTTGAAATGGGGAGTTTGATGATAAATGAATGGGAATGGTGGAGTTAGTTGATTAATAGTTTGAGAGTAGGAGTTATGTGTATATTTCTCTATTATTAATAATGGGTTTGAATTTTTTAGCGCAGGTATTGCGATGGGCTTCCACCGTGGGAGGCTTTTTTCATTCATTCTTTTACTATTTAACATGGACACGTGTCCATTGTACAATCCTCCAACATTTTTGAGGTCTTCCCTTTGAAATAAAAATGTGCATGACCACTGTTCAAAAAATAGATGGAATATTTCATGTAATATATATATATATATATAGAAATGTTATTTTATTTATTATTAAAAGGCTATGTGATTCAATGGATAAGTAGTTGGTCTAACAAGGTAGATAGATTATGGGTTGATTCTTACATTAAAAAACATTAGAATCCAAAAAAAAAACCATGAGTCGAGTCTGGCGGGCCATACCCGTTTCATGCGGGTTCGAGGCGTGACGACAGGTTTCGGGCCCAACATTAGTTAATCGGGACGGGTCTAGAGTCCTGTCAAACCCGCTTCAAAACTGCGTAGTTATCTCCCTAATTTCATGCAACATTCATAGCATAAGACAATCGAACAAGTCTTCTTCGAAGATTTCTTATGAAAACCTTTCCCATTAAAAAAGTTAGTTGTTCCTTTATTCGGTTATTTTTTACTAAAATCTTTGAAGATTGGAGCATGTTGATTTGAGTGATAGGATTACGTATGTTCACTATATGAGGCCCAATTAACGTGCCCAAATCATATTGATATCGGCGTATTCGGTTCGATTAATCGGATCAACGGATGGTTCGGTCACCTGAATTATTAAATGGGAAGTACGTTATCGGGTGGACGAGAAAAATTGGGGGCCAACCCGAATGACATAACTTCTTATTTTATACTTACATATATAATATGAATATAATGAGTTTAAGAGCTTCTCCAATCGTTCGCTAAACGGAAACGCATACAGCAAAATTCTCCCCAATCGATACGGATAGTTAGACCTAAAATGGGTTTTATCATTTTCTCTCACCTCAAAAACTCAAATATGCGATTGTAGTATTCATCTACTTAAATGTTTCTAGCTCTTTCAAAAAAGGCCCCAATTTAGTAAATTTTTTTCACCCCAAAATGCTTTAATTAGTCTACTATATTCTATTTATTTTATTCCTTTAAAATAGCATGATACGTAAATAATGTTTAATATTGTAGGGATTTCGACCTCCAAAGATTCGTAACCTAACCTATTTTCGTGGGTGTATGGGAATTGGATCAAGAAATTCGATCTTGAAAGTGATCGAATCGAAAAACAGCGTGAGAACGAAAAATAGGAAACACTCGATGTAACGTGGTTCGACTCTGTTTTGAGTCAACATCCACGGACCAACAAACGCTCTTTATTCCAAACCACGAATTGGGATTACAAGCTCTCAACTTTCTCACCAACGCTCTAGTTTACATCAAACCCTAACTCGCACTCTATCCCTACTTCACTACTCAACTCTGATATTTGTACAGCAGGTTCAAGAAAATAACCAGCAGTCTGCTTAAGCGCTTGTACCACGTGCCTGCTTCCTTGTACAGCGCTTCACTTAACTGATAAAAGGCGTGTAGCACTTTTATTAGTTATACCCATTTAATCGCAGCCCTCAGATCATCCCGCCAGATCAAACGGTCCAGGTTTAAACTGACCAAAAACTGATAGTTAGAAATATTCTTCAGCTCAACATCGATCTCCCATCATCTTCAGCTTTTCTTCAATTCTTCAAGCCTTGATCACTCCATGTTTTGGCTCACAACCTCAACAATCTCCACTTTGAGCCAAGAACTCTCAACCCTTCAATGATCTTCATTATTTTTCAGCCAAGACAAGCTGCTCAGGTCGACCAAACTTCTGCCCAAAGAAGCTCCCAAAACTGTCTTGAAACCAGCCATAAAACATACCAGATTTCACAGCCTTCTTTGGCACTTTCCAACCAAGAGCTCCACCCTGATTTAGTTTCCCTTCTCAGCTTTGTTGGTCCACAGTTTCCAGCCCTTCAGAACTTGGTAGAGCACCTCATCAACCTCAAGCAGGCTTGAAATTTCCGGCTTGAGGTCGACTTGGTGCTTTGGCAAGTTGAGCTCTTCTCATCCAAGTTTAGCGTAGTTCCTGCTAATCTTCTTTCCTTCCTAGCTTCATGGACTCTTCTACAGACCCATTTGCAGCCAAAAAATGCCATCCTCTTGGTCTTCTTCGCAGCCAAGACTTCTGCTTCTACCAATGAAGTCTCATCTCCACACATGGTTCTATTCGAGCGTGAACCATCATCATGTTGCTCCAAACATTCTAAACTTTCAGCCACATTTAAAACATACCTCCCAGGTGGTCTGAAAATGTCTCTGTCCCTGCCGAGAACCTGATCGGAAGGCTCATTTTCAGAATCTGAAGTTTCGGCAGATTCTGAAATTTCAGCAGAATATGAAATTTCAGCTTCAACTGAAGGTTTTGGACGTGTCTTTTCCACCTCAAAATGAGGTCTTTTTTATGTTTCTTGAATTACATTCAAGTCTCCATACTTCCTAGTTGTCTCAGACTCCCTTGTCTCCACGGAACAACCATCTAACACATAGATACCGTGGCTTCTATACGCGCATAGAATCAGCCTCCTCTGCTTAAGGATTTTCATCTTTCCGCCTGCTGTTTGGGTGATGAACCCTCTTCTATCCAATGCCCCGATTGAAATAAGATTCCTCCTCATCTATGGCATGTACCTTACATTCTTGAGAACCCCCAAATCTCCAGATTTAAGCCTCAAGCGAATCGAGCCAATTCCAGAAACATTACTGCTTGTGCCATTTCCAAGCTTGACATATTCCTTGCTTGTTTCCCTCAAATCTTGAAACCAATCCTTGTTGCAAGTTACGTGGAATGAGCACCCATAATCAAGAATCCATTCCCTCTTCATTTCTTGCCCTGAAACTGTCAAAATTTCAGCCGACTCATAATCTTCTTGATAAGCAGCATCCGCTCGATCTTGATTCCATTTGTGCGGTGAATTCTTTAGCTGCGGACAGAACCTCTTTATGTGTCCCACTTCATGGCAGTGGTAACATTGTATAGGGCTTCTTGGCTTTGATCTGTCATACTTCATGCCTTTCTTGAGCTCATTACTCGAACTACTCCTCACATGAAGCATCTCGGCTGGATTAGATGCAATTTCAGCTTCCCTTTTGCAGTTTAACTGTCTAGAACTCAGGGCGGTCTGAACATCAACGAGTTTCAACGCATCTCTGCCATAGAGCAAGATCTCCTTGAAGGTGTTGGACCCTTTAGGCAAAGCACAAAGCAGTAGCAGCGCTTTGTCTTCTTCCTCGATCTTCACCTCAGCGTTTTCAAGATCCAAGATCGAGTTGATCTTCAATGCTCGTCTCCTCTTGCATGCGAAATGAATATAACGATTGCTTCAAGAAGAGCCTCTTCGCCAGCGTCTTCACCATGTACAGATACTCGAGCTTCTGCCACAAACCATCAGGCGTTGTCTCTTTGGAAACCGTTCTCAGAACTTTATCCCCAAGACAAAGAACGATCGCACTATGCGCTTTGGTTTGCATCGCCTTCTTGGCCGCCGATGTCATCTCCGAAGGTATATCCTTCTCAGCTTTCAGAGCTTCTTCAAGCCCTTGTTGAATTAGCAAGGCCTTCATCTTGATCTTCCACAAACCGAAGTCATTATCCCCCGTAAACTTCTCAGTTTCGAATCTTGTTGCAATCTTCTTCGGTCGCTTGTCGTCCGCGACTCGCCGCACCAATTGTAGGGATTTCGACCTCCAAAGATTCGTAACCTAACCTATTTTCGTGGGTGTATGTGAATTGGATCAAGAAATTCGATCTTGAAAGTGATCGAATCGAAAAACAGCGTGAGAACGAAAAACAGGAAACACTCGATGTAACGTGGTTCAACTCTGTTTTGAGTCTACGTCCACGGACCAACAAACGCTCTTTATTCCAAACCATGATTTGGGATTACAAGCTCTCAACTTTCTCACCAACTCTCTAGTTTACATCAAACCCTAACTCGCACTCTATCGAAAGATATGAACGCTCGAACCTCTCTACTTCACCACTCAACTCTGATATTTATACAGCAGGTTCAAGAAAATAACCAGCAGTCTGCTTAAGCGCTTGTAGCACGTGCCTGCTTCTTTGTACAGCGCTTCAGTTAACTGATAAAAGGCGTGTAGCACTTTTATTAGTTATACCCATTTAATCGCAGCCCTCAGATCATCCCGCCAGATCAAACGGTCCAGGTTTAAACTGACCAAAAACTGATACTTAGAAATATTCTTCAGCTCAACATCGATCTCCCATCATTCTTCAGCTTTTCTTCAATTCTTCAAGCCTTGATCACTCGATGTTTTGGCTCACAAACCTCAACAAATATTATAAGTTATTTTCTTAACTGTTCTCTCATTTATTTTTATTATTGAATTTAAAATAATATTATTGTACTAATATTATTATTGAATTTAAAATAATATTATAGTACAATAAATATAATATTCATGTACTAATAATTACTGAATTTAAAATAATATCATTGTTAATTTTTTGGCGTAGTTGTTGTCTAATTTGTAAAGTTGTAAAATACATGGGTAGTATTGAAAAGTTGTAAAATTTGGTATGGAAAAATATTCTTTGAGTTTGAAAATGGGTTTAATGGTTGGAGAATAATAACTGTTTGATGTGACTTTACTGTATTTTGGGTTTGAGAGAATGTGTTTTGGTTGGAGATGGCTTGAGAACAAGTTACTTGAATTTTTAGAGTATATCACGATTTATGAGATTTGTGTTAATTTGAATATTGAAACATGTTGTGTTCCATTTCGAACTTGCTATCGTATATTGTCTTTGATTATGTAACTATTTATGTTATTAATTAGAAATTCGGTTTCCTACCAAACTGAAATCGAATAACCTGAACTTTTATCGGGTGGTTTAGTTTGGTTGTGTTATTGGGGCTTGATTTGTAGCTCGGTATTTCAAGTATCAAAACCCGCCACCGAATAAGCCAAATAACCCATATTGAACTATTTGTACAACCTAGACATGGGTAATGGTCCGTTCCGGTCCGGTTCCGTGCCGGTTCTACCGGTTCCGGACATAAAATACCGGTTCCGGTTCGAACCGGTATGGTACCGGACCGGTTCCGGTTCCGGTTTCGGGACTGATATCCCGGAACCAATTCGGAACCGCTAGTGGATCCATTGGATCTTACCGGTTCCGAACCAGTTCCGTACCGGTTCACCCGTTTTTTTTTTTTACCCATAAAATTGGAAAAAAAAAAATATACAAACGACATAAGAAAAAATAAAATACAAAAAATAAAAGAAACACAAAAATAATACTATTAAAATACTACAATACATATTTAAGGGTAGTGTTTATTGATTTTTGAAAAAAATTCCATTTTTTTTAATATACCTAAAAATTTACAAAAAAAAAATTCGAAAATAAACAAGAAAAAATATAAAAAAAAAAAGAAAAAATACAAAAAGAAAAAAAAACATAAAAATAAACTACTTAAAATATTAAATTACATCTTTATTAAGTAAAACACAAGAAGTCGCCTCCTCATCGTCTTCGGAACTTGATGCTTGGAACTCGTCGATCGCATTTTCCGCTCGATTCTTGGACTCGGCGGTGAACCAATCCTTAAGCAACGTAAGCATCGCAAGAGAACTCGGCTTAAGGTTCGTTCGCCTATCTCCAATAATCCGACCGGATGTCGAAAACGCGGATTCTGAAGCGACACTCGACGCTTGCACGGCAAGAACATCTCGAGCGATAGCCGCTAGCGTCGGGTAGAGAGATGCGTTCGACTTCCACCACTGGAGAACGTCAAATCCTTCCGGTGTTTGGAAGTTGTGACTCAAATAAAGTTGAATTTCATTTGAGTTTGCAGATCCGGTCGCTTTTCCTTTCGACTTTTGCATCTTCAATCGCCTAAGGACATCCATCGGACCACGGCCACCGCTAGAGGACTCTGTAACTCCCTCGGTCGCATGCTCGGTCGCCGAACCACCACGCACCTGAGAATTATAAAAAGCAAAAAGTTCTTGGAGAGAACGCATAATTGACGTCTTTTGATCGTCAACGCTCTTTCCAGGAAACGTCTCGTAATACTCGAAAAAAATATCGAAAGTGTCACTACCACAACTCGGGTCGAGTAATGCCGCCAAGCCGTGGATAATTGGGATATTTTCCCAATACTTCTTGAACTTTTGCTCCATGTTCTCAATGAAATGGCGCAAACTTTCATTACCGCGATATTCAATAAATTTATAGCACATGCTAAAAAGCAAAGGAATAAATAGTGGCGATGTAGGATAATGAACGCCGGAAAATTTCTCCGTTGCTTCCTTGAATACCGCAAGTAGTGACACACATAAATCGCAAATTTCCCAATCAACATCTAGTAATAGAAGTGATGGGTCGGAAGTCATACCATCTGCGTTGTTGTTCCAAAAATGGGTGACTAAATCCTTATAACGCATAAATGTGCTAAGAAGGTGATATAAGGAGTTCCACCTAGTCGGTACCGGTAAGGGAAACTTCTTATACCTAAGGTCATTCGTCTTGACCGTTTGTTTCCACGAATGCCCGAGACGTCGTTCACGTAGTTGCTTACCAATTAATTTAAATTTTTCTATTACACGACCTAATACTTCATCGAAAGCACATTTTACACATAAGTTAATCACATGGCAAGCACACCTAACATGAAGCAATCGACCGTTCAAAGGCACGCTAAGATGGGAACGAAGGAAATCCATAGCCGCGTTATTAGAGCTTGCATTGTCCAACGTGATGGACATAATTTTATCTTGAATCTCATATTTTTTCGCCACATTCAAGACGTACATCGCAATGGTATGTCCCGAATGCGACGAATCTAGCGGATCTAGCGAAAGAATTCTCTTTTGCATTGTCCACGTCTCATCTATCCAATGGCATGTATAACTAAATACGATTGGGAAGTAACATTCGTCCAAATATCGGTAAAACTAACCCTACAAGATATGTTCGATAAATGTGAAACTAAGTTCGACCTATATTCTTCAAAGGTTTCTAACACATACTTTCTAAGTGTCTTGCGACCTACTTGATGGAATCCGGGTTGTATCGAACTTGTAAAGTTGATATACCCTTCATTTTCCGCAATACAAAATGGTTCTTTACATTGGACGACAAACTTAACTAACGCCTTATTTGAAATCTCCCTAGTGATAACGAAATTCCTACCCGTATGCACATCTATTTGTTGTTGCGTTCGCTCCGTACCTATGGGCTCTAACGTAACCGAATCAAATTTATGAAAACCCGTTAAATGTTTTCTCATAGATCCCGTACCCCCTTGGTTACCACCACCTCTATATTGATATTCCGCACGACATATTTTACAATAAGCTTTACCTTTGTTGGGGTTGCCGGGTTCGAGCTCGAGGTCGAAATGGTTCCAAACCTTCGAGCGCTTCGTCCGGGTGCGTGATGTCACCGTGGCCGTGGTGGATTCTTGGCTCGGACCGGTTCCGCATCGTCCTCCGTCGCCTTCCGTCTCCTCGACCTCATTGTCAGGGTCGACCTCGTCGGGCATATCGCTCATACCTACATGAATATAACCAAAAATATCGTCGTTCGGGTGCGAACTTGATGCCATGTTAGTAGAATAAAGTGTGTGTGTGGGTATTTTTCGTGTGTGTGTGGGTAGTGTGTGTGTTTCGAGTGTGTGGTGTGTGTGTTTCGTGTGTGTGTATCGAGTGTGTGTATGTGTGTATTTTCGTATAATACGAGACGAGAGCGAGAGAGAGTATATGAGATTAGAGAGATTTTGGGAGATTAGATGTGAAAAAATTATGAAATATGATGTGGTATTTATAGAGTTTTAGTTAGGGACTAAAAAAAAAAAATTTGCACTTTGGTCCAAAAGGGCCAAACTGCAAAATAAAAAAAAAGTTGAAAAGAGCTGTTTGGGCTCTGTAACGGCTATTTTTTTTTTGCTAGCCGTTGTAACGGCTGTTTTGATCGGATCTTACCGGATCTTACCGGATCCGGTGCCGGTTCGGCTTATATATAGCCATTACCGGATTACCGGTTCCGGAACCGGAACCGGTACCGGTAACGGCCGGTTCTATTTTTCCGGAACCAATCCGGTAACGATAATTACCGGATTGGTTCTGGTTTTTAACCAAATATAGAGATTTATAGGATGTCTAGTACAACCCGATAGCCATGTCTAGTACAACCCCTACTTTTATTTATAGGATGTTAATACTTTTTAATAATATTAGCAATAAGAGCATCTCCAATTGGTACTTTATTTTTGTGCAAAACACAAATATAGAGATTTACTCATTCAGACAATATATTTAACACTAAAATTGTGTTGACGAGTAGAGTACTTTAGTTATAGAGTACACACAATTTTCAAAAATAGAGTTATAATTTCTATTTATTTATGCTTTACTTTAATAAAATATTTTTCACTTATATTTAAAATATTTGATACTTATAATAATAAAAGTAAAATATATATTAATTTGCTTTTGTTTATTAATATTTTCCTTTTAATTTAATAAAATTCTAATTAAATATGATGCTAATTTATAATTTATTTAATATTTCATTAATAATATAATAGATTGACCTTTTAACATTATTATATAAAGTTTAATAAGTCAATTATGATATTATTAAATTAGAATTTGATATTTAGTGTCAAAAGTAGAGTTAATGAATTAGAGTAAAAATTGCAGTAGAAAATAGAGTTTTCTACCCAAATTACATGTCTTAGCCCTAATCTTGCATGAGTTTGTTTTCTCTTCTGTTTCTTACTACGTAATCAAGCAATACCGATTCCTCGTGTAACAACATTTCATCACATGAAGTAAAACATAGTATCATTACATTAAAGAATCAAATAAATCACTTCATAAAACCAAAAGATCAAATTAACCATGGAAAATAAATATTTAAGCTCTCATCTTCCTTGACAGAAAATGGAAGTCGAGGAAGAGATCGAACACATAAAATCGTTATAGAATTCAGAGTGCGCGCTCCTTTATGATGTCGAGGCTTAGTTCGCTAGCATCGGTGGCTTGCATATCAACTTGAATCCCATCGAGTTCCCTCTTAAATCGATCCTTCGAGCTAGCATAAACCATCTTATTCCTCACTTTCGAAGTTTCCGGCGACCTGAAAATGAAAAGTGCATGAGAACTTCGAACATCTTCAATCAATGTATGCATTCGAACGAAAGGTTTTGGCCTAAAATCAAAGGCATGATAGAATTAGACGATTGGAAATAAAGTATATGAAATTAAAATATAATACGGTAGTTGCAGGCTTACATTTTTAGGTGAAGTTGATATTCAACATGGTGTCCGATCCAGGACCAAAAGTTTGTGGATACGAGTTCTCATCCACCCATAACAAGAACATTTCACATCTAAGGTTAGATAAAGCTTTTAGGTGATTCAACACATACCGATTGCTTTACATAATTTGAGTCAAGTACTTTCTCGTGCAAGATGGGATTATGAAGTTATGAACTATCACATGATTTTTCAGAAAAAAAAAAGATATAGAACCAGAAAAATAACACAACGGTTGATGGTTTTGAGCTCTCCAACCAGAAGGCATGAGAGCTTCTGAGAGGCCTTGGGTTCACATCATATAACAAAAAAACAAGTGCTTGTAATGTATAATACTACAAGAAAAGATCACCGCAGAACGATGATAAAAAAAAAATATAAAATAGATGCGCATGCTAATAGCTTAGGCTTACATATATATCAGTCAAAGTCAAGAGGATATCATATAAAAACGATGCACGTGCTAATAGCTCAGGCTTTCATATATATATATATATATATATATATATATATATATATATATATATATATATATATAGATTCAAGAGGTGGCATTATAAGGGGAACAAATTTAAGGTGTGACGTTATACTGACATTAATTTTAAAATAAGCAATTTGGGATAGTAATGCAAGAACAATAGATTTTTTTTCAAAATTGCTTAATTATGAAAGTTATTGTTCGTATAACGTCACCAATCAAATCGCCAGAACCCTGGAATTTGAGGCATCCCAAAAATGCTTAATTTCAAAAATTATTGGCCGTAAATGTCATTCCCATAATTCGTCGTCCAATACCCCCTAATTTATAAGACAGGAGAAAATAACTAAGCCTGGTAGAATATTATATAACAACGACGTTTACCAAGCGATGAAGAAGATCTTGCTTTTCTGGACGTTTTCGTTTGTGGTGAAGTCGAAGTCGAAGACGGCGTAGCGACATTCGTCCCTCGGAAGAGAGGCCGTGAAATCCTCGTAAGTGTCTTGTGGGTCCCCGAGCTTGTCGATCACCACTTGTTGGTCGTCGATCCTAAATATTATGTATCGGTGGTTTCTCTTTGCCTTCAGTTCCAAGAATTTCAGCTTGCACTCGTCCTCCACTGCCATCCCAGAAGCTGCGTTCGCCTGCAATACATAAAATTTCACAGATTTCATATATATACACGTGACATCTATATATGTGTTTATACAATATAAATTTGTGATGGATCCCAAAACTCGCCAAGGCAATCAATCAAACATATGCAGAAATTACCATTTGGTTTTGCTTTGTGATTACCGCAAAAAAAAAAAATGAAGATTTGCAGGAAAAGAGAGAAATTTTTGGAAAAACACCAGAGGAAATTTACAAAGACGATGATATGAGATGTTGGTGTTGGTTAATAATTAATCACAAATGGCAACAAACATAGGTTTGTTTAGAAGGAATTGGATGGATAGGAGAAAATAAAGGGGTAACGTACAAATGTTTTCACCATGCTTTGTCTCAATCTCCTTATATAAATCTGGAGCGTGTGCATGCCCAATTATTTAGTGGCATCTACATAAATACCCAATTGAATAAAATTTTACACATAGGTACCCATGTCAGAAAATTTTACAGATCGATTTAATTTTTACCAGTTTCTTTAGTCATGTCGTACTTTCCTGTGTGTTATTGCGTACCATAACACGTTGATATATGGTACCTAAATGTAGCATACGTCGTACCTACGGCATACATGTGTGTTACATAGGGCATACCTAAATGTAGCATACGTCGTGCCATTTTCTGTTATATAGGGTACTCAAATGTGTTGATATAGGGTACACAAATGTGTTGTATGGTGTACCTAGGGGGATCGGGTACCTATGTGCAAAAAATTTATTCTGTTAGATACCTACAACAAAATCCTGACAGTGTATTAAATTACAAGTTTTATCCAAATAGGTACTTATGTGTAAAGACCCCTTATTTAGTCGGGGAATAATGGTAAATAATATATTTCTATATATTATACTGTTCCGTTGGAGTCACGTACGAAGTCATTGGTCCTCTTACTATAAATAGAGGTTAAGCATTTAGTGGGAATTATTGAGAGACTGCTGATTTCGCGGCCGAAAATCTTTAAATCTTGTACGGTTAATTCCTTATCAGTCCCATTTGAGTCTTTTCCTCTTGAATACCCTCGAATTATTTCTTCCTGTTTAGTGTATTTGAGAATTTCTTCTTGTTTAGTTCCTAAAATGGTCTTTCCAGCGTTGAAAAGACGAAAATATCCATGTCTCACACATTCAAAAAAGGTAAACAATTGTTTTCACATGAATTATACCAACATAATTCATTATTATACTGAAATTGAAATTATACCAGAAATGTAGAAGCTGTACCAATTGTTTTCGTTATTATACCAAACGCTACTAAAATTTTAGAACTCAGATTTGGACATTATACCAACTGATTTTGCTATTATAGCAGAAATTGTGGAAATTATACCATCTGTTTTCGTTGTTATACCGATAAATAAAGTTATTATATTTATACTAATATTGGACATATACCAACTGATTTCTCTACTATACCAGAAATTGTTGAAATTATACCATCCTTACTAGTACACAATATGTTATAGGTGATGGCACTATAGGCGACGATTTCTGAAAAACCATCACCTATAATACACGCGGTGGCCTTTTCGTAATAGTTTAGAAGTTTCAACAACGACGACGGTTGTTCTCCGAAACCGTCGGCATAGTATCAGTAAAACTATAGGTGACAGTTGAAAACCATCGCCTATATAATTATATGTTAAACTTTTTGGATATTTTTATCTATAGGCGACGGTTGTTAAGGTAAACCGTCGCCTATACCTTTTCTGTTTCGAAATTATGGGCGACTGGTAGATAGAGAACCATCGCTTATTTTCTACTCACCCTAACTTAATTATATCAGCCATCACTACCAACATCTCCCTCTCTCTCCACTCTACACCAAACGTCTCCCTCTCTCTCTCTCTCCCTCTCCTTCTCTCTCTCTATCTCCTTCTCTCTCTCTCCCTCCCTCTCTCTCCCTCCCTCTCTCTCCTCTCTCTGTCTCTCCTTCTCTCTCTCTCTCTCTCTCTCTCTCTCCCTCCCTCCTCCCTCTCTCCCTCTCCTCCCTCTCTCTCCTCTCTCTCTCTCTCTCTCTCTCTCTCTCTCTCTCTCTCGCATCCTCCGTCGTGAGATAAAAAGGCGAGAAAGCACACGGTTGTTGAACCATGCCGACCCGTTCGTGAGGTGGCTCGTGGCGTTGGTGGCTCGGGGAGGTCTCTACGGGCGCTGCTCGCTCGGGATGGCGGCGACGTGCAGATTTTTGGCGGGAAAGGGAAGATCTATGGCGGATGTGGTGGCGAGAGAGGGCTAGGAGAGGCGGATCTAGGGTGGTGCGAGTCCGACAAGTTCGGCGACGGGTGGCTCAGTCCGACGACTTATGCGAGAGGCGTGCGTCGGTGCGAGTCCGGCGACGGATCCGTAGAGAGGTGGCTCACAATTTTATTTTATTTTTAATATTTTTTATGTGCAACGGATTTTGTAACAACTGTCACCTATACACATGTTTGAGTGACGCTTTACAACCGTCACCTATTACCTTGTTATGTGCGTCGGTGCCCTCAGCGACGTCGAGGAACCGTCGCCTATAGTTCATAACAACCGTCACACATAACTCTTTCTGTACTAGTGTGTTTTCATTATTATACCAGTAATTAATGATACTCGAATTTTATATAACGAAATTGAACATTATACCAACTTATTTTGCTATTATACCATTATAAAATATGTACCATCTGTTTTCGTAATTATACCAACAAATAAAGTTATTATAATTTTATACCAAAAATTAGGCATTATACCAACTAATTTTGCTTTTATACCAGAAAATGAGGAAATTGTACCAGCTGATTTCTTTATTAAACCAGTAGATAACGTTATTCTAATTTTATATAGCAAAATTGGATATTTTATACCAACTGTTTTGATTCTTATACCAACTGTTATTGCTAATTTTACAAACAAAATAATATTATTATAATTTTATATAAATAAAATTGGAAGTTATACTAACTGTTGTCGCAATTATATCAGGATTTAAGCTTTATACCAACTGTTATCGTTATTATACCAACAGTGGCAAGTTTAATTTTGTTGGTATAATAATGCTAACAGTTGGTATAATTAGTAATATTAATTTTTATAATAATCAAAACAGTTGGTACAATGCTCAGTTTAGATTTGAAAAAGGTAATTTCGTCAATTCACTGTTTGAAAAATGTAGTTTCATAGGGGTAATGAACAGGAAATCTAACTTCAAATGAGACCGAAGGAGTTACCCCATCTTTTAATATTTAAATCTTCAACATGGTGTCAGAAACAAATGCCTCGCATGTATGCTAAATCACTTGTGTTATTTTAACGTCTGCATTTACGATAAATCCGAAACTAGTACGTGTATAAAGAGTAGTCACCTATTACAAGATACCACAATACATTGGGAATCCTAAAACATGACCATTCACCTACACTTGTTACTTTTAAGGATGCTCATTTATAGTATAGCAAATGATTATCATCACTTTTTATAAAACCTTTCAACTTTTAACACAAAAATACTCCAGACCCACTTGAAGTATAATTTAAAGCGGGTGAAATACATAAAATTATGAGAATATATCACCTAGAGCTAAACGCATAGACACCCACACACACAAATCCTAATTGAATTTCTTCCTATTGTCATCATACAAAGTGTGTCAGAAAGCAACAATAGGTAAGGACTTACCTCATGAGAGTTAGCTGATAATTGTGTGTTCATATGCAGATTTGATGTAAGAATAAGTGTGTGGTGAAGAATTCCTAAGGGATGGCATGATCCAAACAAGTGAATGAAACCATTTTCAATTCGTAAACGGTGTTGGATCAATGCGATCACTTTGGAATTTATCACACTCACACCAAGATATAACACACACACACACACACACACACACACACACATATATATATATATATATATATATGAAGGAGGTCCCGTACAATATGGATGTAAAAATGCTAAGTATTAAACTGATGTTGGATGAAATGTTTGGCTAACACTCAATCTCACTTTCTAACACGCAGTGGAACAAACGATAACTCAGTAACGAAATGAAATGAACACAAGAAGTGATTTTGTGCAGCAAGTCAAATAACTTGCTGCGTGCCTCAAGGCGCAAACTTCACTATAAAGATGGATTACAAACTATGAAAAAGGATAGTCAAATCAAGCCTAGCAAAACCTACAAATCAAATGATTCTGCAAACTACAAAGTCTTTCGACCTTTGGAAAACTAGGCTAAAAAGAAACTCTCGTGAAAGATAGTACTCGCTCAAACTCGCTCTGAAAATCTCATTCTCGTTCGTTGTCCTTCAAACGGTTAAGTCCTTCGATATATATATGTCTTCAACTTCTAAAGGACTTCTCCAACTACTTGGTAACACCCACTAACGTCCACTAGTTAGTCCTGGTCTGTTAGTGACCGTTAGGGCTCGACTTGGTCAGCTCCAATTGCTCAGTCTTTCCTTAAACTCCAAGCACGCTATATTTAGTAAGCTCCTTTCCAAAAATTCGCTCCTTTTGTTCTACACGTTTTTCCCACGGTTTGATCCATTCCAGCACTTATCTAAATCTTGCATATCACTAGAAAAATGCCACGTCACAATTAAAATATGTTTTGGGCATGAAAGATAAAACTGAGATAGGGAACATTCCCAGCCAACAAATGTTGATTAGAATGTTATCTCAATATTGCTAATGTTGAAAGCTCAACATCAACAATCTCCCCTTTTTATCGTTTTTCCCAAAACTAATGCAGAAGTTTGTAGTAGCGAAACTCTCCCTTAGGGCCAGATCTACTCTACTAGAAAAGCATGAAAAGATGGTTAGAGTAAACAAAAATAGAATTGTTAATAAACCATTTGAAGTGCTAATAAGTACATGCCGATAAGTGGTCCTGAAAAGAAATATAGCATCTGCAAAAGACAAAACAAACTTGGTCCATAAGCACAATAAAAACGCACACAAGCAAGCAGACAAGCATAGAACACAAAGGCAGGCAGGCATGCACATAAAATATACGCATTCAACTCAAGCATGCCGAAAATCCTTAGACCGAAGTCTAAAGATCGAGACTCTGGACAGAGTCCTCTGCCTCTACATTTTCTCCCGCTTCCTGTTCGCCTTGTGCTTCCTCGGCAGCTTCAGCACCTTCAGCACCTTGCTCACGAGGTTCCTCCGCATTCTGAGCTCCATCTTCTTGGTCATCTCCACATTGCTGCTCGGTCTGATCCCCTCCGTGTCCACTCGTACCAGCCTCTTCTTGCGTCCCTTGCATCCATAGAGTCCTCTGCCTCTACATTTTCTCCCGCTTCCTGTTCGCCTTGGGCTTGCTCTACAGCTTCAGTACCTTCAGCTCCTTGCTCACGAGGTTCCTCCGCATTCTGAGCTCCTTCTCCTTGGTCATCTCCACCTTGCTGCTCGGTCTGATCCCCTCTGTGTCCACTCGTACCAGCCTCTTTTTGAGTCCCTTGCGTCCCAACTTCTACCACTTCTCCCCCTTTTTGGGAAGAACGCAAACCCTTCAAGATTGATAACTGAGACGTCAGGAAGGTAATGGTGTCCTCGAGGCACTGTATTTGCTGATTCAAGCCTGACTGGGGAGTGGATGTTGAGGCAACATACTGCTCAACATCTTCAGTAGGAGCTCGCCACCGGTAGATCTATCACTTTGTTTGGCCCCGCTAAGTGCATGTAGGAGACAACACACGGCACTTTAATAGTCACCACCTGGTCTCTGCGAGTCGGCCTGAACCCTCCGCTAACTAGCATCCTATAAATTAGGGAAGGGAGCGGAAGGCCTGAACCCTCTTTGGCAAGCTGATCCAGCACTAGTTCGCCCAGATTTAAAGGCAGATTTTTCCCAAGGGCGTATAGAATATGTGCCATATTCTCAGCCACACGTGTCTCAATTGCAGTTGGCCACCAATTAAATATCCCAATTTTGAACAGCACAAAATAGGGCGAGGTTAAAAAGCTAATTGAAAAGTTCCCATCCCATTCCCTCACTCTACCCTTGGTCAGAAAAGTCACCACCTCATCATTATCAAACGTCTCATCCATATCAACATTCGGAGTGCCCAATAACTCATTAATAGCCCCAACAGAAAACTCATACAACCTCCCCCTCAAGAAAAGCTTCCCATATTTCCTAGAAGTAGGATCATTTAAGCTAGAGGAAAGGTTAGAAAATACCTCAGGGACCCAGTATCACTGTAGGTCCCAAAAATCGTGACGGTCTTGTCGAAGTGTCTAGACTCCAAGTACTACATAATTCTGTACCAGCGAAAGCTCACCACATCCGCTGTCCTCTCAATCCGCAACACCCTTTGGCTGAAGTGCGGCCACAGTTCTTCATTTATTGGGGCATAGAACCTTCCCTTTGGCAACGGAGTGTCCCAATCTGACTCAGATGTTAGGTCAACATCTTCCTCAACATCCTTACTGCTGCTTTGCAGTGGCGATATAGCTCGTCTGCTTGCTGCTGGCTAAGAGGGCTCTGCCTTTATAGACTGTTTTCTGGGCCTCTCCTCAGGTTCCACCGGCCTTTTTCTAGCCTTCTTCTCTAGCCTTTTCTTCATCCAGTTTGTCGATCATAGGTTGTAATATCGATGATCTCTTCAGTGGATGCCTTTGATGGGGATGGGGGATGAACAGATTCTGCGTCTTTGCTTGGGCTGGGTGCTTTCTGAGGTGGTTCTTCCGGATTTGGCTGAGGCTCCACCACCGGCTGAGACTCCACCACCGGTACTTCGGTGGCACTAGGCGATGGCTCTTCCTCTGAGGTCTCAGATTCACTGACAAAAGAGCTCGATAGCTGGATAGGATTGTCTGCAGTTGATTTAGGGCCCTTTGATACTTGCGATTAACGAATCGATTGCTCCGTCGTTTCTTGGGAGACAGAGACAGGGAAAACTCGGGGTGGCTATGCCTTGCGCTTATTCTTTCGGGCCTTGGTCGCCTTTGGGGCCGGCGGCGTAACTTCGACCTCAGTCATAGCAGGAGCAGGGGCTGCTTCTGGCACTGGGTTCGAAGGTTCTGTACTTGCCGGCACTTCCACTGGGTTTGTGCCGTTGCCGCGATAGGTATGGTGGGAGCCCTGGTCTGTCTCCGACTCCGGCACAGCGTGCTGAGGGGAACATCATCTACATTTTCGGTCGGCGCTGGGAGCATATGGATTAGGGGAACATCGTACACCGTTTCACTAGATGTTGGGCTAACATTCTGGGTTTCTACAAGATCAGGTGAGTTTGACCTTTCGAGAGATAAAATCAAGCAATCTGGGTGAAGGTCAGAGAGTAGAAATTGCGATTAAGCACAGAGGAGCAGAGAAAAATTCTAGAGAGAGGATCGACTTTTGAATTTAGGGTTGCGTGAATAGTGAAACTCGATGAAACACTGCTTAGATAGCTTAATTCTAACGGTTACAAAGGTAACTGTCCACTAATCGAAAATCGCATAATTAGGAGTTAATGGGACTGAAAATATAACCGTTGGGCACAAATAGTTTCGATAATTTAGAGCATACACTAACCTAAGTTCAAATACTACTTAACCATGGAACTAAAATTAGTAAACGGAGACTCAGTCATGTAAGGACTTAGTAGCACATCAGATCATATTTCAACAAAAATACCAAGTCAAAAATCAAAGTAGAAGCGAGCAAGACTAACCGTTTGAGCGACGTCAATGACCACATAGAGACAAGCGTAACCAGCCGTTCTTCAAGAATTTCTAATGCAATTATGAGAGATTTCTAACCTAGACATACGGAGCTGACAAATGCAAGAAAAAGCTAATGCAAATTAACGAAATCACAAAGATATACATTATCAAACTGACAGTTACATGTTGCCCCAACATTTGACTCAACATTCGTATTCCGTAATCCTAGACTTATCTGCTCAACCCTTCTCAAAACCAATTCCCTTTATTACCCTTTCACCTTAATTTTCCAACCGAATTTTCGCACTGCCTACCCTCAGCCTCAAGGTTTGGTTTTTTGTCGCATAGTGTACGTCGTCACAGCGATGCCGTGTACCTAAGGAATTTATTACCAAGTACCTATATCTAGTAGAGACTTTATGAGTATGCTTATTACGCATCAAAGGATTGTCTTTTGTCGCAAAGAGTATACCGTCACCGCGAATACCGTGTACCTAGGGAGCTTATTACCAAGAGCCTATTTAAAAGGGATCGGGTTCATTTAGGGACCAGTCAAGAAGAGTCAAGTCATTTTACAGGAAAACAGAACAGAATATATCATCAAACATTAAAGCAGTAACAATCGAATTTGACATATGCTATGTTGATCCAATGTTGGATCAACATTCAGACTGACATGTGCAAACCTATGGATTTCTTCAGGTCCGAGAACCTTTCAGAATCCAATGTTTTCAGGAATATGTCTGCTAACTGATGTTTCGTGTCTATGTGCTCAAGGCGCACTAACTCTTTTTCTACCTTATCTCTCAGAAATGAAGCCTTATATCGATATGCTTCGTGCGTGAAAGTTGGATGGGATTTTTCGATATGTTGATGGCACTAAGGTTATCACAATACATGGGGACAGATTCGCACTCTAAACTATAGTCACACAACATGCTATTTAACCACAATAACTGCGTACAGCAATTACCCGCTGCAACATATTCAGACTCAGCAGTAGATAAAGACACACAATTTTGCTTCTTACTATACCATGCAACTAAATTATTACCTAGGAAGAAGCAGCCGCCACTTGTTCTCTTGTGATCATCCTCGTCACCTGCCCAATCAGCATCGTTGTAGCCTACAAGACTCATATTAGTATCTTTATAGAACCATAATCCTAGGCTACACGATCCACTCACATAACGAAGAATACGTTTAACAGCATTAAGATGGGACACCTTAGGCTCAGATAAATATCTAGCACATACACATACGCTATACATGATGTTGGTTCTACTAGCTGAAAGGTACAACAAACTGCCTATCATGGATCGATACAATGTTGGGTCAACATTCTGTCCAACATCGTCTTTAATTACCTTTTGCGTAGACCCCATGGGCGTTTTTATTACCTTAGCCGTGTCCAACCCGAACTTCTTCACAGTATTCTTAGCATATTTCTCCTGGGACATAAAGATCTCATCGTTGCTTTGCTTAATCTGCAAGCCTAAAAAATAAGTTAGCTCCCCAATCATGCTCATTCCGAATGTAGTGTTCATCGCCTGCACAAATTGATCTAACATAGACTGTGAGCTTGAACCAAACACAATATCACCAACATAAACTTGTGCAATCAGAATGTCCGAACCGACCCTTTTTACAAAAAGATTGCGGTCGGCCTCACCTCGTACGAACCCAAACTCAAGTAAGAACGTGGCTAACCTCGCATACCAAGCTCGAGGAGCTTGCTTCAATCCATATAAAACTTTCTACAGCTTAAAGACATGGTTAGGATAATGCAGATCCTCAAATCCCTTAGGCTGTTCGACATATATTTCCTTATCAATGTACACATTTAAAAATGCACCCTTAACATCCATTTGGTGTAACGTAATGTTAAGCCAACATGCAATCGCTAACAACAACCTAATCAATTCTAACCTAACCACAGGCGCAAACGTCTCATCGAAATCTATGCCTTCAACTTGAGTATATCCCTGAGCTACTAAACGTGCTTTGTTCCTAACAACTCTACCAAGTTCATCCGATTTGTTCTTAAAAATTCACTTCCTGCCTATGACATTAATGTCTTTCGGCCATGGTACAAATGTCCAAACTTGGTTCTTTTCAAACTGCAAGAGTTCCTCTTGCATCGCATTTATCCAGAAATTATCCTTGAGAGCTTCAAGGACATTCGTAGGTTCTATTTTCGGAAACAAAACAATTGAAACGTACCTCAGCGTATACCGTGTTCATGCATACGTTTCTTACCATCTATTTGTAATCCTTACGAGCTTTATCTCTGTTTCTCCTTCCTTCGTGCACCTCTCCATTAATTAAGTCAGTGGGATGGTCCTTCTGAATCTTTGCAGGGGGCTCTCGTCGAACTTCACTGGGTCCGTCGTCATTGTTCTGTTCAGGCGCTGTTGTTGAGTCAGATGTTGGCTCAATATTTTCCTCCTCACCGCTTCTGTTTCATCAGCAGCTTTGACAACATCTGAAATATCAACTTGAGGAGCATTTCTGCTGAGTTCAGTAGCATCATCAAAAACAATATTAATCGACTCCTGAACAGACTTCAAGCGCAAGTTATAAACTCTATATGTGCGGCTATTAGACGAGTATCCGAGAAAAATGCATTTGTCACTTTTCGAATCAAATTTGGTCAATTACTTACGATCATTTAACATGTAACAATAGCACCCAAAAACATGAAAGTACTTCACAGTAGGCTTTTTCCCATTCAACAACTCATAAGACGTTTTCTTAGTACCATGCCTAAAGAACACACAATTCGATATATGACAAGCAGTATGCAATGCTTCAGCCCAAAAACGCTTAGAAATATTCCTAGATTTCAACATCACACGAGCCATTTCTTGAAGAGTCCTATTCTTCCTTTCGGCCACCCCATTTTGCTTGGGCGTCTTAGGAGATGAATACTCATGCACAATACCTTTCTTTGTCACAAAATTCATCAAAGTACTGATTTTCAAATGCTCTACCATGATCAGACCTAATGCGAAAGATAGTAGCACTGAAATTGTTCTTAATCATGGCACAAAAATTCTTAAAGTAACTCAAACGATTCAGACTTTTCCTTAAGAAAGAATATCCACGCATATCTAGAATAATCATCCACGAGCACATTAGCATATTTTCTACCACCTATGCTATCTATTTCCATCGGACCATCAAATCAGATGTGAATTAACTGAATGCAGTAAGCATTTTTAAAATATTGGGCAGCATGTTGATCAACATTATGGGTAACATGCACTTGCTTACCCTTCAAGCGCGACTCACAAACAACCTTACCAAACTCCTTAAGCTTTGGGATGCCTCTGATCGCATCATGCTTGATAAGTTGCTCCAAAGTTCGGTAGTTGACATGGCCCAGCTTGTAGTGCCATAGGATTACATCATCTTTGGCTTTCGACAATTGGCACACATCCTTCGAGCTAGTTTTGTCGCCGACCAAGTAACAGTTATCGCTCGATCTTTTACCTGCCATCACTCGCACAGAATTGCTGTTAAAAACTTCACAACACTCCTTATTTAAATCTTACCTCAAGGTTGTCATCACAGAGTTGTCTTATGCTAATCAGATTCGCAACAAGCCTGTCGACATGGAGGACATTGCTCGGCTTGGGAAAATCGGGCACGTTCAATCTGCCTCGACCGAGAATCCGTCCTTTAGCACCTCCTCCGAACATCACAGACCCACTCCTTAAAGGCATATAATCACTGAGATACTCCTTTGTACCCGTCATATGTCGAGAACACCCGCTATCGAAGTACCAAGATCCTGTCACGTTAGCTCGCAAGAAGGTATACACAACATGGCTTTTATGGACAGATTTCTGAACCCAAACTCTGTTAGTGGACAAAGCAGCATTCTGTTTACTAGAACTTGAAGATGAGCCAGCTGGGCTTTCTCCAGACATTCCATTCAACACTGATTTCTCAATGTTGCGTGGGGTTGAATGACATTTCAGCTGACATCGTTTTCTTTCCAGAAGTCTCCCTCTTCAATTTCCAGCAAAATGGTTTTAAATGACCAGTTTGCTTACAATGATGACAAATATATAAGCTATCCTTACTCTTAGTAGTAGCATGCTTCGGACTAGTATTAACAACTAAGGGTTCACTACTTTCATTCGCAACATGCTCGGCTTTCTCCTTAACAAAGATTATCTTAGGTCTATCATGTATAACAGATTCTAAAGCGTTAGCTTTCTCCTTGTCCTTACGTGTCATTATGGCCATCTTGTTCATACCATCCACCAAGCTTTCAATCATCTTTTCATTCTTCTCATTCTCCTCGGACAGTACTTCCACTGCGGCTTTGAGTTGCACGTTTTTCACCTTCTCCATTAATATTGTGCGGACAGTAGCTTAAGGGCTTCGTTCGTCTGAACTTCTTCGCAACAATCTGTGTCTGCATCATCTACTCAAATATCCATCAAAACAGTTTGAATCATCATAATAAAAAATGATATGTTTTTCAGTTGTTGAGTCAGATGTTGGCTCAACATCAGTTACCGCAGTGAAGCCGATTTGATGATCTTCTTCATCTTCACCATCTGAGAATGACTGGATTGTCACTGATGATTGCTTGGCCTGTGTAGGGGACTACCCTTCATCTTCATCGTTGGATAGGTCCACCCAAAGCGATTTTCCACGTTTGCGAAGTGTGTTCGCACATTCATTGGCATAGTGTCCCCAACTTTGACATTCATAGCATCTCACTGTGTCATAGTCAAGATTCTTCTTCTTAGGATATGGTTTGTTTTTGAAAACGGAGGGGCAGAGGAGGGCTCAGCTCTAACATTCTGTCCTTTTCTGAATGTTGGGCCACCATTTCGCGCAACGTTGTTCTTTTTCCTGAAAAACTTTTTGAAGTTCTTCACAAGCATAGCCGTATCATCATCATTGTCAGCGTCATCCTCGGTTTGAACCATGGATGGTTGACTGACAAGAGCAAGGCTCTTCCCGCGAGAGGCCCTCTTTTGGACTTCAAAATTGGTCTCATATTCTTCATGATGTTCATCAAGGTGTTGAATTCCAACGTGGACAGATTGTGGGCTCCTCGACCGCCGCTACCTCACAGTAAACTTTTCTGTTAGTGTACGTATAGCTTTAGAGTTTAATACCTTATTGGCGATTGGATCTCCAAGGCTGGCACATTCGCTTGAGATTGTCAAGAGCTTTCCAAAATACGTGGTGATGTCTTCATCCTCCTTCATCCTTATGTTCTCGACCTGATTGAGTAGGAGCCATAATTTGGTTTCCTTCACACTCGCATCGCCTTCGCAGTATATTTGGAGTAGATCCCATGCGTTCTTTAGGTCGTACAATTCTGGATAATCTTAAACATAAAAATGTCCACCGAAGAGAAGATTGCATTCAGCGCTTTGTCATTGAACTCTGCTGCGTTTCGCTCCACCACCGTCCATTCTTTGACCGGCATGTCGAAGACTTCTCCGTCAGCATCAAGGGCTTGTGCGAGGTGGGGTATATCCCTTAAGATCTGATTCCCAAGAACGCACATCGATCGACTTGATGCACTGCCGAACTCACACCTTCCAATACGCACAGTTGGTGGCGTCTAACACTGGGACTTTACCGATGTAACTTGAACTCGTCACATCATTGTAGATGAATCTTTGCGCTTAGTAACGTCAAGCGTGGGCTCTGATACCACTTTGAAGGGGGTCCCGTACAATATGGATGTAAAAACACTAAGTATTAAACTGATGTTGGATGAAATGTTTGGCTAACACTCAATCTCACTTTCTAACACGCAGCGGAATAAACGATAACTCAGTGAAGAAATGAAATGAACACAAGAAGTGATTTTGTGCAGCAAGTCAAATAACTTGCTGCGTGCCTCAAGACGCAAACTCCACTATAAAGATGGATTACAAACTATAAAAAGGATAGTCAAATCAAGCCTAGCAAAACCTACGAATAAAATGATTCTGCAAGCTACAAAGTCTTTCGACCTTTGGAAAACTAGGTTAAAAAGAAACTCTCGTGAAAGATAGTACTCGCTCAAACTCGCTCTGAGAATCTCGTTCTCGTTTGTTGTCCTTCAAACGGTTAAGTCCTTCGATATATATATATATATATATATATGTCTTCAACTTCTAAAGGACTTCTCCAACTACTTGGTAACACCCACTAACGTCCACTAGTTAGTCCTGCTCCGTTAGTGACCGTTAGGGCTCGACTCGGTCAGCTCCAATTGCTCAGTCTTTCCTTAAGCTCCAAGCATCATATATTTAGTAAGCTCCTTTCCAAATCTCGCTCCTTTTGTTCCACACGTTTTTCCCATGGTTTGATCCATTCCAGCACTTATCCAATCCTGCATATCACTAGAAAAATGCCACGTCACAATTAAAATATGTTTTGGGCATGAAAGATAAAAATGAGATAGGGAACATTCCCGGCCAACAAATGTGGACAAGAATGTTACCCCAACATTGCTAATGTTGAAAGTTCAACATCAACAATATATATGGTAGTCAAGATAACAATGTAATAAACTCCCTTCAGTTAACCATATGACGTGATTCTATGAAATATATGGTGTGTATGCGTGTGTTTATGTATGTTGTGATCTTACTTGGTGTGCTAATAATAACAAGGGTAGTCAAGAGTTAGCTAGCTGGATCTTGATTTCATACAAAACATCAAATCAAGATAAACAATGATACTTTTTTTATTTCAACGGGGAGTTTGAAAGATTGAAGACATCGCATGCGTTGGGCTGATATCGGAAGGGGGCAAGATTGAAAAAGATGAGCAAAAGTGTCTTTTCCAATTGAGTGTTTGCTTTTAGCTGTCTCTCTCTTGATTGCAACTCTCATCTGCTTTCAATTAAGGAGTGCTTGAAGACCATGGCAATGCCATCATCTCAATATTTAGTGATGTATAAAACTCAATCTGACATTGAACAGACAAAAGAATTCACACTTGTTGATTACATTGTAGGGTTACTTTTTCTGTTGCCAATTGGTTTTAGAGTTTGTCCTAAGGATATTTTATTATGGAATATGATTGGTGCAAACGAGAGCGTTTCTAACCTAAATATGACGGGCATGATTGATGCCTTGTATAAATAAATCTTCGTGATATTGATGGTGGTATAGTCGCGTGTCCAGTTGACTAGAAGCGACAAAAGATGATTATCTTTGAAGGGATTGCTCGTTTGGTAATCCTACATTTGAGGGAATGATTCAGACCCATTTCACATCAGAATTAAACATTCATATAAGTTTGTGGACTATTACCTCCATAATAGAACTAGACGTGATAGTATATGAATGAGATTGTGAATTTGGTCAAGATCTTATTTCCAATGATTTGTGCCTTGTGTCGGAAGTCTTCCTGACATTGATGGTGGTCAGATGATTGTCGCATTTCTAAATTTGAAAAAAGTAAAAGACGCATCTATTCAGCCAAAAGATAAGATTGTTCATAAATCTTAGTCATGCACATATATAAAACTATGTAAGTCCATTCTTCATTTTTATAATTCCATAATATCTTCTATCATTGTAGAAAGCATTGCTGATTTTTTTTTTTTTCTCTAATCGTGAAAATTGTTATGAAAATTTCACATCGAAATGTCACATGAGAGTTTATATTGAGTTGAACAAGCGATCTCCGAATTACGAGTGCTACTACTAAACAACTGACGTATAATGCGAAATGATTTTAGTATGTCGTAAGCACAATAGGCATGAAAATATTGTTCGGGGACCTAATGTCCAGCGCAAATATCTACAGTAAAAGCATTTTCGCACCACACAATATAGCTTCTATATATTATTTACAATATATTATTTTTACATACGAACGACGCAACACATGAGTAACACCACCATCCATTGATGCATAACGATTCAATAAATTCAAGTAACCGTTCTATAGTTGCAAAGCATCTCAATCTCTCTGATATTATATGACGGACAATGAGAATAAGCTCCAACGATGTGCATTTACAGATGCCGTCAACAGCATGAAGACATGATCTCGAATCTCTATAGATCTTCCATTCACTTGCTTGTGATTTGTTCTCTACCGGATTCTGATTGGGCTATTGTAATTTATGCTATCGTCTCAATCTCTCTTCATTTATTGCTGGATTTATGGCGATGTACGAATTTGCATGTTCCCTTGGTTATACATATGGGGTAGCCATGACCCCTCTTGTTTAGTAATATGTCAAAGCAGGATCATATCGTATCTACATTTGTCAACTTTCATGACGACAATATTATGATGCTTTATCATCTAACGACTTCTAAACCCATTATATATTTACCTTTTTTCTTAAAATTATTTTATTTCGTTTTCCATCTAATTGTATTGCCAATCCTTGGTCTAAATAGACTAGCACATATTAATCGAACCAAACAATAATAGGAGCACGAGAGAACCACATAGATAGTGTTTTTTTTTTTAATTCAATTACATAAAGTAGTAAACTTTTAAGTAACCACTATTCAAAACTAATAGTACGTTTTTTATTTTAATTATAATCACTTCTTTTTGTCGCCCAATAATTGCATTTAATAATTAGTAATAATATTATTAGTAATTTTTGCATTAACGAACTTTATTTAGAACAACTTTTAAAATGTTCCCCGAGATATCATTTTCTTTTTCATCAACATCCTTGTTATATTATTATTTAGCTTGAGAATTGATATTTTTTTTTTCCGGCTTGAGAAATAACCTTTGGAAATTTTAATAATAATTCCTAACAAATTCAAATAAGCAATGTCTGAGAAAATCAAAATATATAAAAAAAAAAAGTGGTTTGTGTAATAGTTTATAGTTATGGAAGGTGCCCCTTCAAGAATTCTATCTCTAAAAACCCTACCTCTCTCCCACTCATTCTGGCAAATGACACAAAATTTCCAAGCTTCTCCCCCTTCCTCTATTAATGGAGGTTGGGGGAGCTCTATCTCCTTAATTATCTTTATCTTTTTTCGTTTATTTCTCCTTTTAGTTTGTCAGTCAGTTTTCCGTGTTGGGAGTTTCAGTCTCCTCATTGTAGGAGTGATTTGTCTCCCTTTTTGGGAATGTCATTTCCGAAGAAAACAAGATACTTGAGCCGAAGATCGAAGAATGTGAAGAGTGTTATAGATTTGATAGCTTTTTTTTGTGGTAGATTTTTTAGTTTGTTGTCTAAGATCTTGTTTCTTATTTCTCTTTCGGCTTTTTTTTTTGGCTTGTATTTGGCAGATATTGCTAGTACATGATCGTTTGTTCTCTACAGGATCAATAATGTTACCGGAGGTATGTAAATTCTTATTGCGAAATTAAAAACTATCATTTTCGAAAAAAAAAAGCCGTTGGACACCCTTATCTTTGGACAACATTTCCAGATGAAACCCAACCGACAGTAAAAAAATCCAATCTTCTTTTAATTGTTTACAAATAATTATTGTCAAAAATATATTATTAATAATTATTCGATGCAATAAATGTGAGAAATTGTAAGTTTAAGAAGTGTTGTGTTGAAAAATGAATAATAACAATAATTAAAATTTGAAAACTAATTGGTTGTAATATGGTAGAAAGTACTATTTTTGTAATTGAATACTTAGAAAATAAGAATGTTATGTTTCTCTCGTATAAGCACCAATTTTCGATGACAATGATTGTAAATAAAAGAGGCAAATTAATGGTAATTATTATTTTGTAAGGGAATACACAAGATTCGGAATTAAATATAAAATTTGACTGATTTTCGAGTCTAGAATACTACAGGTACATAGGTCGTTCGCTATGTTTGAATAGATTTAGGCATCCTATTTGAATGCTGGCATGGTATATTACAATCCACTGGGCTCCCAGTATAGGTTCCGAGTTATTTTATCTGAAAATGATTTCAGACCTAAGTTTGTTTTAGATATGAAATAAGTAATTTATTTTCACAACTATCAATTATATTGATCCAAAATCGAAATTTAACATATGATTCGGGTTTGTATTTTTTTTAACTATCTGCATCCCCCGATCGCAATGGGGCGTAGTCGAAGTTTCCGACCATAGGGACGTATTTAATACTATTTTTGCACATCCATACGGGCGTTTATCACATAAAGACTTGATCTATATTGTAACTGTCTTGATCGTTTATTAGAATCGTGGGACGGTTCAGTATTATTGGGTGGTTTCTATATAATTATTTTATTTTTAATTTGAAGAGTAAAATCATTGGTCAAATTATAAGATTTATCACTTATTGACCAACTACTATTGAAGAATGATCCTTCTAGTATCTTTACACATTCCCCAATCTGCATATGAGAATCCTTTCAAATTGATCTCTGAGCTAGAAACAAGCAACAGCTTCCAGATCATCAACGGAGGCCGAGTATAGAGCTTTGGGCTCACTCGTGGCTGAGATGCTCTGGGTTAGATCTTTGCTTGCAGAATTGGGAATTCAGCTAGAACAAACACCATTGATCTACTGTGATAATCAGTCAGCACTGAAGCTTGCATCTAATCCTAAGTTCCACGAGAGATCTAAGCATATAGAGATCGACTGCCATTTCATTAGACATCATGTGTCGAATGGATCTGTCAGATTAATTCGTGTGAGATCTGAATATAAGCTAGCTGATGTTATTACAAAGCCACTTTCAGGCCTAATGTTGCAACATTTCTTACTCAAGATGGTTGTGATAAATCTATATCATCCACCTTGAGGGGGGTTATTGAAGAATGATCAGAACGAAGCAGAATAATGAGGAAGCAAAGCAGGGCATAGCTCAGAAATACACAAAGGAACCTAAGCAGTTTGCGAGGGAAGCTGTCCCACATTCAAAGGAAGAAACTTGTTGTCAAATAAAAAGGGCGAAGGCACTTTCAGAATGATCAAGAGACGTTTTCTGTGTAATAGGAATTAGAAAATGCACGGCGATATTGAATATAAATAAGCCATGTATCATCTTCTTCTTCATGTAACTCAATTATTGAATCCAGACCACGTTACGTCACTGTGAGCAATTTACACTTTTCCAGCTTTGTTATGGTATCAGAACGGAGAATTTAGAGCTGTGATTGGCAAGATTTGAATCATTCATTCATACAATCACTCATAGAGCTTCGACTTATTGCGATTTACAATGTCAACGACTTCAGCAATGGTGAATTCAAGCTCCGCAGTCTTGATCAGTGATCTTTATTTCTTGAGGAACAACGAAAGGGTAAAATTCTTGTACACGAGCCTCTATTCGGTGACAATTATGGCACTTGGAGCAGGGCAATGTTGATTGCTCTCATAGGTAGCAACAAAGAAGGGTTTGTCAATGGGGATTTGAAGATGCCCGTAGCTAATGAGCAAAACCTGTTACTTCCAAAAATCTGGTAAGTGCCTGGAAAAGAAACAACAACGTCGTCAAATCTTGGATCATCAATTTAGTGTCGAAGGAAATACCTGCCAGCATTTTATACAGCTCATCCGCAAGAGAAGTTTGGGTTGATCTTGAAGAAAGATTCGGCCAGACCAAAAAGTCAAGGACTTTCCAACTAAAAAGGGAATTGATCAACTTGGGACAAGTGGCTGAAAGTGTGGCCGTGTACTTCACGAAACTGAAAACCCTTGGGGATGAGTTAGCCAATTACATACCAGCACGTAGCTGCACCGGTGGAGGTTTGAAGGTGATCAAGGCTCATCTAGTATGTGTTAGCCTTCTTGATGGGCCTGAATGACTCATTCGGGGGACAAATATTACTCATGGACCCGTTGCCTTCTATCAACAAGGATTTTTCTGTGATGATTCAAGAAGAAAAACAAAGGTCCATGCGTACAGTCATGACACAAAGGGGAGAAGATCAGAACGACACCATGGCGATGATGGCTGCCAAGTATGATCATGAGGTGGCCAAGAAAGGTAACGTCAGCCGGAGAAAGGATGTTGGAAAGCCTCTGTGTACCCACTGTAATAAGAAAGGCCACAATGTGGAAATGTGCTATCAAATCCATGGATATCCTCCAGGGTTCTGACAAAATCGGAGGTTTAAAGGTCCCAAGGTGACCAGTTCTTAATTGACAAACCAGCAAGGTGCCTCAGTAGAGTCTGATGAACAATCCTAGCAAAGAAGGGCTTCTGAATCTTCAGGTAACACCACTCCAACTAGAGAGTTTGAGGACCCTATTGAACCAATCCGTGGTTAAACCATTATCTGAGAATGGGGATAATACACAACAGAATGAGAAAGGTGAAGGTATATGTGTGTGATTACTGGACTCGGGTTACTGGACTCGGGTGCCACTAGACATTAGGGCTGTTATATTCAAGGAAGATGAGTTCCCCTTCAAGAATCATCAACCATCACACCTCACAGAAGATCCATTCCCCACTAGGTGCTGCCAAGGCTTTGCATGGTGGACTCTTCTACTGAAAATGAAGAGGATGAGACTCAAGGGCCACACAATGTGGAAGAGCAGCAACAGACAAGGAAGTCATCAAGGGAGTCAAGAAGACCAACCTATCTCAAGGAATATTACTCTAATGAACTCACTGATAGGAGATCTCTCGAGTCATGTCCTATTAGAATTTCACTAGGGAACATCAATCATTCATGAACAACATAATCAGCGACCGAAAAACCTAAGAGTTATGCTCAAGCTGTCAGAAGTAAAGAATGGCAGAAAGCAATGAATGAGGAATTCAGGGCATTGGAAGATAATCAAACATGGTCTTTGATCAAACTCCCAAAGGGAAGGGAGCAATTGGGAGCCACTGGGACACTGGGTGTACAAGCTCAAGGTCAATTCAGATGGGCAAATAGCTAAACATAAGGCTCACTTGGTTGCCAAAGGTTATGATCAAAGGGAATGTGTTGATTACATAGATACTTTCGCACCTGTAGCAAAGCCTAGCACAATCAAAATAATCCTCAGCCTGGCAGCTAAACTAGGATGGAATCTCATGCAGTTGGATGTAAGTAATGCATTTTTGAAAGGGGATTTAACAGAAGAAGTCTATATGGAACTACCGCAGGGGTTCTATGAAAACTAAGAGAGGACATGTCATAATAAAACAATGTGCAAGCTTCAAAAATCAATATACGGATTAAAGCAATCATCAAGGCAATGGAACAAAAGGTTTACTGAGGCAGTTAAAGAGTTTGGCGTCATTAAAGCTCAGTCAGATCACACCTTGTTCACCAAGGAAAATGGAGAAAATCTGGTAGTCTTACTGGTATATGTGGACGACATAACATTATCTGGACCATCAGTAACAGCAATTCAACAAGTTAGGGACTTTCTCAGTTCCTGTTTCAAGGTCAAGGACCTTGGTGAGCTCAAGTATTTCCTGGGATTAGAGGTGTCCAGAAGCAAGGCAGGAATATATATAGCTCAGAGACAATACACTCTCCAGTTGCTTGAAGACACAGGCTATCTAGAAGCAAAGCCTCTGCTTACTCCTATGGATCCCAGTGATAAACTGACAGAGGCAGATGGAGACCTACTAGTCGATGCTTTCAAGTAGAAGATTAATTGGGCGCCTGCTTTACCTGACATTTACCAGGCCAGATATAGCATTTGCAGTCCACAAACTTAGCCAATTTATATCAACCCCACGTACAAGGACATCTAAAGGCAGCCCACCATCTTCTCAGGTATCGCAAAGCATCACCAGGACAGAGCATCTACTTAGTTCTAGCTCAGAGTTCAGTTTGAAAGGATTCTCAAATGTAGATTGGGGAACGTGTAAAGATACTAAAAGGTCTGTCACAGGATTTTGCACATTCGTGGGAAATCCCATAGTCACTTGGAAAGCTAAGAAACAAGCAACCGTTTCTAGATCTTTGCTTGCAGAATTGGGAATTCAACTAGAACACTAGAGATCTACTGTGATAATCAGTCAGCATTGAAGCTTGCATCTAATCCTAAGTTCCACGAGAGATCTAGCATATAGAGACCGACTGCCATTTTATTAGACATCATGTGTCGAATGGATCTGTCAGATTAATTCCTGTAAGATCTGCAACTAGCTGATGTGTTTACAAAGCCACTTTCAGGCCCAATGTTGCAACATTTCTTACTCCTGTGATAAATCTATACCATCCATCTTGTGGTGGGATATTGAAGGATGATCAAGAAACGAAGCAGAATATGAGGAATCAAAACAGGGCATGACTCAAAAATACGGTTGAAATCCTCTGTCCCATAATCCATGTCCCATTTTCTGTCCCACTCCCTTAAAATTGATTTTTATAATTGTCAGAAAATATAGATATGGATATCAAATCGATCATCATAAAATAAGGAATAAATTGGATGTGTAGTTATTTACTTTTATCAGATAAATCTCATGAAATAACGACAATTTTATGATTTGGTGGACTATAGGATTAAAGGAATTAATAAATAAAAAAGAGATTTTGTGAATCGCCGGATTAATTTTAACGGATATTATCATTTTGAGACATAGAGGGACATGTTTTGTGGGACAGATGATTTCATGCGTCAGAAATACACAAGGGAACCTAAGCAGTTTGTGAGGGAAGCTGTTCCCACATTCATAGGAAGAAACATGTTGTCAAATAAAAAGGGTGAAGGCGCTTTCAGATAAATGCAGCTTCACTAATTAAGTCGCACCCCCTAGAGAAGTTTTCTATGTAACAGAAATAAGAAATGCGCGGCACTTTTGAATATAACTAAGCCGTGTATCATCTTCTTCTTCATGTAACTATGATTCTCTGAAATCAATAAAAGATCTCCATTTCCCCGTGGATGTAAGATTCAATTATTGAATCCGAACCACGTTACGTCACTGTGTTCAAGCAATTTACACTTTTCCAGTTTTGTTAGTTAGAAATATTTATATCACAAAAGGAGCATTTGGACAATAGTAACCATTAGAACTTCTATAATCACGATTTTACCAGGTATTTTACATTTAAATAAAAAAAGAAAATAATCCAACAAAAGAACCAACCTCACACACTGAATAGAAAAAAAATCACCAAATCGAGCGTAAACCTACCAAATTGCACCCTCAAATCGAAAATCCATGAAAACTCTTCACTTCCGAAGAATGATTTACGGTGTCCTCTTTCATTCGATCCCAATACGTAACATTTTGTTTTAAAGCGTTTGATCAAAATTGCCCGAACCAAATCTCTTGATGCAAATCGGTAAAATTTTGCGTTAGCTTTCGATTACTTACTTGATTAGGGTTATTATGTTTAAATTTGAGTTACTAGATCTCGATTTATTCCATTTTAATACTTAATTTATAGTTTTTAGGTGATTGGTGGATTAGGACTTTTTGGAGAATAAAGTGACCTAGTCTTTTCGTTTCATTTTCTGGGGTTCTTTTTAGAATTTGCGGTTCTCACTTTGATACACTGTGTATTTCTTTTTGGTACATCCTCATTAAAAATTTAGTACAATATGTGCATTATAATTGTACGGTGTGCAGCTGTGAATTAGAATTGTATGTCTGAATAGAATGATAAATTCGATTATGTTGCAGTTGTCGTTTTTCGTTGAAGTATAAAGTAGATAATTTCATTCGAAATTATATTCTTCTTTTATTTAATTGTGTAATAGAGATATGCGGTTGGGGTTCCCGAAAAGATTGCTGATGATGAAAAGATTGGTAAGGGGGAGCGAGCACGTGAGGGAGGTGATGAGGTTGTTGCTGATGGAGAGTAGTTGTCACGAAAGATTATTGATATATTTGAGGAAGAGGAGGATAGGGATGCAACCATAAGTTTAATCTTATGTGTTCGATGTTGTTTATTTGTTTGGGGACTTAGTTTGTTGATATTGTGAAAAATTAGCTTGTAATTTGCCATGTCGAGAGATTACATGCTTCTTTGGTGTAATGTTGGATACCTTTTGATGCAGATAGTGTATAGAATGTTCTAAATGCCTGGAATTCTGGGTGCGTACGATAATAATATGAAAGAAGGTACACGGTAATCGTGTGTATAAGATACAATACACACTAGTTAAATGGTATGCTAAACCCGTTAAGGAATGGTATATAAAAAATTGATAAAAAATACAAAAAGGCCAACATTATTGGTCGCTGACATTTTTTAACGGTATATGAGACAAACTCTGATAGTTACAGAATGTTCCGATGCTCAAAAAGTTCTGAGACGCACAAAAAACAGTAATAAACTTGGTACAACACTATATTTGGTGCAACTTACTAGGTTAAGCATTTCATCGTCGTTCGAATTAGTTTCCACGCGAAACTATTATACTATACACATATATATTATATATTTGAGTCGATATCAAATTTGATTGCCTACCCCTTATGCATATGGTTTTATATTCCAAGTTTCGTAATAAACATCGTACTATTGAAGCTTGAGTTTGAACGTACTTCATGACTTTAAGGTTTAACCAATTATTTATATTACGAAATAACATTTATAACATATTTACGTATGCTAAAAGTGTTTTGCATCGAAAATAATGTAAAATGTGACAAGAAACTCTCGCCACAACAATTAAGCCGTACCAAATATAGGACTATACGGTAACATTGAACAACTTGTGACTGTACTGTAAAGTCCAAATTATCGAGTAACACAGATTTCCTTCAATAGATTAAAGCTTTGATAGATATTGCTAATAGTGCTGAAGTGTTGAATGTTGAGTATGTGAGATTAAGAAAATGGAAACTTAAATAAAATGTTGTTAGGGTTTATACGATTTGGCCCAGTTTTTTTGGTCCCGTAACTTAGGGGTCTGGCATTATAGGGACACATAACTTAAGTGGTGCATTATAGGGACAATAACTTTCGAAAAATGGCAATTTAAGGACAAGATACGATTTGGCCCAGTATTTTGGCCCAAACCCGCTGACGTGGAACCCTGACATGCGTGTTTAAAGATTCAGACATGTCATTAAAAATTACAACGTGGCGCCACGTCATAAAAAGAATTGAAATAAAATTTTTGCGACGGATCAACTAAAAAATAAATAAAAAGGAGTCGTCGCCAGCACAACACGCAGATCTGGCCGTCGCCGCCTAACACCACCACACCGCAGCTGCCCGTCGCCGTCGCAGATCTGGCGCATCACGTTGCCGGCCACTTCGCAGTCCAACCCCACCATACCTAAATCTGAAGCAACCCACCACCACACACATGATTGTCGCAGCCTAACACCATCACACCGCAGCTGCCGGTCACCGTCACTGTGTTGGGTAGGGTTTACGCTTGAGCAGTCGCCGTTCCCGCCCAACACCACCATACATCAGATCTGGTGTATCACGTCGCCGGCAAACTTTCCTTCTCCGACGGCGTCCTTCGAGCTCTACTACGACGACGGGTCAAGGTCGGGCCTCCACCCTCTGCCGGCGAGCATCTCCAAAACCCTAATCCACCGGCCTTGCTGCACCGTCTGCAAGGAGCCCTTCGATTTCAGCGACAAAGCATCTTTACCACCAGATACCAGATCCGCCACCGTCGCTCCACACCAGATCGCCACCTACTCTCGGACCACCGCCTCCTGCTCTCAGAATCGACCACCACGGCTAGATCTGAAGTCGCCCGCAACTTCTCGCAGCCGCCGCCCTTCGAATCCGTCGCCGACCTTGCCGGATGCCTCAAAGTTCACTGGAATCCAGCTCGTAGAAGCCCGTCGCCACCGCCAGAGTCGCCAATCGGCGCTCCACGTTGCCCGTCCACCGTCTTCCTTCGCCGCCCAGCGCACACACACACACACACAGAGGAGAGGAGGAGATCGAAGTGAAATCGTAGTTTTTAGTTTTAAATTTTCCATTTTTTTAAGTCTCCATTTTGGTGTTTGTTAAGACGTGGCTGACAACTTATGAGAGATGGTAAATATAATATGCCATGTCATCGCATTTGGGCCAAAATACGGGTCGGGGCGTAAAATGTCCTTAAAATGCTTATTTTTTGAAAGTTGTTGTCCCTATAATGGACCACTTAAGTTATTTGTCCCTATAATGCCACACCCCCTAAGTTACGGGACCAAAAAATAATTAAGCCAGCTTAAATACCTTGGCAAGGAATTAAGCCCATTAGGCCCCTAACAAGCCCATTACGACTGTAAACCATGTAATCAAAATAAAGCATAATAAAATACATAATAATGAATTACAAAGACTTAGAATAAAGGACACTTCTAAAATATTCCTAACATTCTCCCCCTAAGTGTCCAAATTACAAAGTTGCCTATCTTCTAAGTCTTCATTTCTTCTTTTTCTTCGAGCGAGGAGGAGGTGGAGGTTCCCTGTGAGCGAAGTATGTCTTCCTGAATCCTGGAGCGTGCTCAAACTGTCTGATGTCGTTTCTGAGAACAATTCGATCTAGGATAGCTTGGATGAATTTATCCAGAACAGATTGTTCTGGTTTATCTGTACCTTCAAGGATTGTATCGTCAGGGATCGTCTCTTGTCTTATCCTAAGTTGCTTTAGGATTATCTGCATAGTTCCATCAGAGAACTTGGTAGCTTCTGATAATAAGAATGCCTCCATCTGATTTTTTGTTCGTTGTAGATATGTGATCGCAGGTTGTGGTTCAAGGAAGATATAACCTTCACCCAATTTTTCCAGATCCTTGTACCTATTATCAGGCCGTGTCAAGTTCACTTTGCTCATATTACTTTCCAAGGCCATTTGAAAGTCATGTGAGGCGTAGAACTTGATCTGCCTCAGCATGCATTCTTTGATAGCTCAGTATCCTTCTCTTTTCTCTCGAGTGTCGAGGATAAACTTGTTGACAAGTTGTAAAGCTTGTTCAGTTCGCCTAATGGAAAGAATGGAAGATCGGCTTCTGTAAACCTGTCGATAGACCTATCGTACCTCTCTAACACATATGCAGGGCCTACTTATCTTCCCATCCCGCACTTTACCTTTTGAATATCACAGATGGCCATTTGAGTTGTGAGATGCTTCTTGTATAACTCTGTAGTCATTCCACTTCTTCCTGAGCTTTCCCAGAGCATGATCTGATGGCGAAGACCCTTGGATGTCCCTCGTAAGTGCTCAAGGCCTCGAAGGTTTAGCTCGTTGATCCCTTTTATTCTTCCTCCTTTCGCAGATCCTTGGATTATGTCTTCAAGGAAAGGCGCCTTGATCTTCACATTTCTCCAATGAGTTTCTATGAACTCGTAGCCCGGCGTTGGTCTTCGGGCACTTGATGTTTTGGATAATAGTCTTCAAGGAAAAGCGCCTTGATCTTCGCATTTCTCCAACGAGTTTCTGTGAACTCGTAGCCCGCCGTTGGTCTCTGGGGCACTTGATGTTAAAGGAGGTCTGGAAGTTCTGGGAGATCTACTGCAGGGTTTTCTCCTTGCTCCTCTTCTTCTCGCTCGATAAAACAGAAGTCTGATGCCGCCGCTTTTAAGAAATTCTGACGCTTTCAATCCTCAGGCGGGACACTTCTTCTATCTCTGTTCTCGTCAGCCACTCCTCTTCTAAGATGTATTTGTCGATATAAACTTAAGGATTTTTGGGACGAGGGTTTGTGGTTGTCTGGACTGATTGGGTGAAGGTCCTCGAGGGAAAGGATGCAATTTCGCCAAGAGAAATTGATTGGTTTGGCTCTGGCGTAGCTTGTCTTCCCTTGGAGGACCTTGGTGGTGGTGGTGGATTGGATGATTTGGAAGAGCCGCCTCCACGGGTTTGAACTCCCCGTCCTCGTACACGTGCGCGACTGCCTTTACTTGTGGTTCTGGGCCTCTTCTCCCCCTCAGGACGATCCTGATCGTCAGGATCATCATAATGACGTTTTTGGTTGGGGCCTCCTTGGCAGCAGGTATTCGGTGGAGGACTCCACCTGCGAGCAGCTTCCGGTAGAGCTCTTCTTCTTTGTGGTTGCGCTTCGTGTCGAGTTCTGGAAGGCGAGCAGTACCGATGTCGAAGAGCTCGGTTAATGGCATGGTGTACGGATCTGGTTGAGTAGTTACTCGTGGTGGCAACGATATGATGCGAGGTTGTGACAACGGTTGTTCTACCAGAGGGGCCTTTCCTTTGTATGTGGAGGTTGTTTGAATGGCATCCCTAATGAGTTATCGAACACGTGGTAGGGTGAAGTTTTCAAAGAACTCGAATAGGCGATTCTCCAGGTAGGCCGTCGTCACACCTGTAGGAGTTGCTCCGGCACCACTAGGTTGTTGGGGTGGGCTCGATTAATCGACACCGGCCCCCGAACAATGCAACGTGGCGATAGCGGAAGCGCGTTTGAACCGAGCGGCGTAGGGTGACGAATTTTTGATTTTCAACATCTAAACTCGACCTAGCGCCCTTCGGCTTCTCCCGAGGGCCCAAGATACTTTCTTGAGCCTCAGGAGACCACATAATTCTTATTTCCTAAATTCGAATTTAATAAAAAATTTATTCGAATTGATAATTTAAAACCAACTAGTTCGAACAAAGCGGCAGCCGACAGCATTTCGACTATTTGGCAACCGAAACGATTTCCGATTGATACCAAATTTTCCAGAATGATTATTAACTTCCCAACAATCGCGACGATGGGTCTTTCGAATTATTCCGATGCCGTTTGGTATTTTTCACAAAATCAAATCAGTGATTCAAAATTATCAATTCGACTAAAGCGGCAGTCTGCCGTCTTTCGACCGTTTGAAAGCCGAAATGATTTCCTATCAATACCAAAATTTTCAGACTGATTCTACAGTTATCAACAATCACAACAAGGGGTCTTTTGACTCGTTCTGATGTCATTGCAATTTTTCGTGAAATCAAATGAGTAGGGTTCGAAATATACCGTCGGTGTACGTAATTGCACCTCGGATGGGCGTCGCAGCTCCTCGTCTGATTCCCAGGGCCTCTGGGCTAGATTGTCATGCTGGTATGTCCTTGATCGAACCTCTGAGACTGCTCCCGATGGCTATATGCAGTTCGGTTCGGGCGTCGGGCTTCGTCGAACGATCCCGTGGCTTGACGGGGCTTGAGAAGTTCAAAACTTAAGCCAACGTATGTTTGATGGTCCCTATTCTATCCAACAAGACTGACCTAGGACGATTTACCATGCTATTGATGTAGATTTAAAAGCTTAGACGTGGGGTGTGTTTGTGAACGAAGGTGAAAGCTGTCAAAATAATTTTATTACTATTCAACACACACGCAACTCACACATACTACACCAAAAACACACACCCTAATGAATTAGGGTTTGGTGGTATATATTGTTGGATAATTTTACTTTGCAGAACTGATCTTGCGGAATAAGATGCAGTCGTGCTATTTACTGTTGAAATATTAGTGTGAGATTGTTATGGAGTATCGAATATGTTTCTAATTTTTACTACATATGATATGATGAATTACATGCACTATATATAGTGCTTAATACTTGAGAAAACAACAAACATGTAGTATAGATAAAGTGCTGACAACGAGCAACATGTCTTAGACTTTATCAAAAATCAGATCACTCTATGTCAAAAGTTCGATCCTTCCCTTGTCCACAAGCGTGTGCAATTTCCATTTTCCAAGGTTAAAGTCAACAAAATCCATTCCTTGTGCTCTAATAATCGATGAGTCATAGATGATAGCAAATAGGATTTGTTCTCTTAATTTTCAAAGGTCAAGCAAGATGGCTAATTAATTTCATTTAACATCCCCTCTTAATTTGCAATCTTGACTTGATTCTTGAACTTCTCGGACTTCTCGGTTGTTATCGCCTTGGTTAGCACGTCCGTTGGTTGGTCATTTGTATTTACGAATTCCATGCGAATTTCCCCTCGAGTCACCAATTCTCGAATGAAATGATGACGAAGCTCAATGTGCTTGCTTCTTGCATGAAACACGGGATTTTTCGTCATTGCAATCGCTGATATATTATCACAATGGATCGTGGTTGGTTCCTTCTGCTCAAACTTTAAATCGTTAAAAATTCTTCTAAGCCAAACTGCTTCACAAGCGGCGTCAGTTGCAGCAATATATTCGGCCTCCGAAGAAGATAGCGCAACCGTTTTTTGCTTTCTTGAGCTCCATGATATTATGTTAGAACCAAGACAGAAAATATAGCCGGAAGTACTTTTTCGATCATCCCTCGAACCGGCCCAATCACTATCGCTATAGCCGACCAGATGAAAATTTTCTTCTTTTTTAAATTCGATGCCAAGACTTTTGGTCCCTTTTAAGTACCTCAATATACGTTTTGCGGCAACGAAATGAATTTTACTTGGTTCATTCATGAAACGAGATAGGAGACTAACCGAATAGGTGATGTCCGGTCTAGTGTTGAGATAGAGCAATGAACTGATCAACTTCCGATAAAAATTCTCATCAGCCTTTTCAGCATCATCATGAATTTGAAGTTTCTCGTTTAGAGCCATCGGGGTTGACAACGGCTTGCAGTCGCTCATGCGGAATTTCTTGAGAAGATCGTCGATGTATTTTTCTTGAGATAGAAAAATTCTTCCCGGCCTTTGCTTCACGTGAATTCCAAGAAAATATTGCATTTTCCCTAAGTCCGTCATTTCAAAATTCTTCATCATTGCCTTCTTGAATTCATCCACCATGGATTGATTTGTCCCAAATAAATCAAGTCATCAACATAAAGGCAAATAACAAGAAAGTCATCACCTGAGTTTTTCACATAAAGTGATGATTCGCTTGGGCTACGGTTGAAACCTAATTCAATAAAATAGCCATTTATTTTGCTATTCCAAGCGCGTGGCGCTTGTTTTAACCCGTATAGAGCCTTTTTCAATCGATAGACCTTCGCTTTGTGGCCTTCAACTTTATATCCTTCGGGTTGCTCGACAAATACCTCCTCCTTGATTTCACCATTTAGAAACGCTGATTTTACATCAAGTTGATAAATAGTTACCTCGGGTGGGGCGACTAAGGCAAGACCGGTTCGAATAGTCTCGATCCAGGCCACCGGCGCAATTGTTTCGGTGAAGTCGACTCCATGCTTTTGAGAGTAGCCTTTAGCAACGAGCCGAGCTTTATATTTTTGGATTGCGCCTTTTTCGTTATACTTGATCTTGTAGATCCATTTCAGCCCAATGGTTTTCTTTTCTTTTGGTAGGTCGACGAGCTCCCATGTTTTGTTCTTTTCGATGGTAGAAAATTCTCGTCCATCGCTTCTGTCCAGCATTCTTCTTTCGATGCTTCTTCAAATGTTTGAGGCTCACTGGAAAATAACACTACTTCAGTGTTTTGTAAAGTTCTCAAATTGAGCGTGTTTTTCTTGGGGGGCTTTCGTCATCGTCGTCTTCTTGATTTGAAGGGGGAGTCAAATTTTCCTCGTCATTCTGAACCGCCGGAGAAGTTTGAGACGATGATGGATTGAAATAAGTTATTTGATCTGCTGATTTTACTTTCCAGTCCCAAGCTGCATTTTCATCAAAAATAACATCTCGCGACAATATGATTTTATTTGTTGTTGGGTCCAATAGACGATATCCTTTGGACTCTTCACTGTAGCCGATAAAGAGAAGCTTCTGACTTTTCTCGTCGAATTTCCCGCGGCCTGAGAAGGAATATGAGCAAAAGCCACACTTCCGAAGACCCGAAGATGATCGACTCTCGGCTTTTGGTCGTACCATGCCTCGTACGGAGTTTTATCTTGGACAGCTTTCGTAGGTGATCGGTTGAGTATATGGGCAGCCGAGTAGACTGCTTCGGCCCAATATTGGTTTGGAACGCCCTTCCCTTTCAACATGCTCCTAGCCATTTCAACAATTGTTCAATTTTTTCTTTCGGCGACACCATTTTGTTGTGGCGTTCGACTCACCGTGAGTTGTCTTTTAATTCCATTTTCTTTACAATATTCCAAGAATGGATTGTAGAGATATTCTCCTCCTCGATCTGTCCTTAGCGCCTTTATAAGAAGACCACTTTGTCTTTCGACAAGTGCCTTGAACCGGAGGAAGGTAGAGAACGGCTCCGACTTTTGACCGAGAAAATAAATCCATATCATCCGCGTATAATCATCGATGAAGAGAATAAAGTACCTCTTGTTTCCCGGTGTGGGCGTTTGCATCGGACCACATATATCCGAGTGAGTTAGCTCCAACGGTGCTTTGGTTCGCCAAGAAGTCTTTGGAAAAGGAAGCTTGTGCATTTTCCCGTAGATGCAACCTTCACGCACATGGCTCAACTTCTGAATATTAGGAAGTCCTATAACCATATTTTTCGCCTTCAAGAGATGAAGCGCCTCCTCATTTAGATGGCCGTACCGTAAGTGCCATAAGCGTGACAAATCTGAATTTTCTGCCTTCAGCGCATGGTTGTGGTTGAGCGGCATCGTAAGAGGAAATATTTTATTCTTCATTTTCATGTTTGCGACGACGACGTTCTTCTTCTTCTCAACAATTTGGCATTTCCCGTTATCAAAGTGCACCGAGAAATCCTTCTGAATAAGTTGGCCAACGCTGAGAAGGTTGTGAGATAGATTCGGCACGTAAAGCACGTCCGAAATGAACTTCCTTTCTCCGTTCCTCGTCTGAACAGCGATCGTTCCTTTTCATTCAGCGCTTCTTTGAGATCCGTCCCCGAGAATGATTTGAGAAGTGACGCTCGCGTTTAGATCAACAAAGAGATCACGGTTGCCCGTCATGTGGTTGCTGCACCGCTGTCTAAATACCACATACTCCTTGATTCGCCACCGTCACTTGAGTAGAAAAGGGTTTCTTCACTCGGCTGCTCGGAGAACTTTGCGTCTTCTTTTTCTTTAGATTTTTTATGCCAGCAATCCTTTTGCGAATGGTTCGGAATTTTGCATCTTTTGCATCTGAAGTAGCAATCTTTAGATTCATGGTTCGTCTTCTTGCAGATGATACACTTGGAAGATTGTTCACCGAATTTTGAGATGGCTTTCCTTTCCAATTTTTATTCTTCTGATTTTGGCAGCCCTTGGAGTACTCATTTCGGCTCACTTGTTTGGATTGGAAAGCTAGTTCGGTTGATTGATTGATCGATCGATTGATTCTTTGCTCATGCGCAAGAAGCGATCCCGTCAACTCGTATATGGTCATTTTGGATAAGTCATTCGACTCCTCAATGGCGGCAGCCACATGATCAAACTTTGGAGGAAGACATCGCAACACCTTCTCCACGACTCTTTTGTCTGAGATTTTGTCGCCACAACTTTTAATTTGGTTTACGATCTCCGTGGTCCGAGATGAGAAATCACGAACGGTCTCTCTTTCGTCCATCTTGAGATTATCAAAATCTCGCCATAGAGATTGTAGTTTCAAGGTGATTGTTTTTTTAGTTCCTTGAAGCTGTTGCTTCAAAATATTCCACGCATCTTTCGCCTTTTTAACACCAAAGATACGAGGAAAAATGGATCTTCCAATGCCTTGTTGAATATATCGTAGCACCATGGCATCCTTCTTATTCAACTCCTTTTGTGCTTTGATGGTTTCAGCGTCGTCTTCTTTGGTGGTTTTGGCGGTTTTGGCGGTTTCAACCTCATCTTCTTCGTCGGACTCGCTCTCGTCTTGGGTTGGTTCTTCGTTGTCGATCACTTCCCAAAGATCCAACGAGATAAAGAAGGTTTGCATTTGGCTACTCCAATAATCATAGTGATCCCCTTCGAAGATCGGCACTTGACTTGGAGAATATTGCAATAACGACGGTATTGACGTCATCGTGGCTCTGATACCAAAATTGTTGGATAATTTTACTTTGCAGAACTGATCTTGCGGAATAAGATGCAGTGGTGCTATTTACTGTTGAAATATTAGTGTGAGATTGTTATGGAGTATCGAATATGTTTCTAATTTTTACTACATATGATATGATGAATTACATGCACTATATATAGTGCTTAATACTTGAGAAAACAACAAACATGTAGTACAGATAAAGTGCTGACAACGAGCAACATGTCTTAGACTTTATCAAAAATCAGATCACTCTATGTCAAAAGTTCGATCCTTCCCTTGTCTACAAGCGTGTGCAATTTCCATTTTCCAAGGTTAAAGTCAACAAAATCCATTCCTTGTGCTCTAATAATCGATGAGTCATAGATGATAGCAAATAGGTTTTGTTCTCTTAATTTTCAAAGGTCAAGCAAGATGGCTAATTAATTTCATTTAACATATATACCACATTAGTTGGTGTATTATACCCCTAGTAACTAAGAACTAGAATATTACAAACTAGCCCAAAGTTAATAAAATACAAGCCAACTATGAAATACAATGAAATTGAACACTATTAAATATTCCTAACAATCTCCCCTTTGTATTCAATCTTCAATTCAGAGCGGGTTATCTTGGGTACATGGAGAATCTCTTGAGTACTAACAACCTCCCCTTGTTCCCCCTGCAAAGGCTGTCTCCTCTTCTTGTGAGCGTGGGTTGTGTTCTAAAATGTGCCAAGGCTCCTTCGAATTTGACGTTTTAAGTACATGTGGGCCCGGCTTCGTAGTGGTTCGCTCGGCGGAAATGGTGGGTGGTCCGACCTGTTTGTTTATACGTATCCCCTTCTCCCCCTCATGGCGATTCGTGTTAACGAGATCGGCATGCTTGTATAGGAGTCCAAGAAGGACACAAACGACAGGTCGGTGCGGGTAATAACCAGACAGTGCCACTAAGGCAATCCGTAAACACGAGTTCAGAGTTAAACTCGAGATGCGGCCTGTGAGGACAAGACCAGATATACCAGGGCAACTTAGGCATCCCGTTAACATCAACCTAGGAGCGTAGCTGATAGGCGATGACCTGAAACCGTTGTTGTTTTGATGTTGCAACGGCAGGACTTCCTTCCAATCTTGGAATCACATCTACGAGAGACGTGTCTATGGAAGTTATGATCTGGTCACGAAGTCCAGATAAGAAAAAGTGTATGTGTCCTAAAAATATAAAACATTTAGGTAGTGAGGACACTTAGACTCGATGTGTTCAAGAAAGTTCAGTGGTGTGGGGCTAACTACCACTTAATTCAATATCTCCCGCTTCGAAGTGAAGCGGTGATAGCATACATGGCTCCCCGTGATCTGATAAAATATCGGTCTTTTGGGAGATCGTTGAGTGGGTAGGGCTCGGTTGAGCACGCGCCGTTGGACCATATGAGGCGACTTCTACCCGGGAGCTAATAAAAATCAACTCTTGTACCTATATGGGATGGCCCGGATGTTCTGTGAGGTGAGGGATATGTGTATCGTCTGTTCTTCGGTCTTGTCAAGAATTGCCAAATATGTGGCTGATGGACTTGAAATCTTCACTAACACTCGGCTATATTCCGGGGTTAGGTTCAGTTTGGTCTAACTGAACCATGGGAACCTAGAATCCATGCATCCATCAATTTTGGTGAGTGTTGCTTCATCAGCAAGTCGGAGCAGGGCGGTTGAGATTATCTTCGTGTTTGCGTATTGATGTCACGCCTTTTGTAATTCTCGAACTCTTGAGGGTCGAGTTTTCAAGTGAAGTCCGTCTTGGGAGGTGGAAGCATCTGAGAGGGTTTTTCTTTCTTTTTCCCTTTTTTTGCTTTTCTTTTCCTCCTTTTTTATGTATACATATATATGAATTATCGTAACAGTAATAGATATAGGTATATGTATACGTATATGTATATGGGTTAAATGAAGTTTCTCCCCCTCAAATCGTGCACCTAAGGTGTACTCCCCCTGAAAATGTACTCTCCCCTCGTAAATATGGAGTTATACTCCCCCTCAAAGCATGCACGTTTAAACATGTAAGTTCTCTCCCAATTAAATAAGCATGAACGTATTTAATTATTTTCAGATCAGATGCAAACTAAAGAATTATTGTTCTTTAAAAATGCATTAGAATGTATGTTTTTCGCTATTAACACTTAAAATAGGTATTTTAACGATTCAGCTTATATGCTTACGTGTATGTTTGAGCTTGTAGTTCTTTAAGATATATGCATAGTTAAAATGTACCTATCATGGGGTATTAGACATTTCAGCTCCTATGCATGCAAAAATTTAACATTTAAAGTACATTTGAGTCATCCATGTTTATAATGTACCCTATTGTTTTCAAAGTAGGTATATTGTCTTTTCAGCTCAAGATGCATGCCAAGTTTCTTCTGGGATGCATATAGAATTTACCTACGTAGTTGCTCGCATCACTTACCAGTCGTGTATGTGGAGCAACCCAAGATACCATACACGCTGGGATGTTTGGCTGCCCTCGTCGCATACCAGTCATGAGTGTGGAGCAGCTCTCTTAGTACCTTCCCATGCTGGGAATCTGCAAAAACTTATCGGGACTTTGGTACCCATTTTTGGATGGGTCCTCCCTTATTAGCATAAAACGGTTTAAGCACATTTGGTTCAAATATTGATCCTAACTCATCCTTTACAGTCTTATTCAATTTGATTTGTGATTTAGGAGTCCAAGTTTGGTGAACCTTAGAGGGAAATGACCTATCAGCGCTAGTGAATGTATGTCTAGGTCTAGAAGATCTAAAGATTTTCTCCCTAGCCAGTCGCAGAACGCGTCTTTCAGACTTAGTCTGAACTGGATATTGCATGTAAGAATACGAGCATAAAGCATTATAAGTATCAGTAACAGGAGTACTAGTATTCCTACGACAATAATGCACGTCATTCACATTATAATGATAATTGTGCGGGCTTTGAGAAGTTCGCTTGCTTAAGCTTGGAACATCTTCTTTGCACGCTTCCCTTTCTCTTTTAAGTGAAATAGGAGTGGAAAATTCTTGATCATTTTCGACCTTAATTTTTTCTGTTTATTTTCCTTTCTCCTTCCTCTTTATTTGTTCCTTAGCTATTTTTAGCGCTTTGCTTTTACTTAACGTTTCAGCTTCAGTCAAAGTTGACTTAGAATGATTATTAGCAAAAACCTTCTCAGTTTTAAGAACAGGGATACTTCTTTTAGTTTTTGTTTTCTTTACCTGTTATGTGCAAGATGTATTATTTGACAAATCATTTGAAACAGATAAAGACGGGGAATTTTTGAGATATAAAATCTCCTTTAAAAGCTTTTCCTTTTCAGCGCCAAAACCTATCCTTTCAGAGTCCAAAGTATCTTGTAAATCTTTCAATTTACAAAGAGTCTCAGGAGTATCACATATAGTAGGTTTTTTATCATGTAAATTGATTTTCCCGATAGAAATTAAGTTAGAAGGAGAGTTTTTGTCTGTTGGACCTAAATTCGAAATATCAGTCTATAATCGTTTAATCGTAGAGTAAAGCATATGATGTTCCTCTAAGAAAGTCTCATATTTTGATGAGACTTCATTTCGCTCAGCTTTGCAAGAACGTAAACTATTACTCATCTCGCAGACCCTCTTTTCACTATCTTCTAACTTAGTTTCTAAGCTAATGATCTTAGACTTTGCAATGGTCAAATCTTCATTAGCATAGGCTAGGCTTTCTTGTTGCTTAAGCAACACGGAGTAATTATTAGCAAGTCTTGCTTCTAATTCCTCAATTTTCCTAGCTTGAGCATCCATTTTAATTAATATAATATTATTAATTAATTAATTTTTTTTGTTTAAAAAAATTGGCTTTTGGATGTCCTGTTTCGAAAAGTTTGGTTTACTTGAGAAGTATCGTGAAGTATCGAAGAAAGTCAGTGTCGAAAATTTTTGGTGTGCACCTAAAAATTTTGAGATAATTTCGAAACCTTCGTGAAAATGACCAAGACCTTTTCTATAATTGCCAATGATGTCCTAAGTTGATTGTTGGATATAAATGATCGTTGACACGTTTTGTGGATTTGCTTAATTTATTGTTTTTTACGAAAACGTCGTCTACACCGAAAATTTTGGACCCGAAAATTTTTTTTGACAAATTTCGAAATCAAAAGTTTATAAATGGTTGTGTCCGTCGAATTCAGAAAATTTCTCTATCAAATGATGTAAGAAAAAAAATTCAGTTTCGGGTACTATAGCAGTTTCGAGTATTGTTCATCGGGCGATTCTGTAGCGTTTCAGGCGACTATTTTTTTTAAATCTGTCCAATTTGGGGTGTTGACCAGTCGAGTTTTGGGTTGACCAGTCGAGTTTTGGGTTTGACCAGTCAAAATTGGATTAACCAGTCAAATTTCGGGTGTTGGCCAGTCAAATTTCGGGTTGACAAATCAAGTTTCGGGTTTGACCGGTCAGTTTCTCCCTAAATTGAATAAAAACGCCCGAAACTGAATAAAAACGCTCGAAACTGAATAAATTGGTACTGTAGTAGAATAGGGTACTGTAGCATCGGGCGATTTGTTCATCTACCCGATCCTGGACTGGAAAGTGACGAAAAACAGATCCGATTTCTACCCAAAACTCACCCAAATCAGCTGAAATGTTGGGTAATCACTTCAAATCACTCGAAAACAACCTAATTACCTCTTGAACTTGCAAAATCAGTAAAATCAACTCAAAACTCAAGAAATAGCAAAAATTCGAACCCAAAAAAAAATACCCAAAATTTCAGAAATCGTTCAAATCCGAACGTGTTTTGCTCTGATACCACTTGTTGGTCCCTATTCTATCCAACAACACTGACCTAGGACGATTTACCGCGCTATTGATGTAGATTTAAAAGCTTAGACGTGGGGTGTGTTTGTGAACGAAGGTGAAAGCTGTCAAAATAATTTTCTTACTATTCAACACACACGTAAGTCACACATACTACACCAAAAACACGCACCCTAATGAATTAGGGTTTGGGGTTTATATACCACATTAGTTGGTATATTATACCCCTAGTAACTAAGAACAAGAATATTACAAACTAGCCCAAAGTTAATTAAATACAAGCCAACTAAGATAAACACAATGAAATTGAACACTATAAAATATTCCTAACAATGTTTTTCTCTCTAGTATTTGTTGAGATGAGAGAAAAATGACCAAGTCCTTTTTCTTTCTTAGCCAAGCCCCCCCACTCTCTTTGCAAGTCAAGTGTCTTATTGCATGTAGTAAAATCCACGAACAATAGTTTACTATTTTCCTATAACAGTTGTCAAGCAAGTCAAGAGTGAGTCATTTGCCACCTCATGTTATGTGGCATTTCATGCAATTATACACATACATGTTCAATGACCAAGTCAACATGCACACTTTTAATTTATTCAGTTTCGGCCCATGAGGTTTCTAAATTCTCAATTTAGTCCCTTAATTTCAAGTAATATAATAATTAAATCCAATCTAATTATTTTAATTACAATTGAGCCTCACTTAGTTAATTAATTAAGCACTTAAGACAATCTTAAGTCCTAATTATTTTCGTGACCCTCACCGGAACTTAACTAAATCGTCGGCACTTCGTATCAACTATGCCACTACCTCAACGAATCTCATTTGTTAGGTTCCAGAGAATAGCCCGTCGTTTTCGTTCAAGTTCATTACCGTTTTAGCGTGACTCTCTAGGTCAGTCTCAACTGGCATGGGAGGAATCAACGAGTCCCGATATTCGCCTAGCCTATCCCGCGGTACCGGACAGATCCCAGTTGAGAACGAATTTTGATCTAACCGAAATCCGGGCAACCAACTATAGTGTATACATTTAAATACCTCTTACGCCTTTCATTTGCGTCCCGGTTAGGTGAGAGCCATGTAAATGTCAAACTCACTGACCTAACTTTATGTCATAATCGAGACCCAACCGATTATTTAAACTCCTCTCCGTATCTAATACGAGCGAGCTTTCCAAGCTTCGGCCGAAGGCTTTATAATCGTCGTTCTCCGATTACCTCATAGGACGTTAACCTATACGAATAGGCAGTGAATCCCGATAGTAGTCAAAGCCCGGCAATCACCTCGGTAAAGTCGGTTGCGTTTTGTTGCTGGCTCGTGTCCCATTTCCGAACACTTGCACCCCTAGCCAACTGGCGACAAACCTAAATCGTAAAAGTAAATTCGTCAGTGACCCTAACGGTCTGAGGCTGCTATAGTCATTCGTTCAATCATTGACAACATCCTAGTCATGTGATTGAGACGAATACGAGCCGAATGTCCGAATACGCTATCTCTCCGATCACCAATATCTCCATCATGACCCACAACCTCTCAGGTAATCGGTGACACTATCAATACTATGTGATCGTTAATGAATAAGTCATATTCGGATATCTAGTCACCCACCTAGAATTCTTAGACTTACGGACTTTTTACTTAGTGATGAGATTAAGGACCGCCCGGTGTCTCCTCTCTCGTCCCCACGAGAATCAGACGTCCAACTCAAACATTTGGGTGTTATTTATTTATCGCACCGCCGGATGCCAACCCGACTTTATATTCGATAAATAAATAATAAATGCCTTTATTATAACGAATATAATATTTACTACTTTATTTTGACAGTATATACAATTAAATTGTCTTGCGACCTATACATCATCGTGTGACCTATACTATTCCTAGTCCTCTTATGGCATTCCGAGGGCACACTCTCTCACAGCCTCCCACTTGCACTCGAATGCCATGTGCTGCACCTAATGCCAGTCACAATGGTGTCGTAGCCCCATCTTGTCCAGATGCTGTTCCATAACTGCCTGGGACAAGGGCTTCGTGAGTGGGTCTGCCACGTTTTCCACGGTGGCGATCTTCTGCACGGCGACCATCCCACTATCAACGAACTCACGTAGTACGTGATATTTTCTCTCGATATGTTTGGACTTGCTGTGAGATCGTGGTTCCTTTGCTTGCGCGACTGCACCGCTATTATCGCACCAAAGTGTAAGCGATCTGTCTGCAACTGGTACCACAGTAAGTTCCTCCAAAAACTTTTTCATCCAAGCAGCTTCTTTAGCTGCCTCTGAGGCTCTATGTATTCTGCCTCACACGTGGAATCGGCACTTGTGCTTTGCTTGGAGCTTCTCCAAGACACTGCCCCACCGTTGAGCACGAATACAAAATCTGAAGTAGATTTTCGGTCATCCACGTGCGACTGGAAGTCCGAATCGGTGTAACCTTCTACTTCTAGTCCCGCTCCTCCATAGACCAGCGTTAAGTCTTTAGTCCTTCTAACCACGCTCACAGCATAGGCAACGTCCGGTCGTATACACAACATCGCGTACAGTAGACTACCGACTGCAGACGCATAGGTATCCCATTCATCCGTCGCCCGTCTTCCTCACTTTGAGGTGACATTGATTTCGACAAATGGACCCCATGTCGCATAGGTAAGAACCCTCTCTTAGAGTCATCCATTCTGAATTTCTTCAAGATTTTCTCTAAGTAAAGGGCCTCAGATAAGCCGATCATTCTGTTCGCTCGATCCCTAAACAAGCGAATACCGAGTATATACGTCGCTTTTCCCGGATCTTTCATGGAGAATTCGGTTCAAAGCCACGCTTTCACTGACGAGAGCATCTCGATGTCGTTCCCTATCAAAAGGATATCATCCACGTACAATATAAGGAAGGACACCATACTCCCACTGCTCTTTCTGTAGACACATGGCTCATCTACGTTTTTCTCAAATCCGAATCGAACTGCTTCATCGAAATGTAGGTTCCAGCTGTGAGTGGCCTGTTTCAGTCCGAAAATGGACCGATTCAGTTTGCACACTTTGTGAGCATCTGCATGCGACTCAAAACCTTTTGGCTGCTCCATATAGATCTCCTCCTTGAGGAATCCATTAAGGAACGCCGTTTTGATGTCCATCTGCCAAATCTCATAATCATAGTGCACAGCTATTGCGAGCATTATGCGGATAGACTTGATCATGGCTACAGGCCAGAAAGTCTCCTCATAGTCGACTCCCTCCTTTTGGTGATAGCCCTTGGCAACCAACTTGACCTTGTATGTCTCAGCTTGTCTGTCAGATCCAATCTTTCTCTTGTATATCCATTTACAACCAATTGCTCTAAAACCGCTCGGTAGGTCTACAAGAGTCCAGACTTTGTTTGAGTACATTGAGTCTATCTCAGCCCGCATAGCTTCAATCCATCTCGTTTAGTCAACATCGGATATAGCTTGATCGAAAGTAGCGGGATCTTCTCTTAGAACTCCCCTAGTCGCAACATAATCGTGTTCGACGTGTGACATGCCATACCGCTGGGGTTGGTGTGGCACCCTTTCTGATCGTCGCAAGACTGGTTCGCTCGGACCATCCGATTCCGAATCCTGTGAGGGCGTTTCAGTCGACTGCTCCTCGAGAGTGACCTTTCGGACAACGCTACAATCTCGAATGAACTCTTCCTCGAGAAAGTGTGCATGTAGGCCCACAAAGATCCTCTAATCATCGTGAAAATAGAATAGGTACCCCATTAAGTCTTCAGGGTAACCTATGAAACGTCCTTTCATTGACCTAGACTCCAGTTCATCTGTTTTCAACTTTTTAACATAGGCGGGGCAACCCAAATCCTAATATGTGATAAGCTGGGTAAACGACCAGTCCATATCTCATACAGAATGCTGTTAACAGACTTTGAGGGACACCAGTTTATGGTATACACCGCTGTCAAAAGCGTGTATCCCCATAATGACATTGGTAAACGTATGTTTTTTTCTATCTATTTGTTGAGATGAGAGAAAAATGACCAAGTCCTTTTCTTTCTTAGCCAAGCCCCCTCACTCTCTTTGCAAGTCAAGTGTCTTATTGCATGTAGTAAAAATCCACTAGCAATAGTTTACTATGTTTCTATAACACTTGTCAAGCAAGTCAAGAGTGAGTCATTTGCCACCTCATGTTATGTGGCATATCATGCAATTATACACATGTTCAGTGACCAAGTCAACATGCAAACTTTTAATTTATTCCGTTTCGGCCCATGAGGTTTCTAATTCTCAATTTAGTCCCTTAATTTCAAGTAATAAAATAATTAAATCCAATCTAATTATTTTAATTACAATTGAGCCTCACTTAGTTAATTAATTAAGCACTTAAGACAATCTTAAGTCCTAATTATTTCCGTGACCCTCACCGGAACTTAACTTAAATCGTCGACACCTCGTATCAACTATGCCACTACCTCAACGAATCTCATTCGTTAGGTTCCAGAGAAAAGCCCGCCGTTTTCGTTCAATTTCATTACCGTTTTTAAGCGCGATTCTCTAGGTCCGTCTCAACTGGCCTGGGAGGAATCCACGAGTCCCAGTATTCGCCTAGCCTATCCCGCGGCACCGACAGATCTCAGTTGAGAACGAATTTTGATCTAATCGAAATTCGGGCGAACCGACTATAGTGTATACATTAAATACCTCTTACGCCTTTCATTTGCGTCCCGGTTAGGTGAGAGCCATGTAAATGTCAAACTCACTGACCTAACTTTATGTCATAATCGAGACCCAACCGCTTATTTAAACTCCGCTCCGTATCTAATACGAGCGAGCTTTCCAAGCTTCGGCCGAAGGCTTTATAATCGTCGTTCTCCGATTACCTCATAGGACGTTAACCTATACGATATATGCAGTGAATCCCGATAGCAGTCAAAGTCCGGCAATAACCTCCGTAAAGTCGGTTGCATTTCGTTGCTGGCCCATGTCCCATTTCCGAACACTTGCAGGCCTAGCCAACTAGCGACAAACCTAAATCGCAAAAGTAAATCCGTCAGTGACCCTATCGATCTGAGGCTGCTATAGTCATTCAATCATTGACAATATCCTAGTTTCGTGATTGAGACGAATACGAGCCGAATGTCCGAATACCCAATCTCTCCTATCACCAATATCTCCATCACGACCCATAACCTCTCAGCTAATCGGTGACACTATCGATACTATGTGGTCGTCAATGAATAAGTCATATTCGGATATCTACCCACCTAGAGTCCTTAGACTTACGGACTTTTTATTTACTGATGAGATTAAGGACCGCCCGACGTCTTCTCTCTCGTCCCCACGAGAATATGACGTCCAACTCAAACATTTGGGTGTTATTTATTTATCGCACCGCCGGATGCCAACCAGACTTTATATTCGATAAATAAATAATAATGCCTTATTATAACGATATAACATTCACTACTTATTTGACAGTATATACAATTAAATTGTCTAGCGACCTATACATCATCGTGTGCCCTATACTATTCCTAGTCCTCGTATGGCATTCCGAGGGCACACTCCCTAACATAGGGTTAGCCGTTAGCACCCTGGCTGAGTCAGGGCGGCCCTCGTCAACAGAAGTTCGTGGGACATTAGTTTCCGTGGGTCTTCCGACCTCTCATTGCGACACATCTTTAGTAGATGGTGCTCGGGTCGTTAAGGCCTCATTGAGGAGATGGGCTTGAGTGGAACTTTCAATGGGGCCACTTCCCGTTGGCACACGTATAGGACTAGGTCCTCTACGGTGGCTCTCGCATGGTGAGCTGCTGAGGTCATCATCGTCCATGAGACTTTCGTCCAATCCTTGAAGAGCTTCAATTTGCTCTTCTATGGGCGTTGAGGCCTGTAATACAGGCTGAGACTCGGACTGTGTGGTGGGAATAGTGATATCTTCTGTGGAGTGGACACAGGAGCTGAGGTGTGTGTGATTTGGGGAGGGTCTGAGGATGTTGAGACACTTGCCTGTTGGGAGGCAAGTGAATGGTCTGGTTCAGGTGGTGTTTGCACCGTTGGGACGGTTTCGGCGTCTTCTATCCTAGGGGGTGACCCGACCTGTTCTGACTGAGGGACTTCAGACGTTGTTTCTTCCGGAACGACTGTTTGCTGTCGTTCAATCTATTCAGGCTACGGTGGTTGCTCAAGTGGTTGTTCAGGAATTGTTTCTTGAGGGGTAGGCTGAGGTTCCTGAGGGGCGGTTTCGATATATGTGGTTGCTCTCTGTTCGATGGTGTCTCTCTCACTCTCACTAACCCCTAGGTTAGACTCAGGTGGGTTGTCCTGAGTCGTTGGGTGGGGAACGTTGTATTTTTGGCAGTAGGCTTCTATGTGGTCTGGGTTTGCTAGGACTAGTAACTCGCGAGGGATGAGCATAGATACGCGCGAGTAGTTTCTATCGCTCTTTCCTTTCTGGATAAATTTGAGTTTGCGCAGTGTGTAGTTTTCTTCTTCAGGTTGTGGTGGTATTCCAGATGTTGTTGACATAAAATGGTGGATAAGTAGGGAGAACCACCGGGGATAGGGCAGGTTCTGTGTCTTCTTCGATTTTGGCTTCGATCTCTGGTGGAGCTGATGGTCCAGGTCTAGTGTGATCAGCTTTGCGTAGTCATAATTTTTTCTGAAGACGATTCCGTGGAAGATCCGAAGAATCGTGAGGTTGCATCTGTCCTAGCCTGAGTGCTTCGGTGAGAACCACTTGTTGACAATTGCAAAGAGAGTCCGTCATGGATGTGGAATCTTGGATTGCTGAAAATGGGAGACAAAGTCGAGTGAAACGTAGTAATCCATTTTGAGCATATTTGCAATGAGCTCGTCTTCGGATGCCTCAGGTTCACATTCAGGGTGATTAGGCAGTCCGAGGATGCTTCGGATGAACTCTTTGGTAATTTGGACAGTCTCATCTGCAATCTTGGCCTCGTAGAAGATGTTGTTGTCCTGTGCGATTTTTGTCGTCATTGTTCCCCAAAACTGTTGAAGATAAGCAGTGGGGACTTGGACGGATGCCGAGAAGGCATATCAAAGATGATGGTTTCTCACAATAGATGGGATGATCTCTTCTTGACATTTCAAGGTGCGCAGGTCAAGTCGATAATTATTGTCCCTGATCACGATCCACTTTGAGGTTGCATACACATGATCCACCGGTGTTGTCATTTTTTTTATTCACCGGGAAATCCTGCCTGAACTGCAACACGAGAGACAACGAAATTATACTATGCGAAATTGTGTTATAAATAGTGTGGGCTAATATTTAATTTCGGGTAAAAAATGAGAAAGAGTTCGGCCCATCAATATTTTGCCCAAAATGTGGTTAGAAGATTTTGTCGAATTTTTCTAAGTGTGGTTCACGAATCTGTGGAAATATCAAATCTGTGGAAATATCGGTTTAGAATTTGTACGAAGTGAGTTTCGCGAATCTATTTTGAAAATTGAGTTAACTTAGTTCACGAACTTGACTTAGTCAATCTGACGTCCTGAAATTTTCGGTTCGCGAATCTTTCTATGTATGTTTCGCGAATCTGTTTGAAAGTTTTGAAAATCGCAATTCGCGAATTGACTTGGTCAATTTTGAAGTCGTGAAATGTTCAGTTCGCAATACTTGATTTTAAAAGGTTTCACGAATTACACATTACGAACTCGATAATTTGCGAATTGTCCAGCGTTCAACCTCAGATCGCGAATTCCATCTTGCAAACACGGAGATTCGCGAACTAGAATTCGGGAAACTGACTAAGTGAAAGAAGTCAAAAATTGTAATTCGCGAAAATAACAATTCGCGAATTGACAAGTCAGTGACTAATTGGTTTCGCAAAACACATTTTCAATTCGCGAAATAGGATTTGAAAGATCAAAAAGTAATTTCCTAAGAAACCTAAACACACTCTTAAAGCACACAAACCCAAGAACCGAAATCTAAAGTAACCAATGACGACAAATATTCAAGAATAACTGAAGAATCGAATGCCCTAAACAGAAAGATGAACTAATTTCTCCAAAATCAGCACGAGAAGTCCTGTTCGCTAGAATAATCGAACCTGTAAAATTCGAACAGTGCAGATCAAGGTTAGAGATTGTTATTCTTACCCCTACGAAGTCGTTGAGTGTGTGAGAGTGTTTTAGGGACGATGAAGCACAGTTAGTGTGAAAGCTGGGAAGAACGATAAGTGTTGCGAAGCGATTCGCGAGGAGACAGTGAGAATTTTGGGAAATTTTACGAGTTGAGTTCACAAAGAATGTGTATTTCGCGAATTAGAATAAGGTTGAGTGAATTTTGCGGGCCGAGAGATTGAAGATTGAATTTGGAGCCGCGAAATAGAGTGAAGGCCCACAGAGGATTCACGAAATCAGTTTAGTTCGCATATCGGATAGTTTGCGAATTGGAAGCTCTGAGTTTGCAAAATAGTACTTTGACTAGTCAGAGTTTGAGAGGATTCGCCGAACTAAGTTTAAAACGGAGGTGTATTTCACGAATCAGGGATTGTAACACGGAGGTGTATTTCGCGAAATAAATATTAGTTCGCGAATTGAAACTGAGTAGATAAAAGGAACTTTGTGGGTCTGTGGATTTGGGTCGCAAAATGAAGATAAGCCCATTGCGAAGTTCACGATATTAAGATCCGAACTGGTTGGGAATTTGAGTTCGTGAAATGAATTCGCGAATACTGATAACAATGTTTTAGAAGTGAAACGAGGGACTTTCTACTAATCTCAAACATACAAAATTTAATACGCCCTATACCACCAATTCGACTCTATCGACTATACAAAATCAAATCTACGGGTTTTTCAAAATCGATATGTCTGAAGCAAAATCCGAGAGTCGACAAAGGAAATATCGCTTTCTTTCGCGGCGATGAACCCTCTAAGTCAAAAATTCGCCTGTATCATTAATTATGTTGGTTGGAGCGATAGCGATGTTATTGTTCAGATTATGCCTATAAATAGACAAGACTCGAATCAATACCACAATACTCTAAATATACGGATTACTCAACTTTCACATTCTCAGCTTTCTCGCTGACATAGATGGACTGGTTGCAGCAGCAGGTATACGAAACTGAGGAACATGCGGAGTTAAGGGGTAATTTTGACCGCAATATAGATAAACTGACATTTCTTATTTTTCTTCTCTTGTGCTTATTCGTCGACTTACTAGCTATTATGTTCTGGCTCTCACAGGACGTGCTAGCTTTTGAGCTTTTGTTTGTGTTTTGAGTATATTGAGAGTTCATGAACTCGTTGAGAATGTTTTGAGAGCTGTTTTAAGAGTGTTTTGTAAGCTTATCCTATTTGTATTATGTATTTTGAGATTGTTTTCGCATTTCTGAGAGACTCGTGTAACTTTGAAAGATCAATTAAGCAAAAAATTATTACTCCCCCTCAATGTTTTGAAATTTGGAATAGTTACCCCAAACTCCCCCTAAATACTATGCCTATCGAGAATCTTAAAACATTTGATAAATCACTTATTCTCCCTCGATGCATGGATATGGCATTTCTCCCCCTCGATGTATCGCCATCAGCATTGAGTCTACATCTCCTTAATTAAAAAACAAAACTTGGAAACATTTATTTGTGAAATTAAAACTAAAATCTGGAGCCTAAATAAAATTAATAACAAAGAGACATGCACAGAATTAAAAAAAGAGCATATCATATAGACAAGGAATGAACCGTAGGGAAGCATAATCGAAATTAGAGATTGAGATTCAACATCCCAGTTTTGCCACTACGAATTGGAATCGTTTCTCATCCAATGATTTTGTAAACAGATCGGCTAGTTGAATCTCCGTATTGACAAAATACATTTCTATTATGCCTCTTTATACTTGGTCCTTTATGAAATGATAGCGTAGGTCTTGTGCTTTGTGCGTGAATGGTGAACAGGATTGCAAGTAATTGCCATGGCAATTTTGGAATCACAATAAATAGAAATTTTATTGAATCAAACCCGTAGTCTCATAGTTGGGTTCTTATCCACAAAATTTGTGAGCAACAACTAGTAGCAGCAACGTGCTTCTGCCGCAGAAGTTGACACAATTTTGTTTCTTAGAAGCCCAACAGATGAGTTTATCTCCAAGGAATTGAATATTGCCTGATGTGCTTTTCCTGTCGAGTCTCCAGCCAGCGAAATCTGCATCAGAATACCCTATTAGTTTCATGCCGGAGTTTTTAGGATACCAAAGTCCTAGGTCTGAAGTTCCTTTTAGATACTTTAGTATTCTCTTGACAGCATGAAGATGCGACTCCTTAGGATTAGCTTGGAATCGAGCGCACAGACATGTGGAAAATAAAATATCTGGTCGGCTGGCAGTGAGATAGAGCAGAGAACCAATAATTCCTCTATAATGGGTAGCATCTAGAGGTTCGCCCAAGTGATCTGCGTCAAGTGTGCACGAGGTCGACATTGGAGTACTTGAAGATTTGCCCTTGTCTATTCCATATTTTTTGGGAATGTCGTGGATATACTTGGACTGATTGATAAAAATACCATCTTGAAGTTACTTGATTTGCAATCCAAGGAAGAATGACATCTCTCCCATCATGCTCATTTCAAATTGTGACTTCATTAGAGTGCTAAATTCAACACAGTTCACGATTGGTAGAGCCAAAAATGATGTCATCCACGTAGACCTGTACAAGCATGATATCGGACCCATATTTCTTGACGAACACCGTGGTATCAATTTTCCCTTTTATGAAGCCTGAGGAGATAAGGAAGTCGGATAACACCTCGTACCAGGCCCTCAGAGCTTGTTTAAACCCGCAAAATGCCTTGTCGAGTTTATATAGGAAGTGTGGATGTTGTGTATTGAGAAATCCGTCTGGCTGAGAGACATTCACTTTTTCCTTCAAAATCCCATTCAAGAAGGCAGTCTTGACGTCCATTTGATAGACAGTAAAATTTTGTGTGCTGCATATGCTAGGAGTAATCCGATTGCTTCAATTCGTGCTACAGGGGCAAAAGTCTCATCGTAGTCAATTCCTTCTTTCTAATTGTCCCCCTTAGCTACAAGCCTAGCCTTGTTACGGATTACCACAACATCCTCGTCTTTCTCATTTTTAAATACCCATTTTGTTCCAATCACTGTCTTGCCTTTAGGACGAGGGACAGCCAGACTTTGAGACGCTCGAACTGATTAATTTCTTCTTGCATAGAAATTATCCAGTTCGAGTCACGTAGTGCATCTATTACTCTTGTAGGTTCTATTTGGCTCAAGAAACAAGTAAAATTACACTCATTTGATATCGAACCTCTAAGCTTTAATCCTGTTGTGGGGTCTCCTATCATTTGATCTGTAGGATGACTTCTAATCCATTTGTTTTCGTGCGGTAAAGTAGCTTCATCCATTTCTGATCCCTCATTAAGTGTGTACTCGATCCCAGCGGCAGTAGTGTTGCTAGTGGAAGTCGATGAGTTATCTGCCGATGCTACAGGAACCGAGTTATCGGTGTCTGAGGGTGGAACTGTTTGTTTCGGAATGGGGGCTGATTCAGAAGATGATGGACTAGGACTGGGATCTGTATCAGGAAAGGGATCGTTAGTTGTCCTGTTTTGGTTTGTAGAGAAGTACAAGTGTTCAAAAGTTGATCCAGATCAATTTCCTCTAGTTGTTGACTGAGACGTGTTAGGTCGCAGTGTCTTGAGTTATCAGCTGCATGTTGTCGGTGCTGTTCCAACTTTTCTTGTCGGACCCTGGTTCTGAACGGTCCTGTTCAAAAGCTCCACTTGAGGACTCTTCTAATTCCATACGTGGGTGAGTAGAACCTAGAGATGTTGGTTCAAGTCCTGAGTTGCTTTGTCGAGAATTAACTTGTAGACCCTCATCGAAAGTGACATTTACACTTTCAATGATCGTTCGCCTGTCACGACGATAAACTCGATATGCTTTAGATTGCGCAGAGTAGCCCACAAAAATTCCTTCTGTAGCATTTGGATCTAGCTTAGATTTGTCTTCGGTCGTTGGGGACGAAGCATTTGCATCCAAAAATCCTCAAGTGGGCAATGTTGGTAATCTTTCATTAATTAGTCATAAGGCGACTTTCCAAATCTTAGATGAATATTTGTTCGATTATGAGTATAACACGCAGTGTTCATTGCTTCTGCCCAAAGAAAGTGAGGTAGAGATGATTGAATGAGCATTGTCCGGGCAGCTTCTACAAGTGTTCGATTTCGTCTTTCGAAAACCCCATTCTGCTGAGGAGTGTGAACAGTAGAGAATTGTTGAGTAATCCCTAGAGATTCGTAAGTCACTGAGAAGTTGATTCTTGAATTCTGTTCCATTGTTAGATCGAATTACTTTAACACTGTGCTGTAGCAAATTTTGTGTTGTCCTGATGAGATTTGGAATGTGTTCAACTATCTCTGATTTTGCCCGTAAGAATCGGACCCAAGTTAGCGTGAGTAGTCATCGACAATGACCATCATATATCGCTTCCCACTGATGCTATCTATTCGCGTCGGTCCACATAGATCTATGTGTAATAGCTCCAGTGGATGTTGAGTCGATGCTGTGTGTTTTGTACGATGAGACGTCTTTTTCATTTTTCCTCTCTCACAAGCTGAGCTCAGATGCTCCTTCTGGTATTTCAGTGGTGGAAGTCCAATGGCAAGTTTGTTGGTTGATAGCTTGTTGAGTGTCTTGAAATTAGGATGAGATAGCCGCTGGTGCCATAAGTTATTCTGGACTGATGTTGCTTTGGAGATCAAACAGATATTTGTCTTTGCATTGATAGTCCTAATGTCGATGGTGTACAGATTTATTTTGTGAGTTCCAGTGAGAAGTTCTTCACCATTGGCATTGCGGATTTTGCATGTCCTTTTTTGAAACACAACTTGGAGTCCAATGTCACTGAATTGTTCTATTGATAAGAGACTGTGTGTCAACCCAACATAAGAAACTTCCTTGATTGTGAGTCGATTGCATATAAGATCGCCATAACCAAGAATTCTGGCTCCATTGCTATTACCAAAGCGTACCAGTCCACCCGGCCTATCAAAGTAGTTGCTCAGCAGCTCCTTTTTTCCAGTCATGTGTGTGGAGCAACCGGAATCTAAGCACCACACATGAGGGTCCTACAAAATTAAAACTAGAGGGTTTTAGGTACCCATTTAAAAATGGGTCCACCTCTGTTGTGTTTGTTAGTCCATTTAGACTCTCTACCTACCCTAGATTTTTCTTTGTTAGTGGACGACACAGAGCCACTAATTGTTTCTAAGGCTAGCATTTGGGTTTCCTCAGTCTTAAGCTTTGGAACCCAATTTTGCACTAGCGAAGGTCTCTTGGTCTTAGTCTTAGAGACGAGTTTTGGAGTCTTAGCTAGTATTGAAGGTGCCTTGGTAGTTTTTGCTTTTTATCGTTTCTTTTTCTTTAAAGTTGTATCTTTCGGAATTGTTGTGTAAGTTTGTCTGTAAAAATGATCATGCATGGAAAATTTAGTTTTTGATTTAGGAGATGAGTTTTGCGATACATATCGAAATAAAGATGGTACATAAGTTTTTGAAGGAAAATAATCAATAACAAAAGATGCTTAGAATCGCGGGTCTCCTTCAAAATATCTTCCTTTCTAACCCATACTTGACTTTTCAATGGCTCTTTTGTGGGTCCTGAAAATTTCAAGGCATTAGTGCAAGAGATTTTGTCATGCGAAATAACGGTATAAGAAAGTGAGTGTAATCGTAATTTTTCTTTTAGTGAAGATATTTCCTCTAGAAGTTTCTGCCTTTCTTCATCGAAGGACTTTCTCTCTCTTTCGAGAGTGGAGTGTAGATCACTAATTTTCTTTATGCGGTCAGGCATATACCCTGCTGCATACTTAGTCAGTGGTGCCTCACTCGTTGAATCTTCTGAGGTGTTTCCTTCACTAGGACGAGGAATGACTCAAATTCAGTTATTGCACAACATTTTCTTTCTTTGTAGCTTTCTTTCAATAGGGTATAATCGAATGACATTTCAGCCTTCTCATGTTTCTCATCCTCCTCGGATTCACCGATGAAGGGCATGAGTTCATTCACACAACCTAATCGCATGTATTCTATATCATATAGATATGGTACTTTGTTTATGCCTTTCTTTAACATTCATGGATTTTCAAAACCAAGCCCCTTATGAGGATTGTAGAAATCTATGTTGGCTGGGTTGTTATTGTTTGTTCTGACTGATCTCGTCGGGTTAAGATTACTCCAATTTTTTTATTTTGGAGTACAGTCTTTCCCGTTCCTTACAGAGTAAGTCATATTTTGCTGTCGCGTCCATTGTCTGATCTCTATGAGATCTCATTTCTTTTTCTAAATCCTTGGCTTTAGCTTCGGATTTTAGAACTTGTGCTTCTAACTTAAGAAACTTTCTCATTTGCTACAATTACACGATTTTTCTCACATGCATAATCATATCCAAATTTATCTAACACTCCTAAATCCTTTTCTAAGTCATCTTCTAGTTCTTTGATTTTTCATTTTCCCAGTTTGTCAGATTTATATAAAGATAAAAATTCATTTTTCATCTTAAGTAAGGAGTCATAATCTGCTTTGCTTACCTCAACCATATCGGAGTTGTTGGCGATCTCCCTTTCTGAGTCACTTTCTTCAGCTTCAGCTACATCTTCTTCGTCGTCCAACCTAGCCATCAGATTCTCTTCCTCACTGTCTGAGGTGTCCTCAAGCCAAAAATCCTGTTCGGCCATTAAGACCATCCCTTCTCCTTCTGCTCGGACAATTGAACCTTTGTTCGATAATTGTTTTTTTGGTAGAATGATTATATTCATTTACCACAAAGCACAATACACGATTTTTCACTTGTCCACCAAACTAGAACAAATCAAAGTAATGGAACTGACTGAAAACACACATGATCAAATATAGCAAACCCCATGCTGTTGGGCCTGGGGAAAAGAGCCCTTATTCTACACTTCATCTCTTGCGTAATTTCATGAGCCAATTGTTCCACCGAGCAAGCTCCCAAATCATGGACTCTTCTGTTTCTCTCCTTCTATATGTGATACATCACCTAAGCAAAGCATGCTATACTGGTGCGGACTTGAATCTGTTTTCCCCCCCATATGCAAGAACCAGTTGGTTAGATCATCAAATGTTAGGAGGGAGACGTTCAACTGGAGCCATCCAGCAATTCTCAATATCAGCTGCTGGCTAAACTGACAAGCCAAGAAAAGATGCTCAATAGTTTCATCAACTTCTCCACACAGCCGACAGGCTGTATATGTAATTACCATGCCCCAAGTAACTAATCTGTCGAGTGTAAGCAGTCTTTTTTGCACCATAAGCCACATCATGAATGAGTGCTTAGGAACATTGTATCTATTCCAAATAGCCTTGCTCAGATAGAAAATTGGCAAGTCTCTTTTAAGCCATTTATAACCAGAGCTAACCGAGTATTTGCCATCTTTAGCTGGTGCCCAGTTTCTCCCCACATAGCCGTCACGAAATCTCTCCTTAATCCTATGCAACCTCTTCCAATGCCAGTTAGAATTCGTTGCTGGACAGTAATCCCAAAAGCTGGCACCCTTCAAATAGATAGAATTAATCCATTTAATCCACAGAGAAGCAATGTCCAATGTGATATCCATATCTGTTTACCAGCCAATGCAATGTTCCAAGTATCACAGTCTCTAAGATTTAAACCCCCTTGTCTTTTTGGTCGACAGACCTGATCCCTGCTAACAAGATCCATGCACTTGCCACTTCTTTTCTGCCCCCACAGAAACTCCTTACAAACTGTATCAATCTCTTCAGAAACTGCTTTGGGAAGTAGGAATATGGATCCCCAGAACCCATGGGTAGCTAGGAGAATCGAGCTGATCAAACAGACTTTCTGCATAGGAGAGATTTCTTGAAGACCAACATCTAATCCTAGCAGTAATCTTCTCTACTAGAGCTTGGCAATCATTCCTACTCCATTAGGTGGGAGATATTGGCACACCAAGGTATCTCATAAGGTACCTCCCAAATTGAAAGCCAGTGAGCTGCAGTATTTGGTCTCTGAGGATAAGGGAAATACCAGCAAGGAAAATATTGGATTTCTGACTGTTGGCCTCTAATCCAGTAGCAAGTCGAAAATGCTCCAATTCCTCCTTGATCACTCGGACTACCCCAAGTTTTCCTTTACAAAATAGCATTAAGTCATCAGCAAAGCACAAATTTACCAATTTGATTTGTTTGCACAGCGGATGAAATCTAAACTGGGGGTCTTTGGAGGCCAACTGGAGCTTCCTGGTGAGATATTCCATCGACATCACAAAAGTAGAGGGTTAATTGGATCCCTTTGTCTGATGCCACTAGCCGCTTTAAGATAGCCAGTCTGAAATCCATTTGACTGCAATGCAATAGGAAACAGATTGGACACATTTCATGATCCAAGAAATGAACTTACTTGGAAACTTCAACAGACTAAGCCATTTTCTGAGAAATCCCCAATCCAAAGCATCATAAGCCTTTTTTATGTCTACTTTCATAAGAACCCTCACTGAGGCACTCTTTCTATTGTATGGTCGAAGTAGATCCTGGCACAACAGAATATTGTGAACTATGGATCTTCCCTCCACATAGGCATTATGGTTAGCATGAATAAGTTTGGGCAGCAGAGGTTTGAGTCTAGTACATAACAGCTAAGACATACATTTGTAAACTGTGCTACAACAAGCAATAGGTCGAAATTCCTGAGCTGAACTTTGATTAGCAGTCTTAGGAATGAGACAGAGTACAGTTTTATTCAAGTTTGGGTATAACTTGTCCGTATTGAAAAATTCCAAGATGGCTTCCGTAACTTACTTACCAACTGCATCCCATGCATGGTTGAAGAAGCCACTGTTATAACCATCAGGCCCTGGAGCAGTATCCTCACGAATGGACTTCATCACTTCTTGGATGGCATGTTGGTCAAATGGTTGGATAAGTGACAGCTGGTCCTCAAGGCTGAGGGTATACCCTCCGTTCAGAGCTGCTTGGTCAATATTCTGCAAGCCATGTCTTTCTTTCCAAGCATATCCTTATAGTATTCCACAAAGTGTCTTTGGATATCCTCCTGTATCACAATAGGATTCCCATTCCTATCTACTATAGAGAGTATTCTGTTCCTATAGGACCTCACCTTGAGCACAGCATGGAAATAGGCCGTGTTCTGATCACCTTCTTTCAGCCACCTGGTCTTAGCTTTCTGCTGAAGGAACTACACATTTACTTCACTCAGGAAATGTATATTCTAGCCTGATCTTGCTTCCTTCTCCAACAAGGCTGCATTCATAGGATCTGTATGGAGGTTTAATTGGCATTCCTCTAACTGGCTTTTGATTCTCACAACTATGTTGGCAAAGGTGCTTTGTTTAAAGCTTTGAGAGGACCTCGAAGGGCCAACAGGTTACTATAGAGAGTATTTATACTTGACCCTTTCTGTCTAGACCAATGCAGGTCCACAGTGTTATGAAAATCAGGGGTCATACACCACATATTAAAGAATTTGAAAGGCTTCATCTGAACAGCTTTGGCTCCAAAATCCCTCAGCAAATAGGTGTATGGTCAGACACACCTTCCTGCGGATAGAAAGCCACATAGTCATTGAATCTGGAGATCCAAGCCATGTTAGCTAAAGCCCAATCTATTCTGCGCCAAATCCTCTTATCTTGCATCTGTTTATTTGACCAAGTGAAATGGCAGCAATTTCGTCTGATTTCCTCCAGCTGACAGTATTGAAGGAAGGGATTAAATCCAGCAAACTCATTGGAGTTGGATAGAAGCACCTCCCAACCTGTCCTCAAAGCCTCTAATGTTGTTAAATATCCCCATACCAGGCAAGGGTCCTTCATAGTCACACCAATCTATATAATGCTCTCCCATAGTTCCTCTCTAGCAGAAGAGTCATTATGCCCATAAACACATGTAATGTAAGACACCAACATATTATTCTTCAATAGTCTAAAATGCATGAGTTGTTCAGACTTAGAAAGCAATTCCACTTCAATTCCTCCTCTCCACAGAAGCACAAGCCTACCATTAGGATGATGACTCAAATTATGGTTGTAGTCCCAGCCACATAATGTCTTGTTCAACACCCCCTCCATGTGATCTCCCTTGAGTTTGGTTTCCAAAAGGCAAATCAAGTTGATGTTGTGTTTATTGCAGAAGAGAGAGATCTCTCTCTGCTTGACAGGGCCATTAAGGCCCCTAACATTCCATATGGCTGCTTTATCCATGACCTCGGCCATGGACCCTCTGTTTGGAAGGAGTACACCATGGACCATGCTTCTTCCCATACTCCTCATGTTGTACTATATCTGCCCAAGAATTATCAGCTGACCCCCTATCCTCACTGGGGTCAAGGGAAGGTTGTATCTGAGAAATTATTGGATTACCTACCACTCCCTTATCCCCAGGCTGAACAGGAGGAGTTAAACCCTATGACACCACTGGATTCCCATCCCTAGCAAGTGACAGGGGAGGCTGACCCACTGTATTTGTGGCCACTGATGGTATTGAAGTACCTACACTGGGAGCAGACTGCTGAGGATGCCAGGTCTGCTTAAGCCCCTTCCTACATACATTCTCTTCATGCCCATATTTCTCACATTTAGAGCATAGCACCGGCTTCCATTCATAGGTGACTTTCTGTTCCATGAGTTTGCCTCTTTCATTCACAAACTGTATAACATCCTTAATAGGCTTGTTGAGATTGATCTCCACCAGGACTCTAGCATAATGGATCCGTTCCTTTCTTCTGGTGCAGTGATCAGTCATTATAAGTTTACCAAGTAAGCTTGACAGCCTGCTTAAGGTCTTGATACCCCAATATTTCAACTCCAGTTGAGGCAAATGGATCCAAATAGGGACACTCTCCACTCCAACTTTATTGAATTGAGTATTTTCAGTCCATGGGGCAAGCACCACAGACTTCCTAGTGTAGGATCTGCGTTTGGAGGATATGATCCCTAGCCGCAGCACTATCAAATCTGGCCAGGAACAACCCTTGCCGCACCTGCACAACATTCCTCAAACCTAACTTGTCCTATTACGTTTCAGGAAACCAGCCATAACACTATAGGGGGATTATATCCAAGCACATAGCATATCACAGCGCAATTCCAATGTTCGACTTCTTCCTTGATCTCATCAACATCTATCGCTCTAATTTCAACACCTCCCTCTGCAGTAGGCTCAATGAACTCGAGGCAGGTGTCCTGATTCAGCAGCATATCCGTACTGAGTTTCACCCATTGGTTAGGATGAATTGGGGATTGGATTGGGGGAGTTGATCGACCGATTGATTCCTCCAGAGTCGGCCAATCCTTCACCAATGAGTCATTCCCCCCAAAATAGATGGGAGATTGCTTCGCAGACCTTGACAGCAATCGAACAGTACCTATCGGCACAGCATCTTCTTCACGAGCAGCTCCAGTGGTAGGGGACGGCGCCATCTCCACGATCTTCGATAATAGTTGATATCCTTTTTCTTGGGCATTCTGCACTCTCTGGAAAAATGTCTAGACTTCGCGCAGTTAAAGTCCGGCTTGAGATGGATTTTCAGAGGTATTTTCTTCACCCTGTGCCTTTCCCTTTGAGTTAGAGGAAGTTCGTTCACGGTTGGATGAGGACCCAGGCTTCTTGTAGAATTTTTTCTGTACGAAGTTTGAGATTAGGGCGAGTTGTTTCGCAAGCTCTTTGACAGTGATCTCCTTGTCTCCGTATTTTGTAAAGTCTTAGAGCTCTCCATCAGAGTCTGAATCTCCTCCTTCTAGGGTTTGAGATGACTGGATCATTTTCTTGTTCTTTGATTGTTTTGTTGTTGATCGTTCAGACACGAGTGCGAGTGTGTCGCTTCCCCTTGGTTTGGTTTCCTCCTTCCGTTTCTCCACATGATTTTAGTGTTGGTTGAGTAGGTCGAATAATGTGTGGATGCTAACCTTAGTTAGATCGTTCGTTTGTCTTATCATGATTGTTGTTGCTTCCCATTCTGAATGAAGTGATCCGAGGAACTTGATGTTAATTTCCATTACACTTTTTGTAACTCCATTCGTTTTCAGCTCGTTTATGAGAACAAGAAATCGATGGAAGGTGTCTTGAAGTGTTTCTCCTTTGTTCGCCTGAAAATGATCGTAAGAGATGAGAGTGTTTGCCATTCTTGCCATTGTATTCACTTCTGTCCCTTGCATCATAATCCGCAGGGCGTCCCACATCTCTTTCGCACTTTCACCGCATTCGAGTTGCATCGGAATGTCATTAGGAATGGTTTGCATCATGTATGATTTTGCGACTTTGTCTGCTTTAATTCTCAGTTTTTCTTCATCGCTGCATTAGTCAGCAGTTTTCAAGATCCTCTGTACCTCTCTTGCAGGAGTGGTGTCAGTAGTGGCTGGGATTATGGTCCAGAACTTTTTGGGTCCATTATAAATGGATTTCAACAAGTTATCTGATGATAGGACTGCATATTCTCCGTGTCTGATGATAGGAGGTCTAACATCATTTCCCATACTGAAGGAATCCATTATTGTGTTTTGGATGTGATCGTTGACGTGTAATGTGAGGAAAATTAAATCTGAATCCAAAGATTTGGTCAAAATTGATTTTGGGGTTTGACTTTGACTGTAGGTTTTTTGTCGCGAGCTTGGATAGGTATGTGTATTCACGAATTGGAATTATTACTTGGTTTACGAATTGGGTAGAAAATAATTGATTCACGAATTGACTTGTGTAATCGAGTTCGTGGAATGATACGGGTTCGTGAATTGAAGCTGGAATTCGCGAATTGAGCAATTCGCGAAGTGACTAGATTCGTGAAATGTGTAGTTCGCGAAATGATAAAGATGAGTTGGTTCGTGAATTGGTAGGATTTGCAAAATGTCTGAATTTTGAATCAGTCTGAAAGTTCGCAGAAAGGTGACGGGATTCGCGAATTGACAGGTTTGCGAGTTGGTGTGTGAGTTCGCGAACTGGTCTGAGTATCGGGTTCGCAAAGTGGACTTAATTCGTGAAACTCGCTTATTCAAATGCTAGATTCAATTGGCAGAATTAGAGTTCGCGAAATGAAGCATCGCGAAGTGGCTCGATTGATTCCCAAAAAATGACTGGATTCGTAAGTTGGTAGATTTGCGAACCAATATGAGGATTCGCGAACTGACCTGACAACAAGGATTCGCGAAACTTTGGATTCGCAAACAGACTGGAGAGTAGGATTCGCGAAATCTGAATTCGTGAACAACAAAGCGTGAATTTGAGACGTTGATCTTGAGGAATACAACGACACTTGTATTTCCAACTCGCGAAACAGAGCTTTCGCAAACTCCGTGAACCTAATTTGTGAAATTGGTGCTTTCAATTCTCGAAAATCCTCCTTAAATCAGAATTCGTCAAACTTAACTCAGACTGTGAATTCGTGAATTCTTGACCCTAGATACCCGCTTCGCGAATTCAAAGACAGAAAGCAGGAAACGAAGCTGTTCTTCATTTTTGTTGATGAAAATTTCAGAAACTAGCTCCAAATTCGACAGAATCAACTGAAAGCTCTTAGACTTGATAGAACTAAACTTTGCAGCTTGAAGAACTTAGAGAATCACGCGATAGAGCTTAGGTCCAAAATTTTGAGTTATGTGACAAAAAAATCTTACACTGATCGATTCTTTGAAGGTTGAAATGAAGTTTTCTCACCTACACGCTTGCTCTGATACCACTTGTAAAGTCCAGATTATCCAGTAACACAGATTTCCTTCAATAGATTAAAGCTTTGATAGATATTGCGAATAGTGCTTTTGGAGGGTTAAATGTTGAGAACGTGAGACTTAGAAAATGGAAACTTAATAGAATGCTGTTAGGGTTTAAGCTTAAATACCTTGGCAAGGTATTAAGCCCATTGGGCCCCTAACAAGCCCATTACAACTACAAACCATGTAATCAAAATAAAGCATAATAAAATACATAATAATGAAATACAAAGACTTAGAATAAATATTTTGGACACTTCTAAAATATTCCTAACATGTACCCTAAGATATATTGTACCACATTCCAGTAGTTTGTCGTATCGCAATAAGTGCCGAAATTGTCGGTATACATAATATGTAAATTTATTTGTCCTAAGCATCAAATAATAAATGTGAAGCCCTAAAACCAATGGATATTAAAATACTAAACAAAAAACATCTATAATAAGCTGAACGCTTTGAATTTAACAATATATACTATGTTATAGTAATTTGTTCTAAGTTCATCCTCTTTTTAGTAGAGCGTGAGACCATGAGTATAGCAATTAATACGTCAATTCGATATAAAGTAAAACATATAACAAATATACATATGAAATTATGGTTTTCCAAACTAGAAATCCGAATTGCAAGAAAAAATGCTTACCGTAATAAGCTATACCAAATATATCGTTCATATTGCATCAATAAACACCTTGAATGTACCTTGGCGTGGAGACATAGTGTACCCACATTTAAATATTATGCCGTACCAAAAATTTAGAAAGGCATAAGCCGACATAATTCAAATTCTGGTGGGGGAACTTTCTATGGATGTCAGGCAGAGTTTATTCCAAACATGTCAGATTCGGTTTAAAATGCTTCGGACTTATCAACATTTGTCTTTTATTTATTTTTCATCACTTTTTTTTATAACTATTCATGTTGCACATCATTCTAATGCGTTAACATACATTTTTTTTTCGTCAACCTAGTTTAGCATTATTACAGTACCAAAAACTGAAGGTATGAATAATATTTTAGCCGTAACAATTGATTTTTTTTTTTATCATGATTCATCCACAAACACTACAAAACGAATTCCGGTGAAAACACTTTTACCATAACTATCATAGTTACCTCAAACACCACACCAACACCAAATATTCAACAATTAAGTTCGTGAGCAAAATACATCCATCAACAACAGATAAATAATAAGATCTACAAACTACATGCACACCGATCTTAACAAAAATACTTTTATTCTTGAGCAGCTAATCAACATATGCTAGGGTTGCAAAAGAATAAAAAATTTTGTTTATTCGATTCGCGATTCAATTCGGAATTTGATTCGAATTCGAATATTTGAATATCGAATACGAATACAAATACTTTCTTCGACTTGAATTTACCGAATACGAATACGAATTTATCGGTATTCGCTTCGTATATTTATCGAATATTGGATTCGATTTGAATTATATGATGCGGAATATTATATTATATTTACGTGTATACTAGTCATGCCTAATGATTATTTTCTTACATGGTTCATATTCATGCCAAATAAACCTATCTCAGGGTGCTTCTCACACTCTGTCTCGGCTCTCTTTCTCCCAGCCACCGCGACAACCCCAAAGGTCTCTCTTACCACCGAATCGACCACTGGTTCCACCACGCCCAGCTCTCTCTCGCGGTCGCAATCGCAATACTGAAAGACGTTCTCTGTAGCCTAAAAAATCCCTAGTTTTTAGTCTCGTTTGTGTACTCTGCAAGAAACCCTCGTATGGTTTTCTAGGTTGTGCCTCATTCATGGATTATTTTCTGGTTAAGCCAAGTTCATTTCCTTTGGATGCTTTGAGGGGTTAAGCAAAGTTCATTATGTTAATTGCATTCCGCCTTTTTGATTAATTTTTTATTATTTTTAGCCTGTTAAGTATCCTAGTAAATATCAATATGATTCTCGTCTGTGCCTATTTCGTTAATATTGTGACTTATTTTGAAGCTACACTTGATTCTGCTAATGATGGTGGTTTGATCATGGTATGCTTATTGCTAGTGTTTTATTCAATGGCATTGATTGAATTGTGAAATCTATAGATTCCCCTAACGCAAGGAAAGGAGATTACATTGAAGAAATTCATGAGGTAAATATATAAATACAGATTATATGAACATAATTATGTATTTGTCAGTTTAGATATTTAATTATTTATACTTTAATGAAAGGTATTGTGTCTGAGAGCGAGAATAGATACAAATGATTGAGGTGGAGGCATCGAAGATGAAGACGTTCTCTTTCTTCTTCATACATGTCGTGTCCGAGATCAGAAGATTGGGATAAAGGTAAGGATGTTGTTGACATTCTAAGTAATTTATGAAGGTACTCATGTGATATCGGGTACAATTTTATCCTACCTATAATGTGTTTCTTACTATTATTTGGAGAGTCAAGCATGTGCTAAATAAGAAAGAAAGCCATCATGATGAGTTCATTAGAGGAATGATTCGAAAGATGAAACTGAAGTTTGACAATATTGGGGCAGTTGTAACCTTTTGATGGCTATTGGAGCAATACTTGATCCGAGGTTTAATATGAAATTTGCTTTCTGTTAGGTCCTCGATTATCAACTCCTATGATCCTCGACTAATCCTTAGTAAATCGATTAGAATGATTAAGATTTGAATCTCGATCGAAAAACTCAATTGAAACCTTGAGAGAGAAGTTGTTTAGTGAGAGAATAATACTGATGTTTCTCTCTCTAGAAATTGTATTGGCAGCACTTCGGATAATTCAATAATCTTATGTATTAAACTCAATGTTACGATGGTATTTATACCAAACAAACTTGGTATAAATAACCTACAAGTCCTAAACTAAGGACTAATATAAGAAAACTCCTAAATTACAATGACAGCTAATGAAATCAAAGCACAACTTTAATTGATAATCTACATTCTCCCGCTTTGTGCTTGATTGCCCTTCCGTGCTATCCGTCCTCGTCGGGCATAGAAAAACCTGCGCAAGCCCAGCGCATGCTCGTAGTTTCTTATGGTGTCTCTTAGCTCCAATTGCTCCTCGATAGCTTCTAGTAGCACCATCAGAAGCGGTTGTTCTCTCACGAACCCATGCAGATGCAGCATGAATTCCTTGTTGATCTATTCAATATCGTTTCTATTTTTCCTGATTGCCTTGAGCGTCCCATCACAGAATTTATGGACTTCAGTCTTCAACATCAACCTATTCTTCTTAGCAATTGGATTGTGGTAGGTGATTTCCTAAGACTGAGCTTATGTCTACGTGATTGTTGGGAAGCCCTTCGACCTCAGGTCCTTTATTTTGCGGAGCGGTCATGTTGACCTTCTTCATATTGCTCTCTAGAGCCATCAAAAGGTCATGTGTGGCATTGTACTTGACCTGGCGCATCATGAATCTATACAGTCCCTCGAGCCCTTCCTTCTTGATGAGGCCTTGAGGATCCTTGTACTTCTCTGCGTACATCAGGTAGAGATTGTCGACCTCTTTGGCAGGAAGGTACGGTAGATCGCTCTCATTAAGCTCTTCTGGAGTTCTGTCTATCCGCTCTATCTGGTAGTAGACTCCTATCAGCTGACATATTGGGGATAGTTCTCGAAATGACTCTTCAGCTGATTTTTAGGAATCCGTAGCCTCTGATCAGGTCCGAGTTGGGTTAGCATGAACATGTAACTCATCATTTTCTGCCATTCCGAGTGAGAGATGCCTCTGATATCGAACTTGTTCAACTTCTTAATCTTGTCCAGTGACCTCCAGATTCACTGACGATCCTCTTTTAGGAAAAGGATCTCTATCCTTATGTTCTCCCATGGCGTATCAATTCGAACGGTCCCTGGAGTTAGAGTTGGAGGGGCGTCCGCTCGTTGAGCAATCTATTCGAAAGCCTTGGGGGAATCACATCGTGATCTTTACTTTCTTGAAGTTCTTCGTCTTCTAGTAAGACTAGGTCAACCGATGCCAATCGCAAAAAGTGTCGAACGTCCTTGAGCCTTTGAATTTTAACCGTGTTCAGCATACTGTGGGTCATCAACTGTCCGTCGAAAATATACTTGTCGAGGACTTCACGTGGGTCGACTCCACGTCTTGATATTTCCAACTGGTCCGGAGCGGTCGTGCTAGGAGTTGCTTGAGTTTCTGCCAATGCCCAACGAGCATTTCGACACTTGCTTCTTCTACCGGAACCAAGGGGCTTGTAAAGGTCATTGGTGGAGTGAGCGGAGGCGTCCGTAGGGTAGCTGGTTCACATGGTTCAAAAGTATGGGTGGTGCGGTGCGTGGTGGTGGTTTGTTTTTGGGTAGTGGGTTGTGACTTGTAAGGCTTCAGCTGCTCCTCTACTCTTCCGTGCCGCGCCCGAGCTTTGTCCTTGACTTCTTGTTAAAATCCTAGGCCTTTTCTCCCCCTCATGAGGAGCTTGATCATCGGGTCGTCATGTCGGCATTTTGAACGGGAGCTTTGACCTCGGCATGAGTCGGTAGGTGGGTCAGGACGATCCACTAGACATCTGAAGAGATCTTCTTCCTCCGGCCTGTTGGGCATCTCGAGGATTCGGGCAACTAAAATGGAATTGAGTTCGCTAATGGTACGGTAGCTGGGTTGATAAGGTTGTGTGAGAGGATTGGAGTGGCGGTCAATATGGGTTGAGTGGGTGTGAGGTTAAGTCGTGACGAAGTGACTTCAGTGACGGGTGCTTTCCGTTTATCTTGGCGATACATCTCGATAGCCGTGTGCACTCTCCCCATCCATTTATCTTCAAAAGATCTAAGTGCTTCGGAGAGGGTGGCGTGTAGTCGCTCTTTGATCACGAAATTGTACTAGACTGAGCTGCCATAGTTGTTGAACTGGAGCATCTTTTGGTTTATTGTTAAAGAATCTGCTTCCTTGTGCTCTTATTGCATTCTCCCAGAAAATAAGGAAGATTCTATTTTCTATGGGTTGGTTAAAACATGGGCTCTACCGATCTGTGGCTGAAAGCCAAGGTGAGAACACCTCCGCTGATGGGCCAGGACGACTGATGTCGCCTGTTATCAACCCATGAATGAACACCGTCTCATCTGGTTGGCTCTTCGTCACTTGAGGTTGTGACGGGTCGAGAATTCCACCCAATCCTTGAGATAATTCCAAAGGAATCGTCTCTATGGATGTTGTTACAAGTTCTGATTGAACTTGGGTATCATACACCTGTTGTACTGAGCCGGTAATGAGTAGAGTTGGAGTCTCAGCCTCAGTTGACGCTATTTGTTCGTGTTGCGGCTCAAATTGAGTGAAGATGGGTCCTCAGCACTTGGAGTGACAAGTGGCATCGTGTCTGATGTAGATGTGGCAGCTGTGATGACGGGCTCATGAGATGTGAGTTGAGGTTGCGGAACCCGTCTGACCAATTGAATTTCCTCGTCAGATGCTGTGGCTTCTGAGGAGGTAGCCGTGTGAGGAGTCTGTTCTCATTCGACGTCCTCTTGGGCTTCTGCTGTCACCGACTCTTCAGATATGAGCATGAAGATCAATGCCTCAGTTTTAGGCGTGGTGGCCTGTTGGAGTGGGCTGTGCCCCATTTCTGCGTCGGATGTGCTTCTTGTTGGAGGATCTCCTCAATAGCCCCTTGAACATGCCTACATGGATGGGCAGTTCCACTTGGAGTTCCTGAACTTGAGCTTCAACTTCCAACTCATGGGCCACTTCATCGATCAACGTCGCATCCGGGTCTGGCAGTGATGCCTCTTGAGTTGGATGCTCGAGTTTGAGTTCTTGGGCTACATCATATATTAATTCAGCCTCAGGATTGGTTGTTGCTGCTGGGGAGGGCTCACATTGAAGTCCGTCGGGGGCCCTCGAATCATCTCCTCGTTGAGATGGTGTTCCCGACAGTATAGCCGATAGGTGTCTCCCGTGGGGTCGGAGACGTAGCAGCTCGAATTGAATAATAGGCATTGAAGGCCAGTCCAGATCGGTAAGTCTTGGGTGATGGAAGAATTTAAGCTGGCGGTTGGTAGTTCCCACCAAGAGGTAGACGAGGAATGTCTTGATGAACTTCCATGGTATTGGCAATCAATATAGAGAACCACCAACCGTAGGGCACATTTTTTGATTTCTTGTTCTCCTTTAATCTGATCTGCTCTCCAAGATCATTCCAGATCAGTTGTATGAAATTGTAATTCTCGAAGAACATAAGGCCGTGGAATATTCGAAGGATGTTTCCATTGCCCTTGTCGAAGCCTGCGTGCTTTGGTGAGAAGCACTTGTTGGCTATTCCAAATAAAGTCTTCCAAGGATGAGGGATGCCGTTGCGCTGTACTTGGGCAAGTGTTGTGAGCGCCGGTCGGTATCCCATTTGGAGAAAGTCTTGAATCATCTCCGCATCAGACAACGTTGGGTCATAATCGTGGCTGAAGGGTAGATCCAGGGCTAGGCCAAAGTCGTTCTTGGATATGCTGATGTGCCTCATCCCGAGCACTGTAGTGAATCGATACTCGCCATCGACTACCAGACCCTTAATGCATCCCGATACTGTTGTAGATAAACCATCGGCCCTGATGCGATGGCAGTGAGGGCATACCACATGGGATGGCCTTGACAGAAGGCCACAATATCTCGTTTGGGCACTGAAAGGTGGTCAGGTCGAGCTGGAAGTTGGTGTCCGGTACATTGAGGTACAAATTATGAATATAGATGTGGTTGTACTGAGGGTAACGATCCATCTGCAAAGTAAGAAAGAAATTCATTAGTGTGATTTTTAATTTGAGTCGAAAATATATCATATCAAACAATAATTTGAACAAATTATTTCATGTTTGATAGACATCTGGGAGATAATTTTAGACATAGAGCGTATATGGTTCAGTTCGATAAAATATTCTAAGTGTTGAATCTTAAAGTCAAGCACTATTCACTCCGTTCTATTTATCGCTCGAGAATTGAAATTCTCAATTTAATTGCCTAAGTGCCAATTTTACACAGTAACATCTCCGTCCAATTTTCCGATCGAGAAATTTTATGCGAGAAATTTTTCAATCGAGAAAAATGTCTGCGTAAAGTTTTCGTCATGAATTTATCGAGCAAGATTCAATTTTAAATGAGTTCCGCTGCGAAGTTTGTCGCTCGAGAAAATAGTCAATGAAAAACTAAGTCAGTCGCCGTGAAAATTTTCGAATCAAACAAAATCATCACCGCGTATTTTAAGCTCGAGAATTTGAACGTCGAAAAACTAATTTTATAGTCGTGAAACATTTTACGATAAAAAAATTTAATTCGAAAGTATTGTTTCGCTCGAAATTTAATTGCACCTATTTTATCTATTCGACTTGTTAATTCTTCGCTCGCATAAAATCAAAATTAGATTTCTCGATGGTAAGTCGATCTAAGTCATCTATCTTAACGACTAACTCAAAACCTAGCGATCAAAAATCTTTTTCGATGCAAACAGTATCTCAACTAAATTGAAATCCAATTGACACTGTTTTCGATCGAGAAAGTTCTTCGACGGCGTTAAAAATTCAAAAACCCAGTTTTAGTCGAACCTTCGATTTCCACTCTAAAATGCAGATTATCGAAATTTTATACTATAAGAATAATTGAAAACACCAAATCTATCATAAGAGGCAGATATTGAACCAGATAAACACATTTTAAAAGGCTAAGACTCGACAAAGTAGAGTACGGGTTTTCACAGTTTTTATACGATCGAAATCTAACACAGATTCAAGGAAATACACAAAATGTAGATATAAATGGAGATTAAAGACACGCAAACACCTAATAGACGTCGATTCTACCTTGGAAAGACGAAAACCTGTTAAAAACTGAGAGATAAGAGTAGATTTTGATGTTCGTCTTTGATGTAGGGTTTTTCGCTAGAGAAGTTTTATTGACGATGTGATTTTGCAATTGGAGATTTTACACGTGTAATTAGGGATTTTCGACTGCAAACATTGGCTTTTTTTTTAATTGGGCTGATTAGTCGTTTTCGATACTTAGATGGATCAGGCCCAAAACTGTTTACGCTCGAGAAAATTATGATCGGGAATTACATTTTCTATCCAGTTTCTCGATTCTAAGTTTTCCTAAGTTTTTAGATAACCCTTATTTCAATTAAAAACCACATAATTGCTCCCCTTAAGTATGAAAATAAATGCCCCTGTAATTATGAATGGTGACATCTGGCTCTATAGTAGAATTTTGAAAATCTGCAATACTTAGAGCAAAATGTCGAGAATATTAGAGTTAATTTGGAAGAAATTATTCTAATCAGACTCTCCCTGAATTTTAAACCATGCCGTGAGCTCCAGACCATGAAAAATTGTGAAGTCCTCCTTATTGAAGTGTGTCGTAGTAAGAGAAATTGAATCGAACATTTCTGCAACACCTAGAGAAAGAACATCAAAACTATTTGGAGCTTAAGGCATAATATTTTGCAAATGCTCCCCCTCAAATAATGCACCTCAATTGTTTTATCATGAAAACACGTAAACCAATCAAAGTAACAATCATTATCAAGTAAACGGCTTAGCCTAGATACATGGTCTCCTAAGCATGTAATTAAAAATTTGTGCGAGGGATTGAGCAAAACAAATATTCGCATTTTATCAATTCAAAGTACATGCAAAATTAATGTGCATAACATAATGTGTGATTATATATATATATATATATATATGTATATATATATTATTTTTTATTTTTGTTTAGTTATTTATTAAAGAAACTAAGAACAAAACAAAAAATATATATAATATATTTTTTTATTTTTAAATTTTCTTATGTATATTAATATTTTTAATAGTAGGAGTCAGATTATTCTGCTTCGATCAACGTCACGTCTAAAATTTCACAAGACACTTGAAAGATAGTATGTTGTCAAGTTATGTCGTCAAACTAAAGTGTAGAGTATCAATTTTAATTGTGCTTGATTTCATTAGTTGTCCTTGTATTTTGGGGCTTTTCTTATATTTGTCCTTAGAATAGGACTAGTTAGATATTTATACCAAGTGTGTTTGGTATAAATGCTTTGTAAACAATCGCAATCAATAGAGAAAGTTTTGGAAATGGATCCGAAATGCTTGCAATTCAATTTCTAGAGAGAGAAACAATAGTAACTTTCTCACTCTACTCGAATTCTCTCTCTTGTTCTTCATTTGAGTTTTTCGATCGAATCTCAATGTCAATCATTATCATCGAGTAACTTAGAATTCATGCCTAGAATCATAGAGTTGTTAATCGTAGGACCTAACAATTGGTATCAGAGCAGATTCGTTCTGTTTTGAATCAAAAATTGTTGGATTTGGATAGAAAATCATTTTCTGTTTACTGTTCATCGAAGAATAGTTTGGCACGAAATTTTTTTCGATCCAACATCATAATTCTATGCTTAATTGACTTGAATTTGATGTTTCTGTGCTCGTTTAAGTGTTAAATGATGATTGAGATCAGATTTGTAGCTATTTTAACTTCGTTCTTGGGATTAAATCGATTCTGTGATTTACTATTTGCGAAGAACATGAAGAACGCGTTCTGATTTTGATCAAATTCGACATACTTTGCTTCATAACGTGTTTAATTGCTTGTTCGTGCGTAGTTAGTAAATGATTGTGAGCAATTACCTGAAATTTCATTGTCTAATTCCTTGTTTTTGCTTCAATCTGTGTTAATCGTATTCTGTGATTTTTCTCGATCGTTCTAATTTTTCTCGCTAGAACGATCGAAAAACTTAGCGCGAGAATTTTTCTATAGGTCAGAATACGAAGTCAGTGGTAGAATCGTTAACAATAGAAACGATTTTAGTTAAAAATATTTCTCGAGCATTATTCATCGAAAATCTTTTTCGAGGAAGACCAATTTTGACTTTGCACGCGTAAACACTTTCTCTCGAAAAACATTTTCGGTCAGACATTTAAAGTTTGACCAAGCTAAAAATCATTTACACGCGAGAAACTTTTCTAGTCAACAGATTTATTTTGACTTGTCGAGAAACTTACTAACATATTGTTTCTTTACGATCGAAATAAATCCACGATCAGGAAATTTTTCTCGACCGAACGGTTTTGGGCAATTCATTTCGCTCGAAAATATTTCGCTGACAGACTTTCTAACACGAGAACAGTACACATTATATTCTATTTCGACGAAATTATGTTCGATCAAACTTTAAAGATTAAATCGAAAATAATTCTCGAACTATTTTTCGAATCAAACGCTACTAACGAACTTTGTCACTTGTGAAGCACATTACATCATCTTCAAACGTTCAAAACACTTAACGAAGATCCTTCAACAACTCAACTACAACACAAAATGGATGCATATTCTCTCGGAAATGACAACCGTCTGCCGATTTTGCAACGAGGCGAATATACCATTTGGAGAAGCCGCTTTCTCAATTTCATCGCTTTAAAAGATCAAGCTAAAAATATACTGCAGTCTCTTGAAGAGGGACCGACACAATTCTGGGTCCATGTACCCGGTGATGAAACAGCTACTCCTCCAATTCCACCTTTTAGACGACTAAAGGAGCCCAGGGAATACTCTATAGAGGAAAGGGCTCGAGCTAAGGCTGATCTAGTAGCCATGAATACCCTCATGCAGGGCATCCCCAACGACATATATAGACAGATTGATAGCCTTTCATCGCTAAAGGAATGTGGGATGAACTGCATAGGATGATGCAGAGGACGGAAGTTGGCATAAAGGCTAAAAAGGCGAACATTCTCACTGCTTACGACTCCTTCAAAGCAAAGTTGGAGGAGAGTCTATATGAGATCTACCAAAGATACCTCACTCTTCTCAACGAGATGAGGAAGATAGAAATCACGAAGACTAATATGAAGACAAACATCAGATTTCTCTCTTCTCTGCCCGCGGAATGGAAGACAATATCCACTCAAATTCGACAGAATAAAGATTAGAGGAGTTGGATATCCATGCCGTGTTTGACAATCTCGCACAACATGAGGATGATACAAGCGAGATTCACAAGGAGCAGAAGGGCAAACAGATCGATGACACTGTTGCCTTAGTCTCGGAGAAGAGGAGCTCAAAATCAAGAAAGAAAAGATCATTAGGCCTCCTTCTCCTTCAGAGTCAGAAGAAGAGTCGGACTCCGACATTGAGCCAAACATGAAAGCTCTAGGAAAGCAGTTGACTCTAATTGGAAAAATGATGTGTAAGAAGTACTTCAAAAAGAAGTCTCGAACCTCAGCCAACAGACTTCGGACTACAAGCTCTAAAAAAAGAACGTGCACTAGAGAGCTCCGAGGTCAAGAACCCAAAAGAGGCTAACAAATGCTTCAACCGTGGCAAGCCAGGTCACTTTGCCAGAGAGTGCACTCTTCCAAAGAAGAGAGATGCCAACTACTACTCCAGAAAGCTCCAATTGACTAAACAGAAGGAAGTTAGAGTAGCTCTCATGGACGAACAAGACCAATGGCTCGAGGACACGTCGAGTTCTGAAGAAGAGAATTTAGTCCTAATGGCCCGTCTCGACAATGAATCGAACGCCGAAACATCCAACCGGACGAACGAAGACAACGCATCCACCTCGTCAAAAGAGGTAGTCTCTTCCTCCACATTATTGACCATGTTAGAATCGTATAAAATAGAATACGCTAGCATGAAACATGAGCAGAAATGTATAAGGGAAGTAGAAGACAAATTGTCTAGGTCTAAAGAGAATATCACTAGTCTCGAATCCAAACTTAGAAGTTCCCATACGAAGATAGAAGAACTCACTAAGAGCTTACATTCTAGGGAGACTAGTTCATCTAAGACAGAGCAGTATAGTGTGAAGATTAAAGAATTGGAGGATAGGCTAGCAAATAACTTGAATTGTTTGGTTAGGAATCTCAACGAGAAAGCGACCCTCAATTGTAGGATAACCGAAGCTACCACTACGATTACTAACTTAGAAACCCAGTTAGAAGAATCAAATGCAAAAGCTAGTAAACTTGGTGTAGAATTAGATGCCTGTCAAGTCTCCAAAATTACAATAGATAATAACTATGCTCTTTTAGGGGAAGATCGAAAGAAGTTATATGCTAAGGTTAAAAAGTTAGAAGATCTTCTTGTTAGAAGGGGACAGACTGAACAGACAATATTTTTAAATCAACCCATGGACTTAGAATTTCATGATTATAAATTTGGCTTCGGCTTTGAGAACCCACGGTGTTTGTCAAAAATTGATTGTAAGCAACTTTACGACATTTAATACCCGGTTTAGGATTAACATATCTTATGGTTTTTACTAATGCTAAAGAAATAGATGCTTTAGAAGAAACCAAAAGAAAAACCAAGACTAGGGTTGAAATTCCCTTCTCCTACACCCAATTGAATCAAAGCTACAACATTAGGGAACTTCCCAAAGGTTGGAGTCTTGAGTCAATTAAACTACCCGAAGATCTTTCTATTAAAGAAGAAGCACAAAATCATCATTCTGAAAATTCTCTCTATATACCACCTATTGTTAGGAAAATAGAGGAGTTAAGAGGCTCATTAGAAATAGAATGAGAGAATTTGAAGCTGAAAAGAAAAAGTTCCTAGAAGAGATTGAGAATCTCAAAGCTTCTTCAACATCCCAAGTTATTTCCCATTCTAGGCCAAAAAGCGTGAAAATTGAAAAAGCGCCTTAAGTAGATCATAAACGTATTATTAGAAGTGCTAAGCCTAACAATATTTCACCTACGTCTACAGGGAGCGTAGGGCCAGCACTAGATACGAAGGTGTGGGTGTCTAGAATAAAAATAGAGGAGTCAATGGATTTGAATGTTTCCAATATCGTTTCTCCTTTCGCAAAAATAAAAGACACACGGAAAAATAAAAGAGCCATTTCCTCGTTTCAAATAATTGCTTCTACACACTCCCTCAAACCAATCACACTTAGAAGCACTAAATTCGAAATAGGCTCCACATCAAAAACAAAAATTAATAATTCTAAGGCAAATGCATCTAGGATGACACGTAGGAAACAAGATCCAGCCATAAAGAAAGCATATGGCGCTATACATGCTTGTTCTCACCTAAGGTATCCCGTTAAGATTGAATCCCCCAAGCACCTTAGGAGACTATCCAATGAAAAGATATTTTCCTCACTCAAGCCTACTCGTGCATTTGCTCGTGCTGAAATTCAACTTCCCTGCCAGATTCAACCCACCTGGGTTCCTAAAACAACTCCTAAGAAGACAAAAGCCATAAAAGGCTAAGTCTCCCAAAGCAAAATCCAAAGTTACTTCCTCGAAGGCAACTTGGGTCGCTAAAGTTCCTATGGATAATAACTTAGGAACCATATCTGAACCAAAATTTAAATTTGCTAATCTGAAAGGACCCATTTCTAAGTGGGTACCTAAAGCTCTCTAAATTGTTTTTGCAGATCCATCATGTGTGGTACCTTGACTCTGGTTGCTCCACACACACATGACGGGAAATCAGGAGCTGCTGAGCAACTATCAAGACGACTGAATGGAAAAGTCAGGTTTGGAAACAACGATTCAGCCCCGATTCTAAGACTTGGGGATATCATTCTGGAGAATCTGACTATAAAAGATGTCTCCTAGTCGAAGGCATCCGCCATAACTTGTTCAGCATAGGCCAGTTCTGTGACAAAGGGTTCCAGTGGTCTTTCATGCTGACCGGTGCAGAATTTTGGATAGTTAGGACACAGAACTCCTTCAAGGACTTCAGAAATCAAATCTATACACGATAAACCTGACATCCGTGCGGCCCTCGACAGCTGTTTGCCTCATCTCTCAGACTGTAATTCAGAGGAACAACTTATGGCATCAACGCATGTCTCATCTCAACATCAAAGCTCTTCAACATCTCTCAACGAAAAAGTTGGTTCATGGTCTTCCAACTATAGCTTTACGAAAAGAGCATCAATGTTCGGCGTGCCAATTAGGAAAACTGAAGCGAGCATCTCATCATATCAAACAAGTGGCCTCTACTTCACGTCCTCTGGGACTGCTACATATGGACCTCTGTGGCCCGATGAAGAAACAGAGTATAAATAGACACAAGTATCTGCTGGTCATAGTCGATGACTACTCTCGCTACACATGGACAAGGCTCCTCCGAACAAACGATGAGACAGTGGCCTTGATCGTCAATTTCGTGAACTCTACTCAAAATTTGCTGCAGCAGACTATCCAAGTCATTCGAACAGACAATGGCACTGAGTTCAAGAACAGATGTCTCAGTGAATTTTCAGAAACTTGGAATAAGTCAACAATTTTCAGCCGCCAAGACTCTTCAACAGAATGGGGTAGTCGAACGAAAGAACAGAACTCTAGTGGAAGCCGCGCGTACGATGCTCATCCACTCTGGTCTTCCACATTTTCTCTGGGCTGAAGCAGTAAATACCGCCTATTTCACTCAAAACAGGACGATTTACAAGCGCTTCGACAAGACTCCGTATGAAATTATCAACAAACGAGTACCCAATATCTCTTTCTTCAAAGTCTTCGGGTGCAAGCGCTTTGTGGCGAACGACAGAGAGCACCGTGCTAAGTTCGACCCTAAAGCACTCAAAGCCACTTTCATCGGGTATTCTTCAACCTCAAAAGCGTAAGGGTATATATCAAATCCAATCGCATGATCAAAGAAAGCTACAATGTCACTTTCCACGAAGTGGCAGAAATGGCTCCTGCACACCTCAGTTCAGGACCCGTACCTAACCAGATAGCTTCTGAATATAACAGTTCAGAACATGCTGTCACTGGTGTGTTGGCACAAAACTAACAGAAGATGGCAACAACTCCGAATTCAACGTCAGAAGAAGCAACGAGACTTGCATTAGACGATTTGGACTCTCTCTTCGAGCCAGTATATCGGTCACACACTGCTACACCTATAGTGGATTCTCCACCCGACGAGACCGTCGTACCAAGTTCTTCTCACGTCCCTACCTCACCCGATTCAGAATTGCCACAAAATAACGAAGAACCTACAGTGGTTAGTGAGGAAGAATCATCAGAGACGACCTATCCAAGTGCAGAATTGGAACTTCCTCAAACAATTGATCAATCAGAGACCATATGAGATCTAGACCCACAGATGGCTGATGCATCGACTTCAGCCTTGCCTCAGCGCAAGTGGACTAGAGGTCACCCGATTAATCAGATAATTGGCGATCCTTCGGATGGAGTGAGGACACGTCGTCAACACAGTCTCTTCTGCTGCTTCTTAAGTAAAAATGAGCCTACTAAGGTAGCAGACGCATTCCGAGATCCGGATTGGATAATTGCGATGCAAGAGGAAATCAACCAATTCGAACGTCTTCAAGTGTGGACCTTAGTACCCCGTCCGCATGGGAAAACAATTGTCGGAACTGAATGGGTATTCAAAACAAGAAGAATGAATATGGTGAAGTGATCCGGAACAAAGCAAGACTAGTTGCGAAGGTATACAATCAACAGGAAGGCATCGACTACGACGAGACATATGCTCCCGTTGCCCGAATCGAAGCTATCCGCCTTCTTTTAGCTTATGCAGCTCACAAAGACTTCAAAGTCTATCAAATGGATGTTAAGACCGCCTTTCTCAACGGCGTTTTAAAAGAAGAAGTCTATGTCGCTCAGCCGGAAGGTTTTGTCGATCAAGAACATCCCGATCACGTCTATCGTTTGGACAAAGCTCTCTACGGACTAAAACAAGCCCCTCGTGCTTGGTACGATGTCCTGAGTGAATTCCTCGTGAAGTCTGGATTCATACGAGGAACGATAGACACAACCATCTTCATCAAATGGCAAGACAAAGATCTGATGGTCGTCCAAGTATACGTCGACGACATCATCTTCGGATCAACTAATCCACGGCTTTGCACGAAGTTTGGAGATCTAATGACAAGCAAGTTTGAAATGAGTCACATGGGAGAGATGCACTTCTTCTTAGGACTACAAGTCAGGCAACTCGAAGATGAGATTTTCATCAGTCAAACAAAATACATCAAGGATATTCTGAAGAAATTCCATCAAGATCAGAGCAAGCCTCTCAGCACTCCTATGTCAGCAAGCTGCAAGTTGGATGCCGATCCCTCTGGAAAATCGATCGACATCACGCTGTATCGCAGCATCATTGGATCTCTTCTCTGCCTCACCTCAAGCCGGTCGGATATCATGTTTGCCACCTGTTTATATGCCCGTTTTCAAGCCGATCCCAAATCCCATATGCTCGCGGTTAAAAGGATTCTACGTTACCTTAAGGGCACTTCTAGCCTTGGACTATGGTATCCAAACGGTACGAATTTCAAACTTATCGGCTATACTAACGCTGATTATGCAGGTTGTCGAATGGACAGGAAAAGCACGTGGCTGCCGCCAGTTGTTGCTCCCAGATGCTGTGGACGCGGACTCAGCTTCGCGACTATGGGTACATTTTAAATAACATACCCATATATAGTGATTGTCAAAGTGCCATCCCTATCACTTGCAATCCTGTTCATCACTCACGCACAAAACACATAGACATTAGATATCACTTTATCAAAGATCATGTAGAAAAAGGCACCATAGATATGTATTTCGTGAACACGGAGTACCAACTAGCTGACATTGTCACCAAGGTATTGGATGAAAAATGATTTCAATTCCTTGTCGAAGGCATGTTGAATCTTCCGTAATATGTGCTTTACCTGATCTTCTGTGCTACTAAATGTTCTATGCTATGTGTTTTCTTTGCTTATTTGCTTTATCTTGCGTGAAATAAATAAATTTAAAAAATAAGAAATAAAAATAAAATAAATAAAATAATAAAATTCAAAAACATTATAAATATATATAATTTTGGGGGATGACGAAATCCTTTAGGATGCTTTGATCTAAAGTCCCTTAGAATTTTACCCCGACATGCGTTCGATTTAATTGCTTAATTTTGTCAGTCTAAGTCGCATTCTTGTGTCTAAAGATCATTAGGTTGCTCCACTAGACAAAAAGCCACTATACGTATGTAGGGATTCTAGCCTTGTTATTTTCCTTTCTTTGGATCTATTTCTCGAGTGAGACACACATCGATTACTTGTCTTAACTAGTGATACTTGGCTTCATCTCACCTTGCCTTAGATCGTTAGGAAATTGATAAGGGCGCTTAGGTTATTCATCACTCTGCCTTATAAAATTTTTCCCTCTCATTAGCCCTTAGTCATCCACTTTGAGCCTTCTCCAACATCCTTTTTCTTCCTTTGAATCCCATTCCCAGCCTTCAACCGTATTCTATACTCTTCGGATGGTTGTTCAAACGAGAAAAGGAGGGGGAGAAAATAAGGAGGATGATGACAAAAGAAGGCATTGCTCAACGCGCAAAAATTAGACCAAAGGAACCTGCCTTCCGACTATCTCTTAGAAGGTGGCATGGATCCTGATGTGAGCTTCTCGAATGATAATCTCGTACGCTCGTCAGAATGGATGGAAAGAGGAGCACCACGAAGTGAACTTCTCCAACGATAATCCGGTCTTATATCGGAAAACGAGAAGAGGAGCGCAGCCTTAGGTACGAGTTCCATAACCATTAACTTTTCCAAAAAGATAAATCTCTGAAACCTCTCTAGGGATTAAGAGAAGAGGAGCACGGTATCAGCCCGAGAACCAACACGAAGAACTTTGCCTACGATAATCTCCTATAGCTTCGTGGAGAACCGGAGCTTCAGCTTGAGCATATCATAAAAAGGGATAGTTCTTAAAAGAAAAAGAGGGAGAAAAGATTAAGAAAAAGAAAGACGCCGAAGAAAAAGGGAGACGGACGTAGAAATGGAAGATGACGAAGAGATAAGCTCACTTTCCTCTACATTCATTCCCTTCTAAGTCCTAGCCAAACTATAACCCTTACAACCCTTTGATTCCAATAGACCGTCTCTCGCTTAGGTGAAATGATTAAAAAATGCATCGATCACAGGTAAATTGACTTAAAATTGCTTGTGTTGACTTGAGTGATATAAATATAAAAATCCCAAGTTAGAAATAATTGAGTGCAAGAGCGAACCTAGTGAGAGTTGTCGACATGTCTTGACGGCATTTTCTTCTTTCAAATGTCTCGTAAAATTTTAGGTGTGACGATTGATCGAAGCAAAATAATCTGACCCATACTATAATAATAGTAATATACCAAAAAAAAATCGTGAAAGGAAGAATTTCGCACATTCTGACATGGAATATTATGTTTCATATGCATTGAATTGAATAAATGCGGATTTATTTTGTTATCGCACATTGTAAATGTAATTTTAGATTGCATGGGTACTAAATTGTTTAAAATGCGATAAATTTTTCATTGCTCATACCCTCACGCAATATCTTCAATACATGTTTTTGGGGACAATGTATACGTGCTTACTAGGTAAATTGCGTATTTTTTGCTTGTTACTTGAATTGATTTCATATGTTTGTTAAGTCAAATTCTTGCACATTATTTGAGGGGGAATAAATATAAAAATCGTGCATTAGCTCCAAATATTTTGAGGTTTTTCTCTAAGTATTTCAGATTTCTTCAAACAAAACAGAGGAGTGAGACGTAGACACTACAAGATAAGGAGCTATTGTCACGGACCAAATATTTCAAAGAAAAACATGCCAAAAATAATTGTTGATTAACTCTATTATTTCTAACGTTTTTTTCTCTAAGTGATACAGATTTTTTTTCTGCCAGGGGAGCTAGACGTTACACAGAAAATACAGGGAGTTAATTGCATTTATTTTAATTCTGAGGGGGAGCATTACAATGTGATTGAAATAGGGATCAATCTGAAAATTTTAGTACTTACAATCGAGAAATTGGATATAAGAATTAATTGGCAATCATATGTTTCTCGATCGTAAACAGGGTCGGCAACGATTTTGATTAGCCGCGATAATTTGCGATCGAGAAATTGAATTGAAGAGAAATTTTCGAATCAATATTTCTCGAGCGCAAATAGTAATGGGCCTGATCCATTTAATCGCAAACTCCAATCGCAAACCCAACATTGACTTACAGCGAGTTAATAAAAGTTCACTTTTTGTCAGTCGAAAAACTTTATCTCACGCAAACCTAACTCACAAAAATTTCTCTCTCGAAAAACTTTCACAGACAGTTCAAATTTCTCACAAATCTTTATATTTTCAACACCAAATTGTCTGTATAAGGTAGAAATGAGATTCATTTGACATTTGCGTGCTATTTAACTCCATTAGCATCTGCATTTTATAGTTTTCGCATGATTAGGATTAGAATCTCGATTGTTCTTCAAACTGAGAAAATCGTATACTATTTTATAGTGATTTAGCGGTTTGAACTTCGATTTAAGCAGAATCAATCAGATTTAAGTGAACTGTTCACGCAAAAATTGTTAAGAACATTCTGATTTTGATCAAATTCGACATGTTTTGCTTCATAATGTGTTTAATTGCTTGTTCGTGCGTATTCACCACTTGATTACGAGCAAATACCTGTAATTTCAGAGTCTTATTCATCGTTTTTGCTTGAATCAGTGTTAATTGTATTCTGTGATTTTTTGCGATTATCTCAATTTTTCTCGCTAGGTTCTTCGATCAGATTAATTTCTCGATCGAAAACTCGGCGCGAAAATTATTCTCGATCAGAATACAAAGTCAGACTTAAAGTCGTCTTTATCAAGAACGACTTTAGTAGAAAAAATTCTCGAGCATTACTAACCAAAAAACTTTTTTGACGAAGACCAATTTTGACCTTTGCGCGCGTAAAAATTTTTGTCGATAAACTTTTTTTTCGGTCAGACTTCCTGAGTTTGACTAACCGAAAATCATTTGTGTCCGAGAAAGTTTATCAGTCAACGAATTTATTTTGACTTAGCGAGAAACTTACTTAACGTACTGTTTCTTTGATATCGAAATAAATTCACGATTAAGAGATTTTTCTCGACCGAAAGATTTCGAATATAATTTTCGCTCGTAAATATTTTGCTGACAAAAAATTTATCGCACGAGAACAGTATTCAATACATATTATTTCGACACAATTATTTTTATCAAACTTTAAAGATTGGATCGAAAATAATTCTCGACTGCTTGAGAATAAAATGCTACTGACTTATTTGCTACTTGTGAAGCACATAACATCAGTCCAAATCATCAAAACAACCAACGAAGATCCTTCATCAACTCATCAAACAAAAAATGGATGCCTACTCACTTGGAAATGACAACCGTCCTCCGATCTTAAAAAGAGGCGAATACACAGTGTGGAAAAGCCGATTTCTAAATTTTATTGAGCTAAAAGATCAAGCAAATGACCTTCTCAGTTCACTTGAGCAAGGCCCAGCTCAGTTCTTGGTAATTGTGCCTGGTGACAACACCGCTAATCCTCCGATCCTTGCCTCTAGACGACTTAAAGAGCCTAGAGAGTACTGCAGAGGAAAGAGTGGGAGCAAAGGCTGATCTTATAGCCAAGAACAACTTAATGCAGGGCATCACAAACGACATCTCTCGGCAGATAGACAGCATCCCAACAGTTAAGGGACTGTGGGATGAGCTGCATAAGATGATGCAACGAACAGGAGTCGTCATCAAGGCCAAAAAGACAAATATTCTCACGGCCTATGATTCCTTTAGAGCTAAACCTGAGGAGTGCTTACACGATCTTTACCAGAGATATCTCACCCTCCTAAATTAGATGAGGAAAATTGAAATCACGAAGACGAACATGGAAACAACATCAGATTTCTTTCCTCTCTGCCCTCAAAATGGAAGAAAATCCGCTCAAGTCCGACAAAATAAAGACCTAAAGGAGCTGGATATACATGCCATGTATGACAATCTTCCACAGCACGAGGAAGATGTTAGCGAGATTCAGAAAGAGCAGAAGGGCAAACTTATCAACGACTCAGTTGCCTTAGTCTCGGAGAAGAGAAGCTCAAAAACACGAAAAGAAAAGATCATCAAGCCTCTACCCCCTCAGAGTCTGAAGATGAAACAGATTTAGAAATGGAGCCTAACATGAAAGCGCTGGGAAAGCAGTTGGCGTTAATCGGAAAGATGATGAGCAAACGAGACTTCAAAAAGAAGTCATCATAATCATCGGCCAATCGACTTCGGATATCAAGCTCAGGGAACAAAGAACAGACACCTGAGACTTTCGAAGTCAAAGCCTCTAAAGAACCGACCAAGTGCTTTAATTGCGGGAAACCTTGTCATTTTGCCCGAGAATGCACTTTCCCAAAGAAGAAAGACGCTAACTACTACTCCAAGAAGCTTCAACTCACGAAGCAGAAGGAAGTTGGAGTAGCTTTAATGGCAGAACAAGACCACTGGCTTGAGGACACATCTAGCTTAGAGGAGGAGAATTTAGCCCTAATGGCCCGCCTGGACGAGCATTCTGACGCCGAAACCTCAGAACAGACGGACGAAGATCAAGCATCCGAACCTTCTGAGGAGGTAGTTTCTTATTGAACATGTTAGAATCGTATCAATTAGCATACACTAACATGAAACATGAGCAGAAAAGCGTAATGGAAGTAGATAAGAAACTAGCTAAATCTCAGGAGAAAATTATTAGTCTCGAATCAGAACTAAGGAGCTCTAGTTTAAAAATAGAAGAACTTACTAAGAGCCTAATTCTAGAGAGACTACAAAACCTCAAACAGAGCAGCATGATTTAAAAATTAAAGAATTAGAAGACAGGTTAGAAAATAACTACAATTGCCTAGTTAGAAATCTCAACGAGAAAGCTAACCTCAATTGTAGGTTAACTGAAGCAACTACAAGGATCACCAACCTAGAAACCGAATAAGATCGATCTAATACTAAGGTTTGTGAACTTAGGAAAAATCTAGATGCCTGTGAAGCCGCCAAATTGACGGTAGAAAATAATTATGCTCTATTAGGAGAAGAGCGTAAAAAGTTATACACTAAAATTAAAAAATTAGATGATCTTATAGTAATGAAGGGACAATCAGAGCAGACTATATTTTTGAATCAACCCAAGGACTTAGAGTTTTATGATTATAAGTATGGCTTAGGTTTTGAGAATCCATATCATTTGAAGAAAGTTGACTGTAAACAACTATACGATGTCAAATACATGGGTCTCGAACTAACCTCTCTCATAGCTTTCACTGGGGAAAAGGAAACCTATCAATTAGAAGAAGCCAAGAGAAAAGCCAAAACAAAGGCTGAAATTCCCTTTTGCTATAACGAACTGAATCAAAGCAACGACACTGGGAATCTTCCCAAGGCTTGGAGTCTTGAATTAGTTCAAATTCCTGAAGATCATTCTAAAAATATGGAAGCTCTAACTCATCATTCTAAAAATTCTCTCTACATACCCCATATTATTAGGAAAATAGAAGGGTTAAGAGTTTCTTTAGAAAAAGAAAGAGAGAATTTCGAAGCTGAAAAGAAAAAATTCCTAAAAGAGATGGAAAATCTCAAAGCTTCTTCCATCCCACAAGCTATTTCTCACACATCTCCCTCAGTCAAAAAAATCATTCTGAAAAGCATGAAGAAAGAAAAAGCGCCTTCAAAAGATCTGAAAAATAAGAATAATACCTTCAAAATTTCTAAATGTAATCCTGTTTTGCTTACGTCTACAGGGAGCGTAGAACGAGCATTAGAGTCGAAGACGAGAGTGTCTATTTTAAAAATAGAGAAGGAGCTCGTAGATTTGAATGCATTTAAGATAATATCTCCGTCTGTACAAATAAAATAAACTCGTAGAAATAAAAGAGCTGTTTCTTCTGTTCAAATAATTGCTTCTACATGTTTACTTCTGCCTACCATCTTTAGAAGCACCAATTTCGAAACAGGCTCTACTTCAGCCATAAAAATTATTCATTCTAAGACAAATGCCTCTAGGAAGACCCGTAGGAAACAAGATCCAGCCATAAAGAAAGCATATGGCGCTATTCATGCTTGTTCTCACCTAAGGTATCCCGTTAAGATCAAATCCCCAAATCACCTTAGGAGACTATCCAATGAAAAGATCTTTTCCACGCTCAAGCCTACTAAAGCATTTGTCCGAGCTGAAGTTTATCTTCCCTGCAAGGTTCAACCCAAATGGGTTCCTAAATCACTGCCTAAAAAAAGACGAAAGCCAAAAAGGCCTTGCCGTCTACAAAGGCAAACGCAACTCAACTCTTCGCGAGTAAGTTGGGTTGTTAAAGCTCTTACTAACACTAGTATAGGAACCATATCCAAACCTAAGATGAAATATGCTAATCAGAGAGGACCCATTTATAAGTGGATACATAAAGCTCTTTAAGTTTGTTTTTGCAGATTCATCAGGTGTGGTACCTCTGGTTGCTCCACACACATGACGGGAATACAAGAGCTGCTGAGCAACTACAAAGACCGACCAAATGAAAAAGTCAGATTCGAAAACAACGACTCAGCCCCCATTCTGGGACTTGGGGACATCATTCTATAAAATCTGACAATCAAGGATGTCTCTTACGTCGAAGGTCTCCGCCATAACTTATTCAGCATAGGTTCAATTCTGTGACAAAGGATTGCAGGTGGTCTTTCATGCTGACCAGTGCAAAATATTGGATAGTCAGAATAGAGAACTCCTCCAAGGACTTCGTAAACCCAACCTTTATACGATTAATCTGACGTCCGTACGGACTACGACTGCTGTTTGCCTCATCTCCCAAATCACAATTCAGAGGAACAGCTTATGGCATCAACGTGTGTCTCCTCTAAACATCAAAGCTCTTCAAAGACTATCCACAAAAATGGTGGTTCACGGTCTACCAACCATTATTCTACAAAAAGAGCATCAATGTTCGGCGTGCCAACTAGGAAAAATGAAGCGAGCTCTCATCACGTCAAACTAGTTACCTCTACTTCACGTCCTTTGGAATTACTACATATAGACCTATATGGACCCATGCAGACACAGAGTATTAGTGGGCGGAAGTACGTGCTAGCTATCGTTGATGACTACTCTCGCTACACGTGGATGAAGTTCCTCCGAACTAAGGATGAGACAGGGGACCTGATAATTAATTTTGTTAACGCTACTCTTAATTTGCTGCAACAAACCATTCAAGTCATCAGAATACCTCAGTGATTTTTATCAAAAACATGGGATTAGTCAGCAATTCTCAGCCGCAAAGACGTCTCAACAGAACGGTGTCGTTGAATGGAAGAATAGAACGCTAGTGGAAGCCGCACGTACGATGCTGATTCATTCTAGCCTCCCACACTTCCTTTGGGCTGAAGCAGTAAATACCGCCTGTTTCACTCAGAACAACACGGTGGTTCACAAGCGCTTCGATAACTCCGTACGAAATAATAAACAAGTGAGTACCCAATATTTCCTTTATCAAGGTCTTCGGGTGCAAGTGCTTGGTGGCGAACGACAGAGAGCAACGTGCTAAGTTCGACCCTATAGCATTCGAAGCCACATTTGTCGGGTATTCATCAACTTCAAAGGCGTACCGAATATACATCAAGTCAAACAATTCAATCAAAGAAAGCTACAATGTCACTTTCCACGAAGTGGCAGAAATGGATACTCTACACCTCAGTTCAGGACTCGCCCTAACCAGATGGCTTCTGGATACAATAGTTCGGAACCCGCATTCATTGGTGTGTTGGCAGAAAACCAACAAGAGATGGCAACGACTAAGGAATCAACGTCAGAAGAAGCCCTGAGACTTGCGTTGGAGGACTTGGACTCTCTCTTTGAGCCTGTATATTGACCAGGCATTATTAACGATACACCTTTAGTGGAATCCCCACTCGACGAGGCCGATGTCCCAAGCTCTTCAAATGTCCCCACCTCACCTGACTTAGAATACCACAGATCACTGAAGAACCTATCATAGTCAATGAGGAAGTCTCACCAGAATCGCTGAATCCAAGTGAAGAATAAAACTTACCTCAACCTAATGAACAACCTGAAATTCTTCAAAATCTCGATCCACAAATGGCTGATGCATCTACTTCGGCTCTGCCACATGAGCGAAAGTTGACTCGAGCACATCCGGTTGATCAGATTATTATTGATCTTTCGAGTGGAGTAAGGACAAGACATCAGCACAGTCTCTTCCGCTGCTTCTTAAGCCAAAATGAGCCAACTAAGGTAGCAGACGCGCTTAAAGACCCGGATTGGGTGATAGCTATGCAAGATGAGATCAACCAATTCGAGCGTCTTCAAGTATGGACGTTAGTAGCCCATCCGCATGGAACAACCATTATCGGAACGAAATGGGTATTTAAGAATAAAAAGAATGAAGATGGGGAAGTGATTCGGAACAAAGCAAGGCTGGTTACGAAGGGATACAATCAATAGAAAGGCATTGACTACGATGAGACCTATGCTCCTGTTGCCCGAATCGAAGCCATATCCGCCTTTTCCTGGCTTATGCGGCTCACAAAGACTTCAAAGTTTATCAAATGGATGTTAAGACCGCCTTCCTAAATGGTGTATTAAAGGAGGAAGTCTACGTCGCTCAGCCAGCAGGTTTTGTTAATCAAGAACACCCCGATCACGTCTATCGATTGGACAAAGCTCTCTAGGGACTGAAACAAGCACCACGTGCTTGGTATGATGTCCTGAGCAATTTCCTCGTGAAATCTGGGTTCATCCGCGGGACAATCGATACGATCCTCTTCATAAAATGGCAAGACAAAGACTTGATGATCGTCTAAGTTTATGTAGACGACATCATCTTCGGATCAACAAATCCACTGCTATGCAAGAGATTTGGAGATCTAGTGAAGAGCAATTTTGAAATGAGTCACATGGGAGAGATGCAATTCTTCTTGGGACTCCAAGTCACGCAGCTCGAAGATGGGATATTCTTAAGTCAAACTAAATACTTCAAGGATATTCTGGAGAAATTCCATCAAGATCAGAGCAAGCCTCTCAGCACTCCCATGTCAACTAGCTGCAAGTTGGATGCCGATCCCACAGGAAAAGCGGTCGACATCACACTCTATCGCAGCATTATCGGCTCTCTTCTCTATCTCACCTCAAGCCGGCCGGATATCATGTTTGCCACTTGCTTATGTGCCCGTTTCCAAGATGACCCAAAAGCATCCCACATGCTCGTGGTCAAACGAATTTTACGCTATCTCAAAGGCCCTCCACCCTAGGATTGTGGTATGCTAAGGGTACGAATTTCAAATTAATTGGCTATACTGACGCTGATTATGCATGTTGCCGAATGGATAGGAAAAGCACATCCGGTGGCGCTCAATTTCTAGGCGAAAAGCTGGTCTGCTGGTCATCCAAGAAACAGAACTGCATCTCAACATTGACACCCGAGGCTGAATAAGTCGCGGCTGCCAACTGTTGCTCGCAAATGCTATGGATGCGAACTCGACTTCGTGACTATGGGTACAATTTAAATAATATACCCATTTATAGCGATAGCCAAAGTGCCATTGCAATTACGTGCAATCCCGTTCATCACTCACGCACAAAACACATAGACATTAGATATCATTTTATAAAAGATCACGTTGAAAAAGGCATGATTGACATGTACTTCGTGAAACAGAATATCAACTAGCTGATATTTTCACCAAGGCCTTGGATGAAAAACGATTCCAATTCCTTGTCGGAAAATTAGGCATATTGAATCTTCCGTAATCTGTGCTTTACGTGCTCCTATGTGCTTACACATGTTCGATGCTATGTATTTTCTATGCTTTAATGCTAGATTGCGTGACATATTTTTTTGAAAATACAAAAATTTATTAAAAAAACAAAAAAAACAAAACTATTATACATATAAGAATAATACTAGGAGAATGAAGATACCTTTAGGATGTTCGATCGTCACATGTGAATTTCCCTGACATGCGACTGCTTAATTGCTTAATTTTGTCAAACTCAAAGTCGCCTGCCTCCTTGTGTCTAAAGTTCTCTTGTAGACTCCACTAGATACAAAGCCACTTTACATGGTGAGATTTCTAGCCTTCTTTATTTCTTTCGACGGATCTATTCTTGAGCGAGTCACACAGTCATTGCTTGTCTTAACTAGTGATTCTTGGTCTCATACTCACCTTGCGTTAGAACGTTAGGAAGATGATTAGGGCAGTTAGGATATTCCTCACTCGGCCAGTTATATATAGTTTTCAATCCTTAAACATAGCCTTTAGTCATCCATTTTGAGCCTTCTTCAAATTCATTTTCTTCATTTGAAAACCCTTTCAGCCTTCAATCGACTATCTAAAATTTTGGCGGGATGTTCAATCAAGAAAATGAGGGGGAGAAAAACGAGACGAAAAAGAAAAAGATGAAAAAAAGAGGTGGAAAACATACACAAGGAATGCTCAACGCACAAAAAAAATAGATTAAAAGAACCTGCCTCTCAAAATCTTTGAGAAGAGGGATTGGATCTTGTTGTGAACTTCTCCATCGATAATCTCGTACACTCGTCAAAATGGCTGGAAAGAGAAGCACCACAAAGTGAACTTCTCCAACGATAATCCGACCTTATATCGAGATAACGAGAAGAAAAGCACGGCATTGGGTTCGAATTCCATAACTGTGAACTTCTTCCAACCGATAATCTCTGAAACCTCTTTAGGGATTAAGAGAAAAGGAGCACGGTATCGGCCCAAGAACCAACAAGAAGAACTTCTCCCTAGATAATCTCTCATCCTCGTAGAGAAGCGGAGCTTCAGCTTGATCAAGTGCGGAAAATTTACAGAAGATAAAAGGATGAAAAAGACAGAAGGACGAAAGAGAAAAATGCCGAAATAAAGGAGAACGACGAAGGAATGGAAGATGATGTAAAGCTCACTTTTACCAAAAAGTTCCCTTCCCTTCTTAGTCATAACCAAATTAAAGCCTTCAAAGACCCTTTAATTCCAAAACGACGATCTCTCGCTCGGTGAAATGATTAAAAGCGCCTCGATCACAGGTAAGTTGACTTAATGTGACTTGTGATGACTTGAGTGATATAAATACAAAAGTTCCTAGTAAAAAATAAATGAGCGCTAGAGCGAACCTAGTGAGAGTTGTCGAACCACTTTGAACTTAGGACTTTGGTTTGCTGACAGGACTTGAAGGCATAAAATCGGTTAAGTGTCTTGTGAATGCTTAGGCGTGACAATAATCGAAGCAACATAATTTGACCCCATACTATTAATAATATTAGTATATAATAAAATAAAAATATACATATATATATGATAATACAAATAACAAAAAAAATTATATATATAAAGATATTTTTATCGCACATTCTGATATGATTAAATGCGATATCTTGTTCTAGTTCGCACATTTTAATATACAATTTTAATTTGCATCTATGCGGAATTGATTAAATAAGAATTTCTTGCTCATACCCTCACACAATATTTTAAATACATGGTTAGGGGACCATGTATCTAGGAGAAATTGTCTAAATTGCGTAATACATGTTTGGTACTTGAAATTGATTCTATATGCTTTCACGCTAAATCAATTTTTGGTGCACTATTTGAGGGGGAGCATTTACAAAAATTTATGCCTAAAGCTCCAAACTATTTTGATGATCTTTCTCTAAGTATTGCAGAATAAATGAGGAAGACTTCACAAATTTATCTCGACTTGGAGTACACGGCAATGGTTCGAATTTTGAATGGTTAAATATTTGGATCGTAATGTGTTTGATTTTGAATTTAACCAAATTATCTTGAAAATGTTTCAGGGGAAGCCTAACATAGAAAAATTGCTTCCAAAATTAACTCTAAAATTCTCGACATTTTTGCTCTAAGTATTGCAGATTTACAAAATTAGAAGATGGAGCCGGATGTCACTGTTCTGAAATTACAGAGAGTTAATTACATATTTCTTTCATACATAAAGGGAGCAATTATGTGGTCTTTACGTCAATCTGAAAATTTTGAAAAACTTACTATCGCAAAAGTTGGACGAAATTAGTAATTTTCAATCGCAGTTTCTCGAGCGAAAATCGATTTGGGACCAAATGTTAATTTTTGCACCAAATTTGTCGAGCAAAAATCAAATAGGGACCCAATGAAAATTTTCCATGAGTTTCTCGAGCTAAAGCCTCAAAATTGGGCCTGAAGAATTCGCGAACTTAAAAAGTTCAATAAGCCCAATTTGACACAGTATCTTTTGCAGTTGAAAAATCCTTAAATACACGCGCAAACCCTTAATCATAAAATTCATCAGTCAAAAATTTTATCTTGCGGAAAACCCTTGCCAAAAGACGAAAACAATGTCTTTAAAAATCCTTAATCTTTAAATTAATTTTTATCTTTTTAAGGTAGACTCGACATCCACTAGGTGTTTACGTGTGTTTAAACTCTATTTGCGTCTACATTTTGCAATTTTTCGCTAGATTTGATGATAGATTTCATGTGTCCGTAACTGTGAAGCCTTGAAGGCTACTATTCTGTGATTTAAACCTGTTCTGTGTTTCCAATGGTTTAGAATTGCGAATAAAGATAAATTTTAGATTTACATTCACACTGATGGTGTAGATTTTCGATTATCTGAGTTTTAAAGCAAAAATCTAAGTCTCGAGAAAACTGGGTTTTGAAACGTTTGAAGGCGTCGAAGAACTTTTTCGTATCGCAAACAGTTTCAATCGAATTTTAATTCGATTGAGTCACTGTTTGCAGTGTAAAAGTTTTTCGATCGCTAAAGTTTGACTTAGTCGTTAGAGATAAATGACATAGGTTGCAAAATCGCTTACCATCGAGAAATCTAATTTTGATTTACTACGAGCGAAAAATTACTGAGCGAATAGATAAATTAGGTGCAATTAAGTCTTGGCGAAAAACTTAACATTGAAAATAATAAAGTTCAATTTCAATTTGTTCGCGGTCGTAAATTTTAGTGGCAAGAAAATTAATTTTTCGACGATAAAATTTCTCTATCGTAAAAGAACTTAGCGATGATTTTAATTGATCGAAAACTTTCTCGGCGAGTCACCTAGTTTCTCGTTGTCAATTTTTTTTATCGTAAAATTTCGCAGCGAAAATAAATTTTTAATCGAAAAACTTTATCGCTCGACATCTTTCACAATGAAAAATTTTATTCATGCGCGAAAAATTTCTCGATCGTAAATTTATGCGGAAATCAATTTTCTCGATCGTAAATTTAGACGGAAATTTTTCTCGGCCGCAAAATTATCGGCTACAATACCACGTCTTATGTTCAAATACTTAGAAAATTTCTCTAAGTCTTTTTCACTGTAGCGAACTTCAACGAATAAAATTTTCGATCGAAAAATAGAACACGGATTTGAAATTGAAAATTCGCACTTAGGAAATCAATTTGAGAATTTCATTACTCGCGCGATAAAAAGCACGGAATGAATAGTGTATTTCCACACTTAGTAAAATTTCGACCAAACTTACATGAACTATATATACTTATATCGAAAATTTCATTTTCTCTTCAATAATTCATTTCGTAGACCTATGTGCCAATTCATGATTTCAAATGTGAATTTGTCAAACATGCAATTAGATGATTCATTACTATGGTTTGATAAATTCCAATTTCGATTCAAATAAATTTTTTTGAGCTAATGATTTGTTTTTCTAAATTGTCAGATGGCAAACTTTCCAGCATATGACCACATATATGATCATAATCTGTACCTCAGCCTACCTGACACTAATTATCAGCTCGACACGACCACCTTCCGGTGCCCTGCCGAGATAATAGTATCAGGCCATCCCCTCTAGCATGCTCTCAAGGTGACGACCTATGTACCGATGAACTACCTTCAATTATTTTGGGGGATGAAGAAAAGCCTCGTAGTTGACGGCACATACCGATTCACCACGGTGATTGCGACGAGGCACATCAGCTTTAGCAAAGATGACATGGGCCTCACCTTGGACTTACCGTTCATCCACAACAACGACCCTCTGCCCACGGATGCAGAGATGGTGCGTGACTTCCTGCACATGGGATACCGTCCGCCGCTCACTAAGCTTCCCAAGTCTAGAGCAACGGCATCCCTCACCCATGGAAGACTTTGTTTGGGATTATCAACAAATGTCTTTCAGCAAAGCACACAGGCTTCGACAAAGGAAATGGCCACATCCTCAGAATCTTCCACGGGACTATGTTCTCTCGAAATTACGATTTCGCTCAACTGATCTGGAATGACTTAGCTGAACAGATCAGACAACGAGAGAACAAGAGATCGAAGAATGTGCCATACGCCATGTGGTTCTTCGTGATTATTAGATAATTCATGGAGATGTACAAGCAGAGCATCCCTCGTCTACCTCCTGGAGGGAATTACGAACCACCCCGGCTAAAATTCTTCCACAAACCCAAGCCGACGAATTTGGACTGTTAGGTCCTACTATTAACAACTCTATGATCCTAGGCAAGAATTCTAAGTAATTCGATGAAAACGATTGACATTTAGAATCGATCGAAAAACTCAAATGAAGATTGAGAGAGAGAATTCGTGTAGAGTGAGAAAGTTACTGTTTTTTCTCTCTCTAGAAATTGAATTGCAAGCATTTCGGATCAATTTCCAAAACTATCTCTATTCAGCACAATTTGTTTACATGTATTTATACCAAACAAAACTTGGTATAAATATCAAACTAGTCATAATCTAAGGACTACTATACAAAACGCCCCTAATTACAAGGACAACTAATAAAATCAAGCACAATTAAAACATATACTCTACAATCTCCCCCTTTGTGCTTGATTGCATTTCCGTGATGTTTGTCCTCGTCGGGCGTAGTACGATTTATGCAAGCCCAGCGCATACTCGAAGTTTCTGAGAGTTTCCCTCAACTTCAGGCACTCCTCGATGTCGTCTAAAAACTCCATCAGGAGCGGCTGTTCTATCACAAACATGTGGATCCTCAGCATTGTATCTGTATTGATTTCTTCCAACCTCTGCTCGTTATTCCTCCTGATGACCTTGAGCGTCCATCGCAAAACTTATGAATCTCAGTCTTCAGCATCATCCTAGTCTTCTTGGCAATTGGATTGTGGTAGGTGATGCCTAGGACTGAGCTGATGTGTACATGATTGCTTGGAAGCCCTTCGATCTCAGGTCCTTTGTTGAGTGGTTCGGCCATGTTGACCTTCTTCATGTTGCTCTCCATAACCATCTGAAGGTCATGCGCTGCAAAGTATTTGACTTGGCGCATCATGAACCGGTAGAGCCTTCGAGGCCTTCTTTCTTGACGAAGCCTTGAGGACTTTTGTACTTCTCCACGTACAGCTGATAGAGGTTGTATACCTCGTCGGCAGGGAGACACGGAAGGTCACTCTCTCTTAGTTCCTCTCGGGTTCTTTCCACTCACTCAATAACATATATTGGGGTTGAAAGTCCTCCTTGGCACAGTAGATGCTGAGAAGCTGGCAAATTGGGGAGAGACTCTCATAATGCCTCTTGACTTGTCCTTTAGTCATCCCCAGTCTTACGTCAGGTCCTAGTTGAGTCAGCATCCAGAGGTAGGTCATCCTCTTCTGCTGATCCCAGTGAGAGATCCCTCTCAGCTCAAACTCGTTCGGCTTCTTGATTCTGTCCGGTGACCTCCAGATATTCTCACGGACTTCGTCGAGGAAGGGTACCTCTATTCGGATGTTCTCCCATGGCGTGTCGATCCGAACGGTCCCTGGCATCTGTCTGGTGGGGGAAACCGCTCGTTGTGCGATCAACTCTGGTAGCCTCGGGATGTCTCTTTGGTAGTCTTCACCTTCCTGAAGTTCGTCGTCTTCTATGATTACGAGGTCCACAGATTCTTGTTGTAAGAAGTGTCGAACGTTCTGAAGCCGTTGTCTCTGATGCTCCTCGGGCATGGAATGGGTCATCCATTGTCCTTCAAAGATGTGTTTGTCTAGAACCTCGTGTGGATTGACACCATGTCCTGAGGGGCCCGGTTGGTCTGGAGCGACTTAGGGAGTAGCTTGGATAGCTGCTAGGGCCACGAGCATTGCTGCACTTGCTTCTTATTCCGAAAGCAAGGGGCTTGAGTAGATCGGCGGTGTGGGCGGAGGCGTCTGTAGGTTAAAGGTTGGTGGGTCGATATGGGTTAGAGTGGTGGTGCGGTGCGTGGTGTGGGTGGTTTGTGTTTGGGTTTGGGTTCCACCTGCTCCAGCACTTGTTTGCGTGGCGCCCGAGCCTTGTCCTTGGCCACTTGTAGATGTCCGTGGCCTCTTCTCCCCCTTATGATGGTCCTGATCATCAGGATCGTCATGTCTGCGCCGTGAGTGGGAGCTTTGGCCTCGGAAAGTGTCAGTAGATGGCTCAGGATGATCCACCAATCGCCTATAAATGGATTCTTCTTGAGGCGACCGAATGGAAAAGCGATCAGGCTGGCGAGTAGGATGTCGTGGAGCTCGGTTATGGGTATGGTGTATGGGTTGATGAGGATGGATGAAGTGGCTAAAGGGTCGGTGGGTGTGGGTTGTGTAGGTGTGGGATTGGTTTGTGACGAAGGGCCTTCAGAAACAGGTGCTTTCCCGGTATCTCTTCGTGATGTCTCGATGGCTTGGAGTACTCTCTCCATGATTTTGTCTTCCATGGATTGTACAGCGGTAGAGAGAGCGGCCTGGAATTGCTCGTTCGTCACAAAAGGTGCGGACGCCTCCTTGGATGGACCAGGACGACTGATGTCGCCTGTTATCAACCCTTGAGTAGGCACCGACTCCTCAGGTTGGCTCACAGTCACTTGAGGTTGTGACTGTATGAGACTTCCACCCAATCCTCGAGTCGAATCTAAAAGATTCGCCTCTATAGGTGTTATGGCAGGCTCGGGTTGCCTGGGAACCAGACATCGGTGGATTCGGTTGCGGCTCAAGATTGAGCGAAGAAGTGCCAGCAACACTTGTGGAAGTCATCTGCATGATATCTGGTGTGGTGGTGACGGCCAGGAAGAGGGACTCCAACTGAATGCTAAGTCTCCTGGCAGTCCTTCTTATCAGGCTGATTTCATCGTCAGACTCCGTGTCAGACGGGGTGGCAGTATGAGGAGTAGGGTCTCGATCGACGTCCTCTAGTGCCTGATCCGTCACCTGTGGAATGGAGCTCTGCCCCATTCTACCTTGGGTTGTGCTATTGGTTGAAGAACCTCCTCAATGGATTTTTCGAGCACGCCAACATGGACGGGCACTTCCACTTGATATTCATGTTCAGGAGCCTCGAGCGCCATCTCAGTAGCCACGACGTCTATTAGAGTATCATATACGTCGGGCATTTGCTCTTCGACCAATGGAGACTCCTGTTGAAGCTCGTGAGCGACAACATCTATCATCGTATCGTCAGGGCTTGGTTGGTGTTGTTGCGGTTGGGGAGGGCTAACATGGAAATCTGGCGGGGGCCCTCTGATCATTTGCTCGGTTAGATTACGTTCCCGATAGAATCTTTGATACTCAGCTCCCGCGGGGTCGGCAAGCCGAAGTAGGTTGAGCAGAATCGGCATCGACGGTTGGTCCAAATCCGTGAGCCGTGGATTATGGAAGAATTTGAGCCTTGGCGGCTGATTGTTTCCTCCGGGAGGCAGCTGAGGAATATTCTGTGCGTGTAACTCCACGAATTCCCTGATGATCACATTGAACCATCGAGCGTAGGGCACGTTCTTCGATCTCCGATTCTCCTTCAGCCGAATCTATTCAGCAAGATCATTCCAGATCTGCTGCGTGAAATCGTAATTTCTGGAGAATGCGAGTTCGTGAAAGATCCACAGTATGTTGCCTGTTGCCCTTGTCGAAGCCATCATGCTTGGGTGATAGACACTTGTTCACAATCCCGAACAGTGTCTTCCGGGGATGAGGGATACCGCTGCTCTGGACCTGAGTAACTTGGTGAGCTGCGGTTGATATCCCATCTGCATGAAATCATGGACCATTTCTGCGTCCGATGGGAGCGAGTCGTTAGTTTTCGCTGTATGGCAAGTCCAGAATCATCCCAAACTGGTTCTTGTCCATATGAATATGCCGCGTCCCGATTCTAGTTGTGAAGGAGAATGCTCCATTTGCCACAGCTCCTTGTATACATCCCCAGAATTGCTGGAGATAGACCATTGGCACAGAGGCGGTGACCGTCAATGCGTGCCAGATGGGGTGGCCTCGCAGGATAGAGATAATGATCTCGTCCGGGCACCGAAAGGTGCTCAGATCGAGCTGGAAATTTGTATCCTGGACATTCAGATACAAGTTGTGGTCGTATATGTGATTATATCGGGGGTAGCGATCCATCTGAAAAAATAAAGAGATATAAAAGTACATTAGTTCATAATTTTTGATTTTAGTCGAAAATGGATTTAATTTCATCAAACTATAATATTGTATCAAGTCATGACATGTTTGATGAATTTTGAATTGAAATCATATAATATGCATATAGGATACTTGATTTTGAAAAATGTAATGGCATGATTGTAATTTCGAATTAAACATGTAACGCGTGAAAAAGAGTTCGAAATTTTCTAAGTGTTTTAATCGCGGGTAATGTCACTGTTCATGCTGAGAATTTTTTCGCTCGATAAATTTGGTTTTCAAATTGATTTCCTATGCGTTGATTTCAATTGTAATAACTCCGTTTAATTTTTCGATCGAGAAAATTTTATTCGCTAATGTTCGCTACAGTGTTGAAGTTGAAATCGTGAGACTGTAGTCGATCAATTTTACGATCGAGAAAAATCCGCGCAAATTTACGATCGAGAAATTACTTCTCAGGTAAATTTACTATCAAGAAATTTTCTTCGATTGAATAAAATTTTTCGATTTGAAATTAGTCGAGCGGTACGTGATTTTCGATCATAAGGAAAATTTTTCGCTGCGTTATTTTTCTATCGAGAAATTAGTCAACAAAAAACTAAGTCAATCATCGAGAAAATTTTTTCGATCAATTAAATCCTAAGCGGCGAATTTTACGATCGAAAAAATTAAGCGTTGAAAAATTAATTTTTCGCTGCTAAATTTTTACGACCAAATTGAAATTAAGTCGAAAATTCTATTTTTCGATTGTAAGTTTTACGCTCGATCTAATTTGCATCTAAATTGTCTATGCAGTTCGTAAGTTTTTCGCCAAAAAAATCTAACTAGATTTCTCGATGGTAATTAATTTTTCGGTCAAATCTTCTATCTTAGCGACGAAATCGGAATTTTATCGATCGAAAAACTAATTCGATACAAACAGTATCTCAATTAAATCAGAATTCAATTAAGACTGTTTGCGAGCGACAAAGTTCTTCGATGGCTTCAAACATTCAAATGCCCAGTTTCATCTAAACTCAAATTAGTGTCGAAGATGCAGATTTTACGAAGATTCATACTACCAGTTTCGTAAAGAACGTCGAAACTATCTTAAGTGCAGGCATTAATCCCAGATAAAACTCATAATCAAGCCTAAATCACTATAAAATAGTATACGGTTTCTCTGTTTGAAGAACAGTCGAGAAACTAATCCTAATCATGCGAAAAACTATAGAATGCAAATGCTAATGGAGTTAAATCACACGCAAATGGCAAAAGGATCTCATTTCTACCTTAAACAGACAATTTAGTGTTGAAAATCGAAAGATTTTTGAGAAGATGAAATTGTCTGTGAAAGTTTTGCGCGAGAGAAATTTTTGCGATTTAGGGTTGCGTGAGAAAAAGTTTTTCGACTGACAAGAAAGTGAACTTTTATTAACTCGCTGTAGATCAATGTTGGGTTTTACAATTTGACATTTTGCCGTTAAATGGAACAGGCCCATTACTATTTGCGCTCAAGAAGTTTTTGATTCAAAAATTGCTCCTTCATTCAATTTTTTCGATCGCAAATTATCGCGGCTAATCAAATTGTTCCCGGCACTGTTTACGATCGAGAAACTTATGATCGTGAATTAGGCCTTATATCCAGTTTCCCGATAGTAAGTGCATCTAAAATATTCAGATTAACCATTATTTCGAGTAAAATCACATTGTAAAGCTCCCCCTCAGAATTAAAATAAATGCAATTAACTCCCTGTATTTTCCGTGTAGTAACGTCTAGCTTCCCTGGCAGAAACTAAAAAGTCTGTACCACTTAGAAAGAAAAAGTTAGAAATAATGGAGTTAATCAACAATGATTCTGGGCATGAAATATTTGGTCTGTGACTAGCTCATTTCCTTGTAGTGTTGACGTCTTGCTCCTTAATTTTGTTTGAAGGAATCTGAAACGCTTAGAAAAATAACGTCAAGAATATTTGGAGCTAATGCACGATTTTTATATTTGCTCCCCCTCAAGTAATGCGCAAGAATTGACTGAATATGCAAGCATATGAAATCAATTCAAGTCACTAGCATATAACACACAAATTTACCCAGTAAGCACATATACATGGTCCCCGAAAACATGTATTTAAGATATTGTGTGATGGTAAGAGCAGTGAAAAATTTATCGCATTTAAACAATTCAGTACCAATGCAATCTAACATTGCATTTAGAATGTGCGATACACTAAAGAAATTCGCATTTATTCAATTCAACGCATATGAAACAAAACATTTCATGTCAAAATGTGCGAAATTTTTCTTTTCAAGTTTTTTTTGTTATATTATTAATTAATATATTATTATTTTTATTTTTATTTTTTCGTATTTTACTATTATTATAGTATGGGGTCAGATTATTATGCTTCGATTAATCGTCACACCTAAAATTTTATGAGACATTTGAAGGAAGAAAATGCCGTCAAGTCATGTCGTCAAACTAAAGTCCTAAGTTCATAGACTGGTCCATTTCGACAACTCTCACCAGGTTCGCTCTTGCACTCAATTATTTCTAACTTGGGATTTTTATACTTATATCACTCAAGTCAACACAAGCAATTTTAAGTCAATTTACCTGTGATCGAGGCATTTTTTTTAATCATTTCACCTAAGCAAGAGTCCGTCGATTGGAAAGGGTGTAAGGATTTTAGTTTGGCTAGGACATAGAAGGGGAGGAATTTAGAGGAAAGTGAGCTTATCTCTTCGTCATCTTCCATTTCTACGTCCGTCTCCTTTTTTTTTTCGACGTTTTTCTTCTATTCAATCTTTTCTCCCTCTTTTTCTTTTTAAGAACTATCCTTTTTTATGCTATGCTCAAGCTGAAGCTCCGCTTCTCCACGAGGCTATAGGAGATTATCGTAGGCGAAGTTCTTCTTGTTGGTTCTCGGGCCGATACCGTGCTCCTCTTCTCCTAATCCCTAGAGAGGTTTCAGAGATTATCTTTTTGGAAAAGTTCACGGTTATGGAATTCATAGCCGAGGCTGCGCTCCTCTTCTCGTTTCCCAATAAAAGACCGGATTATCGTTGGAGAAGTTCACTTCATGTGCTCCTCTTCCAGCCGTTCTGACGAGCGTACAAGATTATCGTCGGAGAAGTTCACAGCAGGATCCATGCCACTTTCTAAGAGATAGTCGGAAGGCAGGTTCCTTTGGTCTGATTTTTGCGCGTTGAGCAATGCCTTCTTTTGTCATCATCCCCCTTTTCTTTTGTTTTCTCCCCCTCATTTTCTCGTTTGAACAACCATCCGAAGAGTATAGAATTTGGTTGAAGGCTGGGAATGGGTTTCAAAGAAGAAAAGGACATCGGAGAAGGGTCAAAGTGGACGACTAAGGGCTAAGGTGAGGGAAAAATTATATAAGGCCGAGTGAGGAATATCCTAAGCGCCCTTATCATTTTACTAACGATCTAAGGCAAAGTGAGTATGAAACCAAGTATCACTAGGTAAGACAAGTAATTGATGTGTGACTCACTCGAGAAATAGATCCAAAGAAAGAAAAGGATCAAGGCTTGATTCCTCACATATGTAAAGTGACATTGTGTCTAGTGGAGGAACCTAATGACATTTTAGACACAAGAATGCGACTTAGACTGACAAAATTAAGCAATTAAATCGACTGCATGTCGGGGTAAAATTCTAAGTGATTTTAGAACAAAGCATCCTAAAGGATTTCGTCATTCCCCTTTATATTATAGTTATATATACATATTTTTTGTTATTTTTGTTATCACGCAAGATAAAGACAAATAAGCATGGAAAACACATAGAATAGAGCATGTGATAGCATAGAAGATCAGGTAATGCACATATTACGGAAGATTCAACATGCCTAATTTTCCGACAAGGAATTGGAATCGTTTCTCATCCAAAGCCTTCGTGAAAATGTCGGCTAGTTGAAACTTCGTGTTCACAAAATACATATCTATTGTGCCTTTTTCTACGTGATCTTTGATAAAGTGATATAAAATATCTATGTGTTTTGTGCGTGAGTGATGAACAGAATTGCAAGTAATGGCGATGGCACTTTGACTATCACTATAAATGGGTATATTATTTAAATTGTACCCATAATCGCGAAGCTGTGTCCGCATCCACAGCATCTGGGAGCAACAACTAGCGGCAGCCACGTATTCCACTTCGGCCGTCAAAGTTGACACAATTCTGCTTTTAGGATGACCACCAGACCAGCTTTTCGCCTAGAAATTGAGCGCCACCGGACTTGCTTTTCCTGTCCATTCGGCAACCTGCATAATTAGCGTCAGTATAGCCAATAAGTTTGAAGTTCGTACCCTTTGGATACCACAGTCCAAGAATAGAAGTGCCCTTAAGGTAACGCAGAAACCTTTTAACCGCGAGCATATGTGATTCTTTGGGATCGGCTTGAAAACGGGCACATAAGCATGTGACAAACATGATATTCGGCCGGCTCGAAGTGAGGTAGAGAAGAGATCCAATGATGCGGCGATACAGTGTGATGTCGACCGACTTGCTAGAGAGATCGGCATCCAACTTGCAGCTTGGTGACATAGGAGTGCTGAGAGGCTTGCTCTGGTCTTGATGGAATTTCGTCAGAATATCCTTGATGTATTTTGTCTGACTAATGAAAATCCAATCTTCGAGTTGCCTGACTTGTAGTCCTAAAAAGAACTGCATCTCTCCCATGTGACTCATCTCGAACTTGCTTTTCATTAGATCTCCAAACTTCGTGCAAAGCCGTGGATTAGTTGATCCGAAGATGATGTCGTCGATGTATACTTGAACGACCATCAGATCTTTGTCTTGCCATTTGATGAAGAGGGTTGTGTCTATCGTTCCTCGGATGCATCCAGACTTCACGAGGAATTCACTCAGGACATCGTACCAAGCACGTGGGGCTTGTTTTAGTCCATAGGGAGCTTTGTCCAATCGATAGACGTGATCAGGATGTCTTGATCAACGAAGCCTTCCGGCTGAGCGACGTAGACTTCTTCTCTTAACATCCATCTGATAGAATTTGAAGTCTTTGTGAGCCGCATAAGCCCGGAGAAGGAGGATAGCTTCGATTCGGGCAACCTGAGTGTATGTCTCGTCGTAGTCGATGCCTTCCTGTTGATTGTATCCCTTCGCCACTAGCCTTGCTTTGTTTCGGATCACTTCACCATCTTTATTTTTCTTGTTTCGAATACCCATTTAGTTCCGACTATTGTTTTCCCAAGCGGACGGGGTACTAAGGTCCACACTTGAAGACGTTCGAATTGGTTGATTTCCTCTTGCATCGCAATTATCCAATTCGGGTCTCATAGTGCGTCTGCTACCTTAGTAGGCTCGTTTTGGCTCAGGAAGCAGCTGAAAAGGCTGTGTTAACGACGTGCCCTCACTCCATCCGAAGGATCGCCAATTATCTGATCGACCGGGTGACCTCTAGTCCACTTGCGCACTTGAGGTAAGGCTGAAGTCGATGCGTCAGCCATCTGTGGGTCTAGATTTCCTATAGTCTCTGATTGATCATATGTTTGAGGAAGTTCCAATTCTGCACTTGGATCGATCGTCTCTGACGATTCTTCCTCAATAACCACTGTCGGTTCTGTGGCAATTCTGAATCGGGTGGGGTAGGCACGTGAGAAGAACTTGGTACGTCGGTCTCGTCGGGTGGAGAATCCACCGTAGGTGTAGCAGTGCGTGACCATATACTGGCTCGAAGAGAGAGTCCAAATCGTCTAATACAAGTCTCATTGCTTCTCCTGACGTTGAATTCCGAGTTGTTGCCATTTTCTGTTGGTTTTGTGCCAACACACCAGTGATTACGGGTTCTGAGATGTTGTCTTCAGAAACCAACGGGTTGAGCATGGGTCCTGAACTGAGTTGTGTAGGAGCCATCGGGTTAAGTACGGGTCCTGGACTGAAGTGACCAGAAGCCATCTCTGCCACTTCGTGGAAAGTGACATTATAGCTTTCCTTAATTGTTCGGTTGGACTTGATGTATACTCGATACGCTTTTGATGTTGAAGAATACCCGACGAAAGTTGCTTCGAATGCTGTAGGGTCGAACTTTGCACGTTGCTCTCTGTCGTTCGCCACAAAGCACTTGCACCCCGAAGACTTTAAGGAATGAGATGTTGGGCACTCTATTATTCATAATCTCGTACGGAGTCTTGTTGAACCGTTTGTGAACCACCGTCCTGTTTTGGGTAAAACAAGCGGTATTGACTGCTTCAGCCCATAGAAAGTGTGGAAGTACGGAATGGATCAGCATTGTACGAGCTGCTTCCACTAGTGTTCGGTTTTTCCAATCGACTACCCCATTCCGTTGAGGAGTCTTGACAGCTGAAAATTATGGACTTATTCCAAGTTTCTGATAAAACTCACTGAGGTAGTTGTTCTTGAACTCAGTGCCGTGTCTGTTCGAATACTTGAATAGTCTGTTGCAGCAGATTTTGAGTAGTGTTCACAAAGTTGATAATCAAGTCACCGGTCTCATCATTGGTTCGGAGGAACTTTGTCCATGTGTAGCGAGAGTAGTCATCAACGATCACCAGCACGTACTTTTTTCCATTGATACTTTGAGTCTGCATCGTTCGACAGAGATCCATGTGTATAAGTTCCAATGGTCGAGAAGTGGACGCAATTTGCTTGACGTGATGAGATGTTCGCTTCATTTTTCCTAATTGACATGCCGAACACTGATGCTCCCTTTGTAGTAGTATAGTTGGAAGACTGTGGACCAACTTTTTCGTAGAAAGACGTTGGAGTGCTTTCATAATCAGATGAGATAGTCGTTGATGCCATAGGCTCTTCGTCTGTAAATCTATCTGAGAGATGAGACATACAGCTGTCGAGGGCCGCACGGATGTCAGGTTGATCGTGTAAAGATTGGATTTTCGAAGTCCTTGAAGGAGTTTTGTGTCCTGACTATCCACAATTTTGCACCGATCAGCATGAAAGACCACCTGGAACCCTTTGTCAGAGAACTGGCCTATGCTGAACAAGTTATGGCGGAGGCCTTCGACATACGAGACATCCTTTATTGCCAGATTCTCCAGAATGATATCTCCAAATCCAGGAATTGGAACTGAGTCATTGTTTTCGAATCTGACTTTGCCGTTTGGTCTGTCTTTGTAGTTGCTCAACAGCTCCTGATTACCAGTCATGTGTGTTGAGGAACCAGAGTCTAGGTACCACACATGATGGATCTGCAAAAACAAATTAGAGAGCTTTAGGTACCCATTTAAGCATGGGTCCTCTCAGATTAGCAGATTTAGTTTTGGGTTCAGATATGATTCCTAAATTTTTATTTGGAGGAGTTTTAATAACCCATTCCACTTTCGGAGAAGTTGGTTTGGGTTTTGCCTCTATAGGAGACTTGGCCTTTTCGGCTTTTGTCGTCCTAGGTGGAGATTTAGGAACCCATTTGGGTTGAACCTTGCAGGGAAGGTTAATTTCAGCACGTACAAATGCTTTGGAAGGTTTGACCAAGGAAAAGATCTTTTCTTTTGATAATCTCCTAAGGTGCTTGGGGGACTCAATCTTTACGGGATACCTTAGGTGACTACAGGCATGTACATCGCCATAAGCTTTCTTTATGGCTGGATCTTGTTTCCTACGGGTCTTCCTTGTGACATTTGTTTCAGAATGATTATTGGTAATTTTTGAGGTAGAGCCTATTTCGAAATTGTCGCTTCTAAAGGTGATAGGCTGAAGTGAACAAGTAGAAGCAATTATTTTGAACGTAGAAATGGCTCTTTTATTACTACGAGTGTCTTTTATTGTAACAGAAGGAGTAACATTTTTAGAAACATTCAAATCTACTGGCTCCTTCTTTATCTTAGAACTAGACACTCTCGCCTTCGTTTTTAGTGCTGCCCCTACGCTCCCTGTGGACGCAGGTGAAATGGAATTAGTCTTAGCACTTCTAATAGAATTGTTAATGCACTTTTGATCTTTCGAAGGCGATTTTTCGATTTTCACGCTTTTTATAATAGTTTCAGAGGTAGTTTGGGACGATGAGGAAGCCTTGAGATTTTACATCTTCTTAAAGAACTTTTTCTTTTCAGTTTCGAAATTCTTTCGTTCTTTATCTAACTTTGCCTGCTATCTGTTTTATGATAGGGGGTTCGTAGAGAGAATTTTGATAATTAACATCTTTGACTTCCTCGTTGTGTGCTTGAGATTCAAGAGGTAGAACTTGAACTAAATCACAGACAGATGTTAAGGAAGGTTTCATATTTGTCTCTTTCATTTAGTTCAGTGTAGTCAAAGGGGACCTCAGGCGCATGTGAGGCTTTTCTCATAGATGAATCATAATTGTATTAGTACGTCGATTCAGTGAATTCTATAAGAGAGGTTACTCCTAAACCCATGTGCTTAATATCATATATTTCTTTCTTCCGAAGTACACGTGGGTTAGTAAAACCTATGCCTTCTATAGGATTATAGAACTCTACCTTGGGCTTGTTCAAAAATATCATCTGTTCGGATTGTCCCATGTGCGTAAGAAGATCATCTAATTTCTTAATATTTGCGTATAACTTCTTGCGTTCGTCACGAAGGAGAGCATAATTATTTTCTACCGTTAGTTTAGCGGCTTGACAGGCATCTAGTTCCATACTAAGCTTACTAACCTTAGCATTTGATATTTGTAATTCAGCTTCTAAGTTAGTGATCTTAGTGGTAGCTTCAGAGATCCTATAATTTAGGGTAGCTTTCTCGTTGAGATTCCTAACCAAACAATTGTAGTTATTTGCTAGCCTATCTTCTAATTCCTTAATCTTTTCACTATGCTGTCCTAATTGAGGTTGACTAGTCTCTCTAGAATGTAGGCTCTTAGTAAGTTCTTCTATTTTCGCACTAGAGCTCCTAAGTTCTGATTCGAGACTATCCACCTTCTCCTGAGATCTCTCAAGTTTATTCTCTACTTCCTTAATACTTTTCTGCTCACGTTTCATGTTAGCATATTGCGTTTGATATGATTCTAACATGGTCAATAATGTGGAAGAAGAGACTACCTCTTTTGACGAGGTGGATGCGTTGTCTTCGTCCGTCCCGTTGGATGTGTCGGCGTCCGATTCATTGTCGACGGGCCATGAGGGCTGAATTCTCTTCTTCAGAACTTGACGTGTCCTCGAGCCATTGGTCTTGTTCGGCCATGAGAGCTACTCCGGCTTCTTTTTGTTTAGTCAATTGGAGCTTCCTGGAGTAGTAGTTGGCATCTCTCTTCTTTGGAAGAGTGCACACTTTGGCAAAGTGACCTGGCTTCCCACAGTTGAAGCATTTGTTAGCCTCTTTTAGGTTCTTGAATTCGGAGCTCTCTGGTGCACGTTCTTTGTTTTTAGAGCTTGTAGTCCGAAGTCTGTTGGCTGAGGTTGAAGACTTCTTCTTGAAGTACTTCTTACTCATCAATTTTCCTATTAGAGCCAACTGCTTTCCTATGGCTTTCATGTTTGGCTCGACGTCGGATTCTGACTCTTCTTCCGACTCTGAAGGAGAAGGAGGCGTAACGATCTTTTCTTTTCTTGATTTCGAGCTCCTCTTCTCCGAGACTAAGGCAACAGTGTCTTCGATCTGTTTGCCCTTCTGCTCCTTTCGAATTTCGCTTATATCATCCTCATGTTGTGCGAGATTGTCAAACACGGCATGGATATCCAACTCCTCTAGATCTTTATTCTGTCGAATATGAGTGGATATTTTCTTCCATTCCGCGGGCAGAGAAGACAAAAATCTTATGTCTGTCTCCATATTGGTCTTCGTGATTTCTATCTTTATCATCTCGTTGAGAAGAGTGAGATGTCTTTGGTAGATCTCATAGAGACTCTCCTTCGGCTTTGCTTTGAAGGAGTCGTAAGCAGTGAGAATGTTCGCCTTTTTGGCCTTTATGCCAACTTCCGTCCTCTGCATCATCCTATGCAGTTCATCCCACATTCCTTTAGCCGATGAAAGGCTATCAATTTGTCTATATATGTCGTTGGGGATGCCCTGCACGAGGTTATTCATGGCTACTAGATCAGCCTTAGCCCGAGCCCTCTCTTTGATTGTGTACTCCCTAGGCTCCTTCAGTGCCTAGATGCGGAAATTTGAGGGGTTGCCGCAAAACTGTGCGGGTCCTTCTTCTATTGATTTTAGTAAATTCTCGGCTTGATCTTTTAAAGCTATGAAATTGAGGAAGCGGCTTCTCCACACGTATATTCGCCTCGTTGCAAAATCGGCGGACGGTTGTCATTTCCAAGCGAGTATGCATCCATTTTGGTTGTAGTTGAGTTGTTGAAGGATCTTCATTAAGTGTTTTGAACGTTTGAAGATGATGTAATGTGCTTCACAAGTGACAAAGTTCGTTAGTAGCGTTTGATTCGAAAAATAGTTCGAGAATTATTTTCGATTCAATCTTTAAAGTTTGATTGAAAATAATTTCGTCGAAATAGAACATACTGTGTACTGTTCTCGTGCGAGAAAGTTTGTCAGCGAAATATTTTTCGACCGAAACAAATTGCCCAAATTCATTCGGTCGAGAAAAATTTCCTGATCGTGAATTTATTTCGATCGTAATGAAATAGTACGTCAGTAAGTTTCTCGACAAGTCAAAATAAATCTGTTGACTAGAAATGTTTCTCGCATGTAAATGATTTTCGATGAAAACGATTGACATTTAGAATCGATCGAAAAACTCAAATGAAGATTGAGAGAGAGAATTCGTGTAGAGTGAGAAAGTTACTATTGTTTCTCTCTCTAGAAATTGAATTGCAAGCCTTTCGGATCAATTTCCAAAACTTTCTCTATTCAGCACAATTTGTGTACATGTATTTATACCAAACAAAACTTGGTATAAATATCAAACTAGTTCTAATCTAAGGACTACTATACAAAACGCCCCTAATTACAAGGACAACAAAATCAAGCAATTAAAACATATACTCTACATGGACCAACCGTCTGTGGCCATTCCGTTTGAGCTGTTGCGGCTTGCCGACACCTCGGGAGCTGAATACCGTAGATTATGTCGGGACAATCATCTCACCGAACAGATGATCAGAGGGCCCCCGACAGACTTCCATGTGAGCCCTTCCCACCAGCAGCAACCACCTAGCCCCGAGGCCGAACTAATAGATCAGGTGGCCGAGGAGCTAGAACAGGAGCCTCCAACTCAGGAAGCACAAATACCTTATGAGGACGCCACGTTGATTGATGCAGTGGCAGAAGAGTTGGAATTAGAGGCTCCACCACAACCTCTAGGTGCTGAAGTGCCCATCGTAGTAGGCATGTTCCAAGGAGCGCTTGAGGAGATCCAACTCATGAGAAGGACTCCAATGCGTTTAAGTATACAACTCGAGTCCCTCTTCACCACCGTCACCACCACCTCTGACACAGTGCCCATCATCACTCCAAGCACTGTGGCCGAAGTCCAGCTGCCAATCATCACTGGCCTAGTCTCTACCGTGTCTGATATGCAGGTTCACAACCTGCAACAATACCCATAGAGGAGAATCTCCAAGACTCAACTCAAGGATTGGGTGGAAGTCTCGAACAGTCACAACCTCAAGTGATTACGAGCCAACCTGAGTAGCCGGTGCTGCTCAAGGGTTGATACATGCGACATCAGTCGACATGGTCCATCATCGAAGGAGGCGTCCGTCCCGTATGTGACCGAAGACCGTCTTCAGGCCGCTCTCTCCGCAGCACTACGTTCTTTTGAAGACAAAATAATGGAGAGCTTGCGGAATGCCATCGAGACGTCCCGCCAAGATCGTGGAAAAGCACCTGTCTCGGAGCCGTCTTCCTCACAATCCATCCTCACACCCATTCAACCCACACAACCCTTCCCTATCGCCACACCCATTGTAATACCCGTAAATTTTAAATACGGGATTAGGATATAAATAATATTTTAAGTCTTCGGATTAAGAGAATTAATATTCGAACGGCTCAAAATAATATTTCACCCAAAGAAATTGGACCCAATTAATATTCGACCCAAAGAAACCTTGGCTCAACCCAATAAAATGTAACAAATAATCTAAGTTAAATAAATGATCTGGGCTAAATCAATATAAGAGCCCAAGTTAACTTATAAGGCCCAAAATAATATAAGGGCAATTGGATAAAAGAAATTTGAAACTATGGAATGGAATTTCGAAAAAAAACTTATGTATAGTTTCGAAATTAGGGTTTTCTGGGGTATAGTTTGAAGCATTTTTCTAAAATTATCTAGGAGAAAGTCGAAACCTAAAGTGATGACTTCGAAAATTCTTAATGATACTTAGTTGAATTTAGGAATGGCAAACAAATGACTTAAGGGGATACTAGGTAAACGTTACTATCAAGTGGAAATTATAATACGTTAAGCAATGAAGTTCGAACTGTTCATTTTGATTAGGAGTGATCTCGAAATTAAGAATTTGGAAAAGTAAAGTCATGACTCAAAACTAAAATAATAAAATAATATTCAATAAAGGAATAGACTTAGCATAAGGAAGACGTTACTTAGTTTGTCATTTCCCTCATTTCTCAATACTATGATGTATATCCATAAATCATTATGGAAACATACCCATGGATAAAAGCAAGGAAACAAATCATCCACTTGACAATTTGAGAATGACTAGTAAGACGTTTTTCATAAGGTAATCAACACCTATGTATAATTATAATAATAACATTATTGATCAAACATAAGAATAAATAGAAGAATTAAGAAAATAATGCACATAAGGGACGAAATATTTTCTTACCCCAAGAGTAGGACTCGTGACCTACCACCACTACACAAATGAAATCCCAAGCTTGTCTTATTTTCATTCTGTCGAGAGCCTTAAGATCTTATCCTAACATACATCGAACATCCTTAGTTGAAGAAACCATTATTTTGAGTAGGAGCAAGGAGCGAAAGCTAAAACCAAGTGAAGAAGGAGAATATTAACAAGCTTAGGGTTCTTAATAATTCGAAAGTCAGAACTCCAAAGGGAGGAAGGTAAAAATCTTGATTATAATACGTAAATCTCTTAGATCTAGTAGGATTTTGTGTTTTAAATTAGATCTAGTAAGATTTTGTTTCAACCACCTTACATGCTCGTGTGGATTAGGTGAAGTTTTGAATATGTTAGATATAGCTAAGAGTTTAGATGATGAAGTTTTAATCCATGTTCATGTGAGCTTATAGGTTGAAATGTATGATTTTCGAAATATTAGTGTTTTTGAGAGTTTATGTTAGTGATATAAGAGAAGATTTTATGCGAGTATTGTCTCCTAGGTATAGGATTTTAATATTATAGGAGGAGTTTTGGAGATTTTCAAATACTTACCGTTCTTAAGATGTTTAAAGATTTTCGAAAGATTTATTGTTTTAGGATTTATGATGATTCTCGAAATGTTAAAATTATGATTTTCGAAAGATAGGATGCTAAATCTTCGAAAGGTTGGTTTTTGGAATAAGTGTTTGTAAGATAAGAAAAGTTTTTTTTTTAGTTTCGCAAGTTTGAGATTTATGTTGAAATCAGGTGATTTTCGAAAGAATTTTCGAAAGAGTTTTCGAAAGAATTTTCGAACTGGCCATTCGAAGATTGTTTCGAAATCTGTTTCGAAAATTATTTTCGAAACCAACTGAATTTCACAATTATTTAACTTTTGAACGAAAATTTTGAACTATCTCTCATTTCGAAATTTAGTCAATTATGATAAGTAATTTCTATACTCCAACAAATTTTGAACTTTATATATTTTCGAAGAATTTCAAAACATGCATATTATAATATGATATTTTCACATGAATCTTTCAGCATTTAGGTAGTTTGCATATTTTTAATAGTTATCTAATTTAACTAGTACACTGATTGTAGGGTATTTTCGTAATTAAGGTCTGACAATATAGGAGGTTCACGAGACTGTTAGGCAAATAATCTTGGACGACAGGTAAGTGGAAATCTCACCTACAACACATAAACTACATGTTTATATTCGATTTATGTGGTTATCTGTGTTGTATGATTTATGTGAATAAATTATGTTGAATTATGTGATTATGTGGCAACCCGTGTTGGTTGTTTTACGTGAGGTGATTTTACGTGTCGTGAATTGGCATTACGTGATTATGTGGCGACCTGTGTTGGTTGTTTTACGTGAGGTGATTTTACGTGACGTGAATTATGTGGCATTACGTGATTATGTAGCAACCTGTGTTGGTTGTTTTGCGTGAGGTGCTTACTGGCGATAATGAAATCGCATGGTAAGCTACGTGGGAAACCAGTTGGTACACCATATCATAGAATATTATGTGCACGTTTGGATTTATTGTTATTTTGGAAAGGTGAACGTGCATTTCATTTATCACTTGTAGGCGAGCATGGTATGTATGTATGGCATCATTCATATGGCATGAGCGTGTGCATACACGGAATATGTGAGGATTTGCATTTATGAGTATGCACAGTATACAATCATACGAGAACGAATATTATAGCTACTTCTACAAAGGCACCACGACGGGATGTAAGCCGTCTAATATATTATGTGAGGCAGGAGGAGCGACCTGAGTAGGGGCGACCTAGGGAAACCTAGCGTAGGCCGCTCAGTGTGGAGCAACTGTCGGACAGGAGGAGCGACCTGGGTAGGGGCGACCTAGGTAAAACTAGTGTAGGCCACCCAGTGTGTAGCAACTGTCATTGTCATTAGCGGACGAGGGTCACCTGGACGAGACACATGGCGTAAGCCAGAGTGCCAGGAAAGGCAACCGCAATGAAAAAGGACGATCGTCAGATAGAGGGGCGACCTGGTGAATGGAAAAACTGGTGATAAACCCTAGTTTTGTCCTAGCCAGAGTGGGCCGACTATCGTATTTTTATCCGTATAGGATTTGAGCTCATGTTATGGTGGTGCGAGTAGATAGTTAGCTATGGGCCTGATAGAAATGAAAAAGAAATGAGAGAGAAATAAGAATGATATGTGTATGTGAGTATTAGGAAGCACTGGCGCGGATGCCTTTGCTAGTTCGCACGTGCATACATGCATATTTCCACTTACTGAGCTGTATAGCTCATTCCACGTTTTATGTGTTGTAGGTACGAACGAGTCGGACGTTGAGACACGTCACGACTAAGGCAGGCTGATGGCGGTGACTCCACGTACTTTTGAGGGCTGGGCGTACATGGATGTGACCTGGGGGTGTTATCAGTGTGTTTTAAATATTTTAACATATTGGGCTATGGTCTTTTAGAAATAAATGTGTGCAATATTTTAACATATTGTATAACGGGACGTGTGCGAAATAAATGTGTGCGACTGTATAATATTAAATTATTAAATAAGAGTATTTTTTTTAAATCGGGTCTTCCGCAGCTTACGTTGCGAAAAATCCGCCAAACTAGTTATAGGAAAAGTGGGTCGTGACACCCATCCTCTCACACAACCTCATAAACCCAGCCACCATATCCATCAGCGACCTCCACTCAATATTAGTCGCCCGCCTACTCGAGTTGACTACTCGAATGCCGGAGGAAGAAGATCTCTTCCGCGGTCTCGTGGACCGTCCTGATCCTACCGAATCATGCCAAGGACAAGACTCCCGCTCCAGATATCGACATGATGACCCAGATGATCATGGTCGTCCTGAGGGGGAGAAAGGCATAGGATCATGACTAGAGGTCAGAGACAAGGCTCGGGTGCCGCACATACAAGTGCTGGAGTCGCTGAAGCCTCGCAACCCACTACCCAAATAACCACAACCACGCACCGCACCACTCATACAACGCATACAACCCAAATCGAACTGCCATCCTTTACCTTAAGGACGTCTCCGCCTACACCAATGATACTCACAAGCCTCTTGCTTTCGGAAGAAGAAGCAAGTGCCGCCATGCTCGTGGCCCTGGCGCAGACCGAAGCTACTCCCTCAGCTGCTCAAGATCAATCGGGACTGTCAGGACATGCCGTCAAGCCACATCCAGAGTTGATTGCGCAACAGACGGTTTCCCCCACAAGACAAATGCCAGGAACCGTCTGGATCTACACGCCTTGGGAGAACATCAAAATAGAAATCCCCTTCCTTGAAGAAATTAGAGCACATTTGGAGGTCACCGGAGAAGGTCAAGAAGCCGAATGAGTTCGAGCTAAGAGGAATCTCCCACTGGGATCAGCAAAAGAGAATGACATATCTCTAGATGCTGACCCACCTTGGATCTGACATGAGACTGGGGATGACTAAAGCACAAGTCAAGAGCCACTATAAGAGTCTATCTCCCGTATGTCAGCTCCTCAGCATCTTCTGTGCCAAAGATGGACTTCCAACACCGTACTATGCAATCGAGCGGGTACATAGGACTCGAGAAGAATTGAGCGAGAGCGACCTACCGTATCTCCTTGTCGATGAGGTGTACAACCTCTACCAGCTGTATGTGGAGAAATACAAGGGTCCTCAAGGCTTCATCAAGAAAGAATGACTCGAGAGACTCTACCGGTACATGATGCGACAAGTCAAGTACTTCGTCGCACACGACCTTCAGATGGCTCTGGAGAGCAACATGAAGAAGGTCAATATGACCGCACCGCTCAACAAGGGACCTGAGATCGAAGCGTGCACATCATCTCAGTCATGGGCATCACCTATCACAATCCAATTGCCAAGAAGACAAGGCTGATGCTGAAGTCTGAAGTACAAAAGTTTTGTGATGGGACTCTCAAGGTCATCGGTAGGAAGAAATCAACAGAGAGACAATACTGAGGATCTGTAGGTACGTGAGAGAACAGCCGCTCCTAATGGAACTACTCGAGTATATCGAGGAGCGACTGGAGCTGAGGAACACTCTCAGGAATTTCGAGCATGCGCTGGGCTTATCGTACTATGCCCGACGAGGACAGACAGCGTGGAAGAGAAATCAAGTACAAAGGGGGAGAATGTAGGATATCAATTTAATTATGGTATGATTTACTTAGCTGTCTTCATAGATTGAGGCTTATATTGTAATAGTCCTTAGATTAGGACTTAGTTTGTTATTTATGTCAAGTATGCTTGGTATAAATAGATGTACAAACGTTGTGCTTAATAGTGAATTTTTTAGAATTGATCCGAAAGGCTTGCAAATCCAATCCTAGAGAGAGAAAATCTGAAATCATTCTCTCACTATAAAGTCTCTCTCTCGCGCCCTGAAAAGAAAGGTTTTCGATCGTTCTTCAAATCGTATAATTCTAATCGACCTTAGGATTCAAGTCTAGGATCGTTGTTGATAAATCAGGACCTAACACTAAGGACTAATATAAGCAAAGCCCTAATTACAAGGACAACTAATGAAATCAAGGCACAACTCTAATTGATATTCTACACTTTCAACAAAATATACATTGATGTACATTAACGTGCAAATATTCTGAAGGTTCGTGATGCATTGTATGATCTATTCTTTGAGTATGTTGAAGATCATAACCTTTGATCTCGCAAAACTGTATCTACCGTGCCCGATACAAGTTCTGCTTCTAGGACGAGCTCCATCTCGAAAGGAAATCTAATACCTTGTGGTTTATCTATATTTGATGAGTATTTAAACACTGTCGAAGTTGATGGCCCTAGTAAGTCAGAATTTATTTAGAGGAACGGGTGTTTAGAAGCGGGAAGTTACTTCTGAATTTGATGTATTGGCTTGGTGGAAATCTCAAGAATTGAAATTCAAAGTTTTGTCAAAATTGGCTCGTGATGTTTTAGCAATTCCTGTTAGCACAGTGGCATCAGAGGCTAAGTTTAGGATGGTACCCGAGTTTTAGATACTTATCGTGCTAATTTATCATCCAATATGGTACAAGTCTTGATATGTGAGCCGATTGGGTCCGACAACTTCATGGAAATTATGACATATGTTAGTTCTTACTCATTCCTTTCTTATTTTTATTGGTTTTCTTAATTTCTTATTTTTTTGTTCTATTGACAATTTCCTGCTTTTTGCATCATGCTGCCGCTTGGTTTATGTTCCAGAATTGTGTTATTTTGTAGTTTTAGTATTAACATGTATTTTGAAAAAACAAATTACAAAAACTTCGAGTATTCGAATATTCACGAATTGTTTCGAATATCATTATCAAATTGATCGATTTTATGATTACACATTGAGTACCGAATACGAATATCAGATAAAATTAACAAGAATAAAAAATCCAAATATCCGACTCGGTTCGGTTCATTTGCAACCCTAGCCACAACTGCAAAAAATCGTGTAAATGCATGTCATATTTAGACTTATCTTGGTATAAGCCAAAAAAGAAATATATTTTGACCAGAATTAATCTGAATCGAAAAAAACAAAATTTATTGTTCAGCACCTATTCGGTGAATGCTCTTGACCTCCATTGTCAAAAGCTGCTACTTATCATGTAAAGGTACGTCATAATAAGGTAATAGGTACACTAACAAAAAGTAAACTGGTATAGAATATACATAAAAATAGTACTACATACTCCCTCTGTTCTAAAAAGAAAGTCGTTTCAGAATTTTTCACACATTAAGACATGGGTTAAAGTGTCTTTTATACCCTCATTAATTTTCTTCCATGTAATTATTGAACATTGTGTTGTTATTTAATATGGGGGGTAATTTTGGAAATTTACACATATATTTTTTTAAAATACCCTAACGACTTCCTTTTGAGAACAAAAAAAGATACGTAGAACGACTTTCTTTTTATAACAGCGGGAGTAAGAAATATGTAAAACAAGCAGAAAAATCAAACCTAACATCACCAAAAAAAAAAAAAAACCCGAGAAAAGTCCAGATGAACGAAGTAGACACGTTTTATTCAATAACCAGTCTTGGATATTCGACAACAGAACCACATAATCAATCGAATGACCCGTAAGAGAATTTATTGTTAAAAAATAGGGTTTATCACGAGTCAGACCCCGTTGACATATTTAACTAGTGTTCAGGTCCCAATAAATTTGCAGTTAGTGTTAAGGACCTACTTTTCAAAAGTATGAGAGAAGAGTACTCAACTATGCGATATGACATATTTACCCCCTAACAGATGCAAAATTTTCAAACCTTTGCATTCGTCTTCTCCAACGAGCGAGCTAATCTTCAAGCTCGATTTCCGCCCAAAATCTCGACCTTAATGAGCAGACGACAATTATCGATCTCAATTTGTCATGGGTCGTAGTAATTAAGAGTAATTATTAAATATAGCAAAATAATGCTTCAAACACAATATAATAATATCTTTGAATAACGACGAAATTTCAATTTTAATGGTCGAATGATGTAATTGACTCAATTTCATCACGGATCTAATAATTGATGTGAGTTATCGATGTTAATCACGGAAAATAAAGAATTTACACAATTCGTGGGTAACACATTCTACGATTCACATGACACATCTCTTTCAACAAATAACGAATCTTTACATAAAAATACCATATCTTCATTAACAATAACGATTCATATATTGTTAATAAAACAACTTATTAGGAATATTTTATAGTGTTCAATTTCAATATGTTTATCTTAGTTGGTTTATATTTAATTAACTTTAGGCTAATTTGTAATATTCTAGTTCTTAGTTACTAGGGGTATAATATACCAACTAATGTGGTATATATATCCCCAAACCCTAATTCATTAGGGTGTGTGTTTTTGGTGTAGTATGTGTGGGTGCGTGTGTGTTGAATAGTAAAACAAAGCATTTTCAAAGCATTCATCTTCTTCACTGTCACACCCCACGTCTAAGCTTTCAAATCCACATCATTAGCGTGGTAAATCGTCCTAAGTCAGTATTGTTGGATCAAATAGGGACCAACAAGTTGTATCAGAGCAAACACGTTTGGATTTGAGCAACTTTCTGAAATTTTTGGATTTATTTTTTTTTTCAATTTCAAATTCTGCCTCGTTCTTGAATTTTTGAGTTGATTTTACTGATTTTGCAAGCTCAAGAGCTAATCAGGTTGTTTTCGAGTGATTTGAAGTGATTACCCAACATTTTTCAGTTGATTTGAGTGAGTTTTAGGTAGCAATCGAGCCTGAAAATCTGGTTTTTACTGAACTGTTCCTCACTTTCGGGTAGCATTTAGAACTGTACCAAAAAATTTGAAGGTTTCGATCGAAACCAACTCACTTTGGGAGTTTCGACCAATTTTAGTTTCAAACAAGTACCTCATCCCCAACTCCTTGGACTTGTTCGACAAGCTCACCAAGGCCCGCTTCTTCTCCAAGCTCGATCTCCGCTCCGGGTATTGGCAAGTTAGGATTGCCGAGGGCGATGAAGCCAAAACGACTTGTGTCACTCGATATGGTTCCTTTGAGTTCCTTGTAATGCCGTTTGGGCTCACTAATGCCCCGGCTACCTTTTGCAATCTAATGAATGATGTTCTCTACGACTATCTTGACAAGTTTGTTGTAGTGTACCTCGATGACATCGTCGTTTACTCCAAAACGTTGGAGGAGCACGTTCGACACTTGGAGGCAGTGTTCGAGAAATTGTGCGCAAACCGACTCTTTTTGCGGCGCGACAAGTGCGAATTTGGCCAATCAAGGATCACCTTTCTAGGCCATATCATCGAGGACGGGGAGATTAAGATGGACGGAGCCAAAGTCAAGGCCATCATGGGACGGCTGCGAAAGGCTACAGTACCAAAATTACCAAAATTACTAGTTCTGATCGAAAGGCTACAGTATCAATTACTAGTTTCGCCCGATACATTTCTCGGCGAAACTATTAATTTCACTGTAGCAAATCACCTAATAGGCCGGTTTCTAGATTTTTCTTGGTCAATCAATTTGCTTTCGGTCAAAAAGCACTCACGATGCATTATTAATAAAAAAAATAATAATAATAGAAATAGAAAGCATCTCCACTTTCGATTAGAGCATTAAAGAATTAAAGGTGTCAGTTTCGATTGGACTCTCACTTTCGATTGGTGAGTCATCAATTTCACCTTAAGCACTCCACTCCTCGACGCATTTTTAATAAAAAAAGAAACTAATAATAATAATAGATAGAAAGCATTAAAGCAAGGTGTCAGTCGAATTGGTGAGACATTCCTGACGTTCGATTGGTGACTCATCCATCGAAATTGGTCCTCAACCAAATTACCTCTCTTTGTTAAATTCCAATCGGCCGATTCAATCATTGAAACAATAGCTACTCACTTTATTTGGTCAAACAATTTCTTTCGGTCAAAAATGGTCATCCACACAATCGGCCAATTGAAAACAATTTTTGCAATTAACTGTAGCACCCGATTACTGTAGCAAACTTACTGTGACAATTTCTTCCAACACTGTAGCAATTTCATTGTAGAAAATTCACTGTGTCACTTTCGCCCGATTACAACAGTTTGCACTTTCGCTGATTACTGTAGCAACTTTAACTTTCGCCCGATTGTTAATTTCTGACTGTAGCTAGAAATTTTAACATTCGACCGATTGCAATTCACCCCAAATTCAGTTGGTCAAATTTCATTTCAGTCAAAAAGCAAAGCAAACCCACCCACTCAAACAATCGACCGATTAATCACTCTTGGTCAAACAATCCATATTTGGTCAAAAAAAAAGAAAAAGAAAAAGGCACTCATCAATAAATAAATAAAAAATAAATAAAAATAATAAAAAAAAATATATTATTTGAGCATTATCCCTCACATAGCAATCGGCCGATCTTTGAAAACTATGCACTTTTCCTCAGATGAGCAAATTCGGCCGACAAATCAAATAGGCTAATTCTTTTTCAAATTCAAAGAAAATCCGGGCTCTTCCCAAACCAAATTCGAGCATCTTTGAAAAAAAAATAAAAATAAAAATAAAAATAAAAATAATAATAATAGCGACTACATACTTTTCAAAATTGTGAAAGCAAATCCACTACACGTGTCAACGATCATTTATATCAAACAATCAACTTAGGACATAATTGGCAAATTATAGAAAAAGTTTTGGTCATTTTCTCGAAGTTTTCGAAATCATCACAAAATTTTTCGGTACACGCCAAAAATTTTCGACGACGACTTTCTTCGATACTTCACGATACGTCTCGAGTGAACCAAACTTTTCGTCACTGAAATTTCAAAAGCCAATTTCTATTTTTTAATTAAATATAAAATCAAATTAAAATGGATGCTCAAGCTAGGAAGATTGAGGAATTAGAAGCACGCCTTGCTAATAATTACTCCGTGTTGCTTAAGCAACAAGAAAGCCTAGCTTATGCTAATGAAGATTTGACAAACGCAAAGTCAAATATAATTAGCCTAGAAACTAAGCTAGAAGATAGTGAAAATAGGGTCTGCGAGATGACTAAAAATATACGTTCTTGCGAAGCTGAGCGAAATGAAATCTCATCAAAATATGAGACCGTCTTAGAGGAACAGCGTATGCTTTACTCTAAGATTAAACGATTAGATTATGTTATTTCGAATATAGGTCCAGCAGGTCAAAAATCTCCTTCTAACTTAATTCCTAACGGGGAAAATATTTTACATGATCAAAAGCATACTCTATGTGATACTCCAGAGACTCTCCGTAAATTGAAAGATTTACAAGATACTTTGGAATCTGAAAGGATAGGTTTTGGCACTGAAAAGGAAAAGCTTTTAAAGGAGATTTTATATCTCAAAAATTCCCCGTCTTTATCTGTTTCAAATGATTTGTCAAATAATACATCTTGCTCAAAACAGATAAAGAAAACAAAAACTAAAAGAAGCATCCTTGTTCCTAAAACTGAGAAGGCTTTTACTAATCATTCCAAGTCAGTATTGACTGAAGCTGAAACGTTAAGTAAAAGTAGAGCTTTAAAATTAGCTGAGGAACAAATTAAACTTAGGAAGGAGCAAGGAAAATCAATATTATCTTCGAAAAGTAAAGTTGAAAATGTTCAAGATTTTTCCTCTCCCACTCCTATCAAAAGGGAAGCGTGCAAGAAGAAGTTCCAAGCTTAAGCAAACGAACTTCTCAAATCTCGCACAATCATCATTATAGAGTGAATGATGTGAACTCTTGTAGGCAATGCTCATCATCCAATAACGCATATAGCGCCATAAGCTCATATTCATACTTGAAATATCCAGTCCAGATTCATTCTAGAAAGCATCTTATGCGACTGGCTAGGGAGAAAATCTTTACGTCTTCTACACCTAGGCACACGCTCACCAGCGCTGAATTGTCATTTCCCTCTAAGGTTCACCAAACCTGGATTCCTAAATCACAAATCAAATTGGATAGGACTTTAAAGGATCATTTAGGATCAATATCTGAACCAAAATTGCTTAACTTGTTTTCTGCTAACAAGGGAGGACCCATCCAAAAATGGGTACCAAAGTCCCGATAAGGTTTTTGCAGAATCTCAGCATGGGTAGGTATAAGAGAGCTGCTCCACACTCATGACTGGTATGCGACGAGGGCAGCCAAACATCCCAGCGTGTATGGTATCTCGGGTTGCTCCACATACGCGGCTGGCTAGCGAGGCGAGCGACCACACGAGGGTACATTATAGTTACGCATGCTTCAAAAAGACTTCCAATTCCAAATTTTTGCATGTAAACATGAGCTGAAATGTATAAATACCCTATTATAGGTATATTTCATTATGCATACAACTTATAGAATTTTCAAGCTTAACGTTTACGTATGCATATAAGCTGAATTGATAAATGCCTATGTCTTTAAATTAGTACATTTTAATTATGCATATATCTTAAAGAACTTTGAGCTTAAACATTCACGTATGCATATGAGTAGAATTGTCAAAAATACCTACTTATTGGGAGCGATAAAAAAAAAGTGAAAAACGTACATTCTAATATGCAATTTTTAAAGAACAATAATTCTTTAGTTTGCATCTGATCTGAAAATAGATAAATTCGTTCACACTTATTTTATTGGGAGAGAACTTATATGTTTTAACGTGCATGAATTGAGGGGGAGTATCACTCCATATTTACGAGGGGAGAGTACATTTTTAGGGGGAGTACATCTTAGGTGCACGATTTGAGGGGGAGAAACTTCATTTAACCCATATACATATACATATACATATACCTATAACTATTACTACTATGATACTACTTATCTACTAATATTACGATAATATATACATTTATATGTATTTAAAAAAAACACCCTCTCAGACGTCTCCACCTCCCAAGACGGACTTCACTTGAAAACTCGACCCTCAAGAGTTCGAGAATTACAAAAGGCGTGACATCAACACACAAACACGAAGATGATATCAACCGCCCTGCTCCGACTTGCTGATGAAGCAACACTCACCAAAATTGACGGACGCATGGATTTAAGTTTCATGGTTCAGTCAGACCAAACTGAACCTAACCCAGGAACGTAGCCGAGTGTTAGTGAAGATAGTCCATAAGCCACATTTCCATTTGGCAATTCTTGACAATACAAAGAACGGAAGATACAAAAAATCCCCCACCTCACATAATATTCGGGCCATCCCATATAGGTGCAGGAGTTGACTTTTATCAGCTCCCGGGTAGAAGTCGCCTCATTTGGTCCAATGGCGCATGCACAACCGAGCCTTACCCACTCATCGATCTCCCAATAGACCGATGTTTCATAAAATTACGGGGAGCCGCGTAATCTATCACCGCTTCACTTGGAAGCGGAAGATATTGAATTAAGTGGTAGTTAGCCCCACACCACTGAACTTTCTTGAACACATCGAGTCTAGGTGTCCTTACTTCCTAAAAGGTTTATATTTTTTTAGGACACATACACCTTTTCTCATCTGGACTTTGTGACCAGATCTGAACTTCCGTAGACATGTCATTCTAAGACATGCCTCAATGATCGGAAGGAAGTCCTACCGTTGCAACATCAAAACAACAACGGCTTCAGGCCATCATCTGTGAGCTACGCTCCTGGATTGATGTTAACGGAATGCCTATGTGGCTCCGGTTCTAAGCCCTGTTCTCACAGGCCGCGTCTCAGAGTTTAACTCTGAACTCGTGTCGACGGATTGCCTTAGTGGCTCCGTCTGGTTATTACCCGCACCGACCTGTCGTTTGTATATTTTCTCGACTCCTATACAAGCATGCCGATCTCATTAACACGAATCGCTATGAGGGGGAGAAGGGGATACGTATAAACAACCAGGTCGGACCACCCACCATTTCCGCCGTGCGTACCACTATGAAGCCGGGCTCTCCTGCACTCAAACGTCAATTCAGAAGGAGCCTTGGCACATTTTATAACACATCCCACGCTCACCATCTATATTCCGCCGTGCTTACTACGATGAAGCCGAACTCCACTGGAACCTACAATGCCACATCCCAAAGGAGCTTTGGCACATGCTCAAAGACACCCCACGCATACCTTCTTCTGGAGCCAGACAAGCTTCCTCGAGGCCGAACCAGACAACTTCCTACGACGAAGATGAATCTGGCACTGAGAAGAAGAAGATTGGAGAAAACTTGACGACTTCAACATACGAAAAAGACAAGGACAAGATGCAACAAAATTTTAAAGATCTGCGACATCATCAAGAAACGAATATCCGGGCGTGGATCACAGTATACATCCGGTCTACAACGTATAGCGTCAAGACAAGAGAGTTCTAGCTGAAAGTGTATTCAAATCCTCCACAAGAAGAGGAGATAGCCTTTGGAGGGGGAGCAAGGGGAAGATTGTTAGGACTCGAGAGATTCTCCATGTGCCCAACAAAGATAACTCGAGCTGAATCGAAGATTGAACACTAAGGGGGAGATTATTAGGAATATTTTATAGTGTTCAATTTCAATATGTTTATCTTAGTTGGTTTATATTTAATTAACTTTAGGCTAATTTGTAATATTCTAGTTCTTAGTTACTAGGGGTATAATATACCAACTAATGTGGTATATATATCCCCAAACCCTAATTCATTAGGGTGTGTGTTTTTGGTGTAGTATGTGTGGGTGCGTGTGTGTTGAATAGTAAAACAAAGCATTTTCAAAGCAATCATCTTCTTCACTGTCACACCCCACGTCTAAGCTTTCAAATCCACATCATTAGCGTGGTAAATCGTCCTAAGTCAGTATTGTTGGATCAAATAGGGACCAACACAACTTGTACACAAGCAAGGGACGTGAGTAAAATCGCATAAAAACCGCTATTGTTAATACCAACAGTGAGTAAATCGATAAAAATCATGAGTAAAAGCGTATAACACCACATCTTTCATTGGAAATAACGATTCATTTATTGGTAATACCATATCTCTCATCACAGATAACGATTAATGTATTAATAATACCGAATCTTTCATCAGAAATAACGATTCATAAATTGTTAATAACGATTCACAGTACGCTATAAATCACATAAAAATTTCGGTGTTATTGGCCCAATCGAGTAAAATCACGATGTTGATGTTGAACCGTGGTGTAAATAAACTCAATTTGATCGTGCATCTTAGTAGTAAACAATTATATTACTGAATTTGATTTGATAAAATTACATAAATTAGGTGTCGTGATGATTGAAACGTTTGAGATGGATTACCACTTGATGCACGAGGAATAACATGTAATGTGTAACTAATAACATATATTTTCTAGAAAATAACTTTTCATAAGAAGTTATTACCACTTTGGTCCGATGTAACATTACATTCACACACAATAACAGATATTGGTCAGAAAACAATAGTTAACGATTTTTTATATAATCTTGTACAAATAAGCAGTGTTTTTAAACCTTGCCAACACTAACTTATACCAGTTAAAACAGTAAACACAACAAAATACCTCAACCCAATACCAAATCCCTAACACCCCAAACCCCAGCTCCCAAGAGTATCCCGAGACGATGGGTCGGAATAAACATGTCCGACAATCTCCCCGAAACCGGAAGATGGCAGTGGCAGACCCCGCGGAAGAGGAGACCGCAGGTGCTCCGGATCCTGAAAGTACCATTTCCTTCAACAAATATAACATATTTGTTCATGAAGATAACCTCTCCTTCAACAAATATAACATATATGTTCGTGAATATAACTTTTCCTTCAACAAATATAACATATTTGTTCGTGAAGATACCCATTCCTTCGCTGGTCACTCCACAAATTTGCCATGTTTGATCGACGTTCATGACTGTATAAGTTTCAATTATTGTCAATTTGATGTCTTGATAAGTTCCGAGCATTAGCGATGTTAATCTCTAGAAACGGATATTATATTTTCCCTAAATTGTGTAAAAAAGAAATACTTATAACATAGCAAAGAGTAACAGATGTCTTACGGATAATAACAAATGTTGACACAGAAGTAACACATCACTGAAAGGTAATGACGCTTTATTTGTCGTCAATAACACATTCTGAACGGATCGGAGGGAATAGAACGAAAATCACAAACGACGCTAAAAACAGATGAAAGCTGCATAATCTAGGCATGATTGACTCAATAAGGTAAAATAGACATCGATTTCTCATGGGTATTAATAATAAAAAATATTGATGTTTGTATTTGATTAATACTCAAGCAAGGGATGGCGGAGATTTTACAGAACCGTAAATGACAACAAAAATGCTGAAAATCGTTCAAATCTCGACGTTAGTAGCAACTGGTAAACGTCCAAATCATGGTTACCTTGAATTTATACTGATTACTTGCAATTTATGTCGAAATCTAGATTCGATTTACCATTATGTTCTTGAATTTGCACAATAATTAGACAAGCGAATTCAACCTCGTGCGTCGTCAATTTCATAATGAATCCAACATGACATGTCGAAATTGGTTGGATGGGGCTGTCGATTTGTTTTTTGTGATGGATTCAGTGTAAGAAAAATGAGTTCGTAAATAAAAAAATTTTGTTTATAACATTTTGCAATAGCAAAGTAACACAATACTACTGAAAAATAACGTGTGTTTTCTAAAGTAACAATATGTTGTAACTGAGTATCATAAAATGAAGTAAAAGTACCGCTTCATATAAGACCACGAACAACACGTATAGACTTCCGCTGGAAAAAAAAGAGCATATTAGTAATGGTATTTTCGTCAAATCATATTTTTGGGTCCATTACTCAAATTTACATAACCTAGGTCATTTAACTTATTTCTTTTCTGACAGGGCCTCACAAGTGAACTACGGGGGCCTGAACAAAAATCTTCCAAAACATAAGGGTAAATTTGGGTTCAGGCCCTATTAGCCAATTTTCAAAACAGTTCAGGCCCTATAAGAGTTTAATTTAGGCCTAAGGACCTAATTACTGAAAATATAAGTTTGAAGGACCAATGTGACAGGAAATGATAATTCTATCCTTCATAGTTGCCAAAAATTACAGCCATTTGCCATCGTCTCTTTTGTTCAATTTTGGGTTGCTTTTACGACTCAAAACCGACATAAATATCGTTGTTAATATGCAAATAAGAGGAATCGACTTCGATTCCTCATGGGTAGAATAAACGGATAATTTAAACTGTAAGACCGAATAATTATGAAATTCCACATCGAAAAACGATAATATAAATTGCCAAATATCGAATTTAATGTCCGATTAAGACGAAACTGGGTGAATTTGATAATTGGTCTTAATAATGAACGAGAATTATTGAGTTTAATTAAGAAGTGGTGATTTTGAATCAAAATTTTTGACGCGACGTATATTGAAGATTTTGTGAACATGATATCTGGGTAACAAGTCATGCAATTTAAGTAACCGATGTAGCAAAGATAGTAACAGATGTGACAAAGACAGTAACAGATATAACAATTATAGTAATTTATCATTGAAGAAAAGTAACAATTGTTGAATAACAATTCTTTGTTAGGAAATCACCAATGACTCTAAAAATGGTGAAGTCGCAGAAATGTCGACGTTATTGACCAAATTAGGTTAATTAGGTTTATACCGAACTATTACTTCAAACCCAATTCGAAAATCTAGTGTTGGATCTCACCTTTAATTGTCGAAATTGAGAAGTTGCCCACCCTAATCTCAGCTTTAATTGTCGAAATTAAGGAGTTATAACAATTCTATATTTAGCTAATACCAAATTATTAAAAGTTAGTAATTAAACAGTTAATTCAGATAACAAACATTTTAGTAAAATAACAGATCTGGAAAAATGATTATTTTAACAGTAAAATCGCTTTTTATTGAAACATGTTTACAATGCACAATCAAAGTAACAAATGGGTCTCTATTAGTGACCATAACCCCCCAATCAATAACCCTCAAGTTAATCGAAGAAACGATTGCGCCATCCCACGAGCCGGCAACGACCATGAGCAGCGACGGCCACGATCAGCGACGACGAGAAGCGATGACCACGAGCAGCAAGACATCCCCAAAGTTATTCGAGAAAGCAGCCACGACGACAATGGCCAAGAAATCGAAGAAATCGAAGAAAGCAGCGAGCCATCCCACGAGCAGCGACGACCACAAGCAGCGAGCCATCCCACGAGTTTAACAATGTTCAGAAAATTTAATAAAAGGAAAACACATAAGCGAATACGCAGATAACTGGTCGATGCTTGACGAGTAATAGATAACACTGGTGCCATTACAATTTAATATGGAATTAATTTAGTTTATGATTTGAAATTTTATATTGTAAACACGCTACATTCACTATAATATATGAACTTACTAAGTTTTCAGATAAAAATATGTTATTTTAGGTTATGATTTTCCTAGAGGTTATGTTGGAATTGAAGAAGTTGAAGTATAGAGTAAGAAAACAAGTAGCACTCTTCTTGAGAGGGTGATCATGATTCTACGAATGATTCTACTTACACAAAACGGGAAGATATGAACTATTAGTTGTTTATTACAATCCAAATGGTCGACCTAACATAAGTGATTCAACAAAGTTAATGACATCTTCAATTAATCTTAAACGTAAATCTTATGTTATTTACTGGTTTCGTACAGTAACAATTTTACAATGTTCAGAAACGATTTAATAAGAAAAAACAGACGCGAATACGTATGTAACAGGTCGATACTTGACGAGTAACAGATAACGCTGGTGAAATAACAATTTAATATGTAATTTCTTTAGTTTATGATTTTCAAATTTTTGTAAACACGATACGTTCACTATAATATATGAACTTACGAAGTTTTAGATAAAAATATGTTAATATAGGTTATGATTTTCGTGGAGGTTATGTTGGAATTGAGGAAGTTGAAGTATAGAGTATGAAAAATAAGTAGCACTCTTCTTGAGAGGATGATCATGCTTCTACGAATTGATTAATGGGAAGATATAAACTATTAGTTGTTTATTACAATCCAAATGATCGACCTAACATAAGTGATTCAAAAATGTTAATGAGATCTTCAAATAATCTTAAACGTAAACCCTATATTTACTGATTTCCTGCAGTAACAGTTTCACAATGTTCAGAAAAAATATAATAAGAGGAAAAACAGAAGCGAATACGTAGGTAACAGATCGCAGATCGATACTTGACGAATAACAGATAACGCTTGTGTAAAAACAATTTAATATGTAATTTGTTTAGTTTATGGTTTTCAAATTTATATTGTAAACACGCTACATTCAGTAATATATGGACTTACGAAGTTTTAGATAAAAATATGTTAGTTTAGGTTATGATGTTCGTCGAGGTTATGTTGGGATTGAAGAAGTTTTACAAACTAAAATAATTCTGGTAACAGATAAACGTATATAACTAGTAACAAATTTACACATATCGGGTAACAGAGAATCTATGTTTGATTTGATTTACTCTCCCGCCCAAAATTCATCTCATGATGGTTTTCCCGCCCGAACTTTCAACGCCCATTTAGTAACAGATGTAGGCAACGTAGTGACAGAAACGCACATACTAGTAATAGAACCTGAAAATTTTACAAAACCCGCCAATGCGAAAAAACACACCACACTTTCCTCAAATCCCCATTTTGCCGTTGAAGAAAATATACCCGAAGACGTCGTGGAACCAGACGTTCAAAGACCCCCAGGCTGTCCACGATCGAAAATAACTCCTTCACAAGTTCGTGACACTCATCCACTCAAGTGTGGAAGATGTAAAAGGATCGGGCACAATCGCCGAACATGCAAAGAAACAATTTAACGTTTGTAGTATTATTTTTGTCTTTTTTTGTCTATTTGATATCAGTTTGTCCTTTTTGTCTAGTAGATATGAATTGGTAACTTTTTGGCTTCTCGCTGTATATGTATTGGATGTTTCTGCCTGTAATGACATATTACGTACACACAGTAACATTTCATATACCTATGGTAACAAATATTTATAGTTCAATAATGTTTTTGATACTCCTAGTAACGGTTTTGATACTCCGAGTAACAGTTTTGACACAGTAAAAATATACCTTTATTGGGGTCGACCGTATTTTCGCGAAATTAAAAGATGAACGTCGAACGAACGAGCAAACAATGTACCGCACCGAGCTTTCCATACTATGGGTACTTCGAATTTATACATATTAGATGTAATCGTTGCCAATAGCGGCTTTGATTTCATCTTATTTTTCGCAAATTAGAACCCTACATATGGTAACAATTAATTATAGTTTAATAACGATTTTGATACACCTAGTAACGGTTTTGATACTCCGAGTAACAGATTTGATACTCCGAGTACAGTTTTGACACAGTAAAAATATACCCAATTATTGGGTCGACTGTATTTTCGACAAATTAAAAGATGAACGTCGGACGAATTAGCAAAAACAATGTGCCGTACTGAGCTGCCCATATTATGGGCATCAAATTTATACATACTAAATGTAATCATTGCCAAAAACGGCTTTGATTTCATCTTTCCTTCTTTCTTCTTCTTTCTTCTTCTTCTTCTTCTTCTTCTTTTGCTTCTTCCCATTTTCTTTGTAATTTTCCTCTTCTTTCTGTTTTTTCCTTTTTTTTTATTTCTTATTTACATCGCATTTGATTTCATTAAAGAAAAGCAATACCAAGATAAAAAGTGGATTCTCCGTATGCCACGGCGATCGAAAAAAGAAGAACTGCGTCCTTCCTCTCATGCGGTGAACAGCGCTGCCATGCCGTGTAAGCATATTTATATGCTACACGTAATTTAAACAAACATAATTCCATGATCTTCAAACGACATGATTCTCATGATATACTTGATAATAAATAATAAATACTAACCTTGATTCATCTTGGCGATTTGAGAAGACGTAAGTCGCGTTTCTCTCCCTTTACACTCTTTGATATATTTTCCGATGGATGAAGAATATGATAAGATAGTGCAGAGAGAGGACCGACCTAATCTATTTATAGAGTTACATTCCATCAATGTAGTGGGTAGTTAATCTCTTTAGACCAATAGGAATAAAGCCCATTAATTAATTATTAAACCTTATTAAATAAATGGGTCATAAACGTGGGTCATAACTTACATTCTCCCACTTGGCCCGCGTAATATAACTTTATGGTTTAATAATCATAACTTCCGTAATATGCATATTTATTTTAGCTAAATTCCGTCATAAATTGATCATTCCTTTCATCGCTATTAAGCTTAAAGCTAATAAGGATCATAGCGGTCGTATGTCATTGTAACGACACACTCCCTTCCATGTATCACAGTATCAGCTCTACACTCAACATGATCTTAATGAGATATATCGTAATGGTCCACATTATTGTCTTAGGTACAGACTCATCCTGTTGCGTTAATTCTTTAGCGTATATATACAATCGATAAATAAAACAGGATGCATTTATTGTCAGAAACATAATGTTGAGCTCAGAGTGTCAAACATATAAAGTCATAAATAAGAAACATAAAACCACCATAACATCAATTAGGGCATTTCATAATGCCCATCCTTTCAACATGTTCATTAAATAATTTTGGTGGTAATCCTTTCGTCAGTGGATCTGCAATCATAAGCTTGGTGCTGATGTGCTCAATTGACACTCGTTGTTTCTGAACTTCTTCTTTAACGGCAAAGTATTTAAGCTCCATATGCTTAGCACCCTTTGAATACTTGTCGTTTTTAGAGAAGAACACTGCTGCGGAATTGTCACAATAAATTTTAAGCGGCCTGGCTATACTGTCGACTGTGCCAAGACCATAAATAAAATTCTGCAGCCATAATCCTTGAACTGTAGCCTCAAAGCACGCTACAAATTCAGATTCCATTGTTGATGCAGCAATAACAGACTGATTCAAACTTTTCCATGAGATTGCTCCCCCAGCTAATAGGAACAAGTAGCCGAATGTTGACTTTCTTGTATCAACACATCCAGCGTAGTCTGTATCTGAATAGCCAATAACTTCCAAGAGATTTGATCTTCTGTAAGTGAGCATATGATCTTTTGTTCCTTGCAGATACCTTAAGACTTTCTTTGCAGCTTTCCAGTGATCCATTCCTGGGTTACTTTGATATCTGCCCAGCATCCCGACAGCGAAACTAATGTCGGGTCTAGTACACGTTTGAGCATACATTAGACTGCCAACGACAGATGCATAAGGAATCAGTTCCATTTCTTTACGCTCCAATTCATTCTTTGGACGTTGCATAAGGCTGAATTTGTCCCCTTTCTGAATTGGCGCAACGCTTGATGAGCACTTTTCCATATTAAATCTTTCAAGAACCTTATTAAGATATGCTTTCTGAGACAATCCCAACAATCCATGTGACCTATCACGGTATATTTCAATACCTATCACAAAGGATGCCTCGCCCATATCTTTCATTTCGAAGTTCTTAGATAGGAAAGTCTCATGTAGTAAGCATAAGTCATTTGTAGCGAGCAAAATGTCATCAACATACAGAATTAATATTATATACTTGCTCCCACTAATCTTCAGATATATACATCGATCAACGATGTTTTCTTTAAATCCGAATGAGGTAATGGTATCATTAAATTTCAAGTACCATTGCCGCGAAGCTTGTTTCAGTCCGTATATTGACTTCTTAAGTTTACACACCATACGTTCTTTTCCTTTAATAGCGAAACCTTCAGGTTGGTCCATATAAACTTCCTCCTCTAAATCTCCATTGAGAAATGCGGTTTTCACATCCATTTGATGGAGCTCTAAGTCATAATGAGCTACCAATGCCATGATAATTCTAAACGAGTCCTTCTTTGAAACAGGTGAAAAGGTCTCTTTATAATCAACGCCGTCTTTCTGGGTAAATCCCTTCGCAACAAGTCTAGCTTTATGTCGTTCTATATTGCCATTAGAGTCGAGTTTGGTCTTAAAGACCCATTTACACCCAACTCTTTTACAACCTTCAGGCAATTCAACGAGATCCCAGACGTCATTATGTTGCATTGATTTTAATTCGTCTTTCATGGCGTCGAACCATTTAACAGAATCATTACTTTCCATGGCCTGTGAAACAAAACTGGATCATCATGTATTCCTAAGTCAACTTCTGACTCTTGTAGATATACCACATAATCATTAGAAATAGCAGATCGTCTTTCTCTTTCTGATCTTCTTAATTATGGTTCATTCACGCAGGTTCTTCAGGTGTGATTTCATTATGGGGTGTTTCAACATTTATTTGTTGTTCCTGCGCGGGATTTTGAATGACTGCTAGAACGACAACTTGAGTAGAAGTTAAAGGTATGGGGATCTCCACCCTAACTTCTTGAATATCCACTTTACGTGGTTCAACACTCCCACTAATTTCACCATTTTCGATGAACCGTGCATTTCCAGTTTCAATTATTCTCGTACTGTGGTTAGGACAATAAAATATATACCCCTTCGACTTTTCTGGATAACCAATGAAGAATCCACTGGTCGTTCTTGCATCCAATTTTCTTTCATGTGGATTATAAATTTTATTTCTGCCTGGCAACCCCAAACGTGCAGGTGCCTTAAACTAGGTTTCCTTCCCGTCCACAGTTCAAAAGGAGTTTTAGAAACTGCCTTACTAGGAACCCTGTTTAATAAATAAACGGCAGTTTTCAAACAATACATCCACAACGATGGGGGCAAAGATGAGCAACTTAACATGCTCCTAACCATATCCATTAATGTACGATTTCGTCTTTCTGCAACACCATTTTGTTCAGGTGTGCCTGGCATCGTGTATTGAGCGCATATGCCGTTCTTTTCGAGGAATTTAGCGAACGGACCTGGACATTGTCCGCTCTCATTATATCTTCCATAATATTCGCCACCGCGGTCAGATCTGACAATTTTCACCTTTCTGTCTAATTGTCGCTCAACCTCAGTAATAAACACTTCTAATGCGTTTAGCGATTGAGACTTTTCATGCAATAAATAGACATAACCATAACGTGAAAAGTCATCAATAAAGGTGATGAAATACTTTTCTCCACCAAAAGATGGAACATCAAAAGGTCCGCAGATGTCAGTGTGTATAATTTCTAGGAGCTGCGTACTTCTTGTGGCTTTACCTTTATCTGTGTGTTTTGTGTGTTTTCCTTTAATACAATCCACACATATACCGAGATCAGTAAAATCCAAGTCTGAAAGGATTTCATTCTTTACGAGTCTCTGTATTCTTTCTTTGGAAATGTGACCCAATCGTTTATGCCACAGATATGCTGAATTTTCGTTCAATAATCCACGTTTCATACCAACATTATGATGCGAGATCATAAGAGTCTCAGCAAAGTCATTATCGAGGTTTAATTTATATAAATCATCATGAAGCACACCGGAGCCGTAAAAAATATTATTTTTATATAAACTGAAACATCCATTACCAAACTTAAACGTAAAACCAGCAGAATCAAGTTTTGATAAAGAAACTAAGTTACGGGAAATAGAAGGAACATAAAAAGTTCGAAAAAGATCTAAATGATGTCCAGTACTTAAAATTAAACGATAAGTTTCGATTGCTTCAACTGATGCCTTGACTCGATTCCCCATGTGCACAAATCTTTCATTTGGGCTTATGATTTGGGTCGTAAGGAATCCCTGCATCTTATTAGTAACGTGAATAGTACTGCCAGAATCAATCCACCAAGTATTACGAGGAACTTCAGTTAAGTTTGATTCGAAACATACGAAAGAATTAAGCGTACCTTTTCTTTCGAACCATGCCTTACGTTTCAGGCAATCCTTCTTATGGTGTCCTGATTTTCCACAGAACCCACATTCATTACTCTTCAGTTCCTTCTTGCGGATTTTGAAAGAAGACGCATTAACCTTCAATGGTCCCTTTCCCTTTTCCTTCGGCTTTCCAGTTTTCTTGCCAGCTCCTTGACGGCCAATAAGATTAATAGAATGAGCTCCCTGTTTGTTCAACCTCGCCTCCTCTTGAATCAGTAAAGTCTGCAGTTCTGTCACATTCCACTTATCCTTTATTGTGTTATAATTAATTTGGAATGGACCGTACTGAGGAGGTAAGGAGTTCATAATGAACGTCACAAGAAAACTCTCTTCCACTTTCATTCCCATGGACCCGAGTTTTGCCGCTAAGTTGATCATTTCAGTAACGTGCTCGTGCATTGTACGTGACCCATCAAATTTCATTGTGGTCAGCGTACCCATCAGTGTCCCAGCTCTAGACTTATCAGCAGTGTCAGAGTGGGCCATACTTTGGACAGATTCCAAAAATTCCTTAGCACTTTCAGTTTTTGGAATTGTTGATTTGATGCTCTCCGATATAGTCATTCGCAGAAACATAAGGCTTAATCTGTTCGATCTTTCCCAGTCATCATGGAAAGCTTTTTGCTCATCAGTGCTGTCATCAGTAATATCATCGGGCTTAGGATACTGTAATGCCGAATCAAGGTTCAGAACACCTAGGTGAAACTGAACCTGCTCAGACCAATCATTATGATTCAGCCCGTTGAATTTGACAACTGAAGAGGCCTACGAGTTAAGAGAGACAGGAGCGAAAGCTGCAAATAGATACAATAATGCTCATTGTTAGTGCTTCGAGAAAATAAAATTGTAATATATATTCAGATATCGTAAATGCGCATCGAAGTTCACCTTTGGGTGATCCAACAACACACAAAATAATTTGATGCATAAATAATTAGATACTTAATTTGGTAAATTTTTGTAATTTTGACACGTTAGGCGCCTTTGGACGCACTTAACACGTCGAATAAAATATACCACCTTTATGTCATTAGCTATAAAACAGCGACCAGCCTTTGGGCGGTACTTAATATTTTATTTGCTAATGAACACCAATATACTCGTGAGATTTTCGTTAAGTCATTGCATTAATAGTATCTACTAATCACGAGTAATTGAGTATTAATATATCTCGAGATCGTACTAATTTGGCCACTTTAGTGACTAGCAAATCATACATAATTGAGATATAATTCATAAAGCAGCGGAATTACGTTTTATATAGTTCAGAGGTCCCTATGTAGTTCTCTTAAAAAATTTGGACTAATCTGTAATTCTAAAACTGTTCAGGGACTAACTTATCGCCATATAACTGTTCAGGGACTAATCTATAATTTCCTAATTTCCAGGGATCTAACTGTAATTGTCCCTAAACATGACTTGGTCTAGGAAGGACTATTTCTACACGTAATCTCATGCTATCTTTTATATTTTCAAGAACCTTCCTTTAATACTAAATACTAGGTCAAATAAAAACAACCCATGTCAAGATATACTTCCATCATGCCACGACTTACTCAAACACGCAAGAGCAGAAATTTAAAAAAAAAATTCAAAATAATGATTAAAATAATAACCGTTATTTATTAACACTAAAACTACTTTAGCGTAACATACTCATTTGACATAGTAGTCATGATGCAAGTAACGAGTCAAATAATATCTATCATGACATGTTCATAGATGCAAGTAACGAGTCAAATAATATCTATCATGACATGTTCAAAGGATTCAAAAACCAACGCCGGTAAAACAGTAAATCATAGAAGAATCATCATCATTCATGTTCGTTAACACAAGTCATGGCAAATGATAATAAATACGAAAGAATGAACACCTAAGGTCATATAAGAATTACATATGAAAGCACTTTATTTATATACATCTATGCAAAACAATGCCCATTAATGCGCAGGTCTCCATCATGATAATTCATGCAAAAGTCCTCATAGGCATGTGAGCGAAACGTCGTAGTCATACTTGATTTGAAATGAACAAACGATCATATAATATCATGAAATATAGTGTCATGTATAAAAGAGAATCATGCGGTTTCAACGAGTGCTCTGATACCAACTGTAAGCATATTTATATGCTACACGTAATTTAAACAAACATAATTCCATGATCTTCAAACGACATGATTCTCATGATATACTTGATAATAAATAATAAATACTAACCTTGATTCATCTTGGCGATTTGAGAAGACGTAAGTCGCGTTTCTCTCCCTTTACACTCTTTGATATATTTTCTGATGGATGAAGAATATGATAAGATAGTGCAGAGAGAGGACCGACCTAATCTATTTATAGAGTTACATTCCATCAATGTAGTGGGTAGTTAATCTCTTTAGACCAATAGGAATAAAGCCCATTAATTAATTATTAAACCTTATTAAATAAATGGGTCATAAACGTGGGTCATAACTTACATGCCGAAGAAGAAGGCCGCAACACAGGGCTCGCCACCGACAGCTCCAGTGGTGACGGAGAGTCCTACCCTTTTTCGAGAACCGATAATACCATCCCGCCCTACCAAGAAAGAATTGAAAGATAAGGTTAACTTTGTGAATGAAAATGGGCAACTAATGGAACAGGATATCAAATATGAATGGAGACCGGATAAAGGTGGTAATTGTGAGCAATATGGACACTCATCTATGCAATGTAAACATGGCCGAGGTCGAAAGAATGGCGAGTTAAAACTGTGAGTTCCATTTCCTCAACCGAAAGTCAAACAGAACGTCTCACTGAGGAGGCTGTTGAGAAAAGTGCACCTCCACCCATGGCAACATCGATGATCAACCTAGTGCTTATCATAAACAGGGCATTGTAACTGAACAAAATGCGGGGCAGAAGTACGGACAAAATACCTGAGGTAGATAAGAACAGGAGATTGAACCCTTTGGAGCAGAGGGTCAATCACCCTCCCCATGGATAGTGGATTATTAGGGAATGTGAGGGGTATGAATACCCCTCATAAACAGGCTGAGATCGGTTTGTTATACAGGAGATTTAAGGCCAATCTCGTCTGTCTTGTGGAAACTAATATAAAGGCTACTATTTTGGATTGGGTGATGAATAAAATGTTTCAGGGCTGGAGCTATGCACACAACCTGATGCATAGTCCTAATGGTAGAATCATATTAACCTGGCAGAATACTATGGATATAACAGTGACAAAAACTACGGATCAATTACTTCATGCTATTGTTAAAAGAATGCACCACTCCTACCATGTCACATGTGCAAACGGACACAATAATGCGCAACAATGAGAGGCTTTGTGGGTGGACTTGCTGGATTACAAAAAAACAATACATGGACCATGGCTGGTCTGGGGGACTTTAACAATATTATGCATATGGATGATCGAATTGGTGGAAATCCGGTGCACGCTGATGAATTCGTAAGTTTTGAGAATTGCTTACATCATGTGAGTTAGCTTAAATGAAAACAAGGGAGGTCGATACACCCGGTCAAACAAGCGAGAGGTGGATTCTCGAGTATGGAGTAAAATTGACTGGGCGTTTGTGAATGCAGCTTGGATGTCTACGTACTTTGATGTTGAAGCCCTTTTTCTCTCTGAGGGTTTATCTGATCATACCCCTATAATGATAAGGCATGCCAAGGGCAACCCCATCCGGAACAGAGGATTCAAAATTTACAATATGTGGGCAGACTCTCCTAGGTTCCTTGAAATTGTGAATACGGAGTGGCACGAGATGATATCTGGTAATAAAATTTGGTGTGTGGTACAACGACTGAAATCATTGAGGGGCCCGCTGAGCACACTCAATCAAGAACGATTTTCTGATATAATTAATAGAGTTCATGAGAGTGAATTAAATTAGAAGGAATACAGGAGTGGTTGAAGATGGACAATATGAGTGCAGAATTGGTACAAGCTGAACCTACATGTGCTCAAGAATATCGTTTCTTGTGTAAGGAATACAAAAGGCAAATCTCGATGGTTGCAGCATGTGGACCAAAATACCACATATTTTCATGCTGTTGTGAAACATAGAACATATAGAAATAGAATCAATTCTATTGAGGATGAAGCACGGAAGACTGTAAGAAAACCGACTGATATAACGTCTGGTTGAGTATTACAGAGGAATCCTTGGCGGTGTAGCAGGCTGTAGAGAAAAAATAAATGATCAGATTATTGCGCAAGGGGCTTCTCTTACCATGGAGGAACAGTGGGGCCTCATTCGACCTTTTGATGATCGTGACGTCAAAGAGGCTATTTTTTCAATACATAGTGGAAAAGCTCCCGGACCGGACGGCTTTAACAGTGAATTTGTCAAAAAGGCATGGCATATTGTCGGAGCTGATATTGTACCAGCTGTTCGAGATTTCTTTGCATATGGCAAGATGTTGAAAGTGTAAAATCACACAACACATTGCACTAATTCCGCCGAAAGTAGATCAGCCTTCCAGTGCCCAAGAATTTCGGCCTATTGCGTGTTGTAACACGTTATATAAATGCATTCCTAAATTGATTTGCATACGCTTCAAAGAGGTGCTATCGGGTCTGGTTCAGGAAAATCAGACCGCTTTTGTTGCAGGTCGCTCACTTGTTCACAATGTTCTAATAAGTCAAGAGCTTATTCGGCACTACAGAAGGGGTCAAGTCTCTCCTCGATGCCTGATGAAGATAGATCAACGGAAGGCTTACGACATGGTGGAATGGCCATTTGTTATTGATCTCCTTCGAAAGTTGAAGTTTTCGGGTAAAATGGTGAATTCGATTCAGGTGTGTGTTGCCACTGCTTCGTATACACTTGCAATTAATGGGACTTAGAAGGGTTTATCAAGGGATCTAGAGGTTCGCGGCAAGGGGAGCCAATGTCACCCCTCCTATTGTTTTGGTTATGGAATACCTCACTCGAACTATACAATGGGCAGCACGCCAAGAAGTGTTTCGATTTCACCCAATGTGTAAGCAACTCAAGTTAGTTAGTCTATGTTTTGCTGATGATTTAGTGGTGTTCTGCAAGGCCAACCTGCAATCTGTGGAGCTGGTAAAGGCGGGATTCAATCACTTTAAATCTGTTTTGGGATTGTCTGCAAACGTATTGAAATAGAACCTATATATGGCGGGGATCTCGAACCAAATGAAAAATAATTTGATGAGGATCACAAGCTTTCAAGAAGGTACCCGATGAGATACCTTGGGGTCCACATCTCTCCCACTAAATGGACCAAATCGGACTGTCAAGCATTAGTTGAAAGAATTGTGAAGAGAATTACGTGTTGGACATCACGCAACTTGTCATATGCGGGGCAGTGTTGTTTGATCATTCCGTTCTTCTATCGGTGCATATTACAGGGGTGACATGTTTCTCTTACCTGCAAGTGTAATTAAAATGGTGGATCACAAGTGCAAGGAATATTTGTGGGGGAAAGGATCTACTGGTAAAACTCGAGCCTTAGTTGCTTGGGAATGTGTATGTGATAGAAAGTCACGCGGCTTGAATATGCGCAACTGTGGGCTGTGGAACGCGGCGAGTATGTAAGCAAATATGGGATTTTGAATGGAAGGCGGATAGTTTATGGATTCGGTGGTTGAGCGGCATTTACCTTAAGGCAGGAGACTTCTGGAACCACATTGCTCCAGCAGATTGTGGATGGCATTGGAGGAAACTACACCGGGTTAAGGAACGCTTCAGACAAGGTTATAATGATAACTAGTGGTTGACCGCATCTGTGGCCGATATACCGTGTCATTGGGGTATCATTGGCTTAAAAAGCCCACAACAAAATTCCTTGTTGCTTCTGCAGTCTGGAATAGAGTTAACGTGCCTAAACATGCCTTCATTACGTGGCTTCTTATGCACAAGCGATTCCTGACATAAGGTCGATTAATACAGTGGGGTGTTCCAATTCAAGATGCTAGATGTGGTCTATGCAGCTGTGAGGCTGAAACTATTGAACATCTGTTTTTTTCCTGCACATACAGCCAACAGATTATGAGAACATTACAAGATTGGCTCAAGATAGTTATTCCGATGCAGCTTGGGCGCTGGGAGAAATGGTTACGCAGAATGGGGCAGAAGCGGGACTTTAAGATCGAACTGCAATTGGGGGCTGTGGCTGCAATGGTGTATAACATCTGGCGAGCGAGGAACCACGTAATTCATAAAAATGAATTATTGAACCCTGAGTACTCATTGCAGCAGCCAAGGCAGAGGTGCAAGCGAGATTGATGCACTAGATTGAGTATCTATGTCGATACTCAGATCATTAAAGTCACTCCTTCATTATTTGTTTATATGTTTAGAGTGAGAGCTTAGTCTATTTTCACAGATGGTTTGGTTGGTAATGAATAACTTCTTACCCAAACAAAAAAAGTGGACCCTATATGACTTAATATGATGATGGGGATTTAACCAAATTCTCTGTAGATATATATCTAAAATCTTGTGATATTGCTTTGATGTTCAATTTCTCAAGTAAATAACGTTGAGTTGAGCCATCAATGGCTGCCAAATTTCGGAATGATCAATGTAATTGAAGGAATAGGAAACGAGATTTTGCTGTTAATGCTGAAGGTTCACCGTTGAAGCCGAGACCCCCTAATCTTGTATATATAACAGAAACACCACGGCGTTCGCATTCGGGCGATGCATGTTCGGGTACTATTTTCAATTGTCGTCGATGGCTTATGGGATCAAAACGAATCTGTTAGGAATATTTTGTAGCATCCTTTAATTTATGTAATCTTGGGTTAATATGTTTATTTTGTGGGTTGTAGTAGTTTGGGGTGACTTATGATATTAAGTCATAATTTTGTATTGGGCTTTAATATACCAAACAATTGTGGTATATAAAGCCCAAATTACCCTAATTAGGGTTTTATCAAAATAATTAAAGGTAAGCCACCTTGTACGTTACATTCAGAAAACACACACTAACACACACTCAAGGTGTTCTTCACGTTTAACACATTCAAACCCTTCTTTTGATCCTTGTTTGGTAATAAAAGGACCAACAAGTGGTATCAGAGCCTAACGCGGATCAATATCTTCCATTTGAATCCAGTTTTGCTCGATTTCGACGTGATTTGACGAAGATTTTTGCTTGAAAACTCATTCTCTGTTTTTTCACTGTTTTTGGATTTCAAATCGTTTTCAGTGATTCTTTTCTCCTAGGACATTAGAAAACTGATATTGAGTACATTTAGGTTCTTTCACATCGATTCCAGTCAAGTTTGAGTCGGATTTAAGCAAAAACGAGTCTGAAAAATCTGTTTTTCACTGAACTGGGCATCACTTTCGAGCAACAAATTGAACAGTACCATTGAGTTTTAAGGTTTCGACCGAAACTCACTGAGAGGAGATTCAATCAATTTTAATTTCCGGGAATTTTTTCGCTTTTTTTCACAGTTTCGCTCGAAAGATTTCTCGGCGAAAGTCCAATTGTTTCGCCCGGAAGTCGATCGATTTGAGTTTCGACGAATTTTCCACCAATTTCACAAGGTTCGATCGATACAATTCTCGGAGAAAGCCCAATCTTTTTCGCCCGAAACGCTACAGTGCACAATTTCACAGTTTCGATCGATACACATCTCGGCGAAAGTCCAATGTACTAACTGTTTCGCCCGAAACTTAATTCCCCACTTAGTCAATTTCAATCTCAGACGATCGAAACTATTTATTCAAATCAAAATCGAATTCCATCTTTCGATCGAAACTAACATTTTCAAAACTCTTTCGCCCAATTCACACTTTCGCCCGAATCTTGAAATCTAAACTTAGTTTCGATTGCCCGATTCTCAACACTTAGAACCAATCGTTGAGCTTATTTTCATATCATACTGAATCGATCAAGCACTCATATTGAGTAGAACAAAATTCTCAATCTCACTTAACACCAATCGTTCCATCCTCGAGCAGTACACTAAATTCATCAAACTCTTATATCTCGACAGAATTCACTAAGTGAATTTACCTACTTAGACTCAACACTAGAAATTACTCAAACTTGACTATATTTCTTTCAAAACTAAAGTATTTCATTTCGCAGATATATCTCGCGTTAACGATCATTACCAAACATAAACATGGACGGTCTTGCTACTGGATCTGACAACCGTGCACCACTACTGAGATGGGGAGAGTACGGCATATGGAAGCAACGATTCATAAATTTCATAGAAATCAAGGATGGAGACCTCGCAAATGACATGCTTTCCTCCATTTTTGAAGGACCTGCCCAATTTTGGACCGTTATCCCTGCTCAACCCGATGCAGTTCCTGCAATTCCAGAAAGGAGAACTCCTAAGGACCCTAGTCGATACAACGATGCTGAGAAAGCACGAGCCAGAGCGGACAAGCTTGCTCGACACTATGTACTTCAGGCTCTACCAAATGATGTCTACAAGCAAGTCGATGCAATGGTCACTGCAAAGGAAATTTGGGACGAAGTCTGCAAGATGATGGTTGGAACAGAAGTTAGTAATTTGTTGTTTCTATTTTGTAGAGGATATTTGGTAGTGGCGAGAGGTTTTTTTTTTCTTTTTGGGAGGAACAAAGCTTTCTCCTTTCATTTGCCTTTCTATCCGTAATACATGCACTACAACGTGCTTTTTTTCTTTTCTCTCACTCTCGTTTACGCACCCACAGGGACGGATCAACGTTGGGGCTAGGGGTGCCAGCTGTCCCCCCAGCCCCAAACGTATATTAGTATATTTAGAAGTAAATAAACAAGAATGATAACTTTGGCCTAGTGGTTACAGAGTAAAGCCTTAAGTTTCGCCCCTCCCAAAGTCACGGGTTCGATTCCTACAAGGTGTTTTTCCCTACTTTTTATATAAAAAGCTATTGGGCTAGTGTGGGCTGGGCTGCCCCTCCATCTAAGAATTGGGCTGCCCCCCAAGGTTGTCATCCTGGATCCGTCGCTGCGCACCCACATACCTCCCACAGCTTTTCTTACATAGCCACATGCATATATATATATATATATATATATATATATAATATATACATATTTATAGAATATAATCTATCGTAGTAGATCTGATATGCATATGCATATCTTTTACTTTGACTAAACTATCTAATATAAAATACTATCTATCATGCATATTTGTCCTCAAACAGCGTTAGATCTTATTTGCAAGATTGTTTTCTGACTTTTCCTTTTCTTGCTTGGGTGCTTTGCGGCGACGCTGATTTTTCTTTATATCAGATCTTTTGGATTTGGTATTGGACTTATTAAACAACTCCCATACTCCGCTCAAATGCTTTGATCTCGAGCAATTGGAAGGAAAAGACTGCGAAACTTACTAGAGGACAGGAGATGTAGTGATTTAGTTGTTATGTGTTGAGCAATTTCTCAAGATATTCAGTGGGTTGGTCAATTTATCATTAGCTGACGGTTAAATATTTTCAACGAACTCTGTACAAACAATGAATGAATTACTAAAAAAGGCGATCGCATAGAAAGGAATGGTATTGTAACAAGGCGATCGCATAATTCTTAAGGTACCACTTTCATGACTCATATATCCACTTCCCTCCCTCATTTACCATGTTGTTGCCTTGTTGGTTGATGAATGCATACACTGTAGTTGCATAATTGAAGCGTGTTGGTTGAGCCGAACAGTGCGTTCGCTATGCTCTGTTAATGTGTGTTTTGAGGTCATATCTTTTGCATGAGAGCATCGCATGAAAGCTTTCATGACCATGTTTATATTTTTTTTTTCAGTAGCCAAAAAGAATTAAGAAGCAATGAGACATACCTATTCTGCTAGATCATTTTAATCCCTCAAAAGTCATTCAATTCTTGGCAATCAAGGTCGGGTAATATACGTTATGAACATGATTTACAAAGATGTACCTATCAAAACTAAGAGTAAAGAGACCAACCATGAACATGTTGGAAGACCAGTCTGGAATTAGTTCTCTTCTGACAATATATAGGTAGGAGTTTGTTGCTGTTAGTATTTGATGCGCACAATGATACCATTGTTTTGTGCATTGGCTGAGCTAAATGAGGTCATTTGACGCCTATGACTGTTGAGATTCATGTACTACAGTAAATTTTTTAAATTCATGTATGAATGGGTCCATTACTAATGTTTCACTGATTTCTTTTCTGGCTCACCATTAGTTCTGTCGATAAGTTATTCTTGTACAAAGGCTTTCTCACAGAGGTGGTGGATTTCGATATCTTAGTCCCTAAAGTGTGAGAGATTTTTGCCAAATCTGACTCTCTTTTGAATTCCAAATACAAACTTAAGGAAACTTACTATTATTAGAAAACTAACTTAACCACCAAGTCAAACTAAGTATATCTAAATATGGTATGGAATTCGAAATTTAATCCTAAATTAATTTCGAAATGTAAATAAATAATATTTCAAATATTTTATTTCATATTTATTTATACCAAATATGCAAATTCCGAAAAAACCCTCAAAGGCATATTTCGAAATTAGCTTAAGGTGAAGTCCAATTTTATCCTCAAGCCCATTAAGAACTTGGCCAAGCCCAAGTCTTAAATTTAGTTTCATAAGAAGTCCAACTTCGATCCAATAAATGGCTCGAGGCCATTAAGGCGTGGCCCAACGGCCCAAGGCCCGTTAAGGCCCAAAACACTTTCTCTCCTTACCAGTACACGTTGATGATTCTTTTCAAGCCCGACTCTCTAGGTTCGAATCAATCGGCAAGGGAGGAATCCAATAGTCCGGTAGTTACCTAGCCAATCCCGTAGTACCGGACCGTAACCCGATTCGAGTGCGAATTTCGACCTAGTCTTTATCTCAGAACCTCACTATAGATAACAGTGCTAGGTATAAACCCTTCAGCTATGTCCCAATCAAGTGAGAGCGATGGTCTATGTCAAACTCACTAAACTTGATTCTATGATAAAACGGAGACGAGGCAAATTACCAAACTACCTTCCATGTCTCACATGAGTTAATTCAATACCTTGGCCAAGGATTTCGTAATTTCCCGTCGCCGTCCTCATAGGACACTTATCTCGATTACTTGCAAGACTGTGAATCCGTACTCGGCCATCTGAGCCCGACAATCACAAATCGTCATCAAGACTGCATCTGGCCCACTGACCCATGCAACAACAAATTGGGTCGAGGGGAACTAGTGATAGTCAAGACTTCGAAGTCAACTCCGTCAAAGCCCCTTTCGATCTAAGGTTCACGTAGACTACTATAGTGTTGTTGTCGGTCATTGACATGTAGGACCCGGGTCCTCGTGAATAGTAGGGCCAATAAATTTGCGTGAATGTTAATTAAAATTATGTGCCTTTCGTGCGTTAATTTCGTGCCTATGTGACCTACGTGAAATTTAGTGGGGAAAATTACGTGTCTAGGAGATTTTGTGAAATTTGGTGCAACTAATTTGTACCAAGTAACCCTTAATTGATTTAGGAAATTTTCAAAATAGGCTAAAGGAAATTTGGGCATGAATAAAGCTTGAACTAGATTTAAGAATTGGGCTAAATTAAAACCTTGGTCCCAAACTCACCTAGGGATATTGCTAGGACAAACTTTCCCTAATTTATGGGATATTTCATTCCGGACACCCCATCACCATCACTTAATAAACAAATAATTACCTAAAAACCATTTGGAACCTCACGAACTCCATTGGAGAAGGACCACCGAGAGCTCAAGCAAAAAGGGAATGAGAGGTTGGGTTGAAAACCACACAAGTTCGAGCTAGGTATCGGTCCCTAACTGTGATGTTTATATTTTGTCCCGGGAATTAATATCATTTAGGGATTAGAAGCACGAGTATAGCATACGTTAGGACTTGGGAGATTTTAGTCCTTAAACACACACTTTCTTGCCTTGATTTGGTGCTCTAAGTCTAGATTATCATAAATTAGGAATTTTTAGGGCACAAAAAATAAGTCTAGGTTTGCCTTTTTGTTAAGCTCGAATTTTAGGATTAGGAGATTCATACCGATCTTCAACGTGTTCTTAGAAAAGCCGCTTTTTAATCCTTAAAAATAGAGTTCGTCGAACTGAAAGTTGTAACTGTAAGACAAGATTCGCAAAACTCAAGTTTCGCGAATCCCAAATCTCACAGCGTATGAGTTCGCGAAGCGGGTTGGACGATTTGCGAAACGGTATTAATAAAGGTAGTAAAACTTCGCAAATAGGCACTTTGGCGAACTCCATAAAGTATGTCATAATTCGCGAAATAGGTGTGAGGGTTTCGCGAACCATGAGCCAATTCGCGAAGCATGCATGTACTAAGTATTTTGCGAATTCAAGTGGGGTTCGTGTGGACTCGTGAAATAAAAATTGAGCTTCGCGAATTGAATAATATGGGAAATCGAGCAGGAGTTCGCGAAATGCAAAAGAGAATTGCGAACTCGGTTCGCAAACCCGACCCTATCACGCAAATGGATTCGCAAAACTAACTAGAAATTTCACGGGTAGGACAGTTCACGAACCCTCAAACCACGTGACGAGTTTTGCGAAGGCTTCGCGAACTATACAGGATTAGTTCGACGAACTCCATGAACCCACTTTGCGAGCTCGAGCTTTGCGAGTTCAAGTCATTTCGCGGGTAGGAGTTTGCGAACCCACTTTGCCAACCCAAACCATGTCGCGGGCCGTGCTCCTTTTTCGGCCTCCACACTTTGCGGGTCCTTGAGGATGGCGAATCGAGTTTTATGAATCCAATGGTTTGCGAACTCAAACACTTCACAAATCAACTCCACGAATTGAACCCCTTAGATGAAACGATTCAAGTTATAAAATATATTCGCACCAATTAATCAGAAAAATATTCCGATTCCAATGAGCATAGGCTCTTTCAACGCCCGATCATAATTTGCCTATCGGTGTCCTCAGGGCCAATTTTCGGTGTAGGTAGACGTTGCATTCGATAGAATTTTGGAACGAAAAATTATGTAGTTGATTTAAAATAATTTATGGACTGACTTTATAGCCTTGGCAGGTTTAAAGGACGAAAATTTTTTAGGAATTTCACTAGACCGGCTACCAAATAGTTTAAGGACGAATTTCGTACGCCTCACGAACTATATAAGTTCGCGATGTAACCTCATGAGTCAATAGCAAGTTGGTGAACTATATAAGTTCACGAATCATATGAGGCTAGGATTAGTTCACGAGTCAGGTAGAATTCACGGGTTTACAAGTGTCCCGAGCTATAAGTCGAAAATTAGTTCGAAGTATTAAAAATTAGCGAATTAGCTAGCCAAGTAATTGGACAAAGTACTGATACCATTGTTTATTGCTTAAGGTCAAGAACTAGGGGAGTTCACCGAACCAGTAGCTAGAAATATACGGACGCCAGGTAAGTGGAAATCCAACTACAACACATAGCATATGTGTATGTGCTTAATTCATGTGATTACGTGATAAGGTGCTTACGTGTTTATGTGAACGTTTATGATATGGTTGCATGCTTTCGGTAAGCGTTATGGCATTAATGCATTATGCATATGCACGAGCATGCACGACACATTTGGGGGTAATGAAATGATGAGCGTGCATGATTATGTCGCAAATAGCGAAAATTAAATGCGTTGATGCGCCGTCGGCGACGTTGATGCGTCGCCAGTATACGAACGACGTTGATGCGTCGGGGGATAGCATGGTTGGGTTGATGCCCTCATGGTCGGGTTGATGCCCTTATATCCCTGATTAGCGTGGTTGGGTTGATGCCCTCATGCTTTAGTATGGCTGGGTTGATGCCCTCATACTTTAGGCTGATGCCCGTGGTTGGATAGAGCTCTTTACGGTGTACGCCTGGGTAAAAGTCTGCCAAGGGCCCTAAGATAAAAGATATGAGATTAAGTTTGATCCATAAGACGCAAGATGCATCGGCGTGGATTGCCTTTGCGGGGTTTTATCACGTGCACGTCATGCATGATTTCTACTTACTGAGCATATCGCTCATCCCTTACGTTATGTGTTGTAGGTGCAAGCGACCACGGTACGTGATCGCTTAGATGGCAAGGAAATCTTTTGGCGCTTCCAGCAGCTTTTGGGATGGGAGTGTGTGCATGGGTTACGACCTGCGAGGCCGGGCGCATAGAGATTTTTGATGTGCATGTATACACACCTCGTGCAATTAGAATTCACATGAAGTTAGGAATTCATTTTATTCTTTTCTCATGTATAGAGACTACTTCCATTACATAAATGGAAAAATTTCATACGCATTTCCGCATCTCTTTTAAGTTAAAGCATCGTTAGGCACATAGGATATGTTAGAAATAGGCGATTAGGAAGTCGGGTCCTGACATGACACTCCTTGAGTAATAAACCATGTTCGACCGTACGACCCGTGAGTCAGTGTCCATGAAATGAGTCAATCCCTTGATTCGATTCGTATCACAAGTCATGACCTCCGCTTCCAAGCGAGATATCGGCACACAATAGGTCATCAACAAATAAGCCGTGATCGGTTATCCAGCACCCAACTGGAGCCTCAGGCTTACGGACTTTTAATGTTCGAGGTTAAGAGGGCATATTTCTAACAATCGCCCACTTGCACTCAATGCCATGCGCTGCAGTATCTAATACCCAACTTTTCGAGATGTCTAGCCAGCACTGCCTCTGATAGAGGCTTGGTGAACAGGTCGGCCACGTTATCCGCGGTCACAATCTTCTACAGGGCTATGTAGCCATTCTCAACGAATCCATGTAACACGTGGTACTTTCTTTCTATATGTTTGGACCTGCTGTGAGATCTTGGTTCTTTTGTCTGAGCAATAGCGCTAGTATTGTCACACCACAATGACAATTGCCTATCTGCTACAGAAACCACACTAAGTTCTTCCAAGAACTTTCTCATTCAAACACCTTCCTTAGCTGCCTCTGATGCTGCTATATACTCTGTTTCGCAGGTGGAATCTGCAGTAGTGCTCTGTTTGGAACTTTTCCAAGATTGCTCCACTGCTTTTCTTGTAGCGCAAGGTTTCTCTTCATTTTTCTAGAATCCGTGGCCCCTGACCACTTCATCAACCGAAGATTCCACCTTCTGGAGGCTTGTTTGAGTCCATAAATGGACTTTTTCAATTTGCAGACCTTATGAGCATCTCCTTGCGATGTAAAACCCTCGGGCTGCTCCATATATATTTCCTCCTTGAGGTATCCATTTAGGAACGCAGTTTTCACATCCATCTGCAGATCTCATAGTCATAGTGTGCAGCTATCGCAAGCAATGTTCGAGTGGACTTCATCATAGCGACAGGTGAAAAGGTCTCCTCATAGTCAATGCCATCTTTTTGACTGTACCCTTTCGCCACAAACCTAGCTTTGTATGTGTCAACCAATCCATCAGATCCACTCTTTCTCTTGATCCATTTACACACAATGGGTCTAAAACCATTTGGGAGGTCTACTAGAGTCCAGACTTGGTTTTTGTGCACAGAATCCATTTTGGCTTGCATAGCTATAATTCATTTCTCCGAATCTTTATCCCTGATTGCCTGGTCATAGATAGTGGGATCGTCTCCTACATTCCCTTCCATCGCAGCAACCTCGTGCTCGATGTGGACCATCCCGTATCTCTCGGGTTGGCAAGATACTCTACCCTACCTGCGCAGCTCAGATTGCGTCTCGGACTGCTCTACGGTGTCATCTGACACTGAAGTCTGTGAAAGCACTTCGACTCTCCAAGAGTTACATCGCACCCGCTCCACCTTCTCGAACGAACTCTTCTTCGAGAAAGTGGGCCTAAAAGGCTACAGCGATTCTCTGATTGTCGTGGAAGTAAAATTGGTATACCATGGAATCCTCAGGATACCCGACAAAACCATCCTTTCACAGCCTTCGATTCCAGTTTATCTGTCTTGAGCTTTTTCACGAATGCGGGGCAACCCCAGACTCTAATGTGATTCAAGCTCGGTCTTCGTCCTGTCCGTATCTGATACGAAATACGATCGACAGACTTTGTTGGACATCTATTCAGAATGAGTGCCGCTGTCAACAGGGCATGACCCCACAACGATATGGGCAGGTCTGTATAGCTCAGCATAGATCGAACTTTATCCAACAAAGTTCGATTTCTGCGTTCGGACACAGCGTTCAACTGCGGTGTTCCGGGCGGTGTCATCTGTGAAATGATCCCGTTCTCTTTCAAGAACTCGTCAAACTCGAGGCTCATGTACTTGCCACCCCAATCTGACCAAACAGCTTTAATGCCCTTTCCAGTCTGTTTTTCCACCAAAGCCTTGTGCTCTTTAAACCATTCAAAAGTATCAGACTTGTGCTTCACGAAATACACCTTGCCGAAGCGAGAGCGATCATCAGTGAAGGTAACGAAATAATGGAAGTTACCGCGAGCCGCACCCCGAACGGTCCGCAAACATCCGTGTGGATCAAACCGAGAAGTTCTGCAGCTCTCGCAAAACTCCCTGTGAAGGGCGACTTCGTCATCCAAGGATACAAGATTCGGAAGTCGGATAGGGATCAGACTCAAACGGCTTTATAATGCTGGTTTTCTCCAACTCGAGAATCTTCTGTTCTCCAGCGTGACCGAGTCGAAGATGCCACAACAGCCTCGAGTTCAACTCCAATTTTCGTTTGTTGGTGATTGTATTCACAGTTTCTATTTTATCTTCAAGATTTAGATAATATAATCCATCCAGTAAACTTGCACTTCCGATGCAATTATTTCCAAAATAAATATTGCATATATTATTACTAAAACGGAACTCGTAACCGTTTCCGCTCAAAACGGGAATATAAACAATATTCTTAAGCCCCTTGGGCAAAACTAAACAATCGAAAAGCAGTAAACTATGTCTAGTAGATAAAATGAGAGTTCTTGATCCAATATGGATTGCCGGTACACTATGTCCGCTTCTTACGTTGATCATGATCTCTCGGTCCGCCAGCTTCCTACTTCGTTCAAGACCCTGGTTCGAAACACAGATGTGAGCACTAGCTCCTGAGTCTAAGATCCACAAAGCGGAATATACTGTCATAGAACAATTAGTTTCTAATACGTAAAGTTCTTTACCTGAGCCGGCTAGCTTTGGGCAATCGCGCATCCAATTGGCCAAGCTCATTGCAGTGAAGGCATTTGTCCGTCGGCTTGGCGCCTTTGTACACGTTCTTATTGGCCTTGCCTTTCGAAATTCGTCCTTTGGGCTTAGTGGGCTTGTCCGTCTTTTTCTTTCTACTCGACCCTCGAGTCTTAGCATTCGCGATAAGAACAACTTCCTTTCCTTTCACCTTCTTCACCTGAGTTTGCGCAGCCGACAACTGATTCTTCAACCCAGTCAACGTCATCTCGACCTTGTTCAGATTGAAGTTCACAATGAACGAATTGAAGAAAACTGGCAGCGACTGAAGTATCAGATCGTTCTGGAGCTCATTATCCTTGATAAAGTCCAGTGCCTCGAGTCTTTCGATCCAATCGATCATCTAGAGCACATGCTCTCCAACGTCACTACCCTCAGCCATTTTGCAATGAAATAGTTGCTCCGTAAGGAAATGGCGCCCACTTCCATTTTCGAGTGAGTGCGCTGCAACTCATTGCTCATGGAAAGAAGTATATAGCACTTGACCTTTGGCTCGTCAATCTGCCACTTGGCATACGCAGCCCGGTCTTTGTCACTCGCATCAGCCCCTGAGACTTCCAGTATGGGGGAATCTAGGACATAAGTTAACGACTCCATACCTAGGACTATACTCAGGTTACGGAGCCAGTCCACGTAGTTTGGTCCAACCAAACAATTTCTCTCAAGCAGCATACTGTTCGTCATTCCAGTAAATAGAAAGAAACGTAAAGCTGTAGAAAATAAAGATCTAATTAGGTTTATCTTATCATTCATCAAGCGCAAACAAGGACTTTTCGTTTCGCTTGACTCCCACTATTTTTCTCGAAAACACTATCCTCCCGAGAAGAGTTTCGGAAACCTCGTTGAAAGTTTCATAGTGGAGTTGATGTCCCAGCCTCAACTAGATTCGCCTCAGCCTTTAACGCAATATTTGGCTCATCTAATCTTATCGAAGTCACGTCAAACATGAACTTATCCAATAAGAGTTTCAACTATCTCTGTCTCAGTCATTGACCCTCACGGCTAACCCTGCTTATTGGGTATCAATCCTAAGTGTCACCTATCAACTTATGCTCAAATCGCGCAGAGTGTACCGTCCCTTGCTGCCATACGCTTCGTGGGGGGCGGACTGGTATGATGAGCGGCGTGCAAGACGCACCCGAGACGCTAACACTGGGGCAGGATGCCAACTTACTCGGAACAAATCGCAAAACTCCCCAACACTAGACATCTCGAGCATGATAGAAGACAGGAATCCAACTCCTTTACCCACTTAGTATTTCTCAAACGGCAGATAAACCATCTCACATAAGAGCATGTAGGTAGTAAATTAACCCTTGGAAAATAAACTACAAGACAACACAAGCTGGTCATTTCTAGTATATCCCTATTACATGCGTATTCAAAAGAAACTCGGGTTGTCGCACGCGTCTTGAAATCGTCAAACGTCCTTCGTCACTCGAACAGCCTCAAATCACCGAACGTCCACCATCTTGTCGCCGCCCGGGGGTTGTCTACCATCAAATGGGCCCTCGTGTTCGTATTTAAGCTAATCTAAAAAAACGGTAAATTACAACACGAGGGGATCGTAAGTCCCGAACAACCCGTATAAAACAAATACAACCCGAGGGGACGTGACCCTTAGTAAATGACCCCGAAACCAAATTCCTAAACCCGCAAGTGCGCCTTAAATCATATTCAAAACGAGCACGTTGACAATTACGTGATGCAGCTCCCGCGACTCAAAATGCTCAGCTGTCAAAACACACCGGAGAGCCACGATGGCAACCACGAGCGCATGTTCATCTCACGGCAAAAAACTGCTGCGGCTTCTTCGTCGCCTCAGCCCCTCCGTGTCGGAGCCTCGCTGAGAGAGATCACCGCCGCAGCATTCCGGTCGAGCCGGAGTCGCTGCGGCTGTCTTGCGCAGCACGCACCGCGCGTGCCACCGCAGTTCGTGGCCAAAGTCGCGGACGATCTCTGTGGTGCCGCCGCCCCTTGCGGCAGCGCTGCCCGTTGTCGGTGCATAAGCCACCATGGCTGGCCTGGTTTTAGAGTATGAGGCGGATTTGGCCTGCTCGAAGTAGCTCAATCCCGCGTCTGCAGCGTCACTGCACCGCTCGAAGCCCGCGCAACCGCTGCCCGGATCCCATCGTCGCGCGAGTCCCGATCCAGTCTGTGGTTTCTCGTCGGTCCGTACCGCATGAGTTGATGGCCGTAGGTTGGCAAACAGCGCATTGGGCAGCCCAACAACGGTCGAACTGCGTCGGCATTTCGATTGTCTCCCACACGCCTCGTTTCAATTTAAACATGTTATGATTCCGATCACGAGCGCCGGCTCTGATACCACTGTTGGGTTACCCAGTGTCTCCCGAAGATGCCACGTCGCTGGGAACGGTGCGGAACAAAATATTTTTGGGTTCCCCCATTGCCTCGTAGCTCGGATCGAAATAGTAGCATATAGACATGCAATAGGGAGGGTCAAATCCGTAGAGAATTACCAGTTGACGCGAGTGGCAGCTCCTCGTCCTTTTCTTCAAGAATTCGTCCATGCTGGTGGATGGCACTAGATCGTCACGCCGACCTCGCAGTGTATCACATAATCAGTTCTCTGAAGATGGCTAGAGAGAACTGAGCCGTCGCGTGGGATAAACGTGTGTGCGTTCGGTGTGTGTTTTGTGCCTTTGGTTGATTTCGAAAATCACCTCTTTTTCTCTACCTCTGAAGCACGAAATTCTTAGCCTATTTAAAGGCTCCGATTTCGATATCTTAGTCCTTAAAGTGTGAGAGATTTTTGCCAAATCTTACTCTCTTGTGAATTCCAAATCCAAACTTAAGGAAAGTTACTATTATTAGAAAACCAACTTAAATACCAAGTCAAACAAAGTATATTTAAATATGGTATGGAATTCGAAATTTAATCCTAAATTAATTTCGAAATTTAAATAAATAATATTCCAATTATTTTATTCCATATTTATTCATTTCAAATATGCAAATTCCGAAAATACCCTCGAACGTATATTTCGAAATTAGCTTAAGATGAAATCCAATTTTATCCTCAAGCCCATTAAGCACTTGGCCAAGCCCAAGTCTTAAAGTTAGTAAGAAGTCCAACTTCGATCCAATAAATGGCCCGAAGCCCATTAAGGCGTGGCCCAACGACCCAAGGCCCGTTATGGTCCAAAACACTTTCTCTCCTTATTAGTACACATTGATGATCCTTTTTAAGCCCGACTCTCTAGGATCGAGTCAATCATCAAGGGAGAAATCCAAGAGTCCGATAGTTACCTAGCAAATCCCGTAGTACCGGACTGTAACCCGATTCGAGTGCGAATTTCGACCTAGTCTTCATCCTAGAACCTGACTATAGATAACAGTGCTACATATAAACCCTTCAGCTGTGTCCCAATCAAGTATGATCCATGGTCTATATCAAACTCACTAAACTCGATTCTATCATAAAACAGAAGCGAGGCAAATTACCAAACTACCCTCCATGTCTCACATGAGTTAGTTCAATACCTTGGCAAACGATTTCGTAATTTCTCGTCGTCATCATCATAGGACACTTATCTCATTACTTGCAAGACTGTGAATCCGTACTTGATGGTCTAAGCCCGGCAATCACAAATCGTCATCGAGACTTGCATCTGGCCCACTGACCCATGCAACATCAAATCGGGTCGAGGGGAACTGGTGGTAGTCGAGACTTCGAAGTCAACTCTGTCAAAGCCTCTTTCGGTGTAAGGTTCACGTAGTGTCGTCGCTCATTGACACTCCTTGACTAATAAGCCATGTTCGACTCGTTTCACAAGTCATGGCCTCCGCTTCCAATCGAGATATCGGCACACGTTAGGTCATCGATAAATAAGCGTGATGGGTTATCCAGCACCCAACTAGTGCCTCCGGCTTATGGACTTTTAATGTTCGAGGTTAAGAGTCCACTAGTGCCTTCCTCTCTCATACCCATCGAGAACAGTGACTCAACTCGACACATTTGGATTTGTTCATTTATTGCTTTACTGGATGTTAAGTAAAGAACTCTTATATCTAATAAATGAACAATGCATTTCATTAAACACACAAAAATATCTTATTACAGAAAAGGTCGAATGATAAATAATCTAATGCCCTATACAATCTAATCCTTTAGCATTCGAGGGCATATTCCTAATAGGTTCTTCAGTGCCGTTGTCCGTTAGGATGACTTGGATAGTTTACTGCAGCAACATTTTGAGTCGAGTTCACGAAATTGATGATCAAGTCCCTTGTCTCATCTTTAGCTCGAATGAACTTCGTCCATGTGTAGCGAGAGAAATCATCAACAATAACCAGCAAAAAAGACCACCTGGAATCCTATCACAGAACTGGCCTATGCTGAAGAAGTTATGGCGGAGACCTTCGACATAGGAGACATCTTTTATTGTCAGATTCGTCAGAATGATATCCCCAAATCCTATAATAGGAGCTGGGTCGTTGTTCCCGAATCTGACTTTTCCATTAGGTCGGTCTTGGTAGTTGCTCAGCAGCTCTTGATTTCCCGTTATGTGTGTGGAGCAACCAGAGTCGAGGTACCACATAATGATGGATCTGCAAAATTAAATTAGAGAGCTTTAGGTACCCACTTGTAAATGGGTCCTCTCAGATTAGCAGATTTAGATGTTGGCTCAGATATGGTTCCTAAGTTAGTACTAGTTGGAGCTTTAACAACCCAAGTCAACGTCGAAGAAGCTGATGTGGGTGTGCCCTAGCAGAAGACTTGGCCTTTTTGGCTTTCGTCCTTTTGGGTGGAGATTAAGGAACCCATTTTGGTTGAACCTGATAGGGAAGGTTAATTTCAGCACGTACAAATGCTTTGGTTGGCTTGATTAAGGAAAGATCTTTTCATTGGATAGTCTCCTAAGGTGCTTGGGGGACTCGATCTTTACAGGATACCTTAGGTGAGAACGGGCATGAATAGCGCTGTAAGCCTTCTTTATGGCTGGATCTTGTTTCCTACGAGTCATCCTAGATGCATTTGTTTTAGAATGATTATTTTTCATTGTTGATGAAGAGCCTATTTCGAAATTAGTGCTTCTAAAAGTAGCAGGTTCTTAGGAGCAAGTAGAAGCAATTATTTGAGAGATGAAATAGCTCTTTTATTTCTACGAGTGTTTATTCTTTTTACAGGAGAAGGAGATACATTTAACACTTTGACGTCGAGAGACTCCTTAAATCTTAAACTAGACACTCTCGCCTTCGATTCCTAGCTCAGGTACTACGCTCCATGTAGACGTAGTAAAAACAAGGTTAGAGTTATTAATTTTCATATTTTGATTTTGAGGTTTTTGATCTTTAGAAGGCGATTTGTCTTTCTTCATGCTTTTCATACTGATTTTATCCTTTGAGGGAGTTGCGTGAGAAATGGCGTGTGAGATGGAGGAAGCTTGGAGATTTTCCATCTCTTTTAGGAATCTTTTCTTTACAGCTTCAAAATCCTTTCTTTCTTTTTCCAAAGAAGCTCTTAATCCCTCTATTTTCTTAACGATAAGGGGTATGTAGAGAAAATTTTTAGAATGATAAATTTGTGCTTCCTCTACTATAGAATGATGTATGGTGAGTTGACTCAAGGCTCCAACCCTTGGAAGATCCCTAGTATTGTAGCTTTGATTCAACTCTGTGTAGGAAAAGGGGATTTCAACCTTAGTTTTGGCTTTTCTCTTGGCTTCTTCTAAAGCATCTATTTCTTTTGCGTTAGTAAAGACCATGAGATTCGTTAATCCTAAACCCATGGACTTGACATCGTAAAGTTGTTTGCAATAAAATTTTGACAAGCATCGTGAATTCTCAAAGTCTAAGCCAAATTTATAGTCATAGAACTCTTGGTCCATGGGTTGATTCAAGAATATTGTTTGATCAGTTTGTCCCATTTTTACAAGAAGATCTTCTAAAATCTTTACTTTAGCGTATGCTCTTCTCCTAATAGAGCAAAATTATTTTCCACCGTTAATTTGGAGGCTTTACGGGCGTCTAGATCTCTCGTAAGTTCACAAACGTTAGTATTTAATTTATCTAATTCAGCTTCTAGGTTGGTGATCTTAGTTGTTGCTTCTGTTATCCTACAATTGAGGTTAGCTTTCTCACAGATTTCTAACCAAACAATTATAGTTATTTTCTAGCATGTCTTCTAGTTCATTTTTCATTATGTTGCTCTATCGGAGGCTTTGTAGTCTCTCTAAAATGTAAGCTCTTAGTAAGTTCTTCTATTTTTGACCTAGAGCTCCTAAGTTCTTATTTGAGATTAGTGATTTTTTCTTGAGACTTAGATAGTTTCTTCTCTACTTTCTTTATGCTTTTCTGCTATGTTAGTGTATTCTATTTGATACGACTCTAACATGGTCAACAATGTGGATGTAGAAACTACCTCCTCAGAAGGTTCGGATGCTTGGTCTTCGTCCGTCTGGTCGGTGGTTTCAGCGTCAGAGTTCTCATCCAGGCGGGCCATGAGGGCTAGATTCTCTTCCTCTGAGCTAGACGTATCCTCGAGCCAGTGGTCTTGTTCTTCCATTAGAGCTACTCCAGCTTTCTTTTGTTTTGTGAGTTGAAGCTGCCTGGAGTAGTAGTTGGCATCTCTCTTCTATGGGAGAGTGCATTCTCTGGCATAGTCACCTGGTTTCCCGCAGTTAAAGCACTTGGTCGGTTCTTGGGTGTTCTTGACTTCGGAGGTCTCAGGTGCACGTTCTTTGTTCTTTGAGCTTGAGGTCCGATGTCGATTGGCTTACTATGAGGACTTCTTCTTGAAGTATTGTTTGCTCATCATTTTTCCAATGAGAGCCAAGTGCTTTTGTTAGGACCCCTGATATCCAACCTAGATCGAATTATGAAGAATCGAATAGTAAATCTGAAGAATTCGAGAGCTTACGATTGAGATTTACCTACATTGAAGGTTGAGAGTGAAATAACTTGAAGCAAGGTGGCGACTTTTTCTCTCTAAAAATTCTCGATTCTACTTTCGATTTGATATTCCTTGCTACAACACACTCCTTACGTCCTAAGGAGTTCACTTATATATACCACCTCGTGGTATATTTACACAAGTAGTCCTACAAAATGACTAATTACAATTTAGCCCAAGACTACTAATTTTCATAGTAAGACTAAGACAACTATATTAATTGAATACAATTAAATAGTTCCAACAATTTCCCCTCTGTATTCAATTTCCAATATAGCGCGGGTTGTCTTCGTCTTGTAAGTGGAAAGATGTACGAAGTTGGTCTTCTAGGCATCCAACAATCTTCCTCGAAATCTCCTCTTTATAATGTCTTCAAGCTCACTTGGTCTTCTAGGCATCGGCTTTTTCTTTGAATCTTCTTTGGAAGTTCTTCTCCCAGATGCCGTAAGATGCACGAAGTTCTTGCCGGATATTCGGAAGTCCGCGTTCCATTTCTCCCTTTGAAAGCACACGAAACTCGAAACTCCCCTATTTGGGTCAACCTTGTGTTAAGATCGGGGAATCCGATGTGAGGTTTGGAGAGGTGAACACGGTTGGCAACTTCGATCATTGATGTAGTGGACACAGTTGGCAACTTAGGTCATTGATGCAGTGGACACGATTGGCAACTTCAGTCCTTCATGATGCTTGAGTCTCATGTCGTTCGGTTCTCGGTCCTTGCTTCTTCTTCCGAAAACAGGGGCATGAGAGAGTCGATGAGAGGGCTCGGTGTTTAGCCATCTTCTCCGTTTCGCCAGATTCGTCTTCTCCGAATGGATTTTGTCTGGTTCGTCCTCGAAGAAGCGTCTCTAGTTCCAGAAGAAGGTAGGCCGTCTCTTTCTTTGATTTTTTTTAAGATGTACCGAGCTTCCTTTGAATGTGGCGTTGTGAGAGAGCCCGGTTTCAGAGTGGTACGCACGGCGGAATTTAGTGGGTGGACCGACCAATTGTGTATGCATAACCCCTTCTCCCCCTCATGGCCAATCGTGTTAACGATTTCGGCATGTTTAATTTGGAGGTAGAAAAATACATACAAAAAGGTCGGTGTGGGTAATAACCGGACGGAGCCACGAAGGCAATCCGTCGAAATGAGTACCGGGGCCTCATAGGCGTCCCGTTGACATCAACTAGGAGCAAAGCTCGTAGAAGATGGCCGAAACCGTTGTTGCTTTGATGTTGCAACGGTCGGACTTCCTTCCGATCCTAGAAGCATGTCTTTAAAAGAACATGTCTACGGAAGTTCTAACATAATCACAAAAATTAGGTGTATTAAAAAGTGTATGTGTCCTAAAAGGGTGAAAATTTTGGGGAGTGAGGACACACTAGACACGAGTGATCAATAAAAGCGTGGTACGGGGCGGAATACCACTTAGTTCAATATCTCCCGTTTCCGAGTGAAACGGTGATAGCATACGTGGTTCCCCGTGATTTATGAAACACCTATCTTTTAAGAGATAGACGAGTGGGTAAGGCTCTGCACCGTTGGACCTAATGCGACGACTTCTACTCGGGAGCTAATTAAAATTAGCACCTGTACCTATGGGGGTTGGTCCGAAAATTATGTGTGATAAGGGAGTGACGAATCTTCAAAGACTTCCTAGGCCTCATCGAAATAATCTTGCTTAGTGTGTTCGGATGATGAGAGGGCGGTGAAAACTTGAATCGTCTCAAATGCTCGAACGCGTTCCGGGGTTAGGATCAAGTCGGATCAGACTGAACCATAGGAACATGAAATCCGTGCTTCCGGGATACGTGAGAAGTGTTGCTCTAGTTGAATTAGCAAGCCGGAGCCGATCGATGAAAATACGGAGCATTTGATCTTCACTTAGATCATCACCGCCGTCTTTGGAAAATTTTGTCCGTTTGAAAGCTCGAGATTCTTCGTGGTACGTCCATCTTTGGATGTGGGAGAATAAAACCGGGAAGCATATCAAACAAATTTGATTTTTTTTTCTTCTTTTTTTTTTGTTTTTCTTTCTTTTTGTTTTTTTTTTGTGTTTTTTTTTTCGGTTGTTTTTTTTCGATCATCATCAACAATTGAAAAGAAAAAAAAATTGAAGATTGGGCTCACAAACTGAACTGTGTAGCTACACAATCTTGGAAAAACAAGGTGAAAGCATATAAATAATAAGAGCCAATAATGTACTTTCCTCTTTTTTTTTTCTTTTTTTTTTTCGATTTCCCTTTTTTTCATATCTCACTTTTTTTCATATTTCCCCCCCTTTTTGGGATATATGTATATGTATATATATATATATATACACATTACTAATATAGTAGTATTATATTTATATCTCCCTAAAAACAATGCTTCGAAAATAAATTTTCTCCCCCTCGAAATTTGCGTAGTTAGCTTGGCGAATATTAAGAATCTCGTTCCCTTAAATCGCTCAATGTAAGTTTTCTCCCCCTCAAGAACTAAAATTTGTGCTTCCTTAAAAATATAAAGGATGCTCCTCATTAAAATAACGAATAGCTCCCCCAAAGCTAATTTAAAAGTATTAATTCAAAAATGATATTTATCGTTTCCGTTCGTAAAATGCATTCGAAAATTTTAAAACCATTTAAAGCGATGAAATGCATATCGAAAATGTATCATTTGAAAAGTTTTGAAAGAAAATAGGTATATATTTTTTTTCGACGAAACTCATATGCATATGTAAGTTTGAAATATACCTCGTTGAAACTCAGTTGTAGTAGCTCACGCCTCATCCCTTTATCATGTACGTGGAGCCACTACGTCAGATTTCATACATGAGGGAAATCAGCAAAACTATCGGGACTTTGGTACCCATTGTTGTGTGGGTCCTCCCTTATTAGTATAACGATTTAAGCATAAAAGGTGTCAAATTTAAATGTTGTCCAAAATCATCCATTAATGAACTTTCGGTACCCAAATTTGTTTGGACTACCTAATTTTGTGAAGAAATAGGAACCCATGTGGGAGTGATTTGACACGGATAAGGCATTTCCGCTCGGGTGAAAGTGTGTTTCGGAGAAGGATTAAAAATTTTCTCCGAGGCCAAGCGCACAAGATGTTTCTTTGAATGAATCTTGACCGGATATTGCATGTAGGAAAACGAACATATAGAATTATAAGCATCTATCGCACATAAGTTGTATTTCCTATGGTTAGAATTCACACCTTTCACATTAGAATGAGAAGAATTTCGAAAATTATTTTCAAGTCTAGGCTTTTTGATCATATGAAGCACACGATGAAGTTTGTGCACTAGAGCTTGAAATATTTTCGTGAAAAATTTTCTTTTCGGGATCAGGAGAGGAAGGCTTTTGGTCTTTATCATTCCGTTTTGGAGCTTTACCGTTCTCCCATTTCCGTGGGACTTGTTCCTTAACTATAGAAAGTGTGGGACTTTTACGTTGAATTTCAACTTTGGTCAAAATTGAAGTAGAATTAGTAAAAGTCGTTTCGATGGTAGGAACGAGATCATCCGTTTGCATCCCTTTATCGTGTTTTGACATGGAGAAAGCTTTGAGATTAAATATCTCCGTTAGAAGTGTATTCCTTTTCCCTTCAAAATTCTTTCGTTCCGTTTCTAATGTAGAATTTAAATCCTCGATGTTCTTAAGAATAGAAGGTATATCAACGGAAGAAGAATTTTCAGAATGACGAATCTAGATCTTTATTTTGTCGAACAGCGTGAGGATGATATCAGCAAGAGAGCAGAAAGGCAAACAGACCGAAGACACTGTTGCCCTAGTCTCGGAGAAGAGGAGCTCAAGATCAAGAAAGGAAAAGATCGTTAGGCCTCCTTCACCTTCAGAGTCGGAAGAAGAGTCAGACTCCGACGTTGAGCAGTTAGCTCTCATTGGACAAATGATGAGCAAGAACTACTTAAAGAAGAAGTCTTCAACCTCAGCCAACAGACTTCGAACTACAAGCTCTAAAAACGAAGAACGTGCACCAGAGAGCTCCGAAGTCAAGAACCCTAAGGAGGCTAACAAATGCTTCAACTGTGGCAAGCCAGGTCACTTCGCCAGAGAGTGCACTCTCCCGAAGAAGAGAGATGCCAACTACTACTCCATGAAGCTTCAATTGACGAAACAGAAGGAAGCTGGAGTAGCTCTCATGGCCGAACAAGACCAATGGCTCGAGGACACGTCGAGCTCTGAAGAAGAGAATCTAGCTCTCATGGCCCATCTCGACAATGAATCAGACGCCGAAACATCCAATCATACGGACGACGACAACGCATCCACTTCGTCAAAAGAGGTAGTCTCTTCTTCAACATTATTGACCATGTTAGAATCATATCAAACACAATATGCTAACATGAAACGTGGGCAGAAAAGTATAAAGGAAGTAGAGAATAAACTTGAGAGATCTCAGACGAAGATAGATAGTCTCGAATCAGAACTTAGGAGCTCTAGTGCAAAAATAGAAGAACTTACTAAGAGCTTACATTCTAGAGAGACTAGTCAACCTCTATTAGGACAACATAGTGAAAGATTAAAGAATTAGAAGATAGACTAGCAAATAACTACAATTGTTTGGTTAGGAATCTCAACGGGAAAGCCACCTTAAATTGTAGGATAACCGAAGCTACCACTAAGATCACTAACTTAGAGGCTGAATTAGAAATATCAAATGCTAAGGTTAGTGAGCTTAGTAAGGAACTAGATGCCTGTCAAGCCGCTAAAGTAACAGTAGAAAATAATTATGCTCTCCTAAGTGAGGAACGCAAGAAGTTATATGCTAAAATTAAAAAATTAGATGATCTTCTTACGCGTAGGGGACATTCTGAACAAACGATATTTCTAAACAAGCGCAAGGATATAGAGTTCTATAATCAAATAGAAGGCATATGTTACACTAACCCACATATTTTACGAAAGAAATGAATGATATTAAGAACATGGGTTTAGTTGCAACCTCTCTTAGAAACATTACGGAATCGTCGTATGAAAATGCTTTCGATTCATCCATTAAAGAAGCCTCACATGGGCCTGAGATCCCCTTTGACTACAATGAACTAAATGAAAAGGACAAAAATAGGAAACCATCTCTAACACCTATCAGTGATTTAGTTCAAGTTCTACCTCCTGACTCTGAAACACACTACGAGGAAGTCAAAAAGGTTAATTATCAAAATTCTCTCTACAAACTCCCTATCATAAAACAGATAGAGGAGTCACAGGCAAAACTAGACAAAGAACTAGAGAATTTCTAAGCTGAAAAGAAAAAATCTTTAAGGAGATGGAAAATCTCAAGGCTTCCTCGTCCTCCCAAACTACCTCTCACGCTATTACAAAAAGCGTGAAAATCGAAAAATCGCCTTCGAAAGATCAAAAGAGAATTAATAATTCTATTAAAAGTGCTAAGACTAATTCTATTTCACCTACGTCCACAGGGAGCGTAGGGCTGGCACTGAAAACGAAGGCGAGAGTGTCAGTTCTAAAATAAAGAAGGAGCCAGTAGATTTGCATGTTTCTAACAATGTTACTCCTTCTGTTAAAATAAAAGACACTCGTAGTAATAATAGAGCCATTTCTACGTTTAAAATAATTACTCTACGTGTTCACTTCAGCCTATCACCTTTAGAAGCGACAATTTCGAAATAGGCTCTACCTCAAAAATTAATAATAATTCTGAAACAAATGCCACAAGGAAGACCCGTAGGAAACAAGATCCAGCCATAAAGAAAGCTTGTGGCGTTGTACATGCCTGTACTCACCTAAGCTATTCCGTAAAGATTGAGTCCCCCAAGCACCTTAGGAGATAATCAAAAGAAAAGATCTTTTCCTCGGTCAAAACTTCCAAAGCATTTGTACGTGCTGAAATTAACCTTCCCTGCAAGGTTCAACCAAAATGGCTTCCTAAATCTCCGCCTAGGACGACAAAAGCCAACAAGGCCAAGCCTCCTATAAAGGCAAAACCCAAACTCACTTCTCCAAAAGTGGAATGGGTTACTAAAACTCCTCCGAATAAGAATTTAGGAATTATATCTGAACCGAAAATTAAATCTGCTAATCTGAGAGGACCCATGCTTAAGCGGGTACCTAAAACACTCTAATTTGTTTTTGCAGATCCATCATGTGCCGTACCTCGACTCTGGTTGCTCCACACACATGACTGGTAAACAAGAGCTGCTAAGCAACTACAAAGACCGACCAAATGGCAAAGTCAGATTCGGAAACAATGACTCAGCTCCAATTCTTGGATTTGGAGATATCATTCTGGAGAATCTGACAATAAAAGATGTCTTGTACGTCGAAGGCCTCCGCCATAACTTGTTCAGCATAGGCCAGTTCTGTGACAAAGGGTTCCAGGTGGTCTTTCATGCTGATCGGTGCAGAATTTTGGATAGTCAGGACACAGAACTCCTTCACGGACTTCGGAAATCCAATCATTACACGATCAACCTGACGTCCGTGCGGCCCTCGGCAGCTGTATGCCTCATCTCTCAGATTGATTTACAGAGGAACAGCTATGGCATCAACGAGTGTCTCATCTAAATATGAAAGCTCTCCAACGTCTTTCTACGAAAAAATTGGTTCACGGTCTTCCAACTATACTACTACAACGGGAGCATCAATGTTCGGCATGTCAATTAGAAAAAATGAAGCGAGCGTCTCATCATGTCAAGCAAATTACGTCTACTTCTCGCCCATTGGAATTAATCCACATGGACCTCTGTGGGCCAATGCAGACACAGAGTATCAATGGACGCAAGTATGTGCTAGTTATCGTCGATGACAACTCTCGCTACATGTGGACAAAGTTCCTCCGAACCAAACATGAGACCGGTGACTTGCAATTTTGTGAACAGAACTCAAAATCTGCTGTAATAGACTATTCAAGTTATTCGAACAGACAACGGCACTGAGTTCAAGAACAGCCACCTCAGTGTGTTTTATTGGAGACTTGGAATAAGTCAACAATCTTCAGCCGCCAAAACACCTCAACAAAATGGGGTCGTTGAAAGGAAAAACCGAAAACTAGTGGAAGCAGCTCGTACAATGGTGATCCATTTAGGACTTCCACATTTTCTATGGCCTGAAGCAGTCAATACCGCTTGTTTTACCCAAAACAGGACGGTGGTTCACAAATCGTTCAACAAGACTCGGTACGACATTGTGAATAATAGAGTGCCCAACATCTCATTCCTTAAAGTCTTCGGGTGCAAGTGCTTTGTGGCGAACGACATAGAGCATCGTACCAAGTTCGACCCTAAAGCATTCGAAGCAACCTTCGTCGGGTATTCTTCAACATCAAAAGCGTACCGAGTATATATCAAGTCCAACCGAATAATTAAGTAAAGCTATAATGTCACTTTCCACAAAGTGGTAGATATGGCTTCTGATCACCTCAGTCCAGGACCCGTGCCTAACCCGATGGTTCCTACTCAACTCAGTTCAGGACCCGCGCTTAACCCGTTGGTTTCTGAAGACAACATCTCAGAACCCGTAATCACTGGTGTGTTGACACAAAACAAACAGAAGATGGCAACAACTCCAAATTCAACGCCAGAAGAAGCAACGAGACTTGTGTTAGACGATCTGGATTCTCTCTTCGAACCAGTATATCGGTCATGCACTACTACACCTACAGTGGATTCTCCACCCAATGAGACCGACGTACCAAGTTCTTCTCACGTCTCTACCCCACCCGATTTAGAATTGCCACAGAATAACGAAGAACCTACAATGGTCATCGAGGAAGTATCATCGGAGACGATAGATCCAAGTGCAGTATTGGAACTTCCTCAAACAATTGATCAATCGGAGACTATAGGAAATCTAGGCCCACGGCTGACGCATCGACTTCAGCCATGCCTCATGAGCGCAAGTGGACTAGAGGTCACCCGGTCGATCAGATAATTGGCGATCCTTCGGATGGAGTGAGGACACGTCGTCAACACAGTTTTTTCAGCTGCTTCTTGAGTCAAAACGAGCCTACTAAGGTAGCAGACGCACTTCGAGACCCGGATTGGACAATTGCGATGCAAGAAGAAATCAATCAATTCGAACGTCTTCAAGTGTGGACCTTGGTACCCCGTCCACATGGGAAAACAATTGTCGGAACTAAATGGGTATTCAAGAACAAGAACAATGAAGATGGTGAAGTGATCCGGAACAAAGCAAGGCTAGCTGTGAAGGGATACAATCAACAGGAAGGCATCGACTATGACGAGACATATGCTCCTGTTGCCCGAATCGAAGATGTCCGCCTTCTCCTAGGTTATGCGGCTCACAAAGACTTCAAAGTCTATCAGATGGATGTTAAGACCGCTTTTCTCAACGACGTGTTAAAAGAAGAAGTATACGTCGCTCAGCCGGAAGTTATCGTTGATCAAGAACATCCCGATCATGTCTATCGCTTAGATAAAGCTATCTATGGACTAAAACAATCCCCATGTGCTTCGTACAATGTCCTGAGCGAATTCCTCGTGAAGTCTGGATTCATACGAGGAACGATAGACACAACCCTCTTCATCAAATGGCAAGATAAAGATCTGATGGTCGTTCAAGTATACGTCGACGACATCATCTTCGGATCAACTAATCCGCGGCTTTGCACGAAGTTCGGAGATCTAATGAAAAGCAAGTTCGAGATGAGTCACATGGGAGAGATGCAGTTCTTCTTAGGAACTACAAATCAGACAACTCGAAGATGGGACTTTCACCAGTCAGACAAAATACATCAAGGATATTCTGAAAAAATTCCATCAAGACCAGAGCAAGCCTCTCAGCACTCCTATGTCACCAAGCTACAAGTTGGATGCCGATTGTTCTGGCAAGTCATCACACTGTATCGCAGCATCATTGGATCTCTTCTCTACCTCACTTCAAGCCGGCCGGATATCATGTTTGCCACTTGCTTATGTGCCCGTTTTCAAGCCGATTATGCTGATTATGCAGGTTGCCGAATGGACAGAAAAAGTACGTCCAGTGGCGCTCAATTTCTAGGCAAAAAGCTAGTCTGCTGGTCATCCAAAAAGCAGAATTGTGTGTCAACTTCGACTGCCGAAGCGGAATACGTGGCTGCCGCCAGTTGTTGCTCCCAGATGCTGTGGATGCGGACACAGCTTCGCATCTATGGGTACAATTTAAATACCCATATAGTGATAGTCAAAGTGCCATCGCTATTACTTGCAATCCCGTTCATCACTCACGCACAAAACACATATCACTTTATCAAAGATCACGTAAAAAAAGGCACCATAGATATGTATTTTGTGAACACGGAATTCCAACTAGCCGACATTTTCACCAAGGCTTTGGATGAGAAACGATTCCAATTCCTTGTCAGAAAATTAGGCATGTTGAATCTCCAGTAATATGTGCATTACCTGATCTTCTGTGCTATTACATGCTCTATTCTATGTGTTTTCCATGCTTATTTGTCTTTATCTTGCGTGATATCAAAAATATATATATAATATAATATAACGGGGTATGACGAAATCCTTTAGGATGCTTTGATCTAAAGTCACTTAGAATTTTACCCCGACATGCGATCGATTTAATTGCTTAATTTTGTCAGTCTAAGTCGCATTCTTGTGTCTAAAAGGTCATTAGGTTGCTCCACTAGACACAAAGTCACTTTACATATGTGATGATTCAAGCCTTGTTCCTTTTTGTTCTTCCTTTGGATCTATTTCTCGAGTGAGTCACACATCAATTACTTGTCTTACCTAGTGATACTTGGTTTCATACTCACCTTGCTTTAGATCGCTATGAGAATGATAAGGGCGCTTAGGTTATTCCTCACTCGGCCTTATAAAAATTTTCCCTCACATTAGCCCTCAGTCATCCACTTTGAGCCTTCTCCGAAGTGGGGATGATAACAAAAGAAGGCATTGCTCAACGCGCAAAATTCAGACCAAAGGAACCTGCCTTCCGACTATCTTTTAGAAGGCGGCATGGATCCTGCTGTGAACTTCTCCAACGATAATCTCGTACGCTCGTCAGAACGGCTGGAAGAGGAGCACCACGAAGTGAACTTCTCCAACGATAATCCGGTCTTATATCGGGAAACGAGAAGAGGGGCGCAGCCTCGGGTACGAATTCCATAACCGTGAACTTTTCCAAGTAGATAATCTCTGAAACCTTTCTTGGGATCAAGAGAAGAGGAGCGCGGTATCGGCCCGAGAACCAACAAGAAGAACTTCACCTACGATAATCTCCTATAGCCTCATGGAGAGCGGAGCTTCAACTTGAGCATAACATAAAAAGGGATAGTTCTTAAAAGAAAAAGAAGGAGAAAAGATTGAAAAGAAGAAAAACACCGAAAAAAAGGGAGACGGACGTAGAAATGGAAGATGACAAATAGATAAGCTCACTTTCCTCTAAATTCCTTCACTTCTAAGTCCTAGCCAAACCATAACCCTTACAACCCTTTGATTCCAATCGACGGTCTTTCGATTGGGGAAATGATTAAAAAATTCCTCGATCACAGGTAAAAATTGACTTAAAATTGCTTGTGTTGACTTGAGTGATATAAATATAAAAAAATCCCAAGTTAGAAATTTTTGAGTGCAAGAGCGAACCTAGTGAGAGTTGTCGAAATGGACCAGTCTATGAACTTAGGACTATAGTTTGACGACATAACTTGACTTCATTTTCCTCTTTCAAATGTCTCGTAAAATTTTAGGTGTGACGATTGATCGAAGTAAAATAATCTGACCCCTTACTACAATAATAGTAAAATACGAAAAAAAAATTCCGCACATTTTGACATGAAATGTTATGTTTCATATGCATTGAATTGAATAAATGCGAATTTCTTTAGTGTATCGCACATTCTAAATGCAATTTAAGATTGCATTGGTACTGAATTGTTTAAATGCGATAAATTTTTCTATGCTCTTACCCTCACACAATATTTTTAAGTACATGTTTTCGGGGACCATATATACGTGCTTACTTAGTAAATTTTGTGTGTTATATGCCCGTGACTTGAATTGACCTCGTATGCTTGCATATTTAATCAATTCTTGTGCATTATTTGAGGGGGAGCAAATATAAAAATCGTGCATTAGCTCTAAATATTCTTGACGTTTTTCTCTAAGCATTTCAGATTCCTTCAAAAAAATTACGGAGCAAGACATCGACATTACAAGGAAAGGAGCTAGTCACGGACCAAATTTTTCATGCCTAAAATAATTGTTGATTAACTCCATTATTTCTAACATCTTCTTTCTAAGTGGTACAGATTTTTAATTTCTGCCAGGGAATCAAGATGTTACTACACGGAAAATACAGGGAGTTAATTGAATTTATTTAATTCTAAGAGGGAGCCTTACAACGTGATTTTATTTGAAATAGGGGTCAATCTGAAAATTTTAGAAGTACTCACAATCGAGAAACTGGTAGAAGACTTAATTCACGATCATAAGTTTCTCGATCGTAAACAGTGTTGGAAACGATTTTGATTGGCCGCGATAATTTGCGATCGAAAAATTTGAATTGAGAAGCATTTTTCGAATCAAAAGTTTCTCGAGCGCAAATAGTAATAGGTCTGATCCATTTAATCGCAAAACGTCCAATCGCAAACCCAACATTGATTTACAACGAGTTATTAAAAGTTCACTTTTTGTCAGTCGAAAAATTTTTTCTCACGCAACCCTAATCGCAAAAAATCTCTCTCGCGAAAAACTTTCACAGACAGACTAAATTTCTCAAAAATCTTTCGATTTTCAAACACCAAACTGTCTGTTTAAGGTAGAAATGAGATTCTTTTGACATTTGTGTGTGATTTACATCCGTTAGCATCTGCATTTTGAAGTTTTTCGCATGTTTAGACTTAGATTTTCGACTGTTCTTCAAAACTGAGAAAAACCGTAATTATTTTGTAGTGCTTAAAGCTTGATTTTGAGTTTTATCTGAGTTTAATGCCTGCACTTAAGATAGTTTCGATATTCTCTGTGAATCTGGTAGAATGAATCATCGGAAAATCTGAATCTTCGACTGAAATTTAAGTTCAGATGAAACTGGGCTTTTGAATGTTTGAAGCCATCGAATAACTTTTTCGATCGCAAACTGTCTTAATTGAATTCCGATTTAATTGAGATACTGTTTGTATTGAATTAGTTTTTGATCGATAAAATTCTGAATTAGTCGCTAAGTTAGAAGATTTTGACCGAAAAATTATTTACCATCAAGAAATCTAATTAGGATTTTTGTGAGCGAAAACATTAAGCACTGATTAGACAATTTAGATGCAAATTTTATCGAGCGTAAAACTTACTATCGCAAAATAGAATTTTCGATTTAATTTCAATTTGGTCGCAAAAAAAAAATAGCAGCGAAAAATTAGTTTTTCAACGCTTAATTTTTCGATCGTAAAATTCGCTGCTTAGGACTTAATTGATCGAAAAATTTCTCGACGATTGACTTAGTCTTCCGTTGACTAATTTCTCGATAGAAATATATCGCAGCGAAAAATTTTACTTACAATCGAAAATCACATACCGCTCGACAAATTTCAAATCGAAAAATTTTATTCAATCGAATAAAATTTCTCGACAGTAAATTTACCTGAGAAATAATTTCTCGATCGTAAATTTACACGGAATTTTTCTCGATCGTAAAATTGATCGACTACAGTCGCGATTTCAACTTCAACACTTAGATAATTTTTCTCTAAGTCTTTTACACTGTAGCGAACATTAGCGAATAAAATTTTCTCGATTGAAAAAATTACACGGAGACATTACAATTGAAATCAACGCATAGGAAATCAATTTGAAAACCAATTTTCTCGAGCGAAAAATTTCTCGGCATGAACAGTGACCTTACCCGTGATTAAACACTTCGAAAAGTTTCAAACTATTTTTCACGCGTTAAGTGTTTAATTCAAAATTACGATCATGTCATTACATTTTTTCAAAATCAAGTATCTTATATGCATATCATATGATTTCAATTCAAAATTCATCAAACATGTCATGACTTGACACAATATTATAGTTTGATGAAATTAAATGCATTTTCGACTATAATAAAAAATTATGAACTAATGAACTTCTATATCTCTCTCTATTTCTTTACAGATGGATCGTACCCTCGATACAATCACATATATGACCACAACATGTATTTGAAGGTCCAGGATACGAACTTCCAGCTCGATCTTAGCACATTTCGGTGCCCGGACGAGATCATCCTATCTATCCAGCGAGGCCACCCCATCTGGCACGCATTGACGGTCACCGCCTCGGTGCCGATGCTCTATCTCCAGCAATTCTGGGGATATATACAAGGATCTGTAGCGAATGGGGCATTCTCCTTCACAACAAGAATCGGGACGCGGCATATTCATATGAGCACGAGCCAGTTCGGGATGATACTGGACTTGCCACACAGTGACAACTACGACCCGCTCCCATCTGATGCAGAAATAGTCCACGACTTCATACAAATGGGATATCAACCGCAGCTCACCAGTTGGCTCAGGTCCAGAGCAGCGGTATCCCTCACCCCTGGAATACATTGTTCGGGAAAGTGAACAAGTGTCTATCACCCAAGCATGCCGGCTTCGACAAGGGCAACGACAGTATACTGCGGATCTTTCACGGTCTCGCTTTCTACAGAAACTACGATTTCGCGCAGCTAATCTGGAATGATCTGGCTGAACAGATTCGGTTGAAGGAGAATCGAAGATCAAAGAACGTGCCCTATGCTCGATGGTTCAACGTGATCATCAGGAAGTTCATGGAGTTACATGCGGAGAGCATCCCTCAGCTACCTCCCGGAGGAAACTATCAGCCGCCAAGGCTTAAGTTCTTCCATAACCCACGGCTCACGGACTTGGACCAACCGTCGATGCCGATTCCACTCAACCTACTCAAGCTCGCCGACCCCGCGGGAGCTGAGTATCAGAGATTCTGCCGGGAACACAAATTAATGGAGCAAATGATCAGAGGGCCCCGACAGATGTACATATGAGCCCTCTGTTGGGGTGGGCCCGATTAGTCGACGCTGGCCCCCGAACAGTGCAACTTTGCTATAGCGGAAGCGCGGTTTGTACCGAGCGGCGTAGGGTGGCAAATTTTCGATTTTTGATATCTAAATTCAACCTTACGCCATTCGGCTTCTCCCGAGGGTCTGAGATGCTGCCCTAAGCCTCGGAAGATCGCGGTTAATTCGAATTATCAAAATTCGAATTTATTTCCAATTTATTCGAATTAATAATTTAGATCCAAACTAATCGAACAAAGCGGCAACCAGACGTATTTCGATTATTTGGAGACCGAAATGATTTTTCATCAATACCAAACTTTCCAGAATAATTCTACACTTCCTAACGTTCGCAACGATAGGTCTTTCGAATTATTCCGACATCGTTTGATATTTTTCTCAAAATCAAATTTGTAGTTCGAAATTATTAATTCGAGTAAAACGGCAGTCTGCCGTCTTTTAACTATTTGTCGACCTAAACGATTTCCGATCAATACCAAACTTTCCAGAATAATTCTACATTTCCCGACGTTTCCAACGAGGGGTCTTTCGAGTTATTCCGATATCGTTTGGTATGTTTCGTAAATCAAATCGTTAGGGTTCGAGGTATACCTTCGGTGAACGGGATTTCTTCTGTCGTCGCCTCGGATGGACGTGGCTGCACCTCGTCTGGATTCCGGGGCCTCCGGGCTAGATCGTCATGCCGGTATGACCTTGAACAAACCTCTGAGACTGCTCCCGATGGCTAGCGCAGTTCGGTTCGGGCGTCGGGTTCGTCGAACGATCCCGTCGGTTCAACGTGGCTTGAGAAGTTCTACACTTCAACTCTTATTTTTCTTTTTAGTTCTATGTTAAAAAAAAAACCAAGTCCCCTAATCTCCATAGCATACACGTTTTTATGCATGTATGTTTAATTAATTTAATTTTTTTGTTTTTTTTAATTGAGACACTTGTTGACAAGTGTCAAAATAAATAATAAAAAAATATTACTCAAACATTCTACACATCCCAACGTGGATGTGTAGATTTTTTTTTTTATTTATTTATTTTGATAATTTCCTTTTGGCCCTTGAGGTTTCTAAATTCTCAATTTAGTCCCTCAATTTTAAATAATGAAATAATTAAAACCAATTTAATTATTTTAATTATAATTGAGCCCACTTAGTTAATTAATTAAGTACTTAAGACAATCTCAAGTCCTAATTATTTCCGTGACTGTCACTGGAATTTAACTAAGTCGTCGACACCTCGTATCAACTTTGCCACTACCTCAACGAATCTTATTCGTTAGGTTCCACAGAAAAGCCCGCCGTTTTCGTTCAAGTTCATTACCATTTTTAAGCGCGACTCTCTAGGTCCGTCTCAACTGGCATGGGAGGAATCCACGAGTCCCGGTATTCGCCTAGCCAATCCCACGGTACCGGACAGATCCCTGTTGAGAACGAATTTTGATCTAATCGAAATTCGGGCGAACCGACTATAGTGTATACATTTAAATACTTCTTACGCCTTTCACTTGCGTCCCGGTTAGGTGAGAGCATGCAAATGTCAAACCCACTAACCTAACACTATGTTATAATCGAGACCGAATCGATTATTTAAACTCCGCTCTGTATCTAATACGAGCAAGTTTTCCAAGCTTCGGCCGAAGGCTTTATAATCGTCCCTCTCCGATTACCTCATAGGACATTAACCTATACGAATATAGGCAGTGAATCCCGATAGCAGTCAAAGCCCGACAATCATCTCTGTAAAGTCGGTTGCGTTTCGTCGTTGACCCGTGTCTCATTTATGAACACTTGCGAGCCTAGCCAACTAGCGACAAACCGAAATCGCGAAAGCAAATCCATCAATGACCCTATCGGTCTGAGGCTGCTATAGTCATTCGTTCAATCATTGACAACATCCTAGCCATGTGATTGAGACGAATACGAGCCGAATGTCCAAATACGCAATCTCTCCGATCACCAATATCTTCATCACGACCCACAACCTCTCAGGTAATCGGTGACACTACCGATACTATGTGGTCGTCAATGTATAAGTCATATTCGGATATCTGGTCACCCACCTAGAATCCTTAGACTTACGGACTTTTTATTTAATATTGAGATTAAGGACCGTCCGCTGTCTCCTCTCTCGTCCAACGAGAATCAGACGTCCAACTCAAATATTTGGGTGTTATTTATTTATCACCCTACCGGATGCCAAGTAGACTTTAAATTCGATAAATAAATAATAATGCCTTTATTATAATGAAAATATATATTCATTAATTTATTTGACGGTATATTCAATAAACCTGTCTTACAACCTATACATCATCGTGTGCCCTATACTATTCCTAGTCCTCGTATGGCATTCTGAGGGCACACTCCCTAACAGCCTTCCACTTGCACTCGAATGCCATGCGGTGCACCTAATGCCAGTCGCAATGGTATCGTAGCCCCATCTTGTCCAGATGTTGTTCCATAACTGCTTGGGACAAGGGCTTCGTGAGCGGGTCTGCCACGTTTTCTGCGGTGGCGATTTTCTGCACGGTGACCATCCCGTTTTCAACGAACTCACGTAATACGTGATATTTGCTCTCAATATGTTTGGACTTGCTATGAGACCGTGGTTCCTTTGCTTGTGCGACTGCACCGCTATTATCACACCAAAGTGTAAACGGTCTGTCAGCAACTGGTACCACAGTAAGTTCCTCCAAGAACTTTTTCATCCAAACAGCTTCTTTAGCTGCTCTGAGGCTGCTATGTATTCTGCCTCGCACGTGGAATTGGCAGTTGTGCTTTGCATGGAGCTTCTCCTAGACACTGCCCCACCGTTGAGCACGAATATAAAACCTGAAGTAGATTTTCGATCATCCACGTCCGACTGGAAGTCCGAATCGGTATAACCAACTACTTCTAGTCCCGCTCCTCCATAAACCAGCGTTAAGTCTTTAGTCCGTCTAAGGTATTTAAAGATATTCTTAACAGCTGTCCAATGTTCTTCCCCTGGGTTTGCCTGAAACCGACTAACCACGCTCACAGCGTAGGCAATGTCCGGTCGTGTACACAACATCGCGTACATCAGACTACCCACTGCAGACGCATACGGTATCCCACTCATCCGTCGTCTGTCTTCCTAACTTTGAGGTGACATTGACTTTGACAAATGGATCCCATGTCGCATTGGTAAGAACCCTCTCTTAGAGTCATCCATTCTGAATTTCTTCAGGATTTTCTCTAAGTAAAGGGCCTGAGATAAGCCGATCGTATGGTTCGCTCGATCCCTGAACAAGCGAATACCTAGTATATACATCGCTTCTCCCAGGTCTTTCATGGAGAATTCGGTTGAAAGCCATGCTTTCACCGATGAGAGCATCCCAATGTCGTTTCCTATCAAAAGGATATCATCCACGTACAATACAAGGAACGACACCATACTCCCACTGCACTTTCTGTAGACACATGGCTCATCTACGTTTTTCACGAATCCAAAGTTCCGAACTGCTTCATCAAAACGTAGATTCCAGCTGTGAGAGGCCTGTTTCAGTCCGTAAATCGACCGATTCAGTTTACACACTTTGTGAGCATCTGCATGTGACTCAAAACCTTTTGGCTGCTCCATATAGATCTCCTCCTTGAGGAATACATTAAGGAACGCCGTTTTAACGTCCATTTGCCAAATCTCATAATCATTGTGCGCAGCTATCACGAGCATTATCCGGATGGACTTGATCATGGCTACAGGTGAGAAAGTCTCCTCATAGTCAACTCCCTCTTTTTGGTTATAGCCCTTGGCAACCAACCTGGCCTTGTACGTTTCAACTTGTCCGTCAGATCCAATCTTCCTCTTGTAAATCCATCTACAGCCGATTGTTTTAAAACCACTCGGTAGGTCTACAAGAGTCCAGACTTTGTTGGAGTACATTGAGTCCATCTCAGCTCGCATAGCCTCAATCCATCTCGCTGAGTCAACATCGGATATAGCTTGATCGAAAGTAGCGGGATCTTCTCTTAGAAGTCCCCTAGTCGCAACATAACCTTGTTCGACATGTGACATGCCATACCGCTGTGGTTGGCGAGGCACCCTTTCAGATCGTCGCATGACTGGTTCGCTCGGACCATCCGAATCCTGTGTGGGCGTTTCGGTCGACTGTTCCTCGAGAGTGACCTCACGGCCAATGCCAAAATCTTGAATGAACTCTTCCTCGAGAAAATGTGCATGTAGGCCAACAACGATCCTTTGATCATCGTGAAAATAGAATAGGTACCCCATAGAGTCTTCGGGGTAACCTATGAAACGTCCTTTTATAGATCTAGACTCCAATTTGTCTGTTTTCAGCTTTTTTCACATAGGCGGGGCAACCCCAAATCCTAATATGTGATAAGCTGGGTAAACGACCAGTCCATATCTCATACGGAATACCATTAACAGACTTCGAGGGACACCGGTTAATTGTATACGCTGCTGTCAAAAGCGCGTATCCCCACAATGACATTGGTAAATCTGTATAGCTTAACATAGAACGAACCATATCTAATAAAGTTCGGTTTCTACGTTCGGCCACACCATTCAATTGTGGCGTACCGGGCGGAGTCATCTGTGATATTATACCATTCTCTTTTAAAGAACTGGTCAAACTCGATGCTCATGTACTCGCCACCTCGATCCGATCGAATGACTTTAATGAATTTCGAAGTTTGGTTTTCCACCAAAGCCTTATACTCCTTGAACCTTTCAAGAGCATCAGCTTTATACCTCATCAGATACACTAGTCCGTAACAACTGTGATCATTCGTAAAGGTAATAAAATAGTGGAAGTCACCTCGAGCTTTCACATTGAATGGCCCGCTAACGTCCGTGTGAATTAAACCGAGAATTTCAGTGGCTCTATTAGAAGTCCCGGTGAAGGGTGATCGGGTCATTTTACCTTTGAGGCATGACTCACAAGTCGGATAGGGATCTGATCCCAACGGTGTCAATATCCCGTTTTTCTCCAACTCGTGGATCTTACGTTCTCCAGTATGACCTAATCGAAGATGCCACAAGTATCTCGCATTTATTCCCGACTTTCGTTTATTTGTGACAGTATTCACAGATATATCGTCCTGGGTATTTAAATAGTACAAACTATTTATTAGTGTTGCGCTGCCAACATTTTTATTTCTATACATAATGTGGCATGTATTATTATTAAAACTAAATACATAACCATTCCTGCTCAAAACAGGAACGGAGACGATGTTCTTAAATCCCCTCGGGAGTACAAGACAATCGTACAAACGCAACACATGCCCAGAAGATAATACAAGAGATCTTGATCCGATGTGGCTTGCCGAGATACTACCCCTGCTTCCCACTCTGACCTCGATCTCACGCTCCCCAAGCGCTCTACTTGGTCCCAGACCCTGCGTGGAAATACAAATGTGAGTACTAGCCCCCGAATCCAATATCCAGGAAGTAGAGTATACAGATGAAGAACAAACTGTTTCTAAAACATTAAGTTCCATACCTGACGCAGCCTGCTCACCCTTGACCTTTGGACAGTCCCGCTTCCAGTGGCCCAACGCACCGCAATGCAGGGCCCAGCGCACCGCAATGCAGACACCTATCTGTCGGCTTTACACCGGCTTGCTTCGATTTCCCAAAAGATAGTTTCTTCTTGGAAACTTTCCCTGTCGGCTTGAGCTTGATGCCCTTCTTCTTTTTGCCTTTCTGGGGCTTTGAAGAAGTGGCGATAAGTGCAGTCTGCTTTGCCCTCTTCATCTGACCTTGCACCGTTGCTAACTGATTCATCAGATCAGGAAGCAATAGCGTCATGCCGTTCAGATGATAGTTCACAATGAACGCATTGAAGGACGGAGGCAGGGACTGCAAGATGAGATCATTTTGTAATTCCCGATCAAATCGAAAATTGAGAGTTTCCAACCTCTCGATCATGGTGATCATGTTCATAACATGTTCGCCAACATTCTCACCCTCATACATCCTCAATCGGATGAGCTGCGACAAAGTCGCATAGCGAGCTGTCCTAGACGTCTCACCGTAAAGCTCTTTCAAATGTTGAACCATCACCCGAGCATCAGCCATACTTTCGTGGCTACCCTGCAGTGCGTTACTCATCGATCCGAGGACATGAGCCTTCACGAGCTTCTCGTCACGCAGTCGCTTGTCATAAGCGGCACGAGCCTGCTCAGATGCCCGCGCCCCTGGGGCCGGTGGCATTTCGGAGTCAAGGATATAAACCAGGTTCTCAATCTCAAGGAAAATCCTCAAGTTGCGAAGCCAGTCTGAATAGTTTGGCCCAGTCAACCTATTCTCCTTTAGCAGTACATTTAAAGCGGTCGACATAAGTTCACAAAGAGAGAAAATGCTGCAGAAAAATAAAAGGCATATTAAGTCGATTGTATAGGTTATCAAACGCGAACAAGGACTTATTATTCCGTTTGACTCCCACTATCATTTCATAAACTCCATTCTCCCTACGGATGTTTTGGAAGTTTCGTTGATAGCTTCGATAGTGCAGTTGATGTCCCCGTGGACGGGTGCAAACCTCAACCTCTGTCGTTTTATTGGTTTGCAGCGGCCCACGAAGTCGTGCTCCGCACGAATCCGACCTTGTCGAATGTCTCAACTATCTTTGTCTCAGTCAGGGACCCCCGCCGGCAAACCCGGAACAAGGCGGTAGGACTGTCTAAGTGCGACCTATCAACGTTGCTCAAAACCGCACACTTGAACCGTACGTTTTACCGCACAGTGTGGTCTTGGCGAGCGGTACAAATGCACCCGAGCAAGCCGAAACAAAAGCAAATGCAAGGCGCCGACATACCCGAAACCAAACCTTGCATTTAGATTTTGTAACAACTAGACCCGAGCTTGATAGAAGACAGGGCATCCAATCCCTTTACTCACTTAGTATTCGTACGGGAGATTTTTGTAACTCATAGCATGTTAAAATTAAGCACGAGCACGTAAATGCATTAAATAAATTCCTAACCCTAGGAAAGCAATTTAAATGGACAAATATGCGGGCTATTTCTAGACTGGTCCTATTACATGGGTCGTAAAATAACCGGGGTCTTCGATCTTCAAAACATCGAGTCATCGACACGATGGTCGTCGAATCTCCAACCTCACCTTGCATCGAATGGCCATCTTTTATCTACTTATCTAATAAAGAGATAAAATACAATACGGGGGGAATTATTTCCCAAACAACCCGTAATCCATGTACATACCGGGGGGCAGCGGCCCTTAAACAAATAACCCGGTTAGAACCGAAGCCCGCGTAAATATCCCACATAAATATGCAACACAGAATTTTGACGTTGGGTGCCCAACCGACGTCACGAGCGACGATAGTCTCCAAACTACGTCGACCGTCCGTTCGCCACATCGGCTTTCGAGGCCTCTGGTCGAACCATTCATGAGCCCTGGCTCTGATACCACTGTTGGGGTGGGCCCGATTAATCGACGCCGGCCCCCAAACAGCGCAACTTGGCTATAGCGGAAGCGCGGTTTGTACCGAGCGGCGTAGGGTGGCAAATTTTCGATTTTTAATATCTAAATTCAACCTTACGCCATTCGGCTTCTCCCGAGGGTCTGAGATGCTGCCCTAAGCCTCGGAAGATCGCGGTTAATTCAAATTATCAAAATTCGAATTTATTTCCAATTTATTCGAATTAATAATTTAGATCCAAATTAATCGAACAAAGCGGCAACCTGACGTATTTCGATTATTTGGAGACCGAAATAATTTTTCATCAATACCAAACTTTCTAGAATAATTCTACACTTCCTAACGTTCGCAACGATAGGTCTTTCGAATTATTCCGACATCGTTTGATATTTTTCTCAAAATCAAATCTGTAGTTCGAAATTATTAATTCGAGTAAAACGGCAGTCTGCCGTCTTTTAACTATTTGACGACGGAAACGATTTCCGATCGATACCAAACTTTCCAGAGTAATTCTACATTTCCCTAAGTTTCCAACGAGGGGTCTTTCGAGTTATTCCGATATCGTTTGGTATGTTTCGTAAATCAAATCGTTAGGGTTCGAGGTATACCTTCGGTGAACGGGATTTCTTCTGTCGTTGCCTCAGATGGACGTGGCTGCACCTCGTCTGGATTCCGGGGCCTCTGGGCTAGATCGTCACGCTGGTATGACCCTAAACAAACCTTCGAGACTGCTCCCGATGGCTAGCGCAGTTCGGTTCGGGCATCGGGTTCGTCGAACGATCTCGTCGGTTCAACGTGGCTTGAGAAGTTCTACACTTCAACTCTTATTTTTCTTTTTAGTTCTATGTTAAAAAAAAAACCAAGTCCCCTAATCTCCATAGCATACACGTTTTTATGCATGTATGTCCATTTGTTTTTTGTTGACATCAATTTCCCCTTGCATATTGTCTCTATTTGTCCTTATCTTTGTAAGAACTCCTGACGTTGTTTTCTCATAGGTCAAGAAATTCCCCTTGCATTTGATGTTTGGAAAGTTTGAAAGTTATATACACTATAAATTAATAAAATATTAATTTATCTATAAATTAATAATTATTAATTTATCGATTAATTAATAACTCTTTTAATTAATAAATTTGACCGGCCCTAACTGTATTAATTTGTAGAGTTTTACTGTTATACTATTCAATTTCGAACTTAATCTAGAAGAATTCCGAAAACAACTTCAAAGCATCTTGTCAAATCAAGTTCGAGATTCATCTCGAAAACCATGTCGAGATTTATTTTAAAATTCATCTCGAGAACCATGTCTAATGGAATTCTGAAATAGGTGGAAAACAGGTTTCGAAATTCTTATGAATTTCGAAATGATACTTTTCAATTTAAGTCAAAGTTCGAAACATGTAAAATTCGAAGCTCAAATAAGAATTTCAAAACCTATGAATTTCCAAGCCAAGGTGTTCGAAACTTTAGGATTTCGAAACTCATAAAAATCGAAACTAGGGTTTTTAAACTAAGCCATTTTCGTGAAGCTGTAATTAGATTAACATATCCTAATCTTATATGTTTCTATACTTAGGGTGCGAAGGTTAGCGACTTTCAGTAAGATAAGCTAAGTAGCTAAGGAGATAAGGTAAGTGGAAGTCCTAACTACAACACATAACTGTATGTGCATGAAATTATGTGTTATGTGCTTCTATGATATTATGTGACTTCCTACGTGAATTATTTACATTACATGACATGCAAATTCATGACATGATCATATGCACGCACGTTTAGTACTAATGGCATGATACAAAGAGCGACAGATAATCGTCGATATGGGCGTCTGATGTCGATTAACAGTTGAGTCACGGCTCTTCTATGCAACCATGGTGACGTCGTATGTCGTTACCGTCAAGACATGACATATTCAAGACAAGACATGATTTTAGGGTGAACGCCCTCATGGCGGAACGTGAAACCTGGAGGATGCGAGCTGAGGGAGTAAGCGACACCGAGGGTACCTTTGGTGTTGACTACCACAGAATAGGCTACCAGTGTCAAGCGTCCGCGTGGCGTATGAAACCACCTTGGGACAGAAAAGGCGCCCTAGGGTTAGCCTCCCATGAGTGGGTATTGCCACTTATATATTTATTTATCCCATGTGGATTCGAGCTCCATGATGGTGCACAGCAAGATAGCCGAGGGCCCTACATGATAAGACAAGACAAGGAAAAATATGAGGTCTATAGAGCATTGGCGTGGAATGCCTTTGCGAATTAGGACATGTGCATGGAATGCATGGCTTTCACTTACTGAGTTTATAAGCTCATTCCACGTATTTATGTGTTGTAGGTTCAAGGGATCACGGTACGTGATCTTTACGAAGCGAGGCCAAATTTTGAAGCTTCCGGAGGACTTTTGAGGTGGCAGTGTGTACATGGATGCGACCCGAGTGGCGGGCCGATAGATTATTTTGGAACACGCATGCACACTCACCTATGTATCTATGTCCTTGGAATATTTTGTAATGTACAGAAATATTTCCTTCATATAAAAGGAAAAATTTTATACGCATTTTCGTAGATACAATTTCCTTTATACCATATGTGTCACGACCCGTCGTCCCGCCCTCGTATTCCGTTCTAAATCTAAGTGTTAATGCCTTGTTATCGTGCGAGTACGTAAAAAGGCGAATAAAATTTTTCATTTTAAAAGTGCATGCGGAAGTCTTATATACATGTCAAAAGAATATTCGTAATTCGTTCTACAAATTATCGAAATCGTGTCTACACAAAATACAAGTGTATGTGTGTGCAGCCAAAAGCTCCCTATGCGCCCGGCCTTCACAGGTCGTCATCCATACACACACTCCCACCTCAAGAGCAGCCGGATAGCTTCAAAAGACTGGCCTCGCATAAAGTTCAGATCACGTACCGTGATCGTCTGTACCTACAACACGTAACATAAACAATGAGCCACCGAGGCTCAGTAAGCAGAAATTATGCATGTATGCACATGTCCTAACGATCGACAATCCGCGTCGTCGTTTTCTATCGCTCGTACACTTCTACTCATACTCTTACTCTTCTCCTGACTCATACTCTTTTTCTTATGCTCTTATTTCATTCGGGCCCTCGGCTTTCTATCCCACTATGCGCCATATCATAGAGATCTCAAGTGTGGAGGTTCTCACACTAGAAGGTCACCTGAAGGAATCTTCCCTTACTCAGTGTGGCCTCCACGCGGACGCTTCTCACTGGTAGCCAACACCGAGGCCACTAACCACGGAGGTCACCCGAAGGAATCTTCCCTTCGGGTAGTGTTTTACACGCTAGAAGGTCACCCGAAGGAATCTTTCCTTACTCAGCGGGTGCCCCGGGCCGCATCCTCCAGGTTGCATCTCCCGCATACGGGGTATTCCCCCAGCCTCTTATACAGGCCTTATGGCTTCATTCGCCATGGCCGCATAGGGGTAGCCGTGACTCTTCATTCGAGTCGACACCAACACCAATATCGGTGAGTATACATCGCACACAGGCGATTTTATGCACGCTCATACCTCGCGCCTTACGTACTACGCATGCGTGCAAGTGCTCATGCTATGTTCATGTACATATGCAAACCATGCCATCATACGTAAAATTAAATCATGTCGTAACATGCATATTTCACATAAAATACACGAGCAAATAATTCAGAACGCAGGCAAGTTACGTGTCGTAGTTGAATTTCTACTTACCTGGAGTCCGTAGATTAACTGCTACTGGTTCGGCGAAATTCCTAATTTTCGACCTTAATCATAAAATTATTATGTCAGTACATTATCTAAGATTATCTATGTTCTTGAAAAGTGTTGAAATATTTTCCTTAATATTGTATGTAAGGATTTCGATATTACAAGAATTCGTATTCATTATTAAAATTGATCTCGACATTTAGCGCTCAATTTCGCTCGACATGTGGACAAATTTCGGGGTGCATGGTAAATTAAGTCTCGACATTGTATGTGTAAGAATTCGACATTTGGACTATTTGAAGATCTCGACATTTGTTTTGGTATAACAACTCGATATGATACATGTAAGGGTTCGACATTTACATTCTACAAAGATCTCGATATGTGTTTTCGAGGTTACTTATAATGTACCAATGTCGAGATATAATTTGATATCATACTTAAGATGTCGAGAGGTGGGCATAGCAAAAATGTCGATGTGAAGAAGTTAAATGTCGAGGTGCATAAAGGTTTCGACATTGCCTTTCGACATTTGAGGAAGATGTCGACATGGCTCATCGTGGGTCTCGTCATATAAGCTCGAGATTTCTATCTTAACATTCGACATTTTCCTTAACATGGTTTCGACATCTTTCCTTACTATGGTTTCGACATTTATCATTAGACATCTCGACATTATATAAATCTCGATATGTAAGCTCGACATTTTAGCTATCATTCGACATTGTGCCTCGACATCTCTTATAGGTGGATCTCGACATTTCTTATATCTAAATGTCGATATATGACATGTAAAGATCTCGGCATCTTTCCTAACAAGGTTTCGACATTCTTCCTTAATCTCTCGACATTTGAAACAGAAGAAGTCGACATGAGCTCGACATTTTATCCTATCGTTTCAATATTCGCTTGGCATCTCGACTTTTAATAAGTCTCGATCGGATAGGTCGACTTCTTATCTATCATTCGACATTATATTTCGACCTTTGAATTAGAAAATATCGACATGTATTTCTCATGAACCTCGACATTTTATTATCTTCTTCATCCCATCGAAACACGATTCTTAGCTTGTTCTTCCTAGAATTATAAGCTCTAAACCTCTCTTCTACCTTTAGAACATTTAACACTACTAGATTTGCGGAAATTACAAAGCTTAAGGATGGAGTTTCACTTACCAATTTCGAAATCCTAAGCTAGTTTGAGGAGATTCTTGGTTCGAACTATCTCTCGGCCTTTCTTCCTTCCTCTGCTTTGCTTTCCGTTGGTTTTGTAATTGTGGTTATGGGGTTTGGATTATTTTGATTAGATATTTTCTTACATATTGAGGGGTGAACATGGTATGGGCGTGGGTTTCCCTTAAATTAGGGAATTTTGTCTCCCAACTTGCTTGGCTTTGGGCCTAAATTAAGTTCTAGCCCACTAATATTCCTAGTCCATAAGAGGTCTTAGCCCATCTATCAAGTGCATCTTCCTTTCTCTTATTATTTTCGAAAATCCCTCTCATGAGCTCGGGTCATCGGGAGCACATATCATTATCATGTATTTGCACGAAATTCTCGTAACATGTAAGAATGAAATTCGTAAGATCACATAAGCATATATCATGTATGCAAATAATCACAAAAATCACTTAGATGATATACGTAATTTTATTGGTCGACCTAACTTGCGGGGACCGGGGTCCTACATCCTCCCCCCCTTAAGGAGGATTTCGCCCCCGAAATCAGCCCGTGTGAAACAGCTCGGGGTAACGAGTTCACATTTCGTCCTCCCGTTCCCATGTGGCTTCTTCCGTGGACTGGTTCCGCCACAGTACTTTCACTAAGGGAATATCTTTATTCCTTAGTCTTTTAGTCTCGTACATCAATATTTCCACTGGAGTTTCCTCGTAACTCAGATCCGGCTTCAATTGTTGATGTAAGGACTCGTTTCCTAGCACGTGGTTCGGGTCAGCTATGTATTTCCGCAGCGTCGAGACGTGGAACACGTCATGCATTTGTGATAACGAGGCTGGCAGTTCTAATTGGTATGCCACCTCGCCAACCCTCTTCAGTATCCTAAATGGACCGATATATCTAGGGCTTAGCTTTCCTTTCTTCCCGAACCTCTTTACGCCCTTCATCGGCGATACCTTAACAAACACCATATCGTCTTCTTCGAATTCCAGTGGTCGACGTCTTCTGTCGGCGTAGCTTTTCTGTCGACTCTGTGCCGTTCGCATTCTTTCTCGTATGGCAGTAATGGCTTCCGTCATTTCTCGTACTATGTCAGGGCCTAACACTGCCCGTTCGCCAACCTCGTCCCAATGTACTGGGGATCTGCACCTACGCCCGTATAGCGCTTCGTACGGTGCCATCCCAATGGTGACGTGGTAACTATTGTTATATGAGAACTCGATCAGTGGGAGGTACTTACTCCAATTCCCTTTGAAATCGAGTACACACGCTCGGAGCATGTCCTCCAGGGTCTGAATGGTTCGCTCGGACTGACCGTCCGTCTGTGGATGGTAGGCGGTACTAAAAGATAGCTTCGTTCCCATCGCCTTTTGCAAGCTCGTCCAGAATTTCTAAAGAAATCTGGAGTCACGATCCGAGACTATCGACGATGGAACGCCGTGCAGTCGCACTATCTCCTGAATATAGAGCTCCGCGTACCGTTCCATGGAAAACGTCGTGCTAATAGGTAGGAAGTGGGCGGACTTGGTGAGTCTGTCGACAATTACCCAAATCGCGTCGTGCCCCTTCGTGTTCCTCGGCAGTCCTACTACGAAATCCATAGTAATGTTATCCCATTTCCATTCCGGAATGGGTAACGGTTGGAGGGTTCCCGCCGGCCTTTGATGCTCGGCTTTTATCTGCTGGCACGTCAGGCACTGTCTCACGAAAGTCGCGATGTCCTTTTTCATGCCTGGCCACCAGTAGTTCTCCTTTAAACCTCTGTACATCTTCGTCGCTCCTGGATGTACTGAGTATGCAGTAGTATGGGCTTCCGTCATTATCGTCTTTCTTAGCTCAGCGTTGTCTGGTACGTACAACCGATCCTTGAAATACAGTCGTCCGTCTTCCCGTATCATGAGGTCTCCGGTTGTTTGTTCCGGCTGTGCCTCCTTAATTTTTGCGTACAATTCGTCTGCTCCTAGCGCTGTCTTAATTTGCTCCAGCAGTGTTGGCTGCAAAGTTAAGGCCGCTAGCTGCACCTCAACTTCGCCTAACCATACGACTTCTACTTCCAGCAGTTGCAGTTCTGCACTGACTGCTTTTCGGCTTAAGGCATCGGCTACTACGTTCGCCTTGCCTGGGTGGTAGTTGATTACGCAGTCATAATCCTTGACTAATTCTAACCACCTCCTCTGCCTCATATTCAGTCCTTTTGCGTAAAGAAGTACTTGAGGCTCTTGTGGTCCGTGTATATTTCACACTGCTCTCCATAGAGGTAATGCCTCCAGATCTTGAGAGCAAAGACCACTGCCGCCAGTTCTAGGTCGTGCGTCGGGTAATTTTTCTCGTACTCTTTCAGTTGGCGGGAAGCGTATGCTACTACGTTCCCGTTCTGCATTAGTACGCACCCTAATCCGTTCTTCGACGCATCACTATACACCGTAAACCCTCCGGTTCCCGAAGGCATTGTGAGAACTGGGGCTGTCGTAAGCCGTTCCTTCAGCTCTTGGAAACTCCGTTCACATTCCATGGTCCATTGAAATGGAGTATTCTTCCTGGTCAGCCTCGTCAGTGTCGACGCTATTGTCGAGAAGTCCTTTATAAACTTCCTATAGTATCCTGCCAGACCGAGGAAACTTCGTATTTCCGTTACGTTCGTCGGTCTGGGCCAATTGCTAATGGCTTCTATCTTCTTTGGGTCTACAGAAATCCCTTCTCCGGATACTATATGCCCCAAGAAGGCGACTTGGTCGAGCCAAAATTCGCACTTCTTGAACTTGGCGTATAGTTGCTTGTCCCGTAGTATTCCTAGAACTGTTCTCAGGTGTTCTTCGTGCTCCTCCTTCGTCCGTGAGTAGATTAGGATGTCATCAATGAAGACGATGACAAACTTATCTAAGTAGGGTTTGAACACCCGGTTCATTAAATCCATAAAAGCTGCAGGCGCATTAGTCAGCCCGAATGGCATCACCAGAAACTCGTAGTGGCCATAACGGGTACTAAAGGCCGTCTTCTGGATATCTTCCTTCCGGATCCTCAGTTGGTGATAGCCCGATCTTAAATCGATCTTGGAGAAAGCTGTCGCGCCTTGTAGTTGATCGAATAGATCGTCTATCCTAGGGAGTGGATACTTGTTCTTGATCGTCAACTTATTCAGCTCCCTGTAGTCTATGCATAATCGCATAGACCCATCTTTCTTCTTCACGAATAGCACCGGCGCTCCCCAGGGAGAGAAACTCGGTCGTATGAACTCCTTCTGCAGGAGTTCGTCGAGTTGGTCCTTTAACTCCTTCATCTCCGTCGGTGCTAGCCGATAGGGGGTATTAGATACTGGCGCCGCTCCAGGTACCAGATCTATAGCGAACTCTATTTCTCGCTCGGGTGGTAGTCCCGGTAATTCCTCGGGGAATACGTCAGGGAACTCCTTAACTACCGGCACTTCCTCGAGTTTCGGAGAGGGGTCCTCCTCCGACTTGATAGCGAATACCAGATAGGCCTCGCACCCTGATCTGATCAGTCGTTGGGCTTTTAGCGCTGATATCCTAGAGATCATAGTCCCCTTACTAGTCCCTACAAACTTAAGGGGTTCATCCCCGTCCATATTGAGCGTGACTATCTTGCGGTGGCAGTCTATGACGGCTCCGTACTTCGATAGCCAATCCATTCCGAGGATCACCTCATAATCATTCATGGGAATGATTATGAGGTCTATGGGTAGTTCCTTACTCCCGATCACTATTGGGCAATCCCGTAGGACGTGGTTAGTTTGGGTGGGATTCCCGTTTGGAACTGTTACCCTAAACTCACACTCAGCTCGGTGAGGCGTGACTCCTACCCTCGTGACATACTTAGTGGATGCAAATGAGTGAGTCGCCCCCGAGTCGACTAGGATGCATGTGGGGGTCTCATAGACGAGAAGGGTACCTGTCACCACTGCCGGGTTATTTTCCGCTTCCTCGGAGGTTATAGTGAAAACCCTGGCTGGTACCCTTGGTGGTGCTGCTTGGTTTCCAGCTTGGCTTCCGGATCCACCTTCCGGACATGCCCTCAGATAGTGGCCCGTCTTGCCACATTTGAAGCAAACGGCATTTTGGGAGTTGCAGGCTCCCATGTGCCTCCGTGCACACTTCGGGCATACGGGTAGGTCCAACTAGGGTCTACCCTGGTTTGGGTTAAACTGTGGGGGTGGTCCTGGTCGATTCTGAAAGTTCGGTTTTCCACCCTTGGGAATGAACTGCCGCTTTGGGTTACTCCCGCTCCCTTGCGGCCCTTGTACGAACTTGCGCTTGGCTTCTTGGGCGCGAGCAATTCTAGCCTCTGCCTGCTCCGCCACAAGCGCCCTTTCAGCCACTTGTGCGTATGTGGCTCCCTGGATCCCAGCCATGCTCACATCCCGGTATAGCTCGGGCTTCAACCCTTCCATGAACCGCTCGATCTTGAGCGCGTCCGTACTGACCATGTGAGCGGCAAATCTTGAGAGCTGCTCGAATTTCCTGATATACTCCGCCACTGTCATTGCTCCTTGGCGGAGGTTGATGAACTCACTCATCCCCTGTGCTCTGACAGGGGCGGTGTAATACTTTCCCCTGAAGATCTCCTTAAACCTATCCCAGCTCATCGTTAGGGGGTTTTCGACGGCTGAGACGGTTTCCCACCAGTGTCCGGCGCTCCCCCTTAGCAGGTAGGCAGCGCACATGACCTTTTCCGCCTCCGGGGTGCGGCTGTGCTGGAACATGTTCTCCAGCGTCCTCAGCCAATCCTCGGCGGATGTGGGGTCTACAGCATCCTCGAACAGTGGAGGATTTAGTTTCCTGAACCTCTCCCCGATCATCTCGATTCGTTCAGGTGGGGGAGGTAGGTTAGCTGATTGCCCACCAGCATTTTGCTGTTGGATCAGCTGCTGGATTTGGGCCGACTGTTGCCGGACCAATTCGGTTAGTTGCAGGATGGTAGCATCCCGGCTATCAGGGGGATTATTGGTATCTCTACCCTGGTCAGATTCCCTGCTTCCTTCACCCCTAAGTCTAACCATTTTCACCTATCCTGACAATTCCTAAGGCCAATAAATCAAACCATACAAGCAATTCACATAACAGGGTACTTACAAGCAAGGCCGCTTCCGCGCTTTTGAGTGTGTGTGTATGGACAGTCTGCAGGACCTGTGACCGAAGCTCTGATACCACTCTGTCACGACCCGTCGTCCCGCCCTCGTATTCCGTTCTAAATCTAAGTGTTAATGCCTTATTATCGTGCGAGTACGTAAAAAGGCGAATAAAATTTTTCATTTTAAAAGTGCATGCGGAAGTCTTATATACATGTCAAAAGAATATTCGTAATTCGTTCTACAAATTATCGAAATCGTGTCTACACAAAATACAAGTGTATGTGTGTGCAGCCAAAAGCTCCCTATGCGCCCGGCCTTCACAGGTCGTCATCCATACACACACTCCCACCTCAAAAGCAGCCGGATAGCTTCAAAAGACTGGCCTTGCATAAAGTTCGGATCACGTACCGTGATCGTCTGTACCTACAACACGTAACATAAACAATGAGCCACCGAGGCTCAGTAAGCAGAAATTATGCATGTATGCACATGTCCTAACGATCGACAATCCGCGTCGTCGTTTTCTATCGCTCGTACACTTCTACTCATACTCTTACTCTTCTCCTGACTCATACTCTTTTTCTTATGCTCTTATTTCATTCGGGCCCTCGGCTTTCTATCCCACTATGCGCCATATCATAGAGATCTCAAGTGTGGAGGTTCTCACACTAGAAGGTCACCTGAAGGAATCTTCCCTTACTCAGTGTGGCCTCCACGCGGACGCTTCTCACTGGTAGCCAACACCGAGGCCACTAACCACGGAGGTCACCCGAAGGAATCTTCCCTCCGGGTAGTGTTTTACACGCTAGAAGGTCACCCGAAGGAATCTTTCCTTACTCAGCGGGTGCCCCGGGCCGCATCCTCCAGGTTGCATCTCCCGCATACGGGGTATTCCCCCAGCCTCTTATACAGGCCTTATGGCTTCATTCGCCATGGCCGCATAGGGGTAGCCGTGACTCTTCATTCGAGTCGACACCAACACCAATATCGGTGAGTATACATCGCACACAGGCGATTTTATGCACGCTCATACCTCGCGCCTTACGTACTACGCATGCGTGCAAGTGCTCATGCTATGTTCATGTACATATGCAAACCATGCCATCATACGTAAAATTAAATCATGTCGTAACATGCATATTTCACATAAAATACACGAGCAAATAATTCAGAATGCAGGCAAGTTACGTGTCGTAGTTGAATTTCTACTTACCTGGAGTTCGTAGATTAACTGCTACTGGTTCGGCGGAATTCCTAATTTTCGACCTTAATCATAAAATTATTATGTCAGTACATTATCTAAGATTATCTATGTTCTTGAAAAGTGTTGAAATATTTTCCTTAATATTGTATGTAAGGATTTCGATATTACAAGAATTCGTATTCATTATTAAAATTGATCTCGACATTTAGCGCTCAATTTCGCTCGACATGTGGATAAATTTCGGGGTGCATGGTTAAATAAGTCTCGACATTGTATGTGTAAGAATTCGACATTTGGACTATTTGAAGATCTCGACATTTGTTTTGGTATAACAACTCGATATGATACATGTAAGGGTTCGACATTTACATTCTACAAAGATCTCGATATGTGTTTTCGAGGTTACTTATAATGTACCAATGTCGAGATATAATTTGACATCATACTTAAGATGTCGAGAGGTGGGCATAGCAAAAATGTCGATGTGAAGAAGTTAAATGTCGAGGTGCATAAAGGTTTCGACATTGCCTTTCGACATTTGAGGAAGATGTCGACATGGCTCATCGTGGGTCTCGTCATATAAGCTCGACATTTCTATCTTAACATTCGACATTTTCCTTAACATGGTTTCGACATCTTTCCTTACTATGGTTTCGACATTTATCATTAGACATCTCGACATTATATAAATCTCGATATGTAAGCTCGACATTTTAGCTATCATTCGACATTGTGCCTCGACATCTCTTATAGGTGGATCTCGACATTTCTTATATCTAACTGTCGATATATGATATGTAAAGATCTCGGCATCTTTCCTAACAAGGTTTCGACATTCTTCCTTAATCTCTCGACATTTGAAACAGAAGAAGTCGACATGAGCTCGACATTTTATCCTATCGTTTCAATATTCGCTTGGCATCTCGACTTTTAATAAGTCTCGATCGGATAGGTCGACTTCTTATCTATCATTCGACATTATATTTCGACCTTTGAATTAGAAAATGTCGACCTGCATTTCTCATGAACCTCGACATTTTATTATCTTCTTCATCCCATCGAAACACGATTCTTAGCTTGTTCTTCCAAGAATTATAAGCTCTAAACCTCTCTTCTACCTTTAGAACATTTAAGAATACTAGATTTGCGGAAATTACAAAGCTTAAGGATGGAGTTTCACTTACCAATTTCGAAATCCTAAGCTAGTTTGAGGAGATTCTTGGTTCGAACTATCTCCCGGCCTTTCTTCCTTCCTCTGCTTTGCTTTCCGTTGGTTTTGTAATTGTGGTTATGGGGTTTGGATTATTTTGATTAGATATTTTCTTACATATTGAGGGGTGAACATGGTATGGGCGTGGGTTTCCCTTAAATTAGGGAATTTTGTCTCCCAACTTGCTTGGCTTTGGGCCTAAATTAAGTTCTAGCCCACTAATAATAAATTCCTAGTCCATAAGAGGTCTTAGCCCATCTATCAAGTGCATCTTCCTTTCTCTTATTATTTTCGAAAATCCCTCTCATGAGCTCGGGTCATCGGGAGCACATATCATTATCATGTATTTGCACGAAATTCTCGTAACATGTAAGAATGAAATTCGTAAGATCACATAAGCATATATCATGTATGCAAATAATCACAAAAATCACTTAGATCATATACGTAATTTTATTGGTCGACCTAACTTGCGGGGACCGGGGTCCTACAATATGCAGTCACACGAATTAGTAATAAGTATGAGTGGTGGGAGTAAGGGGCGCCACAGAAGCAGAAATAAAGAATACATGACTTGACTGAAATGATTAAATATAATATGAAAAGCACTAATACGTAATCGTAATTCGGCCTAACACGGCCATTGTCACAAAAGAAATTGAGCTAACATTGTTCTAAACGAAAACAACGACTAATCTAAAGGAAACATAATTGAAAAGTTGAAGAAAAGATAATAAATTCGGTCTCATGATGCTCGAGTCGTCACGCATCACCCCGACATTAGCCGTCGTGTGAACGATGGATACACACCTCGGAGACCTTCGAAATCGTCGTCTTAGCTTTAGATATTCTTCTTGGCCGTCAAAAGTCTCATTTTAAGTATTCTTTCGTCCCTATTTAGGATTTGAAAGATATCAATCCCCTCCCAAACGATTTGGCCAAAAATTAAAGGGAAATGGTGACAAAAATAGAAGATTACGTTTTACCCATGGCCTCGTGTAAGGGTGCCCATGACAGTGGACTTATGTAGCACCCGGGTCCTCGTGAATAGTAAGGCCAATAAATTTGCGTAATGATGAATGCGATTATGTGCATCTCGTGCAATTATTCTGTACTCGTGTAAATTATGTGAAATTTGCATGTTAAAATGCGTGCTTAATTTATTCGGTGGAAATGAGAGCATTTAAATTGTGCCATATGGCTCCCAACTTAATTAGGGATTTTTGAAAAAAAAAATTGGACAAGGAAATTGGTCATGGGTGAAAATTGGACCATGATTTTAAATAGGCTAAGGATAGAAGTTGGACTTTGGGTGTGATTGGGCTAGAAACTAATCCCAACTTAAACCCAAGAGGATTCATAGGCTTGGCCCAAAATATTGAAAGTGGTGCCAGGTTTTTAAGGCCCAAACTAGAACTTTGAAATTGGCCCAAAACTCTTAAATAATAATAAAATCCTAGGGACAAAATTCACCAAACCAAGGGGATATTTTCGTCACAAGCATGTCCCATTCCCCCCTACTCTTGATTAAAATATTCATCTAAACACTTAACACATGAAATCCCCATAGAAAGGAAAACACGAGCTTGACCAAGAAAGGAGGAGAAGACGAGCTTCGAATCACACGAGCTTGGGATTAGGTGAGTTTCTACCATAGTCCTTACCTTCTAATTAGGTAACGGGGCATGTTAAGGAACTATAGACACGAAAAATACCATTATATACAAATTTAGTAGTTTTAATCTTCGAAAGGTATATTCCTCGCTTGGAATTAGTATTCTTAGTTCGAAACCATCATGTTTTAGGTAGTATTAGGCATGAAAAGTAAGTTTAAGTCGGCACTTTATTTAGTTCGAAGTTTAAGAATTTAGGGGTTCGTGTCGACCTTCAACGAATTCTTGAAAAGTAACTTTTTGATCCTTTAAGTTGACGTTTCGCGAATTGAGAAGTGTCTGTGGGAAAGGATTCGCGAAATGGAAGCCTTACATACCCAACCCGCGAATTTTAGGAACCCTAAGATTCGCGAACTCAATATGCGTCGTGGCATGAGTTCGCGAAATAATGGTTCGCGGGTCGAACGATTCGCGAACCCTATGTCACATGGTAACTTTCGCGAATTGGTAAAGAAAAAGGATCCGCGAACCTAGTCGAGGGATGGAGTTCGCAAACCCTAAGTTGGCGAACTCTTAGCTAAATGGTACTTTACGAATTGACCAAGCTTTCGCGAACTCGGTGGAGTGAGAGGTTTGCGAACTCGGTAGGCTTGATGACTTCGCGAACTGAGGAAGGATGGCGGACCGTACTTCACGAATCCAATTTGGCGAATCCACAAGCCGCTAAACGAAGGGAAGGTGGTTCGCGAATCCAAAAGTGGCGATCCTATTCTGCGAAGCCTAACCCGCGAATCTGAAGAATTTTGCGAGCTCGAGTTTTGCGAATTCATGGAGGTTTGCGACCCGGGGAGGTTTGCGAACTCAAACCATTCAGCGAGCCCCATGCAACAGCCACACTTTGCGAATCCAATTAGGAACTTAGAGATAATTCGCGAACAATAAAATAAGGATTTCGCACACGAGTTCGCGAGGTGTAGACTTCGCGAATTAGAACTCCATGAATTGAACCCCTTAGATGCAACTATTCAAGTTAAAAAAAAACTATCGCCTTTTGAGGAAAAATATTTTCGCACCATTTAATCATAAAAATATTCCGATTCCAATGAGCATAGGCTCTTTCAACGCCCGATCATAATTTGCCTATCGGTGTCCTCAGGGCCAATTTTCGGTATAGGTAGACGTTGCATTCGATAGAAATTTGGAACGAAAATTATGTAGTTGATTTAAAATAATTTATGGACTGACTTTATAGCCTTGGCAGGTTTAAAGGACGAAATTTTAGGAATTTCACTAGACCGGCTAGCAAATAGTTTAAGGACGAATTCCGTACGCCTCACGAACTACATAAGTTCGCGATGTAACCTCATGTGTCAATAGCAAGTTAGTGAACTATATAGGTTCACGAATCATATGAGGCTATGATTAGTTCACGAATCAGGTAGAATTCACGGGTTTACAAGTGTCCCGAGCTATTAGTCGAAAATTAGCTCGAAGTATTAAAAATTAGCGAATTAGCTAGCCAAGTAATTAGACAAAGTACTGATACCATTGTTTATTGCTTAAGGTCAAGAACTAGGGAGTTCACCGAACCAGTAGCTAGAAATCTACGGACGCCAAGTAAGTGGACATCCAACTACAACACATAGCATATGTGTACGTGCTTATTTTATGTGATTACGTGATAAGGTGCTCACGTGTTTACGTGAACTTGTATGATATGGTTGCATGCTTTCGGTAAGCATTATGGCGTTAATGCATTATGCATATGCACGAGCATGCACGACACAATTGGGTAATGAAATGATGAGCGTGCATGATTATGTCGCAAATAGCAAAAATTAAATGCCGAAGTAGGGCGAGGATATTATGAGTTAAGTTAAGTGGCGGCTTCCGGGGCACCGGGACGGCGTTGATGCCTCGCCGGTATATGAACGACGTTGATGCGTCGGGGGATTACCATGGTTGGGTTGATGCCCTCATGGTTGGGTTGATGCCCTTATATCCCTGATTAGCGTGGTTGGGTTGATGCCCTCATGCTTTAGTATGGTTGGGTTGATGCCCCCATACTTTGGGCTGATGCCCGTGGTTGGATAGAGCTCTTTACGGTGTACGCCTGGGTAAAACTCTGCCAAGGGCCCTAAGATAAAAGATATGAGATTAAGTTTGATCCATAAGACGTAAGATGCATCGGCGTGGATTGCCTTTGCGGGTTTTATCACGTGCACGTCATGCATGATTTCTACTTACTGAGCATATCGCTCATCCCTTACATTATGTGTTGTAGGTGCGAGCGACCACGGTACGTGATCGCTTAGATGGCAAGGAAATCTTTTGGCGCTTCCAGCAGCTTTTGGGATGGGAGTGTGTGCATGGGTGACGACCTGCGAGGCCGGGCGCATAGAGATTTTTGCTGTGCATGTATACACACCTCGTGTAATTAGAATTCACATGAAGTTAGGAATTCATGTTATTCTTTTGTCATGTATAGAGACTACTTCCATTAAATAAATGGAAAAAGTTCATACGCATTTCCGCATCTCTTTTAAGTTAAAGCATCGTTAGGCACATAGGATATGTTAGAAATAGGCGATTAGGAAGTCGGGTCGTGACAACTTACGGTACTTGAAATTTTTGCAGGTGAAGCTCCCCACAGCCATGTGCATGGGCTCCCACGGCCACCTTATACGGCCTCTTGCTTGCGTTCTCACGGCCGTGGTCTTTTTGGATTTGCGTGGAATCGCCTTTTTGCCTCACAAAAACAGAAAAGTAGCATAAAGCATATGTATTCAAGGGCATGTATATATATAATGATCGAATAATGCAAATTTTGCGGGTATAAAATGTGCGTAAAATCGTAACTCATCAATTTACTTATTGGACAGAACCTAAGCCGTTCACTTCCAGGACATCATTGACTATCATCTTGCTTCGCATGTCGCTCGGCAAAACATTATCGTATCGTCCGCCCATTCAGAAAGGTGTGAAATGGTTGGAGCACTTCAAGAGAAAATGGGCCGCTTCACAAAAGAGAACGTAATAGAAGTGAACGAACTACATAGGCGGGCAGTGAACTACTTTTCCCAGCTTGTGGATCATTATCTTTGACAATTCCCTTCGATGAAGGCCCACGACAAGTTTTCTTTCCTTTTCTAGGAGCAAGGTATGTAGCGACTGCTTCGATGACCTTTGCCGTAAATGTTGTTGGTTTTGGTAGTGCTTGTGTCTTTGTCGGTGGCTAAGTTCTGACATTAAATCTACACGAACTCTTGTTAGTGTGAAGTCGAGGCATGTATTGTGTACGTTGTCCGTAAGACGGTCGCCCTAATATTACGTGCTCAGGGTTCCGATGATCGCTCCCAAGATACAACTTCTAAACTTCGGAATTGCAGCACTACGACTTGACGAAGTTATTCGGTGAACTACTTGAAACTCGAGAGCTTTCTTGCGCTGTGAACTTAGGATGCAATTCTGACATGCTATGTGACTTGATTCAATCGTACTTTTCTATGTTGTGGGGAACCTATTTATAGATGTCCAAGGGTTATTAAGTCCAAAAGATGCTTTAGGTGTCTCTTGATATAAAGATGCATCCCATGATTAAAAGCCCCCTTCTTATATGCCTTTTGGACTTAACAGTTGCACCCTTTTCCTATATACCTTTTCATATTCATTCACTTTATCTAACAAATGTACCTTTATAGAAGCTCTTAAGCTATTCGACGGATTCACCTATGCCTTTAGCTGCCCAAAAGTGGCATTGAGATATAATTTGCCACTTACAATTTAGGTACTCTATGATTCTATCTCTTTTACTGTTGTTGCTTTTATTTGTTTCTTGATTCAATTATCTTTCTTTTTCATTTTCCGGTCACTTTCTCGTAAATAAGCTTGTTATTGAACGTGATGAAGAAATCCTATCAGGAGACGAAATATGAAGGAAGGAACACCAATTTCTCTGCTACAACCTTCAATATGGCATACAATGACATAATCCTTTTCGGAAGATTTAGTGATCAATAAGGGTAGTACTTAAATATATGAATCGAGAAAATGTACCTATTTTTTCTTATAGATGCATGTATTTGGAAGATATGGATGTTATTTCCAGTTTCAGATTAGAATTTCTTTTTGCAAATTTTTACGCAGGTAAAAATTTGTGGGGGCACCAAAATCCGTCCTGGTGCAAACAAATGCATACTAATTCATATGATGTTGTTTACTTTTCAATAAGCTTCATTACCAAGTAGGACACACCGATGAAGGTGTTGTTCCTCTCGCTTCTGTTGAAATTGATGAATGATTTTGATGATAATACTTTAAAAACTACTTATGATGTGTTTTTCTAATTTTCGAGTCGCTTTCACTTTTCAGGACAAAGTGGCGACATCATCTTTTGTCCATTTTAGAAAATTCCAATGGTGCCTTGCCTTCTGTGGACATTATGCTCTGCTTTGAGGAAGGCAAAAAAGGGGTTGTTATTACAAAGGGTAGGTAAGTTGATGATCACTTGGGAATGAAACTATAAAGACATATGAATGAGGGGTTACTTTTCTTGATATGTGATATAGAGGTTTGCGAGCTTGCTTTATTGGAGAATCAAGCTTTGTTAGTAGTAGTGGCTAGAATTATTATATACGGTAGTCACCGGTCAACCAATATTGTTTAATAATGTAAAATCAATATATATAAAAACAAATTAAGCCATGATGATGTTCTTAAATAAAACCACCTTCCACAAGAGCGGGTATGTTTTATTTGCATAGTTGCAAACATGGTAGTATGTATTTTTTTGGTGTGCCGTTCAACTATTATTAGTCCCTAACAATATGGAGAATGTAGAGATTCGAAAAAAAAAAAAGGTTGTTCACTAACAACTCCAAATTGGTGGGAAGAAACTGGCTAAGAATAGTCAAAGCACAATCCCCTGCTTATGTTAATCAAGTGCCAGGTTAATGCTACAGTCCCTTAATAAGACTTCATCTAGGAGTTTAACTTTGCAACTAAGATGTGAATAATGGTTCTTTTCAAGTCCTCAAGTAATTAATTGAAGTAGCCATGACTTTCTTGGGAATGCGCATGGCCGGCCTGTTATTCTATGCTACAGCACATGAGCATGGATCATTAAGACGCGTGCATTGCACGGGCAAAAAACTAGTGTGTATGTATATATATATGTATATAGGCACAAATACTCACAAAATATCAGAAGAAATAAAATCAAGCAATGGTGTGTGGCTCGACCGAGACATGGCTTCGCAACAGTTGGACAAAAATCGAAACCTCCTTTGCCATGTTTTTAAGTTACTACAAAAAATAGCGACGCTAGCGACTACATGTAGTCGGTAAATACCGACTAAGAAAAAGTACTACCAACTAAAGACTATGTAATCGGAATGCTGACTAAAAATTAGTCGCTAAAATTGGAAAGTTAGTCGGTAACTATTTTACCGACTACAAAGACCGACTAAGACATGTAGTCGCCCGTTTTGGCGGGGTTAACCGACTACAAACTTGTAGTCGGTAAATATAATCCATAAATCGTTCAGATATGAAGCACAAAAATCAAACACCGCCAGTTCACAGCTGTGCCGCCCAACCCATCGCCATGCATCCTCGCAGCCACAGCAGCCCAGGCCGTCGCCGTGTCGCCCAGCCCGTCACTGTGCCGCCCAGCCCTCGCCGTGCCGCAGCCGCCCATCCCTCGCCGTGCCGCAGCCGCCCCTGTCGCCCCTCGCCGCCCCGCCCCGCCCGGGTTCTCTCAGACGCCCCGCCACGCAGCAGCTCCTCCCATCGTCCCAACACCGCCCCTCGTAGCCACAACCGCAGCCACAGCCACCCCTCGCCTCACCGCCCCTCGCAGCGATAGCCGCAGTCGCCCGCGGCCGCACCACTCCTCACAGCACAGCCGCATCTCTGCTCTGTCCCTCGCTGCCGCACCGTCGCTCGCACCTGCCCGCCTATTGATTTGTGAGTTTTAGATTTTTGTTCTTGGTTTGGATATATGATTTATTGATTTGTTATGTGCACATGATATGTGATATTTCGGTGTTACTTGCTATATCACAGGTCGCTTATGTTGTGTGGTTGCATAGTATGATAATGTGTGTTAAATTCATAACTAATTAGCGTTTTATCGTATTATAAATATGCCTCTATTTGTTATCTTTCTGTGCAGTATTCGTAATGAATTTGTACAGACAGTTGATGTATGATCAGTGGGACGGTAACTAACCAGAATATGTTGATGGAGTCAAACAATTCGTAGAGTGGGCTCTTAATCAAAGTCATTTCATATCAGGGGGAACATTAAGTGTCCATGTAGTAGATGCTGGAATAACCTTTTTTTATCCCCAAATGATGTTCCTTTACATCTACAAGTATTGATTTCGTCCTCATTATTATACTTGGGATATACACGACAATTGGTTTGACCCAAATAGAGGTTCTGTTGTCCACGACTATTATAAACTAGTTGATGTCGACTCCACGAGAAGATACTCGATATATTAGCCTTTCATCATGTCGTATCAGGCCGATCAAATTTATTTGCAACTTATCCTCCTAGACAAGTAGTAGAGACAACTGTTGAGCAGTTTTTGATACCAATCCTCGACCACGATATAATAATGGAGTGACGGAAGAAGAAACGGCTTTTCAAGAAGATGTCATCAACGATACCCCATTGCCATCAAACCCAAATGATATAAATGAAGAAACTCATGTAGCAAGCAATAATGAGAGTGACGAATATGAGTCAGTTGTACTGGGTGATGAAGATAATCAAGAGGCAAGCGAAAGTGATGTCGATGAATATCAAAGCGATTATTATAGTTCTGATGATTTACTTTCATCCCCAGAGATATAGAGTATTGTCTTATTTTAATCTGTTGTTAAAAATGTTATATATCGTTACAATTGTGATTTTTATGATAATTAATTATTTAAATTTATTTTGGCATTTCATGTTACTGAAAAATGACTGGAAGGAACCTCAAACGTCGTTTGGGTAGGTTTGTTGGACCTCGCATGTCGACACAGGATGATGCCGCAGTTCCAGAGACGCAACACACACCGCCTATGCCAGAATTGGAATTGACATCGACTGATACGCCATCTCCATCTACTCCATCTACTCCATCTATGTCCGTCACAGATCTACATGGAGCACCAGCGAAACCTGAATTGCATCCAGACTCGTTAGAGTGGTATGTTTAATGTGCTTACGATAATTGATTTAAATGGTTAATAATACACTAATTATTATTTAGAGTAGGTTCAACAAAAAGTCTGTAGTTAGTTCTGTGACCCAAGCCTTCCAGTCATACATTGTGGGACCGTGGACGGGTATTAGTGAGGTCCCTGATGATATAGCGGATCGTTGGTGGCTATATTTTCGGGTTAGTGGCTAATCTCTCTCGACTTTAACAACATAATCTTTTATGACACTAACTTACAATTTTTCGTAGTTCAGGTATTCTTGGGACCCTTCGATAGAATCATTGGTTAAGGCTGAATTTATGAGGGTTCTCGCTTGTCCCCTCAAAGTAAATATGCGGGATGAAGGCGTCAAGTTGGTGAACGATCCGACGTACATGTCTAAGTTTTGAGCGATGACGTGGCTCGAGAACTTAGACAAAAATGTCTACCGCCGGCATTCGTTGAGAGATCAACCCGACTAAGAGCGAATAGTTTCGATCGGGATGGTAGCGCAGCGAAGTCCACGCAAGGATCGTGCACCACGAATCATCTTGCGAAGAAAATTGTAAGTTTCTATAATATACGTCATTACTATATATTATTACTTAACTTGATTGAATTTTATTGTTGACAGGCTGCGAAGAACAATAGAGTCCTTCCTAAGCATCACGACGTTTATTTACAGAATCACACTAGGAAGGATAAGACACTCGTCGACGAGAAAGCTCGCAAAAAGATGGTTAGTAATGTAGTTTGTTATCTATTGTTGGCGTTTAAATTGAAATGTTTGTCTTGAATTGGTGTTTGAAATGTTATTGACGTATTAGTTTTGAGTTATTATTGAATGTTGCTTTTGGGAAGTTTTATTCTGTGTTGTTGGGATTATCATTCTATAGAGGAGATGCTGCCGAAATTTTAATTTTAAATCTCTGCTTGTTAATGCCCTTGTCTCACAGGACGACTTTCAAGCTCTCAAGGCATCAAATCCATTGCTTTCAGAAGGTCAAGCATTTTACGAGATCTCTGGAGGTTGGACGATGTTTCAGAACATACCTGGTGTGGGTAATGCATCAGAGATGTTTTTGGAGACACCTTCAAAACCATCGACGTCGAGTTCGAGTCAGTATGCGCCATCTCAGACTATACACCTGCAGTAGCAGCTGCAGGCTACACAGACCACTCTCGCCACGTTGCAATCGCGTTTCGATCAGTTCTTGCAGCGCTATGAAGGTGAGTCGCACGGATCAGACAATGCTCGCCATCGAGATATTGTGGACGAGACACAGACATGTGCCGCTGCAGCATCGCAAAACATTAATGGGCGTCGCCACGATGATTTTCCAGACTGTGACAACGGTCACTGCTTGGATTATGTTTTTAGTAGTTATTTTATTTCCGCAACCAGCTTTTATCGTTTTGCCACCTCGTTTTTATGTAGACGATGTTGTTTGTGGACGAAAATATTAATATTACTTGTCTTCTAAATGTTTATTAATTTATTTAAAAAAATTAATTGAATTCGTTATTTTATTAATTAAAAAAATGTTATTGCATGTAGTCGGTATCTTATTTATTAAAAAATAAAAAATATTAATTGCATTTACCGACTACAAATGTAGCCGGTAATTTACTAATTAAAAAAATAAAAAAAATTAATTCCATTTACCGACTACAAATGTAGTTGGCATTAGTCGCTATTTACCGATTACAACAGCTAGTCGGTAGTGCCTACCACAAATTATAGTCTGTAGGTAGTCGGTATTACTGACTGAATTTGTAGTCGGTGATTAGTCGGAACGCACCGACTACATAGTCGGTACTTACTTGGTGTTTCCGACTACATGCCGACTACAAAGGTTACCGACAAGGGATTTAACGACTACCAATTGTAGTCGGTAGGCCTACTTACCGATTACGCCGTTGTTTTGCCGACTCATTATGCAGTCTGTAGTGTCAGATTTTTTTGTAGTGAGCGTCTTTTGGTCCCCGTGGAAAATATGAAATATATGGGTCATTGAGGGAAAGCGAGCATCAATAAGGTTGAGAAAGAGTGGAAAACCGTAGAGCTAGTTGGTATTTTAGGTTACATAGGCTTATAGTTGAGCCTTTTGTTAAAAGAAATAAATTATATATTAAAATCTCAAAAGGCTCTGTTAAACTTAATACATTGTGTTTAACTTCCTTTTTTTTACGTCTATAATTTATAAAAAATTATAACTAAAAATGTTTTATTTTTTTCCCCAGTTAGGTAGGTACCCGCTGCCGTACTCCCACACTCCAATTAGGTTCTATTTGAATCGGATTCGAGCCTCATGTTTAAACCGGATCCAACCCTCATCTTCAGATATGTGAAGACCACAACTTCCAGCACAACTAATCCTCTCAGATCTATGGCACGCTCTCAGATGCCACAAACTATGATAGTCAAGATTCCTAGTAGAATTCGAAACTTCACCTCGCACTTGAGTGTCATGGACCTATCAACCGGGTCAACGGGGTATAAAATGTTTTGTTTTAAAAAATTGAATTAAATGTCTTATGAGGGAAAAAAGAAATAGTTCATCTCATACCGAAAAACTCATTCTCAAACTCGAGTTTATTCTCAAACTCAAAATGCAATATTTCTTCTCCAAATGTTAAACTCATTCTCAAACTCAAAAGACTATTATGTAATTTTCTCTTTGAAACTAACTTTTAATATGACCCACACGTTATACATTTTCACAAATTAAATAATGATATTATGTTAAATCGAACTGAAAAATATTTGAAGTTATTATTTTCATTAACACGATGTTTAACTTATCTTTCATATAATACTAAATTAATATGATAAAATGGGATGTTTTTTGATAATTTAATACAAATAAAAGGACAAGCCTTGCAGTTTCTAAACTTAAAACTCATCTTTTGAGTTTAAACTCAAATTTGAGTATGAAACATGAGAGAAAAGTCATAAAATCTCATTTTGAGTTTGAGTTTCTGGTACCGTTAGAGTGATTATAACTATATTTTTTTATTTTGCAGTTCCACATTGGAGATGATCTTAAAACACCTAAAAACTAACAATACCTTTTGATTCAAAGATATTAATTTTTTTAATATCTAAATGATTAGGTATATATTCTTATTTAACCATATCTTTTCCATTAACATTAAATTCATAAGAAAATTAAACGGAACATTGGAGCATCATCCATACATCGATATGGCTTTTGATGGTGTCGAGGCTGGCATCATGATAAAGTAGACGGGGACTGTAAAAAGTGTCATACAACTGCTGACTTTTCCCCATGGGCAAAATCTGTATTCATAGGAAGCTCATGTAACAGATTGCATTGCATAGCTCCCTCTCTTTAATTCGATTAAATTTCAGTCGGAAGTCAAGAGGTAGATACATTTTCCTTAATGGGACAATAACGTTTTCATTTTTCATTGTTTAGAATCATTGACCATTGACCATCACTCATCAGCCGTAGTCAAATTCACACGTACATGATAATATAAGTTAGGGTAATTTTATTCACACCGCCCTATTTACTAAAAACACTATCATATTAATTATTAAGAATTAAATAGTGTATTTTTCCAAGTTTGACATATATATTACTACTAGCTTTTTTTCCTAACGATTCTAACATAATTAATTTCTCATAATGACTAATTTCATATCTCATTTCCGCAAACTAGATATAAATATAATAATTTTTCTTTGTCATGTTTACGTTCAGTTTATAAGATTGTTACAGCCTACATAAATCACAAACATGAGTATGTTTTCTCGGTGTGCTCTCTTACTAGATTCACGTCAATGATCGTACGACTCGAAATACATGTTGTAAAATATATTTTCTTTTTTTCTAAACTTGGAGTTAGATATTGTTAATCGAGTGGTTATTTTAATTTAGTTTTTTTACGCACACTTAATTTTTTATTAATTTTTATCTTATTAACAAATTTAATAATATATTAGATTTTCACAACATTTCAAGCAAATCGGGAATAAAATGTCAACTCATCTGTCATGTACATACTGTATAGTAACACTGCTCTGACATGTCACTTTTGACGAATAAATAGGGACACTGCTCTGACATGTCACTTTTGACCTATAATTGAGCAATTATTGGTCCCACTCAATAAGTGAACATCACTAACCCTAATGTGCGGGTACGTGTGGTAATCGGAAGGTCCCCTGCCTTTAAGGTTTGAGTCCCATGCTCGTAACGCGCCCTCCCTGCGCGCAAGACTCATGGGACTCGCATTACTATCATGGGACCCAAACCTTAATCTCATGGGACCTTCACGTTATGGGAAGGGGACCCGGCGGGAACCGCAAAGATGCACCGGGGTCTCATGCGCATCCGTGCGGGCTTCGCTGCATATGCGATGCGGACCCCTGCGCATCTGTGCATAAGGGTTTTCCAATTTCCATTTCGTACCGTAATTTTCTAAAGGGGGCTACTATTCACACTCTCTCTTGAATAAAAAATGCGATTTTAATCTTACAGATAAATAATATAATATTTTAATATTATAGTATGAATAAATATAATTCATATAAAAAAATATAACCCATACTAACGAATTTTTTAATTTTTTATTAATTACTATCTTATTAACGAATTTAATAATATTAGATTTTCGCAGGGGACAATATTATCTTATTAACGAATTTAATAATATTAGATTTTCGCAGGGGACAAAATCCCCAAATCGGGAATCAAATGTCAAGTCATCTGTCTCTGATGAACTGTATAATGACACTGCTCTGACATGTCACTTTTCACCAATAAATGAAGCACTGCTACATGTCACTTTTCATCAATAATTGAACAATTATTGGACCCACTTAGTAAGCGAACGTGACCAACCCTAATGATTTGGGTACCATGTGCTAATCGGCAGGTCCCCTCCCTTTAACGTTTGGGTCCGATGGGAGTAACGCGCCCCTCCCTGCGCGCAAGGAACATGGGACCCGCGCGGTTTCTTCACGGGACCCAAACGTTGAAGACAGGGGACCGGCGGGAACCACATTCATGCGCAGGGGTCTCATGCGCGTCCGTGCGGGATTCTCTGCATATGCGATGCGGTCCCCTGCGCATTTGTGCATAAGGGTTTTCTACTTCCATATTCACGCAAAAGCTCGCGTAACACAACCTTACATAACATAACACAAATGGCGACGTATAAGCCACTCTGAATACGAAAACTACATATTACAACGTTATCTCCTACCAAATTCACCCGTCGAAGGAAACCTATTTTTCTGGGGTCGTCCACGTTGTGAACCAACACGAGGCGGCAACATGTCCATACTACTTTCAATGCGGTCCGTTACCGGGCGTATAGTACCTTCGTATGCCAGTTTCGAGAACTCCATGGTATAATAATCGTGCACTAATGAATATACCGGCACTTGGGCAGAACCACAAGTTGCAATCGCATGTGGACATGGGATACGATCGATGTCAAACATCGTGCATGTGCGCAGCCCCAAATCGACCACCTCGTTCACATGCTGCCCGTACACGTTATATGTTAGATGCCCGACTTCCGACACATGAAATTTTTGCGACTCGGTGAAATTCTCTCTTTTGATCGACTCTACCTTTGGCGTAAACCTAGTCATGTTCGAGGCGATTGAAGCTTCCGCAGATCGCCGATGCTTACTGAACCATGATGATGTTAGTCGCTGAATCGAGCCCAACAGTCCAATAATTGGAAGCTCTCTGTCCTTACGTAGAGCTGCATTTATAGACTCCGATCCGTTGGTCGTCATTATGTTGTATCTTGATCTAGGGCAATATGCTCGCGTCCACGTTTCCTTTGGGACTTCGTCAAGATAGGTAGCCACGTCCGCATATTTTTCGTCAAGCTACCTAAAATGACGGTCGGACTCGCTCTTCGTGTAGGCAGTAGCGGCACGCCAAAAGATTGGACAAGCACCTTTCTTCTTCATTCTCGTCTTCACGTTTGTTGAAGGTGCCACGCACAGAAACCATGAAACGCGTTTGGGAAAATGGCCAGAACTGCATTCTTGATTCCAGGGTTCCGATCGGAAATTATTACGAGATCGTCGCCATCCGCAACAAAACGTCTTAATCTCGAGAGAAACCACGTCCATGGGTCGGTTCCCTCCGACCCGTGGGCAATACCCCATGCTAAAGGATATTGATGGAAATCGCCGTCTTGCGCAGTGGCAATCATCATGAGTCCCTTATACTTCCCCTTCAAAAAAGTGGCGTCGATAGAAACGACTTTCCTCATGAACGTAAAGCTTCTGACGCATGCGCCGTATGCCAAGAACATGTACTTGAACCGATTGTCTTCGTCCATCTCCCAATCAGTGATACTGCCCTCGTTGGCTTGCCTCACCGCATCTAAGTAAGACGGCAGTAAACCGTAGCAAGCGTCCCTGTTACCAACTAGTTCGTCGGTCGCAATTTGTTTTCCTCTCCAAGCCTTGTATGAAACTTCTACTCCCCTGCTCTGCATCATCGACTGTATGGAACTGGGAGCGGGGATGTCTTTAGGAGCCCTGAAATTTTCCAACAACGTGCTCGATACGAGCGACGAACTTCCCTGGCAATGTCTACGGCGTCGATGAGACACGCCGCACGTGTGCGTGTTGACGTACTTTCGGATTGAGGAAAAGGGGGAGTCCTTGTCCTGTGCACCTCGTATGCGCCATTCGCAGTTCTCCTTCGCACATTTCACTACGTACAGGGTTTTGTTTGACCTATCCACTTGGAGTTCGAAGCATGCAGCGACAGCAATTTTAGTGATTTCGTCCTTCAATTCTTTCTTGCTACGGAATTCTTGTCCAACATATAGGGTCGAACCATCCGTAAACGAATAGGTACCATCGTCGGCCACATCAGTTGCGTCGTCCTGCTCATCGACGTCAAAATCGTCATCATGTGCGTCATCATCATCATCATCATGCATTAAGGCACCTTCCTCGTTCTCATTTTCGTCGTCCCGTCCGACTTGCTCGTTCTCATTATCATATCCTTGGCCGCACATTCCGGAGTAATCGCCTACATAGCCACTGCTTTCATTACTTTGGTAAGGAGGGTTGTAAGATGTGCTGGGAAAACCCTCAAATGGTTGGATTTTGGCGTTTGTATCGCAATGCGCTGTAAGGCCGACGTCGAAACCAGAGAAATCATTATCATGAGGTTGATGTGGCGGTGACGCAATGACGGATAATTCAAGTTCCACGTGAAGAGGTGGTCTTGATCGTGGGCAACCACCTCCAAGGTACGCATGTACGCCGTAATCGTTCTCGATGTAGATGGGGTGCACATAATTGTAGTCTATGCAAGGCATGTAGCTTATTCGTAGTTTGGTATTGTCGTTGCGTAACGACAATGCATTCAATATCTCGTTAGTGAGATCCACTAACGTGCATGACTCCTCGTCGACCAAGATTGATTGCCAACGGCAAGTTGGATCGGGAACCCAGTTCGACGTATTGTCCTCGCGAATTACCCACTGACCATCGACTTGAAAAACAATGCTGGTGATCGTCATGATTACACCAAAAGAGAATGACGATGGTGGAATGTATGCTTTCTGTACCAAAAATGGTCGTGCAGAATTGTGAAAGGTTTATCAAGTCATATGGTGGGTAACGTGCTAAAGGGACCATAACTTGAAATCATGGGACCTGCATGTGAAATCAGGGGACCCGCATGTAAAATCAGGGGACCCGTGGTTATTGCATTGGCGCTGATGGGACGTGTCCCGTATATGTATATGAACGGGTCGCTGTCCAATTTAGGGTTTCTCACGTTCGCTTTAGTCGTACAAATAATTGAACAATTACTGAGTATTTGGTCAAAATATTTTCCTCAGTAACAAGTCAAATCACCCATCACGTTTCGTTTCATACAGAGATCAATTATTCAACAATGAAAAAAGTTTTATCAAGTCATATGGTGGGATACGTGCTAAAGGGACCATAACTTGAAATCATGGGACTTGCACGTAAAATCAAGGGACCCGCACGTAAAATCAGGGGACCCGCACGTAAAATCAGGGGACCCGCGCATATTGCTGAGTATTTGGTCAAAATAATTTCCTCAGTAACAAGTCAAATCACCCATCACGTACTTTCGTTTCATACAGAGAATCAATTCATTCAATAATATCAAAAAAATTTAGTCAAATAGGATTACAAACTAACATCCATAAACCCTTTAACTACACCAAGTCCATTAAACCTACAAAGCCACTTACAATTAACACTTCCAAACTCAGCCAAACAAATCAATTCATACAGCTATGCGGGTCACGCAATATCCGTGCAGCCATAGTGGCTCGATACGCTGAAATATCAATCTGCCTTTGATATTCATCAAACACGGGCGTGTCAACCATAACCGTCTCCACCGTCAACACCGCATGAACCCTGCAATCCAAGCTGCCAGCCTTCTGCTGGCGATTCATTTTATTATTCAACTTCGGCTTTGTGACGATGTCGAACTTGAAACGCCAATATGCAGAAAGAAACTCCGCCTACAAACATGTCACTAAATAAATAAAAATGATAGACAAACGGATTTCAGCTACTTACGAGCACTCTCCCGGCAAATTGCACACCATGCACGCCCAATGAATCGTGAAGGACGAAGGTTTGCGTTGACGCGTCAAAAATAAGCACTGCCCAGTGGGCCCGTGCGCAAACAGGAGAGATGATGTACTTGCATCGTAGCAATTCATCCTCCGTGAAACGCTCCAACCAGCTCCGACTGCTTCTCGACAATCCATTCACGAAGCTCTCCATATCATCCACCCGTACTTTCGCCTTCCTATTCAACTTCTGCGCCTTCCTAAAGTGCTCGTCTTGCACGTAACTTGGAAAGACGAAGACGCGAGGATAATTGTCATTGTCCGCATAGATTCGCCTCAAGCAATCTAGATATGCGCCAATACAATTGGACTTGAGCATATCATGGAAGAGCAACATGTAGAAGCCTTGGGCATCCACGTCGCACATGTCAGACGACCAAACGTTATCACTGCATAAAAAGAAAAATTATTACGTGTTTAGGTACAATAACTGAGATTGACATCGAAAGTAAACATTTACCTAAATCTTGCTGCTTGAAGGTACATGTCAATGAGCACGCGATCGTGTTCATGAATCAGCATGCCCGGAGAAGTCCACTCGCCCGAGGTACTTCTTGCTCCACTTCTCATTTCTAACTGAGCCAGAATCCTCATCACTTAGATCAACAAATTCTACAGGCGATTTGCCTCTTCTTCGAACTCCTCGGGCACTCGACGAAGCACCAACGTCTCCCGCCTCAACCACCGCCACAGGTGTGGGAAAATCTTCAACAGGTACGATCGCTAAATGATCGTCATCGCCACGATCGCGGTGGACAAGGGAACACCTAACATCCACTCCCCGCGTGAGTAGGCCCGTCACACGGTCGAATAGGTCGTGTGCCGCCCCAACGTCGAAAACGCTGTCCCTAAAGTACGCCGCCACCAACTCTTCCGCTGACGGCACTAACAACCCTCGTACAAAATCGCCGTCGACGGCATCTGCGACCGTCCTAAGAGTCGGGCATGCTTTGCGATCCCAATTCTTCGTCGCCCACCTGAGCATGCGTGGCGTGAAATCTTCTTCCTTGCGAACCGCAAACTGGTCTGCAAAGTATACTGGGAGAATGCAATCGATCTTCGACGAGACTAAGGACCGTCGTACTGACGACGGTGTCCTTCTTCGACGGTCGAGGCATCAACACGGCGGTGGCGAAGTACACGTCTGCCAACTTCAGCTTCTCGAAGTCCACATCGTCCTCGTCGCCAGACAACTCCTCCAACACACGCTTGATGTGCGACATGTGGACTTTTGAGCTGTTGCCAAAATGTCTTGCGGTGAATTGTGAGCCGCCGTTTACCGGCGGTAGCTCGGCTGCGAACTTCAGCCCGGTGATTAGGCAATAATCCGACTTTGAAAATCGGAGTGGTTTTCCGCCAAAAATCATCCACAGCTCTTCCCGGTTGTGCAGCATCGTCTGGCTTTGGATGAGGTACCACAGCAACTGGCCCCAGAGGTTAAAATCAGGCTCAGCCATAACAAGGCGGCCGAACGGACTCTCGTTCCTAAAAATCTCCCACTCGTGGTGGTTCAGACATTGTCTTATCAGCTCGCTGGCATCCGCGTATAACGAGCTCATTTTTACACTCAAACGGGGAACTTCGTCCACTGTGTCGAACTGCTTCTGCATCACAACCAATTTATGCGTAAAACACATTTTAGCTAAATTACGTGGTATGAAATAATTAAAACAGAAAACCCTTATGCATAGATGTGCAGGGGACCGCATCGCATATGCTGAGATTCAAGCACAAACGCGCATGAGACCCCTGCGCATCGGCGCGGTCCCAGCAAGGGTCCCTGTGTATAAGCGCGGGTCCCCTTCTTATAACGCGCGGGTCCCCCGAACTTGCGCACGCGCAGTGGCACAGCACCCGCCCGTTAAGGTAAGAGGACCCGACGTTTAAGCAGGGGAACCGTGCGTATAAGCGCGGGTCCCTTGCGTATAAGCGCGGGTCCCCTGGGCATAGCGCGCGGGTCGCCTGCTTATAACGCGCGGGTCCCCCGAACTTGCGCGCGCGTGACCCATGCATTAAATCTACATATTACGCTGCGTAAGCACAGGTCCTATGCTTGCAAGCACGGGTCCTATGCTTGCAAGCACGTGTCCTATGCTTGCAAGCGCGAGTCCTATGCTTGCAAGCACGAGTCCTATGCTTGCAAGCACAGGTTCTATGCTTGCAAGCGCGAGTCCTATGCTACTAAGCACGGGTCCTATGCTACCAAGCTCTGTCCTATGCTTGTAAGCACGGGTCCGCACCAAATTAGGGTTCGATGGATCGTTCCCAGATCCCCTCTCGCGTTAAATTGAAGAAGACGAAGAGTAGAACACATACCTCCACTCTTTGGGTGTTCGCGTTGAATGCCATTGTCGAATGAGTCGATTTGCAGAGAAGACGACGATTTGCAGTGCAGGGGCGGGAGAGCACACGCTTGCTTTTTTTACTGGAAGTGAAAGTGGAGACGATTTGCAGTGCAGGGGCGGGAGAGCACACGCTTGCTTTTTTTACTGGAAGTGAAAGTGGTTGCATTTTTTACTTTTACCCTACTCTTCTATAACGGGTCTGATGTTTCATATTCGCTACAGTGTAACATGTAAACCCTTTAATTAATTTTATCGTTAAGTGTTGTTGAGGTTGTTGATTGACATTAAATAAGGGTAAAATAGTCTTTAGAGCAGAGTTAGTAAGGGTACAAAGGTAAAGTCCGATTTTGGGTGCTATTTTTTAAAAGATGACCAGCTTAAGGGCTATTTACTTAAAAATCCATTTTGAAAAACAATCAATTCAGATTTCAAAACTAGTGAACTGTTCAAAGGATTTTAGTTGAATTTTATAAATGTTTTATTAGAACTTGTTATGGACAAGTGATCATGAATCAAGCTTGATCAAATTGGATGGGATTCAGTCAGAGTTTGATCTATTTTCTTTTAAGTGATGAAATCACATGATCAAGTTCATAAAGTGCTAAAGATCGAGTGAGTCGGTGAAGAAAATGCTATTGCCGGCTACAATCTATTAGTGAATTAAGCCTTCTGAAGAAATTGTTGATGTTAGTGAAGACTCTATAAGTAAGAATGCAGTTGAGGATACGATTTCTGACATCTTCTTAACGGCCAGTGATCGACCTGGGCTTCGAATATAAGTAACATGTTCACCACCTAAGTAGCATAGTTTGAGCATGTGTAACTTCGTGTAGAGAGATTATATCGAGAGGTAGAAACAAAGTCATAAGTTTGATAGCATACTATTTATTGTAAACACCCAAGAGTAAATAATAGTTCTGGCCCCGTGGATAACGGTTTACCGGTTGGTGATCGAATTCCTTCTAGTCGCCAAGGAGTATTTCCACTGCTTTCTTAGTAGGCTGTAGCTTTTTCATCATTCCTTATTCCCGAGGAAGGAGTTTTAAGAGCCAAACCACGTTAACTCAAGGTGCAATTCTGCTCATGTTCTGTGTTCATGGTCTGAATCAATATGATTCGATTATCACTCAAGGAACACACCTAACATAAATTTCCTAACAGAACTCTTGAATCACGCCCCCTGTACGACTGATCCTAACAAAGAAGTCTAATAGTTTATTCACCCCCTCTAAACACGTTAAGCGATCCTAACAAAGATTATTTTTCTAAATCGTTCTTTTTGTCTAACTATTATTACGTGATTGGATTTTTCTAGAGGTTTTAATAGGTAAACGAAACCTAGTTCAATCGTGACGATGTTCTGGTACGACTGATATATATGTGGCATCAATATGTTAACAGATTTTCAATATCAGTAGTCAGTTATTAATAATGTTTCTTTTCAATTTTTACACTCTAACGGATCGGATGATATTCCGTAAATTCGAAGTAAAGTATCTCAATCGGTAACGAATTTTCAACCATAATTTAGGCATACTAAACCACAAATAACCGCCAAAACTAGAAATACAATGACTCCAAGAAATTATGGGCTGATCAATTTAACGGTAACAACAAGCAAAAGTTTGAGGAAAAAAAAGTTCTATTGCTTTAGTGTCTCTTGTTTGTTATCCTCTTTAGGAAGAACAAACGCATCTTCAACATGGTGAGCCCAATACCAAGCCCGACAAGGCCAATCTTCCCAATTGTTTTCATTCTTCAGCTTATCTATCAGATCCTTCGGGAGCGAAACATGTTCAGTAGAAGAAGACGTGTTCAACTTATTATCAGTTAGATCCTTCTTTTCAACAGTTTCTTTCTTCGGCGATGACATGTTCTTAATCTTCCAAAATGATACAGATGAAAAAAACTAGACTGTTGTAATTGGAGTGTGTGTTTGTGTTTGTCGGTTTTAGGGTTCAATAGATACTTGAATATATAGAGACATAAAGGTGGAGTTTTGAATTGTGTGCGTGTGTGTGCGGGGCTGTAAGGGATGTACTTGCTCTTTTTTTTTTGTCTGTACTGTTAAAAGAAAATGAGCTCAACTCTTTCTCATAATTATTTCAGGTGCTCGCATTATGGGAAAGGTGGCCTCATTAATGATAATGGAAATGCCGTTACATTTGAAAAGTAAAAGAAAAATTGAAAGTCATCAGAACTATCATTATTTTTACGATACAATGAGCAGCAGATGAAGATATATATTGCTAATGCCCTAACTTGAATAATAATAATAACAAAATACGAACGTCATAACATGTAAGACGATGCAAAAAAGTGTATGTCGTCACGAACGTAAAGTTATTACAGAAACTCGCAATCTAATAAAAAAAGAGAACAAAGTCAAAAGTGTTGGAAACAAAATAAGAAATACAGGTTGACTCACTGAAAAGAGCCATGAGAAACCAATATTTCACTTATAGAGGTGAAAGTTTGGGCCTCAGCTCGTGGGCCAGCCCATTCCGCCCAAAAAAAATAATATGGGCCTGTATTTGGGTAGCCCAAAATCATATCAGGCCTATTGGCCCGACCCACCAGGCCCGGCGGGTTAGTGGACCGCGGGCCTAAAAACTCGATGGGTTTTGGACTAAATTAGCCGTTAGCAACTTAATATCTGGATTAAATTTCAATTTCTCAAAACCCCAAATTAGCATCATTATCGCCCTAAATTCCAATACACTGTAGTTCTCCATTCAATCGAAGGAGCTCAAGCTTCCACAAGTCAGGGCCGGTTTTTTTTTTTTTTTCGGTGGCCCTGGCCCCGGGCCCCTTATGTGGCCCTGAAAATAATTCAATTTTTTAATTTTTCTTAAACATTCATATGATATATTTAATATATATTTAAACGTCCTATCAAAGAAACACGTTGGCTGGTCCGAAAGATAATTACAGAGCATTTAAAGCAAAATATAGTAGTTTTTATGTCTGTTGTCTGTCAAACAAACGATTGAAAGATTTTCTATTAATAATATTTCTTTTATTCACATTATAGATTTTCTTTAACGTGGCCCTATGTTACCTAACAAAAGAAAAGCAGAGTGAAAACTTGGGCCCACAAAACAGGTCCAATGGCTGTGAAAACGTGGAAGAATACAGACCTTCGGTCCAGACAAATCACATGCATTATTGTAAAATTTTCTTTAACATGGCCCTTATGTGGCCCTATGTTAGCTAGGCCGGATTTCTGGCCCTGTGCTGCAGGCCTGCTTGCACGGGCCCAAATCTGGCCCTGCCACAAGTACAAACCATCAGTGACATACAGTGAGGGTCGCTTACTAGATATCATTGTAAGGGAGGCCGATTTTCGTTTGCAGTGAGGGTTTTCAATTTTTATCTACTTGTACCGTCTGTAGTTCGTAGGGCTTTTACTTTTCTTAGCTGCTCCCATTTGATAGAGGTGCCAATGACATTGTGGCGTTTTCATTTTTTTCGTTGCTATTAGGGCATTGCCGTACTTTGATATATGCAATGCAACTAGTTCCTCGTATTGGTCTGAGGTTATGATAATACCATGTTTAATTGATAATGAGAACTAACTGGCGAAAAGAACCAAGTCTTGACTTGGTATTTGTTTGTTTGTTCGTCACATTCAAGGGATATTCCTATAGCCGAATTAGTGAAGGTCAAAATAATCGGGCAATAAATAAGAAATTATTAATAATCAAATAATTCAAACTAATTATTTCTGTAGGCCAAAATAACCGGAATGAGCTTTCAATCATAATCCTTCTAAAAACCAACAACACCATTTATTGATTCCACTAATAAATTTCTCTCATACGCATGCCCGGTATTAGCAAGACTGAGCAAGAGGATGCCAATGATGTTGCGAAATGGACATCGTAAATATTGCAAATGACGTGAGTATAAATAGAAGACGGGAATTTACGTGGAAAACCTCCAAATAAATTAGAGGAAAAACACGGACAAGGAAGAAGAATTTACTATAGAAGAAAATATAGGAGTTACAACCTCTCAATATATAAAGGAGAAAACCCTCAATCTCTCTCTTTATAGTCGAAGAAAATACCCGACAAACTCTCTATTAAATTTCTCCTATCTCTCCCTAATTATTTTAATGTGGTATATCTATTTCGTTTGTAGCTTTGAGACCTATTTATAGGGGAAAAATCGCATGCGATACTAATCTTCAGAACTTCATTTGAATAGTAAGTTGACCACGTGTAAACCATTTGTTCTCCTTTGTTGAATTGTCAAAGCATTAATTTGTTGACAAATGATGCTGGTCTCGATCACTTTTTTATTTACTTTGTCCGTTATCCCATATTAGATAAAAAAAAAAAAAAAATAAGGCGAGTTCTTTCTCCTATACCCTTTAGATTATCACAGCACTATAATTAACTTGTATAAATTGTTAGCTCAACGAATTTTCTTTTGGTGAGTTAATGAAAGTTGTCATTAGAGAACGTGTTTTCCACATTGGATATATGGGCATCGGTTTGGGCGTAATGCAAGATGTGTGGTGGAAATTTCATGTCGATGGCTGATGAACTTCAGAAAACCCAAATATGGAAGTTGCACTCTTGATTTCAACAAGATTTTTCACGAGTCAACACAATTGCTTTGTGTTTTCGCGTGGATATGCTTTTATGGTGTAGCATTATAGCAGACGGTTTGAAGGATATTCATCGAAGGAATATAAGGTGACAATGTTGGGTTTAGGCCTTTTCTTACTACATTAGATGAGGAAAATACTAACGGAAATAGAAGTTGTACCTACAATATCCGTGTGAGTAATTGGAGTGATAAGGAATTGCGTAAATCATGGGATGGATCTACTCACACTAACAGCTCAATCGGTGTAGATATTTTAGCCAGATGACGGCTTTCAATGTGCAATAACTTCCGCTCAAGATTGCATGTAATCCCACCAACGAAGAGATTATTGACTAAATCGTCCACGGATTCTATGGGCAATCATCCGCAATCACGGAACATCTTTAGCTGACTTCGTGGAACCAATTTCCATAAAGCTCATTAAATATTCTCTTATGCTCTCTTTAAATATCAATACTGTAGTACCATTCTCAGTATCGAAAAACAATACATCACTTTATTCAAAAGCCTTGTTTCTATTTTTCGAGAGAATGACGAAAATAGTCATCTTTTTAATTATAAGTGCAAATCTAGTTAACTTTTAACAATTGTACAAAACTAGACAACTTTTCACTTATAATTATTATTATTTTTACTTTGACCACAAAACTATATCAAATAATTTTACTCTCTCATTACTACAAATAAGCAATGTTTTTATTAATAATTATATATTTCACCCCAATTAATTATTTCAATTAAAACATTTTAATTAAAATCAAGCTTCCCTAGGCCTTGCAACGTCTAAGCAATGGTTAGAATCTGTTGCATTATATAATAGGGCAAAAGCCTAAAATAGTCCCCGATGTTTACCCTGTGAACCAACTTAGTCCCCGATGTTTCGCGGGGAACAATTTAGTCCCGATGTTATCGAAAATGAACCAAATGGTCACACCGTCAGTCCGAGCGTCAATTTAGACGGCGATGCTATTTGCGACGGCATTAGCGACGGATATTCCATCGCTAAATGAAAAAGTTAAAAATGATAAATTAAGCATTAAATGAGGAAAAAAATTCAAAAAAAGGAAAAAAATTCAAAAAATAGTAAAAAAAAAGAGAATATTACTAATAATTAAATAAAAAATAAAATAAAAATAAAAATAAAATAGAAAACTAAAATTAAAATAAAAATTGATAAATTAAACATATGAGGAAAAAATCCAAAAAAAGGAAAGAAATTCATAAAATAGAGTAAAAGTCGAAAAAACAAGAGAATATTACTAATAAATTAAATACAAAAATAAATAATAATAAAAATAAAATAAAAAACAAAAATTAAAGTAAAATAGATAAATTGAACATTAAAAATGAGGGAAAAATCCAAAAAAAGGAAAACAATTCAAAAAATAGAGTAAAATAATTCAAAAAAAAAAGAGAATATTACAAATAAATGAAATAATAAAATTCGAGAAATGGAACGATTATGTCCTCATTAACTTGGCAGGGACGGCGCCTGCCGACCGCACGACGCGCCTCCGACGACCGGCTGCCACTGCCGTGTCAACCTATCGTCACTCCGCTCCGCCGCCAGCTAGCAGCCCCACCGTTCCCGCTGTCGTCTCCCACATTGTGTCTTCCGACCTTTGGGTCGGGAGCTCTCTCTCCCGGCGTCTGAGCCGGGAGCTTTTTCTCCCTTGTTGGAGTCCATTCTCCCTCCGTGGAGCCTTTTCTGATGAATGCAAGATTCTTAGTCGATGGCTCGGGCAAATTGAAGAGTATCGTAGATTAGGATTAACAGCCTTTTTTGTGATATGTTCTTTAGTTCTCGTGTTTTAGATAGTGAATCTTTGTTTTCTGTCGGCTTTTTCGCTTTTGTTGGGTGTTTGATACTCCGTGTGAGCCTTGTTTCTCTTCCAGGTTGATATTACTGGAGAGACCTCTTGGGCTATTTAGCCTATGTACTTTTGTTTATGATATTTAAGCTATCGTTTCCGTTAAAAAAAAAAAAAAAAACACTTGGCAGGGACGGTCTTCGTAAATCTTTAGAGGCATTTTTTATCCTTAATTTTGTTTTTCCTTTTTATTTAATTTTAAATAAATAATTATATTTTTATTATTTTTTTTAAAACTTAAATTTATATATATAATTTTTATTTTTATTTTTCTTTTACATTATTTTTATTATTAATTTTTTATAATTTATTAGTAAGATTCTCTTTTTTTATTGAATTTTTTATTCAATTTTTTGAATTTTTTCCTTTTTTGGATTTTTTTCCTCATTTTTATGTTTAATTTATCATCTTTATTTTAATTTTAGTTTTCTATTCTATTTTTATTATTATTTATTATTTTATTTAATTTATTAGTAATATTCTCTTGTTTTTTGACTTTGTTACTCTATTTTTTGAATTGTTTTCCTTTTTCTTTTAGATTTTTTTCCTTATTTTTAATGCTTAATTTATCATTTTTTTTTACTTTTTCATTAGTGAAGGAATACGCGTCGCTAATGCCGTCACAAATAGCATCACAGTCTTAATTGATGCTCGGACTGACAGAGTGACCAATTTGGTTCATTTTCTATAACATCGGGGACTAAATTGGTCCCCGCGAAACATCGGGGACTAAATTGATTCACAGGGTAAACATCGGGGACTATTTTAGGCTTTTGCCCTATAGATTATTATTTTAGTGTCATTATTTTTATTACTTATAAAAACGTAATGAAGATCGTAGGAATATGAACACATTTCAACATTCCTTTGAATTTATCATGGATGAGGGAGACAAAGGCGAAACCAGTCTATAGCTTCGAACAAACATCATCTTTTATCAGGATAGTTTCTTCATATTGTTCGATGTGACTATTTTATTTTATTTTATTTTTAGATCATCCTTTTTTTTGTGCGTCAATTCGGCTTTGTTCCTGAAAGTTCGGTTTCAATTTGCAGAAAATGTCAAATTAAGTTATTGTGACGCTATATTGGGGTGACAACTTAATCACAGTTGGCAATTATGATCAATCTCCAAAAAATAGTGGAATATTTTCACGCGATGTTTCGTTCAATACAATGTTGACTTAGTTGCAAGAAATTAGTGGATTGCATGATAGTTTATTGAAGTTATGTGTGCAATATATGGCAATAGATGATGCAAATCGTGTTATGTATGTTTTCTACGACATAGATAGTGATGACAAGGTTACTTACGTTTTTGATATGCAACGGAATGCACTGGAATAAACATGTATATTGAAGAAGTTTCTGTGACAGAGATTAAGGGTGCATTTTTTTCTAATGGTTTAAAAATTTTTCTAGCTTCTTTAATATTATTTTTTTTATATATTTTTATTGTATACCGTGGTCATTCTGACGTCTAGGTTGAGAATGAGCCAGTTGAAAGCGAACCACAAATTGAGTCACCTACAGATGCTACAACATCGAATACATCATGGAATCCGAGAAATTTATTTACGTCTTCCGTGCCTTCAATATTAGCTGATTCCACTGGCATTCCAAACAAGTTTGACAAGTCTAGCACAGAGAAGGGTTATTTGATACCAACTTCTGCTTTGATTATTATTATTAGGGAAGCTTGATTTTAATTAAAATGTTTTGAATTAAAATAATTAATTGGGGTGAAATATATAATTATTAATAAAAACATTGCTTATTTGTAGTAATAAGAGACTAGAATTATAATTTGAAATAGTTTTGTGGTCAAAGTAAAAATAATAGTAATTATTAGTGAAAAAGTTATCTACATTGTTAAAAAGTTAACTAGATTTGCACTTATAATTTAAAAAGATGACTATTTCTGCCATTCTCTCCTATTTTTTCTCTTGGTATCAGAGCGGTTACATTCTTGCACCTCCACCATGACCACATTATCAGTAAACGTCGGGCATTTCATCACCTTTAAACTCACTCAATCGAATTGCCCACTATGGAGAGAACATGCACTAGGCCTAGTCGAAAGCCAAGATTGGTAGGACACATGAAGATCCACCTCCAACAAAATTCGTAACACTAAATACAAGTTCCATAGAGGCTGAAAACACTACACAGAAACTGGTAGAAGAAAATATTGCTTGGAGAAAAGCCGATCATCTCCTTCGAGGATGGATTATCGGCACACTTTCTGAGGAAGCTCTAAGCCTTATCATTGGTTGGAACGGCACATGAAGTTTGGTCATAAAAAATACCTACGCCCAAGACTCATACGAACGAGAATTCACATTGCGTCAACGGTTGACGTATCTTCGCAAGGAAGATGACAAAACCATTGGAGACCATATCCGCATCTTTAAAGGTCTATAAGACAATCTAGCAGCCATTAGAAACTTGTTCCGGATAAAGAAAAAGTATTTTGTCTCCTCACAACTTTGAGACCTCAGTTCGAAACCTTCACTACTACGATGCTGAAACTCTCGCAACTATAGTCTCATGTAGCATTCTTGTTAGGATCGATAGATGCATTTAGGGGGGGAGGGGGTTGAATAAACGCTTGACACTTTTTTTTTGGTTTTATCCAGCTATTTAGTGTGGTGACTGGTATTCAATCAGTGACCGGTCAGTATTAGTGCGGAAAAGGAATATTGAACGATTGTAACCGATTTAAAGTGAGTTACGTGTATGTGTAAGACTGTTTTGTTTCTGGAAGTTCGGAGTTAAAATCTCCTACGTCTCCCCTTCTTCCTCACAAGGAAGGTTCACTAGACTTCAGTTATACAATACACAGTACAACCTACCCAGCCGCTCTCAGCTTGATCTAGTGAATCACCTAGGCAGTCGTATACAACAATCCACCTACTTCAACAGCTTTTTACAGTCCGTTGGAAATAAAGAACATAAACTAAGAACAGTTATGTCTTTAGACGTCACTCTTGATTTTCGCTCTTTCACAGTGTTTGAGGATCGTTGATAATCTCTTAGAACTTGTGTGATCGTGAAGTATATGTCTTCAACTAGTATTCCTTCTTTTATAGCTGAGGTTTGAATTTGAATCCGTTGTGAGATAAACTCATTACTCTGAGCAGTGCATTAATTGACTTTCCCAAAATGGGTCTGTCCGATTTATGCAGCAGTTTATCTTGTCATTTTCGCTTCATTCCTTATTTGCGTTAGTTGACCTCTGCTTCACTCTAGACTTGCAGCTTTGCATTAAATGTCTGAGACTTCCTTTTTGTCTTAGTAGGCTCTTGTCTCGAGTGTCCAGCCTGTATTAGGTCCGGTCCAACATACTTCAGTGTTCAGTTTGAGATCTTGTTCGTGACTGGTCTTTATAGTCGGTATGCAGTTGAACTCTTCGTACTTTGTTTGGACCGGTTACTTCAGCGCAATGCTTATTCCTTAGTGTAGACAGATGCGTTGATCCTCCGGTTTCATATCTTTAGTCAGTTATGTCAACACCAAAACTATTAATCCGAATGTTTAAATTCGTATTACTAGCAATTTCCCTCTTTTTGGTGATTGACAATAGTTTGATACAAACTACAACTACTCATAGCCCTTGCTCTTAAATATCCGTTCAATCTCCTTCAGCTTATCGTCGTCCTTGTAAGCATGTTCCTTTCGATCATGCAGTCTTGCGAGATCAGCCAGTTGGTCTTTTGTAAGATTACAGGCAAAGTTCCTTAGACTACTGCCATCATACTACACTTCTACTGGAATAGCAGACGTATGTGCCTTCATTGCTCCGTCCGGTATTAGTGCAGCTTCGATTGCAGCTCTTTTTGATCATCGACCTTGAGATATAGCTGTGAGACTTCTGGGACTCAGAGCTTGAGCTAGATTGCTGATGTTTTCTGCTGGCAGCACTGTCCCCCTTTTTGGCAATAACCAGAGCGGCAGTCGGGTCAACGCTGTTAGCTGAGCTTTGATAACCTCCAGGTCTGCACAAACGTCAGAACAAAGACCAGCCAGATCATTGGTGAGGGCATTGAACCGCTCGTTGGTATGCTGCCGGTCACTGTCGGCTTTCTTGCTGAGGACCGACATCGTTCTGTATGTCTGCTTTACTAGGGAGATCTCTTTTGCTCCACCCATGATCTCAACAGGCACAGAGGATATCTTGGGATGATCATCCGGTAGTTGGGACGGACTGAGATGCTGCCTGCTCAGAAACAGAGGTCTGAACTTGTTCCGATTGGGGAGCGGATAAGACTATGATCGACTCAGTGGTTACAGCACTAAGTGGTGTGCCCTGTCCAACTGCTTCGTTTGTATTTTGCATTGAGGGAGCGGTAGTTGCTGGGTTAGCCTGAACCTGCACCGGTTGGGGATCTGCAGGCAAATCAGAGGAAATAGTGGTTACCTCAGTGACTGAGATGCCGTGTGGTGGTGCAGATGTGAGTAGTAGTGGGAGTGACTGGAAGGCTGGAATCTGAATTGGGAGGCAGAGAGAAATTTGGAATCGGTTGGCGGAGAAATAGTGGTCCGCCAAAAGAAAGTGATGAAACTGGTGAAGGGAAACCCGGTTCAGATGTTGAGATGACGACTGGGGATGTTGTGAGATCATCAACGGCGGGAGCGGATGAGAAAGGCATTGGTGCGATGACCAAGGCTGTAGTTGTTGTAGATGAAATCGGTATGTTGACCGTAGTAGAGGTAGATGTAGTCGGTTCTGCTGAGGCAGTAGATGAAGAGGAAACGTCCGGTTGGAGCCTTTGGAGAACAGTGGCAGAATAGGCCTGCAGACTCTGCATCTCGACCTCCAGTCTTGTCAAAATTTGGAGTTCACGAGCTGCATCATGTCCTTCCGGTTGAAAATTCTGCCATCGCTGCTCGATGTAATGTTGCAGTTGATCCATATTGAGACGAAGACGGAACAACTCCTGGGCGCTCATCAATACTTTGATCGACTGTATCCCCAGTAATTTGATGAGTTTAATCTCAGTCTGACGAGTCCTTTTTAGGCGATCTGAGGAGATTGTGGAGCTCCAAACCTTTTTGTTGAGCGGTGTGTACTGGAGGTCGAGCCAGTCCTCATATGCCTGAAGATCAGCATCAATCTTCTCATCAATTTCCTCGCTGATGAGTTTCCAGGCGGTGTCCTCAATTGACTCAGGTTCGTCTGAAACAAGAATGGCATTGCCCTTCCTTGTGTCAGTCGGAAGTGTTTGGACTACTTCTCGTATCACCACGCCGCCTCATGGTGGAGCAGTCTGAGCCTCCAAACTAGTTGTCCCTGATACAGGAAGGACAGTGATGGTTGGTGCTGGCAGAGGAATTGACTGAGATGACTGTGTGGATGAGGGCGGTTCCTGTGTAATAGAGGCTGTCCACCAGTACTAACTGGTGTGTCTACGGACGTAGAAGTCCGAACCGTAGAGGAAGTCTTGGCCTTCTGCGTAGGTGCTTTGCTTCGTGGTTTCTTGAGAACCTCTCAAAGCGGTGCAGTATCGTCAGAGGAAGATGTCAGAATCAGTTTCTTCCCGGCAGGTTTTGATGAGATTAGGATCGGCGTCCGGTCTTGGAGTAGCCTTCTTCTTGGACGGTGTGGTGACGACCGATTTCGAGGATCGGTCGACTGTGAGTTTCTTGGATGGATGGGAAACGACTGGATCTGAAGATGCCGTTTGCTTGATCGGTTTCTTGGTAAGGGAGGCCGCGGCTATCATTTGTCGGATTAAATCGTTCGAGATGATGTGAGCAAAACCTATCAACTCAACCGATCCAACATCAGCAACCTTGCGCTTGAGAAGAAAAGAAAGTTGAGGGGCGAAGTTCTTGAACTGCCTTTCACGAACTGGCAGTATTCCTTTTAGCACCGAAAAGGTCACAGAAGACCAGTTAATCTTCATTCCGGTCAAGATGGCCACTATGGTCTGAACCTTATCACTCGTGAGCATATCAAAAGAACCTGCCTTGCCCAAAACTGATTTGGCCACTACATCATGGAGTAGTCTGTACTCTGGCTTCAGCACCGCTCGCTTCTTAGAGTCTTTAAACGAAGTCCCTATTAGGGACATCGTGGGTTTCAGTTGTTCTTTCACATCTTCTGGAACACTGATGGCGGTCTCTCCTGTAGTTGGTAGATTGAAGAGTTTGGCGAAGTACTCTTTCGTGATGTCGAACTGCAGACCGTTGATGAGACATTGAAGACGGTCTCCCACAATAAGCACAGTGTTGAAGAACTGGTGCAGAGCGTCTGGCTAGTACTCATAAGAGCAGTGAAGAAACCTCTAAAGGCCGGTTTCAATTAGGGCTTCGAAAATCTTGCGGAAACCGTCATGCTCAGTGTCTTTGCAGTTGTCGAAGTAAACCTGGAGCGCAGTTCTTGTGAGATCGTTGTGAACAAGAGCCATGTTCTTGAAAGTGTGATAGGGTTTGGACGAAGGATTTCTGAGAGATTTGGGAGAGAGAGGATTTTGCTTGTGAGTTGAATATAATGATGAAAAGTTCTCCAATTGATCACGAAAGCAAGTCTTTTGAGCGGGATAAAGCGTGTTTTTGCATTAAATGCAGCAGACGTCTTGTCACTTAGCCTTCCTCTCACATCGTGACTGCTGGGTAGTACAGAGCCTGTTGTCAGTTTTCCTGAAAAGGTACTATGACAGAATGTGTGCAATTGATGACGTGTATTAAATAAAAATGATTTCGATCAGTCATAGGTCAAGGAATGGGAAGTTTACCGGTATAGATATCGTTCGTTTAGAAGGAGTTACCGGTTTCATGATAAAAGAGAGTAATCAGTTTTAGAAAGGATAGAGTCCGGTTTTATGTAAACGAGAATAACCGGTTTCAGAAATGAAGGCAGGAGAGCTAGGTTGATGAAGTATTTGTGATGGAGGTTGGGTTTAGATGAAATCGACAAAAGTAGTGTGTAATGACCAATATGAAGAGAATGACTATTTTGTAAGGAGAAAAATTTAATACGATCATCAATTTGCACGGTTTGTTGTAGTGTCTAGCCAACCAGTTATATCAATTAATTTGATACAACAATGTTCCCCTGACTCTATGCTTAGGTTGTTTAGGATAAGTCTAATAAACCTAAAGCATTTCGAAAGAAAATGAACTTAGCTTCTGGTAGTGGCTTTGTCAGTATGTCAGCGACTTGCAGATCGGTTGAGATGTGTTCCAAGCGTACGTTCTTCTTCAGCACATGATCTCGTATGAAGTGATGTCTTATCTCAATGTGCTTCGTTCTGGAGTGAAAAACCGAATTCTATGTGATGATGATTGCGCTCGTATTGTCACAGAAGATGGGGTTTCGGTTTCCTTGATGCCATAATCTTCTAGTTGATGCTGGATCCATAGAATCGGTGAGCAGCAGCGTCTAGGCGCCAAGTATTCTGCTTCAGCTGTAGATGTGGCTATGGAGGTTTGTTTCTTGCTGAACCAAGAGATGAGCCGGTCACCAAGGAACTGACATGTCCCACTGGTGCTTCGTCGGCCGATCTTGCAACCGGCATAATCAGCATCAGTATTGCCATGTAATGACATAATTAAGTCTTTAGGATACCACAGTCCTACATTGATGGTCCCTTTGAGATATTTCAAGATCCGTTTTGCAGCTGTGAAGTGACTTTCCTTTGGATCAGACTGAAACCGGGCGCACAGACAGACCCTATACATGATGTCCGGTCTGCTGGCAGTGAGCTAGAGTAATGACCTGATTAATCCCCGGTATCTGGTAACTTCAACTGAAGTTCCCTTTTCATCCTTATCTAGTTTGATTGAGGAACTCATGGGTGTGGTTGCTTGTGAGCAGTTTTCCATACCGAATCTTTTGAGCAACTCCTTCGTGTATTTGGCTTGATTGATGAAGATGCCTTGCTCCAACTGCTTTATGTGAAGTCCCAGAAAGAAAGTAAGTTCACCCAACATGCTCATTCCAAACTGATCTTGTATCATTTTAGAAAACCGCTTGCATAGCTTGGCGTCAGTTGAACCGAAAATGATGTCATCTACATAGATCTGAACAATCAGTAGATGAGCTCCCTTCGTGAATCGGATAGTGTTTTGTCAACACTCCCAATGATGAAGCTGTGATCAGTCAAGAATTTTGATAGCGTTTCGTACCAAGCTCTTGGTGCTTGCTTCAACCCGTAGAGAGCCTTTTTCAACCGGTAGACGTGATCAGGGTGCTCATGGCTTTCAAAACCGAGTTGTTGAGCAACATACACTTCTTCAGAGATGGTACCTTTCAGAAATGCACTCTTAACATCCATTTTAGAATGCTTTAAAGTCCTTGTGAGGTGCGTATACTAAGAATATGCGGATAGCTTCAAGTCTCGCAACTGGTGCGAAAGTCTCGTCATAGTCAATTCCTTCTTCTTGCCGATAACCTTGGGCAACCAGTCTTGCCTTATTTCTCGTCACGAGCCCATCTTCATTGAGTTTATTCTTGAATACCCATTTTGTACCAATTACAGTTTAGGTAGGTCTGGGAACCAGAGTCCAAACTTGATTTCGCTCGAACTGGTTCAGTTCTTCTTGCATAGCTTCTATCCAGTTGTCATCCTTGAGAGCTTCATCGATTTTTGTTGGCTGTATCTGAGATATGAAGCCGTGACTGAATAGATTTGGATTTGTTTGTCTTCTTGTTTTCATAGGTGCGGTAGGATCTCCTATAATCAATTGCTGAGGATGATTCAGCTTTGTACGATTCCATTTGATGCGTTCCCCCTCAGTTGATTCCTCTGGTATGCTGGATCAACATTATCGGGTCCGTTTTCTGGGACAATTTCTTGGTTAACGTTACATGAGTTGGTTGGTTCCACAGCTATCTCAGTGTTATCAGCCTGAACACCGATTTCCTCCACAATGGGTATTTCAGTAAGTTCTAAGGCAGGTTGATCCCGTTCTTCATCACTCTCGTCTTCCAGATGAGACTTCTCCAGTTGATTGCTTAACGACTAATATTCTCGGGAGTTTGATCATTGGTCTCTGATTCTTCAAACAATACATGTGCTGATCCTTCGATAGATAGAGTTTTGGTGTTGAAAACTCGGTAGGCTTTGCTAACTGAGGAGTAACCAAGAAGGATCCCTTTTTCTGCCCGTCGAAGGCTGAGAGTTGATTTTTCTCATTGTTGTGGATGAAACACTTGCTCCCAAAGGTTTTGAAGTATCCTACTGAAGGAATATTTTCGGTCCAGACTTCGTATGGTGTTTTGCCCTGTTCTTACAGATCATTGACCGGTTCTGTGTGTAGCACGCAGTATTAATAGCTTCTGCGCAGAACTTATGAGAGATATCTGCGTCTGCTAACATTGTTCTGGCCGCTTCCTTGAGAGTTCTGTTTCTTCTTTCAGCAACTCCATTCTGCTGTGGTGTCCTGGCAGCAGATAACCCATGGCGTATACCATGGTTCTCAAGAAATTCGGTTAGCACAAGTTTCACAAATTCAGTACCCCGGTCACTAGAAATTCGGTTTATGTTCCCATTCTGTTCATTCTGCATCCTTTTGAGAAGTTTCATCAGGCTGACTCGGGTTTGGTCTTTAGACTTTAAAAATACCACCCAAGTGAACCTAGAAAAGTCATCTAAAACTACTAGAGTGTATTTAGCACCACCAAGACTGATCACCAGTATGGGTCCAAAGAGATCCATGTGGAGTAAGTCTAGACACCGGTTTGACTCTATATTCCCTTTACTTTTGAAAGTTGACCTAATCTGTTTACCTAACTGACATGCAGTACACTTTTTATCTTTTGAAAACTTTAGATTAGGCAGACCTCTAACTAGATTGTTTTTCCTAAGGGATGAAATGGTCTTAAAGTTTAAATGGTTGAGGCGTTTGTGCCATAGCCAACTTTTGGAGTTGTGAGCTATTAGACAGGTTTGTGTGGCTACTGACTGATCTCCCCACTGGACCCTGTAAGTACCACCGACTCTATAACCGGTTATCAGTATGCGTTCCGTTTTATCTTTGACAAAGCATTTATCTTTTTCGAAGGATATTAGAAAGTTATTTCTACATAGCTGACTGACACTTATTAAGTTATAATGAAGGTTTTGTACTAAATGTATATCATTAAGGGTAAGGTTCCTGTGAGTAATCACTCCCTTCCCTATTGTTTTACCTTTACCGTTGTCTCCAAAAGTGATGATTGGTCCGGTATGTGGCCTAAACTTCTTCAGCAGTCTTTCGTCTCCCGTCATGTGTTGACAGCATCCACTATCTAGATACCATACCTACCGGTGTAGCTTCTCGATGTACTCCTGAAAAATATATATATATGTATATTGGTACCCGGTCTTACTTGGGTCCGGAATATATTAGATTCTTGGGTACCCAGGTCTGAAAGACTTTGACAGTTCTTCCAGTACTTGGATAGATATTTAATATTTCTAGATCTAGTCATTCCTAGTCTTGGTGTCCTGTATTGCCTTACCCTGTTTTTATGCTCATAGTTATTCCCATGATTCCCCCTGTGTTCATTCCTATTAGGTATTAGTCTTGTTTGTGAGGGAACAGTTCTTGGCGGTCTCTCATTTGGTTGATATTCTCTCCTTATTCTGACTGGGGGATTTGATGTGTTGCCGGTATCGTTAGCCTGTGAGGAGCTAGCTGAGACAAACTTGATCCATCCAGTATTCGTCACGTACGATGAAGGTTCATCTGGTCCGGTGTCCTTAAACCCTAGCTCGGTCTTATCATTGCTATCCTTCAGGTTGCTCTGGATGCTTTCTGTTTTTTCTTGGACTGATTCCAGGTCTGTATAACGGTGTTTAACCTAGAGTTTTAGGACTTTAGCTGCACTATCTCCTTTCTAAGTTCCCTAACCATCTCAGTCAGAACCCCTTTTTGACTGAGGTCACTACCGGTGTGTTCAACCGGTGCGATTTTGCCCTTTTGCTTAATTCTAGCAGATAGCTTCTGATATTCATCAGCCATTTCTTGAAGAGCATGTAGTAGCTCTTCCTTTGTAAAGTCGTTAGGGGCAGATTCACATACCTCATTGTCGGTCATGTTAGCCATAAGACACTCATGGGTTTCTTGGTCACTGCTGGTGTCTGACTCATCACTGTCTGATTCTTCAGTGTCAGAGTCATCCCAGGTTCTTCCATTTTTGGCTACCAGTGCCTTTTGATACTTCTTGGACTTGGTACTGGCTTTGTCCTTTTCTTTGTTAGAGACTCGGCAGTCAATAGCGTAATGTCCTTTCCTGCCACATTTAAACAGGAAACATCAGTTCTTTCAGTCTTGTTTTTCGAAGAGTTCTTACCTTCCGAAGTACTGCTTCGGTTTTTCTTCATGAACTTTCAGAATCTCTTTACAAAGAGCGCCATGACTTCATCGGTCAGTTCCTCAGATGTTTTGAAGTTGAGGCTTCTGGGGCTACGAGTGCATTAACCGGTTGTTCTGTAACTGCTTCTTCCATCCTCGTTTGTAGCTCGAACTCATAGGCCTTGAGATCAGTAAATAGGTCATGAACCTGTATATTGCTGAGATCCTTCGATTCTCTCATGGCCATGGTCTTTACATCCCACTCACGAGGAAGTGCTTTCATTATTTTGATGGCCACATCTCGGTTTTCCAACGTCCTTCCAAGAGCAGTGAGATCGTTGATAATGTTCATGAACCGGCTCTCGAAATCGGTCATTGATTCTCCTGGTTTCATCTTTGCGCCATCATACTTTTGTATGGCACAATTTGTTTTCCCTTGTAAATTCATTCCCTTCATAGATTTGGCAAAGTTTTGTCCAGACCTCCTTTGTGGTTTCACACAGAATGTCTTTGGCCACGTTGTCTAGATTCATCAGTTTATTTTCGCCCTCTGTCCATTCACTTTTACCTTTTGAATTGTTTGTGGCTGTGTCCTATCTTGAGTGTGTAGTGGGTTGACCTTCGTCAGCTTTGGAGGTCCATCCAAGATGACGTCCCACATGTCCTCGTTCTGGGCCGCTAGATGAGTCATCATACGAACTTTCCATTCCATGAAGTTTTCTCGGGAGAACATCGGCAACTTGCTTGATGTATTCATCTTTATCGGTTGATGATTGAACAAACCCTCTCTGATACCACTTGTTAGGATCGATAGATGCGTTTAGAGGCGGTGAATAAACGCTTGACATTTTTTTTGGTTTTATCCAGCTATATAGTGTGGTCACTGGTATTCAATCAATGACCAGTCAGTATTAGTGCAGAAAAGGAATACTGAACGATTGTAACCGATTTAAAGTGAGTTACGTGTATGTGTAAGACTGTTTTGTTTCTGGAAGTTCGGAGTTAAAATCTCCTACGTCTCCCCTTCTTCCTCACAAGGAAGGTTCACTAGACTTCAGTTATACAATACACAGTACAACCTACCCAGCCGCTCTCAGCTTGATCTAGTGAATCACCTAGGCAGTCGTATACAACAATCTACCTACTTCAACAGCTTTTTACGTCCGTTGGAAATAAAGAACATAAACTAAGAACAGTTATGTCTTTAGACTTCACTCTTGATTTTCGCTCTTTCACAGTGTTTGAGGATCGTTGATAATCGCTTAGAACTTGTGTGATCGTGAAGTATCTGTCTTCAACTAGTATTCCTTCTTTTATAGCCGAGGTTTGAATTTGAATCCATTGTGAGATAAACTCATTACTCTGAGCAGTGCATTAATTGACTTTCCCAAATGGGTCTGTCCGGTTTATGCAGCAGTTTATCTTGTCACTTTCGTTTCATTCCTTATTTGTGTTAGTTGACCTCTGTTTCACTCTAGACTTGCAGCTTTGCATTAAATGTCTGAGACTTCCTTTTTGTCTTAGTAGGCTCTTGTCTCGAGTGTCCAGCCTGTATTAGGTCTGGTCCAACATACTTCAGTGTTCAGTTTGAGATCTTGTCCGTGACTGGTCTTCATAGTCGGTATGCGGTTGAACTCTTCGTACTTTGTTTGGACCGGTTAGTTCAGCGCAATGCTTATTCCTTAGTGTAGACGGATGCGTTTATCCTCCGGTTTCATATCTTTAGTCAGTTATATCAACACCAAAACTATTAATCCGAATGTTTAAATTCGTATTACTAGCAGCTCTATGGACTTCAACAAAATCAGTCCCCGAACACTTCTTCAAGAAAACACAACAACATGTTTACGTCTTCAGGTCGTGGATTTCAGGCACAACAATCTAAGAATTCAAATCAAGGCCCACTGAACACTTTTCCCTCTATTGGACAAGAACGACGACCTCCACCACCAGGAGAGCGACGAGTGGATCAAGCTGAGAGAGATCAATGTCGAAACGAAACATGCCAATATTGCGGGAAAGCAGGCCATATTGCAAAAAATTGTTGGTGGGTGCCTAAGTTCGACGCGAAGTCACAAACTTCCTGAAGCTCTTGTTGCTCTCACTCTAGATAATTCCATTACTGAGACCAAATGGACTTCATACATGAGCGCCTCAAATCATATGACAGGTAAAACATGTATGCTAACTAATATTCGCAAATATTCATGGCCTGACTCTATTATGATGGTTCTTTCATACCAATAACACGTATTGGTGACTCACTTATCAAACAAAAGAATACAACCTTACCACTTAATGATGTGCTTTTAGTCCCAAATTTAAGAAAAAAAATTTACTTTCTATAAGCTAACAAACATCTCAATTTCCTGTTAATTGTGAATTTTCTGATGTTGCTTGTTGTGTAAAGGATCGAAAAACAGGAACACCGGTAATAACAGGGAGACGGAAATTTATATGTCTTATCCAACACACCAGAAGTGCATTTTTCCAATCGATTTAAGTCTGGTACAGCAACTACTTGGCATCAACGTCTAGGACATCCACAATTTTCAGCTCTTCAGTTATTGAAAAATAAAGGTCTAATTAATGTCTTAGGCTCAATAAAGAATGAACACTTATGTGATAGCTATCAGCTAGGGAAATTTAGTAGATTACCCTTTTCACGTTCTGAACATTGTACTTGTGGTACTTTTGAAAAAAATTCATTGTCATTTGTGGGGGGCCAGCCCCCGTTTTATCCATTGAAAAGTTTTGTTTTTATGCATGTTTGGTTGACGATTTTTCAAAATATACTTGGCTAATTCCATTAAAACATAAATCTGATTTTTTACTGCACTACTATTTGAGCAATACGTTGATAGACAGTTCAACAAAAAAAATTAAAGTTTTTCATTTAGATGGTGGAGGTGAGTTCGTCAACTCGAAACTATCATCTCACTTTCTCTCAGGTATCATTCATCAAATCTCATGTCCATAAGCGCCAGAGCAAACAAGTTGAAAGACGACAGAATTATTCGTGAATTAGGAATGACAGATGTTTCAAGTAATACTCCTCTTTTTTTTTTTATGCGTAGAAGCTTTCACTACAGCAGTTTATCTCATTAACCGCTTGCCTTCATCTTCCATTACATTTGATACTCCATACTTTATGTTGCATGGGAATCATCCTGACTATTCATCACTTCGTGTTTTTGGATCTAATTGTTTCCTTATACTTGGGACACGCGGAATCACATATTTACTCCTAAGCGTGTTTTATGTGCTTTCGTCTGCTATAGTGAAAAATATAAAGGTTATAAATGCTTTCATCTTACGAGTAATTTTTTTAATTTCTCGTCACGTGGTTTTTGATGAAAATTCATTTCCCTTTAGGCGTGTTTCTATATCTCCAGCGCTCTCACATGTTTTTAATGTTTTTGACTCTTGGTTCATACTAATAATGATTCCAGCGCAAACTCTTCTTCATTGGCAAGTGAATCACCATGTTCAAGTTTCCTACCTTTGGCAGCCTCCCATGATCCTTCCCCTACGGCTGATGACTACTCCACATTCATTACAACACCATTTTCTCCAATAGGCTCTACTGATACATCGATCTCACCCGGATCATCATCTTCATCACACTCAGATTCGTCGAGTCCCACTCAACCAATGCCATCAAATTTTGCTCAACCCCAACAAGACCTAAACACTCATCCCATGACCACTCGGTCCAAAGGTGGGATCGTTAAACCAAATCCGAAGTACATGCTGACGGCCATCTCTGCCTCTGACATCCCACATGAACCCAAAACCATTAAATTGGCCATATCCCATCCTGGTTGGAAAGCCGCTATGGAAGACGAGCTAGCTGCTCTGCACACAAACAAGACATGGATATTAGTTCCTCGTACTTCAAAAATGCATGTTAAAGGTTCAAAATAGGTCTTCAAGACTAAGCTAAAACACTGATGGAACTGTTGATCGTCTCAAAGCCCCGACTTGTAGCCAAAGGATACCATCAGATTGACGGTATCGACTATAACGAGACGTTTTCTCCAGTCATTAAACCAGTACTTTACGTCATATCTTATCCATCGCGTTGGTAAAAAATTGAGGAATACGACAACTTGACGTAAAAAATGCATTCTGCATGGTAATATTTCTGAAGAGATATATATACAACAACTGCCAGATGCTAATTGGACAGGTTATCCTATGACAAGGCGATCCGTCATAGGCTACTGCACTTTCCTTGGCACCAACCTATTCATGGTGCGCCAAAAAGCAACACACGATCTCTCGTTCTAGAACCGAAGCTGAGTACCGTGCCATGGCGAACACGCAGCAGAAATAACTTGGCTCACTTATCTGAAGGATCTTCGAGTTCCACTCAACTCTCCTCCCATACTCTATTGTAACAGCTTAAGTGCTCTCTACATGACCATCAATCCGATGTTCCATGCTCGAAGTAAACATATAGAGTTGGACTACCATTTTGGGCGTGAACGCGTTGCGATATAGAGTTGGACAACCATTTTGTGCGTGAACGCGTTGCGCTTGGACTTCTCATCACCAAACATGTCTCCACTGATCAGCAACTTGCTGACATGTTCACTATACCCCTGTCAAAGGCTGCCTTTTCATTCATTCTACACCAAACTCTGCTTCGACCTCGACTCAGTTTGCAGGGGGATATTAACGGAAATAGAAGCTGTACTAACAATATCTGTGTGAGTAATTGGTGTGCTAAGGATTTGCGTAAATCATGGAGTGATAACGATGGATCTACTCACACTAATAGCCCATCGGTGGAGATATTTTGGGTGATGACATATTTCAATGTGCAATAACTTCCGCTCATGTTTGTAATCACACCAAAGAAGAGATTATTGACTAAATCGTCTACGGATTCCATGGGCAATCATCTGCAATCATGGAACATCTTTAGTTGATTTCGTGGAATCAATTTCATTAAAGCTCATTAAATATTCTCTTATGCTAGCTCTTTAAATATCAATATTGTAGTACCATTCTATGTATCGAAAAACAATACATCACTTTATAATATTTAATATTTTTTCTCTGAAAGAGGGGCATGGGTTTCTCTCCATTGTAAGAAAGGTATACCCTTTAGATTGTAGAAAGTCAATATGTGTTAACAGTTAACTCTAGGAAACCTTACTTTGAGTTAGACTTAAGGTTAGCGATTGTTGTTTTTCGGGTGTAGGTGAGAATAGAAATTTTTTTATTATAATTTTCACAATGTCGATTTTCTACGGCCTTGGTAGCTGAGATAGTTTTTCCTTCGTTTAAGAGTCAATTTTTCACGTTAAATCTTTATGTTGTTATTATGTGTTTTTTGAGGAAATTCTTTTTGGGAAATTTCGGATTGGCTTAAATTCATCACATCGTTGTTAGAAATACTAAACTAATCAGAAAAAAATATAAAGAAGAGAAAATGAACTGAATAATGAATCAACCTGAAAAGTCATCTTCACGGTTAAGAAGGGAGCGTTGGCAGGTGTAATAAGATTTTCGAGATATAAGGAAACTGGGTGCTCAAAAGGAAAAACAAGATGGGTAATTCTATTCACACCCCCTAGAATTCTATTTAGACCCCCTTATTTATTATCATTCTCTATTTATTACATCATTTATTTATTATCAAACTCAATTTATTGTAAAAATTGATTTCTTCAACTTTCATAATCATTACCATCAGCCTTCGATCCCATCTTTGTCCACTATTATATATCAACTATAAATATTTTATTTAATATTATAAATAAGAAATCCTTGAGCACATAAGAAATCTTCTAGCTGCCAAAAAAAAATTTGGATTTTTCTTCCTTAGTAAACGCCTTGAGCCGTGTGTGTATCTTGAGCTGCCTTGAGGATTTGTCCTTTCCTTATCCAATGATGCGTATCTTCAAGAACCACGTTGCATATTTGACTAAGCCAATAGAATTGAGTTAATCCTTATATTAATGGTATATGTTTTTCCTTAATTTCCTCAAGTTCTATTCATGTTCGAGTCTTTTCGTGTTTGTCTAATTTTCCTCCAATATATGCGATACAACAAATACAAACGTAAACATAGGATATTTAAGGGCACCTCGATAAATAACAACCGAAAACACGTTTTTACGTGGTATAAATATTAGGTAAAATTCTAACTTATCAGACATCAATTTTTGGTTCAACAAATCCACGGCTTTGCAAGAATTTTGGAGATCTCATGAAGAGTAAGTTCGAAATGAGCCACATGGGAGAGATGTAATTTTTCTTAGGACTTCAAGTCAGACAGCTCGATGATGGGATATTTATCAGTCATATATTAAGGACATCCTGAAAAAGGTTCCATCAAGAGCAGAGCAAGCCTCTCAGCACACCCATGTCAAGAAGTTGCATGTTGGATGCCGATCCCACAGGAAAATCGATCGACATCACTCTCTATCGCAGCATAATTGGATCTCTTCTCTACCTCACTTCTAGTCGGCCGGATATCATGTTTGCCACTTGTCTTTGTGCCCGCTTCCAAGCCGATCCCAAAGAATCTCACATGCTCGCGGTGAAGCGTGTTCTTCGCTTCCTTAAGGGCACGACTACCTTAGGACTATGGTATCCTAAAGGCACGAACTTCAAACTTATTGGCTACACTGACGCTGATTGTGCGGGTTGCCGAATGGACAGGAAAAGCACCTCCGGTGGCGCTCAATTTCTAGGCGAAAAGCTAGTCTGCTGGTCATCCAAAAAGCAAAATTGCGTCTCACCTTCAACGGCTGAAGCTGAATACGTCGCAGCCGCCAGCTGTTGCTCCCAGATGCTTTGGATGCGGACTCAGCTTCGCGATTATGGGTACAATTTGAATAATATACCCATATATAGTGATAGCCAAAGTGCCATCGCAATTACGTGCAATCCTGTTCACTATTAGATATCACTTTATCAAAGATCAGGTATAAAAAGGCACCATTGACATGTACTTTGTAAACACGGAATATCAACTAGCCGACATTTTCGCCAAGGCACTGGATGAAAAACGATTCCAATTCCTTGTCGAAAAATTAGGCATGTTGAATCTTCCGTGATATGTGCATTACCTGATCTTCCGTGCTATCACATGATCTATTCTATATGTTTTCCATGCTCATTGGTCTAATCTTGCGTGATAATAAAAAAATAAAATATATATATAAAATATATATAATACACATATACCTATAATATTGGGGAACGAAGAAATCTTTAGGATGCTCGATCTATGTCACAGTTAGATTTCCCTGGCATGCGACTGATTACTTGCTTAATTTTGTCAGTCTAAGTAGCATTATTGTGTCTAAAGCTCATTTAGTTGCTCCACTAGACACAAAGCCACTTTGCATAAGTAAGAATTCTGGCCTGTTATTTTTCCTTCCTATTGATTTATTCTTGAGTGAGTCACACATCAATTGCTTGTCTTAACCAGTGATTCTTGGCTTCATAGTCACCTTTCGTTAGATCCTTAGGAAAATGATTAGAGCACTTAGGAAATTCCTCAGTTGGCCTGATATAGAAGATTTCCATCCTTTAATATAGCCTTTAGTCATCCTTTTGAGCCTTCTCCGATATCCTTTTCTTCACTTGAAAATCCTTTGACCCTTCAACCGAGCAACTTATTCTTCGATGGGATATTCAATCGAGAAAAGGAGGGGGTGAAAATGAGACGACAAAGAAAAAGATGACAAAAGAAGGTGGAAAACGCACACGACGAATGCTCAACGCACAAAAACCAGTCCAAAAGAACTTGCCCCTCGACTATCACAATCTCATATCATGAGAAGGGGGCATGGACCTTGCTGTGAACTTCTCCATCGATAATCCCATACACTCGTCAAAATGGCTGGAAAGAGGAGCACCACGAAGTGAACTTCTCCAACGATAATTCGGTCTTATATCGAGACAACGAGAAGAGGAGCACGGCCTTGGGTTCGAATTCCACAACTGCGAACTACTTCAAATCGATAATCTCTGAAACCTCACTAGGGTTTAAGAGAAAAGGAGCGGGGTATCGGCCCGAGAACGAACAAGAAGATCTTCGCCTTAGATAAATCTCTCAGCCTCGTAGAGAAGCGGAGCTTCAGCTTGAGCGAGTGCAGACTGAATCAAAAAAAATTCGTTGAAGGATGAAAAAGATAAATAATAAGAAGAAAAACGGCAAAAAGGAGGAGAACGACGACGAAAAGGAAGAAGATCCTTAATCCACAATTCTGCAACTATCCGGTCTTATATCGAGACAACGAGAAGAGGAGTGATAAACGTAATTTCTTACGTTTATATTTGTTAATTTTAAGTCGTTTGCGTTCATTAATCAAGCCGTTTTGAATATCCTAGCACTTAAATGTGAGTTAATGACAATATTAATGTTTTTACGGCAGTTTTGCGGCAGTTTGGTATTTCTTACAGAACAGGGGGTAAACGATGTCCAATTGAGCTGAAATTTTAACCTATGATAGAAGACTCGTTGATATGGATTTTGACCAAAGGAATTTCCATTCTGAGTTTCAGATCAGAAGATATGAATTTTTGAACCACTGCTACTTTGTTGCACAAGAACCAGCCCATTTTGATCGGCCAAAGCCCAATACGAATCCAGCCCATTTAAAACCCAACCCACTCAAATCAAATTAATATTGCTAGGGCAGACAAGGATCGAACTTGACTTCAATTCTCCACATGGCTTGACTAAAGAAGGTACACACATACAACGTCGCACACAAAAAAAGGAGAAAAATGAGGAAGAATACAACGTCGCACGGCTCAAAGAAGAAAGTGAAGATCACAAGCCGTTCTTGAGCAGCCTAAGCAAGATTATGTTCCCCTTTATCATCTATAAATAAGGGCAGAAGGAGGGAGAACGAACACTTCACCATCAAGGATCGAACACTTTGAGCAAATATCTTCACCATCTTGGATCGACCTCTCCACTCACATTTCATCGAACTCTCTGACGATCAGCCAAGCACCTCTGATCCATCGACCCAAACACCAAGCTCTCACCTCAAGGAGGCACATCACCAACGACGTACACCATCAAAGCTGAAAAGGTTGGGGGAGGGCGATTGACGTGAACAGCCGACCACTACATTGAGCCTCAACCTCCTTCCGCTACGTGTGTGCGACGAAAGCGCGACAGGCTGCGAGAACTGTGAGCAGCGAAGGCGACACAACAACAGGCGTAGTAGGGCTGATGTACTTTGCTGTGAGGGGACGAGTGGTTGAGCTGTAAAGGTTGTGGGCGAGAGATCTGTACAACGGGAAGGCTACGGCTGTCGCTGGGCAGATTTGTGGAGAAGCAGTGAGTGTGGTGAGGTGGTGTGCGAAAACTGTGAGCAAAGAGCTACGAGAAAATAAACGAAGTGCACTATCCACTCGGCCACCACGTGTTCGACAAAAATCCTCAACGAAGGGAGGCCAAATATCAGGGAAGAAACTATGTCTTCGATATTTACATATTATCTTGTTTCCATTATGAATATGAGTAGCTAATTTTATGTGCTTGGGATGAGATGAACGCTAGGTAGAATTTATTGGACGTAAAATACTCGTGAACATTAAATGTTGGCTATTTATCATTTATGATATTATTTTTCAAATTAATATGTCTATGTGTTGATTTGAATATCACTTCGATATGTCTATGTGTTGATGTGATTTCGTGCTAATATCGTTTTAGGGCGACAGCTAGAAAAACGATTAGGCCTTTCATAAAATGATAGGAATTCGATTATAGGGCGACAGCAAATAATTGATCCTCGCTGTAGGTAAATTAATATTTATTCTCACAACCATTTAGGGCGACAGCAAATTCGGACGTGAGTAGGAATTACCGCGACTTAGTCATTATTTTTGTGGTAAAGGTAATTTACGTCCTCGTTAATGATACCTAGCGGGATTCACAATCCCGAGCACTCCCGTTTTATATAAAAAGAAAAAAAGAAAGTATTTTTAATATTTAAGTTCAAGCTAGTTGGAATCTTTATAAATCAAAATATAACTAAAAAAATATATTTAAACATTTAAGTTGTGTTTAAAGCTTGTGGTTTTATTAGGTTTTATTGGTGAATTTAATTCATAATTTAAAATACAAAATATTTATTTAGGCTAAATATCAAACGATAGGTTATTACTAGTAATTAATTTATTCCTCGTGTTCGATACTCGGATATTCACTATAGCTATATTACAAACGATAGGTACACTGCCTATCGCGCGTGGTTTAGTTATAATATATTCGTTTTAATTATTACTTGACGTACTCGCACGAACCTTTATTTAAACATACACGCACGCGATCAAGTTTTTGGCGCCGTTGCCGGGGAGTAGATTGATATTAGGAACACCCTAGTTCGGTAATTTAGCTATTTTATTTTACATTTTCTCAGTTTTTCGTTAATTGCGTTATTTACATCATTATTAGTATCGTTACCTTTCCGACGTATTTGTCTAGTTCTTCGCTAAATTTTGCTTTCACTCATTGAAGGTACTGTTTGACAGTGGATGACCCGAAGCCACCCATCAGGTCCCATTGTTGAAGGAGATCCAGATTTCGAGCGAAAGTTACGAAGGCAGCTCAGATACAATTAAGAAGGTACAGCTAGTAATTATCAGGAAGCGTTGGTTAGTTATTTAGAGGACAACTCTCAGGAGTCAGCAGACAATTCTCGAACAGAGACGTCCAAAGACAATCGAGAGATAGAAGTCGAGATGGCAGACCGAAGAGTACCGACCCATCAAGACCAAGAAGAGAAACAATCTTTACAAGATCTGCTTAAGAACACCTCCCTCAGCGGTACAGAATCGGCGATTGTTATTCCTCCGATCGCCACGATTTTGAGCTGAAGCATGCTTGGCTTCATATGATCTTTCAGACGGCTCAGTTTGAGGGGAATCCTGATGATGATCCGTACTCCCACCTGAAGGCCTTTCTGACAGTAACAGACACCATCAAAATCAATGGGGTCCCGAGCGATGCTATCAAGCTGATGTTGTTCCCATTCTCACTCAAATACAGGGCGAAGGATTGGTTGGAGATGCTACCACCCAGATCAATCACTACGTGGGAAGAGCTGCGAGCAGCATTCATCGGCCATTACTTCCCCCTGTCAAAGGTGTTAAGGTTAAAGACAGATTCTCCCTTTTTCACCAGAAGGATTCAGAGAATCTTTACGAAGTATGGGAGAGGTACAAGTCCCTATTGAAGAAGTGCCCACAACACGGGATGTCGAAGGCCGCCATGATCAATCGATTTCACGAGGGCCTCAATGATCAAACGTTTCATATGTTAGACGGAGCCGCAGGAGGAGGGCTCGTGAAGCTCAATGCCACAGGAGCCTAGAATTTAATCGAAGACTACTCGAGGAACAGCTTCATAAGAGGCAATACGAGGATAAAGACTCCAGGAGTGTTTGGGGTGAGCGAGGAGACCGTTACAAACGCCAAGTTCGAGGCATTGCAACAACAGATTGCAGCCACCAATTCCCAGCTTCAGACGGTGATCAACACATTACTTCCAAAGGCGGGGCAAACACAGCCTGTACATGCCGTGATGACAACCCCGTCACCTCAGAAGCCGTACACACCACAGTGCGAGATTTGTGGCGCAGCTCATGAGACCTCAAGGTGCCAATTAGGGCAGTCATTAGAGCAGGTGGACTATATGAGGAATTACCAAGGCCGGCGGAGTTTTCAACCTCGAGCGCATCCAAATCTGGCGTATGGGAACCAAAACCACCATGGGCAAGAGCCACCAGGATTCCAACCTAGACCAACTGGTTTTCAAGGAGGAATATCACGTCCGTTTCAGAACGCGTCTGCAGAGTCGGGATCCGATGATATGAGGGAGATGAAGGATATGATGAAGATGCTCCTCACAAATTTCAGCAACACTACTCAAGCCCACGAGACTCGAATGAATAAAATGGAGGAGTACATAGAAGTGCGCGCCCAGAACACCGACGCATCTATCAAGAAATTGGAGCAACAAGTGGGCCAGATGGCGAAGCAATTGGCTGAGCAAACTCATGGATCACTTCCAAGTTACACCGAGCCAAACCCTAAGGAATATTGCAAAGCAGTGACTCTGAGGAACGGAAGAGAGTTGCAAGAGGTACCTCCCAAAAAGAAGTCGACTGAGAAGGCCAGTTTTGAGGGCAACGACGAGCCAGTAGTGGAGGTAAACAAGGGCGATGATGTTGAGAGGGCCGAAGCTGAGAAGGAGAACGCCGAAGCTGAAAAGGAAAAAGCCGAGCCCCAAAAAGAAAAGGCAAAGGAGATTGAGCGACCACCGGTGAAGCCGTACCAGCCGAAGATCCCCTACCCAGCTCGGCTGAAGAAAGATAGAGACGAGGCGCAATTCGTTAAATTTATGAACATGTGTAAAGAATTACATATTAACTTACCGTTTGTTGAGGCTATTACGCAGATGCCCAGCTTCGCCAAGTTCTTGAAGGACCTATTGACAAAGAGGAGGAAGCTCGAACATGTTTCCACGGTATGTCTACGAGGAGAATGCTCGACGATACTTCAGAATAAGATGCCGAAGAAGCTCAAAGACCCAGGGAGTTTTACGATTCCCTGTCTTATAGGAGACTTAGTTGTTGAACGTGCTTTAGCTGATCTAGGAGCTAGCATAAATTTAATGCCATATTCCATTTTTAAGCGCTTAGGGTTAGGTGAACCACGACCCACTAGGATGAGCCTTCAATTAGCTGATAGATCGCTAAAATACCCTAGAGGCGTTATTGAGGATGTCCTAGTTAAGGTAGGTAAATTCGCGATTCCTGCCGATTTTGTTATCTTAGATATGGAGGAGGACGATAACGTCCCATTGATCCTAGGTAGACCATTCTTAGCTACAGGCGAAACTATGATAGATGTTAGGAATGGGACGTTGACTCTGACAGTAGATGGCGAGAAAGTTACGTTCAATATGGCTGAATCAATGAAGAAAAGTAATGAGCATGATGATAAATGTTATTACTTAGATGCCTTTGAGCACGATTTTCTCTTTTCTGTGCAAGGTCTATCACAGGTGTTAAGCGAAGAGGACACCAGAATACTTATGGCAATCGATGAGTGTGGGGAGGAAGTTGACGAGCCCATCATAGCTATCGACGAGAGTAGCGAAGAAGACAAGGAAAAGAGCTCGGTCGAGGAGCCACCGGTCCTAGAGTTGAAGCCGCTGCCCGACCACCTCGAGTATGAATTCCTTGGCAGCAACGGAGGGCTACCGGTCATCATCTCATCGAGCCTCGACGACGGACAAAAGGACCAGCTCTTGGATGTGGTGAAAGCACATAAGAAGGCGATAGCGTGGAAGATATCCGACATCAGAGGAATTAGTCCAAGCTATTGTACGCACAAGATTCTTATGGAGGACGAGTTCAAGCCGGTCGCCCAACGTCAACGGCGACTTAATCCCAACATGAAGGACGTCGTGAAGAAGGAGGTGATTAAGCTACTAGACGCGGGGATGATCTACCCTATCTCAGATAGCGCTTGGGTAAGTCCTGTCCAAGTGGTCCCGAAGAAGGGAGGAATGACGGTCGTCACTAACGATAAGAATGAATTGATTCCAACAAGGACCGTTACTGGGTGGCGTGTGTGCATCGACTACAGAAAATTAAACGACACCACGAGAAAGGACCATTTCCCCTTACCATTTATTGACCAAATGCTAGAAAAATTATCTGGTCACTCATTTTATTGCTTCCTTGATGGTTTATCAGGATACTTGCAGATCCCTGTTGCACCTGAGGACCAGGAGAAGACCACATTCACATGCCCCTTCGGCATATTTGCGTATCGAAGGATGCCATTCGGTCTATGCAACGCTCCAGCCACCTTCCAGCGATGTATGATGGCAATATTCGACGAGTTGGTAGGTGAGGTAATGGAGGTGTTTATGGATGATTTTTCTGTATTTGGGTCGTCGTTTGATGTGTGCTTTGCTAATCTGAAGCTCGTACTCGCACGCTGCGAAGAAACGAACTTGGCACTTAATTGGGAAAAGTGCCATTTCATGGTTCAAGTGAGTATAGTTCTGGGCCATAAGATTTCCTCTAAAGGAATCGAAGTGGACCGAGCTAAAATAGAGACAATAGAAAAATTACCCATCCCCTCGAACGTGAGATCAATTAGGAGTTTTCTAGGACATGCTGGCTTCTATCGTAGGTTCATTAAGGATTTTTCTAAAATTGCTCGACCCATGTCTAGATTACTTGAGAAAGATGATCCGTTTGATTTTAACAATGAATGCTTGCATGCCTTTAATTTGCTTAAGGAGCGACTGATCGCAGCACCTATTATGGTTGCCCCTGATTGGGGGTTACCTTTTGAATTAATGTGCGATGCTAGTGACTACGCAGTGGGGGCTGTATTAGGGCAGCGGAAGGATAAGCAGTTTCGACCAATCTATTATGCGAGTAAGACGTTGGATGCAGCTCAAGCCAACTACACCACTACCGAGAAGGAACTCCTGGCTGTCGTGTTCGCCTTCGACAAATTCAGGTCATATCTTATTTTAACGAAAGTTATTGTTTTTACTGACCATTCTGCACTTAAGTATTTACTAGCAAAGCCAGATGCAAAGCCTCGACTCATTAGATGGATTCTACTCCTTCAAGAGTTCGACATCGAGATTCGGGACAAGAAAGGTGCAGAGAACGTTGTTGCGGACCATCTCTCTCGACTAGAGGAGCATGAAATACAAGATACCGACAGAAGGGCAATCGTTGATACGTTCTCGGACGAGCATTTATACGCCATACGAACAGTAAGCGAAGGAATCCCTTGGTTACAGATTTAGCTAACTATCTTGTTGCGAGGATTTTACCTAAAGAGTACACGAGCCAGCAAAAGAATAAATTCTTTTCTGATTTGAAGTACTACTTTTGGGAAGATCCTTATCTTTTCAGGAGATGCGCAGACCAAGTAATCCGAAGGTGCGTTGCATTTCCCGAAACAATGACAATTATTGAGCATTGCCATGGCGGACCAACCGGAGGGCATTATGCAGCTAATCGAACCGCCCAAAAGGTACTTGAATGTGGCTTCTATTGGCCAACGATTTTTAAGGACGCTAATATGTACGTCAACACATGTGACCAATGTCAACGAGCAGGTAATTGTTTGGGGTATAGACTTTATGGGTCCATTTCCAAGTTCGTACAACAACAAATATATAATTGTGGCTGTTGACTATGTATCCAAGTGGGCGGAAGCGCAAGCTTTACCCACGAACGATGCTAGAGTTGTTGTTAGATTTCTACGAGCATTGTTTTCACGGTTCGGTTCACCTAAATGCATTATTAGTGATAGGGGTACTCATTTTTGCAACACCCAATTCGCACGTACATTAGAAAGATATGGTGTTAAGCTTAGCATTTCTACTCCTTATCACCCACAATCAAGTGGTCAAGTAGAAGTAGTGAACCGTGAGTTGAAGCGCATTCTAGAGAAAACCATAGATGGGAATCGTCGAGAATGGGCGAATAAGCTTAACGATGCACTTTGGGCCTATAGGACTGCATATAAGACACCAATAGGCACTACCCCATATCGACTAGTTTACGGAAAGGCATGTCACCTTCCTGTCGAACTAGAACATAAAGCCTACTGGGCGATAAAGTCTTTAAACCTCGATTTGGTGCAAACCGGTGAAAAACGTAAGCTCCAGATCAATGAGGTTGATGAATGGCGTTTGTCGGCATACGACAATGCAAAAATGTATAAGGAACGCTCAAAGGCGTATCACGATAAGAAGATCAAGCAACATAGAGAATTTCAAGAGGGGGATCAAGTCCTCCTTTTCAATTCTCGACTAAGACTTTTTCCTGGAAAGCTACGATCTCGTTGGTCTGGACCTTTTACAGTTACTCGTGTTTTTCCCTATGGTACTGTCGAAATTTCAAATGTTGAGCAGGGAAATTTCAAGGTTAATGGCCATCGACTGAACCATTATTACGGAGGAGGAGCAGACACAGGCACAAAGGAGGTCATGTACCTCGATTTCAAGCTTTCGTAGAACGAAAAAAGGGTATGTCCGGCTCACGACGTTAAAGAAGCGCTTCTTGGGAGGCAACCCAGGTATTTTTATTTATGTTTTAGGCATTATTTAAATATATATATATATATCTTAATAATCTCAAACTATATATTAAATTAAACAAAAATAATAATAATAGCAACATTAAAATTTTAAACAATAGTCAATTTATTTCAAAAATTGAGGATGGTTACAACGCAGAGTCTAGAGACGAGACAAGAACGATAGTTTTACTTCATAAAAGATGGTTACAATACCATTACAACGTGTGAACGTCCAACACAAAAGCAAATTAAAACTGCGAATAACACAAATGATAAAACAATAGTTTATTTTGCTTCATAAGGGCGGTTACACACAGTGCACCTTGTGATAACCCAACACACGAAAGCAAGTAAAACTCCAAACAGACCCAACAGAAGAACAAGGTAGAGTGATAGAATATCTAAATTATGACGAATCCTTGCATATTCTTCACTCTCATTCTCACGGCCTTGCTGCTGTCCCCAATTCATAGTGGCTAGCTAAACCCATAATTTCGAAAATAAGATTGTTGAAGACGTGGGATTTATGGTAGAAGATGCTATTGTGTTGTTCTACCAATGTCTATTTATAGGCATGAATGGCACAAAAATATCATTATCATACCCGACAAATCCATTAAATGATACAGACGAATTTTTGACTTGCGAATTTCACGCCGCGTGAGAAAGTGATATTTCTTTTGTCGATTATCATATTTTTCCTCGAGCGAACCGTTCTCGAAAAAACTCGTCGATTACGTGTTAATCTTAGTGAAAAAAATATAGATATAATAATAATAAGAAAAATAAAACAAAAAAAAAAAGAAAATAAATAAAAAGAAAAATTAATAATAATAATAATAATAATAATAATAATAATGGTTCCGTTGCTGGGCTAGTTGCATCACGTTTATATTTTTGCACTTGCTATAGATATATATTAATAATAAAACTTGGGGACTGGTGATGTTTTGCGATGAGTATCAATGTTGTCCCATTTTCCTTTAAGATGCCTATACTATAAATTTTCTATGAATTGTTGTTACGCCCTATTTTCTTTAAGTCTATTTTGTCAGTCAAATGTCACAAGGAACGCCATCTACGAATAATGCAATGCGTAGTCTCATCCAGGCCAGCCAGAATCATGCCAAACGCTTCTGCAACTAAGGGAATTCCAAACCTCAAGTGTGGGGAGGGCCGTTTGCAAAGCATGAACATCGAACTATTCAGGGAAGTTCGTCTATTTATTTGTTTTCCTCTTCCTTGTGTTCCAATGTTTGTTACGTTGAGGGCAACGTAAATCTTAAGTGTGGGGAGGGAAATTTCTGCGATATTGATAATACGAACATATTTATATGTGCATGCTGTGATTTAAAGAGACAAAAATAATAATAAGCATAAATTTTTCTCGAGATTAAAAAAAAAAAGATATATAATATATATATATATATATATATATATGGCATAAATATTTTTCGAAAATCATGGCTCTTATCTACTAAAGGATGATTTCATGTAGAAATTTTGTGAGTGATTAGGATACATGTGCGTAGTCGATTTCTTTCTTGCATGATGAACTTAGCGATACATGAAAGATTCGTACACATAACCTGACTTTTGTGAGATTTTGAGCCTACGAGCTTTTTGCTCATTTCTTTGGTTGTGTGAAACATGCCTAAATTTACTTCTCTCTAGAACTTGCTCGTGTATTACGTGCTGAAACTGCTTAACGTGAAAATGTGTGGAAATGCGGAATGCATTAGGAATTAGTCCATAGCCAAAGTTTCTGACCGCGCCTGATCACCGTAGTTAGCCACTTTGAGCCTGAGCCTTTTATTTTCGAAACCCGATATTCATAGCTACCAACCTAAATAAGCCTTCAGAATTAAACCCCATCAGAGCGATAGTGTAAGTGAAGGATGAATGACGGAGTCAAGGTGCACAATTTAGTCAAATGTCTGACAAACACCGAAGTTAAGCATTGAAAAAAAAAAAGAAGAGCTGAAAAAAAAAGAAGAAGAAGAAGAAAAAAAAATGAGAAATAGCTAAGAACCTTTCCTACGATAATCTTTCACTCTCTAGAGCACATTTTAATACCCTTAGTAGAGATGTCGAAAGAAGAAAGGCTTGGTAAAAAAAATATATATGTTTGGGTGGAAATCGGATGATCGACTTATTGGCGCATTCGTGACAAAGGCATGATTCCAGCACGACTCTAGCTCACATCCTTTTGTGTGTATCCCTTGAATATTTTGGATATTTAGCCTGCTAATACCCGGTAAAGTCATTCCGATTCACGCTTTATTACTTTGGGTAGTAGATTTACGAATCACTTGCAAGCTTATGGTAGAGATTAGATTAGTGCATGAACAGAGAGATTTCACTGAAATTTTAAGCCTATACACTGTGTGATTTGAGTGAATCCTGTGAGGTACGAATCTGGATTGATATTGCTAAGGAATTTGTGTAGTTAGACGTCAGCTTCAAATGTGTTTTCCGACATTACTTGCATGATTTCATTAGATGATTCATTCTTGAAAGATAAGTTGCAGGATTTAAATGTTAATTTTATGCCTTATTATTTTTCTTTGCTTGAGGACAAGCAAACGCTTAAGTGTGGGGAGATTTGATAAACGTAATTTCTTACGTTTATATTTGTTAATTTTAAGTCGTTTGCATTCATTAATCAAGCCGTTTTGAATATCCTAGCACTTAAATGTGAGTTAATGACAATATTAACGTTTTTACGGCAGTTTTGCAGCAGTTTGGTATTTCTTACAGAACAGGGGGTAAACGATGTCCAATTCAGCTGAAATGTTAACAGATAATAGAAGACTCGTTGATATTGATTTTGACCAAAGGAATTTCCATTCTGAGTTGTAGATCAGAAGATATGAATTTTTGAACCACTGCTACTTTGTTGCGCAAGAACCAGCCCATTTTGATCGGCCAAAGCCCAATACGAATCCAGCCGATTTAAAACCCAACCCACTCAAATCAAATTAACATTGCTAGGGCAGACAAGGATCGAACTTGACTTCAATTCTCCACATGGCTTGACTAAAGAAGGTACAGACATACAACGTCGCACACAAAAAAAAGGAGAAAAATGAGGAAGAATACAACGTCGCACGGCTCAAGGAAGAAAGTGAAGATCACAAGCCGTTCTTGAGCAGCCTAAGCAAGATTATGTTCCCCTTTATCATATATGAAGATATAAATGTGCCTAAGAGGGGGGGGGGGGTGAATTAGGCTTATAAAATTTTATGCTTCTTTTACAAAACCTTAGTGTGGTGACTTAGATATGCCAAATAATAATGGGACGAGTATGCCTGTTATATCCTAGTACCGTCGGATGTGTTTCGGGTCTGTCTCACAGTGATAACGAAATAACTGAAAAGTAAATGCGAGACAGGATTTTTATAGAGGTTATATCTCCAACTGGGGTTTACTCTTCTCCTTGGGATTTGCTTCCCAAGAGTTTAACCAATCACTATAATGCACCGTAGCTGGATACAAAACTGATTGGTTAGCCCAATACACAACCGAAACAAGTCGAACACTAGACACTACTAGGTTACCACACGCCGAGTTTCGTTCCTCGGAATCTCCTTGATCCCGACAGACACAGCTCGCTACCGAAGGGCCCCCGGACTTGTCCTTCCCTTCACGTGTGCGTAAACGTCGACCTTGCCTCCTTGGTATTGCTCACGTCCGAAGACAACACGTCCGAAGACAGAATATATGGCAGGGGATGATGGAATATCGGATAAATCACTCGCTCAGTGATGGATACGCAAGTTAACGCTCAGTAAGGCAGAAAGCTATCGCAAGTGAATGGCTCAGGAATCTCTTAGTATCTCTCTGCTCAAAAATCTCTCGTAGGCTTAAATTCGCAAATTCTTTTTTCTTCGAAAATCTAAAGTGCAGCTCATATATAATCCTTTCTAATAGCACTTCACATGGAAAGTCATATCAAACAATAATCACCAAATCAAGCATAGTTTCCATGTAGCTTTCGAGTCAATCATACCATATAAATCATGCTTCTAATAAATCATCACAACGGTCATATAGCACATTAAAGCATGATTATATTCCATATAAAAGCTCAATTTCGTTCTCAAGCATATTCAACCACTTCGCATATATTTTCCATATCGGAACTTTCCATAAGTGATTCCCTGCTATCAGTTCCTAGTAACGAGTCAATCCAGATTTACTTTCCAAGTATGGCACACACGATAGCAAGGCATCAGCACGTTTTCCATGTACAGCTCATAGCATTTAATTAATATATTTACCATGTTAGCACACAAGTCAGATCAGATCTTACTTAAATCGATTTATTACATCATGGCACAACTTTCCTTTTTCAGAGATATCACCCGTTATACCACATACCATATAGGAGCACTTTATCCATAAGGTCAATCAAATCAAATCTTTCCTTAATATAATAATCCAATCAGCACAAGGAAAGATATTAATTCAATATTGCACATTAAATACAGTGGAAAACATGCAAGAATCGCATAAGTGATTTTTGTCCAGGAATAAACAAGTATCAACGGATATATCACTTTCCATATATAAACAGCATATTTTCCTTTTATAACTCAGTAGGATATCTCATGCATTATTTCCATATATAGCACAGAATGATATATCCTATCTCATGGACTGTCTATAACATGCGATCACCTAGTTCCATCAAATCATCACAAAATCACACGCAATTCAAATATTCAACACTTTAACAATTTTCATCTCATTAGCAATGCATGGTTGAACATTATCATGAACTTAGACATTTTATTTGTCCCAAATCGAATTGCTTATTTTATAGATCTGATGTCATTACAATTACATCGTTCATCAAAACTCTCTAACATATATGGACCAAAAAGGTCAACATTCTCCCCCTTTTTGATGATGACATGTAATTGATGCAGCACGGAAGCAAGTAAGCAAATTCGATTACGCAAGTCCTAGCGCTTATGTAAGTGTTCCATAATCACAAAGCAGAGCATACGATATTTCCTAATCACATGTGATACCCATTTGCTCCCCCTACCTATGTGCAGTTATCTCTATGACATGCATAAGATATATCATGATCAATTCCCCTGTCTAAGTGCGGATATATCCTATCTATTTCTATGTTATATCTTGAGTACAAAATTTTGAAATTTACCCGTGAGTGTGCTCCCCCTGCCTAAGTGCGCATTTTCCAAGCATGGTTCAAGCAATCATGTAATCATCGCAGCAGGCACTTAGCACAGTCAATTCGCACATTCAAGTATCAGTTTATAAGATCAGCATATGGTATATCCATAGATCAGAGCAAAGATGTTAGACATAGAAGATATATCATAAAAGCAGCAAAATATTATATTAGGGTTCAACGAACTTCCCTACATACCAAAAACACTTAGACTTAGACGCAAAACGCCTAAAACTTACCTTACGCAAAACGCCTAAAACTTACCTTACTACTCCCCCTTCATTATCAAAAAGGTGGGAGGAATACTTAGGAACTACACGATACTGGCAGAGCGGAATAACCTAGGGGCAACTAGGAGCAGAATGGAACTAGAGGGCAGCCTACTGGCTAGAAGATGTTTCAGAATCGGCGGGCTTAGGAAGGGTCTTCTTGACGAGCTTTGAGAGCTTGGATGGTTTCAGTGATAGCTCGGTATACTGCTCTTTGAGCTTGCGGAAGCGCTTTTGATTATCAGCCTTGATATCGGAGATATCGCGGCGCAGCACTGAGATTCCTGCCTTCCCTACGCTCAGCTCATCCTCGTAGTCATCGTCCTCGTCGCTTTGGACCTTCGCTTTCCCTTTCGCAGCCGACCGTTTCTGGGCGCTATCCACTGATCTGTTCTTCTTGGCCTTGAACCAGCCCTGACCTTTAGTGTGATGAATCCCCATGCGCTTCAGAGTCACAAGATCCACAATGTGGATGGCCGTATCTTCCCATGCCGGCGGCATCTGGATTTTTTCACACTCAAGGAAGTGCGTGAGCAACATCCCGTAAGGCAATGCCTTGTCCGTGCTCTCAACAGCCTGGATCATGTGCTTCAGGATCACATACCCGAGGTTGAACTTGCGATTCTGGGATATCATGTACACGGCAAAAGTGCTCATGAAATTCATAGTGGCAGAGTGGCCGCCACTTCCGATTTTGGCACTCCACAAGGTCATGTTCAGCAGCTTATGAAGGAAGAAGAAATCTATGGGAAGTTGGTTGAGAGCTTCTCCGTCTGAAAAGCGGGGCTTAGTTCGGGTATTCCAGAGTTTCCGAAGGACATCACTGGACTCAAAGCCATCAGGATGGCACCAGTCGTTCATGTCGTAGTGGCAGAAGGGTTCATCAGGAACTCCAAGCATCTCGTTGATCTTCTTCATGGTCCAGTGGATTCTGCCTCCCAGCACATAGGAGCGGACATTGATGTGTCCCTCATACTCATCGTAGTCAAAGTTTGCGTAGAAGAGCTTGACAGCTTCTGGGTAGTAGGGCTTGTTGATACTCAAGAATTTCTCCCATCCGTAGTCTTTCAGCCAAGTGATAACAGGTCCAGCAGGCAACTTGTCGAATGCGACGCCTCGACCACGAGCGATATCACAGTTGCTGAAGCTTTTGTAGACGGTTCGGTTACTTTCTTCTAGGAACAGGGCTTCAACTGGGATTTCAGTTGGGTTGGACAGATCAATGGAAGGGATATCAGAGGTTTTAGAGCTTTGTTTTGGAGACGGCGAGGCCCTATCAAGTGGGGAAGGAGATTTCTGGGTTTCCTTTGGCGTTGGGCTTCTGGAGCGGGATTTCTGGGTTTCGTCATGAATTTCTTCAGCATTTTCTTGACTCGAAACAGATTTTTCAGGCTCGGGTGATCTCACAGGGGTTGTTTTCTTGCCTTTCTTCTTCTTCTTCTTCTTGGGAATCTTAGAGGGAGATGGTCCATTCTCAACTGATTTGTCCTTTGAGCGAGTTTTTCGGACAGGGGTGGTTGATGGTGAAACTGGCATGGATGAGTCTGGAGCGGCATCGGATAAGTCTTCGTCTGATGTAGGTTCCTTTCGCTTACGGCTGGATGATTTGGGAAGAGCAGTTTTGGATCCGGAAGTTCTAGCCATTGATGAGGGTTTGAAGGTTGAGAGAAGTTTGAAGAAGATGATTGAATGATGAAGGTTGAGGAACAGTTTGGATCTTTTGAAGGAATAAGGTCGGTTTATTTTTGGAAGAGATAAGGATGGATTTCGAAATTTGAAATTTGAAATTTGAAATTAGAGTGAGAGAGGAGAAACTGTCAGAGATGTCGGACTGATTTGACGGGATCTCATAATTAAGGAAGGGATGTGACTGGACTGAATAGGAATATATTTTAAATAAATGAGTTCCCTAAAATAACTGAACGGCTTAAAAGATATCTACGAGTTCCTTCCTAAAATAACCTGATCACATTTAAGGGCAGATCCAGAAGATCGGATATTCTTAAAACAAACTAGATGGCTGAAGGAATGTCCAGGAAGAGATAACTACGAATTTCTTCCTAAAATACGAGAATCATACTTAAGGAAAAGATCTATAAGATCCACGGAAATATTCTAAGGGCTGAATTAATACCTTTAGATAGGATAACTATGAATTTCTATCTAAAGTAGAGTAACCTAGAGTAAATGATGGAATTAGGCAGATTTACTAACCTTATTTAGCTCGATAATTCCCAATCGATCACTAATGTCGCAGAATCTTGCCTCAATCAGGGGTTTCGTGAAGATATCAGCAAGCTGATCATTTGTTCCTACGAATTCCACACTGATATTCCCCTTCTGAACATGGTCTCGTATGAAATGATGTTTAACCTCAATATGCTTAGTACGAGAGTGATGCACGGGATTCTTAGTGATACTAATAGCGCTATCACACATAATAGGAATCTTGTCATAACCTAACCCAAAATCACTAAGGGTTTGTTTCATCCAAAGAACTTGTTGACAACAGTTTCCTAAGGCCATATATTCAGCTTCGATTGTGGAGAGGGCGACAACATTTTGCTTTCTACTATACCAAGTTACTAGGGAATTTCTAAGTAATTGGCAAGTTCCACTAGTACTTTTCCTATCTTCCCTACAGCCGGCATAGTCGGCATCGGAATATCCCATTAATGGGAATTCATCCATATGAGAGTACCATAGACCAAAATTTACAGTACCCTTGATATATCTAAGTATACGCTTAAATGCTGTTAGGTGAGATTCCCTAGGGTCAGACTGATATCTCGAGCACATACCAACAACAAACATAATATCAGGGCGACTAGCAGTCAAGTAAAGAAGGCTTCCGATCATACCTCGATATTCCGTTTGATCAACTGGTGTACCTGATTCGTCACTGTCTATTTTGGTGGTCTGATGCATGGGAGTGGAAATCGCTTTGGAATCGTTCATCCCGAATTTTATCAGTAGTTCCTTGCTGTACTTCGTCTGGGATACGAAAGTTCCATCGTCAAGTTGCTTTATTTGCAACCCAAGGAAGTAGTTCAGCTCACCCATTAAACTTATCTCAAATTCCTTCTGCATAGACTTAGAGAATTCCTCGCAAAGAAGGATATTAGTACTACCAAATATGATATCATCAACGTATATTTGGACCAGTATCATGTGATCACGTTCATATTTAATAAACAGCGTGTTATCAATAGTTCCGGTCGTAAATCCTATGTCAATCAAGAACTTACTTAGCCTTTCATACCATGCCCTAGGTGCTTGCTTTAAACCATATAATGCTTTATTCAACTTGAAAACATGGTTTGGAAAATCTTCCCTAGCAAAGCCCGGTGGTTGTTCTACATAAACCTCTTCATTTATAAAGCCATTTAAGAATGCACTTTGTACGTCCATTTGAAAAAGTTTAAAACGTTTAAAGCATGCATATGCAAGTAAGACACGTATAGACTCTAATCTAGCTACCGGAGCAAAAGTTTCATCGAAATCAATACCTTCCTCCTGGGAATAACCTTTTGCAACTAACCTCGCTTTGTTCCTTGTGATAATACCATGTTCGTCGAGTTTGTTGCGGAAGACCCATTTGGTTCCTATGATGGATTTTTCATCCGGTCTCTCTACGAGTGTCCACACTTGGCTCTTTTCGAACTGAGCCAACTCATCTTCCATGGCAGAGACCCAGGATATATCATCCAAGGCTTCATGGACTATTTTTGGTTCCATTATTGAAAGTAGTACATCATGAGATTCCTCTGTATCCTGATTTCGTACAGTTGCTCGAGTTTTGATTCCAGATCTGATATTTCCTATCACTTGATCTGTTGGATGACTGGAAGCATGTTTCCATTTCTAGGTTGTAGCTCATCAGCTTCTCGTTCCAGTGTCTACATTTTTGTCTTCTGGAATATCGTCCTTACCGTCTTCAGTATCCTGTAATTCTGCACAGGGCAAATCTATACCTTCCTCATCAGTAGCATCTGCGTTAGGTATCTCATCAAAAGTAACATGTATGGACTCCTGAACAGTCAGCTTCCTTTTATTATAAACACGATATGCCTTAGAGTGAAGACTGTAACCAAGGAATATCCCTTCATCAACTTTAGAGTCAAATTTTCCTCTCTTATCTCTATCGTTCAAGATAAATCACTTGCATCCAAACACACGAAAGTAACTTATATTTGGAGTTCTACCATACCAGATTTCATAAGAGGTCTTCTTTAATATCGGCCTAAGGAAGACACGGTTAGACACATAACAAGCTGTACTAACAGCTTCCGTCCAGAGCTGTTTAGGAATATCATACTCATGTAACATAGATCTAGCCATTTCCTGTAATACCCTATTTTTACGTTCAACTACGCCATTCTGTTAAGCAGTTATAGGGGCAGAGAAGTTATGACTATATCCGTACTGATCACAGAATGATGCAAATGACTTACTATCAAATTCCAGTCCGTTATCACTGCGTATCCTACATAAGTTTGTTTCTTTTTCATTTTCAAGTCTCTTAACTAGCGATGCAAAGTTATCTAGTGCCTCATTCTTATGTGCAAGAAATATCACCCAAGTATACCTGGAATAATCATCAACGATAACAAATGCATATCTTTTACCTCGCAGAGACATCGTCTGGACAGGACCAAAAAGGTCGAGATGCAGTAATTCTAGAGGTCTGGATGTGGATATCACATTCTTTGCCTTGAACGATGTCTTGGTCTGCTTGCCCATTTGGCATTCCTTGCATGTTTTGTCCTTGACAAATTTTATGTCAGGAACACCTCGCACCAGTGCATTGCTTGTGATGTGAGACAGTAATTCCATGTTGGCATTTCCTAAGCGTCTATGCCATAACCAGGTGTTATCCTGTCATATGGTGGGAACAACCACTGTCGAGGTACCACTTGTTCTTTTTGCTGGATTTTCTTCTTTGTACCTGCATGAATCATTTCTTTTCTGAGGTGCCCAACTTCGATTGGGTCCTAAAAGGTTAGTGGTAAAATAACTCCTGTTAACACATGATATATTATCTGTCACAGACTGTGATCTCATAAACACAGGCGTGCCAGTGTTAGAACTTTGATTCTTAGGAATCTGCTTTGGTCTCCAGACATATCTAGTTTTATCAGCTTTCTTCAAGAAACAGTGGTTAGCATAATGACTGTGACGGCCGCATGAAAAACATTTAGGCTTTCTAATATCTGGTGAAGGTGCAGCATGCTTAGGTGTTGTGGAATATCCTATCCCTGTATTTCCAACATGTCTAGGAAGATCGAGTATCATGTTGAGATTACGTTGTCCTACAAAAAGTCTAACATTTGTGTTTTCTTCTAAGAAATCCTTAAGGACGGACATGTCTCTAGATATATTTTCTTGCTTCCTAAGCTTTTCACAATTACACAAGACTTTCTCTTCTGATGTGGACTGCGTAAAACGATTTCTTGATAACGGCAGTTGGATTGATTACTCCTTCCCTCGTATCTACCCTGGCGTGGGTCTATCGCTCCTTCTCAGTTTCCTCCGTCGGACCTGGCGCTCAAAAACTCAAAAAACACGTCAGAAGGGGGCCGGGGTTGGCCGGCGTATCCCCTCCGATGACTAAGTCAGAAAATGGGTGAGAGATAGGTGTGTTGGCTCGTATATCAGTTTTTCCGCAGTTATGTGCGTACGTGGAAAGTGAATTAACCATTCTCCACCCCGGCCCGTCCTTTTCGCGGACCTCCTACTGAGAACGTGGTTTTCCCCCACGATCCCATGTTCTTCCTTCCCCTTCCTACTCGCGTTTCGTCTGCTCGGGCGAAGCTGCATCGGTCGGACATCCTCTCCTGATCATCTCCATCCCCCTCGATTTATCCCTTACTTCCCCGATCGGCTCCCCTCATCACCCGAAGAGCTCTAGCCTCGCGTATCCCCACATCTGTTCCTCACCTCCTCGATCAGCTCGCTCCCGTCGCCCGAGGAGATCTAGCCTCGCGTATCCCCACATATGTTCCTCACCTCCTCGATCAGCTCGCTCCCGTAAAAAGGTTCATGCCATGTCCCGTCCATTGCTCTTTTCCTCTTGGGGCACGATAATTCCTCTCCCCTCTTTATCCGGCATGACTACCCCGACCCAACAGCTTCTGATCGGGCTATTTCTATAGGTCCTCTTGGAGCCTCTTCTCCCGGGCTGCCTCCTATTCCTTTCGCGCTTCGCCGCTCGCGGGAGTTCTTTGACAGTTAACATTATTTTACCGTTGGCTATTAAACCCGAGGGTAACAATAGTCCCCCCCTAAAATAGTCTAAAAAGAGTGTAACGAGTATTTGGACGTTTAGCCATCGGTAAAATAATCACTCGAAGGACCTTTTGATCTTTCTCGGGAACCTTCTCGGGTGCTCCGATGCCCTTTCTCCCCGTCCCTTGGTATCTTCCTATTACGCCACGTCGTGTTTTCCTTTGGGCGGGAAAGTTGCCGCCCCATCAGATCATCATCGGATCCGTTTTGACACGTGGCTCTCTTGGGGAGGTTCAACGTCCCTTCACTCACTTCTTTCTTTTTCTTTCTTCTTTCTTCCCTCTTTCTTATTTTTCGTGCCATTTCCCCCTCCTCTTTAGGGTTTTCAATCTTCCTTCTCCTCATTTCGTCTTTCTCCCTTCTCTCACTTGACAGAAAACCTCCGGCGTACCAACCTCTCCTCTCCCAATCGGCGTCCTTCCTGCCCTCGCTAATCGTCTTCTCCGCCGCCGTTACTTGTAAGTCACTCTCTCTTCCTTTCCCTATTCGTCTGTTACCCTCGGGTTTAATAGCCAACGGTAAAATAACGTTAACTGTCAAAGAACTCCCGCGAGCGGCGAAGCGCAAAAGGAATAGGAGGCAGCCCGGGAGAAGAGGCTCCAAGAGGACCTATAGAAATAGCCCGATCAGAAGCTGTTAGGTCGGGGTAGTCATGCCGGATAAAGAGGGGAGAGGAATTATCGTGCCCCAAGAGGAAAAGAGCAATGGACGGGACAGGGCATGAACCTTTTTACGGGAGCGAGCTGATCGAGGAGGTGAGGAACAGATGTGGGGATACGCGAGGCTAGATCTCCTCGGGCGACGGGAGCGAGCTGATCGAGGAGGTGAGGAACAGATGTAGGGATACGCGAGGCTAGTGCTCTTCGGGTGATGAGGGGAGCCGATCGGGGAAGTAAGGGATAAACCGAGGGGGATGGAGATGATCAGGAGAGGATGTCCGACCGATGCAGCTTCGCCCGAGCAGACGAAACGCGAGTAGGAAGGGGAAGGAAGAACATGGGATCGTGGGGGAAAACCACGTTCTCAGTAGGAGGTCCGCGAAAAGGACGGGCCGGGGTGGAGAATGGTTAATTCACTTTCCACGTACGCACATAACTGCGGAAAAACTAATATACGAGCCAACACACCTATCTCTCACCCATTTTCTGACTTAATCATCGGAGGCGATACGCCGGCACCAACCCCGGCCCCCTTCTGACGTGGTTTTTGAGTTTTGAGCGCCAGGTCCGACGGAGGAAACTGAGAAGGAGCGATAGACCCACGCCAGGGTAGATACGAGGGAAGGAGTAATCAATCCAACTGCCGTTATCAAGAAGTCATTTTACGCAGTCCACATCAATTGGCGCCGTCTGTGGGAACGATATCTCATTAACAACATGGTGGACATCGCGAACGACGTTCAGCCACCGCCGAGAGAAGAAGTGAGGGAAACCGAATGGACGGAGGAAAATCAGGAGGAGACGCGCAATGATGGTGAAGCTGAGTTGAGGAGCTTGAGAGAGGAGGTAGAAATGCTAAGGGCTGAACGAACGCGTAGAACTCGCGTGCAGTCGCCGCCACGATCAGAGACGGAGGAAGAAGATGCGGAACGATTGCGTCGTGAGGAAGAACACGCTCGGGCCAAAGAGCAGGATAAGGAGGCGGAGGAGAAGACGCTGAGGACGGAGATCAACATCCTCCGGGCCGAGAAGAAGAAAGCCCTGGAGGAAAGGCAGACCAGGGAGTGGGAGCGGATGAAAGAGGAGATCCAGAGGTTGAAGGAGCTGGCTAATCCGTAGATGCCTCTCCCGATTCAGCGAGGTTCCCCCTTTGCGGAGGAGGTTCTTAGCGTTCCTCTGCCGAACAATTTCAGGTTATCGGACATGAATCGTTACGACGGATCGGGACCCCCCGAGGATCACCTGGCCAGCTTCGACGGAAATGCTGCGTTATACCAATTAGGAGACGCCATCAAATGCCGAGTGTTCGCCACCACCTTCGCGAAGGGAGCCCAACAGTGGTTCACCATGCTGCCCGCGGGGGAGATTCATAGCTTTGAGGACTTCACCCGGGCCTTTCTGAGGCAATTTTCGAGCAGCCGCAGGAGACCTTTCTCAGCCGTAAACTTGCTGAACATGAAACAAGGAGATCAGGAGAGCCTACGAGACTACCTAAAGCGTTCAATCGGACTATGATGGAAGTCCCGACTGCAACTCTAGACCTGTTGATCGGAGCTTTCCACAATGGGTTAAAAGAAGGAGACCTCTACCGGTCATTGGTGAAAAAGTACCCGACCACGGTGGAAGACCTGATAGTCAGGGTGGAAAAGTATGTAAGGGTGGAAGAGGCGCATCACTTCAAAAAAGGGGATAAGAAGAGAGCGATCGGGACAGTGGAGGTTGCACGAGAGCTAGCCCATCCACATGAATCAAAGGAAGAAAATTTCCGAGGTGAAATTCAAGGGAGATCCCGACCAAACAATATTCAGTGGAGGATGAGTAAGGCTCGGGCATTGGAAATTTGTGAGGAAAGATACTTCATTAAAAGGCCGGCCAGGAGTAAAGAAGGACCCAGAAATCCCGTTTCGAAATCATATTGTGAGTTTCATCGGGAGTACGGCCACACGACGGAGGCCTGCTTCCACCTTAACGACGAACTCGAAAGAATTATCGCGGCCAACCCTGAGGCCCGAGCCGAGTTGGTGATGGGTGGAGAAGCGAACGCCCCGCGAAAGTACTTTAGAAGGGAATATGAGCAGAGACCGTGGAAGAATCAAGCATATGATAGACCGCGAGGCAGGTTTCATGTTTCTCCCGAGCGGAGGCTATCCGACCACCGGCCGGGGGGTAGAGCCAATCCAGAACGAAGAAATGATCGACGGACCCCGGAACGCCCCCGAGAGCCCGCCGAGGCGCCTTTACCCCCGCGCAGGATCAATATGATATCAGGAGGACCCGCAATCGGGGATTCAAACAGAGCCAGAAAAGCAGAAGTAAGGAAGCTCGAAAGTCTGGGAGTGACCTCAGTACAAAGGCGATCGGGACCCACCATTTCCTTTGGGCCCGAGGACTTTCATGGTGGAGACGACGCGCATGAAGACGCCCTGGTAATTCGAGCCGAAATAGCAAATCATGATGTAGGCCGAGTCTTTGTCGACAATGGGAGCTCGGTGAACATCATCTTCAAAGAGACCATAGATCAGATGGAATTGGGAGAGTATCGGATGGACCCTGTGGAAACGGCGTTATTCGGGTTCACAGGTCATGCTATCGAAGCAGTAGGACTAATCCAGCTACCCTTGACCCTAGGATCGGGGGAATTAAAGAAGACCCGAATTGCCCCTTTCCTGGTCGTTGACATGTCTTATTCTTATAACGTAATACTGGGGCGTCCAGCGCTCAGTTCTTTTGCTGCAATCGCCTCGGCTCTACATCAGAAAATAAAGTTCCCAGTCGGAGGCCGAGTTGGAGAGGTACTCGGCGATCGAAAGATAGCGCGTAAATGCTATGTAGAAGAGGTGAGGATCGAATTAAAATCATTGAAAAGTCGTCGCGAGAGCCATCCCGTAAGCCGAGGAGCCCTCTACACCATACACGCCCTCCCGGAGGAGGAAACTGGGGGTGAAGTAGAGGAGGTCATGATCAGGTCTCCATCAGGTATGGTCAAGATTGCTCGGGATTTGCCTCCCGAGCTAAAGGCCGACCTCATCAAGCAGCTAAAAAAGAACGAAGATGTGTTTGCCTGGTCGGCGAACGAACTCACCGTGATACCAAGAAGTATAATGGAGCATCGACTGAATATCTCTCCCGCGGTCAGACCAGTTTTCCAAAAGAAGAGACACCTCGGAGCTCAGAAGGACGTGATAGTCAAGGAACAGGTGGCAGACCTCTTGAAAGCAGGGTACATTCGGGAAATACAGTTCCCGACCTGGCTGTGAAACGTGGTGTTGGTTCCCAAGTCAGCGGGAAAATGGCGCATGTGTGTCGACTTTCGAGATCTGAACAAAGCATACCCAAAAGACTGTTACCCATTGCCGCGCATCGACCAACTGGTGGATTCCACGGCCGGGCATGAACTCTTATGCTTCCTGGACGCTTTCCAGGGCTATCACCAGATCGGGTTGGCCGAAGAAGATCAACCTAAAGTCAGTTTCATCACTTCGGAGGGAACCTTCTGTTACGTGGTCATGCCGTTCGGGCTGAAGAACGCAGGAGCCACCTACCAGAGATTAATGGATCGGGTTTTTGCGGCTCAGATCGGTAGAAATGTGGAAGTTTACGTGGATGACATCCTAATCAAGTCCAAGACAGAAAGTAGCTTCTGAGGGGATCTCCGCGAAACTTTTGCTACGGCCCGAAGGTATGGCCTGAAGTTAAACCCTGCTAAGTGTACATTCGGGGTCCGCTCGGGAAAATTCCTGGGGTATATGGTCACCCGGTATGGTATCGAAGCCAATCCAGATAAGGTGAAGGCAATCTCCGACATGGTTTCCCTGAAGAATCTCAACGAGGTCCAGAGGCTGATAGGGAGGGTCACAGCCTTGTCCCGGTTTATTTCCAGGTCTGCCGAAAGGAGTATGCCGTTCTTCAAAGTTTTGAGGAAAGTCAAGGATTTCGAATGGACGCCTGAGTGCGAAAAGGCTTTCCAAGAATTGAAGGAATACTTGAAGGGGTTACCAATATTGAATAAACCAAGGCTTGGGGAAGAACTCATCGTCTACCTCTCAGCCACGCCTCGAGCGGTCAGCTCTGTGATGGTCCGGGAAGAGGAAAAGGTGCAGAAGTCAGTCTACTTTGTCAGTCACCTTTTGAAAGGCGGGGAAGTTCGATACACTTCTCAGGAGAAATTATTATTGGCCTTGGTAGTCACAGCCAGAAGCTTAAGACCTTACTTCTTATCGCACACGATTGTGGTTATGACCAATAGCCCATTAGGGACCATTGTGACCCGTCCGGACATCTCGGGAAGATCGATCAAATGGGTAACCGAGTTAGGGGAATACGTCATTCAGTTTCGGCCCCGAGTTGCCATCAAAGCTCAGGCCCTGGCCGATTTCATCGTCGAGATGGCGGAGGAAGAACCAACCGAGATGTGGAGGATCTATGTGGATGGTTCATCTTGTCAATACGGTAACGGTGTCGGGCTAGTGATCATTTCACCCTGGGGCGAAGAAACTAGCTTGGGGATAAGGCTGGACTTCCGAGCCTCCAACAACGAAGTCGAATATGAAGCTCTCTTGCTCGGGATGAGGACGGCGATAAGAATGGGCGTGACCCGAGTGACCCTATATTCGGATTCACAGCTGGTAGTTCAACAAACTGGAGGAAATTTCGCTATCAAGGAGGACAGATTAGCAGTATATGCGAAGTCTTTCGAAAAGCTAAAGGAGAAGTTTGAGGAGGTTAAGGTGGAACTTATCAACAGGAAGGAGAATGAAAAGGCGGATAGAATCGCCAAGTGGGCCAGCGCATTGAAGGTGCCCGAAGGGGGGTTAAAGTGGAAAGAGCACCCCAGATCCATCAGATCGAGGAGACAAGGGAGCCGGAACCTGAGGATTGGCGGCACGTCATCTACCGTTATCTCGAGAGGCGGACCCTGCCCGAAGACAAGATTCAGGCCAGGGTCATACAGAAGAGATCTGGCCGTTTTACTATTATAGATGGGATCCTATACAAGAGATCCTACTCGGCCCTTTGTTAAGGTGCTTATCAAAGGAAGAGGCCGAGGAAGCCATGACATCCATGAAGGAAGTTGCAGGAGCCACATTGGGGGGAGAGCCCTGGCCAGAAAAGCGTGCTTGCGGGCTTCTTCTGGCCTACCATGAGGGCAGACTCAATCAGGGTAGTCCGAAGCTGTCTCAGGTGCCAGAAACACGCAAACTTACAAAGGGCACCGGCGGAAATGATGAAAGCCGTGGTATCAGCCTGCCCATTCGATCAGTGGGGCCTAGACATAGTCGGGCCATTTGAAGGTAATGCCTCACAGAAGAAGTTCCTCCTGGTCGCGATTGACTATTTCTCTAAATGGGTAGAGGCCGAGGCCTTAGCGCGGATTACTGAAGCAGCGGTGATCGCTTTCCTATGGAAGAATATCTTATGCCGGTTTGGGATCCCGAGGAGATTGGTAAGCGATAACGGAAGGCAGTTCAGCGGACGCAAGCTAAAGGAATGGTGCGAGGGGTATGGAATCGAGCAAATATTCACCTCGGTGGCCTATCCACAAAGCAACGGCCAGGTAGAGGTAACTAACCGAACGATCGTCCAGGCGTTGAAGGTACGGCTCGATGGATTAAAAAGGGCCTGGTTCAACGAGCTGCAGAGTGTGCTTCGGTCTTATAGGACCACTCCTCGGGCCGGGACGAAGGAGACTCCTTTTAGCTTGGTGTATGGGAGCGAAGCGGTACTTCCCGTGGAGATAGGCCAAGGAAGCGCTCGAGTGGTTGGGTATTCGGACGAGAATGACCAAATCCGGGCAGATGAGTTGGACCTGATCGAGGAAGGAAGGCAGAAGGCCGCACTCCGGATGGCAGCCTACCAGAGGAAGATTACCCGGGCCTACAATCGAAGAGTGTGCCTGAGAAGGTTTGAGGAAGGAGAGCTCGTCATGAAGGAGATACAACTCAAAGGGGAGCGGGGGAAGCTAGACCCAAAATATGAAGGACCATATAAGGTGATTAAGAAAGCTGGAGAAGCCGCTTATTACCTGGAAGACTTGGAGGGAAAGAAGTTGGAAAGGCCACACAATGCTCGGCATTTGAAGAAGTATTACCCGTGAAATGTCCCCGGGATCGCACCATAGTACCTTAAGTTGCTTATTATATCTATGCTTTATATATTTTCTTATTTAAGGAGTCTCGGTAGTGCAGTTTGTTTATCTTTATTTCCGAATATTCACGTTTTTAATGAAGTTATATATGTCCGAAAGAGAGCGTGAAAAGAAGAAAAGTCCTCGGATGAGGCACGATCGCCCGAAAGGGTGAAGAAAATCGCCGAATGAAAAGGAGAAAAGTCCTCGGATGAGGCACGATCGCCCGAAAGGGTGAAGAAAATCGCCGAATGAAAAGGAGAAAAGTCCTCGGATGAGGCACGATCGCCCGAAAGGGTGAAGAAATCGCCGAATGAAAAGAAGAAAAGTCCTCGGAGGAGGCACGATCGCCCGAAAGGGTGAAGAAAATCGCCGAATGAAAAGAAGAAAAGTCCTCGGATGAGGCACGATCGCCCGAAAGGGTGAAGAAAATCGCCGAATGAAAAGGAGAAAAGTCCTCGGATGAGGCACGATCGCCCGAAAGGGTGAAGAAAATCGCCGAATGAAAAGAAGAAAAGTCATCGGATGAGGCACGATCGCCTGAAAGAGTGAAGAAAATCGCCGAATGAAAAGGAGAAAAGTCCTCGGATGAGGCACGATCACCCGAAAGGGTGAAGAAAATCGCCGAATGAAAAGACGAAAAGTCCTCGGATGAGGCACGATCGCCCGAAGGGGTGAAGAAAATCTCCAAACGAAAAGGAAGAAAAAGCCCTCGGAGGAGGCCCGATCACCTGAAGAGGTGAATGAAATCTCCAAACGAAAATAAAAGCAAGAAGGGGTCAAAATAAGAATGCGCAAAGAAACAAGAATGATGCTCCAGCATAAAAATAAGAGTACCAAGCACGAATGCGAAAAACATAAAGAAGCTAAGTATATCCCGCTACATATGGAGTCAGACAATCAAGGGAGAATACGTTAGGCGAAACAGCATAAGTTGAATAAAATATCTATCGCTTCATCTTCCGAGCAAAAGACGCTCTTAGATGACGGATCCCCGAGGAGATGAAGGTCGCTGCATCTCGAGGTCTCTTCCTACGTCCTAGCATCGAGATTCCACCCGAGTACGGGGAGAGGGCGCGCCGTATATGAGTAGGGGATTGAACCCGATGGTACCTCCCTCGAGATTTTGAGAAGAGACTTCGGTCTTCCGCATAAGAATTAGCCAACGACTCTTTCAATTCAGCGATTTGTAGATCCTTCTCGCCCAGAAAGGTTGTCAAAGGGGCACAAGCGTCCTCATAGTATTGAAGTAGGGCACGTTGCTGAGTATAACGCCGAAGTCCCTCGCAAGAAAGTGAATAAGACTAATAAGGATGTCAGAAAAGGATAAAGAGAGAGATGAACTAAAAGCTGGGGATCGACATGACTAACCCGGCTTTTGCTCAAAGCCCACCAATCCCAAAAATTCGAGTCAGAAAATCTCGCCAGACGTCGCGCCTCGTCGGGCTCTAAGAAGCTCTCCATGAATCGACGGGACGAAGCACCATCGGCCTCCAAAAGGAATCGGGGGGTTGGGCGAAATCCCCTTGAGGATGGTGTTGCTCGAGATGGGGGGGCCGTGAAGACCTGGCCTTCCCTGTGCGGAAAATCCGCGTTTGCGTTGGAAACAAAACCTGTCGCCTCCTCCCATAAATCCCAGAGAGGACGTGAATGGGGATTTGAAGGGAGGTTTCTCCTAAGTTGAGAGGGCGTTGCTCTGAGATCCATCAGTGCATTGGGTAAAGAATATAAGAGGTTCAAAAGATAGACAAGACAAGCACAATACGAACCAATAAGAAAAGGGGAGAGCAAAACCCCTGGGAATAGACAACCTGGAGAAAATAAATTCGAGGGAGCTTGATAAGGAAAGTGAGGTCACTGAAGTGAAGGTCGATCTTATAAAGAGATAAGGCCCCCAAAGATCGGACTGTTACGAAAGTCGGAATTCAGGGGATTTGAAATTTAAAAGAAAGAATACGAAGAGCGAGGATAAGAGGACCGTTGAACAACGGTCAGTAAGACACCCGAGCAAGAAAGGAAGGGGGTGCGATAAGTGAGCACTTGAATATAGGGTTCGGGGAACGCTGCCCGAGGGAATAGAGCGATGCCCTGGCAAAGCATCGCGAGGAAAGAAGATCCCGACTACGTAGCAATTTCCCGTAATAATTACAGAGAACACGTAAAGAGAAAGGATTATAAACGCGCGAGGCGAAGATGCGTGCGAGAATAACCAGTACGATATGCCGAAGAAAATTACTAAGTACGATATTATAGAGTCAGAACAAGAAAATACATAGACAAAAAGAAAGAGCAGAGTGTTCATACAAGAAAAGATAAAGAAAAACGGAAGGGAGTTAGTTCATCCACATGAGTAGAAATTTTCATGGGAGAGCGGCCGAACCGGCCTGATTCAACTCCCCGACGCTTGTTTCGACCACCATCGACTCGGTCTCTGTAGCCACCAGTTCGACCCGAGGAGCTAGCTCTTCCTCTTCCGGAACTCGAGCCTCCGCTCCTGCTGGTGCGGGCATCTCTTGCTCAACTTCCGGCACAGGCATTCCGGTGGGCTTCTCGGGATTCTCGACAGGGGAGCGGACGGTCTCTTCGGTCTCTTCACTCGAAGGAGTGGCCACCGCATCCTCCGGGACGTCATCCCCAGTACCTCCTCGAGCAAAGCGATCGGGCGGATATCCCCCTGGAGGGCACTCGGTGAGGGCTCGATCAACATCCAACCAGTCGAGCTTCCACTTTTGACCGATGCCTGCCACCCTGAGTTGGTGGACGCATCCCCAAAAGCCATGGTGGAAGTACTCGACGACTTGCCTCCCGTACGTGGTGCGGGGTAGGTAGTCTCGGTCGATGCTTTCCTCCAACTCGCGGAAATTGGTCTCGGCTTCTTCTCGAGCAGTCCTCTCTTTGAGCAGATCTTTTCTCACCCTCTCCGACTCCGCCCGAGCATCTCTCGCCCGTTTCTTCAGCTCCTCCTCCTTTAGCTTGATTTCCTCCTTTAGTCGAGCAACCTCGTCTTTCAACTTCGCTTCAGACTGGGTAAGCTCGATGCAATCCTCGTGCATAAAGATCATCCTTTCCAACGCCTCGGCAGCATAGGCGAAGCCCTAGCAGATAACAAAAGAAAGAGTAGGCAAAGCGACAGAGGGACATGTGCCAAATAACGAGAAAATCTGTAAAGGAAACTCATACCTGGCCCATGTGTTGGGCGAAGAGCGGGAAGAATTCTCGGGGTTGCAACTCAGAGAGGTGGGAACGATTGGCTTCAGAGCGGAAGCCCCGCAGATACTCCACACATTGAGCCCCACGGGGGCGGTGAAAATAGTCGGGTTGCTCGAGGGAGTCCGTAGGAGCGGGGGAGCCCTCGCCCACACTCCCGCTGGCCCGAGAGCTAGCCTTGGGCTTTTTGCCCGAGGGTTTGCTGGAGGTCGCGGGCGCTTTCCTCTTAGGAGCTGCCTTAGGAGAGCCCGAGGAACCGGCAGAGACTTTGGCCTTGCCCTTGTTGAGAGCCCGAGCGACTGAGGCTGATGGAGGCGCCTGAGAAGAACCGCCCTCCTTCATCTCGCGAGAAATCTTGAGCAAATCGGCAAGATCCATACGCGAGTCTGATAAGAAAAAAGGAAAAAGCTCGATCAGAGATGAAAGTAGGAAAAAGGGGAGAATTCAAGAAGATATACATAAGTCGTCCACTACTAACCCTTGGAACAATAACCAAAATGACAGAGGAGATCATCCTTGACGAGCTCGGGACCGCTAAAGCTCCGCTCCCCGAGCACCTCCATGAATATCTCAATTTCTGAACTGGAAGCAGTGGGGAGGGGAGTAGATATAGATACGGTTTCAGGCCATGTGTCGATGGTGTCATTTTCGGGACTCCCCTCTGGGGATCGGACATAGAAGAATTTCTTCATCCATCCCTTGTGAGAAGAGGGGTTCCCGAGAAGAAATTCCTTAGAAGCGATGGAAGAGAAAAAGAATTTGCCAGGCTCTTTTTGGTTTATCTTCAAAAAGGCTAAGAGAAGGGGAAGAGATAGGGGAATCTGAAAATGCTCGATAAGGATGGCAAGGGAAAGCAAGAGGCTATAAGAATTGGGAGTTAGTTGGCTGGGGGAAATATGATAATAATTACAGAGTTCAGCTATAAAAGGAGCGAGAGGGAGTCGAAGGCCCATATCCAGTTGATCCAGGAAAAACGTGTGGAAACCTTCGGGAGGGCCACTGATCACATCCCGAGGCCCGGGAATCCGAACGTCGAAGTCGGGACTTAGGCTGGCCCGATCAATAATAGTAGGGATATGGGAAGCTCGAAGAGAGGATACGTTCACCTCGTGCCACGGAAGCTTGACTTCTTCGCGGAATTCCTCCATTTGAGAGGTCCACTCGGATAGAGCTCGAAGAAATGCTTTCTTGCTCGAGTACCATATACGTTGAGGGGGGCGAAAAATATCCAAGTCAGGGAAATTATTCAGGGTGTCCAGGGCGGCGAGAAATGAAACGAAAAGCAAAGATGAAGAAGAAGAAGGCGGCGATTCTGGACGATCTGTGTGTGAAAGTGGAATCGAACGATGGAAGGATGAAGGCGCAGGGTTGCTCATGAGGAAAGGGGGCAAAATCCTAAAGCCAAAACCCTAAAAACAGCTAAGGGGGCGAACGCAGAAGAAAGTGGCGGAGAAAAAGGAAAGGCGAAAATCTCAAACTGAAAGCGAAAATCAAAACGAACACGAGTAGGAGGTCGCGAAAACCACGTTCTCAGTAGGAGGTCCGCGAAAAGGACGAGTAAGGGGAAGGAAGAACATGGGATCGTGGGGGAAAACCACGTTCCCAGTAGGAGGTCCGCGAAAAGGACGGGCCGGGGTGGAGAATGGGTCAAGGCAGCAAGGAAATAAGGTTAGTATAAATAGTGATGGTTAATTCACTTTCCACGTACGCACATAACTGCGGAAAAACTGATATACGAGCCAACACACCTATCTCTCACCCATTTTCTGACTTAATCATCGGAGGGGATACGCCGGCACCAACCCCGGCCCCCTTCTGACGTGTTTTTTGAGTTTTTGAGCGCCAGGTCCGACGGAGGAAACTGAGGAGCGATAGACCCACGCCAGGGTTGATACGAGGGAAGGAGTAATCAATCCAACTGCCGTTATCAAGAAGTCGTTTTACGCAGTCCACATCATCGTCATTTCTACTCGTGTTCGTTTTGATTTTCGCTTTCAGTTTGAGATTTTCGCCTTTCCTTTTTCTCCGCCACTTTCTTCTGCCTTCGCCCCCTTAGCTGTTTTTAGGGTTTTGGCTTTAGGATTTTGCCCCTTTCCCATGAGCAACCCTGCGCCTTTATCATTCCATCGTTGATTCCACTTTCACACCCAGATCGTCCAGAATCGCCGCCTTCTTCTTCTTCATCTTCGCTTTTCGTTTCATTTCTCGCCGCCCTGGACACCCTGAATAATTTCCCTGACTTGGATATTTTTCGCCCCCCTCAACGTATAGGGTACTCGAGCAAGAAAGCATTTCTTCGAGCTCTATCCGAGTGGACCTCTCAAATGGAGGAATTCCGCGAAGAAGTCAAGCTTCCCTGGCACGAGGTGAACGTATCCTCTCTCCGAGCTTCCCACAGCCCTACTATTATTGATCGGGCCGGCCTAAGTCCCGACTTCGAGGTTCGGATTCCCAGGCCTCGGGATGTGATCAGTGGCCCTCCCGAAGGTTTCCACACGTTTTTCCTGGATCAACTGGATATGGGTCTTCGACTCCCTCTCGCTCCTTTTATAGCCGAACTCTGTAATTATTATCAGATTTCCCCCAGCCAACTAACTCCCAATTCTTATAGCCTCTTGCTTTCCCTGGCCATCCTTATCGAGCATTTTCAGATTCCCCTATCTCTTCCCCATCTCTTAGCCTTTTTGAAGATAAACCAAAAAGAGCCTGGCAAATTCTTTTTCTCTTCCATCGCTTCTAAGGAATTTCTTCTCGGGAACCCCTCTTCTCACAAGGGATGGATGAAGAAATTCTTCTATGTCCGATCCCCCGAGGGGAGTCCCGAAAATGACACCATGACACATGGCCTGAAACCGTATCTATATCTACTCCCTCCCCACTGCTTCCAGTTCAGAAATTGAGAGATTCATGGAGGTGCTCGGGGAGCGGAGCTTTAGCGCTCCCGAGCTCGTCAAGGATGATCTCCTCTGTCATTTTGGTTATTGTTCCAAGGGCTTAGTAGTGAACGACTTAGGTATATCTTCTTGAATTCTCCCCTTTTTCCTACTTTCATCTCTGATCGAGCTTTTTCCTTTTTTCTTATCAGACTCGCGTATGGATCTTGCCGATTTGCTCAAGATTTCTCGCGAGATGAAGGAGGGCGGTTCTTCTCAGGCGCCTCCATCAGCCTCAGTCGCTCAGGCTCTCAACAAGGGCGAGGCCAAAGTCTCTGCCGGTTCCTCGGGCTCTCCTAAGGCAGCTCCTAAGAGGAAAGCGCCCGCGACCTCCAGCAAACCCTCGGGCAAAAAGCCCAAGGCTAGCTCTCGGGCCAGCGGGAGTGTGGGCGAGGGCTCCCCCGCTCCTACGGACTCCCTCGAGCAGCCCGACTATTTTCACCGCCCCCGTGGGGCTCAATGTGTGGAGTATCTGCGGGGCTTCCGCTCTGAAGCCAATCGTTCCCACCTCTCTGAGTTGCAACCCGAGAATTCTTCCCGCTCTTCGCCCAACACATGGGCCAGGTATGAGTTTCCTTTACAGATTTTCTCGTTATTTGGCACATGTCCCTCTGTCGCTTTGCCTACTCTTTCTTTTCTTATCTGCTAGGGCTTCGCCTGTGCTGCCGAGGCGTTGGAAAGGATGATCTTTATGCACGAGGATTGCATCGAGCTTACCCAGTCTGAAGCGAAGTTGAAAGACGAGGTTGCTCGACTAAAGGAGGAAATCAAGCTAAAGGAGGAGGAGCTGAAGAAACAGGCGAGAGATGCTCGGGCGGAGTCGTAGAGGGTGAGAAAATATCTGCTCAAAGAGAGGACTGCTCGAGAAGAAGCCGAGACCAATTTCCGCGAGTTGGAGGAAAGCATCGACCGAGACTACCTACCCCGCACCACGTACGGGAGGCAAGTCATCGAGTACTTCCACCATGGCTTTTGGGGATGCGTCCACCAACTCAGGGTGGCAGGCATCGGTGAAAAGTGGAAGCTCGACTGGTTGGATTTTGATCGAGCCCTCACCGAGTGCCCTCCAGGGGGATATCCGCCCGATCGCTTTGCTCGAGGAGGTACTGGGGATGACGTCCCGGAGGATGCGGTGGCCACTCCTTCGAGTGAAGAGACCGTCCGCTCCCCTGTCGAGAATCCCGAGAAGCCCACCGGAACGCCTGTGCCGGAAGTTGAGCAAGAGATGCCCGCACCAGCAGGAGCGGAGGCTCGAGTTCCGGAAGAGGAAGAGCTAGCTCCTCGGGTCGAACTGGTGGCTACAGACACCGAGTCGGTGGTGGTCGAAACAAGCGTCGGGGAGTTGATTCAGGCCGGTTCGGCCGCTCTCCCTTGAAAATTTCTACTCATGTGGATGAACTAACTCCCTTCCGTTTTTCTTTATCTTTTCTTGTATGAACACTCTGCTCTTTCTTTTTGTCTATGTATTTTCTTGTTCTGACTCTATAATATCGTACTTAGTAATTTTCTTCGGCATATCGTACTGGTTATTCTCGCACGCATCTTCGCCTCGCGTGTTTATAATCCTTTCTCTTTACGTGTTCTCTGTAATTATAACGGGAAATTGCTACGTAGTCGGGATCTTCTTTCCTCGCGATGCTTTGCCAGGGCATCGCTCTATTCCCTCGGGCAGCGTTCCCCGAACCCTATATTCAAGTGCTCACTTATCGCACCCCCTTCCTTTCTTGCTCGGGTGTCTTACTGACCGTTGTTCAACGGTCCTCTTATCCTCGCTCTTCGTATTCTTTCTTTTAAATTTCAAATCCCCTGAATTCCGACTTTCGTAACAGTCCGATCTTTGGGGGCCTTATCTCTTTATAAGATCGACCTTCACTTCAGTGACCTCACTTTCCTTATCAAGCTCACTCGAATTTATTTTCTCCAGGTTGTCTATTCCCAGGGGTTTTGTTCTCCCCTTTTCTTATTGGTTCGTATTGTGCTTGTCTTGTCTATCTTTTGAACCTCTTATATTCTTTACCCAGTGCACTGATGGATCTCAGAGCAACGTCCTCTCAACTTAGGAGAAACCTCCCTTCAAATCCCCATTCACGTCCTCTCTGGGATTTATGGGAGGAGGCGACAGGTTTTGTTTCCAACGCAAACGCGGATTTTCCGCACAGGGAAGGCCAGGTCTTCACGGCCCCCCCATCTCGAGCAACACCATCCTCAAGGGGATTTCGCCCAACCCCCCGATTCCTTTTGGAGGCCGATGGTGCTTCGTCCCGTCGATTCATGGAGAGCTTCTTAGAGCCCGACGAGGCACGACGTCTGGCGAGATTTTCTGACTCGAATTTTTGGGATTGGTGGGCTTTGAGCGAAAGCTGGGTTAGTCATGTCGATCCCCACCTTTTAGTACATCTCTCTCTTTATCCTTTTCTGACATCCTTTATTAGTCTTATTCACTTTCTTGCGAGGGACTTCGGCGTTATACTCAACAACGTGCCCTACTTCAATACTATGAGGACGCTTGTGCCCGTTTGACAACCTTTCTGGGCGAGAAGGATCGACAAATAGCTGAATTGAAAGAGTCATTGGCTAATTCTTATACGGAAGACCGAAGTCTCTTCTCAAAATCTCGAGGGAGGTACCATCGGGTTCAATCCCCTACTCATATACGGCGCGCCCTCTCCCCGTACTCGGGTGGAATCTCGATGCTAGGACGTAGGAAGAGACCTCGAGATGAAGCGACCTTCACCTCCTCGGGGATCCGTCATCTAAGAGCGCCTTCTGCTCGGAAGATGAAGCGATATATATTTTATTCTACTTATGCTGTTTCGCCTAACGTATTCTCCCTTGATTGTCTGACTCCATATGTAGCGGGATATACTTAGCTTCTTTATGTTTTTCGCATTCGTGCTTGGTACTCTTATTTTTATGCTGGAGCATCATTCTTGTTTCTTTGCGCATTCTTATTTTGACCCCTTCTTGCTTTTATTTTCATTTGGAGATTTCATTCACCTCTTCAGGTGATCGGGCCTCCTCCGAGGGCTTTTTCTTCGTTTTCGTTTGGAGATTTTCTTCACCCCTTCGTGCGATCGTGCCTCATCCGAGGACTTTTCGTCTTTTCATTCGGCGATTTTCTTCACCCTTTCGGGTAATCGTGCCTCATCCGAGGACTTTTCTCCTTTTCATTCGGTGATTTTCTTCACCCTTTCGGGCGATCGTGCCTCATCCGAGGACTTTTCTTCTTTTCATTCGGCGATTTTCTTCACCCTTTCGGGCGATCGTGCCTCATCCGAGGACTTTTCTTCTTTTCATTCGGCGATTTTCTTCACCCTTTCGGGCGATCGTGCCTCCTCCGAGGACTTTTCTTCTTTTCATTCGGCGATTTTCTTCACCCTTTCGGGCGATCGTGGCTCATCCGAGGACTTTTCTCCTTTTCATTCGGCGATTTTCTTCACCCTTTCGGCGATCGTGCCTCATCCGAGGACTTTTCTTCTTTTCATGCTCTCTTTCAGACATATATAACTTCATTAAAAACGTGAATATTCGGAAATAAAGACAAACAAACTGCACTATCGAGACTCCTTAAATAAGAAAATATATAAAGCATAGATATAATAAGCAACTTAAGGTACTATGGTGCGATCCCGGGGACATTTCACGGGTAATACTTCTTCAAATGCCGAGTGTTGTGTGGCCTTTCCAACTTCTTTCCCTCCAAGTCTTCCAGGTAATAAGCGGCTTCTCCAGCTTTCTTAATCACCTTATATGGTCCTTCATATTTTGGGTCTAGCTTCCCCCGCTCCCCTTTGTGTTGTATCTCCTTCATGACGAGCTCTCCTTCCTCAAACCTTCTCAGGCACATTCTTCGATTATAGGCCCGGGTAATCTTCCTCTGGTAGGCTGCCATCCGGAGCGCGGCCTTCTGCCTTCCTTCCTCGATCAGGTCCAATTCATCTGCCCGGATTTGGTCATTCTCGTCCGAATACCCAACCACTCGAGCGCTTCCTTGGCCTATCTCCACGGGAAGTACCGCTTCGCTCCCATACACCAAGCTAAAAGGAGTCTCCTTCGTCCCGGCCCGAGGAGTGGTCCTATAAGACCAAAGCACACTCTGCAGCTTGTTGAACCAGGCCCTTTTTAATCCATCGAGCCGTACCTTCAACGCCTGGACGATCGTTCGGTTAGTTACCTCTACATGGCCATTGCTTTGTGGATAGGCCACCGAGGTGAATATTTGCTCGATTCCATACCCCTCGCACCATTCCTTTAGCTTGCGTCCGCTGAACTGCCTTCCGTTATCGCTTATCAATCTCCTCGGGATCACAAACCGGCATAAGATATTCTTCCATAGGAAAGCGATCACCGCTGCTTCAGTAATCCGGGCTAAGGCCTCGGCCTCTACCCATTTAGAGAAATAGTCAATCGCGACCAGGAGGAACTTCTTCTGTGAGGCATTACCTTCAAATGGCCCGACTATGTCTAGGCCCCACTGATCGAATGGGCAGGCTGATACCACGGCTTTCATCATTTCCACCGGTGCCCTTTGTAAGTTTGCGTGTTTCTGGCACCTGAGACAGCTTCGGACTACCATGATTGAGTCTGCCCTCATGGTAGGCCAGAAGAAGCCCGCAAGCATCGCTTTTCGGGCCAGGGCTCTCCCCCCAATATGGCTCCCGCAACTTCCTTCATGGATGTCTGTCATGGCTTCCTCGGCCTCTTCCTTTGATAAGCACCTCAACAAAGGGCCCGAGTAGGATCTCTTGTATAGGATCCCATCTATAATAGTGAAACGGCCAGATCTCTTCTGTATGACCCTGGCCTGAATCTTGACTTCGGGCAGGGTCCGCCTCTCGAGATAACGGTAGATGTCGTGCCGCCAATCCTCAGGTTCCGGCTCCCTTGTCTCCTCGATCTGATGGATCTGGGGTGCTCTTTCCACTTTAACCCCCCCCTTCGGGCACATTCAATGCGCTGGCCCACTTGGCGATTCTATCCGCCTTTTCATTCTCTTTCCTGTTGATAAGTTCCACCTTAACCTCCTCAAACTTCTCCTTTAGCTTTTCGAAAGACTTCGCATATTCTGCTAATCTGTCCTCCTTGATAGCGAAATTTCCTCCAGTTTGTTGAACTACCAGCTGTGAATCCGAATATAGGGTCACTCGGGTCACGCCCATTCTTATCGCCATCCTCATGCCGAGCAAGAGAGCTTCATATTCGACTTCATTGTTGGAGGCTCGGAAGTCCAGCCTTATCCCCAAGCTAGTTTCTTCGCCCCAGGGTGAAATGATCACTAGCCCGAAACCGTTACCGTATTGACAAGATGAACCATCCACATATATCCTCCACATCTCGGTTGGTTCTTCCTCTGCCATCTCGACGATGAAATCGGCCAGGGCCTGAGCTTTGATGGCAACTCGGGGCCAAAACTGAATGTCGTATTCCCCTAACTCGGTTACCCATTTGATCGATCTTCCCGAGATGTCCGGACGGGTCACAATGGTCCCTAATAGGCTATTGTTCATAACCACAATCGGGTGCGATAAGAAGTAAGGTCTTAATCTTCTGGCTATGACTACGAAGGCCAATAATAATTTCTCCTGAGAAGTGTATCGAACTTCCGCGCCTTTCAAAAGGTGACTGACAAAGTAGACTGGCTTCTGCACCTTTTCCTCTTCCCGGACCATCACAGAGCTGACCGCTCGAGGCGTGGCTGAGAGGTAGACGATGAGTTCTTCCCCAAGCCTTGGTTTATTCAATATTGGTAACCCCTTCAAGTATTCCTTCAATTCTTGGAAAGCCTTTTCGCACTCAGGCGTCCATTCGAAATCCTTGACTTTCCTCAACACTTTGAAGAACGGCATACTCCTTTCGGCAGACCTGGAAATAAACCGGGACAAGGCTGTGACCCTCCCTATCAGCCTCTGGACCTCGTTGAGATTCTTCGGGGAAACCATGTCGGAGATTGCCTTCACCTTATCTGGATTGGCTTCGGTACCATACCGGGTGACCATATACCCCAGGAATTTTCCCGAGCGGACCCCGAATGTACACTTAGCAGGGTTTAACTTCAGGCCATACCTTCGGGCCGTAGCAAAAGTTTCGCAGAGATCCCCTCAGAAGATACTTTCTGTCTTGGACTTGATTAGGATGTCATCCACGTAAACTTCCACATTTCTACCGATCTGAGCCGCAAAAACCCGATCCATTAATCTCTGGTAGGTGGCTCCTGCGTTCTTCAGCCCGAACGGCATGACCACGTAACAGAAGGTTCCCTCCGAAGTGATGAAACTGACTTTAGGTTGATCTTCTTCGGCCAACCCGATCTGGTGATAGCCCTGGAAAGCGTCCAGGAAGCATAAGAGCTCATGCCCGGCCGTGGAATCCACCAGTTGGTCGATGCGCGGCAATGGGTAACAGTCTTTTGGGTATGCTTTGTTCAGATCTCGAAAGTCGACACACATGCGCCATTTTCTCGCTTTGCCTACTCTTTCTTTTGTTATCTGCTAGGGCTTCGCCTATGCTGCCGAGGCGTTGGAAAGGATGATCTTTATGCACGAGGATTGCATCGAGCTTACCCAGTCTGAAGCGAAGTTGAAAGACGAGGTTGCTCGACTAAAGGAGGAAATCAAGCTAAAGGAGGAGGAGCTGAAGAAACGGGCGAGAGATGCTCGGGCGGAGTCGGAGAGGGTGAGAAAAGATCTGCTCAAAGAGAGGACTGCTCGAGAAGAAGCCGAGACCAATTTCCGCGAGTTGGAGGAAAGCATCGACCGAGACTACCTACCCCGCACCACGTACGGGAGGCAAGTCATCGAGTACTTCCACCATGGCTTTTGGGGATGCGTCCACCAACTCAGGGTGGCAGGCATCGGTCAAAAGTGGAAGCTCGACTGGTTGGATGTTGATCGAGCCCTCACCGAGTGCCCTCCAGGGGGATATCCGCCCGATCGCTTTGCTCGAGGAGGTACTGGGGATGACGTCCCGGAGGATGCGGTGGCCACTCCTTCGAGTGAAGAGACCGAAGAGACCGTCCGCTCCCCTGTCGAGAATCTCGAGAAGCCCACCGGAACGCCTGTGCCGGAAGTTGAGCAGGAGATGCCCGCACCAGCAGGAGCGGAGGCTCGAGTTCCGGAAGAGGAAGAGCTAGCTCCTCGGGTCGAACTGGTGGCTACAGACACCGAGTCGGTGGTGGTCGAAACAAGCGTCGGGGAGTTGAATCAGGCCGGTTCGGCCGCTCTCCCTTGAAAATTTCTACTCATGTGGATGAACTAACTCCCTTCCGTTTTTCTTTATCTTTTTTTGTATGAACACTCTGCTCTTTCTTTTTGTCTATGTATTTTCTTGTTCTGACTTTATAATATCGTACTTAGTAATTTTCTTCGGCATATCGTACTGGTTATTCTCGCACGCATCTTCGCCTCGCGTGTTTATAATCCTTTCTCTTTACGTGCTCTCTGTAATTATAACGGGAAATTGCTACGTAGTCGGGATCTTCTTTCCTCGCGATGCTTTGCCAGGGCATCGCTCTATTCCCTCGGGCAGCGTTCCCCGAACCCTATATTCAAGTGCTCACTTATCGCACCCCCTTCCTTTAGAGATCTCTTCTGTATGACCCTGGCCTGAATCTTGTCTTCGGGCAGGGTCCGCCTCTCGAGATAACGGTAGATGTCGTGCCGCCAATCCTCAGGTTCCGGCTCCCTTGTCTCCTCGATCTGATGGATCTGGGGTGCTCTTTCCACTTTAACCCCCCCCCCCCTTCGGGCACATTCAATGCGCTGGCCCACTTGGCGATTCTATCCGCCTTTTCATTCTCTTTCCTGTTGATAAGTTCCACCTTAACCTCCTCAAACTTCTCCTTTAGCTTTTCGAAAGACTTCGCATATTCTGCTAATCTGTCCTCCTTGATAGCGAAATTTCCTCCAGTTTGTTGAACTACCAGCTGTGAATCCGAATATAGGGTCACTCGGGTCACGCCCATTCTTATCGCCATCCTCATGCCGAGCAAGAGAGCTTCATATTCGACTTCATTGTTGGAGGCTCGGAAGTCCAGCCTTATCCCCAAGCTAGTTTCTTCGCCCCAGGGTGAAATGATCGCTAGCCTGACACCGTTACCGTATTGACAAGATGAACCATCCACATATATCCTCCACATCTCGGCTGGTTCTTCCTCTGCCATCTCGACGATGAAATCGGCCAGGGCCTGAGCTTTGATGGCAACTCGGGGCCAAAACTGAATGTCGTATTCCCCTAACTCGGTTACCCATTTGATCGATCTTCCCGAGATGTCCGGACGGGTCACAATGGTCCCTAATAGGCTATTGTTCATAACCACAATCGGGTGCGATAAGAAGTAAGGTCTTAATCTTCTGGCTATGACTACGAAGGCCAATAATAATTTCTCCTGAGAAGTGTATCGAACTTCCGCGCCTTTCAAAAGGTGACTGACAAAGTAGACTGGCTTCTGCACCTTTTCCTCTTCCCGGACCATCACAGAGCTGACCGCTCGAGGCGTGGCTGAGAGGTAGACGATGAGTTCTTCCCCAAGCCTTGGTTTATTCAATATTGGTAACCCCTTCAAGTATTCCTTCAATTCTTGGAAAGCCTTTTCGCACTCAGGCGTCCATTCGAAATCCTTGACTTTCCTCAACACTTTGAAGAACGGCATACTCCTTTCGGCAGACCTGGAAATAAACCGGGACAAGGCTGTGACCCTCCCTATCAGCCTCTGGACCTCGTTGAGATTCTTCGGGGAAACCATGTCGGAGATTGCCTTCACCTTATCTGGATTGGCTTCGGTACCATACCGGGTGACCATATACCCCAGGAATTTTCCCGAGCGGACCCCGAATGTACACTTAGCAGGGTTTAACTTCAGGCCATACCTTCGGGCCGTAGCAAAAGTTTCGCAGGGATCCCCTCAGAAGATACTTTCTGTCTTGGACTTGATTAGGATGTCATCCACGTAAACTTCCACATTTCTACCGATCTGAGCCGCAAAAACCCGATCCATTAATCTCTGGTAGGTGGCTCCTGCGTTCTTCAGCCCGAACGGCATGACCACGTAACAGAAGGTTCCCTCCGAAGTGATGAAACTGACTTTAGGTTGATCTTCTTCGGCCAACCCGATCTGGTGATAGCCCTGGAAACCGTCCAGGAAGCATAAGAGCTCATGCCCGGCCGTGGAATCCACCAGTTGGTCGATGCGCGGCAATGGGTAACAGTCTTTTGGGTATGCTTTGTTCAGATCTCGAAAGTCGACACACATGCGCCATTTTCCCGCTGACTTGGGAACCAACACCATGTTTGACAGCCAGGTCGGGAACTGTATTTCCCGAATGTACCCTGCTTTCAAGAGGTCCGCCACCTGTTCTTTGACTATCACGTCCTTCTGAGCTCCGAGGTGTCTCTTCTTTTGGAAAACCGGTCTGACCGCGGGAGAGATATTCAGTCGATGCTCCATTATACTTCTTGGTATCACGGTGAGTTCATTCGCCGACCAGGCAAACACATCTTCGTTCTTTTTTAGCTGCTTGATGAGGTCGGCCTTTAGGTCGGGAGGCAAATCCCGAGCAATCTTAACCATACCTGATGGAGACCTGATCATGACCTCCTCTACTTCACCCCCAGTTTCCTCCTCCGGGAGGGCGTGTATGGTGTAGAGGGATCCTCGGCTTACGGGATGGCTCTCGCGACGACTTTTCAATGATTTTAATTCGATCCTCACCTCTTCTACATAGCATTTACGTGCTATCTTTCGATCGCCGAGTACCTCTCCAACTCGGCCTCCGACTGGGAACTTTATTTTCTGATGTAGAGCCGAGGCGATTGCAGCAAAAGAACTGAGCGCTGGACGCCCCAGTATTACGTTATAAGAAGAAGACATGTCAACGACCAGGAAAGGGGCAATTCGGGTCTTTAATTCCCCCGATCCTAGGGTCAAGGATAGCTGGATCAGTCCTACTGCTTCGATAGCATGACCTGTGAACCCGAATAACGCCGTTTCCACAGGGTCCATCCGATACTCTCCCAATTCCATCTGATCTATGGTCTCTTTGAAGATGATGTTCACCGAGCTCCCATTATCGACAAAGACTCGGCCTACATCATGATTTGCTATTTCGGCTCGAATTACCAGGGCGTCTTCATGCGCGTCGTCTCCTCCATGAAAGTCCTCGGGCCCAAAGGAAATGGTGGGTCCCGATCGCCTTTGTACTGAGGTCACTCCCAGACTTTCGAGCTTCCTTACTTCTGCTTTTCTGGCTCTGTTTGAATCCCCGATTGCGGGTCCTCCTGATATCATATTGATCCTGCGCGGGGGTAAAGGCACCTCGGCGGGCTCTCGGGGGCGTTCCGGGGTCCGTCGATCATTTCTTCATTCTGGATTGGCTCTACCCCCCGGCCGGTGGTCGGATAGCCTCCGCTTGGGAGAAACATGAAACCTGCCTCGCGGTCTATCATATGCTTGATTCTTCCACGGTCTCTGCTCATATTCCCTTCTAAAGTACTTTCGCGGGGCGTTCGCATCTCCACCCATAACCAACTCGGCTCGGGCCTCAGGGTTGGCCGCGATGATTCTTTCGAGTTCGTCGTTAAGGTGGAAGCAGGCCTCCGTCGTGTGTCCGTACTCCCGATGAAACTCACAATATGATTTCGAAACGGGATTCCTGGGTCCTTCTTTACTCCTGGCCGGCCTTTTAATGAAGTATCTTTCCTCACAAATTTCCAATGCCCGAGCCTTACTCATCCTCCACTGAATATTGTTTGGTCGGGATCTCCCTTGAATTTCACCTCTGGAATTTTCTTCCTTTGATTCATGTGGACGGGCTAGCTCTCGTGCAACCTCCACTGTCCCGATCGCTCTCTTCTTATCCCCTTTTTTGAAGTGATGCGCCTCGTCCACCCTTACATACTTTTCCACCCTGACTATCAGGTCTTCCACCGTGGTCGGGTACTTTTTCACCAATGACCGGTAGAGGTCTCCTTCTTTTAACCCATTGTGGAAAGCTCCGATCAACAGGTCTGGAGTTGCAGTCGGGACTTCCATCATAGTCCGATTGAATCGCTTTAGGTAGTCTCGTAGGCTCTCCTGATCTCCTTGTTTCATGTTCAGCAAGTTTACGGCTGAGAAAGGTCTCCTGCGGCTGCTCGAAAATTGCCTCAGAAAGGCCCGGGTGAAGTCCTCAAAGCTATGAATCTCCCCCGCGGGCAGCATGGTGAACCACTGTTGGGCTCCCTTCGCGAAGGTGGTGGCGAACACTCGGCATTTGATGGCGTCTCCTAATTGGTATAACGCAGCATTTCCGTCGAAGCTGGCCAGGTGATCCTCGGGGGGTCCCGATCCGTCGTAACGATTCATGTCCGGGAACCTGAAGTTGTTCGGCAGAGGAACGCTAAGAACCTCCTCCGCAAAGGAGGAACCTCGCTGAATCGGGAGAGGCATCTGCGGATTAGCCAGCTCCTTCAACCTCTGTATCTCCTCTTTCATCCGCTCCCACTCCCTGGTCTGCCTTTCCTCCAGGGCTTTCTTCTTCTCGGCCCGGAGGATGTTGATCTCCGTCCTCAGCGTCTTCTCCTCCGCCTCCTTATCTGCTCTTTGGCCCGAGCGTGTTCTTCCTCACGACGCAATCGTTCCGCCTCTTCTTCCTCCGTCTCTGATCGTGGCGGCGACTGCACGCGAGCTCTACGCATTCGTTCCGCCCTTAGCATTTCTACCTCCTTTCTCAAGCTCCTCAACTCAGCTTCACCATCATTGCGCGTCTCCTCCTGATTTTCCTCCGTCCATTCGGTTTCCCTCACTTTTTCTCTCGGCGGTGGCTGAACATCGTTTGCGATGTCCACCATGTTGTTAATGAGATATCGTTCCCACAGACGGCGCCAATTGATGTGGACTGTGTAAAACGACTTCTTGATAACGGCAGTTGGATTGATTACTCCTTCCCTCGTATCTACCCTGGCGTGGGTCTATCGCTCCTTCTCAGTTTCCTCCGTCGGACCTGGCGCTCAAAAACTCAAAAAACACGTGAGAAGGGGGCCGGGGTTGGTGCCGGCGTATCCCCTCCGATGATTAAGTCAGAAAATGGGTGAGAGATAGGTGTGTTGGCTCGTATATCAGTTTTTCAGCAGTTATGTGCGTACGTGGAAAGTGAATTAACCATCACTAATTATACTAACCTTATTTCCTTGCTGCCTTGACCCATTCTCCACCCCGGCCCGTCCTTTTTGCGGACCTCCTACTGAGAACGTGGTTTTCCCCCTCGATCCCATGTTCTTCCTTCCCCTTCCTACTCGCGTTTCGTCTGCTCGGGCGAAGCTGCATCGGTCGGACATCCTCTCCTGATCATCTCCATCCCCCTCGGTTTATCCCTTACTTCCCCGATCGGCTCCCATCATCACCCGAAGAGCTCTAGCCTCGCGTATCCCCACATCTGTTCCTCACCTCCTCGATCAGCTCGCTCCCGTCGCCCGAGGAGATCTAGCCTCGCGTATCCCCACGTCTGTTACTCACCTCCTCGATCAGCTCGCTCCCGTAAAAAGGTTCATGCCCTGTCCCGTCCATTGCTCTTTTCCTCTTGGGGCACGATAATTCCTCTCCCCTCTTTATCCGGCATGACTACCCCGACCCAACAGCTTCTGATCGGGCTATTTTTATAGGTCCTCTTGGAGACTCTTCTCCCGAGCTGCCTCCTATTCCTTTCGCGCTTCGTCGCTCGCGGGATTTCTTTGACAGTTAACATTATTTTACCGTTGGCTATTAAACCCGAGGGTAACATCTTCCTTAAGAGTTTCTAACTCGGCTTTCAGACGCTCATTTTCTAGATCTGTTAGATGCTTCTCTCTAGCTACGTCATCTCGTTGCCTAATCAGATTCTTTACTTGTGAGTTGAGCGACTTAATCCTTCTTTCTGCATTTTGAATAATTTTAAACATCTCTTCCTTTTCATCTACTTCAGAAACTGAGGAAGCGTTATCATGAGATTCATCTTGCCTAGCATATAATTCATTTAGAAAGAGAATTTTCTTAATAGTGGATGAAGAAGATACATGATCATCATCATTGGCCATGTAGGCGAGATCTTCCTCTTCTTCGCTTTCGGCCTCTTCCCAGTTAGTGACCATTGCTTTCTGCTTCTTTACCTTTTTGTCACCATTTTCCATCGGGCAGTTTGAGGCGAAATGGCCTGGCTTGTTGCACTTGAAACATTTTTGCACGTTGTTCCCGGATGACGATATTCCTTTGTTCCTAGGTTGGAACTTGGAGTTTCCCTTGAACTTCCTTCTCATCCAAAACTTTTCAAACCTTCTGGTCAGCATGGCCATCTGCTCCATTAGTTCCTCCTCAGTTTCTTCTCACTTCTGAACGCTTTCTTGTTCGGTGTTAAAGGAAATGTTTGGTTAATTTAGGATGGTTGGTTTCTCTTTGATGGAGATCTGAGTCATCTCGTAGGTGGTAAGAGATCCAATTAGTTCTGACACGGAAAGTTCGTCCAAGTCCTTTGCTTCGTAGATGGCAGTTACTTTGGGATTCCATTCTCTTGGAAGAGATCTCAGTATTTTCCGCACTTTCTCACCGTCTGGTATTTTCTTTCCCAACGAGAACATTTGATTGATGATGTTCATGAATCTCGCGTACATATGGCTTATGGTCTCGTTGTCCTCCATTTTGAACAGCTCGTATTGGTGAGTTAAGAGGGCTATTCTTTCTTGTACAACTCGAGTGGTTCCCTCATGTGTGACTTGAAGCATCTCCCACATATCCTTGGCAGATTCGCATGAACTCACACGATTGTATTCTTCTTTTGTAAGCGCGCAGGCGATCATGTTCTTAGCTTTGGCATTCAAGGATATTCCTCGCTTGTCTGTTGCATCGTACTCGGAACCTTTCTTTGGAGTTCCATCCGCCTTCTTGGGATTGTAAGGTCCAGTCGTGATGATATCCCACAGGTCATAGTCAGTAGCAAGCAGGAATTCCTTCATACTATTTTTCCATATAGCATAGTTTGTTCCATCGAAGAGTGGTGGCCTAGAATGGGATTGTCCTTCTGCAAAAACATCAAAACTCGAAGAAGCCATTATCTTTAACTCAGGCTTGTTAGGCCCGTCGTTTGAGTAACCCGCTCTGATACCAAATGAAGATATAAATGTGCCTAAGAGGGGGGGTGAATTAGACTTATAAAATTTTATGCTTCTTTTACAAAACCTTAGTGTGGTGACTTAGATATGCCAAATAATAATGGGACGAGTATGCCTGTTATATCCTAGTACTGTCGGATGTGTTTCGGGTCTCTCTCACAGTGATAACGAAATAACTGAAAAGTACATGCGAGACAGGATTTTTATAGAGGTTATATCCCCAACTGGGGTTTACTCCTCTCCTTGGGATTTGCTTCCCAAGAGTTTAACCAATCACTATAATGCACCGTAGCTGGATACAAAACTGATTGGTTAGCCCAATACACAACCGAAACAAGTCGAACACTAGACACTACTAGGTTACCACACGCCGAGTTTCATTCCTCGGAATCTCCTTGATCCCGACAGACACAGCTCGCTATCGAAGGGCCCCCGGACTTGTCCTTCCCTTCACGTGTGCGTAAATGTAGACCTTGCGTCCTTGGTATTGCTCACGTCCGAAGACAACACGTCCGAAGACAGAATATATGGCAGGGGATGATGGAATATCGGATAAATCACTCGCTCAGTGATGGATACGCAAGTTAACGCTCAGTAAGGCAGAAAGCTACCACAGGTGAATGGCTCAGGAATCTCTTAGTATCTCTCTGCTCAAAAATCTAAAGGCTTAAATTCGCAAATTCTTTTTTCTTCGAAAATCTAAAGTGCAGCTCATATACAATCCTTTCTAATAGCACTTCACATGGAAAGTCATATCAAAAAATAATCACCAAATCAAGCATAGTTTCCATGTAGCTTTCGAGTCAATCATACCATATAAATCATGCTTCTAATAAATCATCACAACGGTCATATAGCACATTAAAGCATGATTATATTCCATATAAAAGCTCAATTTCGTTCTCAAGCATATTCAACCACTTCGCATATATTTTCCATATCGGAACTTTTCATAAGTGATTCCCTGCTATCAGTTCCTAGTAACGAGTCAATCCAGATTTACTTTCCAAGTATGGTACACAAGATAGCAAGGCATCAGCACGTTTTCCATGTACAGCTCATAGCATTTAATTAATATATTTACCATGTTTAGCACACAAGTCAGATCAGAGCTTACTTAAATCGATTTATTACATCATGGCACAACTTTCCTTATTTCAGAGATATCACCCGTTATACCACATACCATATAGGAGCACTTTATCCATAATGTCAATCAAATCAAATCTTTCCTTAATATAATAATCCAATCAGCACAAGGAAAGATATTAATTCAATATTGCACATTAAATACAGTGGAAAACATGCAAGAATCGCATAAGTGATTTTCGTCCAGGAATAAACAAGTATCAACGGATATATCACTTTCCATATATAAACAGCATATTTTCCTTTTATAACTCAGTAGGATATCTCAAGCATTATTTCCATATATAGCACAGAACGATATATCCTATCTCATGGACTGTCTATAACATGCGATCACCTAGTTCCATCAAATCATCACAAAATCACACGCAATTCAAATATTCAACACTTTAACAATTTTCATCTCATTAGCAATGCATGGTTGAACATTATCATGAACTTAGACATTTTATTTGTCCCAAATCGAATTGCTTATTTTATAGACCTAATGTCATTACAATTACATCGTTCATCAAAACTCTCTAACATATATGGACCAAAAAGGTCAACAATCTATAAATAATGGCAGAAGGAGGGAGAACGAACACTTCACCATCAAGGATCGAACACTTTGAGCAAATATCTTCACCATCTTGGATCGACCTCTCCACTCACATACAACATCGAACTCTCTGACCATCAACCAAGCACCTCTGAACCATCGACCCAAACACCAAGCTCTCACCTCAAGGAGGCACATCACCAACGACGTACACCATCAAAGCTGAAAAGGTTGGGGAGGGCGATTGACGTGAACAGCCGACCACTACATTGAGCCTCAACCTCCTTCCGCTATGTGTGTGCGACGGCAACGCGACAGGCTGCGAGAACTGTGAGCAGCGAAGGCGACACAACAACAGGCGTAGTAGGCTGATGTACTTTGCTGTGAGGGGACGAGTGGTTGAGCTGTAAAGGTTGTGGGCGAGAGATCTGTACAGCGGGAAGGCTACGGCTGTCGCTGGGCAGATTTGTGGAGAAGCAGTGAGTGTGGTGAGGTGGTGTGCGAAAACTGTGAGCAAAGAGCTACGAGAAAATAAACGAAGTGCACTATCCACTCGGCCACCACGTGTTCGACAAAAATTCTCAACGAAGGGAGGCCAAATATCAGGGAAGAAACTATGTCTTCGATATTTACGTATTATCTTGTTTCCATTATGAATATGAGTAGCTAATTTTATGTGCTTGGGATGAGATGAACGCTAGGTAGAATTTATTGGACGTAAAATACTCGTGAACATTAAATGTTGGCAATTTATCATTTATGATATTATTTTTCAAATTAATATGTCTATGTGTTGATTTGAATATCACTTCGATATGTCTATGTGTTGATGTGATTTCGTGGTAATATCGTTTTAGGGCGACAGCTAGAAAAACGATTAGGCCTTTCATAAAATGATAGGAATTCGATTATAGGGCGACAGCAAATAATTGATCCTCGCTGTAGGTAAATTAATATTTATTCTCACAACCGTTTAGGGCGACAGCAAATTCCGACGTGAGTAGGAATTACCGCGACTTAGTCATTATTTTTGTGGCAAAGGTAATTTACGTCCTCGTTAATGATACCTAGCGGGATTCACAATCCCGAGCACTCCCGTTTTATATAAAAAGAAAAAAAGAAAGTATTTTTAATATTTAAGTTCAAGCTAGTTGATTTTTATAAATCAAAATATAACTAAAAACATATATTTAAACATTTAAGTTGTGTTTAAAGCTTGTGGTTTTATTAGGTTTTATTGGTGAATTTAATTCATAATTTAAAATACAAAATATTTATTTAGGCTAAATATCAAACGATAGGTTATTACTAGTAATCAATTTATTCCTCGTGTTCGATACTCGGATATTCACTATAGCTATATTACAAACGATAGGTACACTGCCTATCGCGCGTGGTTAGTTATAATATATTCATTTTAATTATTACTTGACGTACTCGCACGAACCTTTATTTAAACATACACGCACGCGATCAAGGAGCACAGCCTTGGGTTCGAATTCCACAACTGCGAACTTCTTCAAATCGATAATCTCTGAAACCTCACTAGGAATTAAGAGAAAAGGAGCGCGGTATCGGCCCGAGAACGAACAAGAAGATCTTCGCCTTAGATAAATCTCTCAGCCTCGTAGAGAAGCGGAGCTTCAACTTGAGCAAGTGCAGACTGAATAAAAAAAATCGTTAAAGGATGAGAAAGATAAATAGTAAGAAGAAAAACGGCAAAAAGGAGAAGAACGACGAAGAAAAGGAAGAAGATCCGTAATCCACAATTCCGAAACTATCCTTCCCTTCTTAGTTCAAATTAAAACCTTTCACAGTCTCTATGATTCCACATCGACGATCTTTTGCAAAGGTGAAATGATTAAAAACGCCTCGATCACAGGTAACTTGACTTAAGATTGCTTGTGTTGACTAGAATGATATAAATATAATCATCCCAAGGTAAAAATAATCGAGTGCTAGAGTGAACTCAGTGAGAGTTGTTGAAATGGATTATACTATGAACTTAGGACTCTTTAGTTTGACGACATGACTTGACGGTATGTGATCTTTTCAAGTGTCTTGTGAAATTTTAGGCGTGACAATGATCGTAGCAAAATAATCTGACCCCATACTATTTATATATTAATATGCATATGAAAAATTATTTATATATATATATATATATATATATAGATATATGATATTTTTTCTGAAAAATTTACTTCAATATTAAAAAAAAACCGCATAAAAAATGCATATTTTCAAATGAAAATATTTCATATGCATTGACTTGTTTAAATGCGATTATCTGTTTTTGCTCATACCCTCGCGCGAAAATGAAAGTTACATGTATAGGGGAACATGTATCTAGGCTAAATGTGTTGAATTCGCGTATCTCAAATTTTGTTGCATTGTTTGAGGGGGAGCATTTACAAATTTATGCCTTAAAGCTCCAGATATTTTTAATGACCTTCCTCTAAGTGTTGCAGAAACAATGCGGAGGTCAAGAATTCTTCAAGACTTGGAGTATTCGGCATAAAACTTGTTGGTTGGTTAAAATTTGTGATAGCTAACGTCTTTCTATGATTTTGTATTTAACCAATTTTTTTATTAAGGGGGAGCCTCATTAAAACAAGTATTGCTTCCATAATTAACTCTAATCTTTCTCGAACATTTTGCTCTAAAGTCTCTGCAGATTCGCGAAATCTGATTTGGAGCCAGATTTCATCATTCGAAATTTCAGGGAGTTAATTGCATTTATTTTCATATCTAGGGGAAGCAATTATGTGGTTGAATACTTAAACCTAGGGTCTGTCTGAAATTTTGAAAAAAAAATTTTAAATCGAAAAAATTTGGGCTAAATTTGTAGTTTCCGATCACAAATTATCGATCGAAAATTAACTTCGGACCAAATGGCAATTTTTGCTTCAGATTTCTCGAGCGAAAATAAAAATAGGTACCAAATTTCTCGATCGCAAATTTCTCGATCGCAAACAATAATGGGCCTTGAATTACAAGTGACGAATAAACGTCTAAACAGCCCATTTAACGAATTTAATTCTTGCATTCGAAAATTCACAAATACACGCAAAACCCTCAATCGAAAAATTCAACTGTCAAATTCTCTCGCGCAAAACATTGTTTTTCAAAAGACGAACGTCAAAATATTCAAAATCTCTCGATGTTTCATCTTTCGTCTTTTGAAGGTAGATTTGACTTCCTTTAGGGGTTATCGTGCATTTAAACTAGATTTGCATCTGTATTCTGTGATATTTCACATGATTCCGTGTTAAAAAAACTCGATTGTACTGAATATGCAAACTCGAAAGATATTTTGCAGTATTTATGAACATTATAGGTGCATAATCTGGGTTAAATCTGCATTTAAGATAGTATTAAGCATTCTGGGAACATCTTGCTTCGATTATTTGCTTTCTTAAAGGTTGATTTTGAGTTCGACTAAACTGGGTTTTTCAAGGTTTTAAAGGCGTCGAAGAACTTTCTCGATCGCAAACAGTGTCAATTGAATTTCAGTTTGATTGATTTACTGTTTGCATCGTAAAGATTTTCGATCGCTAAATTTCTTTCTGGTCGTTCACATAATAACGCTGATCGAAAAATAATTACAATCGAGAAATTGATTTTTGATTTTATGCGAGCGAAAAGATTACTGAACTGAATGGATAAAATATACGCAGTTTTTTCTTCGAGCGCAAAACTTACAGTCGAAAATTTCGATTTCAATTTTGTTCTCGGTCGAAAGTTTTAGCGGCGAAAAAAAAATAATAAATAATAATTTATTCGACAAAAAATTTCTCGACCGTAAACGCACGCAGCGAAAATTTGATCGATCGAAAATTTTCTCGATGGTTGACTTAGTCTCTCGTTGACAATTTTTCTCGATCGTAAAATTTCGCAGCGAAAAACCTTTTTAAAATCGAAAATCTTTCTCGCTCAATAAATTTCAAAGCGAAAAATTGTATTCACGCACGAAAAATTTTCGATCGTAATTTTACATGGAAATCTAATTTCTCGATCGTAAATTTACAAGAAAATTTTTCTCGATCGTAAAATTTCTCGGACACAGTACCACAATTTAAGTTCAAACACTTAGAAATTTTCTAATTTTTTTTTCAACTGTAGCTATCATTAGCGAATAAAATTTTCGATCGCAAATATTCATTTCAAAATCACATTTAGGCAATTCAATTGAGAATTTCAAACTCTCGCGCGATAAAAAGCACGGAGTGAATAGTATTTTAACACTTAGTAGAATTTTCGAGTAATTTTGTTGAACTTACATGCATATGTCGAAATAAAATCATTTCTTCAAAAATTCACTCCATATGAACTATATGTGCATTGACATTTTCACTATAATTTTATCAAACATGTTATAAATAGCTCATCATTATGGTTTGATAATTCGAAACTTCGACTAAATTTATTCGTATTTCAGATGGATCACTACCCTACCTACAACCACATCTACGAGAAGGCTTTATACCTTAACGTACACGACACGAACTTCCAACTAGATCTGACCACCTTCCGGTGTCCAGACGACATCATCGTGTCCATACTACAAGGCCATCCACTATGGCATGCTCTTACCGTGACGGCCTCAGTGCCGATGGTCTACCTCCAGCAGTTTTGGCGTATGATCAAGAGCCTCATTATGAACGGGGCATATCACTTCACCACAGTTGTAGGGACGAGACACGTATGTATGAGCAAGAATGATTTCAGACTTCTGCTCGACCTCCCTCAGAGCCAAAATTACGACCCCCTCCCATCAGATGCAGAATTGGTGCATGATTTCCTCCAGATGGAGTACCGTCCGCCGCTCACCAAGCTAGCAGATGTAGAGCAACGGGATTCCCCATCCGTGGAAGACACTTTTTGGCATAATCAATAAGTATTTGTCCCCGAAGCACGCATTCGACAAAGGCAACTGCCACATCCTCCGAATATTTCACGGAGTAATGTTCTCGCGGAATTACGATTTCGCTCAACTGATCCGAAATGATCTCGCAGAACAGATCAGACAGAAAGAGAACAAACGGTCCAAAAATGTGCCGTATGCGAGATGGTTCTCCGTCATCATCCGATAACATATGAAGATGTACGAGCAGAATATTCCTCGCCTGCCTCCGGGGGAAACTATCAGCCACATAGGCTCAAGTTCTTCCACAATCCCAGGCTCGCGGACCTAGCTCAGTCATCGATGGCCATTCCGCTCGAGCTGCTACGTCTCGCCGACCCCGCGGGAGATGAATATCAGAGGTACTGTCCGGAATATCATTTGACTGAGCAGATGATTCGAGGGCCCCCTACAGAGTTCCAAGTGAGCCCTCCACAACAACAGCCTAGTCCTGAAGACACAATGATTGATGAAGTGGTTCAGGAACTAGAGCTGGAGCCTCCAACTCACGAGGAAACAGTGCCAGATGTTGAGACCATCCTAATCAATGCCGTGGCCCAAGAAATTGAACTGGAGGCTCCACCTGTATCACTTAGTGCTGAAGTGCCCATCATTGTCGGCGTGCTTGAAGAACCTACTGAGGAAGGTATTCTAGCAGCACAGCCCGACGCAGAAACGGGGCACATTTCACCACCGCTTGCTACTACGCCAGAAACAGAGGCTCTAATTTCAACAATACAACCTATTGAGCCTCCGGTGATGGAACCAGCCAGTGAGGATGTAGAACGAGGACTCTAACCTCACACGGCTACCCCATAAGACACGGAGTCAGATGAGGAGATTTAGTTGATTAGAAGGACTCCGAGACGCTTGAGCGTAACATTCGACTCCCTCTTCGAAACCGTCACCGAACCATCAGACACAGCGCCGACTATCACTCCAAGTGTTACGGACCCCCTTCGCTCAATCTTGAGCCGCAACACGTCACGGCGGGACCGAAAGCTCCGGTGCTGATACAAAGGTTCCAACTGAACCTGTCACAACACCCATAGAGGATAATCTTCAAGATTTGACTCAAGGATTGGGTGGAAGTCTCTAACAGTCACAATCTCAAGTGACTGCGAGCCAACCTGAGGAGCCGGTGTTAGCTCAAGGGTTGATAATTGGCGACATCAGTCGTCCTGGACCATCCACAACAGAGGCGTCCACTCCGTACGTGACTGAAGACAGACTTCAGGCCGCTCTCGCTAACGCGATGAAGAATTTTGATGACAAAATTATGGAGAGCGTGCTCAATGCCATCGAGACGTGCCACCAAGATCGTGGAAAGCACCCGTCTCGGAGCCGTCTTCATCACAACCCATCCTCAGACCCCCTCAACCCGTACTACCCTCACAAATCCCACCACCCATCCTCACCTACAACCTCATAAATCCTGCCACAGTACCCATCAGCGAACTCCACTCAATTCTAGTCGCCAGGCTCCGCCATCTCATTGATCGTCCTGACCCATCCGAAATGTGCCGCGGCCAAGGCTCCCACTCCAAACGCCGACATGATGGCCCAGACGATCAGGGCCGTCCTTAGGGGAAGAAGAGGCCAAGGATAATTACAAGGGGTCAGAGACAGAACCCTGGCGCGACTCAGACAAGTAAAGGAGTCGCTGGAACCTCACAATCCACTACCCAAACAACCACCACCACGCGGTGCACCACTCAAACCCAAATCCAAACCCAAACCCACATCGACCCACTAACTTCAAATAAGGACGCTTCCGCCCATACCACCAACCTTCTCAAGCCCCTTGCTTCCGGAAGAAGAAGCAAGTGCTGCCATGCTTGTCGCCCTAGCGCAGACTTAGGCGACTCCCTCAACTGCTCCAGACCAACCGGGACCATCAGGACATGGCGTCAACCCACACGAGGTCTAGACAAATACATATTTGAAGGATAGTGGAAGACCCATTCCATGCCCGATGTACATCAAAGACAACGGCTTCAGGACGTTCGACACTTCCTACAACAAGCCTTGGTAGACCTTGTGCTCATAGAAGATGAAGAACTTCAGGAAGGTGAAGATTACCAGCAAGATATCCCAAGGCTACCAGAGTTGATCGCGCAACGAGCGGTTTCCCCCACAAGACAAATGTCAGGGACCGTTCGGATCGACACGCCATGGGAGAACATCAAAATCGAAATCCCCTTCCTTGAAGAAGTTCGTGAACCACATCTGGAGGTCGCCAGACAGGGTCAAGAAGCCGAACGAATTTGAGCTAAGAGGGATCTCTCACTGGGATCAGCAGAAGAGGATGACCTACATCTGGATGCTGACTCAACTTGGACCTGATGTAAGGATGAAGATGACTAAAGCGCAAGCAAGGAATCATTATCAGAGTCTATCTTCTATCTGCCAGCTTCTCAGCGTCTATTGTGTCAAAGGAGGTCTTTCAACCCCAACCTACATTATCGAGCGAGTGGACAGAACCCGAGAGGAATTAAGCGAGAGCGATCTACCGTACCTCCCTACCGACGAGGTATACAACCTCTATCAGCTGTACGTGGAGAAGTACAAAGGTCCTCAAGGTTTCGTCAAGAAAGAATGTCTCGAGGGGCTCTACCGGTTCATGATGCGCCAAGTCAAGTACTTCGCTGCACAAGACCTTCAGATGGCTCTGGAGAGCAACATGAAGAAGGTCAACATGACCGCACCGCTCAACAAAGGACCTGAGATCGAATGGCTTCCAAGCAATCATGTGCACATCACCTCAGTCCTAGGCATCACCTATCACAATCCAATCACCAAGAAGACTAGGTTGATGCTGAAGACTGAGATTCATAAGTTTTGCGACGGAACGCTCAAGGTCATCAGGAGGAATATAGAGCAAAGGTTGGAAGAAATCAACCTGGAGACGATGCTGAGAATATATCGGTTCGTGAGAGAACAGCCGCTCCTGATGTAATTGTTAGATGACATCGAGGAGCGCCTGAAGCAGAGGGAAATGCTCAGGAATTATGAGCAGGGCTTGCGTAGGTCGTACTATGCCTGACGAGGACAAATGGAGCGGAAGGGCAATCAAGCACAAATGGGGAGATTGTAGAGTATCAATTTTAATTGTGCTTGATTTTCGATCGAAATTCATATTTCAATAATTATAATCGATTTCCTTAGAACTCATGTCTAGGATTGATTGTGTTGACAAACGAGTACCTAACATCACCTAATAGCTAAAATTTCTGTATTTATTCAAGTTCACTGTTTAGGGTAATGAGAAATATTATATTATATTTTTATTTTTATAAAATAAACTAGATATTAGTATTGATTAATATTAATATTCCATAATTCATGTAAACGTCTATATTAATTTAACATTAGTATTGGGATAAGTGGGTCCCATCGGAAGAAGTTAATGGGATTAGCACCATTACTATGAATTCAACGGAGTTAATGAAAAAAATTTACTAAGTTTATGTTGAATAAAATGTAAGAAAATAATTAATATAACTAACTAATACAAATTCAGAAGTTATTTTCATCCCCCTAAGGGGATGCCAATAGTAGCACCCTAACAAGATAATGTAGAAAACAAAATAATAACCAAGAACCATTTTGAGCAATCTAATGAAGCATACAAGTTACATATAAAAATATATTTTCTTTATTCGTTTATTGATTCAGGGTAACCCTTACATCACAAATTTCACAAGTCATCGGAGTCGCCATAACCTTCAGTAAACTGATCATTGCATGGACCCTCATGAACCACGATTTGCTCATCAGCTACTACTTCCGAAGAATACATCTCAAAGAAACTGTCCCAGTCAGTAATGCTCTTCAAAAGCTCAATAATGTAGGACGGAAGGGCAACATGATCATATCCACCCATTTTCTTACTACCAATTATATGTGTATGTATATGTATATGTACGCACAATGTATTAATAAACTGCTTGATTTAACACTACCTCGTCCTCCTTATATTGCCTCAGAACAAGGTAAATGGAATTCACTTTAAAATCTAATAGGAGGATTTAATAATTATGATTACCAGCATTTCATAAGACGGGGCGGGATGACGTTCGTGGCATAAATAACAAAAGGTCAGCCAAGAAGAAAAATCTGGTAAAGCTAATTATGACAATCACTCATTAATTATTACAATAATTGATTTCCTTAGGATAAAAAGCTCATCTTTCTTTCTTTGTATCTGGTAAACGTTGAAGTTCTGAAATATGCATATTACAAAGAAAGCAAAATTTCATCCGTAGAGTAACTAGTTTGCCTACCCCGAGAAGTTGTCTCATTTATTGCGAAATATTTCGGGGAAAATATAAGTGATAAATGAATTTTGCGCTATGTATAATACTCCGTTTACGCATTACCGGTCGATATTAATTTGAATTTCATCATACATTATGCTTTTATGTTTGTATTTCATTCTCTACAGATATTGGTGAAAAATAAATACAACCGGGAATATTCAGAAGCGGAGAAAATTGGAGGATCGGAACTCACAAATACAAGCCCAGAAATCATTTGAGCCTATGAGTACAATGAAAGGAAGAAACAGCCCAAGAGCTAAATAAGCCCAAGCCCATGTAGGAATACACATACACATACGTACACCCACGTATCAATTGCTAAAGCACACAAAAGAGGAAAAATGAACAAAGGAAAAGAGAAAAGGAGACCGACGATGGAGACTGCAAGGAAAAAGGAAATCGGCTCACGGCTCAAGGAAGAAAACGAAGATTTCAGCCGTTCTTTGAGCAGCCAGACAAGGATTATTGTCTCCTCCATCATCTATAAATAAAGCGCTGGAAACAAGCACAGGAGAGGGCCATATACACGCTGAAACATCCCTCAAAGCTCACGTTCGAGGCCACCTGAAGCAATATTTGGCAGAACAACGACCGCGGAGGAACCGAGCTCGCTGCTCTTGGTGCTGTTCAGGGCTGAAATTTCATCACAGAGGAACTTCGACGAAGCTCACAGCTCACCAAGGAAGGCCCCTGCTGACCAGCTCTAACTCAAGGAGCAGGTAAGCGAGGCAGCGTGTGTAGATGAGATTGGGCTGCATGTGTGTTAGGAGCCAACAAAGGGGCAGCAACGTGATTATCGTGTGCATTCGCAACTCGCCCACCAACTGCTCGACAAAAGTCCTCAGCGAAGGATCAACCACTTAGGCGATATTCAGGGAAGAAATTATGATTTTGTCGTTGTTATTTATGCTTCTCGTCGTGTTGATGTTTCGTATGAGTAGCTAATCTCGCAGTATTTGAGATAACGATGAACCCTAGCGATATTGTAAGTGTGTTAAAGTATTATTGTTTTGGCTATTATTACGACTCGGTTACGAATTATGATATTGTTTTGATTATGTCTATGTGGTCGAAATAATTGTCGGGAAATCGTACGCTACGCTCGAGAGAGGGGCGACGATTAGCCCACTCGTTAGGCTGTAGAGTACATGTAGAAGCAATTATTTGAAACGAGGAAATGACTCTTTTATTTTTACGAGTGTCATTTATTTATATAGAAGGAGTAACATTCTTAGGCATACTCAAATTTACTAGCTCCTTCTTAAGACTAGACACTCTCGCCTTCGATTCTAGTACTTCCCTACGCTCCCTATAGACGTGGGTAAAATAGATTTAGTCTTAGCACTTTTAACAGAATTATTAATGCACTTTTGATCTTTCGAAGGTGATTTTTCGATTTTCACGCTTTTCTTAATAGCGTGAGAGGTAGTTTGGGAGGATGAGGAAGCCTTGAGATTTTCCATCTCTTTTAAGAACTTTTTCTTTTCAGCTTCGAAATTCTCTCTTTCTTTATCCAGTTTTGCTTGGGATTCCTCTATTTGTTTTATTATAGAAGGTTTGTAGAGAGAATTTTTATAATGAACATCTTTGGATTCCTCGTGGACTGTTTGAGGGCCAGAAAGTTGAAGTAAGTCAGAGACAGGTGATAATAATGGTTTCATATTTCTGTCTCTTTCATTTAGTCATGTGTAGTCAAGGGGGATTTCAGGCCCGTGTGAGGCTTTTCTCATGGATGAATCGAAAGTATTTTGGTACGTCGATTCAGTAAAATCTCTAAGAGAGGTTACTCCTAAACCCATGTATTTAATATCATATATTTCTTTCTTCCGTAGAACACGTGGGTTAGTGAAACCTAAGCCTTCTTTTGGATTATAGAAGCCTACTCCTTGGGCTGATTTAGGAATATCGTCTGTTCGGATTGTCCGCGATTGTCCCCTACGCGTAACTATATCATCTAATATCTTAATTTTTGCCTCCGAAATCAAAAACACCAAAGAGCCCAACAAGTGCTTCAACTGTGGCAAGCCTGGTCATTTTGCCAGAGAATGCACTCTTTCCAAGAAGAGAGATGCTAATTACTACTCCAGAAAGCTTCAACTTTCAAAGCAGAAGGAAGCTGGAGTAGCCCTCATGGCAGAGCAGGACCACTGGCTCGAAGACACGTCCAACTCCGAAGAGGAGAATTTAGCCCTCATGGCCCGCTTGGACGACACCCTGGATGCCGAAACTTCAAACCAGACGGACGATGACGACGCATCCATCTCATCACAAGAGGTAGTCTCTTCTTCCACATTATTGACCATGTTAGAATCATATAAAAAACAATATGCTAACATGAAACATGAGCAGAAAAGTATTAAGGAGGTAGAGGATAAACTTTCGAGGTCTCAGGAGAAGATAAATAGTCTCGAATCAGAACTTACAAGCTCTAGTGCTAAAATAAAAGAACTTACTAAGAGCCTGTATTCTAGAGAGACTAATCAACGTCAAATAGTTCTCTTTGCGAGACCTTGTTCCACGCTTCTCTGAGACAAGGGCAACAGTGTCTTCAATCTGCTTGCCCTTTTGCTCCTTCTGAATCTCGCAATATCTTCCTCATGTTGGGCGAGATTGTCAAAGACTGCATGGATATCCAACTCCTCCAAATATTTATTTTGCCTAAGTTGAGTCGATATCTTTTTCCAGTCTGAGGGCAGGGAGGATAGTAATCTGATGTTTGTTTCCATGTTTGTCTTAGAAATTTCTATTTTCCTCATCTCATTAAGAAGGGTGAGGAACCTTTGATATACATCATATAGGCTCTCCTCCGGCTTCGCTTTGAATGAGTCATAAGCCGTGAGAATATTTGTCTTTTGGCCTTAATGCCCACTTCCGTCCTTTGCATCATTCTGTGCAGTTCATCCCACATCCCCTTACCCGTTGGGAGGCTGTCTATCTGTCTATAGATGTCATTGGGGATGCCCTGCATGAGTGTGTTCATGGCTATCAGATCTGCCTTAGCACGGGCCCTTTCCTCGATGGAATATTCCCTAGGCTCCTTCAGCTGCCTGGTAGCGGGAATATAAAGAGTAACCGTGTCATCACTGGCTATAGTGACCCAGAATTTGTGCAGGCCCTTCTTCGAGTGACTTTAGCAGGTTTTCCGCTTGATCTTTCAAGGCTATAAAATTTAGGAAGTGGCTTCTCCAAACTTTAGATTCGCCGCGTTGCAAGATCGGCGGACGGTTGTCGTTTCCTAATGAGTAAGCATCCATTTTTTCTTTGTGCTGGAGGTGATGAAGGATCTTCGTTAGTTTTGATTAATAGACTTTGATGTAATATGCTTCACAAGTAGCAAATTTGTTAGTAGCGTTTGATTTAACAAAAATGATCGAGAATTATTTTTGATTCAATCGTTATTGTTTGATCAAAAATAATTTCGTTGATTTAATCGTAAAGTTACTGTTCTCAGCGTCTGGTACTGTAGACGAGAAGTTTGACGAGCGAGAAAAATTAGCCTAAAGTCTTTCGGTCGAAAAACTTTTTCAGTGTGTGAATTTATTTCGATCGTTAAGAAACAGTACAGTCAGTACGTTTCTCGCGAAGTCAAAATAAATTGTTTGACCGAAAGAGTTTTGGGATCCTAAAAGATTTTTCGCTTGGTCAAACTAGAGAGTCTGATCGAGAAAGTTTTTTGATTGGTAAAATTTCGCACGCAAAAGTCTATTAAAAATCTCTCGAAAAAATTCTCGCTGAAATTAACGCTCGTAAAACTTTTACACTCAAATCGTCCTTAGCAGTAGCGATTTCTGTTTTTAATTTGTATCCTAATTGAGAAATTTTCAGCGCGTTGTTTTTCCATCGAGAAACTATTTCAAGCAATTTCTTAATCAGGCGCCCACTGGAAAGTTTTTAACAAAATTGGTTAAATCCAAATCCATAAAAACACGTTAACAATCAAAATATTTAACCAATCAACATTTAAACCAATGTCGTGCAACCAACTCATGAGAATTCGTGAAGTCCTCCTCATCAAAGTGCGTTATTTCAAGCATCAGGACTTAGAGAAAGATCATAAAAAATCAACGACAACGTCTTGCAAATGAAAAAGTCCTCGAGTCCTTGAAATCTCTTCTTTAGAAAATCTTCAAGCTCACCTGGTCTTCTAGGCATCGGCTTTTTCTTCTAATCTTCCTTTGAAGTCCTTCTCCTAAACGCCGTAAGATGTACGAAGTATTCTTGCCGAATTTAAAAGTTCGCGTTCCATTTCTCCCGTTGAAAGCACACGAAACTCGAAACTCCCCCTGTTGACCTTTTTGGTCCATGTGTGTTAGAGAGTTTTGATGGACAATGTAATTGTAATAACATTAGGTCTATAAATTAAGCAATTCGACTTGTGATTAATATGATGTCTAAGTTCATGATAATATTCGACCATGCAGTGATTATGAGCTACAAATCGTTAAAGTTTTGAATATTTGACTCGCATGTGATTCTGTGATGATTTGGTGAAACTAGGTGATCGCATGTTATAGACAGTTCATGAGATAGGATATATCGTACTATGCTATATATGGAAATAATGCATGAGATATCCTACTGAGTTATAAAAGGAAAATATGTTGTTTATATATGGAAAGTGATATATCTGTTCAAAATCTGTTATTCCTAACGAAAATCACATATACGAGTCTTTGCATTATTTCCACTAAATTTAATGTGCAATATTGAATTAATATCTTTTCCGATGCTGATTGGAATATTATATCTAGGGAAGATTTGATTTGATTGACTTTGTGGATAAGATGCTATTATATGGTATGTGCTATAAACGGATGTGATCTCTGAAATAAGGAAAGTTCCGCCATGATATGATAAATCGAATTAAGTGTGCTCTGATCTGATTTGCGTGCTAAACATGGTACATATATTGATCTAATACTATGAGCTGTACATGGAAAACGTACTGGTATGATGCTATCTTGTGTGCTATAATTAGAAAGTTAATCTGGATTGATTTACACTAGAAACAGATAGCAGGGAATCACTTGGAAAGTCCTGACATGGAAAATATATGCGAAGTGACTGAATATGCATGAGAACGAAATTGAGTCTTTACGTGGAATATATTCATGCTTAAATGAGCTCTTATATGGAAAATAATCATGCTTTAATGTGCTATATGACCGTTGTGATGATTTATTAAGAGCATGATTTATATGGTATGATTGACTCGAAAATTGCATTGAAACTATGCTCGATTTGGTGATTATTAAATGATATGATTTTCCATGTGAAGTGTTGATTGAAAAGGATTATATATAAGCCACAGATTTTTGTGAGATGAAGAATTTGCGAATATAAGCCTTCGAGAGATATTCGAGCAGAAAGATACTAAGAGATTCCTGAGCCTTCCATTTGCGATAGCTTTCTGCCTTACTGAGCGTTAACTTGCGAATCCATCACTGAGCGAGTGATTCATCCTGTTATTCCAACCTCCCATACCATATATTCTGTCTTCGGACGTGTTGTCATCGGACGTGAGCAATACCAAGGAGGCAAGGTCGCCGTTGTATGCACACGTGAAGGGAATGATGAGTTCCGGGGGCCCTTCGGTAGCGAGCTGTGTCTGTCGGGATCAGGGGATTCCGAGGAACGACACTCGGCATGTGGTAACCTAGTAGTGGCTAGTGTTCGACTTGTTTTGGTTGTGTATTGGGCTAACCAATCAGTTTTGTATCCAGCTACGGTGTATTATACTGATTGGTTAAACTCTTCGGGAGCAAACCCCAAGGAGAGGAGTAAACCCCAGTTGGGGATTTTACCTCTATAAAAATCATGTCTCGCATTTACTTTTCAGTTATTTCTTTATCGCTGTGAGACAGACCCGAAACACATCCGGCGTAACTAGGATATATCAGGCATACTCATCACAAGCATTAGTAGGCATATTCAAGTCACCCCATTTAGGAACTTTGAAAAGAAGCATAAAATTTCTATAAGCCTAATTCACCCCCCCCCCCCCCTCTTAGGCATATTTATATCTTCACCCCCTATTTGGGTCAACCTTGTGTTGAGATCGGGGAATCCGATGTGAGGTTTGGAGAGGTGAACACGGTTGGCAACTTCAATCAGTGATGAAGTGGGACACAGTTGGTAACTTAGGTCCTTGATGCAGTGGTCACGGTTGGCAACTTCATTCCTTGATGATGCTTGAATCATGTGTCGTTCTGTCCTCGGTCCTTGCTTCTTCTTCCGGAAGCAAGGGGCTTGATAAAGTTGAGGAGAGGACTCGGGATTTAGCCATTTTATCCGTTTTGCGAGATTCGTCTTCTCCGAATGGAAGTTGTCTGGTTCGGCCTCGAAGAAGCGTCTCTAGTTCCAGAAGAAGGTAGGCTGTAGGACCCCGGTCCCTGCAAACTAGATCGGCCAATAAATTATGTCTATGACTTACGTAATTTTGTGTTAATTACGTCTATGTTATATATTTACGCGGATTCGTGAAATTCATGCTCGTGACTTTTATGAGAATTACGTGCAATTTCGTGCCGAGGACTGTGTGTTCAATACGGTCCTAATTTAAGAAGGATAATTTTCGAAAAGGGCGACGGAAATGGCTAATGAAAAGAATTGGGCTAGGGAAATATTTTGGACCATAAACTTAATATACTAGGAATTACCAAGTGGGCTAACACCTAAACTTTAGGCCCAATTCAAGAAATACCAACTTTGGAGACAAGTTCCCCCAAAACAAGGATATCCCACGCCAACTCTAAACCACACCCTAAAGGCTTATGAAAAAAATATCTTAGCAAACTAACTCAAAAAAAAAAAAAACCTCGACAACCACCCAAGAAAACCCACGAAGCAAGAAAAAGAAAAGGAGAAGAAGCCGAGCCAAATTCGAACCAAGAAGCTTGAGAATTCGAAGTTGGTAAGTAAAACCCCCTTCCTAATCTCTTAATTATTTACTTTAGATGTAGTTGAAAGTATTAATGGCGATTAAATGCAAGTGGTTGGAGAAGCCACGAGAAACCCTAAATACCGAATTTAAGTTCGCAATAAAGATTTTCGTGGGAGCAAATATGGAGTTAAGTAGCTTAGTATGTGCTTTAGAACTTAGAATGCTAGGAAGAACAAGCTATGGAGCAAGATCGAGGGGTGAAAACGATGATAAAAGTCGAAGTATGATATCGGGTCATTTATTAGGATAAATGTCGCATGAATGTCGACATAACTTATATATCGACATTTTAATAAATGTCGAGACCCATGCAAGTTACATGTCGACATTTCCTAATGAAAATATCGAAACCATGGTAATAAAATGTCGAATTGTTAGGAAATATGTCGATAGAAAGTCGAGGTGAAATTGGATGTCGACATCTAATATTTCAAAATGTCGAGTCATGCTATTAGGATAAATGTCGAGGTAGGATAGTAAAAAAAAAAAAAAAATGTGTCGAGTCCTTCAACTTGGAGGAGATGTCGAACTCAAAGAAATCGATATAAATGTCGACATTAAAGTCGAGAACCAATGAACAATGTCGAGCCATGTTGAGCTATATCGACATTTACTTCAAAATGCCGAATTAAAATGCTAGATAAAATGTCGACATCTCATGTTCCAAGATAACTGGATAAAATGTCGAATGAAAGGTATAATGTCGAGATAAATACCGAAATAAAAGGAATAAAAATGTCGAGTCTTCCTATTGGGATGAAATGTCGGGTTCAAAGGGGGTCGACATAAATGTCGAGACCTTCAAAATGTCGAGGTTTAGATTGGATCCTATGTCGACATTTCCCGTTACAAATGTCGAAGTATAATGTCGATATACCCCAAGATAAAATGTCGAAATGTTAGGTAGAATATCGAAACTTGGAAATGTCAAGATTCGGGCAAAAGTTTATGTCGACATTTTTGTTGATTTAAAACCCGAAATCTAAGTCTAATATATCACTCGACATTTGGGTTAAAATGTCGAGATTACTAAGTGTCGAGATTTTAAATAACCCAAAGGCCGAATTCCTATACATGTAATACCGAGATCTTTACATACTCTATTAAGTAAAATATTTCAACACATTTCAAGAACATAGATAACTAATATTTTAGAAAATATACTGATATAATAATTTTATGATTAAGGTCGAAAAATTAGGAATTTCGCCGAACCAGTAGCAACTATTCTACGGACTCCAGGTAAGTAGAAATTTCAACTACAGTACGTAACTTGCCTGCGTCCGATGATGTGAATTTACGTGCTCGTGTATTTTACGTGAAACGTGCATGTTAAGATAAGATTATTTTATTTGCATGATAAGCATGATCTGCATATTCACATGAGCATGTCACGAGCACTTGCACGCACAAGTAGTAAGTATGACGCGAGGTAAGAGCGTGCATAAGATCGCCTGTGTGCGATGTATACTCGCCGATATTGGCGTTTGTGTCGACTCAATGAAGAGTCACGGCTACCCTTATGCGACCATGGCAAAAGAAGCCATAAGGCCTGTATAAGAGGCTGGGGGAATACCCCGTATGCGGGAGATGCAACCTGGAGGATGCGGCCCGGGGCACGCACTGAGTAAGGGAAGATTCCTGCGGGTGACCTTCTAGTGCGTAAAGCACTAACCGGGAGGGAAGATTCCTTCGGGTGACCTCCGTGGTTAGTGGCCTCGGTGTTGGCTACCGTGAGAAGCGTCCGCGTGGAGGCCACATTTAGTAAGGGAAGATTCCTTCGGGTGACCTTCTAGTGTGAGAACCTCCACATATGAGATCTCTATGAAATGGCGCATAGTGGGATAGAAAGCCGAGGGCCCGTACGAAGTAAGAGTATAAGAAAATAAGTATGAGTCAGAAAAAGGACAAGAAAATGAGAAGGAGAGTATGAGCATTAGAAAACGACGACGTGGATTGTCGATCGTTAGGACACGTGCATACATGCATAATTTCTGCTTACTGAGCCTCGGTGGCTCATTCTTTATGTTACGTATTGTAGGTACTGACGATCACGGTACGTGATCCGACCATTACGCGAGGCCGATCTTTTGAAGCTATCCGGCTGCTTTTGAGGTGGGAGTGTGTGTATGGATGACGACCTGTGAAGGCCGGGCGCATAGGGAGCTTTTGGCTACACACACACACACACTTGTATTTTGTGTAGACATGATTTCGATGATTCGTAGAACGAGTTACGAATATTCTTTTGACATGTATATAAGAATCCCGCATGCACGTTTTAAAATGAAAAATTTTATTCGCATTTTTACGTATACGCACAATAACAAAGCATTAACACTTAGAATTAGAACGGAATACGAGGGCGGGACGCCGGGTCCTGACAGAGTGGTATCAGAGCTTCGGTCACAGGTCCTGCAGACTGTCCATACACACACACTCAAAAGCGCGGAAGCGGCCTTGCTTGTAAGTACCATGTTATGTGAATTACTTGTATGGTTTGATTTATTGGCCTTAGGAATTGTCAGGATAGGTGAAAATGGTTAGACTTAGGGGTGAAGGAAGCAGGGAATCTGATCAGGGTAGAGATACCAATAATCCCCCTGATAGCCGGGATGCTACCATCCTGCAATTAACCGAATTGGTCCGGCAACAGTCGGCCCAAATCCAGCAGCTGATCCAACAGCAAAATGCTGGTGGGCAATCAGCTAACCTACCTTCCCCACCTGAACGAATCGAGATGATCGGGGAGAGGTTCAGGAAACTAAATCCTCCACTGTTCGAGGATGCTGTAGACCCCACATCCACCGAGGATTGGCTGAGGACGCTGGAGAACATGTTCCAGCACAGCCGCACCCCGGAGGCGGAAAAGGTCATGTGCGCTGCCTACCTGCTAAGGGGGAGCGCCGGACACTGGTGGGAAACCGTCTCAGCCGTCGAAAACCCCCTAACGATGAGCTGGGATAGGTTTAAGGAGACCTTCAGGGGAAAGTATTACACCGCCCCTGTCAGAGCACAGCGGATGAGTGAGTTCATCAACCTCCGCCAAGGAGCAATGACAGTGGCGGAGTATATCAGGAAATTCGAGCAGCTCTCAAGGTTTGCCGCTCACATGGTCAGTACGGACGCGCTCAAGATCGAGCGGTTCATGGAAGGGTTGAAGCCCGAGCTATACCGGGATGTAAGCATGGCTGGGATCCAGGGAGCCACATACGCACAAGTGGCTGAAAGGGCACTTGTGGCGGAGCAGGCAGAGGCTAGAATTGCTCGCGCCCAAGAAGCCAAGCGCAAGTTCGTACAAGGGCCGCAAGGGAGCGGAAGTAACCCAAAGCGGCAGTTCATTCCCAAGGGTGGAAAACCGAACTTCTAGAATTGACCAGGACCACCCCCACAGTTTAACCCAAACCAGGGTAGACCCCAGTTGGACCTACCCGTATGCCCGAAGTGTGCACGGAGGCACATGGGAGCCTGCAACTCCCAAAATGCTGTCTGCTTCAAATGTGGCAAGACGGGCCACTATCTGAGGGCATGTCCGGAAGGTGGATCCGGAAGCCAAGCTGGAAACCAAGCAGCACCACCACGGGTACCAGCCAGGGTTTTCACTATAACCTCCGAGGAAGCGGAAAATAACCCGGCAGTGGTGACAGGTACCCTTCTCGTCTATGAAACCCCCACATGCATCCTAGTCGACTCGGGAGCGACTCACTCATTTGCATCCACTAAGTATGCCACGAGGATAGGAGTCACGCCTCACCGGGCTGAGTGTGAGTTTAGGGTAACAGTTCCAAACGGGAATCCCACCCAAACTAACCACGTCCTACGGGATTGCCCAATAGTGATCGGGAGTAAGGAACTACCCATAGACCTCATAATCATTCCCATGAATGATTATGAGGTGATCCTCGGAATGGATTGGCTATCGAAGTACGGAGCCGTCATAGACTGCCACCGCAAGATAGTCACGCTCAATATGGACGAGGATGAACCCCTTAAGTTTGTAGGGACTAGTAAGGGGAGTATGATCTCTAGGATATCAGCGCTGAAAGCCCAACGACTGATCAGATCAGGGTGCGAAGCCTATCTGGTATTCGCTATCAAGTCGGAGGAGGATCCCTCTCCGAAACTCGAGGAAGTGCCGGTAGTTAAGGAGTTCCCTGACGTATTCCCCGAGGAATTTCCGGGACTACCACCCGAGCCAGAAATAGAGTTCGCTATAGATCTGGTACCTGGAGCGGCGCCAGTATCTAAAACCCCCTATCGGCTAGCACCGACGGAGATGAAAGAGTTAAAGGACCAACTCGACGAACTCCTGCAGAAGGAGTTCATACAGCCGAGTTTCTCTCCCTGGGGAGCACCGGTGCTATTCGTGAAGAAGAAAGATGGGTCTATGCGACTATGCATAGACTACAGGGAGCTGAATAAGTTAACGATTAAGAACAAGTATCCACTCCCTAGGATAGACGATCTGTTCGATCAACTACAAGGCGCAACGGTTTTCTCCAAGATCGACTTAAGATCGGGCTACCATCAACTGAGGATCCGGAAGGAAGATGTCCCGAAGACGGCCTTTAGTACCCGTTATGGCCACTACGAGTTTCTGGTGATGCCATTCGGGCTGACTAATGCGCCTGCAGCTTTTATGGATTTAATGAACCGGGTGTTCAAACTCTACTTAGATAAGTTTGTCATAGTCTTCATTGATGACATCCTAATCTACTCACGGACGAAGGAGGAGCACGAAGACCACCTGAGAACAGTTCTAGGAATACTACGGGACAAGCAACTATACGCCAAGTTCAAGAAGTGCGAATTTTGGCTCGACCAAGTCGCCTTCTTGGGGCATATAGTATCAGGAGAAGGGATTTCTGTAGACCCAAAGAAGATAGAAGCCATTAGCAATTGGCCCAGACCGACGAACGTAACGGAAATACGAAGTTCCTCGGTCTGGCAGGATACTATAGGAAGTTTATAAAGGACTTCTCGAAAATAGCGTCGACACTGACGAGGCTGACTAGGAAGAATACTTTTCAATGGACCACGGAATGCGAACAGAGCTTTCAAGAGTTGAAAGAAAGACTTACGACGGCCCCAGTTCTCACAATACCTTCGGGAACTGGAGGATTCACCGTTTATAGCGATGCGTCTAAGAACGGGTTAGGGTGTGTGCTAATGCAGAACGGGAATGTAGTAGCATACGCCTCTCGTCAACTAAAGGAGTACGAGAAGAATTACCCGACGCACGACTTAGAACTAGCGGCAGTGGTCTTTGCTCTCAAGATCTGGAGGCATTACCTCTACGGAGAGCGGTGCGAGATATACACTGACCACAAGAGCCTCAAGTACTTCTTTACGCAAAAGGAGTTGAATATGAGGCAGAGGAGGTGGTTAGAGCTAGTTAAGGATTATGATTGCGTAATCAACTACCACCCAGGCAAGGCGAACATAGTAGCCGATGCCTTAAGCAGAAAAGCAGTCAGTGCAGAACTGCAACTGCTGGAAGTCGAAGTCGTAAGGTTAGGCGAAGTTGAGGCGCAGCTAGCAGCCTTAACCTTGCAACCAACGTTGCTGGAGCAAATCAAGACAGCGCTGGAAACAGACGAATTATATACGAAAATTAAGGAAGCACAGCCGGAACAAACAACCGGAGACCTCATGATAAGGGAAGACGGGCGACTGTATTTCAAGGATCGGTTGTACGTACCAGACAACGCTGAGCTAAGAAGGACGATAATGACGGAAGCCCATGCCACTGCATACTCAGTACATCCAGGAGCAACGAAGATGTACAGAGGTTTGAAGGAGAACTACTGGTGGCCAGGCATGAAAAAGGACATCGCGACTTTCGTGAGTCAGTGCCTGACGTGCCAGCAGATAAAAGCCGAGCATCAAAGGCCGGCGGGAACCCTACAACCGTTACCCATTCCGGAATGGAAATGGGATAACATAACCATGGATTTCGTGGTAGGACTGCCGAGGAACACGAAGGGGCACGACGCGATTTGGGTGATTGTCGACAGACTCACCAAGTCTGCCCATTTCCTGCCGATTAGCACGACATTTTCCATGGAACGGTACGCGGAGCTCTATATCCAAGAAATAGTGCGACTGCACGGCGTTCCATCCTCAATAGTCTCGGATCGCGACTCCAGATTTCTTTCGAAATTTTGGACGTGCTTGCAAAAGGCGATGGGAACGAAGCTATCTTTTAGTACCGCCTACCATCCGCAGACGGACGGTCAATCCGAGCGAACCATCCAGACCCTGGAGGACATGCTCCGAGCGTGTGTACTCGATTTCAAAGGGAATTGGAGTAAGTACCTCCCACTGATCGAGTTCTCCTATAACAATAGCTACCACGTCACCATTGGGATGGCACCGTACGAAGCGCTATACGGGCGAAAGTGCGGATCCCCAGTACATTGGGACGAGGTTGGCGAACGGGCAGTGTTAGGCCCTGACATAGTACGAGAAATGACGGAAGCCATTACCACCATACGAGAAAGAATGCGAACGGCACAGAGTCGACAGAAAAGCTACGCTGATCGAAGACGTCGACCATTAGAATTTGAAGAGGGAGATATGGTGTTCGTGAAAGTATCACCGATGAAGGGCGTGAAAAGATTTGGGAAGAAAGGGAAGCTAAGCCCTAGATATATCGGTCCATTTAGGATACTGAAGAAGGTTGGCGAGGTGGCATACCAATTAGAACTGCCAGCCTCATTATCGCAAGTGCATGACGTGTTCCACGTCTCTACACTGCGGAAATACATAGCTGACCCGAACCACGTGCTAGGAAACGAATCTCTACATCAACGATTGAAACCGGATCTAAGCTACGAAGAGACTCCGGTGGAGATATTGATGTACGAGACCAAAAGACTTAGGAACAAAGACATTTCTTTAGTAAAAGTGTTGTGGCGGAACCAGTCCACAGAAGAAGCCACATGGGAACGGGAGGACGAAATGCGAATTCGTTACCCCGATTTGTTTCACGAAGGCTGATTTCGGGGGCGAAATCCTCCTTAAGGGGGGGAGATGTAGGACCCCGGTCCCTGCAAACTAGGTCGGCCAATAAATTATGTCTATGACTTACGTAATTTTGTGTTAATTACGTCTATGTTATATATTTATGCGGATTCGTGAAATTCATGCTCGTGACTTTTATGAGAATTACGTGCAATTTCGTGCCAAGGACTGTGTGTTCGATACGGTCCTAATTTAAGAAGGATAATTTTCGAAAAGGGCGACGGAAATGGCTAGTGAAAAGAATTGGGCTAGGGAAATATTTTGGACCATAAACTTAATATACTAGGAATTACCAAGTGGGCTAACACCTAAACTTTAGGCCCAATTCAAGAAATACCAACTTTGGAGACAAGTTCCCCCAAAACAAGGATATCCACGCCAACTCTCCACACCCTAAAGGCTTATGAAAAAAATATCTTAGCAAACTAACTCAAAAAAAAAAACTCGACAACCACCCAAGAAAACCCACGAAGCAAGAAAAAGAAAAGGAGAAGAAGCCGAGCCAAATTCGAACCAAGAAGCTTGAGAATTCGAAGTTGGTAAGTAAAACCCCCTCCCTAAGCTCTTAATTATTTACTTTAGATGTAGTTGAAAGTAATGGCGATTAAATGCAAGTGGTTGGAGAAGCCACGAGAAACCCTAAATACCGAATTTAAGTTCGCAATAAAGATTTTCGTGGGAGCAAATATGGAGTTAAGTAGCTTAGTATGTGCTTTAGAACTTAGAATGCTAGGAAGAACAAGCTATGGAGCAAGATCGAGGGGTGAAAACGATGATAAAAGTCGAAGTATGATATCGGGTCATTTATTAGGATAAATGTCGCATGAAATGTCGACATAACTTATATATCGACATTTTAATAAATGTCGAGACCCATGCAAGTTACATGTCGACATTTCCTAATGAAAATATCGAAACCATGGTAATAAAATGTCGAATTGTTAGGAAATATGTCGATATAAAGTCGAGGTGAAATTGGATGTCGACATCTAATATTTCAAAATGTCGAGTCATGCTATTAGGATAAATGTCGAGGTAGGATAGTAAAAAAAAAAAATGTGTCGAGTCCTTCAACTTGGAGGAGATGTCGAACTCAAAGAAATCGATATAAATGTCGACATTAAAGTCGAGAACCAATGAACAATGTCGAGCCATGTTGAGCTATATCGACATTTACTTCAAAATGCCGAATTAAAATGCTAGATAAAATGTCGACATCTCATGTTCCAAGATAACTGGATAAAATGTCGAATGAAAGGTATAATGTCGAGATAAATACCGAAATAAAAGGAATAAAAATGTCGAGTCTTCCTATTGGGATGAAATGTCGGGTTCAAAGGGGGTCGACATAAATGTCGAGACCTTCAAAATGTCGAGGTTTAGATTGGATCCTATGTCGACATTTCCCGTTACAAATGTCGAAGTATAATGTCGATATACCCCAAGATAAATGTCGAAATGTTAGGTAGAATATCGAAACTTGGAAATGTCAAGATTCGGGCAAAAGTTTATGTCGACATTTTTGTTGATTTAAAACCCGAAATCTAAGTCTAATATATCACTCGACATTTGGGTTAAAATGTCGAGATTACTAAGTGTCGAGATTTTAAATAACCCAAAGGCCGAATTCCTATACATGTAATACCGAGATCTTTACATACTCTATTAAGTAAAATATTTCAACACATTTCAAGTACATAGATAACTAATATTTTAGAAAATATACTGATATAATAATTTTATGATTAAGGTCGAAAAATTAGGAATTTCGCCGAACCAGTAGCAGCTATTCTACGGACTCCAGGTAAGTAGAAATTTCAACTACAGTACGTAACTTGCCTGCGTCCGATGATGTGAATTTACGTGCTCGTGTATTTTACGTGAAACGTGCATGTTAAGATAAGATTATTTTATTTGCATGATAAGCATGATCTGCATATTCACATGAGCATGTCACGAGCACTTGCACGCACAAGTAGTAAGTATGACGCGAGGTAAGAGCGTGCATAAGATCGCCTGTGTGCGATGTATACTCGCCGATATTGGCGTTTGTGTCGACTCAATGAAGAGTCACGGCTACCCTTATGCGACCATGGCAAAAGAAGCCATAAGGCCTGTATAAGAGGCTGGGGGAATACCCCGTATGCGGGAGATGCAACCTGGAGGATGCGGCCCGGGGCACGCACTGAGTAAGGGAAGATTCCTGCGGGTGACCTTCTAGTGCGTAAAGCACTAACCGGGAGGGAAGATTCCTTCGGGTGACCTCCGCGGTTAGTGGCCTCGGTGTTGGCTACCAGTGAGAAGCGTCCGCGTGGAGGCCACATTTAGTAAGGGAAGATTCCTTCGGGTGACCTTCTAGTGTGAGAACCTCCACATATGAGATCTCTATGAAATGGCGCATAGTGGGATAGAAAGCCGAGGGTCCGTACGAAGTAAGAGTATAAGAAAATAAGTATGAGTCAGAAAAAGGACAAGAAAGTGAGAAGGAGAGTATGAGCATTAGAAAACGACGACGTGGATTGTCGATCGTTAGGACACGTGCATACATGCATAATTTCTGCTTACTAAGCCTCGGTGGCTCATTCTTTATGTTGCGTATTGTAGGTACTGACGATCACGGTACGTGATCCGACCATTACGCGAGGCCGATCTTTTGAAGCTATCCGGCTGCTTTTGAGGTGGGAGTGTGTGTATGGATGACGACCTGTGAAGGCCGGGCGCATAAGGAGCTTTTGGCTACACACACACACACACTTGTATTTTGTGTAGACATGATTTCGATGATTCGTAGAACGAGTTACGAATATTCTTTTGACATGTATATAAGAATCCCGCATGCACGTTTTAAAATGAAAAATTTTATTCGCATTTTTACGTATACGCACAATAACAAAGCATTAACACTTAGAATTAGAACGGAATACGAGGGCGGGACGCCGGGTCCTGACATAGGCCGTCTCTTTCTTTTGCTAAATCTTCGAGAGCAGAGTTAGAAGTGGTGGTTGGAAGATCTTCTTGAAAAGCATCCACTTCATATACCTAAAAATCATTAAAAGGCTCCCCCGAGGATTTAGTCGTTTATACCTTTTCATACTAAATGAGAGTAATGAGTCAAGAGTAACCGTTTAAAGTTAAATGTAGACATGAATTATAAAAATAAAATTACTCCCCTTTAAAAGCATATTACTCCTCCTCAGATAATGCTCAGCGGAAATTTACTAAAGGAGTAATTTTAAAATAATAGGGTAATTTTTCATTCTCCTCCTTAATTCATGTTTTCACACCTAAGAATCTTGACTCCCCCTCAAAAAGTGTGCATATAGTGTTTTACAATTTCGAAAAGATATACATATTCACCAAGATATGCATATGAAAATGTAACACATATGACACACTGAGTAGAAACGCATAAAACAATTTCACCAAGATATGCATATGAAAATTTGCGTAACCATTTAAGCAAGAAATATTTCGCTTTTAAATAAGTCTGTGCCAATGCATGTGCAAATGCATTTGAAAATGTGCGAAATTTTTCATGCATAAGAAAAATGCGAGTAAAATCAATGCAAAAATACAAGAAAAAAATGCATGAAAAATGTGCAAAGAAAATATTCAAAGAAAAATAAAAATAAAAATAAAGAAAAATTCGAAGAAATACTATACGATTTTTATATTTATATATATATATTGTTTGTTTTATTTTGGGGTCAGATTATGTCACTGTGATCATTTTCACGCAAATATTTCACATGACACAGGATAATAATTTGCCGTCAAACTAAAGTCCTAAGATCATAGAGTGATCCATTTCGACAATTCTCGCGAGGTTCGCTCTAGCGCTCAATTATTTTTATAATGGGATTTATATACTAGATATATCACTCATGTCAACACAAGCAAAATTTTATCAATTAACCTGTTATCAAGGCGCATTTAATCAACTCACCGAGCGAGAGACGGTCGATTCGGAATCAAAGGGACTTTTGAGGATTTTAGTATTATGGTTCTGACTTAGAAGGGAAGGAAAATATTTAGGAATCGTGGACTAGATCTTCTTCCTTTTCTTTGTCGTCCTCTTCACCGGCATTATCTTTTTCATCCTTAGACTTTTTCATATTATTCTACACTTGCTCACGCTGAAGCTCCGCCTCTCTACGAGGCTAAGAGATTATCTAAGGCGAAGTTCTTCATGTTGGTTCTCGGGTCCATACCGTGCTCATCTTCTTCTAATCCGTAGAGAGGTTTCAGAGATTATCGATTTGGAGAAGTTCACAGTTATGGAATTCGAATCCAAGGCCGTGCTCCTCTTCTCGTTGTCTCGATATAAGACCAGATTATCGTTGGAGAAGTTCACTTCGTGGTGCTCCTCTTCCAGCCATTCTGACGAGTATACGAGATTATCGAAGGAGAAGTTCACAGCAAGATCCATGCCCTCTTCTTATGATTTTTAGAAGATTTCAATAATTAGGAAGGCAGGTTCTTTTGGACTATTTGTTGTGCGTTGAGCATTCCTCGTGTGCATTTTCCACCTCCTTTTGTCATCATTTTCTTCGTTTTCTTTTGTCGCCTTTTTCTTCCCCTCCTTTTCTCGTTTATGCAACCCTCCGAAATTTATGAGTTACGATTGAAGGCTTGATCGGGATACAAATGAAGAAAAGGATATCGGAGAAGGCTCAAAGGGATGACTAGAGGAATAATTTCAAGGATGATATTTTGATTGGGCCAGGTGAGGAATTTTCCTACGTGCCCTAATCATTTTCCTAACAATCTAACGCAAGGCGGGTATGAGGCCAAGAAATACAAGTTAAGACAAGCATTTGATGTGTGACTCGCTCAAGGATAAATTCCCGAAATAAAATAAGGCTCAAAATCTCACATATATGATGTGGCTTTGTGTCTAGTGGAACAAACGAGTGACCTTTGGACAAAAGAATGCGACTAGACAGACAATATTAAGCAAATAACCAGTCATATATCAAGGAAAGATTTTTGTGAACAAATCAAAGTAGATCGAGTAATCGTCACTCCCCGTTTTTTCGTTGTTTTTTTTTATTTTGTTTGTCAAAACAATGCAAAAAAAACTATGAGTGTGTGTGTGTTTTTTAATTAAAAAACATGAACATGACATGAAAACAGAGAAAAAAAAACTAAGTAAAAATGCATGATTGATTTTTTTTTATCTTTGGAACTAAATGCGGAAAAATGCAAGAAAAAAATTTTTCAAAAAAAATTTGGCATTTAGCGTTTCAGCTCAGATGCAGGCCCGGATTTGGGCACGTGCAACCTGGCCCATTGCACAGGGCCACACAAATCCTGAGGGCCTCATTTTATTATTTAAAGCCCATAAATCTATTTTATTAAGCCTTTAATTTAGTATTTGATATCCAATCATTCATAAATTGGGCCAAAAATAGTAATTAATATTAATTTTTCTCATTTTATTGTTCAAAGCCCATAAATTTATTTTATTGAGCCCATAAATTTGATATTCAAAAATTCGTAAACTAGGCCAAAAAATAGTAATAATAATTAATTTTTTTATTTATATCAAAATGGGCTTCCATATATTATGTAAAAACGGGGCCACCGAAATTAAAAAACCGGCTCTGCTCAGATGCATAATGTACCAAATTGTAATCCCTAGAGAATTAATAGTGACTCATCCTAAATTTTAGCACTTAGAGGAAATGTGTAAGGAATTTCGTCACCGAGTTTGGCGCTTAGGTGGGGAATTTTTTTGTAGTTGCTCTGCCGCTCGCCCTTGATCATGTATGTGGAGCAACTATCATCGAAGTACCATACATGAGGGAAATCTACAAAACTATCGGGACTTTGGTACCCATTGTCGTATGGGTCCTCCCTTATTAGCAGAAAACGAGTTAGTCATAAATCGTGTAAAATTAGATTGTGAGCCTAAGTTGGTCGAAGATTTAGTCTTAGGAGTCCATATTTGACTAGGACTTTGTGACTTGATATCCGACTTAGGAATCCATGCTTGATTTTACACGGATAAGTAAATCTAGCATGTGAATATGTGCTCCTAGAATGTGTACTTGTAAAGGTCATCTCAGTACCTAGTCGTAATAAATGCTTTTCGGAAAGAATATTGACTGGATACTTCATGTAAGAATACGAGCAAATAGAGTGATAAGCATGTAAAGTAGAAGTGTCGTAATTCCTACGTGGAGAATGCACATTTTTCACATGAGAATAAGAATTTCGTAAATTGTTTCAAGTCTAGGTTTTTTAAGTGAAACGTTATTAGAATCATTTGAAACACACGATGAAGTTTGTGCTCCAGAACTTGAATTATTTTCGTGAAAAATTTTCTTGGTGGAGAAAGAGCCACTTTCAATGTTTGTGCTTCTAAAATTGATAGGCTTTAATGAACATGTAGAAGTAACGGCTTTAGAAATTGGAGTATTTGATCTATTGGCGCTCAAAGCCTCTTTCTCTTTCTTAACCTGCTTAAAGATTAACTTTTCATATGAGGAAGCTTTGAGATTAGATATTTCCAGTAAAAGCGAATTCTTTTCTGCTTCAAAATTCTTTCTTTCCGTTTCTAATGTAGAATTTAAATCCCCTATTTTCTTAAGAATATAAGGTATATCGTCGGAAGAAGAATTTTCAGAATGACGAGATTGTGCTTCCTTGGTCTTAGAAATCGTAAGAAGATTTTCTAATTGATTAACCTTAGAATAATAGAGCTTCCCACGTTCTTCTCTTAAGAAAGCATAGTTATTTTGAGCAGTGCTCTTCTCGGCTTGACAGGTGTCTAAACTCTTTCTTTATTCACTATTCTTAGAATTAGATTTATCTATTTCGGCTTCTAGACTAGTGACATTTTTGCTCATACCTTCGAGTCTACATTTAAGAAGACTTTTCTCGTCTAGATTCCTAAGTAGACATTTATGGTTGTTGTCTAGCCTGTCCTCTAATTCTTTTACTATCGACCTATGCTTCTCTAAGGGAATATACTTAGTCTCGCAATATTGGTGCTCTTTTCAATTTTCGCACTAGAGCTCCTAAGCTTATATTCGAGACTAGTTATTTCCTCCTTAGACTTAGTTAATTTGTCCTCTAACTCTCTTGTACTTTTCCTCTCATTTTTCATGTTAGTGTACCTAGTTTGTAAGGATTCTAACATGTTCAACAATGAAGAGTTCGAAATCACTGCCTCCTTAGAGGATGTGTTAGGTGCCAAAACCAAGTGTGTCTTTTGTTCGGAATTTGTAGTCTCTTGCTTCTTTGAGCGTGACTTGGTCTTTGTGGACTTCTTCTTTAACTCTTTCTCAATTAGTCGCAGTTGACACCCAAACTCCTTCAGTTGTTCGTCAATGTCGGAGCTAAAGTCGTCGGAACCAGTGTCATCAGATCGAGTAATTGAATAGGTGTCCATTTTTCGTTTTTAAAATTTTTATTTATTTATTTTTAAAATTTTGTTGGATATTTGGATCTTTTACGTGTTTTGTGATTTGGATTTTTTTAATACTAACTAAAATATTTGGCTTTTAAATTTCAGTTTCGAAAAGATTTTGGTTTTAAAGTTTGATTTAAAATTTAATAGTATATAGCAAAAGCTTTTTCTATAATGTGCCAATTTCAAGAATTGTGTAAACAAAAATAGTTTTCAGTGTAATATCGAATTTTAAAAATTTTGTGTGATTTTTCAAACATATACTGTTTTTTCGAAAAATATTTCAGGTTTTAATACGTTTTGAAGAAAAGGGAGTCTTCGAGTGAAATATTACGGATTTAGAAAATAGTTTTGAATTTCAAACAGCTCCGTATAGATTTACAATCGTGAAAGTTTTGCGATCGTAAAACTTAAAATAAGTTTTGAAATTCTAGGTGAGCGGGAAAATGACCGAAAGGTCAAAGTTATTTGTTGACCGAATAAGTTTACGTACGCAAAATATTTTTGTGTTCGTAAAAGTTTTGTGGTCAAGGTAAATAGTTGACCGCAAAGGAATCGGATATGTTAGGTCCTACGATTAACAACTCTATGATCCTAAGCATGAATTCTAAGTAATTCGATGATAATGATTGACATTAGGATTCGATCGAAAAACTCAAGGAACAAGAGAGAGAATTCGAGTAGAATGAGAAAGTTACTATTGTTTCTCTCTCTAGGAATTGAATTGCAAGCCTTTCGGATCAATTTCCAAAACTTTCTCTATTGATTGCCATTGATTACAAGGTATTTATACCAACTCACTTGATATAAATATCTAACTAGTCCTAATCTAAGGATAAATATAAGAAAAGCCCAAACTATGAGGACAACTAATGAAATCAAGCACAATTACAATTTATACTCTACAATCTCCCCCTTTTTGCTTGATTGCTTCTCCGCGCTGTTTGTCCTCGTCGGGCATAGTATGATCTGCGCAAGCCCAACGCATGCTCATAATCTCTTACCGTCTCCCTTAGCTTCAGGCGCTCCTCGATGTTATCTAGTAATTCCATCAGGAGCGGCTGTTCTCTCACGAACCTGTGGATCCTCATCGTTGTATCTCTGTTGAGTTCTTCCAACCTCTACTCGATATTCCTTCTGATGACCTTGAGCGTCCCATCGCAAAACTTAGGATTGAGCTGATGTTCATGTGATTGTTGGGAAGTCCTTCGATCTCAGGTCCTTTGTTGAGCAGTTCGGCCATGTTGACCTTCTTCATGTTGCTCTCCAGAGCAATCTGAAGGTCATGTGCTGCAAAGTATTTGACTTGGTGCATCATGAACCGGTAGAGCCATTCGAGGCCTTCCTTTTTGATGAAGCCTTGAGGACCTTTGTACTTCTCCACGTACAGCTGATAGAGGTGGTATACCTCGTCGGCAGGGAGGTACGGTAGGTCGCTCTCGCTTAGTTCCTCTCGGGTTCTGTCCACTCGGTCGATGACATAGTAAGGTGTTGGAAGTCCTCCTTTTATACAGTAGACGCTGAGGAGTTGGCATATTGGGGATAGCTCCTTGAAGTAACTCTTAAGTCGTTTCTTCGGGATACCCAGCCTTACATCTGGTCCTAGTTGGGTCAGCATCCAGAGGTATGTCATCCTCTTCTGCTGATCCCAGTGAGACATCCCTCTCATCTCGAACTCATTCGGCTTCTTGACCGTGTACGGTGACCTCCAAATATTTTCACGGACTTCTTCAAGAAAGGGTATCTCTATTCGGATATTCTCCCACGGCGTGTCGATCCGAACGGTTCCTGGCATTTGTCTTGTGGGGGAAACCGCTCGTTGTGCGATCAACTCTAGTAGCCTTGGGATAGCTCGTTGGTAGTCTACACCTTCCTGAAGTTCGTCGTCTTCTATGATTACGAGGTCTACGGAGGCTTGTTGCATGAAGTGTCGAACGTCGTGAAGCCGTTGTCTTTGATGCTCCTCGGGCATGGAATGGATCATCCACTGTCGTTCGAAGATGTATTTGTCTAGAACCTCATGTGGATTGACGCCATGTCCTGATGGTCCCGGTTGGTCTGGAGCGACCAAGGGAGTAGCTTGGGTAGCTGCTAGGGCTACGAGCATCACGGCACTTACTTCTTCTTCCGGAAGCAAGGGGCTTGTCAGAATCAATGGTGTGGGCGGAGGCGTCCTTAGGTGAAAGGTTGGTGGGTCGATATGGGTTAGAGTGGTGGTGCGGTGTGTGGTGTGGGTAGTTTGGGTGTGGGTTTGGGTTTCACCTGCTCCAGAGCTTGTTTGCGTTGCGCCCGAGCCTTGTCCTTGGCCACTCGTCTGTGGCCTCTTCTCCCCCTCATGAGGGTCCTAATTGTCAGGATCGTCATGTCTGCGTCTTGAGTGGGAGCTTTGGCCTCAGCAAATTTCAGTAGGTGGCTCAGGATGATTCACCAATCGCCTATAAAGAGACTCTTCTTGAGGCGACCGGATGGAGAGGCCGATCAGGCGGGCGAGTAGGATGTCGTGGAGCTCGGTTATGGGTATGGGTTGATGAGGATGGATGAAGTGGCTAAAGGGTCGGTGGGTGTGGGTTGTGGAGGTGTGAGGTTGGGCTGTGACGAGGTGCCTTCGGAGACAGGTGCTTTCCCGGTGTCTCTACGAGATGTCTCTATGGCAGTAAGAACTCTCTCCATTATTTTGTCTTCAAGCGATTGAACATCAGCGGAGAGAGCGGCTTGGAATTGCTCGTTCGTCACAAACGGTGCGGACGCCTCCTTGGATGTTCCTCAGGTTGGCTCACAGTCACTTGAGGTTGTGACTGTATGAGACTTCCACCCAATCCTCGAGTCGACCCTTGAAGATTCTCCTCTATGGGTGTTATGGTAGGCTCGGGTTGGGCCTGCGAACCAGACACCTGTAGATTTGGTTGCGGCTCAAGATTGAACGAAGAAGTGCCGGCAACACTTGAAGAAGTGATCAGCATGGTATCTGGTGCGGTGGTGACGACGGGGAAGAGGGACTCCAACTGTATGCTAAGTCTCCTAGGAGTCCGTCTTATCAGGCTGGTTTCCTCACCAGACTCCGTGTCGGACGGGGTGGCTGTGTGAGGAGTAGGGTCACGTTCATCGTCCTCAAGTGCCTGATCCGTCACCCGTGGAAGCGAGCTTTGCCCCATTTCCACCTGGGGCTGTGCTTCTTGAAGAGGAGCCTCCTCGATAGGCTCTTCAAGCACGCCTACATGTACGGACACTTCACTTGGAATGTTTCGGTTGGAGCTTCCTGTTCCAACTCTGCCGCCACAGCATCGATCAATGTGGCATCTATGTAAGGAATGTGTTCGTCCTGAGTTGGAACCTCCTGCTCTAGCTCCTGGGCCACTTCATCAATCAACATGGCCTCAGGGCTTGAGTGTTGTTGCGGTCGGGGAGGGTTAACTCCAAAATCTGTCGGGGGCCCTCGAATCATCTCCTCGTGAGGTGATTCTCCCGGCAGTACATACGGTATACGTCTCCTCTGGGGTCAGCGAGACGTAGAAGCTCAAAAGGAATTGGCATCGACGATTGGTCCAAGTCCATGGATTGTGAAAGAATTTAAGCCTGAGTGGTTGATAATTTCCTCCAGGAGGTAGACGAGGGATGGACTCGTGCATCTCCATGAATTCCTTGATGATTACATTAAACCACCGAGCGTATGGCACATTCTTCGATCTCCGATTCTGCTTTTGCCGAATCTGGTCTGCAAGATCATTGCAGATCAGCTGGATGAAATCGTAATTTCTGGAGAATGCGAGTTCGTGAAAGATCCGCAGTATGTTGCCATTGCCCTTGTCGAAGCCGGCATGCTTGGGCGATAGACACTTGTTCACAATCCGAACAGTGTCTTCCACGGATGAGGGATACCGCTGCTCTGGACCTGAGCTAGCTTGGTGAGCTGCGGTTGATATCCCATCTGCATGAAATCATGCACCATTTCTGCGTCTGATGGGAGCGGGTCGTAGTTTGCGTTGTATGGCAAGTCCAGAATCATCCCGAACCGGTTCTTGTCCATATGTATGTGCCGCGTCCCAATTATGGTTGAGAAGGAGAATGCTCCATTATCCACTGCTCCTTGTATACATCCCCAGAATTGCTGGAGATAGACCATTGGCACCGATGCGATGACCGTCAATGCATGCCAGATGGGGTGGCCTTAAAGGATAGAGACAATGATCTCGTCTGGACACCGAAAGGTGCTCAGATCGAGCTGGAAATTCGTATCCTGGACCTTCAGATACAAGTTCTGGTCGTATATGTGATTATAACGAGGGTAGCGATCCATCTGAAAAATAAGAGATATAAAAGTTCATTAGTTCATAAATTTGATTTTAGTCGAAAATTGATTTAATTTCATCAGACTATAATATTGTATCAAGTCATGACATGTTTGATGAATTTTTAATTGAAATCGTGTAGCATGCATATAGGATACTTGATTTTGAAAAAAAAATAATTGCATGATTGTAATTTCGAATTGAACATATAACGCGTGAAAAGATTTCGAAATTTTCTAAGTAGTTGATCGCGGGAAATGTCACTGTTCATGCCGAGATATTTTTCGCTCGATAAATTTGGTTTTGAAATTGATTTCCTATGCATTGATTTCAATTGAAATAACTCCGTTTAATTTTGCGATCGAGAAAATTTTATTTGCTAATGTTCGCTACAGGGTAAAAGACTTAGAAAAAAATCTTCTAAGTGTTGAAGTTGGAATCATGAGACTGTAGCCGATCAATTTTACGATCGAGAAAAATTCCGCGTAAATTTATGATCGAGAAATTATTTCTCTGGTAAATTTACTATCGAAAAATTTTCGTCGATTGAATAAATTTTTTCGATTTGAAAATTGTCGAGCGGTACGTGATTTTCGATCCTAAGTAAAATTTTCATTGTGATATTTTTCTATCGCGAAATTAGTCAACGAAAAACTAAGTCGATCGTCGAGAAATTCTCTGATCAATTAAATCCTAAGCGGCGAATTTTACGATCGAAAAATTAAGCGTTGAAAAATTAATTTTTCAACGCTAAATTTTTGCGACCGAAATAAAATTAAATCGAAAATTCTATTCTGCAATAGTAAGTTTTACGCTCGATCTAATTTTCATCTCAATTGTCTATTCAGTGCTTAAATTTTTCGCTCACAGAAAAATCCTACTTAGCTTTCTCGATTGTAATTAATTTTTTCGGTCAAAATCTTCTGTTTTAGCGACTAAGTCAGAAATTTATCGATCGAAAACTAATTCGATACAAACAGTATCTCAATTGAACCGGAATTCAACTAAGACTGCAATCGACAAAGTTCTTCGATGGCTTCAAACATTCAAATGCCCAGTTTTATCTAAGTTCAGATTAGAGTCGAAGATGCAGATTTTCCGAAGATTTATACTACCAGATTCATAAAGAACACCGAAACTATCTTAAGTGCAGGCATTAATCTCAGATAAAACTCATAATCATGTTTAAATCCTTATAAAATAGCATACGGTTTTCTCAGTTTTGAAGAACAGTCGAGAATCTAATCTTAATAATGCGAAAAACTACAAAATGCAGATGCTAATGAAGTTAAATCACACGCAAATGTCAAAAGAATCTCATTTCTACCTTAAACAGACAATTTGGTGTTGAAAATCGAATGATTTTGAGAAATTGGAAATGTATGTGAAAGTTTTCGAGAGAGAAATTTTTGCGATTTAGGGTTGCGTGAGACCAAAAAGTGAACTTTTATCAACTCGCTTTAAGTCAATGTTGGGTTTGCGATTTGACATTTTGCGATTAAATGGATTAGGCCCATTACTATTTGCGTTCGAGAAATTTTTGATTCGAAAATTGCTCTTCAATTCAATTTTTTTCGACCGCAAATTATCGTGGCTAATCAAAATCGTTCCCAACACTGTTTACGACCGAGACACTTATGATCGCGAATTAATTCTTATATCCAGTTTTTCGATAGTAAGTACTTCTAAACTTTTCAGATTGACCCCTATTTCAAATATAATCACATTGTAAAGCTCCCCCTCAGAATTAAAATAAATGCAATTAACTTCCTGTATTTTCTGTGTAGTAACGTCTAGCTTCCCTGGCAGAAATTAAACAAATCTGTACCACTTAAAAAAACGTTAGACATAATGGAGTTAATCAACAATTATTTTAGGCAATTGTTTTTTGAAATATTTGGTCAGTGACTAGCTCCTTTCCTTGTAGTGTCGAAATCTCACTCCTTAATTTTGTTTGAAGGAATCCGAAACACTTAGAGAAAAACATCAAGAATATTTGGAGCTAATGCAAGATTTTTATATTTGCTCCCCCCCAAATAATGCGCAAGAATTGACTAAACATGCAAGCATATGAAATCAATTCAAGTCACGAGCATATAACACACAAATTTACCCAGTAAGCACATATACATGGTCCCCAAAAACATGTACTTAAGATATTATGTGAGGGTAAGAGTGTGGCGCCCCGCCATCTACTTACCATTTCTAACGCTAACTTACGTTGCTAATGTCAATATAAAATAATTATTATGCGAAAACGTGGGTAAAATTTTTCCTTTTATATAAAGGAATTAGTTCTGTACAAGTCAAAATATTGCTTCCAACCTAAATACATAGGATGGTTCCTATTTGCAACAAAAGGAATTATAACTTCCGCCCCACGAGTCGCATTCATGTAGACACCACCTTTAAAAGTCACTGGAAGCTTCAAAAGATAGCCTTGCCGTCGTAAGCGATCACGTAACGTGGTCGTGCGTACCTACAACACATAAAATATGGGATGAGCTATAAAGCTCAGTAAGTAGGAATGATGCATGTCGTGCACGTGTCTCATTTGCAAAGGCATCCGCGCCAATGCATTCAGACCCCAATAGGATCAAACTAAATCTCATATCTCTCAGGGCCCTCGACTGATTTACTATGCACCATTTTCAGAGCTCAATTCCAATAAGGACAATGGTCCAGCAATCCACAAAGGGTGACGAACCATAAAGTACCAGTCACGCTTTTCGGCCCAATTCGCACTGGGATGCATGACGGCCCGCCATTCGGCCCAATGGGTACTTGCTGTTCCGCGGACGCTCACGCTGGTAGCCCACTTCGGGGTCGCCAATAGAGATACCCTCGGTGTCGCTGCCACCCTCGAATCGCCTCCTCCAGGTCGCACCTACCGCAATTCAGGGCATTCTGCCCAAATAATAAAAATATATCCGACGACGTACCGGGTCGTCATGGTGTCATAGAAGCAGTCCAGACTCAACTGTGAGTCGACATCAGATGCCTATATCGGCAAATATCCATCGCTTTCAAGCGACATTATACCATGCATACTCTCATCTCACAATTCTCGTGCATGCCGTGTATGCATGTGTTCATGCCATGTAAACAATACTAAAATGCATGCTATATCATCATATATAGCAAATAATTCACATAATCTCATATAAGCAGATAGCCACGTAATTCATGTTAGTACAAACAATTTATGTGTTGTAGTTGAAATTCCCACTTACCTGGTATCCTTAGCTATCAAATTTATCGTACGGTATGTTGCTAACCTTCGAACCCTAAGTATACAAACATTTAAAATTAGCGTTTGTTAGTCTAATTTTAATTTCGCGAAATTGGCTTAATTTGAAAACCCTAGTTTCGACTTCTGTAATTTCGAAACTTCCCTAGACATGATTCTCAATTATATAAGCCCTAACATGAATTTCGAGTTGTCTTGTAAAATAAATCTCGATATAATTTAAAATGGATCTCGATAGCTAACAATAAAATCTCGATATGAATTATATGATGGATCTCGACATTATTTACCAAGTTCGATATTTAACTACACCAAGATCTCGACATGTGACATTCAAAGATTTCGAGTTACTTAACGACTGAAATCTCGACAAGTTTGTTTGTAAAATCTCGCCATAATATCAATTGTTCTCGATATTTTATACTAACCTTCATAATAAACCTCGATATGTTTCTGACATGAGTCTCGATATAGCTCTATCATACAAGGATTTAATATATATTCTCGAATTTTCATTTCGAGATTCATAACCTAAATGTCGAGATGCTTTATAAAAATTTCGATATCATCTTTGAAGACAAATTTCGACATTCCTAGATCCTAATAAAGATCTTGAATTCTTTCCTATCAAACTTAGCAGAGCCTCAAGTTTCATAAGCTGAAAATCACTTTATAAAATCATCTACTATCGATCAAAACCCTAAAATTGATGTGCCATGATTATTATAACACACATATAAGATCATTAGCAAAAGGGTTCCTCCTACTAATTCGTGTTCTATAACACATAATATCAGTACTTATACTAAATCATAGATGTAGATATACAAATTATGATAGAAATCCATACCTCTCCTAGCTTATTTCGTTCCTTTCTTCGTCCCTTCTTGTCCTGAATTGTCGAATTGCTATTATAAGAGGTTTCTTGTTACTACTGTACTATATTATCAAGGGTCTTGAGGAGTATTATCAAGTAACGAGATTCCCTCTTATCTATTTGTTGCGTGTAGTAATAGACAAGTGCTGTTAACGGTTGTATTAATGTTTATCTTGTTTATGTATCATTCTTATAATATTATTACGCTATGTATATTCCTTTGTAACTAAGAAATCATATTCTAGAATTCAAAAGTTCAATGCTTCGAAATTTATTTGTTTCACATCTACTCATTTCGACATTGCTCTTTCTCTAAATCAAGGGTTTCGAGTTTCAAGAATTTCGAGATTTATATATCTCGAGATCCTCTTGTTTCGGCATTCATACTACTTGTGTTTCAAAGTTGGCTTTCTTCCCATACTATAGATTCCGAGGTTAATTACTCAATACCTAGGTTGCGAAAAGGCATTTTAAAATTATTCCTACTGGTTTCATAACTTCCAATAGAGTGAGAGTTTGAGTGTGATGTAAACTAGAGAACTGGTGAGGAACTGCGTCATTGTATACCTTTTTTTTTTAAAGAAATGATAAGTCATTAATGAGAATCCGAAAACAGAATATTTGCCATCTGTTGGGTGGGGGGAGACAAACCTTCCCCTTGTGATCCCAAAGATTTGGCTAAGTAATGAGCTACTTGGTTACCAGAGCGTTCAACGAAGGAAAAAGAGATAGACTCAAAAGAACTAAGGAAGTTAAGACAGTCTTCAATGATGCAGCCAATCTTCTCAGAATCTGATGATTTGTTTTTCAGTAAATAGATAACTGTGATATTATCTCCTTCGATCGGGACAAAACCATTTTTGGTCCCCGATGTTTACCCTATGGGCGCTTTTGGTCCCCGATGTTTCGACATGCCACATTTAGTCCCCGATGTTTCTTGATTTGAACCAATTTGGTCCCTCCGTCAATTTAGACGGAATTGCAAAATTAGCGACGGAATTTGCGACGGAATTTCCGTCGCTAAAGGAAAAAAATTAAAAAAAAAAGATAATTAAACATAAAAATGAGAAAAAAAAAATTAAAAAAAAAGAAAAAAATTCAAAAAATAGGTAAAAAAAATTTGAAAAAAAGAGAATTATTAATAAATTAAATATAGATATAAATAATAACAAAAAATAATAAAAAAATAAAATAATAAACTAAAAAATGATAATTAAACATAAAATGAGAAAAAATTTCAAAAAAGAAAAAAATTCTAAAACTAGGTAAAAAATTCAAAAAAAAGAGAATATTACTAATAAAATAAATAAAACATAAATAATAATAATAAAATAAATAATAATAAAAATAAAATAATAAACTAAAAAATGATAAATATAAATTTAAGATTTTAAAAAGTAAAAGTAAAAATATATTTATCTATTAAAAATTAAATAAAAAGGAACAAAAATTATCCTTATTATTATTTTTTATTATTATTTATATTTTTAATTTATTAGTAGTATTCTCTTTTTTTCAATTTTTTTACCTATTTTTTGAATTTTTTCCTTTTTTTTTGAATTTTTCTCATTTTTATGTTTAATTATCATTTTTTTTTTAATTTTTTCCTTTAGCGACGGAAATTCCGTCGCAAATTCCGTCGCTAATTTTGCAATTCCGTCTAAATTGACGGAGGGACCAAATTGGTTCAAATCAAGAAACATCGGGGACTAAATGTGGCAAGTCGAAACATCGGGGACCAAAAGCGCCCATAGGGTAAACATCGGGGACCAAAAATGGTTTTTACCCCCTTCGATCTCAACTTTCTTCCACTGCCGAAAGCTAGCCATGCAAATTGCTTGCCGAGCCGCCATAGCTTCGACGATCAAAGGGTCGGGCATACCTGGAAAAGATTTCGTCCACCAACCAAGACATGTGCCAAAGGCATCTCTAGCAACGATACCCAGCGATATCACATTCCGTGCAGAATGAAGTGCGCCGTCGAAATTTAGTTTGACCACCCCGTGATCTGGCCTCTTCCATTTTGAGTCTACTGTCTCGCTAGGCAACTGGTACGGCAATGCAGTAGACTTCTCCGGATCCTGAAGGCCATAGGCCTTGGAAATTGTCGCATTTTGGTCGAACTGTATGCCTTCATGAATTTGTTTGTCTCGGGAGTGCCATAGAGACCAAGCCAGATTCAGGAAGGTTGCAAAAATGGACGAACTCGATGTTTCATACACCAAATGTAGCCAGCCTAGGGAAAAGTCTAACCACAGATCCCGTACAGAGATGGGTAGGTCGACTTGTTTCCAAAATCGCCTTGAAGAAAGGCATTCGATGAAGGTATGATACATTGTTTCCTCTGCTAAGCCACATCTCGAGCACATCGGGCTAGGAAGACAGCCTCGTCGAAACAGGTTCGCTGCCGTAGGTAAAAAATTAGATTCGAGACGCCAAGCAAAATTTTTAACCCTCGGGGCCACGGAAGACTCCCATAGAAAATTCCAGGAAAAGGATTGTGAAGAAGCAGAATCAGCCCCGTTATTTGCATACCATGAGAGCCAATATGCCGATTTCATTGAAAATAGACCGGACTTAGTTTGGTTCCAGATAAGTCTATCGGGAACGCCTGTAAAGCTCAGCGGACAACCAAGTATAACATCAGAGTCGATTGGAAGGAAAGTAGCTTTAATGAACGTCGAGTCCCAGTGTCCATCAGAATTTCGTCGAAGATCACTAACGCGAAGATGTTCCAGACCTGCAATCATCGGAGTAATTAACTTATTCTGCGAAGAACGTGGCGGCCATGCTTCCGCCCAGATGTTGATTGAGGTACCCGTGCCCACCTGCCATCGAGCCCCCCTTCGAATGATATCTCGAGCCGAATAAATACTTCTCAATGTGAATGACGGTCTCAATCCCAAAGAGGCTTGAAGGACGTTACAGTTTGGAAAATGCTTGGCCTTGAAAATCTTTGTGAATAGGCATTCTGGGTTTGTCAGGAGTCTCCATACCTGTTTAGATAACATAGCCAAATTAAAGTGCTTAATGTCACGGAATCCCATACCTCCTCTCGCCTTTTGGAAGCACATTTTTCCCCAATTGATCCAATGAAGTTTAGATTTATTCGAACCACTCCACCAAAATCGTGAAATTTGACGTTGAATATTGTTGTCAATTTCCTTTGGGAGGGTGAAACAGCTCAACGTGTAGGTTAGAATTGCTTGGAGGATGCTTTTTATCATAACCTCACGGCCTGCCTGGGAAAGCAAACGCTCGGACCACCCCCGAACTCTACGTGACACCCGTTAGTGCAAGAAAGCAAAAAGTTCCTTTTTATTTCTACCAATCACCGCTGGAAGTCCCAGATACATGTTATGACCCGAGGTAGCATGGACACCAAGGGTATCACAACAGAGAGTTTGTGTAACAGAGTCCACACTAGGAGAGCACGTCATAGCCGATTTTGTGAAATTGACGAGCTGGCCCGAGGCTTTTCCATATAGCAGTAAAATACGTTGAACCACCTTAACCTCTTGTACATTTGCCCTTATAAAAATCAGTGTATCGTCGGCGAAGAAAAGGTGAGAGATTATTGGTGCATTTCGCATACCGCCATCCCATTAATCTCTCCATTAATTGCCGCTTCCTGTAAGAGAGTACTAAACGCATCCGCGCAAAACAAGAACAAGTATGGAGACAGAGGATCACCTTGACGGAGACCTCGTTCAGGGGTGAGTCTACCAAAGCAAAAACCATTAAGCATAAAGGAATACGAGACCAGGGAAACACAACGCATAAATTGGGAGACAATAGAAGAATGGAAACCAAACTTGCTTAACACTCTTTCAAGGAAGCTCCACTCGACTCTGTCATAGGCCTTGCTCATATCCAGCTTAAGGGATAGGTGTCCCCCTCGACCACTCCTTTGCTGCTTCATGGTATGGTTAGTCTCATACGCAATCAGAATATTATCAGTAATTATTCGATTGGGAATAAAAGCAGATTGATAGGGGAGATTAAGGAGTCCATGAAGGGCTTGAGACGATTTGTAATGCAGTTAGAGGCAATGCGATAAACAACATTACAAAGGCTAATCGGTCGAAATTGACTAGGAGACTCTGGATTGGGACACTAGGGATCAAAACAACATGCGTATTATGCAGAGATGGGGAGGAGATACCATTATTTAAAAAATCAAGGATTAGTTTTGTTGCGTGATCTCCTACTAGGTGCCAATGTTTCTGATAAAAAAATAGGAGAAAAACCATCAGGTCCAGGGGATTTAAGTGGGTTCATACCTTTGAGTGCCGCTTCGACGTCGTCTCTAGTGCACGGTCGTAAGAAAATTTCGTTCATCGAATCAGTCACTCGAGGGCGTATAGCGTGCGTTGCATCGAGAATATCCACCTCGGACGGGACTTGGGACAGAAATAAGTCTTGAAAATATTCCCCAAAGATCTACTCAAGATCCGATTGAGATTTAGTCCAGTAACCATTTTGGTCCTTCAAGCGATCAATTGAATTTATCTTTTTCCGGATTGTTGCCCTACGGTGGAAGAATTTAGTATTCCTATCTCCATCTTTTAACGACTCAACTTTACTGCGTTGGGCCCAATATACTTCTTCAGACCGAAGGATTGAGTTATATTCCATGAGCAGTTTTTTCTCCCTTTTCGCAATCTTCCGTCATTCTGTTTCCATTTCACAGCCTTTGTATTTCCGCTTCAAGTTGCTTAAGCCGCATTTGTGATTTCCTAAAAACTTCTTTATTCCACAACCTTAATTTTTGACGGCTAGACTCCATCAAGTTGCAGATATTATGATGTTCATTCTCATTGTTGCTGGCCCAAATACTTTTAAGCAGTTCTTCACACGACTTTTCATGAGTCCAACAAGCTTCGAAGCGAAAAGGCCGAATTCGCCTAGAATGATTTCGTTCCGCTGGAGAAATGTCTATAAGAAGCGCACAATGATCCGAGCAGATAGTAGGATGGTGATGGACAGATGCGGAAGGAAGTAAGTCAAGCCATTCTCGTGACGCAAAAGCGCGATCAAGGCGTTCGCGAATAACATATGGAGCAGCTGCTTTGTTGCACCAGGTGAACTGTTCCCCTGTGTAGCCCAAGTCTAGCAAGTCGTTTTTCATTATGACGCTCCGAAATTCTTCCATTTGCTTAAGCGGACGTTGACGGCCTCCAAGTTTCTCCGAGCATTCCAATATTTCATTAAAGTCTCCCGAGCAAAGACATTCTTTAGGACCCATATCTTTTAGCCGCCTCAAAAGCTCCCAGCTATGTTTGCGTTGAGAGGTATTAGGGTCCCCATAAAAGCCAGTAAAACGGAAAGCTTGACTTGTTTGAGGTGATATAATGCAGTCGATATAGAAATCGGAGTATGATAGAAGGTTGACCTCGATTTGTTTATTCCAAAGCATTGCTAGTCCTCCTTTATTACCTTTGGCATCCATGCCCAGCGCATGGTGATTGAGTTTTTGTTGAACGTATTCTCTTCTAGACCGGTTGCACTTAGTCTCTATAAGGAACAAGACGTCGGGGTGGAGAGATTGGACTAAGCCTCCAAGATAGTGAACTGTAGGGCCCCCACCCAAGCCTCTACAGTTCCAAACTAAGATTTTCATTGGCATCGGTGGGGATGCATGTCCAAGGATGCATACTCCGCCGTTGAGAAAAAGGAAGAGTGATCAAGGGTAAGTTTTTTATTATTCAGCGCGGGGGGCACTTCGACATCGACGGCACCAACTTTCCGCTTCCCAGATTTGGGTAAAGGTACCATCGTTGTGTTGTTCTTACGAGGTTCAAGAATAGTTATCTTCCGTTTGCTATTAGGGGCAAGATTGTCTGGGGGTTCGACTTTGGGAATGAGGAGCTGCGTCTGATTTGGAGGGGGAGGAATAGAGCAATTGTGTCCTACTTGATTAAGAAGGTTTTGAACAAGTGGTGGAACTGAGTAATTTAATGGAGGTATTTTGGAATGGATTGAAGGGAGTTCTAAGGGGATGGGGGGAGGGATTTAGTCATATTGATTGGGGACGACAGTGGTGTGGGTGCCTGATTGGTATAGGTTTGATTTAGAGGAGTCGAAGGAATCTTAGACATGGTAGCGAGAAGTGAGAGTAAAGCAGAAAGGTCCGAAGTTGTTGGGTTGGGTTGTATGATGGCATGGGTGGGTCAGGGTCAAATCAAATGGGTTCAATTTTGTGGCCGAGGATGATACTGGATAGGTGAGGATGGAGGCTTAAATTTGGGAAATTAATATTAATGGGAGTTGTGGCTGAGATAGTGGAAGAGAAGGTAATTAAGGAAGGATTGGTATTAAGGATAAGCGATATTTGACTAGGCATTGATGGAGTAATAGGGTTTTGAATTTTTAAATCCTTACTCTGAATAGAAGTTTGCGGAATTTTCTCCTTCTTGTTCTCCTGATTTTTAGGAAACGTATCACACTCCATAGGATTTTCTTTAGCCGACGCCTTTGTCGAAACCCTAGAACCAGTGTTGCGCAAAGAGGTAGGTGGGGCTCTAGAGGCCCTGATCGAGGGGTCGTACGGATACGGGGGCCGAATATTGCAGAACTTCTCCTCATATTGCCGTTCGCATGATGCCATGACATGATCCAAAAGACCACATAAATAGCAAAAATTAGGCAGCCTTTCATATTTGAATTCCACTAAGCATTCATCACGATCTGGCATATGAAATTTCAAGACACGCCGTAAGGGTTTAGTAATGTCAACTTCCACTTTAATACGCACAAAGGGGTTGAGACTGGGTGTAGCAAGAATCTCCACTTCCTCTGTGGAACCCAATATACAGCCAATCTGATGAACTATCGACTCAGATCTTGCCCAGTATGGGAGCTGATGAATTTGAACAGTGAACTGACATAAATCCAAGTTTGACGTCAAAGGGTCATCATTTACGTCAATTTGGCGAAGCACAACCAATTGCTTCTCAAACGCCCAAGGCGATGACCCTAAAACCCGACGACGATCAAAATCGTGATAGAAGTGGATAAGGAACCGGTGATCGCCAATAGGAAACATATCCATGCCTCGGCCTAGCGAGAATGCCGCTTCCAGTGTTTTCCTTAGTGCAGTGAAGTCGTAGGATTTACTAGATAAAATTCTACCCAACACAGGGAAAAACTTTGTTTCTGATCTCGATCGTCCTATACCCTCTGTGATTTTCAAACTCCTCAACTCATCCGCAGTAAAGTCAATATCCCTACCAGCCATCATTAAGATGCAAACACGCGCCGTTAAGCACCCAGTGAGAGAACCGATTCTGGAACAGAACTTTCCACTCGCGTAGACCTGCAGAGGACACAACGAAGAGCACCCACAGAAAGAGTATACAGAAAGGTAGAAAAACAAAGGATCGGATCGACAAAAGGAAAAGTGGAGATGAATTAGGACGAAAAGAAAATCAAGGAGAATGAGACTCAACTATAATCATGATAGCACGCGGAGAGAATTGCGTCCTTGTATACCTTAGTTCTTGGTATGGAACAATAAGCTTTGATGGTTGGTGGCTATCGGCTTAAAGTGTGAGCAAACCTACAGAAAATTGTGTCTCCGTCTTTCGTTTTCTTCTCTGTTTTTTCCTATTCGTCTCATTCACGATCGAAGTTCTTGAGTAAATTCACACGCATAGTTGATAGAAGAGTGAATTGCCTCTCTCGAATTGCAAAAATGACTCAGTGCAGAAAAGAAAGAGATAAAGGAGATAACAGGCCTCCTTGACGAGTCCTCGTTATGACATAAGATGGCCAAAAACGTTACATTGTAGCACAATTAATAATTAAGCTCGCATTCCTCCAAAAAAAATAATTAAGCTCATATAACATGTATGAAAACCAAATTGGCCGATTACCTTTCGATGAAGCACCACTCAACACGAGCATACGCTTTACTCATGTCCAATTTAAGGAAGTAAATCCCTCTTTTCCTCCTCATTTATGCAGTGAGGACATTATCTGTAGCAGAGAAGATTTATATATGTTGGGAAATCCGGCCGTACTGAAATTCCGCCCAAGATCCGCCGAAAATAATAAACTGGAGAACACAAAGATTTAACGTGGAAAACCCTCTTTTAACGAAGAGGGAAAAACCACCCGGGCAACAAGGCCGCAGAAAATCCACTATGTGAATATTACAATCACACAATTCTTCTACGCTCGCCTACACCCAAACCCGACAACAACGACCCGAAAGTTATTTCACCCGCTAACCCAAACTCTCACCCAAAGGGAATTTTCCTAGAGTTAATTGTTAGCACAAATAACTTTCTAATGTGTTGGTGTACATATAATCCAGGGTATAGCCCTCCTTATATAGGAGAGGGAACCCTCAGGCCTTACTGTTATATCCGATGTGGGATAATAACAAAGGCACAAAACGGGCCTAAGCCCAACAACCTCCACCTTGTGACTTTGTCCGCCTTGACACCTTCACTTGGCGAAGATCCACATAGCTTCCGCTACCATGCTCCACCATAAAAGCATATCCACCTGGAATCACATCCAAGCATTTCTTCGGCCCATGTCGAAATAACCTTGCTGAAATCTATGGTGCAACTTCCACGCTTGGCTTGCCAGGAAGTTCATCAGCCCTCGACACGAAATTTCCACCACACACCTTGCATCAACGCCAAACCAATGCCCGTGTGTAAACTGTGGACCCACTAATAGTAACGCGCCCTCTCTCATGACACTTAGCGACATGCCATAAGGACGCCCTTGTCTCTCTTAGAAAAACTCATCTGTGGAGAGAGAGACAAAATTAGCATCTTTCTCGGTATCTCCACTTACCGACTTGGAGCTGCATGCCGAACCTGCTCCACCTTTCTGACAATTTCTTTTCACGTGCCCAGATTGTCCACACGTCCAGCAAATCGCACCAGCTGTTTCATCAGTGCTGCTGGTAGCACCGCCTGTGGAAATTTCCTTGCCCTTCAAAGCTTTGTGTAACCCCGACTGAATCAACACATCCTTGACTTGCACTTGCCACAAGCCAAAATTGATTCTTCCGTCGAACTTCTCCACATCAAATCCCGCCAGATTTGAAAATTACTTCCGGACATTCTTGTGGATTAGCGAACAAGAACTTCGCAGAAATCTGAACAACAACTCGTCTGTCGACCCTTCTGCGCTCAAGCTCCACCCGTCGCTAGCTCCACCGCACGAACAAAATAGGTTTAACCTCGCTCTGATACCACTTGTTGGGAAATCCGGCCGTACCGAAATTCCGCACAAGATCCGCCGGAAATAATAAACTGGAGAACACAAAGATTTAACGTGGAAAACCCTCTTTTAACGAAGAGGGAAAAACCACCCGGGCAACAAGGCCGCAGAAAATCCACTATGTGAATATTACAATCACACAATTCTTCTACGCTCACCTACACCCAAACCCGACAACAACGACCCGAAAGTTATTTCACCCGCTAACCCAAACTCTTACCCAAAGGGAATTTTCCTAGAGTTAATTGTTAACACAAATAACTTTCTAATGTGTTGGTGTACATATAATCCAGGGTATAGCCCTCCTTATATAGGAGAGGGAACCCTCATGCCTTACTGTTATATCCGATGTGGGATAATAACAAAGGCACAAAACGGGCCTAAGCCCAACAATATACACATGAATGCCTTTCCTATGTCAAAGTGAACATAGCTTTCAAGCAATATACAGCACCAACATTATTCTCAGGACGAACATTAGATTGCTCATGATCTATATTCACAACCCTAATCTCCTCCCCTCCGCTTCACCGGATGAAACGGGGACCACCATGCTCCCTCTAATCGAACCTCTCACGGCTCGATCATCTCTAACCGCTCGAAACAATTTTGGGCCCCTTTGATCGAAGTGCCTGCTCAGCGCGCGAACCTTGGACCAAACCGTGGCCTCAGAGTTCCAAACCCTACCGATATAATCGCGATTGTTATAAAGATACCTCGCGAGGAAGGCCACAAGGCAAATCCTTGTGACCCCTCTCGTGATTGCAAAGAGGACCTTAAAATTGCTCAAGCCGACGTTCCTCCACGAAGAGCTCGATGGGTCTGGCGTTGAATCTCCGTTGCATGTCATTTTCTTTATCCAATGATCTTTCACCTCCATGATTTTGCCCGCGTCCATCAACTTTATGATGGCCCGAGATACATCTGCGACTAATGGTGAGCGTCTTGAAGATACCTATAGTAGAACGATAAGTTGTCGAGGTTACTTTGTCCAACTTCGGGAGTTTAAAAGTAACTCATTCAATATGCTGATATGAATGAATAGTTACTCCATCTAATGCCCAATTAGTTTTGCCTGATACCCAAGTTTTCACCACTATGATTTAGTTTATTGTATACTGAATAAACTTTGGCGCGTCGAACATATGGATTGGGACGAGCTCGCGATTTCTCGATCATCTACTCACACTGCCCGAACGGGCCACAATCGAGAAATAAATGACAACTACCAACACGTTATTTGTATGACTTACGAATGCGAAACCCACGGTGAGGTAAGGAGTGCCTATCTTCTTGTACTTGTTGCAATGCTTGGACAAGAAAAGATCCACGTAAAGTGTATTTGCGAAAAGGGTCGTTACGCCGCCGTTTTGACTTTCTTTGTCCAAAGCGACATCGAACTCCTCAGGCCTTTCATATGTCTTTATTTGGGTTTTGTCGAAGCCAAGCTCTACAGAACTGTATATAAAAGAGCCCTTTCGACACCCCACGTAGTCTCCATTTCTTTATAGCTTGGCCAAGTCCATGTCGGCCTGTCGAAGCTTCCATGTTGTTAGCCTCGCCGAGAGGCTCGCCGTGTAAGTTGAGCTCAATATTAGTACTACAAATAGCCACACCGACTACGAGAGTCGCGACATATTGCCAACTATTCGTTCTCCTACATGAATGTAACAAGGGAAGACATAATGGATGATATTCAAACAATTGATGTAATAAAGGAGCTAGTAATGTTATTACGCAATAGATGCTTACTATTTACGAATACTAACGACGTGAAGGGGATGTAGAAAATCAAACCAACGTGCTCCGAGGGAGGGCCTCGAAAGGCACGATTGAGCCTCGAGGATCCAAAGAGCCATCCCTGTAAAGATAAACATTGCGATTGCCATTAGCCATAGCTGCTTCGTAAAAGGCAACAAGAAAACCCACGTGTCTTTCGCCGGGTCGTTGTATTGAATCTTTTGAATCATCCTAACTCCTCCTCATTCGATTGGGAGCGTGAAGTCCACATATTTGGACTTATAAGTCGTGATCGTAATGTCTCCGACAACTACATCGTATGCCTGAATTGGCCATATGTCGATCATAGGGTTCAAACAAACTAAGTAGTAGTAATAGACAAAAAATCTTGATTATTCTTACCCCATTATAAACCTCAAGGCATAAGTCCTCATAGGTCCCCGCGTTGGAACCGTTCATAGTTTCGAAGGGGATGTAATCGTATCGAACGGTGTAAGGAAGTGCCAATATAACTGACTCGAACAGCTCTCTAAAGTATCCACTGATCTTCAATGCGTTAGTTTGGGGATCTCTTTCTACTTTAACAAACTCTGGAAATCCCGCCTTTAGTGGAACTCCAACCCTCAGTTTCTGACCGCTCACGGAAATTTCCCATCCTTTTGGCAAGTAGTTCGACCGTCCCGGCCATGTAATAAACCCTAACTTCGAAAAACTCTGCATCGAAGACGATCATATCCCAATCTCCTTCTCACTCTTCCCAACCACATTCAAGATTTGAAACGAAGAAGGCTGTAGCTGCCCCTTCACAACGAAATTCACCGCCAAGGCCCTCAAAACTAAATCCTGACCACGCATCTAGAAGCTTCGGACCCGTACTCGATATTCCCGTGCTGAAAGGGTTCATACAATTAAAGGAGCCCACGTCACTTGCTCGATGAACTGCGTTTTCTCGGCAGCCATAGCCAAAGCCAAGAGAGTATCATAAGCCCACAAGGCGTAAAAACTCATCCTCATACCTGGCGAGAAGTCGGGATTATCTAGGCCAAACTTCTCGTGCCACCTGGAATCGATTTGTCTAAGCCTCGTCGACCTCAGGACATAGGGCTTACACCAATCACTCCTTGCATGGCGTTAGTCACTTCCTTAGCAAAGGAGTAGAATAAATCCATCATGGAGCTAGTTACGATCCATACGTATCCCTGGCTCATCATCCCGGCTTCTAGAATCTTCTGGAAGATTCTAGAGCCAAAGGAGTTGGTGAAGTGGACGACCAAAACCCTAGTCTGCATGGTTTTCATGGCGTAGAGCTACTTCATGATGAAGTCGTCAGTCGAAGTGAGGGGAACGGCGCTCCTATAGGAGATTCGAACGTCGGTTTGCTGCAGAGAGTTTGATATGTAGGGTACAATTCCATTATCGTAATCCGAGTCTTCATAGACAAGAACAACTTGGTGCCATTGGAAGTGGTTGACAACCGCTGACATGGCGTCGACTTGGTCTGCATCGCTTAACGCTGTCTGAACGAAGTATGGAGTTTGAGCCTGGAGCGAAGGGTTCGTCGCCGAGAATGAAACGATGGGAACTTTTGCTGCGTCGCCGAGGCCTTTGATGAAGCTAGCTTGCGAAGATTTTTGAGGACCAATCAATGCATCGATTTGTACTTTCCTTAACAAGTCTAGAGCTGCAAGAAAAGCTAGACTTGATGAGGGTTTTGTCTTTAAGGGTTATGTATCTTGTGAAAGAGATGGTTATAATTATTGGAATCGTTATTGCAACCAAGCTACTTGTGTTCCACATCCTTGAATAAATTGTACCCCATAAAAGAAAGGAAAAAGCCATTGAAGAACATGATTAAATATCTCAACTACAACCCTTGTATATCGTATGTTAATAGTTTCTGTAGAATATCTGTTGTTATTAAACTATCATTTCGCCTATATCATACTCATGACAAGTGGTGTATGTAAGAGAATCGTCAGCAGTACCTACAAAAACAAAAAGTCATATACAATGAAGTAAGTAAAGGGACAGGTAAAATTATAAAAATTGGTCGATGTATGCCATTGTTTGATATTGAGTAACTATGTTTGCCATTTACAAAACTAGATCACGAATTATGTATATAGTAACAAAACCGGGTCACTAGTTACTAACTAGGTCACTAAGTATGTTAGCAATAAAACTAGGTCACTAGGTATGTGTATAGTTACAAATTTGGGTCACTAAGTATGTATATAATAAGAAAACAGAGGTAAGTGACCCAATTTTGTTACTATATACATACTTAGTGACCTAGTTTTGTATCTGGTAAACATAGTGACCCAAAATAAAAAATTGGCATATTTAGTGACCCTTTTTATAATTTTTCCCAAGGGGGCACGTTAACAAAAAATATAAAAATTAAAAAATTATAAGCTTAATTAAACTCTTTGGTGAAGGTGAAATAGTGTTGTTAATGCACAAAGAAGTAGATAAACATCATTTCATGTGGCAAAAGGAGTATTATTTGAATGCGAGACAAATAAAAAATGAGATATATCATTACCAGAAGCCGCTGCATTTGTGATGCTGCCGTTTCAATCCCAAACATGAAGAACAATCCGCGTACTGTAATTTGTGTCCTGTGAGTAAAAATCAGAGAGGGCTAATAACAAGCTAGTCAACCCCATGCGTCCCACGAAAGAAGTTGAATCAAGAACAACTCCAATGTTAAATTTTGTTATTAGAAGAAGACGACGTCTGTGTAAATATTATGTAGCAAGAGTGCAAGAAAAGTAGGAAGAAAGTTAAAATCGTCAACGCTCGAATTTCCATTCTTGGGGTATGATATTATAGCATTTGCTCGGAAACTACTCTGTAGTTATATTTTTTGTTCAGCACAATGAATGTGTCTCTTGAAAGCTTTTATTGTCAAAGGGCATTTCATTGGGTAAAAGTCAACTCTTATGAATTGTATTGAATGACGACTGAGAGGGTAGGAAGCAAGTGAATTTACACGCATGTGCCAATGTCCTTCTTTTCTTTTCTTTTCTTTTATTTTCAGATTAAGTTGGGTATGAATTGAAACTGAACATTGTCGGCCTTAGCTATAACAACACAATTTAAGCAGCTCGGTCAGAACTCGGTTGACTTTGATTTAGATTGAGATCGACTGGGCTCGATAACAATACAAATTGAGAAGCTTGAGCAGTTCATATCGAGCCGGGAATCGAACCGAGATCGAGCCCATAATTATTTGTCATGTTATAATAATATCATAAGGATCGAGCTTATCGAGTAGTTTAGACGATAAAGTTTGATCGATTCGAGATTCTTGAGTTGTGCTCAAGTATTTAAAACTATGTTGTCTGATCGAATTCGAGCCTAGCTCGTTTTAATTTTATCGAGCCAAACTCAAGTTGGGCCATGTTCGGGATCGGCTCCGCTCAGCTCATTTTTACCACTACGTTGTACAGTCTCAAGTCCATACAGATTCGAGAAGTTAATGTATGGGATGAAAACCTTTGACCTCCATTTGGAGATATTAGGAACTGAACACTTTAGCATATCAGTTTTATCCTTTAGGAGTGAGGACTTCGTGTTTTCAAGTCATAATTTTAATTATTTCCGAGAGCTAGTAGGAAAAGTCAATTCAACGAAATATATTTTAGTCTAATATGAGTTTGGACAGATTGAGGGTCTATCTTGTTCTCTCGTGTATGTCTGTAATAGCGATGATTTGGACATCACGCGATTTCTTTAGTTATTCTCTTTCTTTCTTTTTTTTCTGGCCGCAGAAGTTGAATTAATCGGAGCACGACGCGGACATTTGACGTTTACATTTAGTATTCTTTTTTATGTAAGTAGATTAATATAATACAAGGTCTTCGACATTTGCTTTTTATGGGAACTTATTTAAAATTGTTAATTAGTTGTTTTTGGATTACTCAAGTTAGTTTCTTATGTCAATTATAGTAGACGTCAGTGTGCAGTTTTTTATTTTTCTATATAAATTACGAATGTTTTGTAGTTTCAATATAAAATTGTGGTTTTCCTCTGAAAAATATACATTCTCCTCACGTTAAAAAAGCAACAATTGGTATCAGAGCGTAGGGACCTGTGAAGATCATGGAACCCGAAACAAATTTCCCGACGATTGCTCCGGCGGTGTTCGATGGCGAAAACTACCAGCACTGGGCAGTACGTATGCAGACGTATTTGGAGGCTCTCGATCTCTAGGAAGCAGTGGAAGTAGACTATGAAATTCCCGAACTTCCCAACAATCCCACGATGGCTCAACTAAAAGCGCACAAAGAGAGGAAGACAAGAAAATCGAAGGCGAAGGCATGTTTGTTTGCCGCAGTTTCGTCCACCATTTTCTCTCGGATAATCTCCGAAATCCACAAAGGAGATATGGGACTATCTGAAGAAGGAATACGAAGGTGATGAACGAATCAAAGGAATGCAGATCTTGAATCTTATAAGAGAATTCGAACTCCAAGGAATGGAGGATCTCAGACGATCAAGGAGTATTCAGACAAGCTACTTGCAATCGCTAATAAGGTGAGACTTTACGGTTATGAATTTACTGATTGGAGAATTGTCGAAAAAATTCTCGTTACAGTTCCTGAAAGGTACGAGGCAACTATCATTACCTTGGAAAATACCAAGGATATGTCAAAAATTCCTTTGTCCGAGTTACTTAGTGCCATGCAAGCACAAAGAGCAACGGAGAATGATGAGAGAAAACAGACCAATCGAAGGAGCGTTGGCAGCGAGGGCCTAGTCAACGTCGAAAGTTAACTGGAAGAAGAAGAATACGAAGGTGACAGAACACGAGAATGTCCAAAGGAGGTACGAAAATCAGAAAAAAAAATCTAATCCACCTTGCGAACATTGCGGGAAGAAGGTCATCCACCGTTCAGATGTTGGAGAAGGCCCGACGCCGAGTGCACTATATGCCATAAAAAAGGACACGAGCATGTGATCTGTAGCTTTCAATAAAACATCTTGCATAATAAGGACATTGATCATCACCAATATCGAAGGAGGAGTTTCTGTCACCTTCTTTTCCGTACTAAGTCGGATACTTGAATTCGATAATAAAATACTCAAAATCACAAAATTACTTAAATTCAGACCCAAAACACTAGTATTTATGCAGAATACCTGCAAACTGTGCCGAATTATATATGACAAAAATGGTAGCTTTCAATGGGACATCTTGAATAATAAGGACATTGATCGTCACCAATACCAAAAGAGAAGTTTTTCACACCTTCTTTTTCATACTAAGTCGGATACTTGAATTCGATAATAAAATACTCAAATCAGGACAAAAGTACGTTTTTGAGACCCAAAATGCTGGTGTTTATGCAGAAAATACTGCAAATTGTGTCGAATTATATATGACTACAATGGTAGCTTTTAATAAGACATCTTGCACAATAAGGAATTGACAATCACCAATATAAAAAGAGGAGTTTTTCCCCATCTTATGTAAAACTGAATTGTTTTTGTCGCAATTAACTTATTTTTCCTTTCAAACTCAAGTGCTTTGGGAAAATTTGAAAGTTACACAATGAAATTACGAATATGATACTTCCTAATAACTACTTTATCTGATTGGGATTCATGAGAGATCACTATAAAGATTTAAAGGACCAATTTTTATAAAATTAGAGATAAGGACCTAGACCACACAAGTGTTATAAAGTGTATATGAATTGGTCTCGGATGATCGGTTTGTGTTATTCCAGAACAATGAAGTGGTACTGCAGAACAATAAAGTGGTACTGCAGAAATCGGGTCCTTAAAACTAATTTTTTCTGGCAGGGCCTAAATGAAATTGCCCCTTAAGAAAAAATTACCCCGATTGTTTTCAGCTTCAGCTTTAATGGTGTTTGGCTAGTCTGCATCGTGAATGTAATTAATTATCTTTTTCTTTTATAATTTTTATGTTGTAAAGACAAAGATAATTTAGTAATTAGGCTCATAGGGGAGTTAAAACAAATTCTTAGCCTAATGTCGTTACCTACTCGTAAATTTAAACTTTGAGTGGTTGAATCCCAAGGCTAAAGTTCTAATCGGTTACCTTTTTTCTAAAATCCCCATAAAAGATCAAATCAAGTGAATCAAGTAGTAGAAATAATATTACAAAAGAAACAAAGGAAAACAACTAAAAGGTTTAAACTAAACCTTAGAATAGCTCCCAAAATCAATATACCTTTGTCCACGACAACGGCGCCAAATTCGTGACACGATCGAATACTATCAATTGTACTAGGTCGTGCAAGAAGTAAAACGGACGAAGTATGAGTATCGATCCACATAGACAACTCGATTGATTCTATGATATAACCTAATTCTAATGTAGACTAAGATGATTTTTCCAGATTGAGATAAAATTGAAAATATCAATAAACACATATAGAATAAATGAGGTAAAGATCAATTGATAACGTGTGACCAAGGCACTCGACAGGGATCAATCATACGACTCCATGCATTCAATTCTATCTGTTCGAAATGAACATGGTCAAGGTGGAATTTTTAAAAACGTGCTACTCGTTTGTCCTGCAATAACAACTTACGTGAATAAATAACCAATCAACTATAACTATATGCATATAGTCCCTAGACATGTAGTAGATTTTTATGAAATTCTCCGAGTTTAGGCGCTTTTGGAACCTAAGATCTCAAAAATCAGACATACAAAATCGAATTCCATCTCTGATCCGTTTTGCGATTCAATGTTTTGTTTTATTCGGTCTAATCATTAGTGCGATTCATAAACCATTCAGGGATCATATGTATGGATGCAAATTGCACGCACACACATAGAAGCTGTAATACCAAGGTCCCGTAAGTAAGGTGGCCAATAAATTTGCACACATATTATATGATGTTATGACTACATGATACGTGAATTGTGTGATTATGTCTTATGTTATGTTTAGTCTAACAAATAACTAGATGTTGAGTTAGAAGAACTTTTGTGAAATAGATAGGGGTAGGAGACTCGTGAAAGGAAGAGAAAGTAGGGCTAAGGAAATTTCGAAACATCAATTTTCTTCGAAAGCTGAGAATGTTAAAGTTATAGAATTTCGAAATTAGGGTGTTGCTAAATAGGAGAATTTCGAAGTCCTAGAATTTCGAAACTTGAAGTGTAGGGTTTTCTATTTGTTTCGAAAGCTTAGTGTGGGAGGAAAAATAAAACAATATTAAAATGATTGTTACTTAGGAAATTGATAAGTATGTGTAAAGTAGAAAGTAACGTCATTTAGCTAATAGCACGCAAGGTATGATGAAAGGATATCATGCTTATCTTAACTTCATTAGAAAGAAACTAACGGAAGATTGCTATAGAGAGGAAGAGAGAAGTCGAACTAGAACATGAGTAGAATTCATCAATAGTCTGGGAAGAAGGTATAACCTATTATAATTTCATGTTTACACTTCTATATTAACGTGTTATATGTACAGCTTTATCTAGAATTAGTAAATCCATGTTAAGTACACCATGTGAACCTAGGAATTAGGGCGTACCCTTTTTAGGGTTTAACATGTTTCGAAGGGAATTTTAATTGTACACTAATTTAGGGTTTCAATTTTAGGTTCTAAGTGTTAAACTAGTTGAAATTCATTTGATATTCATATGATTCTATTGGAATGTCTTTTAATCGAGAGATACGATTTCCAGTTTGGTGAAATTCGAAACTCTGTTAGTTTTGTAGGAATAATTTCGAAATCAAGAATGAGTATAGAAGGAACTCGAAACAAGACTCGAGACAGAATTTCGAAATGAAACTCGAAATCCATGTCGAAATCCATTTTGATATTAACTTCGAAACTCTGTATAAAATCTCGAAATCAAGTTCGAAATCCATGTCGAAATCCATTTCAAAATTAACTTCGAAATTTCGTGTATTATTTAATCAATCTCGAGATCTTTGTATATACTACTTCGAACTTCTAAGGCTAAAATTTCGAAACATATGTCTAAAGGGAATTTCGAAACATATTGTTGAAACAGATTTCGAAACATTTACAGGGACATTTCGAAATTCATATGTATATATAATAGAAACTCTATAAATTAATACTCAATTTAATAAACTCTTTAATGTAATATTTGGCCGGTCCCGACTCGGGGATAACGTACTAAATTAATAATTCTCTAAAATTATAAGATACCAGACTTTTGATAATTTCTATAGGTCCCGTATAAATTATAAATTAATAATCCATATGTAAAAACATTCTCATATTACATGAACAAGATACTTGAAAAATGAATCAATCGCCATTTGTTTTTTGTTGACATCAATTTCCCCTTGCATATTGTCTCTATTTGTCCTTATCATTGTAAGAACTCCTGACGTTGTTTTCTCATAGGTCAAGAAATTCGCCTTGCATTTGATGTTTGGAAAGTTTGAAAGTTATATACACTATAAATTAATAAAATATTAATTTATCTATAAATTAATAATTATTAATTTATCGATTAATTAATAACTCTTTTAATTAATAAATTTGACCGGCCCCAACTGTATTAATTTATAGAGTTTTACTGTATATACTATTCAATTTCGAACTTAATCTAGAAGAATTCCGAAAGCAACTTCAAAGCATCTTGTGAAATCAAGTTCGAGATTCATCTCGAAAACCATGTCGAGATCTATTTTAAAATTCATCTCGAGAACCATGTCTAATGGAATTCCGAAATAGGTGGAAAACAGGTTTCGAAATTCTTATGAATTTCGAAATGATACTTTTCAATTTAAGTCAAAGTTCGAAACATGTAAAATTCGAAATCTAGCTCAAATAAGAATTTCAAAACCTATGAATTTCGAAGCCAAGGTGTTCGAAACTTTAGGATTTTGAAACTCATAAAAATCGAAACTAGGGTTTTTAAACTAAGCCATTTTCGTGAAGCTATAATTAGATTAACATATCCTAATCTTATATGTTTCTATACTTAGGGTGCGAAGGTTAGCGACTTACAGTACGATAAGCTAAGTAGCTAAGGATATAAGGTAAGTGGAAGTCCTAACTACAATACATAACTGTATGTGCATGAAATTATGTGTTATGTGCTTCTATGATATTATGTGACTTCCTACGTGAATTATTTACATTACATGACATGCAAATTCATGACATGATCATATGCATGCACGTTTAGTACTAATGGCATGATACAAAGAGCGATAGATATTCGTCGATATGGGCGTCTGATGTCGACTAACAGTTGAGTCCCGGCTCTTCTATGCAACCATGGTGACGTCGTATGTCGTTACCGTCAAGACATGACATGTTCAAGACAATACATGATTTTAGGGTGAATGCCCTCATGGCAGAACGTGAAACCTGGAGGATACGAGCTGAGGGAGTAAGCGACACCGAGGGTACCTTTGGTGTTGACTACCACAGAATAGGCTACCAGTGTGAAGCGTCCGCGTGGCGTATGAAACCACCTTGGGACAGAAAATGCGCCCTAGGGTTAGCCTCCCATGAGTGGGTATTGCCACTTATATATTTATTTATCCCATGTGGATTCGAGCTCCATGATGGTGCATAGCAAGATAGCCGAGGGCCCTACATGATAAGACAAGACAAGGAAAAATATGAGGTCTAGAGAGCATTGGCGCGGAATGCCTTTGCGTATTAGGACACGTGCATGGCATGCATGGCTTTCACTTACTGAGCTTTATAAGCTCATTCCACGTATTTATGTGTTGTAGGTTCAAGGGATCACGGTACGTGATCTTTACGAAGCGAGGCCAAATTTTGAAGCTTCCGGAGGACTTTTGAGGTGGCAGTGTGTACATGGATGCGACCGGAGTGGCGGGCCGATAGATTATTTTGGAACACGCATGCGCACTCACCTATGTATCTATGTCCTAGGAATATTTTGTAATGTACAAAAGTGTTTCCTTTATATAAAAGGAAAAATTTTGTACGCATTTTCGTAGATACAATTTCCTTTATACCGTATGCAGTCACACGAATTAGTAATAAGTATGAGTGGTGGGAGTAAGGGGCGCCACAGAAGCAGAAATAAAGAATACATGACTTGACTGAAATGATTAAATATAATATGAAAAGCACTAATATGTAATCGTAATTCGGCCTAACACGGCCATTGTCACAAAAGAAATTGAGCTAACATAGTTCTAAACGAAAACAACGACTAATGTAAAGGAAACATAACTGAAAAGTTGAGGAAAAGATAATAAATTCAGTCTCATGATGCTCGAGTCGTCACGCATCACCCCGACATTAGCCGTCGTGTGAACGATGGATACACACCTCGGAGACCTTCGAAATCGTCGTCTTAGCTTTAGATATTCTTCTTGGCCGTCAAAAGTCTCATTTTAAGTATTCTTTCATCCCTATTTAGGATTCGAAAGATATCAATCCCCTCCCAAACGATTTGGTGCAAAAAATTAAAGGGAAATGGTGCCAAAAAAGAAGATTACGTTTTACCCATGGCCTCGTGTAAGGGGGCCCACGACAGTGGACTTACGGTACTTGAAATTTTTGCAGGTGAAGCTCCCCACAGCCATGTGCATGGGCTCCCACGGCCACCTTATACGGCCTCTTGCTTGCGTTCTCACGGCCGTGGTCTTTTTGGATTTGCGTGCAATCGCCTTTTTGCCTCACAAAAACAGAAAAGTAGCATAAAGCACATGTATTCAAGGGCATGTATAGATATAATGATCGAATAATGCAAATTTTGCGGGTATAAAATGTGCGTAAAATCCTAACTCATCAATTTACTTATTGCCCAGAACCTAAGCCGTTCACTTCCAGGACATCATTGACTATCATCTTGCTTCGCATGTCGCTCGGCAAAACATTATCGTATCGTCCGTCCATTGAGAAAGGTGTGAAATGGTTGGAGCACTTCAAGAGAAAATGGGCCGCTTCACAAAAGAGAACGTAATAGAAGTGAACGAACTACATAGGCGGGCAGTGAACTACTTTTCCCAGCTTGTGGATCATTATCTTTGACAATTCCCTTCGATGAAGGCCCACGACAAGTTTTCTTTCCTTTTCTAGGAGCAAGGTATGTAGCGACTGCTTCGATGACCTTTGCCGTAAATGTTGTTGGTTTTGGTAGTGTTTGTGTCTTTGTCGGTGGCTAAGTTCTGACATTAAATCTACACGAACTCTTGTTAGCGTGAAGTCGAGGCATGTATTGTGTACGTTGTCCGTAAGACGATCGCCCTAATATTACGTGCTCAGGGTTCCGATGATCGCTCCCAAGATACAACTTCTAAAACTTCAGAATTGCAGCACTACGACTTGACGAAGTTATTCGGCGAACTACTTGAAACTCGAGAGCTTTCTTGCACTGTGAACTTAGGATGCAATTCTAACATGCTATGTGACTTGATTCAATCGTACTTTTCTATGTAGTGGGGAACCTATTTATAGATGTCCAAGGGTTATTAAGTCCAAAAGATGCTTTAGGTGTCTCTTGATATAAAGATGCATCCCATGATTAAAAGCCCCCTTCTTATATGCCTTTTGGACTTAACAGTTGCACCCTTTTCCTATATACCTTTTCATCATTCACTTTATCAAACAAATGTACCTTTATAGAAGCTCTTAAGCTATTCGACGGATTCACCTATGCCTTTAGCTTCCCAAAAGTGGCATTGAGATATAATTTGCCACTTACAATTTAGGTACTCTATGATTCTATCTCTTTTACTGTTGTTGCTTTTATTTGTTTCTTGATTCAATTATCTTTCTTTTTCATTTTCCGGTCACTTTCTCTAAATAAGCTTGTTATTGAACGTGATGAAGAAATCCTATCAGGAGATGAAATATGAAGGAAGGAACACCAATTTCTCTGCTACAACTTTCAGTATGGCATACAATGACATAATCCTTTTCGGAAGATTTAGTGATCAATAAGGGTAGTATTTAAATATATGAATCGAGAAAATATACCTACTTTTTCTTATAGATGCATGTATTTTGAAGATATGGATGTTATTTCCTGTTTCAGATTTTTACGCAGGTAAAAATTTGTGGGGGCACCAAAATCCGTCCTGGTGCAAGCAAATCCATACTAATTCATATGATGTTGTTTACTTTTCAATAAGCTTCATTACCAAGTAGGACACACCGATGAAGGTGGTGTTACTCTCGCTTCTGTTGAAATTGATGAATGATTTTGATGATAATACTTTAAAAACTACTTATGATGTGTTTTTCTAATTTTCGAGTCGCTTTCACTTTTCAGGACAAAGTGGCGACATCATCTTTGGTCCATTTCAGAAAATTCCAATGGTGCCTTGCCTTCTGCGGACATTATGCTCTGCTTTGAGGAAGGCAAAAAAGGGGTTGTTATTACAAAGGGTAGGTAAGTTGATGATCACTTGGGGATGGAAACTATAAAGACATATGAATGAGGGGTTACTTTTCTTGATATGTGATATAGAGGTTTGCGAGCTTGCTTTATTGGAGAATCAAGCTTAGTAGTAGTGGCTAGAATTATTATATACTGTAGTCACCGGTCCACCAATATTGTTTAAAACTGTAAAATCAATATATATAAAAACAAATTAAGCCATGATGATGTTCTTAAATAAAACCACCTTCCACAAGAACGGGTATGTTTTATTTGCATAGTCGCAAACATGGTAGTATGTATTTTTTTGGTGTGCCGTTCAACTATTATTAGTCCCTAACAATATGGAGAATGTAGAGATGCGAAAAAAAGGTTGTTCACTAACAACTCCAAATTGGTGGGAAGAAACTGGCTAAGAATAGTCAAAGCACAATCCCCTGCTTATGTTAATCAAGTGCCAGGTTAATGCTACAGTCCCTTAATAAGACTTCATCTAGGAGTTCAACTTTGCAACTAAGATGTGAAGGTTCTTTTCAAGTCCTCAAGTAATTAATTGAAGTAGCCATGACTTCCTTGGGAATGCGCATGGCCGGCCTGTTATTCTATGCTACTGCACATGAGCATGGATCATTAAGACGCGTGCATTGCACGGGGAAAAAACTAGTGTGTATGTATATATATATATGTATATAGGCACAAATCCTCACACAATATCAGAAGAAATAAAATCAAGCAATGGTGTGTGGCTCGACCGAGACATGGCTTCGCAACAGTTGGACAAAAATCGAAACCTCCTTTGCCATGTTTTTAAGTTACTACAAAAAATAGCGACGCTAGCGACTACATGAAGTCGGTAAATACCGACTAAGAAAAAGTACTACCAACTAAAGACTATGTAATCGGAATGCTGACTAAAAATTAGTCGCTAAAATTGGAAAGTTAGTCGGTAAATATTTTACCGACTACAAAGACCGACTAAGACATGTAGTCGCCCGTTTTGGCGGGGTTAACCGACTACAAACTTGTAGTCGGTAAATATAATCCCTAAATCGTTCAGATATGAAGCACAAAAATCAAACACCCGCCAGTTCACAGCTGTGCCGCCCATCCCATCGCCATGCATCCTCGAAGCCACAGCAGCCCAGCCCGTCGCCGTGTCGCCCAGCCCGTCACTGTGCCGCCCAGCTCCTCGCCGTGCCGCAGCCGCCCCAGTCGCCCCTCGCCGCCCCGCCACGCAGCAGCTCCTCCCATCGTCCCAGCACCGCCCCTCGTAGCCACAACCGCAGCCACAGCCACCCCTCGCCTCACCGCCCCTCGCAGAAATAGCCGCAGTCGCCCTCGGCCACACCACTCCTCACAGCACAGTCGCATCTCCGCTCCGTCCCTCGCCGCCGCACCGTCGCTCGCACCTGTCCGCCTATTGATTTGTGAGTTTTAGATTCTTGTTCTTGGTTTGGATATTTGATTTATTGATTTGTCGTGCGCACATGATATGTGATATTTCGCTGTTATTTGCTATATCACTGATCGCTTATGTTGTGTGGTTGCATATGCATGATAATGTGTGTTAAATTCCTAACTAATCAGCGTTTTATCGTATTATAAATATGCCTCTATTTGTTATCTTTCTGTGCGGTATTCGTAATGAATTTGTACAGACAGTTGATGTATGATCAGTGGGACGGTAACTAACCAGAATATGTTGATGGAGTCAAACAATTCGTAGAGTGGGCTCTTAATCAAAGTCATTTCATATCAGGGGGAACATTAAGTGTCCATGTAGTAGATGCTGGAATAACCGTTTTTTATCCCCAGATGATGTTCCTTTACATCTCTACAAGTATGGATTTCGTCCTCATTATTATCCTTGGGATATACACGATAATTGGTTTGACCCAAACAGAGGTTCTGTTGTCCACGACTCTTATAAACTAGTTGATGCCGACTCCACGAGAAGATACTCGATATATTAGCCTTTCATCATGTCGTATCAGGCTGATCAAATTTATTTGCAACGTATCCTTCTAGACAAGTAGTAGAGACAACTGTTGAGCAGTTCATGATACCAATCCTCGACCACGATATAATAATGGAGTGACGAAAGAAGAAACGGCTTTTCAAGAAGATGTCATCAACGATACCCCATTGCTATCAAACCCAAATGATATAATTGAAGAAAATTAATGAGAGTGACGAATATGAGTCAGTTGTACTGGGTGATGAAGATAATCAAGAGGCAAGCGAAAGTGATGTCGATGAATATCAAAGTGATTATTATAGTTCTGATGATTTACTTTCATCCCCAGAGATATAGAGTATTGTCTTATTTTAATCTGTTGTTAAAAATGTTATATATCGTTACAATTGTGATTTTTATGATAATTAATTATTTAAATTTATTTTGGCATTTCATGTTAGTGAAAATGACTGGAAGGAATCTCAAACGTCGTTTGGCTAGGTTTGTTGGACCTCGCATGTCGACACAGGATGATGCGGCAGTTCCAGAGATGCAACACACACCGCCTATGCCAGAATTGGAATTGACATCGACTGATACGCCATCTCCATCTACTCCATCTGCTCCATCTATGTCTGTCACAGATCTACACGGAGCACCAGCGAAACCTGATTGCATCCAGACTCGTTAGAGTGGTATGTTTGTTGTGCTTACGATAATTGATTTAAATGGTTAATAATACACTAATTATTATTTCGAGTAGGTTCGACAGAAAGTCTGTAGTTAGTTCTGTGACCCAAGCCTTCCAGTCATACATTGTGGGACCGTGGACGGGTATTAGTGAGGTCGCTGATGATATAGCGGATCGTTGGTGGCTATATTTTCGGGTTAGTGGCTAATCTCTCTCGACTTTAACAACATAATCTTTTATGTTACACTAACTTACAATTTTCGTAGTTCAGGTATTCTTGGGACCCTTCGATAGCATCATTCGTTAAGGCTGAATTTATGAGTGTTCATGCTCGTCCCCTCAAAGATAATATGCGGGATGAAGGCGTCAAGTTGGTGAACGATCCGACGTACATGTCTAAGTTTTGAGCGATGACGTGGCTCGAGAACTTAGACAAAAACGTCTACCTCCGGCATTCGTTGAGAGATCAACCCGACTAAGAGCGAATAGTTTCGGTCGGGATGGTAGCGCAGCGAAGTCCACGCAAGGATCGTGCACCACGAATCATCTTGCGAAGAAAATTTTAAGTTTCTATAATATATGTCATTACTATATATTATTACTTAACTTGATTGAGTTTTATTGTTGACAGGCTGCGAAGAACAATGGAGTCCTTCCTAAGCATCACGACGTTTATTTACAGAATCACACTAGGAAGGATAAGACATTCGTCGACGAGAAAGCTCGCAAAAAGATGGTTAGTAATGTAGTTTGTTATCTATTGTTGGCGTTCAAATTGAAATGTTTGTCTTGAATTGGTGTTTGAAATGTTATTGACGTATTAGTTTTGAGTTGTTATTGAATGTTGCTTTTGGGATGTTTGATTCTGTGTTGTTGGGATTATCATTCTATAGAGGAGATGCTGCCGAAATTTTAATTTTAAATCTATGCTTGTTAATGCCCTTGTCTCACAGGACAACTTTGAAGCTCTCAAGGCATCGAATCCATGGCTTTCAGAAGGTCAAGCATTTTACGAGATATCTGGAGGTTGGACGATGTTTCAGAACGTACCTGGTATGGGTAGTGCATCAGAGATGTTTTTGGAGACACCTTCAAAACCATAGACGTCGAGTTCGAGTCAGTATGCGCCATCTCAGACTATACAGCTGCAGGAGCAGCTGCAGGCTACACAGACCACTATCGCCACGTTGCAGTCGCCTTTCGATCAGTTCTTGCAGCGCTATGAAGGTGAGTCGCACGGATCAGACAATGCTCGCCATCGAGATATTGTGGACGAGACGCAAACATGTGCCGCTGCAGCATCGCAAAACATTAATGGGCGTCGCCACGATGATTTTCCAGACTGTGACAGCGGTCACTGCTTGGATTATGTTTTTAGTAGTTATTTTATTTCTGGAACCAGCTTTTATCGTTTTGACACCTCGTTTTTACGTAGACGATGTTGTTTGTGGACGAAAATATTAATATTACTTGTCTTCTAAATGTTTATTAATTTATTTAAAAAAATTAATAGAATTCGTTATTTTATTAATTAAAAAAATGTTATTGCATGTAGTCGGTATCTTATTAATTAAAAAATAAAAAATATTAATTGCATTTACCGACTACAAATGTAGTCGGTAAGTTATTAATTAAAAAAATAAAAAAAATTAATTCCATTTACCGACTACAAATGTAGTTGGCATTAGTCGCTATTTACCGACTACAACAGCTAGTCGGTAGTGCCTACCACAAATTATAGTCGGTAGGTAGTCGGTATTACTGACTGAATTTGTAGTCGGTGATTAGTCGGAACGCACCGACTACATAGTCGGTACTTAGTTGGTGTTTCCGACTACATGCCGACAACAAAGGTTACCGACAAGGGATTTAACGACTACAAATTGTAGTCGGTAGGCCTACTTACCGATTACGCCGTTGTTTTGCCGACTACATTATGCAGTCTGTAGTGTCAGATTTTTTTGTAGTGAGCGTCTTTTGGTCCCCGTGGAAAATATGAAATATATAGGTCATTGAGGGAAAGCGAGCATCAATAAGGTTGAAGAAGGTGGCTATTAAGGTTGAGAAAGAGTGGAAAACCGTAGAGCTAGTTGGCATTTTAGGTTACATAGGCTTATTTTAGTTGAGCCTTTTGTTGAAAGAAATAAATTATAAATATATTAAAATCCAAAAGGCTCTGTTAAACTTAATACATTGTGTTTAACTTCCTGTTTTTTATGTCTATAATTTATAAAAAATTATAACTAAAAATGTTTTATTTTTTCCCCAGTCAGGTAGGTACCCCATACAGCGCTGCCGTACTCCCCACACTCCAATTAGGTTCTATTTAAATCGGATTCGAGCCTCATGTTTAAACCGGATCCAACCCTCATCTTCAGATATGTGAAGACCACAACTTCCAGCACAACTAATCCTCTCTGATCTATGGCACGCTCTCAGATGCCACAAACTATGATAGTCAAGATTCCTAGTAGAATTCGAAACTTTACCTCGCACTTGAGTGTCATGGACCTATCAACCGGGTCAATGGGGTATAAAATGTTTTGTTTTAAAAAATTAAATTAAATGTTTTATGAGGGAAAAAAGAAATAGTTCATCTCATACCGAAAAACTCATTCTCAAACTCAAGTTTATTCTCAAACTCAAAATGCAATAGTTCTTCTCCAAATGTTAAACTCATTCTCAAACTCAAAAGACTATTATGTAATTTTCTCTTTGAAACTAACTTTTAATATGACCCACACGTTATACATTTTCACAAATTAAATAATGATATTATGTTAAATAGAACTGAAAAATATTTTAAGTTATTATTTTCATTAACACAATGTTTAACTTATCTTTCATATAATACTAAATTAATATGATAAAAAGGGATGTTTTTTGATAATTTAATACAAATAAAAGGACAAGCCTTGCAGTTTCTAAACTTAAAACTCATCTTTTGAGTTTAAACTCAAATTTGAGTATGAAACATGAGAGAAAAGTCATAAAATCTCATTTTGAGTTTGAGTGTCTGGTACCGTTAGAGTGATGATAACCTATATTTTTTATTTTGCAGTTCCACATTGGAGATGATCTTAAAACACCTAAAAACTAACAATACCTTTTGATTCAAAGATATTAATTTTTTAATATCTAAATGATTAGGTATATATTTTTATTTAACCATATCATTTCCATTAACATTAAATTCATAAGAAAATTAAACGGAACATTGGAGCATCATCCATACTTCGATATGGCTTTTGCATGGTGTCGAGGCTGGCATCATGATAAAGTAGATGGGGACTGTAAAAAGTGTCATACAACTGCTGACTTTTCCCCATGGGCAAAATCTGTATTCATAGGAAGCTCATATAACAGATTGCATTGCATAGCTCCCTCTCTTTCACTCGATTAAATTTCAGTCGAAAGTCAAGAGGTAGATACATTTTCCTTAATGGGACAATAACGTTTTCATTTTTCAGTGTTTAGAATCATTGACCATTGACCATCACTCATCAGTCGTAGTCAAATTCACACGTACATGATAATATAAGTTAGGGTAATTTTATTCACACCGCCCTACTAAAAACACTCTCATATTAATTATTAAGAATTAAATAGTGTATTTTTCCAAGTTTGACATATATATTACTACTAGCTTTTTTTCCTAACGATTCTAACATAATTAATTTCTCATAATGACTAATTTCATATCTCATTTCCGCAAACTAGATATAAATATAATAATTTTTGTTTGTCATGTTATTGATATTTAGAATATCTACATCATAGCGTTATATTACTTATGTATAATTGTGTAGTTGACTAAATTTATAAAAATTTTCAATAATTATTTAAGTTAATAAGATATATTATGTTATATGATTATTTTATAAGCATGTTAATTATTAATGTGTATAAATTTAAAAATATTAATGTTTTTAAATATATGTAAAAGTAACGAGTAATTTAGAAATAGAAGATTATAAAATGTAAATATATTAAATTAATGTAAATATAATAAAATTATTGTTGTTGTATTAAAGAGGAAAAAATAAGAGAATAGTAACTTACAAATTTCATGTTGTTTTGAAAAATTAGAATGGAAAATATTAATTGATAGGCGGTGCAAATAACATTTTTCATCCTAGGGGGTGTGAATAGTAGGGACCTGTAAATTATTTTTCATTTGTTGGTAAGTCGATTCTTTGACTCGTTCAATCCACCCTACTGTTACCGAGGATAGTTTACGGTTCACGTTTATCGTGTGATTAAGATTAAGTGGTTCTAAGTAAGAGCCTTCTTGTTTAATGCAATTATATGTATTTTTCCTAATTATGAACGGAAACTATACTAACTTCTATTTTAACAAACTAAAATTTTACATGAAATCTAATACAAAAATGAATATTTATACAATGAGATCACTCAAACACAAACATCATTACGGAAAATAACAAGCATACATCAAAAGGAACATAGCAACTGCTGACCTCAAAAAACACATGACAGTTCAAGAGAAAACCAATTACCTCGTACATGCTAAGCTTCTTCCGCCATCAAAATACAAAAACCCTTCTTCAAACTCCAACTTATGATACGTAAATATCATAGTTGAAGAAACATTGGCAAAATACTATCAGGGGAAGCCATGGAGTTCACTTCACAATAATCGGAAGGGTGACATAGCTTTTACGTCAAAGCCATGAAAGCAAAAAAAAAGGTTTAAAAAAAACCTTCTTATAAAATTGAACCCCACAGCAAATGAAATATGAAAATGAAGGTTGCATCGTAGCTTCGGTATTTGGCAAACAAACCCCTAACTAATTATAGAGATTGTCAAGAGCTCCGCGCAAGCTCACCACTAGTTGACTCATGTTCATATGGAATTCTGCATCCATCTGCATGCATTAAATATAAGAGAAAATGAAACAATATTGCACACAAAATCTATATATATATATATATATATATACAACATGCAATGGTTGTTATCTGCATACATTTACCTTTGCAACGACGCCTATAGTGAGGTAAGAATCTCCATAGCTCATCACGGAACTTGACAACTGTGAGGTGGAGATTCTCAATCTTTGAGACGAGTTTCTCAAGAGCTCCTTTCTTTCTCTGTCCATGAAAGCTCATAAGAACGTCGTTATCGCAAACCCTAGCCTCTATATGTGGGAGAAGTGACTCGCTGGTAGAACCATCACTTGGTATCTCATCTGATGACGACGAAGAGTTATTACCAACGTTATCCACATAGATCACTTGCGGAGGTTTTTCCATGGCTTTTATCTTGTTCGTTTCCTCCTCAAGGGACTTCACTTTCTCTTCGAGCTGTTTAATGTACTCCACGGCATTTGCAAGCACAGTGGCTTTGTCCAGCTGAACACACATGTCACAATCATACACAAATTTATAAAGGGCTTATTCTCAGAGACCATGAGAAATGTAAGTACATACATACACACACGTTAGAAAGTCCTGGGATTAGTCTAGACAAGGCCATCACCCACTCGCTAATCTCTCTCTCCTTTTCCTCTCAGCTATAATATGATCTTTTGCCTGAGGGAAGGCCTAATTCTCTTCTTCCCAAGTGCTTGATTCTTGTTTTCGAAAGAAATACTATCGAAAGTCAAGATTCTTGGAGAAGAAGACCATGAAATCTCTTCTATAGGCCTCACTAATTCCACTTGGTTCGTGGGCGTGTTGATGTTTGAAGTTATTATTAAGGTTGAAGAATCCAACATCCCTTTTTGCTTCAGTGGCGTACTCATTATTATAGAAGGATCAGATTGTTCTATCGAGAGTTTGGCTGAAGTTGTAAAGCTCGGCTCATCACCGACTGTGCTTAGCATACTAAGCCATTGCTCGAACAACGAAAGATCATCGTCCATTTCCAACATACAAATGATCCCTACAATAGTCGGTGACGTTGCGCTAAATATATTTAGTTCTATAAATTATTAGAACCATGTAAGCCATTATGCAAGCAAAATTACCTATGCTCAAACAAGATGTTTATGAGAGTTGCTAGACTTCTTCAAGCTCCTAGCTGAAGAGATTGATTGAACTCTCTCTCTCTCTCTCTCTCTCTCTCTCTCTCTCTCTCTCTCTCTCTCTCTCTCTCTCTCTCCCTCTCTCTCTCTCTCTATATATATATATATCACTTCGAAAGAATTAATGGGTCTTGTTAGAAATACAACCAACCATCTTAGGGTATACCATTATTTATAGATCCATACATCATGATTGATTGGTACTAGGGTTTTGCCAGCAAGAAATAAAAAAAGGAATAAAAGGAAGTAAAAATAATAACAGTGACTAGGATGCGTTTGTATATATTTACATGCAGGGCCGTCTTTCCTTGTAGGTGGCCAGTGGGAGCCTCAAGGCTCTTAGCTGTATATGGATTTGATAAATTCAAAGTGGAGAAGAAAAAAAATGATCAAGTATCACTAACATGTACGGGTCAACGACCCATATGTGGAATTTCTACACTCAGCATTTGTTTTTTTTTTGTCCACATATACTACCTCATATGAGGAAGGCTAAGATATGCCAATCTTAATCATGTTTATTTTATAACACAAGGGCACGCTTACATTTATTACTTCGATCATCGCCACCAATAAAAACTAACAATAAAAACATATTGTAGCTTACAGTTCAGATAATCTGATGTAGTAAATTAGTCAACTTTGAACACAAGTTTGGACTAAAAAGCTAAAACCCCAGATGTTGTCCTAACTCAGAAAAAATATAACAATAGCTGGTTTTAGCCAAAACAATTAAACAAATATCATTAAACTTTGTATCCTACTATTTTTAAAACTATCTGATAAACGTATTTTAATGCGTTTATCATAGTATTTATTTGGGGTATACTAGAACTTCAGCAATGAATTTATGCATTTATTCGGCATATTTACACTTATTCTTATGTTGAAGGAGCTTAGGACGAGTTTCGTGCGAAAACGAGCGAAAACGAGGCAAAACGGTGCAAAAATGAAGAACACTGCCGGGTGTCACGGCCGTGACACCCTATGCACTTGGCCATGACACCCACCAGAGCCCGAAGTAGAAGACACTGCCTAAGGTCACGGCCGTGACGGACCTTGCACCAAGCCGTGACAGGAGGCAGAGAGTTCGATAGATGATGGTCACGGCCGTGATGGACCTTGCACCAAGCCGTGACAGGAGGCAGAGAGTTCGATAGATGATGGTCACGGCCGTGACAGACCCTGCACCAAGCCGTGACACTTGGCAGAGAGTCGAGTGATTTGAGTCGGCGATGGTCACGGCCGTGACGGCCCATGTCCCAGGCCGTGACCTTGACGTGAATTGTTATAAAAAGCCCAAATTCGACCCAGAAAGGGCACAACTTACCAGAGATCAATTCCCAACCATCCAGAGACGAAAATAGGGCGAAAAGAACAGGAAATCCCGTCCCCGAGCGCAAGAGACGGATCAACGAGAATTCACGCCGAATTAACGAAGAACGAAGATCTTGCCACGAGATCACCTCAGATTCATCAGTAGGAAAGATCATGAGTTCTTCATCTTTATCTCCTAATTCTCTAGTTGTTTCTCCTTCAATTATGAGTAGGTATCCCTTTTGTGTTTGGGATTAGATGAACGCTAGGATATTTTGTAGTTAAGACGTATATTATCGTGACTTTGTATTTTTGACTATTTATCGTTCTATGAATATGATTCGTCGCTTTAATATGTCTATGTATTTAAGTGATCGTGTGGAAAAACGTTTAGGGCGACAGCTAAGAAACGTTTAGGCCGTTCATAGAAGATAGGATTCGAGTATAGGGCGAAAGCAAATACTCGATCCTCGCCGTTAGTAATTATTGATTTTTAGATCCCCGCAAGCGTATAGGGCGACAGCAAATCCGCGAGCGGGTAGGAAATTACTGCGATATAGTCTTAATCACTTAGGAATGATTATGCGATATAGTCTTAATCACTTAGGAATGATTTCATTGTCTTAGCCGATAATTCCTAGCGGGATTCGAGTCCCGAGCACGTCTTTACCATCTGAAAACTCTCGTATTAGTTAGTCGCGTTCTTCGAATTTCTGGTTGATTTAGGAGCAGTCTGTTAGGTTAAGTCGTCAAACAATTTGCGTATTTTATTTAGGTTAAATATCGAGTCGATAGGTCATTACTAGTACTTGATTTATTCCTCGTGTTCGATACTCGCTTACTCACTTTACTGCACTACAAACGATAGGTCCACTGCCTATCGCACGTCGGTGATAGTAATTAGGTATTCGTTTTAATTATTACTTGTCGCACTTTTCATTCACACACCACGTGTCGATCAAGTTTTTGTCGCCGTTGCCGGGGAATAGATTGATATTAGGAACACCATAGTTCGGTAATTTAGCCATTTTTATTTGAAGTTTTCCTTTTTTCTTTATTACTATTTGTGTTATTTGTTCTTTTAGTCATTGTTATTTTCGTTATTTCTTTTACGGGTCGATTTCTTTTAGTCCAGATACAAAAGTAGATATGGCGGACCACAGAGTGCCCGTCCACGAGGAGCCATCACGACAATATCTCCTTAGGAATGTCGCGCTAGGCGGTATTGAGTCGGCGATTGTCATCCCGCCGATCGAGAACAACAATTTCGAGCTGAAGCACTCTTGGCTTCAGATGATCTTCCAGACGGCCCAGTTTGAAGGCAATTCCGACGACGATCCCTACTCCCATCTGAAGGCCTTTTTGACGGTGACCGACACCATCAAGATCAACAGTGTCTCGGGCGATGCGATCAAGCTGATGCTATTCCCGTTCTCGTTGAAGTTCAGGGCGAAGGACTGGTTGGAGATGTTGCCGCCCAGATCGATCACCACGTGGGTAGAGATGCGAGCCGCCTTCATTGGCCACTACTTCCCACTATCAAAGGTTCTAAGGCTGAAGACGGAGATATCACTATTTCACCAGAAGGACTCAGAAAATCTCTACGATGTATGGGAGCGTTATAAAGCGCTACTGAAGAGGTGCCCACAACACGGGATGTCGAAGGCAGCTCAGATCAACCGATTTCACGAGGGGCTCAACGACCAGACCGTTCACATGTTAGACGGAGCCGCGGGAGGAGGGCTCGTGAAGCTCTCTACTACAAATGTTTGGAATTTAATCGAGGACTACTCGAGGAACAGCTTCATGCGAGGTAATATCATTCCAAGCCCGTCATACTCAATTAGCGCAACAAACGTTTTCTAGCATTTCAAGTGATACCTTTGAAATGTTTTCTAGGAATTTAAGAGATACCTTTAAAAACGTTTTCGGAAAGAGATAACGACATTTTTAGTACCTGATGTTTGGGGCATGGGCGTTTCGATCCACCCATGTTTCGAGGTGCCACTTTTAGTCCCCTAGTGTTATCAATTTTGAACCGTTTTGGTCACCTGATTATCTTAATCACTAATTAGATAGAGTTTAACACGTGAGAGCACATGATCTCCTTTTACTCGACTTAACATCTCATAACTCATCATCTTCTTCGACTAAAATGCCCGTCAGCATCATGATGCATCACATTTAACTCAACTTCAAGGTCAGCAATCGTTCCCTAAATGTTGGGATGTGTAATAATGATCATTTTCATTAAGCCGAAAAAGAAGACGTGTTGTGAGATTTCAAGTCGAGTAAAAGGACAACATGTGCTCTCACGTGTTAAATCACGTCAAAATTAGCGATTAAATTAATCGAGGGACCAAAAACGGCAAAAAACCGATAACATTGGGGACTAAAAAGTGGCACCTCAGAACAATAAATATATTACTTAAAGCATATTTTAAATATTTTAATAATAAAAAACGGGTAAAATATGTTATTTTAGACTATAATAGTATAATTATGTTTTTTTACTGTCCCGAGGTATCACCTCAATCATTGGGCCAAGGGGTCATTGGCAATAGTATAATTAAAAATGGGGTCTTTATACATAAATACCCCATCTGCAAAAAAAAACTTGTAATTTAGTATCATGTCAGCATCGTTTTATATGTAGGTACCTAACAGAATAAATTTTTTGCACATAGGTACCTGATCCCGCCACGGGTACGCCGTATTAGCACATTTAGGTACCCAGTAGCAACGTATTGTGGTACGTAATGCGTTTAGAACATGTTACGCCATATTAGCCCATTTAGGTACTATATAGAAACCGTATAGGGTACCGTATAAAGGCGTGACATGATACGCTATGCACGCATAGGAAAGTACAGTCTTTACACATAAACTGGTACAAACAGTAAGTTGGGTACCTATCTGTAAAAATTTCTGACATAGGTACTGATTTATAAGCTTTTATTCAAGTAGGTATTTATGTGTAGATTACACTTAAAAATAGCATTTAAGTATTAATTTTAGGTATAGAACATTTTATTTAAATGATTTAATGGCGGGGAACGGGGTGGGGACTATGATCCCCGTCCCTGCCCCGTCACCGCCAACGGGAAAGATCTTCTCCCGTCCTCGCCTCACGGGGATTAAAATTCTAGGATTCCCCGTCCTGTTCAGAGCAGCTCCCGCAGGGACGGGGAATCCCCGCCCCATTGACAAGCCTATGCTGTAGTCTGTTTTGACTTTGATGGCTTTTAAAGCAAACATCAACCAAATCTGAATAGAAAATGACCAAATTTTTATAAGCAGTAATGTTTCCCCTTAAGCACGGTTTACACTTCATAGTACTGTCAAATGGGCCGGTTGGTGGGACGGGCTGCCATTTCTCAGGCCCGCCTCGGGTAAGCCCGCGTGGTCGCGGGCTTAGTGGGGCGGGCCTGACGGGCTGTATCATAAATTTTTTCGCGGGCTTCAGCGAAGCGGGCCTGGCGGCTGTATCGTTAATTTTTTTATTAAAAACTAATATACAAATAAATTATATAGTTTTTTACTCCCTCTGGTCTTAAAAACATGTCGTTCTAGATATTAGCACACATATTAAGAAAATAGTTGAAATGTCTTTCTTGACCCTAATTAATTATTTGATCTATTAACCACTATTCATTCAATTCTGTATTTTTATTTAACAGTAGGGGCAATTCTGGAAATTTCATTCAACTTTGCTTAGAAAATATCAAAACGACCTCCTTTAAAGACCAGAAAAAATTACCCAAAATGACTTGTTTTAAAGACCAGAGGGAGTATTTTTTTAGATCCAATTATTTTAATAACATATATAATTTTTTACTAAAAAATTTATATTTGATTAGAAGTAATATTTCAAATATTTTATTTTATTGTTTTTATAATTTTTTCCTTTTTATTTTTTATTTTTATTTAGGGCGGGCTGGGTCCGCCAGGTGTACTAATCGTCATATGGGTTTAGGGTTTAGGATTAGGTTTTTTATTTTTTTCTTCATTTTTCAGGCCCGCTAAATGGCGGGCTTTGCCGAGTATGACTGGCCCTGCCGCCGGCCTTGACTTCTCTAATTCTTGAGTTTGATTGTTCAAACTCATAGCGCGTTTGTCTTGATTTCGTGTATTAATTGTCTTCCACTCAAGATCAAGAATGTTCAATAGGATTTTGACCATATATCCGTGGAATAATAATTACCATAAATAACAACAGAAAGAACGATAATTCTAGAAAGTAAGTCGAGCCCAGTCAGAGAGAGCACGGAAGAAGACATTGGAAATACGAAATTCGAGAATCTGAGTTTCGAAGCCAATGCCGCAATAACCATAAAAAAAAAATATCAACGATGAAAGACAAATTATGATAACATACAATGTAAGAAATATTAGTACTACTACGACAGTCACAATAAAATATAATATAGCAGCAACATGAATGACGACCAAAAGTTGCGTGACGACTATCGTGTCTTTGCTACGTAAACGAAAAAAAACTATTAAGAGTTTCCAGCTTTCAACAGAGTAAATAACTCCGAAAAGTTTACATGGTGAATGACCATTTTCTTGAAAGGGGATGCAAAAAGGATGGGAAAAGTCCAAGTTCAACACATCTAGACCGCCATGAATTTACCTATGTCCATATCAAAACCATGTTTTATAAAGCATCACAAAACTAAAACATACCATACAAATTATCCAAGAAACTAAACACACATCAAACTATGGACTCACCACCATCATCAACAACATGGCTACTATACGCTCTCCTCTCAGTTGCCCTAACAACCCTAATCACATACATCTCAACCAAGAAAACAGAAACCCTAAAACTCCCACCAAGCCCTAAACCATCTCTAATCCCCTTCATAGGCCACCTTCACCTCCTCAAATTCCCCCTTCATCGTACTTATCACAAACTCTCCCAAAACCTCGGACCAATCATGTCTCTCCGCCTCGGGACCCGCCTAGCCGTCGTCGTCTCTTCCCCGACCCTCGTCGAGGAATGCTTCACGAAGAATGACGTAGCCCTAGCCAATCGGGCCCACCTGATGATCGGGAAATACCTCGGTTACAACCACACGACCCTCTCGGGGTCGAATTACGGAGACCACTGGCGAAATCTAAGGCGCATCGCCACCGTTGAGATGCTCTCGACGACGCGCCTCAACATGTTTGGGTCCATCAGACAGGACGAGGTCATGCTTCTGCTAAGGAAGCTTAAGGTGAATAAAGTTCACAAAGGGTTCTGTCTCAAAAATGTTTTTCATTTATGTTAGAACGATCGTTTCACATAAAAGCTTAAGGTTGAAAGGAGTATATCATACTTTTAACTTTAACATATAGCTTGATTATTCAGTACCTGTGCTTAGACTGTGTAATTTTCATTGAGTGACTATCGTGTTAGGATATGTACCATAGGCACTCTGGTCCCGAGTTCTGCTATGATACCATGTTGAGTGAACATTCACCTAAAAGCTCAAACTTGAATGAAATCTATCATATTGTAATTTGTATATTATATTTCAAACACGCCATCGCGTGTAGGCTGATTTCTTTATTTGGTCCCTGAGCTCCGTTTTCATACATTTGTTGAATGATCACTTCATCAATTCAATTATATACTATATTTGGGAAACTTTATTATTTCATATGTATATGGGTAAAATTCTTATTTTGCTTCGTTACTTTAACAGAATGCTGTTTCGACGGCGTCAAACGATGAAGATTATGCTAGGGTTGAGCTCAGGCACGCGTTCTCGGGCGTGACGTTCAACGTCGTAATGAGGATGATCGCGGGGAGGAGGTACTTTGACGAAGATAGCGAAGAGGGCTTACGATTTCACGACCTCATCGAGGAAGTTTTTTCGCTAGGAGGCGTCTCGAACCCCGCCGATTTCTTGCCCCTTATGAGGGTGGTCGACTTCAAAGGCATCGAAAAGAATATGAAGAGGGTATCGTCGAAAATGGACGCCTTCTTACAGTCCTTGATCGACGAGCATCGAGGAAATCGCAAGAACCCGAATAACAGTAACACTACGATCGATCACTTGCTTTCCATGCAAGAATCCCATCCCAAGGAGTACACCGACGAGATTATAAAAGGGCTTGTTTTGGTCATGATACTCGCCGGAACCGACACGTCGGCGGTCACCATGGAGTGGGCCATGTCGGCGCTCCTCAACCAGCCCGAAAAGCTCCAAAAAGCCCGGTCGGAAATCGACGACGTGGTGGGTCCCCGCCGGCGGCTGATCTCCGAGGAAGACTTGCCGGAGCTTCCTTACCTCCAAAGCATCGTATGGGAGACGCTGAGATTATTCCCGGCGGCGCCGCTGCTGTTGCCGCACGAGGCGGCGGAGGACTGCAAGATTGGGGGGTACGACGTGCCACGTGGCGCGATCCTGATGGTGAACGCGTGGGCCGTACACAGGGATCCGACGGCGTGGGAGGAGCCTGAGAGTTTCAGGCCGGAGAGGTTCGCCGTCGAAGGTGAGGCGAGGAAGATTTTGAGCTTCGGAATGGGTCGGAGGTCTTGTCCGGGTCAGGGTCTGGCGAATCGGGTCGTGGGTCTGACGATTGGGTCTTTGGTGCAGTGCTTTGATTGGCGACGTGTCGGTAAGGGATTGGTGGATATGAGGGAAGGGAAAGGCGTGTCTATGCCAAAGGTTGTGCCTTTAGAGGCCATGTGCAAGGCACGTGATGTTATTCGCAACCTTGCGTGTTAAGAGTTTAAAATTTGCAGGTGGGGATATATAGTTACATGTTGCAATACATGGTAGTATATGGCCTTCGATCCAAATCATTAGTTGTGTGTAATATTCGGCTTCAATTGTTTCGACTATGCAATCGTCAAATCATTTGTTCAAAATAATTATATTTCACGTTCTTCTTAATTCATGTTATTTGTACAAACCTCGTGGTAACGTGTAACTTTGACGGGGGGTGATTTATAGATCCCAAAAATGGAGCTTGGAAATAGTAGTAGTACTTATGAATAAGTGGCGTAATATCGGACTTGAAGGCGACCGTCCTGAAGCTCAAACAACGTACCGCCGAGTTCACATTGACAGGGGAGCATTGGATTACTTGGGATTTGCAATTGACTTTGATTGCGTGTCATATAGCTTAGTTATACGTCATTGTAATGTTGTTTTGCTTAAGATAACACACAAAAAAATACTCCCTCCGTCCCAAAACATTTTATACATTTTACTATATCGAGCGTCCCGTTCCCTTTTGCACATTTTCTTTTATAGCAAAAAACTACCACAAACAATCAATTAATAATATTAAATACTCTTAAAAGACGTGTCAAAATATACACATTTTCACCTTTTAATTGCACTATATTATTAAATATTCAGTTTCTTAAAAACCGTGTCATACCCCAATGTCCATAATCGTTTGGGACTGAGGGAGTATCACTTTGATAAATATATCCACAAAAGTATATTCTTTGGAGGGTGACACTATACATGAACTCACAAAGACACATTATTACTCAGATTCGTAATCCTCATCATCTCCGAAGCTAAAAACCGAAGCATCGGCCGCAATAGACTTGATATCAGTCGATTCCCAGTTCGAATCCGTGCTGCTTACTTCCCCCTTCGGTTCGTGAGGCTGTCGACCAACAGAAATACGCTCGTTTTGATTCGAAGAGCTCGGGACCTTATCTGCCTTAGTTAAACTTTCTTCCCCGTCGCTATCAGAAAATACATCGTCCTCCTCGTTTTTCGTTTTCGTTTTTTCGCGATTGCTGGTTCTACCTTCGCTAGTCGAAGGAGAATTGCCCTGTGGATTTCCATTCGTCGAAAATTCGACGAATGTACCGTCATAATCTACCATAACCAACTCCACTTGAAACCCTGGAGTGGGTAGTTTTCTCTGTTCAAATCAAACACACCATTGCTCATCAAACAGAGATATTGCGTAGTTTAAAATGAGGAAGGGAGGGCGACGAATGAAGAAGGAGCTTACGTTATCGAAATCGTCGAAATTTGAGCCGTCTAAAGTTACTCGGTTTTCAATCATTGTCGTGTTCATCCAGCTGAGAGTTTTAGGAGAGAAAAAATACGAAATCATTGACGTTGATTTCAGCAGATTGAGATAGAAAAGGGGTTAAATAAGATTTTATTCCCATCTGAAAAGTGGAGACGAATGAAAATTCATGTAATAATGTGTTTTAAATGATGAAGTGAGAAATAGAGAAATGATAACAGAAAACATGTACCAGTAGAAGTCTCCTTGACGATCATGATAATGGACTTTGAAGTCTCCCACGAGTTCTGCGACACCAACTTCTCGGGGCAGAGCAAAGACTACTATACCCTTTTTGGCCGACCGGAACCAGAAATCTTCGGGCTGCAAAATGTTAGCTGAAAATTTCATGCTTTGGTACCATATCTTTTTTCTGAAATAAAGTACACCAAACAATTAAGAGAGAGAAATCTGATTCATTTCACCACACATCGATTATAGACTCCTACCATGAGATCCTTGGTCTTCGGGTGGTTTTTCGTCGAAAACAAAATTCCTGCAGCGAAATTATTTTATCATCAGCCTTATTACTGAGAGTTATTAAGATAAAGTTATTTATAATGAATCATCATGGTTCAAGTCTATCGGAGAATAAAAGGTGGAGCACAAAATAAGTGCAACATCAATCAATCGACAAACAAGTAAATAAGATGTGATCTGGTCAAGATCACGAGTAGAATACTAAAGTAACACAATGTCATCACACATACCATTATGATTTGATATAGTAATTGAGGGCCTAACCCAATAGGGACAATTGTGAAGTTTGAATCCTCTTAGCATGCACCTGTGACATTCGTCGGATAACTTAGAAAGAGTAACCAATGCATCTGACAAAATACAACTTTTTACGGGGGAGTACCTACGTCCCTGAGGGGTTTCGCCATTGAACTCCTTCAAGATCTTCTCAAAGTACTTCACGTACCTCTGATTTCAATCACAGACAGCTAAGTACGGGTCAATTTTATATGTGGTTTTACAGCAACTGCAAATGTATTATGTGAAGAATATTTAGACTAACAATTTGGCTTGGTCGTATAAGGCCCTTTGCATCTACACATCTGTTCTGGTTGTAGTACTCAATGCATTCTTCAGCGGTTGGGAAGAACTAAGAAGGCACAAAAACAAAATGACGATCAGCTATCTGACATTTACGAAAAATGGAAGGCTTTCAACGGATTTGTGTGTTTTCACCTTCAGAAAAAGTAGGAGACTGCATATCATCAACCCAGTCCTCGCTTTTCCAGCTTTACAATGAACCACAACCACATTTAATATGTCGTCCTTCAGCCATGAGTACGCACTTTGGCAAAATGATGCAATAAGATTAATAGGAGGACAGTTGTGGTCCTCAAATGGAAAAGATGCAACCTGTAAGAAAACGAGATGCTTAGTCTGTCTAAGCTAACGATGGAAAATAAATATATCAGTACAGCTATTGTAACTTTCCAAGAATTTCTCTTCAGCTCAAATGTAAAAAGCTCAAGGTATACCTTTCCTTCAAATAGTGAAGCGTCATATAGCCTTTCAGAACAAAGATTGTATACTTTGTATCTCCCCTGTGATGGAACAAGCATTAGAGACGTAGATGCATGTAAATGAAAAGATTGCAAAACATGGTAATGGAGAAATTTGTACCAAAACACTAGCCTGTGTGTCGTAGAAAAATTTGTACAACTGAAACCACTTCCATAATTTTCAAATTTATACATTCGATAGAAACATACTTGTCCTAAATCCATCGTTACATCAGCGATTCATTAGGCCATGGAACATGATATGAATTTGATAAAGAAGTCGCTTAAAATTTGTTGAAGGCCCTTACTAGAGCTTCCCAGATAAAATGCATTTTAGCACAAACCAAAACAGACTTCTTGATATGGCAAAAGCTATTTTCAACGCTTTTAAATAAATCGTCAGCAAATTATACCTTGTGATGAGTCTCAAAAAACTTGATCACTTCTTCCATATGATTCCGATAGAACCCTTTCAGCAAGTTCAAATATATGTAAAATAGACTGAATAAAAATCAAATGATGTCCCGAAGAGTTAATGAAATCTTACCTCGAAATATCCAAAAAAACCAGAACTATGGTCTCCGGCTGGAAATCCCATTGCGATAACATTCTCGGTAATATATGTCATGTCCAAGTCGAAACCGCCCTCCTGTCATCAAACATTAATATGCATATTGGAGGGTTGGTATGATTGAGGCCAATGTGATTAGTAATATCTTTTAACGTTTTAATTCTAATCAAATGCCCCATGATTTTGTAGGGAATAATACCTTGAAGTGAAATGATTTTTCACAAGAATATATTGGAAGACAATTTACCTGGTATCTTCGCTTATTCTGTGAAACAACATGTCTCGCCTTTACCTGCACAGCCTTTACAGCACTGAGAGAAGAGTCAACAATCCCTTTCGTGAGCGACTCTATTAAACCTGATTGAGCTTGTGTCGTGTCCGAGCTTTTCTTAGCATCATCCGTATATACAGACGACTTTGATGGAAGTTGGAGGCCAAGTCCACTAGCCAGACGTGAAAAGTTGAACTTCGCTGTATTCGCAGTTTGGGAACTCTGTGAGATTTGTGGTAATTTCATGCTTTTCGCCCAAGAAGAAATTGCTGATGCAGACAACGTTGAAGACAAATCAGGCGTAGAAGTCTCTTTCTCAGATGCAAGTGAAGATGAGATGCAACATCCGAATCTTTATCGAGGGGAGAATTGGAAGTTTCAGAGTCCATCTGAAGTAATTGCAAAAAAAAAAAAGAAATTGATTTTCAAGAGTCCTTTCTAACTCAGCCGGGAATTGATCGAAAGGAACCGATTACAGAAAAATCCAATTTTGCAGGCAGATAAAATCCATCTTCAACACAAAGCTCGCACAAACGGTATTAATTTGCACAAAAAAAATTGATATTCAATGACGCGATTACTTTACAATGCCGGACAATGCAAGGCCATAAAATATTTCTTCAAATTCAGTCGATCATCAGATTCATCGCGCATAACCACATCATATCGAAGCGACATTTTTTGAAAACGAGGTCAAAGATGCATGCAAAATCCCGCTATAAAAGCATTTCCGAGCAATTGATAGAGATTTAACGAACCTCCACTTGGTATTTTTCAGCCGAAATGGTAGCCCGCACGATCTTCACAGCTTACTCTAGTAATGGAAAAGATTGGAGATTTTGCGAGGCTCGATTGATGATCCAAATGAATTTGTGATCTCATCTAAATTTTTCGAGCTGGCGAGTCTTTGCAGCGGGCTTTACAATGCGGACGAGCGAGATCCAAAAACTATTTGTTTCTTTTTCTTTTATTTTTGGCTAATTATCAAGATGTATAAAACGACCGAATTACATAAATAGCGTTATTTTGATAATCAAATTACAAAACTAGTTGAGTTTTTATGATAACTAGGTGTCGCCCCCGTGCAATGCACGGAGTTATTTTATATACAATTTTTAGGTATATTTTATAGTAGGTTCTGTCACACACAATATACTTTTTATTGTGTAATATAAAATTAATGCATGATTATCCTTAGCTCTTATAAAAACAATAACTAAAAAACATATTCTACAGTCTTACAGTTATGCATTCTATAATCTTACAATGTTTTAAGTAGTATCGCGTAATAGTTGTGTATCGTACAGTTAGGATTGTCAATGGGGCGAGGATTCCCCATCCCCGAGGGGATCCGCCCCGAATAGAAGGGAATCCCCGCGGGCCAGGAACATGTGAATATTTTTTCCCGCGAATATCCCCGCCCCAACCCCGAGTATTTAAATAATATTTATATACAATTAGTATTATTATAAGATAAATAGTATTAAAATATACTTTCGATAATATTAAAATAAAAATAATATAAATAATCTTAAAATATAATTTAAATAATATTAGAATAGTATAAATTGATTTTTTTTAAATAGTGATGGGGCGGAGATCCCCGTGGGGACGGGACGGGAACGATTTAGTTCCCATTTACCTCGGTGGGACGCAGGTTAGATCCTCGCCCCCGACTCGCCCCGTTGACAACCCTATGCACAGTCTTACAATTTTTAATTAGTAGTCTTAGAATGTTAAATAGTGCGGTCTCATTGCTGTCTCATGACTGTGCGTGCGGTCACACAGTCTTGCAGTTTGTAAAGCCAATGCAACAGTCTTACACACTCACGGTCTTACGTTTCTAGAACAGTCTTCTACTGTTGTATTAAGTGCGACATTTGACTCTACTTTAAGTTGTTGAATCAATCTTGAACGTTTCTTAGCTTTTAAAACTACACACACTAATCTGAGTTAGATAATTGTGACAATAAACTCGACGTATGGGGAAACCACGCTCATTGATTAATGAGCATTATCATTAGACTCATGTTGTTCTATTGAAGACTCGCTAAATATTTAAAATCTTATGGTCCAAAACCCAGTCAATTAACATGTTACTATCCATCTTGAACTTTGATTAACACTCATAGATATAAGCATATAAATCAAACGCAATTTGCAATTCGATATTTACAAAAGAACAAAACAGTTACCCAAAGTATTGCATACAAATTCAAATAATAAGCCATTACACTCATCAAATTCCCAAGGAAAAACACCACGCTCCTAAATATAAAAGCCATGAAGTATTATCAATTAGACCATGCATTGAAATACATGGAAGAAATATATCTGAGCATAACCGATCCACCGTCATCGATCCGCATACTGTTGTTGTTTTGCCAAGGCTCAAAAATAGCCATCAACGGTACGATTAAACACTTATAAAGCTGCAAAACAAGGATGATTAGCATGGTGTTTCACGTATTAATGAACATGTATCAAAACTTCTTACCACATCCCAAGGATATTTCGCAAACCAATAGCAATCAAGTCCACAAAGAAGAGAAGCAGCATCAACAAATCTTGGAGCGCTGCTCAACAAACTTCTTGAATCTCATATACTTCTGATTGCAAGTATACCTTGTTGTTGCAACATAGAGAGCACGACTTTTTGTGGATATGCACTAATGGTGATCACGATTTAAGTTTCATTACCTTCGAAGAGGGGAGTATGAATATAAAGGGAGTATCTTGCCGTATGCCTCTGAAATTTTTTCTCTGACATGAGGAATCCTTAACACATCGTTTGTAAATTCTGTATCACATATATACTCACATCAACTAAATGACATCCTTAGCAACAGAAGTTTATAAAGGTTGTGCCTTTAGAGGCCATGTGCAAGGCACGTGATGTTATTCGCAACCTTGCGTGTTAAGAGTTTAAATTTTGCAGGTGGGGATATATAGTTACATGTTGCAATACATGGTAGTATATGGCCTTCGATCCAAATCTTTAGTTGTGTGTAATATTCGGCTTCAATTGTTTCGACTATGCAATCGCCAAATCATTTGTTCAAAATAATTATATTTCACGTTCTTCTTAGTTCATGTTATTTGTACAAACCTCGTGGTAACGTGTAACTTTGATGGGGGGTGATTCATAGATCCCAAAAATGGAGCCTGGAAATAGTAGTAGGACTTATGAATAAGTGGCGTAATATCGGGCTTGAAGGCGACCGTCCTGAAGCTCAAACAACGTATCGCCGAGTTCACATTGACAGGGGAGCATTGGATTACTTGGGATTTGCAATTGACTTTGATTGCATGTCATATAGCTTAGTTATACGTCATTGTAATGTAATACCCGTAAAATCTAATTACGGTATTTACGATTTAAGTAGGGATGAAAATATTTAATTAAGAACTTTTGGATTAATTAGTACTTTCAATGATACGATGTCTTCATATATTCATACCTTTAAGTGACTTATGTGTCTATATGATTACGTGCTATGTGATTTATGATTCTTATGTGTGTTACGAATTATAACTTACGTGATTGCATGAAGCATATTTTATTATTTTATGTGTCAACTTGATTTCGAAATAGATACTATTAGGTCACTAACCAAGTAGAAGAATCAATTGAACTTAGAAAGGGTTCTATATAAGATAGGAAGAGATGAGTTTTGATATATTAGAAGCTCGAAATCTTGAAATCTCGAGATATATAACTTTCAATAAGAGTCGATTTCTAGATTAAAGTAATATAAATGTCGAAATTGGAAGTGTCGAGTTAAGGGTCTTCAAAGTCAACAATTTCGATAACTTAGCTAAGAAAGAATTTCGATACATGTAAATCTCGAGATCCTTAGGTTTCGAAATCTTTAAACTCGAAATCCTTGAAGTCGATATTTGTAAGTCTCGAAATCATACAAGCTGAAATCCTTAATCCCGAAATCATGTGATGTTAGAAAAATGTCGAAAGAAGGGATAAGCTTCAATAACTTAGCTAGCAAGGAAAGTTAAAGTAGTAATAGAACCAAGATAAGAATCGACTAAATGATGATGTCATTTACTTATTATCACACCCAAACATAGATAAGTAGTTAAGGAGTGAAACATCTCATTTACAAAACTCTTGAAGCTTAGGAGCATAAGGGAAACGAGAAGCTCAAATAGCATTCATCCGTAAAAGCCACAAGAGGGTATAACTTCTTACTTTAAATACATGTTTTCATCATGATTAAGCTTGTTAGGAACTTTAACAGTTAAATAGTTCGCATATTCTAGATTTTAAACTAAGGTTTTAACCACTGCTTTTAGGGTTTGATAAATATAATATGACCTTCAAGCTATTCTTGGAAAATAGGGTTTTGATCGAAAGATAGATAATTTTATAAAGTGTTTCGAATGATTTATATGATTTTCAGATTCAGTAGATATCGAAACCAGTTAGTATTATATAAAGAATGTCGAAATATCTAAGATTGAATGTCGAAATGGTATTGCTGCTTTGATATCGAAATTACAACTCAACATACATCTCGAGATTTATATCGAGATGTTTGGAATTGAAATGTCGAACCCTTATATGTTTAATGTCGAATTTTATTCCAAAACAAATTTCGAAAGTCTGTGCATTATCTAATCAAGAAACATATCGAGATCCTTGTATCGAGATTCATGTTGAGTGTGCATTGTTTAACTTAAAACTCGAAACCTTGTATGTTCAAATACCGAGATTTATTTAGTGTTTAATTGAAAATATCGAAATCTTGTTTATAATTATAACATACAACCCGACATTTATTTAATAATCTCGACACACCTTTCGAATGGATATTGATTAATCAATATCGAACTTTAGCATAAGCAATGTCGAGATTGTCTTCAATAATGATATTGAAATTTGTATATAATATCTCGACATTTTGCTTAAAATGTCGATATCCAGCTCGAAACCCCACCATTAAGTTAGAACAACATGTCGAAATCTTGTTAGGGTAATAAGAATGATGTCGAGATAAAGTTTGATGATATCGAGGTTTATCTCATGTGTTATATCATATGCTATATCGAGAAGTGTCTTGAAAATGTCGGGGTTTAATGTTCAAGTGAAAGAGCCATGTCGATATCCTTAGTATAATATAGAGATTTGTTTTTTTTATCATTTCAATTTCCTTTATAATATAATGTCGAAATATGTCATGATTGGTTTAAATCTAAAAGTCTTCATATATACGTTATTTATAAATATATCGATCTTTATATCGAGATTTTTGTATATTTAGTATAAAAGCTCGAGATCTTTTAGGCTATAGTGGTATAAATGTCGAGAGTGTGTTGAATTAATGAATTCTGAAATCAACAATCTCGAGATCTTATATACAATATCGAAAGTTACCTTGAAAATATCGAGACTTATCAAACTACATCGAGAACCATTTTTAGAATACATGTCGAGATTCTCATAATGTCGAGATCTAATTCCATAACTAAGCTTAAGTATAATATCGAGATTAACCTATGAATATTGTATATTATATTAACAAGCAGCCCGATATCCAACTTAGGAATATGTCGAGATCTTTCTCTTAAATGGTACTTCTCAGTTTAGGTTAAGTTCTAAATTTTAGGGTTTCGAAATTATAAAAGTCCAAACTAGGGTTTTCTAAATTAAGCAATTTTAGTGAAACTGTAAGTAGACTAACAAACCCTAATTTTGTATGTTCCTATACTTAGGGTTTGAAGGGTAGCAAATTACCATACGATATAGCTAAGGATACCAGGTAAGTGGAAATCGCAACTACAACACATAATTATATGTGTATGAATTATGTGTCTATGTGCCTTTCATGATTTTATGTGACTTCTATGATTTCTATGTGACGTAAATTTACGTGATTTTTATGTGACGTAATTTATTCTATGAATATTGTACGCATGTTTATATGATTCATGGCATGAGCATATGCACGCATGACTAGTATGAGAGTCAGGGAGATAGCGTGCATAGCGATATGTATATTTGCCAATATAGGCATTTGTGTCGACTCAATGATGAGTCTCAGCTCTTCTATGGTACCACGGCGATTCACGAAGCCGAATTACCTGATTCACGAAAGGTAGGGGAAATATATTACGGCGATTCACGTGGCCGACTGCCTGATTCACGAGAGGCAGGTAAATACCCCATAGCGGGAGATGCAACCTGGAGAATGCGACTCGAGGGTATGAGCGGCACCGAGGGAACCTCGAGTGTTGGCGACCTCGCAGTAAGCTACCAGTGAGAAGCGCCCGCGTGTCAGACCGCATTGGGATGGAAAGGCGCCTTAGGGTTAAACGAAATTTGTGTGCCCAGGTTAGCCTCTCAATGGGACCGCATTGGGATTGAAAGGCACTATTAGCCCCTCAGTGTGGACCGCATTGGGATTTAAAGGCGCCATAGGGATAAGCACAGATGGAGTACTCGGGTTTAGCCTCCCATTGTGTGTACTGCCACTTATACCCTTAGGGGTTTGAGCTCTATATGGTGCATAGTAAGATTGAAAGCCAAACGGGCCCAAAGATGAAATGAAAAGAACGAGAAAAATATGAGAGGTCAATAGCATTGGCGCGAATGCCTTCGCTATTTAGGTCACGTGCATTGCATGCATGATTTTCACTTACTGAGCTTTATAAGCTCATTCCACGTGTTTATGTGTTGTAGGACCCCGCATCACGGTACGTGATCATTTTCACGGCGAGGCCAACATTTGAAGCTTCCGTGGGCTTTTGAGATGGAAGTGTGTGCATGGATGCGACCTCGTGGAGGCCCAGTAGATAGATTTATTTTGACACGCTTGCGCACCTTCCTATGTAATTAGGACCCATTATGATTTTGTAGGAACCTTTACGATTCCTTTTTATAAAAGGAAAAATTTTATACGAAATTTCGTACGATCTATTTCATTTTTAGGACATTGGTCGCGTAGACTAATTAAGAAAGTAGTGGTGGAAGGCGGGGCTGCCACAGGTGGTATCAGAGCTCAGGATATAGGTTCTGCAGACTGTCCATGTACACACACTCAAAAGCACGGAAGCAGCCTTGCCTGTAAGTTTTATGTTTTTATGAATTTCTGGTGTTACATGATTTATTGATCTTAAGAACGTTAGGATAGAAGAACAATGGGTAGAACGAGAAGTGAAAATAGTGGAGGTGCAGATAAAAGTAATGAATCCGCAACTCCTATTGATAGTCGGGATGCGACTATTCTTCAGCTCGAGGAACTAGTCCGCCAACAATCTGCCCAAATTCAGCAACTGATCCAGCAACAAAACGCTGGCGGGCAATCGAGTAATGGACCCCCTCAGGCCGATAGAATCGAAATGGTCGGGGAAAGATTTCGCAAACTTAACCCCCCAACATTTGAAGATGCTGTTGACCCAACCTCGGCTGAGGATTGGCTCCGAACCCTAGAAACTATGTTCCAGCATAGCCGTACCCCTGAAACCGAAAAAGCCTTGTGTGCTGGGTACCTATTAAGGGGAAGCGCCGGCCACTGGTGGGACACGATCCTAACTTTAGAAGATCCCTTGACAATGACCTGGGAGCGTTTCAAAGAACTTTCCGCAATAAGTATTTCACTGCTCCCGTCCGTGCCCAAAGGATGAACGTGTTCACCAATCTTCGCCAGGGAGCAATGACGGTGGCGGATTATATTAGGAAATTCGAACAATTGTCCCGATTCGCCACACACATGGTAAGTACGGATGCATTAAAGATTGAGCGGTTTATGGAGGGCCTGAAGCCAGAACTTTACCGTGACGTTGGCATGGTTGGATTCCAAGGCGTTACGTATGCCCAAATGGCGGAACGAGCCCTGCTGGCTGAACAAGCCGAAATCAGGATCGTGCGAGCCTAGGAAATTAAGAGGAAATTCGAACAAGGACCCAAAGGGAACGGAAATAATCAGAAGAAACCGTTTGTTCCTCAGAATGTGAAACCCAATTTTCAAAACCGCCCTCGACCACCTCAACAAACAAATCCGAATCAAGGGAGACCCCAACCGAATGCACCCGTATGTCCGAAATGTGCACGACGTCATCTTGGCGTCTGTTCTCCCAAAACGCCACCTGCTTTAAATGTGGCAAGACAGGCCACTACTCCGTAGCCTGCCCAGAAAATGCATCTGGAAGTCAGGGGACAAATCGGACCAAGCCGCCGACAGCACCCGCTCGAGTATATATTTACGGCGGAAGAAGCTGAAAACAACCCATCCGAGACGGAAGGTACCCTCCTAACTGATTAAACTTCAACATGCATTCTAGTGGACTCATGAGCCACATTTTCTTTTCTATCCACCACTTATGTGATAAGACTCGGGAATTTTTTTAGCCGACTTGGTTGATACCAGTTCGAGTGTCGATCTGAGTCGTGATCGTAGTAGATAGGCGTTCGAAAATATTTTGCTGGATTCCTGAAACCAATAATACCGGGGTATATTCCTAAGCCCTAATCTTTTGCTCACCCTAAGAAACGTATTTGTTCGATATCAGAGTTGCGCAGCGGAAGCGTGATGGGTACTTAGGATCTTCGATTTCTGCCTAAGTTTATATTTATTCTCGTTGACTCTTCGAGGTAGTACAGGTTCCACTAACTGGAACAATCTTTATGTTTACTTCACCAGGAACCTATTCCTTTCGATCCTCGGAAAATTATTTGCGATTCCTTGATAATTACCTAGGGTGAATTTCTATCACCTAACCAAGCTAGTTCAACTCCTTACCAATTGTCACCCGAAATTATTCCAGCTGACGGAATTTCAGGGGCAAAATTCTTTTAAGGGGGGGATGTAATACCCGTAAAATCTAATTACGGGATTTACGATTTAAGTAGGGATGAAAATATTTAATTAAGAACTTTTGGATTAATTAGTACTTTCAATGATACGATGTCTTCATATATTCATACCTTTAAGTGACTTATGTGCCTATATGATTACGTGCTATGTGATTTATGATTCTTATGTGTGTTACGAATTATAACTTACGTGATTGCATGAAGCATATTTTATTATTTTATGTGTCAACTTGATTTCGAAATAGATACTATTAGGTCACTAACCAAGTAGAAGAATCAATTGAACTTAGAAAGGGTTCTATATAAGATAGGAAGAGATGAGTTTTGATATATTAGAAGCTCGAAATCTTGAAATCTCGAGATATATAACTTTCAATAAGAGTCGATTTCTAGATTAAAGTAATATAAATGTCGAAATTGGAAGTGTCGAGTTAAGGGTCTTCAAAGTCAACAATTTCGATAACTTAGCTAAGAAAGAATTTCGATACATGTAAATCTCGAGATCCTTAGGTTTCGAAATCTTTAAACTCGAAATCCTTGAAGGCGATATTTGTAAGTCTCGAAATCATACAAGCTGAAATCCTTAATCCCGAAATCATGTGATGTTAGAAAAATGTCGAAAGAAGGGATAAGCTTCATTAACTTAGCTAGCAAGGAAAGTTAAAGTAGTAATAGAACCAAGATAAGAATCGACTAAATGATGATGTCATTTACTTATTATCACACCCAAACATAGATAAGTAGTTAAGGAGTGAAACATCTCATTTACAAAACTCTTGAAGCTTAGGAGCAGAAGGGAAACGAGAAGCTCAAATAGCATTCATCCGTAAAAGCCACAAGAGGGTATAACTTCTTACTTTAAATACATGTTTTCATCATGATTAAGCTTGTTAGGAACTTTAACAGTTAAATAGTTCGCATATTCTAGATTTTAAACTAAGGTTTTAACCACTGCTTTTAGGGTTTGATAAATATAATATGACCTTCAAGCTATTCTTGGAAAATAGGGTTTTGATCGAAAGATAGATAATTTTATAAAGTGTTTCGAATGATTTATATGATTTTCAGATTCAGTAGATATCGAAACCAGTTAGTATTATATAAAGAATGTCGAAATATCTAAGATTGAATGTCGAAATGGTATTGCTGCTTTGATATCGAAATTACAACTCAACATACATCTCGAGATTTATATCGAGATGTTTGGAATTGAAATGTCGAACCCTTATATGTTTAATGTCGAATTTTATTCCAAAACAAATTTCGAAAGTCTGTGCATTATCTAATCAAGAAACATATCGAGATCCTTGTATCGAGATTCATGTTGAGTGTGCATTGTTTAACTTAAAACTCGAAACCTTGTATGTTCAAATACCGAGATTTATTTAGTGTTTAATTGAAATATCGAAATCTTGTTTATAATTATAACATACAACCCGACATTTATTTAATAATCTCGACACACCTTTCGAATGGATATTGATTAATCAATATCGAACTTTAGCATAAGCAATGTCGAGATTGTCTTCAATAATGATATTGAAATTTGTATATAATATCTCGACATTTTGCTTAAAATGTCGATATCCAGCTCGAAACCCCACCATTAAGTTAGAACAACATGTCGAAATCTTGTTAGGGTAATAAGAATGATGTCGAGATAAAGTTTGATGATATCGAGGTTTATCTCATGTGTTATATCATATGCTATATCGAGAAGTGTCTTGAAAATGTCGGGGTTTAATGTTCAAGTGAAAGAGCCATGTCGATATCCTTAGTATAATATAGAGATTTGTTTTTTTTTATCATTTCAAGATTTCCTTTATAATATAATGTCGAAATATGTCATGATTGGTTTAAATCTAAAAGTCTTCATATATACGTTATTTATAAATATATCGAGATCTTTATATCGAGATTTTTGTATATTGCTTAGTATAAAAGCTCGAGATCTTTTAGGCTATAGTGGTATAAATGTCGAGAGTGTGTTGAATTAATGAATTCTGAAATCAACAATCTCGAGATCTTATATACAATATCGAAAGTTACCTTGAAAATATCGAGACTTATCAAACTACATCGAGAACCATTTTTAGAATACATGTCGAGATTCTCATAATGTCGAGATCTAATTCCATAACTAAGCTTAAGTATAATATCGAGATTTAACCTATGAATATTGTATATTATATTAACAAGCAGCCCGATATCCAACTTAGGAATATGTCGAGATCTTTCTCTTAAATGGTACTCTCAGTTTAGGTTAAGTTCTAAATTTTAGGGTTTCGAAATTATAAAAGTCCAAACTAGGGTTTTCTAAATTAAGCAATTTTAGTGAAACTGTAAGTAGACTAACAAACCCTAATTTTGTATGTTCCTATACTTAGGGTTTGAAGGGTAGCAAATTACCATACGATATAGCTAAGGATACCAGGTAAGTGGAAATCGCAACTACAACACATAATTATATGTGTATGAATTATGTGTCTATGTGCCTTTCATGATTTTATGTGACTTCTATGATTTCTATGTGACGTAAATTTACGTGATTTTTATGTGACGTAAATTATTCTATGAATATTGTACGCATGTTTATATGATTCATGGCATGAGCATATGCACGCACGACTAGTATGAGAGTCAGGGAGATAGCGTGCATGAGTATAAGATCGCTTGAAAGCGATATGTATATTTGCCAATATAGGCATTTGTGTCGACTCAATGATGAGTCTCGGCTCTTCTATGCTACCACGGCGATTCACGAAGCCGAATTACCTGATTCATGAAAGGTAGGGGAAATATATTACGGCGATTCACGAGGCCGACTGCCTGATTCACGAGAGGCAGGTAAATACCCCATAGCGTGAGATGCAACCTGGAGGATGCGACTCGAGGGTATGAGCGGCACCGAGGGAACCTCGAGTGTTGGCGACCTCGCAGTAAGCTACCAGTGAGAAGCGCCCGCGTGTCAGACCGCATTGGGATGGAAAGGCGCCTTAGGGTTAAACGAAATTTGTGTGCCCAGGTTAGCCTCTCAATGGGACCGCATTGGGATTGAAAGGCACTATTAGCCTCCCAGTGTGGACCGCATTGGGATTGAAAGGCGCCATAGGGATAAGCACAGATGGAGTACTCGGGTTTATCCTCCCATTGTGTGTACTGCCACTTATACCCTAAGGGGTTTGAGCTCTATATGGTGCATAGTAAGATTGAAAGCCGGCCCAAAGATGAAATGAAAAGAACAAGAAAAATATGAGAGGTCAATAGCATTGGCGCGAATGCCTTCGCTATTTAGGTCACGTGCATTGCATGCATGATTTTCACTTACTGAGCTTTATAAGCTCATTCCACGTTTTTATGTGTTGTAGGACCCCGCGATCACGGTACGTGATCATTTTCACGGCGAGGCCAACTTTTGAAGCTTCCGTGGGCTTTTGAGATGGAAGTGTGTGCATGGATGCGACCTCGTGGAGGCCCAGTAGATAGATTTATTTTGACACGCTTGCGCACCTTCCTATGTAATTAGGACCCATTATGATTTTGTAGGAACCTTTACGATTCCTTTTTATAAAAGGAAAAATTTTATACGAAATTTCGTACGATCTATTTCATTTTAGGACATTAGTCGCGTAGACTAATTAAGAAAGTAGTGGTGGAAGGCGGGGCTGCCACATGTAATGTTGTTTTGCTTAAGATAACACACAAAAAAATACTCCCTCCGTCCCAAAACATTTTATACATTTTACTATATCGAGCGTCCCGTTCCCTTTTGCACATTTTCTTTTATAGCAAAAAACTACCACAAACAATCAATATAATAATATTAAATACTCTTAAAAGACGTGTCAAAATATACACATTTTTACCTTTTAATTGCACTATATTATTAAAATATTCAGTTTCTTAAAAACCGTGCCATACCCCAATGTCCATAATCGTTTGGGACTGAGGGAGTATCACTTTGATAAATATATCCACAAAAGTATATTCTTTGGAGGGTGACACTATACATGAACTCACAAAGACACATTATTACTCAGATTCGTAATCCTCATCATCTCCGAAGCTAAAAACCGAAGCATCGGCCGCAATAGACTTGATATCAGTCGATTTCCAGTTCGAATCCCTGCTGCTTACTTCCTCCTTCGGTTCGTGAGGCTGTCGACCAACAGAAATACGCTCGTTTTGATTCGAAGAGCTCGGGACCTTATCTGCCTTAGTTAAACTTTCTTCCCCGTCGCTATCAGAAAATACATCGTCCTCCTCGTTTTTCGTTTTCGTTTTTTCGCGAGTGCTGGTTCTACCTTCGCTAGTCGAAGGAGAATTGCCCTGTGGATTTCCATTCGTCGAAAATTCGACGAATGTACCGTCATAATCTACCATAACCAACTCCACTTGAAACCCTGGAGTGGGTAGTTTTCTCCGTTCAAATCAAACACACCATTGCTCATCAAACAGAGATATTCGTAGTTTAAATTAAGAAAGGGAGGGCGACGAATGAAGAAGGAGCTTACGTTATCGAAATCGTCGAAATCTGAGCCGTCTAAAGTTACTCGGTTTTCAAATCATTGTCGTGTTCATCCAGCTGAGAGTTTTAGGAGAGAAAAAATACGAAATCATTTGACGTTGATTTCAGCAGATTGAGATAGAAAATGGGTTAAATAAGATTTTATTCCCATCTGAAAAGTGGAGACGAATGAAAATTCGTGTAATAATGTGTTTTAAATGATGAAGTGAGAAATAGAGAAATGATGACAGAAAACATGTACCAGTAGAAGTCTCCTTGACGATCATAAAAATGGACTTTGAAGTCTCCCACGAGTTCTGCGACACCAACTTCTCGGGGCAGAGCAAAGACTACTATACCCTTTTTGGCCGACCGGAACCAGAAATCTTCGGGCTGCAAAATGTTAGCTGAACATTTAATGCTTTGGTACCATATCTTTTTTCTGAAATAAAGTACACCAAACAATTAAGAGAAAGAAATCTGATTCATTTCACCACACATCGATTATAGACTCCTACCATGAGATCCTTGGTCTTCGGGTGCTTTTTCGTCGAAAACAAAATTCCTGCAGCGAAATTATTTTATCATCGGCCTTATTACTGAGAGTTATTAAGATAAAGTTATTTATAATGAATCATCATGGTTCAAGTCTATCGGAGAATAAAAGGTGGAGCACAAAATAAGTGCAACATCAATCAATCGACAAACAAGTAAATAAGATGTGATCTGGTCAAGATCACGAGTAGAATACTAAAGTAACACAATGTCATCACACATACCATTATGATTTGATATAGTAATTGAGGGCCTAACCCAATAGGGACAATTGTGAAGTTTGAATCCTCTTAGCATGCACCTGTGACATTCGTCGGATAACTTAGAAAGAGTAACCAATGCATCTGACAAAATACAACTTTTTACGGGGGAGTACCTACGTCCCTGAGGGGTTTCGCCATTGAACTCCTTCAAGATCTTCTCAAAGTACTTCACGTACCTCTGATTTCAATCACAGACAGCTAAGTACGGGTCAATTTTATATGTGGTTTTACAGCAACTGCAAATGTATTATGTGAAGAATATTTAGACTAACAATTTGGCTTGGTCGTATAAGGCCCTTTGCTTCTACACATCTGTTCTGGTTGTAGTACTCAATGCATTCTTCAGGGTTGGGAAGAACTAAGAAGGCACAAAAACAAAATGACGATCAGCTATCTGACATTTACGAAAAATGGAAGGCTTTCAACGGATTTGTGTGTTTTCACCTTCAGAAAAAGTAGGAGACTGCATATCATCAACCCAGTCCTCGCTTTTCCAGCTTTACAATGAACCACAACCACATTTAATATGTCGTCCTTCAGCCATGAGTACGCACTTTGGCAAAATGATGCAATAAGATTAATAGGAGGACAGTTGTGGTCCTCAAATGGAAAAGATGCAACCTGTAAGAAAACGAGATGCTTAGTCTGTCTAAGCTAACGATGGAAAATAAATATATCAGTACAGCTATTGTAACTTTCCAAGAATTTCTCTTCAGCTCAAATGTAAAAAGCTCAAGGTATACCTTTCCTTCAAATAGTGAAGCGTCATATAGCCTTTCAGAACAAAGATTGTATACTTTGTATCTCCCCTGTGATGGAACAAGCATTAGAGACGTAGATGCATGTAAATGAAAAGATTGCAAAGCATGGTAATGGAGAAATTTGTACCAAAACACTAGCCTGTGTGTCGTAGAAAAATTTGTACAACTGAAACCACTTCCATAATTTTCAAATTTATACATTCGATAGAAACATACTTGTCCTAAATCCATCGTTACATCAGCGATTCATTAGGCCATGGAACATGATCGTATGAATTTGATAAAGAAGTCGCTTAAAATTTGTTTGAAGGCCCTTACTAGAGCTTCCCAGATAAAATGCATTTTAGCACAAACCAAAACAGACTTCTTGATATGGCAAAAGCTATTTTCAACGCTTTTAAATAAATCGTCAACAAATTATACCTTGTGATGAGTCTCAAAAAACTTGATCACTTCTTCCATATGATTCCGATAGAACCCCTTTCAGCAAGTTCAAATATATGTAAAATAGACTGAATAAAAATCAAATGATGTCCCGAAGAGTTAATGAAATCTTACCTCAAAATATCCAAAAAAAACCAGAACTAAGGTCTCCGGCTGGAAATCCCATTGCGATAACATTCTCGGTAATATATGTCATGTCCAAGTCGAAACCGCCCTCCTGTCATCAAACATTAATATGCATATTGGAGGGTTCGTATGATTGAGGCCAATGTGATTAGTAATATCTTTTAACGTTTTAATTCTCTTCATCAGAACATCAAATGCCCCATGATTTTGTAGCGAATAATATCTTGAAGTGAAATGATTTTTCACAAGAATATATTGGAAGACAATTTACCTGGTATCTTCGCTTATTCTGTGAAACAACATGTCTCGCCTTTACCTGCACAGCCTTTACAGCACTGAGAGAAGAGTCAACAATCCCTTTCGTGAGCGACTCTATTAAACCTGATTGAGCTTGTGTCGTGTCCGAGCTTTTCTTAGCATCATCCGTATATACAGACGACTTTGATGGAAGTTTGAGGCCAAGTCCACTAGCCAGACGTGAAAAGTTGAACTTCGCTGTATTCGCAGTTTGGGAACTCTGTGAGATTTGTGGTAATTTCATGCTTTTCGCCCAAAAAGAAATTGCTGATGCAGACAACGTTGAAGACAAGTCAGGCGTAGAAGTCTCTTTCTCAGATGCAAGTGAAGATGAGGATGCAACATCCGAATCTTTATCGAGGGGAGAATTGGAAGTTTCAGAGTCCATCTGAAGTAATTGCAAAAAAAAAAAGAAATTGATTTTCAAGAGTCCTTTCTAACTCAGCCGGGAATTGATCGAAAGGAACCGATTACAGAAAAATCCAATTTTGCAGGCAGATATAATCCATCTTCAACACAAAGCTCGCACAAACGGTATTAATTTGCACAAAAAAATGATATTCAATGACGCGATTACTTTACAATGCCGGACAATGCAAGGCCATAAAATATTTCTTCAAATTCAGTCGATCATCAGATTCATCGCGCATAACCACATCATATCGAAGCGACATTTTTTGAAAACGAGGTCAAAGATGCATGCAAAATCCCGCTATATCGCACTTTTTTATCATACTAAAAACTCGAGGAAAGGAAATGTAGCACAACACATGTTGATGAATAAGTCAACACATAAAAGCATTTCCGAGCAATTGATAGAGATTTAACGAACCTCCACTTGGTATTTTTCAGCCGAAATGGTAGCCCGCACGATCTTCACAGCTTACTCTACTAATGGAAAAGATTGGAGATTTTGCGAGGCTCGATTGATGATCCAAATGAATTTGTGATCTCATCTAAATTTTTCGAGCTGGCGAGTCTTTGCAGCGGGCTTTACAATGCGGACGAGCGAGATCCAAAAACTATTTGTTTCTTTTTCTTTTATTTTTGGCCAATTATCAAGATGTATAAAACGACCGAATTACATAAATAGCGTTATTTTGATAATCAAATTACAAAACTAGTTGAGTTTTTATGATAACTAGGTGTCGCCCCCGTGCAATGCACGGAGTTATTTTTTTTTCAAATATATATACATCTTTTAGGTATATTTTATAGTAGGTTCTGTCACACACAATATATTTTTTATTGTGTAATATAAAATTAATGCATGATTATCCTTAGCTCTTATAAAAACAATAACTAAAAAACATATTCTACAGTCTTACAGTTATGCATTCTATAATCTTACAATGTTTTAAGTAGTATCGCGTAATAGTTGTGTATCGTACAGTTAGGATTGTCAATGGGGCGAGGATTAAAACTGAGGTAACAGCTTAGCCTCTCATCTCATAGGTGGATCCTCCAGAATTCCAGCTGGAAAACAAGATGATAGCCTATATTAGTATATCAAGCATTAGTCAGTCCGATAAATGAGAATTTAGTATCCGGGGGCGAGGATTCCGCCCCGAATAGAAGGGAATCCCCGCGGGCCGGGAACATGTGAATATTTTTTCCCGCGAATATCCCCGCCCCAACCCCGAGTATTTAAATAATATTTATATACAATTAGTATTATTATAAGATAAATAGTATTAAAATATACTTTCGATAATATTAAAATAAAATAATATAAATAATCTTAAAATATAATTTAAATAATATTAGAATAGTATAAATTGATTTTTTTTAAATAGTGATGGGGCGGAGATCCCCGTGGGGACGGGACAGGAACGATTTAGTCCCCATTTGCCTCGGTGGGACGCAGATTAGATCCTCGCCCCCGACTCGCCCCGTTGACAACCCTATGCACAGTCTTACAATTTTTAATTAGTAGTCTTACAATGTTAAATAGTGCGGTCTCATTGCTGACTGCAGTCTCATGGCTGTGCGTGCGGTCACACAGTCTTGCAGTTTGTAAAGCCAATGCAGCAGTCTTACACACTCACGGTCTTACGTTTCTAAAACAGTCTTCTACTGTTGTATTAAGTGCGACATTTGACTCTACTTTAAGTTGTTGAATCAATCTTGAACGTTTCTTAGCTTTTAAAACTACACACACTAATCTGAGTTAGATAATTGTGACAATAAACTCGACGAATGGGGAAACCACGCTCATTGATTAATGAGCATTATCATTAGACTCATGTTGTTCTATTGAAGACTCGCTAAATATTTAAAATCTTATGGTCCAAAACCCAGTCAATTAACATGTTACTATCCATCTTGAACTTTGATTAACACTCATAGATATAAGCATACAAATCCAACGCAATTTGCAATTCGATATTTACAAAAGAACAAAACAGTTACCCAAAGTATTGCATACAATTCAAATAATAAGCCATTACATTCATCAAATTCCCAAGGAAAAACACCACGCTCCTAAATATAAAAGCCATGAAGTATTATCAATTAGACCATGCATTGAAATACATGGAAGAAATATATCTGAGCATAGCTGATCCACCGTCATCGATCCGCATACTGTTGTTGTTTTGCCAAGGCTCAAAAATAGCCATCAACGGTACGATTAAACACTTATAAAGCTGCAATACAAGGATGATTAGCATGGTGTTTCACGTATTAATGAACCTGTATCAAAACTTCTTACCAAATCCCAAGGATATTTCGCAAACCAATAGCAATCAAGTCCACAAAGAAGAGAAGCAGCATCAACAAATCTTGGAGCGCTGCTCAACAAACTTCTTGAATCTCATATACTTCTGATTGCAAGTATACCTTGTTGTTGCAACATAGAGAGCACGACTTTTTGTGGATATGCACTAATGGTGATCACGATTTAAGTTTCATTACCTTGGAAGAGGGGAGTATGAATATAAAGGGAGTATCTTGCCGTATGCCTTGGAAATTTTTTCTCTGACATGAGGAATCCTTAACATATCGACTTTCCACCCCTTATGATTCGATGGCATATTGATTCACATTTTTCTTCACTAATATTAAAAGTTGTATTATTTGCATCATTTGTAAATTCTGTATCACATATATACTCACATCAACTAAATGACATCCTTAGCAACAGAAGTTTATAAAGTAAAAAATCTTAATAACAACGCAGAAATGGGAAACAAAAAAATCAGCACACCCTTGTCATTCTTGAATTTGCATGTCTTTCAATTTCTTTCCAAAAGCGGGCATCTACACTTCCCTTGTCATATTCGAAGGCACATGCCTTGTCATCGCCCAGCTCGAGCTCTAGACATTGAGGTTCGTTTAGCCGTTGCACAGCGTCGACGCTCCCATGTGCAGCCCTGCCTCGGCGACCAACAACACTAATCTGCAAAGATATAGTGCCCAACATCGTTGTCCATTACAACTCACAATGGTGTCTCATGTTGCCACTCATTGATATGTCATCATCATTTTCCCTAAATTAATAAAGTTAATACATCTAAAATAATATCATCGCACACATATTTATGACCATGAAGAATGTGTATAATGAAAGATTGAAAAAGACATCAAATCAATGAATCCCATATTTTTTCTAGAGAATTAATCACTTAACAAAGCAACACGCACACCCCAACAAACAACTAAACGACAACAAACAAACTTCGAAAACATGGTTAGCGAACATGCATGAGGATTTCAATGGTTTCAACCTTTGAACATACTATGGAAAAAGACCTGCTAAAATTAAGTTAAAAATTATCTAATGGGTGAGGGACAGTTATCGATTTGATGGCAATGGAAAAGAGGCCAAACCTGGACAATGATTGGCATTGAAGAGTGATTGCCCAACCTCGATACAAAAAAAAAAACCTGACTCATGAAGCTTCAATCATGATTCAACCCCAAACCGAAAAATAATAGAAATAGTTTAAAACAACAAAACAAAAAAAACAATAAAAATATCAGAGAAACGGGAAAGATGAACACCAAATACATGATGATATTATTTGAGACGACCAATCTGGCTTATAGAAGTGCAGTAAATCAAATACAAAGAATGCACAACGACCCCATGTATGATCCATGTGTGATCCACCAAATTAGAACACGACACCGCTAAGCGCTTGAAATAACTTGTCCCCCAATACCGAACAATAACAATTTTGAAAGCCGAAACCTTCAGTCACAATCATAACACCTACTCATACAAATCCAAGGTTCCCAATCATAACACCTAGTAATTCTACAAAATAAAAACATTAGGGATTTTATATTACCTGACCGCCTGATGGGGGAAGTTAGGATCTGTATAAACAGTGAAGTTCATGATCGAGTCAGTCATGCGCAAATCTCAAAGAATATATGAGATCGTAAGTCGTGTTTTTTTGAAACGCCTCTTCACAGAATCATCCTTATCAACCGAAGGGTCAGAGTCGTGTACAATTATTGATTGTTTTCTATAATCAACAATGCATAGTATCCAGTGACATGTCCATCACTTCTAGATTCCGTTGCAACTATTTAGTTGAATGTAGTATGCATAAAATAAACCCTTGACCTTTGAAACTTTGTATGCCACTGTTTCTCGATAAATCCAGTAGGCATTCATCTATGTGATGTTGCGGAACACAATACTAACAATTTGTGTAGACAGTTACCGTGAAATACTATAACTATTGTACCTCGTTATGTAGCCAACTTCCCTTCGTCATAAGATCTTTGAATAATTGAATGCCAAGTTCTTCTCCTAATATTGTACTGATAGACTCGCCTTGGTTCATTGTGCTGATACACGGGGAAACAATTTTGAGAGTTTCTTCACGTGCATAGCAAGAGTTTTGTCTTTTAGGACTTTTTTGAACTCAAACGTTGTCCGTCCAATGGGCTTGTAGTCTTGTTCTTAGATCGTTTTTGCGATAGAGTCTGCGTGGGTTGTTTGGTGTTGGAGTGCTTTCTCTTTACCAAAAGTGATGTTTCCTTAGTTGAAAGAATGTTAGTTGCGATTTTGTTGTTTGTTTTTCGCCATGTGTAGGACTGATTTTTCCTGTCAAAACAATTGCACGTGGAGTTATATGTAGTAATATTGTATTCTATTCGGCGAAATACTATTCACATACCAAGTGTCTGCTCTATTCGATAGTCTCTAGCGGATTTCAGAGTAATTCTTGTTGATCTTCAAATCATTTAGTACAGTAATCTGGCTATTGTGCCTTGCACCAGCAATACCGCGAAACTGCGAGACATAAATTTTTAATATGCCACGAACTATTGGTAGTTGACGGACCGAAAACCTTGAACGGACCTCAACATATGTTTTTACTGATTGATGTACGGAATACATTAATGTTTTGCGAGATATAAATTAATATAACATAATGTAATATAATATAATATAATATAATATAATATAATATAATATAAATAATATAATATAATATAATATAATATAATATAATATAATATTATATGGTATAATATAAAATAGTATAATACAATATAAATATAGAATAGAATATAATAATATAATGCATCGTCTACCCTATAAATTCTAATATAATTATATTATAATCTGATATAATATAATATAATACAATATAATATAATGCATCATCTACCCTATAAATTATAATATAATTATTAGGAACAATCTTAAAAAACTGATGTTAACAGCAACAACAATAACCGAACAATATCAGTCTTACCAATATATATTAAAAAGTTGATAAGTGAGGCAAACTTGCAACTAACTTGTAATATTGTCCAAAACTGTGTAGGACTGCAACAATGTCATTACAACTGTACGGAAGTATAAACCTTAGAAACGTAAGATTGGACGACTGAAGGAACTTAGAAGGAATTTTTAGACTTGTATTATTCGTAAAAAAAATATAACGTTTGCTATATAATCGAGGTAAGGGCCTAAGTTGAGTATCCTCGACGATCATCTCATGACATATATAACAAATTTTGAAACGGAAAGAACATGCATCATCTAATATTGCAAGGATTTGTTGTAAAATATTGCATTAATACAACAAACGAACTCAATGAGAAAGATGATGGCAACAAATAAATACTTATAGCGTCTAACAGAAGCCACTCTGTTTTCGTCCGAGAAGAACTCAGAATCTTCTGCACCAAAGTCATGCCAAATATTTCCACTATTTTCCTCAAATAGAACAAATGGCAAAAGCTTACATAAGCTCTCATAGAAAATAGAAGTGCTACAGGGGCTTAAAGGTGGTGAACATGGCAAGAATATGATCACATATCAGATTCCATATTAGCAAGTGATGATGAAGTTGAGGAAAAGTTAGGGAGGGATATGGAATACGATAAGCCAACTCCGCCCGACAGGAGAATCTATCTACTTTCAATCATCTGTAAACCTATGACACAAAAAAGATATAACCATTTAGTATTAATCATAAAAAAGTGAAAAAATATCTGAAATAGTTGAAATTGTTACACGACACAAATTAGAAATAAAATAAAAAAATTACTCACAGGAGCGGCTCTTTTAAGGGGTATGTACAATCACTATTAGGAAATCTTGTATAACTGCACCAGTATAAGACCACGAACTTGCGCGACTGCGAATTTGGGAAAACGGCTGCAAATTTCGCAAGTGATAAAAGAAGGGGACAAACCAGCTCGAAGCCATCATTGTACAAACACTGAGGTTTCTCCGGTATGGAGACCAAGCATGCTCATGTTCTAAATTTGTAAGTGATGGCCAACGAGCAATATTTCCATAGGATTAGAAATTCAGGAATAACATGGTAGTACGTAAAAGCTCTTAGTCTTTATTTCATCTCTCAAAGCATGTTCTATGATATACACAGGTAGAGCTTTAACTGTCCCAAACACCTTCCAATTAAGAATCTTACCGTCTCACAGATGTATTAGAAAGCATCCATCAAAGTCAAAAGCTGCAATCTTGTTTGAACCTATCCTCATCCTACGATTTCAGAAAATGGAAGAATTCAGTTTGCTTTAGATATGCAATTGAAGATATGCACCTTTGAAAGAAATATAATTGTCCTAGATTCAAATCCCCTAATGAGGAATTATACTTAAGCTAAAGCTCCCATTAAAATGTATTATAATAAATCAAATAAAACCATTAAATTGAGATAAACAGTCTCACAGTTTTACGTTGTTGTAATTAGTCTTGCTAGTTTTTGCAGTCCCGCAGTCGTGCGTGCAGCCTTTACAAATTGTTGCAGTCTTACAAAATTGACAAATATACAGTCCTACAATTTTAGGGCGTCATCGTAAACTCCAAAAAGTGAAATCTACCCGCCTCATCCATATCACGTCTCCCCCAATAATCGAAGCCACGCCAAAAATCAGGGAAGAAACTAGTGAGAGAATAGCGTCTGATCACCTAACGGAGGGACAATCATCGCAAATAATGAAAAAAAATAGAGAAACAAATAAAGAAAAGAAAGGAAAAAAATACTGAGCCACTCTCCAGATTGTCCCAAATAGCTGCTCGGAGTCTTGCTTTATCAGATTTGGCTTTGCTATCGCTTGTCGGCACTCGAAACCTTTCACGACAACACGCATCCATTCTTAACTTCTCGTATCCGCTTGCACTGCCTCGCACAACACTTATACCAGGAAAAATATAAAATACAAGGCGTCTCAGTTACTTGTATTTATTTTGTTAGTAAAATGAGAATTACAAAAAGAAATTAAATGTCTTGTTCAAGCAAAGAGATTTTAAATTGAATTTATAAAGGGGAAAAAAAGAAGCAGAAGAAGAGTTCACCTTGCACAAACCTATGAAGGCTTTTGTATCCTCGCACCTCATTAGGAAGAAGACATATTAACGGTCAATGTAGCTTTCATGCTATAGTAACAAAGTGCATAGATGCTTTCACTTCACCGTCTATGACACGAAACCACTATTTACTTCGACCACAGGGTTGCGAGACTGCTGAATTGCACAACTGCTAGTTTATATTACTGTGAGGCTGCACGACTGCATGAAACTTTGACTGCTAGTCTGTAATACTGTGAGACTGTACCACTGTAGGACTGGTGGCACTCCAATATAGGAAAACGGCAAGGCTCGTATGACTGTACTGGCAATAGTAACGTCAAATTTTTCCAGAAACGTAAGACTATGAATACGGATTTTCCAAGGCCATCACTGCTTCCATTATAGAACTCCACGTAATCTTCGAAGGCACAGCTTATCATCTTCATCAGCTCAGGATATCGAGGTTCGTTAGCCGTTGCACAACGCTGGCATGCCCCGACTCAGTGATCGACAACTCTGATCTGCAAACACGTAGTGCCCAACATCGTTGTCCAAGAAAACTTACAATTGTCTCACCCTGTTGCTCACTGATATGTCGTTCAACTTCACTTTACATAAATTTATGTAAAACACATATGTCTAAAATAATATCAGCAATTTAAGACCATGACGAATGGATATGATGAAAAACAAACATACCTCTCCGGCTTTCTTCGCAGCTTCGACAACCTTTTCCGAAGAACATATGTCTAAAACAATATCAGCACACACACATTTATGACAATGAAGAATGAATATAATAAAAACAAACATACATCTCTAGCTTTCTTCACAGCTTCGACGGCTTCTTCCACGAAATCTTCGACTGTACCTGAAATTTCAAAATTCCGTTCAGCTAGCTAGAATAAGATTCGTTCAATACATATATGTATGTAATAAGTTAACATCAGCACATACATATTTGTGACAATGAAGATGATAAAACAAACATAGCTCTCAGCTTTCGTAGAATGATCGACAGTCTTTTCCTTCGACTGTACCTGAATCCCTTCAGTTAGCTATAATACGGTTCGTCCAATACATGTATGTATGCAATGATTTAATATCAGCACACACATATTTGTGACAATGAAGAATGAATACGATAAAAACAAACATACCTATCAGCTCGACAGTTTCTTCCAAGAAATCTTCGACTGTACCTGAAATTTCAAAAATCCCAGTAACTAGCTAGAATATGGTCGTTTAATACTTGTATGCATGTAATGATTAGGACATTAATATCCCATCTCTTTGAAGACAAAGATTTTCAAAGGCATAGATTGATGGATACCTTTCACAGACGGAGAAGATGAGTAGATGGTAAAAAAGAGAAAAACGTTGGTATGTGGCTTGTTGTTGATGCTTTGGAGTCTAGTAGATTGTTTAGTTGCCCGATCAATTAAATATCTGTAAGTCTGTTTAATCCCCTTATTAATTGGGCACAGAAACCTATGTATAAAACTGAACTACATACAAGGTATGTTTGATTCTAATTATTATTTTGGGGGCATTTTGTTGCCACGTGTCATCACAATAGGTCTCTATCCAACTTTTAGAGTATATAGATTACAAAACTAATCAACTTTTTAAATTCTAAATATCATTATTTTCATTTCTGTCACAAAAATATGTAAAACTACAAATTTTCATTAATTAAACTAACATAAAACTTGTTAATAACAAACTCTTTTTTAATTTTTTTCCAAATATACTAATTAAAGAAATAAATGAAATGAAAAATTAACTAAATGTAATCTAACTTACACTCTCGCGTGATTAAATAAAACAATAATTATTATTCAAAACATGCTTTTACTATTGTTTTATTAGTTAATTAATTCAACGAAAACTAAAACTCGAACATTCTCACAGTTACTTGGACACGGGTGTTCTTGTTCCTTGTAAACCATAGCGTCCCTCACGTTAATCATGCCAGTCAAGTATATTATTGTATAATAATTGCTCTATTTTTTTAGGTTTGCTAGTATGTGAAAGTTCATCCATGTAAATATGTTCCAAATGATTTCAAATTGAAATAATGGAGACAATATTCTTACCATAGTTTGAATTTTCATTAAAGGGGTCGTGATGGTAGCCTCTTTTCATTTGGTAGACAATCTTCATTTATGTAAAAGACAAATATTGGACGTAATAGAACATGATGATATTTAGATAAAATAGATCGAAAGATTCACAAGAAACGTTCAAGGGTAACTTTGATAGTTGTAAAACTTTCAGGAGAATTAATCTTTATTAGATTACGGCTATTTGAATATTTTGGGGATTGAGATGTTTTTTAAAATTTATTTATGCGTCAGTACTACTTTTCAAATATTAAACAAAGAAACTAATTATTACAATAACAATAATATAGTTTAATTGAAAGTAATATCTTTTATTCACGTCGAAATTTATTCTATACAGGTTAATTTTTTGTTGTTAAAAATGAATTGTGGTGAATTATGTCAGTAATTATGTTACTAACTTAAAAAATAACTGTGAAAATACTGTAACTTTAAAAAGATTTTGTGGTTAAAAGTGAAAATAATAATGGTTAAAACTAAAAAGTTTATTAGTTTTGTAATAGTTTTAAAAACACAACTAGTTTTGTAGTTAGATACTCAAAATAACACTATTTACGTAATTCTCTCTGTATAAACTCCCTAATTTAATCAAAAGTCATCAAAACCCATATAGTTTGAAAATTGCATAGGACTCCTCATAGTTTATCTAATCATGAAGTAGTACCTCGCAATTCAAAAGTCTCTCTATGGCTAAAGAATGAGCGTGTTCTTGGGCCATCATAGAAACATGGATAAGGTCAACCAACAACAAAACGGACAATGAAACTTTATCATTTTATTCCCTAATTTAGAGATGCGATGCTAAAATGTTATACACCAAAGGGGGTGTGCTGCTAAATTTAGCAGCAATAGAAGGGGATTCCGCAATTAAAAAAATATATGGTAGTAACGTGAATTTCTGTATAACCTGGAGTATAACACAATTTACCCTCCGGTTCTGTTTTGGATAAAATGCAGGCCGTGAGAGTGACAAAGATTATCTCAATGCTGGACACTCTTCATTTTCTTTTCTTCTTTCAACTTATCTCAATCTACGGATAGCAAGACTGTAAATCTACACATGGTGTGTGTTCGTGCGTATATATCAACAAAGATTATCCTGCATAATAGTCAACAGCTCACATTCTCAGTACGAAATTCACAAAGTGGTATATAACAAAGGAAAAGAGTATAGGAGAGTGTTCTGTCGCCATTCAAAACTCGAAGAAGAAGATAACCTTAACAAGTTCAGTTCACATCGCTACTACGTTGTTGTATTGAAACACGATCGAGTTGTTGTACTTTATTCGACGTACGCTTCTTTCTGCCCCGAGAGCTGCGCTTCTTTCTCGAGCCCGCCTTGGCCAAGGAATGCCTTTCCGCCGCAGTTTCTTGGACGTTAATCGCCTTTTTATAAGAAGAAGAAGTAGAAGACGCCATCGGGAGCTCTGGCGGAGCGTCGGGCCACGGCGTGCGTTTCGCGAGGACGGTGATGTCCAATGGAGGGTCAATGATCCATCTGATCAAAAAGAAAGAAAGCTAGAAATTACTGTGCCAACTTATATTTCAACAAACTGTGTAATAACTTAAGTGGTTTAGTTATATTTTTTAGTCCTGTATATTAAAGACACCTAAATTAGGGGCGTCAATTTTGGTTAAGTTTCCAAGTGGAAGCAATCTGTGAACACCAATTGCACGTTAGGAAAGTAAGTTTCAACAGTTTTAGGACAATGAATATCAAAATTGTGAAACTTAATATCCTTAAATACGTAATAATGAGGTTTTTTTTTGTTTAAACACTTGTTGTAATGAAATTCATAGGTGTAATGATGTTTATGTGTGTTTTAACACTTGTCGGGGGAAGGTGTAACGATTTTCGTTCGTTGGAATACGGAGTGGAATACAGAAAGTGGAATAGAGGATCCCAACCCTCCTTAAATTGCTTCAAACTTATTATCTTCAAATTACTTCTATTCGAAACTTTATGTCCTTAAGTTACATCTAATTCAGGTATCCCCAAATTGCTTCAATTTCGAGAGTTATGGTCCTAAATTTGTCTAGCATCCTTAAAATTTCATTTCCAAAATATACATGATTAAAAAAGTAATTAAGGCTAACTGAAAATGCACACCCAAATGTTTAATCAAAACACAGCCATGAATGACGAACGTTACTAACCTGGGAGGGAATTTGCTGTCAGCCCTGGCCTCGACACGCAGCCACCAAAGCATAACCTTCCGCCCGCAGCCACCGAGCGGCTCCACGACGGAGTTATCCTTCACCAAAGACAGTGGGCTCTCAAAGTGGTCTCCATCTCCGTCGACTTCGTCCAAATCCCGAGCCCATACGGGCCTATCAGCTGCATCAGCCCAAACCAACCTCGAATTCAACACAAAACCCGACCACTCAAACTTCCTAGGCAAAACGATGCCTCGATCGCCTATGAGCCTAGCGCTTTGGCCTGCGAAGGGCGCAGTGTCGAAGGTGTGCCAGCCCACGAGTTCATTCGATGAGTTGCAGGCCGGTCCTTGAATGGGCACTTGTGATTTCTTCTCTTCCCTCTCTTCGCTGTAAGTATTGTCATGTCCTACGATTGAAAGCTCGGCCTCCTCAGCACCTCCAAAGTGTGCGAGGATTCCCACAGAAACTGCGCCAATCCACCTCACGTTTTGGATTTCGTCGAATAATTCGAGGGCGTGCATGTTGCTATCGTCCATGAACACCACAATGCCGTCCATCCTTCTTTCTCTTATCTCCCTATGTAATCAATCAATCAGATCAGCCACATGAAAACATAACTCTTGAATTGATGTTCACAAGAATTGGTATCAACGGACAACATTCAATCAAAGTTCAAACCAGGCATACAATTCCCTAGACAAGACATAATCGACCCAATAATAAAGAAGAATTCTGTTTAATGAATCATACCTCAAACCACGAATCCTCATCCTCGACTCGAAGCTATGTCGATCCTCCCAAGACACTGGCATCTTCCCTTCGAATCCAACGTGAACTACTTTCAGCCCCGACTTGGCCAAAATCGATGCAGTCTCATTGCTCACACCGTTAGCCTCCACGACTACCCAGACCACATCGAAGTCCAAATTCATCAGCGTATGCATCACGCCAGTCAAATGCAAGGCCTGAAACGTCCTCACATAGGTCGGCGTCACAGCAATCACAGTCAGGGTTCTTAACCCCAAACTGAGCTCTCTGCTCCTTCTGAACCCTTTCGATTATCCAATGAGCCTTCATCACCTCCTTAGGATCGGGATGAGGCCACGGACGAATCAGGATTCCGTGCCTCCCAACCACGACTCTGCTCGTGGTGTTCGTCGCCGGCGGATTCGGTAAATTAGATGTAGTAGCCGTCGATGTTTGGATCGAGGTCGTGTATATTGTGGACGACGACGGCGCGAACAGAAGAAAGAAGACTAACCGCGAGAATCGGAATCCGAGCACCAAGCTTATCAAGCAGCACAAGCCGTGGATCGCCAGCCAGAACAGAGTTGAAGGCGACTTACCGGCGCCGTCGGCGGCGCCGTCTCCGACGCTTCGGAAGCTTTTGCTCCGCCGTTGTAACGCCGTCAGCTGCTTCATCGGTTTTCCTATTAATCGTCTTCGTTGAAGTAGTTTCGAAGTTTATTAGGTGCAGTGGTTTAAATCGAGAGCTTTTGCTTCGAGCTGAAGAATATCTGACAGTTAGCTTACCGTCGGGTTGCTGCTACCTTTTCCATTTTTTTATTTGTTATTTCTTTAAAATTTCCCTTTTTATTTTTTCTTTGAAAAGGAAATAAATGGAAAATACTCAGAAACGAAAGAGGAGATCTAGCGATAATTGGATTGGTGACGGAGGACGAGATTTCAGGTTGAGGGTAGTTCAGGGATTACGTATGGCCGAGAGCGTGTGAAAAATTGGTGGTGGTAAAATTATGGTTCTTTCACATGTATAGGAATATTTCCATTGTCATCGATCCATAAATTTTACGGCTAATTAATTTTCAGGCCCCAAAACATATTTTAAATTAGGTTTTAGGCTCCTGTCAGAAAATTCATAGTTTTAAGGATCCAATTTTTATTAAATTTAGAGATAAGGACTTAAATTTAAGCAAGTGCTATACAGTGTATATATGACCTGGTATCGGAGAACAATGATGTGGTATTTCAGAACAATGAAGTGTTATTGTAGTCCCATTAAGTAGTATTGTAGATCCATGAAGCGGTACGGCGAAGTGGTACAACAGAACACTTAAATGGTTCTACAGACATCGGGTTCTTAAAACTATGAATTTTCTAACAGGATCCTAAGATCTAAATGAAACTTATCTTGGGGCCTGAAACGATAAATTTTATTTCAAAAGAACCGTTAAACTTGAAAATTTGCGGGGAAAAAAATAATTAATGACAAAATATAAAGGAATATTATCGATATTGTGAAAAAGTACGATATCAAGTTCAATGTTACATTGTATGTTATCGTATTTATTTGATAAATATAACTAGAGAACAAATAGTTACTATTGATTCAAATGAGGTTTGGTCGGAAGGAGATGCAAGAATATATATTAAAACCTTGTTCAGTCGTTCTTTCATCTCAACTCTCTCTATCCTTTGTTCAAAAATGGGATTTTTGCTACCCTAAGTGCTCGTTTGGTTCATAAGTTTATATTTAGGGGGTTTAAATTAGTAAGATTTATATAAGTCAGATTAATGAGTATAAAATGAAATGTGTGTTTGGTTAGTAGGTTTAAATAAACACATGTGAAGGGGTGTGCTTATTTAAACTCGGTGGCATGAGTTTAAGGTAATATTATATAAGCACATGGTTTATTTATGCTTATGAACCAAACAATTTAAACATATGCTAAATCCACACTTAAAAAACTAAACCCATGAACCAAACAAGCCATAAATGAAATTTTCGAAAATGAGATTAAATATGATTGAGTTTAGAGTTTGTGAGAAGAATTGGGAAATAACAGGAAGTAAGGGGTTAGTTATGCAGTCTCACACTGATGGGATGTCTTTTGACACACTTGAGACGTTAGGTGTAGTTAGATGTAATCTCACAGAAACGCACATGCGAATAACGAGGGAAATTGGATAGTTTAGTAACTAATGCAATAATTTGGAAATTTAAGAGTACTCAACAAAGTAATTTATAGGCATGTTTCTCAATTTTATTGGGGAAAGCATTAACAACGGTCGATGATCAGATGTGATTTGATAAAGATTGCCATAATAAAATCTAAAATCATCAAATAGAAAAGTATACAGTAGAGTGGTTAACCTGCCGGTAGAAAAAGAAATTATGATTAATATGATCTAAAAATGGACAATATCATTATCAACTAATACAAAAACATGTAGCACACACTTGGAAAGTTTAGCGGATGTGGCTAATCAATCAACATCTAAACGACATTACGTAACTTGATCAAGATTCATTCTCTAGTGACACTAACATGAAATTAATGAAAATTGATGTACCGTGAAGGCACGCTTTTATACGTGACATTCATTGCTCAAATTGCAAATGAAGAAAATAAAAGATATCAACTTCTAAAGCGAAGCAAGCAATGGGAGAAAAATCAAGCATACAAAAAGCAGCTTCTATTGAATAGAAACACAAATCATCTTACAGATACTTCTATCGAGTTTCTTAGAATGCGTTTGGATTTGTGCGTTTGAACATAATCGCGTAATTTTAAATTCTGAATTTCGAAACTGAATATCAAATACAAATTTCATTGTTTGATAAGCATTAGCATTTCGAAATCCACATTTGTGATCAATTTTACAACGTGTTTTCTTTAACTGTTATTTTTATAATTACTAGGTGTTGCCCGTAGAGCTGTCAAATTGGCGGGGCGGGCCGGGCCGGCCCGCCGCCCGCCAAAGCCCGCCGTCCGGCGGGGCGCGGCGGGCCGGCCCGCCGTTTGGCGGGCCCTAAAAATAGGAGCCCGCCCCGCCCCGCGGCGGGCCGCGGGCCCGGCGGGCCAGGCCCGCCCATTAAAAAAAATAATTAATATTATTTAATCTAATTTAAAACTTTTAATTTATTAATAATTTATTATTAATTGTTGAATTTATTAAAAAAATTAGATAGAAATATGCAATTAATTATTTTTTAATTAATAAACATGATAATAATTAGATGATTTATTAATTAAATATCTAATTAACTTAATATTTATTATAGATTTAGTATATATTATATAATATATATAATACCTTAAATTGGCGGGCCGGCCCGCGGGCTAGCCCGCCCCGCCCCGCCAAAGCCCGCGGCCCGCGCGGGCTGGCCCGCTCAGGCCCGCCCTTCAGCGGGCCTAAAAAATTGCAGCCCGCGGGCCGCGGGCCGGATTGACAGTACTAGTTGCCCGTGCTACGCACGGGTTATATTTTGTTAATGTTAATATCGTTATCCGAAACAATATTATTAGTTAGCTACCATCTGAAGCGGATTTAGCAGGACATGAGACATTTTACAATTATTTTGTAACGAATTCGGGGCATGCCACACCATGTCTCAAGAGAAAGTCACCCTACCCCGTGTTAAACCTCGAATAAGCAGGATTTGGCCCGCCAAACCCGTCAGACCCTATTGCTTTATAATTTTAGTACTCTCAATAGCAGTTATTCGATGTCTAGACTCGATCAAGAACCAGACTTTGTTGATTGATCCGTACCTTGAGGTTTTTGTTATCCGATGAGAAACAAAACAAATATTTTCTAACAATGCTTGCTCTTATTATTACCGTAAAAATCCTAAATCCTAAACACTAAACCATAAATCCTAAACCGTAAAACGACTGTCATATTACATATTTAATGGTTATTAATAATTTTCATTTTGTATGGCAATAAGAACAAAATAAATGTCAAATAGCTTCGTATAATATACATATGTGAATATTACATAGGGCATCAGAACAATCGCAGTCTTACTTTTGTTGAATTTTTTACATTGCTCGTCTCGACAGGCAAACAAATTGTTGCAATATCCCAACAATTGCAGAGTTTTTACATTGCTCGTTTCTACAGGTCATTGCAATATCCCAACAATTGCATCAGTAACGTAAGTTCGTAGTCGTTTCTCCTACCTCGCGAGCGCAAGTTCACGGTCTTATAATGGTTCGGTTTTAAAAAGTTTACCCACGATCTTATCAAGAATTAGCCCTTAAGTTATGCTAAGATATATATATATATATATACTTATTACCGAGGGCATTTATCCTTAGTTATCATTCACGGCATAGATTCGAACAAACTCTTCTTCCTCATACCTCGTGAGTTTTTCTTCTCTCAACGATGTCTTAGCATCACTAAAATCAAGAGATGTTTATTTCATTATTCTAATGTAATGGTAACGTTGGACTTCGTAGTGTTATGCCGCCCAACTCTTCTTTGTTATCAAGCATGCACATGTTATAACCATTCTAGCATTTTCTTAGGTCGTCATTATACAGTGTGATACGATCATTAAATATTAATAGTTGATAAAGAAAAGAACTTCAAAAAGAATATTACCCTACTATCATCGTCATCTTCATATATATGAGACACTGATGATGATCCTTTAGGAATAATCGTATTGACGACAGCCTCATCATTTCTTGCAAACCTATAATATATCGTTGGCCTGTCTCCGCTAATGCCTTTATACATGCATACTATATTATTACATATATATTCTCAAACTAATACGATAAATAAACAAATATCATATTACATATAACCCACAACCTTTATAGTCCTGTTAAAGTTTCTCCTTGTCCTTTTTGATCTGGACTTATGAATCCTCTCTTTTCTCGCTTCTGCACTGAAGCGCGCGGCTTTCGCTTAGAGTGTAGACAACATACTTGAAAAAGACGACGAAGAAGAGTTCAACCTTGCTTACATGCTCTTTTTCATCTTTTGACATAATGAGCAAACATTTAACCAAAGCTTAGGAATTCACACAACAAATGAAAACTAAATTAATTGTAAAACAAACCATACCTGTGAATCTCCTTTGCTGCATAGTCTCCTTATCAAGACTTGATTTTTTAGACTCGAAAAGCTATAAGATTTAGGCCGAAAGGTGAAGTTCAAGGGCTTGTTTCGTTTGCTGCTAATGCTTCTCTGCACGAACTTAATGCAGTTTCGTGTGCCTCATATTGGTGGGAGGCCAAATACTTTCAGTATAGTTGCTACTTACTAATATTACGAAACTGCCATTACAACTATAACCCAATGGAAAATCGTCAAATGCTCAAGACGAAAGCATGGTGCCGGCGGAGAAGATGATGATGAGAGCATATTGACGCAGGCGAAGGAGGTGATTTCATTAGCTAAAAGAGCTTTCGTTGTTCTCTTGGATCAAGCCATGGTTGTTTTCATGAATTTCTTGTATGATGTCATCAAATGCAGTTGAATTGATGAATGCAGCGAATGGATCTGAGAAGAAAGTGATTTATTATCAGATATTATAAATAACATAACAGCATCTTTGGAAAACAAAAGGTTTCGTACATCGTAAGACAATGGAGTTTTCATATTTATGCTTAATTGCAAGACTATGGAACTCCCTTGTTAATTTTATGTCCGTTGGCTTTACATTGTCAGAAGAATGAATCAAAAGTATGAAATACAACATGCTAATCAATTTATATGGAAATTTCGTTGTAGCATCTAGGTGTAGCCCATGCTACGCCATCTACTAACAGTTCCATTTTATAAATCAGTCGTGCAATTCCTAACTTCTATTGATCATTTATAAATTCGAAGCAATCAGCAACAATATCTCGGCCAAGATTTACCAATGAAATCAAGGTGATCATACCCAGAATGAGCAGCAATCACCCGATTATTCCCTCTGATCAATGCTGGAATATTATAAGAAGAATAGTTAAAATAAAGTCCATTAATAAATAGATGAAACTCTCACAATCCCACAAATTATCAATAGGAAAAATGTAAAATAAGAAAGGGAAATAATCCAACGCAATAACACTTTTCCTAAACTCAATTTTCAAATGAAACTGCTACGATTAAAAAAAAAAAAAACAACTTCAGAGCAGGAATTTGTTAGCTTCGTAACAATTCGGCTCTCTGCAAATGATAAATGAAATGTATCTAATGAATACCTTTGCGTCAAGGTAATTGAGATATAACTTAGGTGGGAAAAGAATCCACCTTGACGCCAACGCCATCTAGGTGTAGCCCGTGCTGTGCCATTTACTAATTTGAGGTTGCATCGCATCTTATTATTCTTGTGTATTTCGTAAGTATTTCATCTTATTAGAAAATTCCCTTAGATGGCTCGTCAGAGAGACTGTTCAGCTGCTCTCCTTTAATCTAAAACAAACGTATTATTTAATATTTGGTATATGGATTCTATAACAACCTCTTCATCCCAACCAACTTTAATAGTTCAAAAATGAATTCTGCTGAGGTGTCGGATGGAGGAGCTTTGTGCCGATGACGTGTCACTCTAATGAGAGTACCTATCCATCTTTTATATATATAGATTATTATTATCATCGTCAATATCATTATGGAAACTAATTAAAGTTAGGGTTTTTCTATGAACGGACCATTTATCATCGAATTCCAAACTTAAACAAATGAAAAAACGTTTGAGTTATCCTAAGATTGGGACGAAACCAGAATCAAAATTCGTTCAACTCCAAACGGATGATTTTAAAGAAAAAGGTATTTCAAACAGAATTCCGAGTATCTGAACATGCCAACCCATTTTAGCATTTACGAGGAAACACATACACTGTTCCGCAATCAGAATCCACACACAAAACAATAAAAGCCTTATGACAATTGCTCTCAAATTGATTGTTGTGTCAACCAGCAAAATTACTATTATATCCTTTAAATTTATCCTAATTATATCATCTAAAATCATATTTATTCTTTTAAAAGATAAATAAAATTAAACTATATATATATATTATAGTTTTACCTATTAAAATCTATAGCCATACCGAAAAAATACCAGTAATTGCATTATCGTAGAAGTGATATATAATTTGCGATAGCGATGGTTCATTAAAACAGTAGGCCTGAAACGGTCCCATAATTTCCAATTGGCCCATTTATTAATTTGAAAAAGAATCTTATTACCGTTAGCAGCACGCTCCTCTCCTCGTTTGAAATTCAATCAGACCCTAAATTCCTGCAATTTGAAAAAAGCATTCCATATACAAAACGGTGCAACAATAAAGAACGGCGATTCTCTCAAGATTTTCCCCGCTTTCCCCTTTATATGCCATCATCTTCCCCAAATTTCTGCATTTCTCAGACGACGACCAAATGGTGACGCTTAGGTCAAGCAACAAGCCGCCTCTACCGACGAGATCGCCGATCATGCTCCGTTCCCGGCGCAAGCCACTCCATCCCATCGCCGATCCCCCAAACAACAACAACACATCGCTCGGGAAATCATCTCAGACGCCGTGCCGCCAGGATTTGGGGAAATCGGGCGTTCTTCGTCCCGAGTACCAATCCATCTCCTGCGAATTGGTCGCCCTCGCGAAGATGGTCCGCCAGGAGTTCGGCGCCGCCGAGGATCGTCAGGCCGCGGCCTCCGGCGTAGATCTCGGCGCGGCGGGACTTCTGTTCGAGAGGGGAAGGCTCTACGACGAGTATTCGGCTAGAAGAAATGAGAGGCTGGAGAGGAAGAGGCGTCAGTCTACTGATGGCTGCTATGGCCTTGGTGTGAGGGCTGATTCGTGCAAGAAGAAGGAGGCGAGCAGCAGATTGGTGAGTTCTATTGGTGTTAAGGTGGCTGCTTCTACTCCAAGAAGGGAGGTTCAGCTTCAGGCTTGTCCTCCTTCGTCTTCTTTGAGGTATTCCTTGAGGAGTCACAGCAAGGATGGTAAGAATGGTAAGCCTTCGATGATCCGTTTGCCCTCTTCGATGATGGTCAACGGTGAGAGATCTGTTGGTGGTAGGAGAATCAAGAAATGATTTGATATGAATCTGTTTGTTTTGTTGTCGTTTGTGTTTGTTTTTCCTGGGATTATTCAGAGTGCAATATGTTATGAAACCACGACCATCGCCTACTATCTTTGATGCTCCTTTCCCACGATCATATCCCTTGTTGCTATAAAGTTTCCGAATAGAAACTCGTAAGAATTTCCCTATGTCCCCTTAGATATCTTTCGGTCGCTCTTGTCCTAATCCATGGCCAATCCAGCCCTGTCCATGCAATAGAACAGCAGCACCGCAACACAGCTAGTCACTGAGGTTCTGAAGAAACCTACTAAACTCATCACCTTTTGCTTCTGATTTGATTCTACTTCAGCCCGTATATTGCCTTCATTGTCATGATTCCAGAAGATGAATTGACTTGAATGCATCAACCATATTCTGCTTTGCGTACGAGCCGAAGGAGTAGACAAATTCTTTAAAAATTATATTTATCTTGGATACACACTCGTTTTGATAAATGATTCAAATAATGATCGAACGAATGTTATATAAAATATTGATTGTAGTTTACTATTGTTGGATTTTATTAAACCAATTGGGTTTTGGGCCCAAATGGGTATTAACCCATTAATAAAATCAGTTTCGGTTTTAATTAAATCAGAAAGCCATCGAATGTCGAAATGAGAATCGTTGAAAGATTACGAATCTATGTTTTACGGGGATTCTAACAAATATTAATACGCTCAAAACCGATATCGGGTGAATGAGAAATTAATTTTCGAAGTTGGCCCAATAACCATTAAAATGGTTGGTAGTGTTTAAGTGGGAATCAAGTGTCCCACATTGGTTAGACACTAAGAAAATCTTCACTATATATATAGAAACCCATGTGGGTTTAATCAAAAGGGCTTGCCATGTGTATGGGCTTAAAAGGGCTTGTGGGCTTAAAGTGGGTTTAAGTTGAGAAACTTGTGTGAGTTTTGGCCTAAATAATAGCCCGGGTGCGAGTCGGTGCCTCGCACCGACGAGCACCGAGCCCGTGCCCGAGGCCGAGGCCGAGCCGTGCCAAAGTGCGCAATGGGCGCTTTGAGGCGCGCACTTCGCACGACGCATCGGAGCGAGGAGCTACTTAAATTTTTCCTCCGGTGGGCAGCGCATCGGAGCGAGGAGCTACTTAAATTTTTCCTCCGGTGGGCAGCGACGACGATGGTGCCGGAGACATGGCAGTCGAGGTGAAGCTGATTGGGCAGCCTAGATGTGATGGCTTGATCCATTTGATCAATTGGGCTGAAGTGGGTTGTTGGGCTAATTCGGCCCAACTCAAGGAAGTGTCGGTCGGCCCAACTAGAGGCGTCGGTAGCCGCCTCGGGCCGTTGGTCGGAGAATCGGGCCTCCGCCGGTGGGACACGCCTGAGATTCGGGCTGTCGGCCCGAGAATCGGGCCTGTCGCGGGCCGGTAAATAAACCGACAGTCCAATAGATGCAAAATGTTGCAATAAAGTCCCTGGAAAATTACAGAAGTAGCCTAGCAGACATGGCAGTCGAGGTGAAGCTGATTGGGCATCCTAGATGTGATGGCTTGATCCATTTGATCAATTGGGCTGAAGTGGGTTGTTGGGCTAATTCGGCCCAACTCAAGGAAGTGTCGGTCGGCCCAACTAGAGGCGTCAGTAGCCGCCTCGGGCCGTCGGTCGGAGAATCGGGCCGCCACAGTGGGACACGCCTGAGATTCGGGCTGTCGGCCCGAGAATCGGGCCTGTCGCGGGCCGGTAAATAAACCGACAGTCCAATAGATGCAAAATGTTGCAATAAAGTCCCTGGAAAATTACAGAAGTAGCCTAGCAAGTTCTCGAATTTGCGGAGAGGTCCCTGCGACATAAAATCTATAAATAGGCCCCCATTGAGATGGAAATATTCATTCACTTCAACCCGAAAAATTACATATTTCACTCCCAAACACCCCTATTTTCCTAAGTAAGAAAAACTCAGTTTCGAGTACGATTCGTCGGAAAATTATAGTCGTTGTGCTGCGATTATGAATTAAGAAAATGTCGTTGTATCTTGGGGACGATCGCTGCTAACCGAGAGCACTGTATATCGGGGCGATTTCGTCTTACGGACAGTGTGTCCAACACACGCCTCGACTACGTCTAAGGTCATGGATAGTCTTCATCAACTCCAGGCCTATTTATTCTTCATGTTGTGTATAATAGTTATCACATATGCCCTCATCATTATCTGGGTACTGGCGAACTGCACCTGCGTTTGAAGAACACTCCATCTTCCGACTATCTACTGCCGAAGTTTATCTATTGCCAAAGCTCTCTGCCGCCGACCAGACGCAACCACAGAAACAACAATATTTTCTTAATTCATAATCGCAGCACAACGACTATAATTTTTCGACGATTCGTACTCGAAACTGAGTTTTTCTTGCAAGAGTCAGCATGCATAGTATTTGCATTAATTTCCATTCATGTAGGGGATTATTGGATTTTATTAAACCAATTGGGTTATCATGATTTATTACTAGATGACGATGGCCGCTGTGCGGCTATGAGTAGATTGTAGCCCGATTGGCGATTAGGAATCGTATAATAATTGGATATTGTGCATCGAAATACGTTAAGAAACTTATTACTGCAATTGATAGTTGGGTTTCCATCTTCAACAATCTTTTCCAAGATGAACTTAGTAGCTATCGCCTTGCTGATTCAATGGAACCAAGCAAGAGTAATACATGTATATATTCTTATTTATCTTTAAGGTCAATAAAGTTGCTTAGACTTTCAATAGGGACATGATTTGGGCACAAACAATATTTACCATTGAAAACACGTTAGTTCAAATGTGTGGTCGTGTAATCGTTTGTGAGAAATCTAATTGTTAAACATTTATGGTAACGAAAGCGAAGAAAACCATCGGTGTCGATTTGCACACTCTCGCAGCAAAGGCTGAACCAACGCGCAAATCCAGCTAGGTCGAACTCACCGAGGCTAAGTTCAAGGGCAAGGTGGCTGAGGCCACCACTCACGCCGAGCACGCACAGGTCGAGGCCACCAACTGCCGACGCAGAGAAGGAGTGCGTCGTAGCCTTATATAGAGCTCAAAGGAACAAAGTAAATAAGGAGGCAAACAACGAACGAAATGTACATAGGAAAAAAATAATCAACAAACCCATAAACAAATATTATACTGTAATTACATAAGGAGCCTAACTGATGAGCTTCATTGGGGATTAAGCCTTTTCGAGGAGCCGAGAAAAGGGCGGGATTATGAAAAGCTATCACCATTTGAAGATCGTACATAGTGATTGCCATGGTAATATCAATAGTTTTTTGTAATATTATTTATTTTTCAATGGGCAATATTATTAATTAGACATGAGATATACTCCTTCCCACACTTGTAAGTGATTAAATATTTAATATGGTTTTAAATTAATGAAAGACTTCCCCGTTGCAATGTATATGTCATGTCATAATTAGTTGATATTTATTAAATGATATTTGATAATAAAGCTGACCTAATACCTACATGAAACTGGCTACAAAACGGTGGATTCACTCTTTTATAATAGTAATAGAATTTAAAATATTATATTTTTAGTGAAGAGGCCGAAAAAGAATTACAAAACATTAGTTAGAAATGAATAGAGCCATCAAAACGGGCCGAGCCTGTCAGGTTGGCCCGCCTGCCATGAAAAATAGGCGGGGTGGGTTGGCCAATTACAGGCCCGTTTAGAGCGGGCCGAAACGGGCCAGCCCGCTTGGGCCGCTGGTTGAGGCGGGGCGGGGTGGGGTGGGCCAGCCCAGACAGCTCTAGAAACGACAATTGACAAGGTGCTGTTCATTTTTTTTTCCTTTTCTTGTTCTCTAAATTTAATGTAATAATATAATAAAATATAAATAGACAAAGGCAATTGGTTCGGGCGACAAAACAAAATTAACATGGCTTCGCTAGTGGTGAACGGTGGCGATAAGGTGGAGGCCGGCGTAGGTGGCCCGACAAATCCAATGGTCACACCTCTGCTTACGGATCTCTACCAGTTTACGATGGCCTACGCTTATTGGAAAGGAGGAAAACACAACGAGCGAGCCGTGTAATTACGTTTTTATTGCTTTGATTGATGATTTTGTTTCTTCTATACATGATTTGCGGTTAATTTGTTTCCACTGGATGTTTCTTTGGTATGCGTTTGTTCCTACTATTGCGCTTTATGTTTGCGTGGTGATGAGCTCATGCCGTCTGAAAGTCGGTTGTTACGAGTCCACTGTTGCGTTTTGTCCGACTTACTGTAGTATATTTATGAGGAAGATATGGCTTTTATTGATCTTAGTTTTATACAGAAACTGGAATCCTGTATTAGTGGTAAAACTAGGGATTGTGAAACTAGAATTCAATGATATGATAATCGTCCAGGATGATTTTCATGTTCTATGAGTGTGTTTGGTTATAGCCTTGTAGCTTGTCTACTGGGCATCTGTGTTTATCTCTTGGATCACATTGTGACGATCACACTGCTTTCGGCGTTGCAAAGTTAAGATTGATGTGATAGTGTTTGAAATGGATTTTTCTCTTTTGGGAATTAACGGTTTTTTATTAGTTACATTTCCCGTTCTATGCTAATAGTGGAAATAAGTATTCCCGAACTGCCAAGGGAAAGGACTCAATAAAAGCACTGCTGTGATTGCTTATGTTAAATTTGAGGATTCATTCGAAATCCAATCTGCTGTGGATGGAGTAAGTAGCCTCTTGGTGGTTTGTTTGATCTCGTGTTTTCAATTTGGGAATAACGTATCATGGAAGTCCTTTTTCTTTTCAAGTGTTGAAATCAAGACCAATCTTTTATCTGTAGTCATGAGCTGAATTGGGTGAGTCTTGCTCTCTTTATAACTGAATAGCTTCTCAAATCTCATCGATAGTATGATATTGACTTCCAGGTTTGACTTGTATTTTCGGAAGAACCCTTTTGGTGGGGAATATACGGTCTTTGCTGGTCTGGAAGAGTGTATAAAGTTAATTGCGAACTTTAAGTTTACTGAAGAAGATATAGAGTTTATCCAAGCCACTCTTCCTCAATCATGCGAGGTATAATTACCACTTTTATTGGCAGAATACGTGCATTTGTTTTTTGTTTCTAATTGTGTCCGCTTATTAGTGTTTTACCTGGTTTAAGCCGATCATAGGCGAGGCTTTGGGAATGTATAAATTTTGTTAGGAACTATAATATGGTCAACTGTCCATTTCGATTGTCGAATTGTTCAATCAAGAGGGTTGTGTTTTATTATTAATTACACTCACTACAAATCACTTACATACCTATAAGAAACAAGCAATTCTGTCAATTTGAGGGGAGAGAGAAATTTTTTTTTCTCACAATATACTGATAAATCAGTTACATTGATCTCGACTATCGTGTGTTTTATGGTCTTAGGTTGGGTTTTATGACTACCTTCGAGCATTAAATTGTTCTGATGTGGAGATATATGCAATTTCTGAAGGATCCGTTGTGTTTCCAAAGATGCCATTAATGATAATTGAAGGGCCAGTGGCTGTAAGTATATTATTCGATACTTGTATTGTTTATTTTTACCTTTCTTTTCGAGTGATGGTTGAACAAGCTATTTAATATCTAGCTCTTCAAAACATCTTAAAATTAATAGAAAGATGCCTCATTATATATTAATTTCAACATTTCCTCTATATGTAATCTTTTAGTGACTTAAAACATATATATTCTTTTATATTTAAATGGTCGGTCCTGGGGTTCAAGCGTTAATGACCTCTTCATGGCTTATTTCGATATTATGCTGAATGATCACCTCTTAGTCTTAGGAAAAGTCATTTTGTTGTAGAGTAGTATCGTTTTGTATTTATTTTTCAGCACTAGCTAAATTGGTCATGGTCATTTTCAGTTTCCTATGAATTATGCGGTTTTTTGGTTGTAGGTTGTGCAACTTCTTGAAACTCCAATCGTAAATCTTGTAAATTATGCATCGCTGGTTGCCACAAATGCTGCTAGACATCGCTTTGTTGCTGGGAAATCAAAGCTTCTTCTTGAATTTGGGCTTCGACGTGCACATGTAATAATTACTCCCATTTGCTTTATAAGTTACAAAATTCTTTTAGCAGGAGTGGTAAGTTAATGCTGTGTATCTATCCTTTGAACAGGGTCCGGATGGGGGTATTGGAGCTTCAAAATATTGCTACATGGGTGGGTTTGATGCAACAAGGTAAATGGCAAGGATATTCATTGTTCAATGATATTAATTATATCAACGTTTGTAGAAGATGAACCAAAGGTGTTTCAGTGCTTCATTGCACATTATTAAGATTAGTTCAAAAGTCGTGTGAAAGGACTTTCTCAGGTTTACTATGACTATTTTGAATTTTAGGTGGCAACGTATATTGACCTGTACAGAAGTTAATGGTATCTGATACCTTTGAGGATTCTTCTCTATTGAAATGAGCCTCTACATTAGCTAGATATTTCTTCGCCGAGTGATGTTTGTTTTAAATTTTAATCTCGTGGCTGTTTAAAATATTATTTTGTACTTGGAGCTGCAAGCTGTAATCAAAGTGGGTGGGAACTATTTCATTGGGTTCCTTCTTTTTTTTTTTGGCTTGCTTTTTTTTTTTGGGTTATTGTAGTAATTAAATTGGATATCCTCAATCTCGTCTCTTTTTCCCTTTCTCACAGCAATGTTGCTGCTGGGAAATTATTTGGAATTCCGTTGCGGGGAACACATTCTCATGCCTTTGTGAGCTCATTTATGGTAGGCTTCATCATATGTTTTTCTTCCGAAACAAAATTAAGTTTTTTAACCATAACCGAAAGCTCGATCTTCGTATAAATGTGTGTTTGTAACTTGCTCAACTGATTTTTCAGAGCCCTGATGAGATCAATGAGAAGTCACTTAAGAGTAGCAATGGTTCGAATGCTTGTGAGGATTTTGTTAGCTTGGTTCATGAATGGTTAAATAAATTAAAGGTTTGGAAATAGGGAAATCATCAAAGTTTCTTCAAATTGGTCACATTGGGAATTGATGCAATAATTAGTTATTCTGATTTCTGTTCCTGGTTCAGTGGTCCCAGTCACTGGGTAGAGTTTTTGGTGAAACAAATCAGAGTGAGTTGGCTGCTTTTACTTCATATGCTCTTGCATTTCCGAGCAACTTTTTGGCCCTTGTCGACACATACGATGTAAGTTAATAAAAATTCACTGGAAGTTACTCTCCTCCCAAGAAGTTCTTTTTAAAAAAGGAAAAATAAACTTTTCTTACATGGGTTGCTGAAATCACTGACATTGTGTTTTTTCTGAACCCAATGCAAACAGGTTATGAAAAGCGGTGTTCCGAATTTTTGTGCAGTTGCTCTTGCGCTCAATGATTTGGGGTGCGTCAAATAAGTCTGTAAGCTCATGACGTAATCGCTTAAAATCACCCAAATTACAGGCCTCAGCTTTATGACTGGCAACCTAGATTTTACAGCTTTGCCACTCTAGTCCTACCAATTTATATTTTGAATTTTGACAGGTATAGAGCAGTGGGTATCAGACTAGACTCAGGGGATCTCGCCTACTTGTCGTGTGAGTCTCGAAAGTTCTTTCAGGATATTGAGAAAGAATTTGGAGTGCCAAATTTCGGAAAGACGAACATTACAGCTAGTAATGACCTCAACGAAGAAACCCTCGATGCGTTAAACAAACAGGTGATAGTTTTTGATAGATTTTGGTGCTATTCATCAACATTACTAATAGTATGAATCTGAAAGTATCTGGATGAAGATGTTTATGTGTCATGGTTATTCCTTAATTGATTCTCTATCTAGGGACATGAGATTGACGCATATGGAATTGGGACCCATTTGGTTACATGTTATGCTCAACCAGCTCTAGGTGTAGTTTTCAAACTAGTCGAGATAAACAATCAGCCTCGAATCAAGCTTTCAGAAGATGTTTCTAAGGTAGGTCTTTTATTTCTTCTATCAAATTCTTAATCTTTCATAATGTGTCATTTTGGTTTTCAGGTCTCAATTCCATGCAAGAAAAGATGCTATCGGTTATATGGTAAGGAAGGTTATCCCCTTGTGGACATTATGACTGGGGAAAACGAACCCTCTCCAAAGGTGCGTGAAAATATGTACCACAAACAATCATCTAAGTTTATTATTGAAAAATGAAGCATTAAATTGTGCCGCCGTCAACATATGTCAGGTGGGCGAAAGGCTATTGTGTAGGCATCCTTTCAATGAATCCAAAAGAGCATACGTTGTGCCGCAGCGTGTCGAGGAGCTGTTGAAGTGTTACTGGCCTGGTAAATCAGGTTTATGACTTTAATATTATATTTCCAAATTGATTTTCAAATTATACTTTACGAAATTTATTTATTTTTCGTGATTGGCAGGAAAAAATAGAGAAGAATTACCACCGCTCAAATCGATTCGAGAACGGTGCATCGAGCAACTTGAACAAATGCGAGCCGATCACATGAGACGATTGAACCCAACACCTTACAAGGTACTTTTTCTTTCTGAATTATTGGAGCGAAAAATAAGCACAAGTAAAAGAACAAATATGTATGAGTTTTACATTTGATTAAAATGTGGGCAGGTTAGTGTGAGTGCAAAGCTATACGACTTCATTCATTTCTTGTGGCTTAATGAAGCACCTGTTGGAGAGTTACAGTAAATGCTATATTTATTACATTGAAAGGTTTGCAGTGGCAAAATAAGAAAGAGAGATCCTCGTAAGAAACAAGCACATTGAACTGCTTTTGGTGTCTTGATTTATACGTTAGTTGCATGTTTTGGGCTTTTTGTTGGAACGTAATGTAATATATTGTGTTTGCTTTTAGTGAAATTTATGGAGCTATGTAGTCGTCGCAAAATTAAGAAAATGACATTTGACATGACCAACGTTAAATGTAGAATGACCAATGCTCTTACTAATTGGGTCCACGTTAAAAAATCAGTCGATTAAATAGGGTGCTAAAGGGTAGTCGGACGCAAAAGACCCAGGCAGGGCCCCTTCTATATAGTAGTCTGCGCTATATAGCAGGGGACTCATATTATATATATGGGGTCCCTACTATATAGAAGGGGTTCCCTGTTAGGCTTGTCAACGGGGCGGGAAGTCCCCGCGGGGCGGGGATGGGGAATAATCTATCCCCGTTGGCGGGGACGGGGTGGGGACGGGGATTATAGTCCCCATCCCGTGGGGATCCCCGCCCCGTTCCCCGCCAAATATAATATCTATATAAATAAAATTAACCTAAAATAAATATTAAATAATTTTTTTATACAAAATTTATATTATTATAATACTAAATAAAATTTAAGTCATACTTTTTTACCCAAACTGTATTATTATAATAAAAATACTAATTAAAATATAAGTTAAATAATATTATAATTTATATAAATTATAAATATAATTTTTTTTAAAAAAGTAGCGGAGACGGGGAATCCCGGGGGGGCGGGACCCGGTGGGGATGGGGACGAAATTTTCCCCGTTTAATTAGCGGGGACGGGGACGATGACGGGGATTCCCCGTCGAGGCGGGGACGGGGATGGGGATCAAATCCCCGCCCCCGCCCCGCCCCGTTGACAAGCCTATTCCCTGTCCCTCCTGAACAACATCGGATCCCCTACCACACCGCACAGAAACCCTGATACATCGGCGATGTCCTATAGCGCGAGACTCCTATAGAAATGAGATCCCTGTAAAATGACGAAAATACCATTAATTTGAAGACTATTTTGTAAAAAATGAAATATAGAGGCTATTTTTTTTTTTTTTTTTTTTTAACGTTGCCTAGCTCCAAGACCATGTTTCAAAATGACCCCTACTCAATGTTGTAAAATTCGCTCGAGGGCGGGCTAGCGCCTAGACGGTCTAGGCGGTTCTTAGGCGAAAATTAGACGGTTTACACATTTTTATTAATTTTTTCTATATATCAGATATGCTAATTCTATTAAAACTAATGTGAAGTAAATTTATCCAACATTTCTAATAAATAATTGCAATACAACAAAATAACATTAGTTATTATATTTTTATTTAATTTTATACAAGTTTTTTATATTTCCATTAAATATTTTAGCCAAATGCAACAAATTCTCTTAGTTTAATAATATATATGTCTTAGATTATGGTAATTTAAACAATTTAGTTGAAGTTTGAAAAAAATAGTTGTATCATAAATCATATGTAATAGACACTTTGTTAGTTAAATATTTAATAACTCGAGTTTCGATCAAAAAGCACTGCAGAGTTTAACGTGGGAATTTGACTAACTTATTTTGTCTCACACAGATTCAGTAGTGCAAGAAAAGTGGGAAGCTCTGCTATATAAACGGCGGCATACTATCCTCTCGCTAGACCTCAAACATGAATGCAACGTTTAATGTCCCTTAATACTTTTGAGGGTTCATTCATAAGTTCCTTTTAGGGATCTGTAATAGTAGAAATATTTTAATAAATAATTAATTTTTAAAATTTGGCTGATTTTTTGAATAGTCGGCCGATTATTAGGGGTTAATGAAGCCAATTAAACGGCCGATTATTCGGTTTGCCGAATAAGTAGGCGATTAGCATGTTTTCGCCATGGTGGTGTCTGAGTAGTGCCTAGGCGCATTTTTACAACACTACCCTTACTTGTCTGTCTACCAATGATAGTTCAATTTTTTAAAAAGATCCTTACTAGTGTTGGCTTTTGTTTAACCTACCCAAGTTTGTTCCAAACGAAGGAGTGACGCAGTTGAACCAGTTTAACCTACCCAATTTGTCTGTCTACCCATTCTCTCTATCAAAATTCCGCACAATTGTTGATGGCCCGTTTGGATTCCAGATTTTGATTTGAAATCCGGAGTTCCCTCATATCTTCCATTTGCAATCGAGCGGATTTGGATTTCAATATCGTTCAAATTCGAGGTTAAATCTAAACGTTTGCAATTTGTCGGATTTAATATTTCATGTCTAATGGTGCATTTTCGAAATCCAAACTTAAGCTCCGATGAAGTTTTCGTAAATAAAAAATAAATAAAATAATAATAATAATAATAATAATAGTAGTAGTACTAATAAATAATAACAAAAAATAAGAATAAATAATAATAATAATAATAATTATAATAATAAAAACGAGGGGGGTGAATAATGAGTCGAGATGACTCGTGAGCTCAATGAGCCGGCCCGAGCTTGTTACGGGCTCGTGAATGAGCCGGCTATAGCTCGACGAGCTCTTGTCGAGAGCTCACTCGTGGGTATTCGAGCTTTTGTACTTTTTAAGTTTTTAAGAAAAAGTTAGAAGTCAAGTTCGGCGAGCTTCTCGAGCTCGAGCCTGAACTTCATTTTGAAATACGAATTTCGAAAACCTAACGTTTGCCAAACAATGGATTGGATTAAAATTACAATTGTGGAATCATTCAAATCACTCGTTCAAATGCTAATCCAAACGCAACCTGAACCAGTTTCAAATTATTTCCAAAGGTATTGAATGTATTTCAATTTTGTTTCGACTATAAGGGGAGAAAACTCAAAATGGTCCCTAATGCTTACCACATGGATCAATTTCGTTCACGATATTTTGCGTGGACAATTTAGTTCCGAATGTTGTCGAATTTGAACCAAATTGTCTTGCCGTTTGATATCCCCAATTTGGATGGAAACTGGACACGTGTTGTGACGCTTGGGGGATGAAGGCGGGGAGTGTCACCAGTGCCAGAGAGGTGCATGGACAAGGAGTGGCTCCTGGCAGGCTTCTAGGCGAATTGGTACATGAACGAACCGATACGGCACCCGAATGAGAGGGGATCGTGAGACTGACATGGGTTAGGCTAAAGAATCGTATAAGAGAATTGATAGTACTACTCATATCACCAAGGTCGACCTACTTTTCGGGAGTCCATTTATAGAAACTCCGAAGTTAAGCGTGCTTGACTTGGAGCAATCTAGGGATGGGTGACCCCCTAGGTGGTACATTGGGGCCAGACTATCAGTCGGAGTGTGGTGGGACGGGATGGGACGAGATGTTACAGGTGGTACCAGAGCACAAGAACTAGGTGGAAGTTGGTGGGCATGTGACGCCCGAGGCCGATAAGGGCGGGGAGTGATCGCCGGTGCCAGAGAGGTTCACGGACAATGAGCGACTCCTGACAGCCTTCTAGGCGAAGGGGTAAATGAACGAACCGATCCGACACCCCAATGAGAGGGGATCCATACATTGGCAACGTATGGGAGTGTCAGGCTAATAATCGTATAAGAGAATTAATAGTACTACTGTAGGTCACCAGACACCTCAACGTTTAATCAATGTGGAATCAAAAGAGAAATGCGTGAGTTATTTATTACCTTAAGTGCGTTTGTTCTTGATAGGTTTTGCACAATAAACTCACGTACGACGTTTCTTTCCAATTGAATGATTCAACCGATAATGAAGTAGGGTTTAATGTTTTATACCATTAATTAAGTATAAAACCCCTGGGCCTACTTAAGCCCATTAACATGGTATTGGGCTAACATGAGCCCACCTACAAATAAAACAACCACAAAATACATTAAAAGAAATTACAAGACTTAGTCTAATAGTATTTTGGACACTTTAAAATACTTCTAACAATCTCCCCCTAAGTGTCCAAATTACAATGAACCTTATCGTCTAAGTCTTTTTTTTCTTTTTCTTCTTCGAGTGAGGAGGAGGTGGCAGTTCCCTCTGGGCAAAGTACGATTGCCTGAATCCTGGAGCGATCTCAAGATGTCTGTTGTCGTTTCTGTGTACAATTCGCTCTTGGATTGTTTTGATGATTTGATCCAGAAGAGTTCTTTCGTCGTCTTCTTCATTTTCAACCTCAACATTCTCAGGAATCGTTTCCAGTTTAGTCTTAAGTCGACTAAGGATTATCGTCAGCATCCACCAGAGTACTTGGCTACTTCTGACACCAACATAGCTTGCATCAAATTTCTTTTCCTTTGAAAATAGGTGACACAAAATTCTGGTGCTTGGAAGATATAATCCTCGTCGAAATCAACTGGGGCTTTGCTGCTATTTCGGGGCTGAGTCAGATTGACCTTCCTCATATTGCTCTCCAAGGCCATTTGAAAGTAACGGGTAGCATAGAACTGGATTTGCCTCAGCATGCATTGCTTGATCGCCATGAATCCTTGTCTTCTTTCTTTAGTGTTGAGGGTGAACTTGTGATACAAGTTGTAGAGCTTATTTACTTCTCCCGTTGGGAGATGGGGAAGATCGGCTTTTGATAATCTGACGATTTTCCTGTCGTGTCTCTCGATAACATAGATAGCGCCTCTGTATTTTTTTGTTGTGGGCTCTATGTCTTTGATATCGTGGATGGGATGTTGAAGTTGAAGGTATCTCTTGTATTTTTCTGTGCTTCTTCCACCCCTGTTTGACGATTCCCAGAACATGATCAGATGATCAAGACCCTTTCGCATCCCTTTGAGATGTTCAAGACCTCAAAGCTTCAGCTCGTCGACTCTCTTAATTTCTTCCTCATTTCGTAAGATCCTTGGATAGTAGTCTTCAAGGTAGGGAGCCTTGATCTTCTTGTTATCCCAACGAGTCTCCTCCCACTTGTAACCAGGCGTCGATTGCTCAGGTACTTGATGTTGAAGGAGATCTGAAAGTTCTGGAAGGTCAGCCTCTGGATTTTCTCCATGTTCCTCTTCCTCTGGCTCGATAAAGCAGAAGTCTGATGCCGCTGCTCTCAAAAAGTATCTGATGCTATTGATCCTTAGGCGGGACTCTTATGCTGTCTCAGTTCTGTTTAGCCATTCCTCGTCTAAGATGTACCTGTCGATATAGATTTGAGGATCGTTGGGACGAGGGTTATGGTTGTTTGGACTGATTGGGCGAAAATCTGTCCGGGGCCAGGCTCGTCTCTGTCAAGGGAAGTTGTCTGGTTTGGCCCTGACAGAGCTTGTTTGGCTCCGGAAGACTGTTGTGGTGGTGGGTTGGTTGATGAGGTACCAGCTTGATGACTTGGCGTTTTCCCGCGTCCTCCTCCGCGACCGCGATCGCCAGATGTTGTCTTCTGCTGCTTTTTCTCCCACTCAGAGCTATCTTGATAATCCGGATGGTCATGGCATCGTTTTGGGGCGGGAGCCTTCTCCACGGCAGGTTGATTGTGGGGGCTAGTTGGCGAGCTCGAGTAGCTTTTTGTATAGTTTTTCTTCATCGGCGGTTCGTAGTGGGAGTTCGAAGAGGCTGCCAACTAGTATGCTGTGAAGCTCTAAGATGTGAATGGTGTATGGGTTTGGTGGTTGTGAGGCTTGTAGTGGCGTAAGGTGTGTTCGGGGTTGTATTTACAATGGCTTCGTCCATCACTGGAGTTTTTCCCTTATCCCTGATGACGAATCAATCATCGTACACACTTGTTCAAGGATGGTTTCTTTGAGCGTGGGAACAAGTGCATCGATGGTCTTCCTGACGTTGTCATTAAGTGTGGGAAGCCTTCTGGACTTCTTGGGATAAGGCCTCCTTGGTGACGAACGGGGGCGATAACCTGCCAGAATCGTCACGGGACGTTCTGTTGACACAGCATCGGAATATGTGCTCGATGCGTGACCTGCGCTTACTATGGCAGGATTTCCAGCCGATCCTAGTGACATTGTTTGAGGTAGTCGCTATGGCCGTTGTAGCAGGTGCACTATGACCTGCGTGGGTAACCAAATCGGAGCCACTAAGGCTTACCATTTCACCATATCCATTGGTTGAGTGAGTGGGTGGCCCATTACCGTTGTTGGAGTGGACGTTGCAGTGGTGGGTCTTCCTTCTAATCCTCGAACGACATCCATTATGGATGTGTCTATGGAAGTTCCAGCTAGGCCACGAATACCTAGAGTGCCAGGTGTTAGTATCCCTAAGGGTTTGAAAAAGAGAGGCATAGCAGGGACACCTATTGTGCGTGAAGAAGGTGTGGTGGTCAGGGGCTGTGGACCACCTGTAACTACATCGACCGCTTCAGAAGGAGGCGGTGATGGTTGTCTTGGTTCCCCATGTGATTTTGTGACATCCGCTGTTGGGAGATGGGTGAATGGAAAGGTGGGGTAGACTCATGCGCCTGTGGGCTAGGTTGGCGTCTTCTACTCGGACATCGAGTATATCGATGCTGTTCCTAAGGGTTCAGCCCGGTCTATAGTGCCTTGGGTGGCGGTCGGGGAGGTTATGGTCGACACAACGGGTTCTCCATGATCTTCTTCATCAGTTTCAGTGTCTTCAGAGGATGCCCCGGGCGGATCGCTCACAGGACCCTCACGTTCACTAAGGGGTGCTCCTGGGTTGGACACGATTGGGTCGTCGGAGCCGTGAGAGCAGGTCGGTTGTTTTCCAGACGATACTTGACCATGACACCGCCTATTTGATCTGTCAGGAGAAGGAGTTCCTTTGGAATAGGCATTGATCGGCACTTTCGATCGACTTCGCTGGCCTTTTTCTTACGGAAGATAAGTGGCTTCAGTGTCGGAGTGCGAGAACTCCTCTCATAGCTGAATGTTGGAATTTCTGGACTGGCTATTAGGAAATAGTCAACAATTAGCTGCAACCATCTGAGATATGGAACGACTTCAGTCTTCTGTCCTCGATGATTAAGATGATCCACGAGGTCGTTCCAAATAACTTGTGAAAAGTAAATGTGCTTGTTGAAAATAATCCAATGACAGGTTGTGAGCACATTGGTATTGCACCTGTCGAACCTACTATGTTTGGGTGACAGACATTTGTTGACAAGACCAAACAGAGTCCTCCAAGGGCTAGGAATGCCCCCCAATGTATAGTCGCAGAGTCTTGTCAGATGTTTTGCATGGCCTACTCGCTTGAGATCTTGTAGAAGATCTGCGCCGGTTGGAAAGGCCTCGTAGGTAAACAGCATAGGGAATTTGAGAACTCATCGGAGAATCGTCTTTGTGAGGATCACCTCTGTCTCGTTAATCGTTGCTTTCAATTTGGTGCTTGTGTTCACTCTTATCTTTTCTAGTGTGCCCCAGAACTGTTGAACATAAATATCTTGGCCTTGAGTTTGAAGAATGAACGCTGGTGATAAACGTATTTCAATACGTCTATCGTATTATCTAATTGGGTTATAATAGAGCTCTAGCAATCATTTTATTCGCTTATTCGCCTATTTACACATATTTTGATATTGAAGGAGCTTAGGACGACGTTCGGGCGAAAAGGAGCGAAAACGAGGCAAAACGGAGCAAAAATGACGGAAACAGTCATGTGTCACGGCCGTGACACCCAGTGCATCAGGCCGTGACAGGAGACAGAAGACTATACTGCCGGAAGTCACGGCCGTGACACTTCTTGAACCAGACCGTGACCCAGTCGAGCAGCAACATTAGAAAATTCTTATCTCTCAATAGAGATCTCGGATTAAGAATCCCTTTGGTCAGAATCGAGGTTGGCGAGTCTTCTATCTATGGTTAAAATTTCAGGTCAATCGAACACCGTTTACCCCTCCATCTGAGAGAAATACGAAACTGCGGAAAACTGTTGAGAGTGTCACGGCCGTGACACTACTGCACCAGGCCGTGACGCTCGGCAGTGAGCTCATTTTGTGCCCAGAGAGTGTCACGGCCGTGACGTATCATGTCCCAGGCCGTGACAGTGTCGAATTTCACTATAAAGGCCCGATTTCGATCCAGAAAAGGGGGATTCTCACCAGATATCAACCCTAATTCATAAGAGACGAATTACAGACGCCAAAAACACAGAATTCCATTGGAGAAGCACGAGAGACGGATCAACAACGCAATCACGCCAAATTGAGCGCAGAACGAATATTCATCCGTGCCATCATCCCAGATCATCAGTATTCAAGATCATGAGTTATTCTTCTTCGTTTCTTATTTCTTTCGTTGTTTTCCCATCAATTATGCATAGCTAAATCCCCTATGTGTTTGGGATTAGATGAACGCTAGGATATTTCGTAATTAAGACATATGTTTAATCGTGACTCGTGTTTATGACCGTTTATCTGTCTATGAAATTGTTCCGTCGCTTTAATATGTCCATGTGTTAAAGTGATCGTGTGGAAAATAGTTTAGGGCGACAGCTAAACAACGATTAGGCCATTCATAGAAGATAGGATTCGAGTATAGGGCGAAAGCAAATACTCGATCCTCGCCTTTAGTAATTACTGAATCTTAGATCCCCGCGACCGTTTAGGGCGACAGCAAACTCGTGAGCGGGTAGGAAATTACTGCGATCTAGTCAGAATCACGTACGAGCGATAATTCATTGTCTTAACCGATAGTACCTAGCGGGATTCGAATCCCGAGCACATCTCTATTATCTGAAGGTTCCTTTACCAGTTTTAGGCGTATTCTTTTAGTCTCTCGTTGATTTAGGAGTAATCTGTTAAGATAGTTCGTAACACCATCTGCGTATTTTATTTAGGCTAGATATCGAGTCGATAGGTTAATACTAGTAGTCAATTTATTCCTCGTGTTCGATACTCGTTTACTCACTTTACTGCACTACACACGACAGGTCCACTGGCTATCGCACGTTGGTGATAGTAATTAGGTATTCATTTTATATTATCATTTGTCGCACTTGCAATTTACATTAGCACACCACGTGTCGATCAGCTGGCCACAGAGTGTGTCCATCCAGTATGGCGACAACAACTTTGTCGTCACACTTAAAAGTGTTTGGATCAAGAACGAAGTTGTTGTCCTTGATTTGGGTCCATCGGCTTTGTGGATAGATCACATTCTCATACGATGATGAAGGCATTGTGTTTGGATCATCTGTAATGTTTTGGACAAGAGAGAATTAATCAAAAAAGAGCAAATAATGTCCCAAAACAATTATACATATGCAATCGAAATAATGTTGCGAAACTAATTTCAATATTGAATTTCGAAATGTGATCTTCAACACCATGTGATCTTCGAATTGAAGTTTCAAAGTCTTATTTCGAAATTCCTCATTCCTGTGAGAAGTTCGAGAAGCTTATAATTTTCGAGGGATGTACGAGAAATTGATTTTCGAAACTGGGAATTGCGAGAAACAAATTGTGAAAAGAATTTTGAGAAAGGGTTGCGAAATAGAATTTTGAAATAGAGGTATTTCGAAATTCTAGTGAAGTGGTTTCGAAGAACTAAGATTTTCGAAAGGAATGATTTCCTTATTTGAAATTCGAAACCTAATTTTCGAAACCTATGTTTCGAGCATCAGAATTTCGAACTTCTTTGAAATTAAAAATGAGGCAAAATCGAAATCAAAGAAGACTTTCGAAATTTGGAGCGGAATTTCGAAGTAAGAATTTCGAACCATCAGAATTTCGAAACCAGGTTTCGAAAATCAGACCTACGAAATTCTTGGTCGAAATCAAATGGAGACCCTTTCGAAGTAGCAGAAGAGTCTCGGCAATCCCAAATTTCTTCAAATCAAAGGCACATAACTTAGTTAAAGCAAATAGCAGCGTAACACACACGAAATCGACCGACTTTCCGAGGGCGGTTTTATGAACCAGGAGGTTTGCGATATTCGGCCGATTTTGATGGAAATACGATACGATTCTACACTCAAAGTATATTAATCAACAAAAATGATGACAAGGAAGAGATTCATACCGTTCTTGCGAAGATCCAAGTGTGTTTTCGTAGAATTTTGTGTAACTAATGTAGGGTTTTTCTTAATGGGAATTTCGAAAGTGGGTCTGTCGAACTGGAAGTGTCTTTCAAAAGTAGAATTCTATTTTTGAAAATAAATATAATGGTTTCAAAATTTCGTTAGAATTGCGAAAGCCCAATACCAAATTTAACTGTGTCAAAAACTTTGAAGTTTCCAACGAATAAAGTTTCACTCTCATGTCGAAAATTTTAAAGTTTCGAATAAATAAAATTTCACCCCCTTAACAATTTGATAGATGCAAGGTTTCGAACAAAATAAAAATTCTCCCCCCTTAACAATTCGATAGATGCTCATTAGTGACATTGTAGGAACCTTCTCCCCCTAAATTATTTAATTTTAATTAATTTCTTTTTTAAACCTTATTTCACAAAATTACATAATGTGGCAACCGAAATTTTATAGATTTGTCCCCCTAAATTTTATAAATAAATCTCCCCTAGACGTAAGCACACAATAAATATTTACTTCTTATAAAAGGTGTAGTGGAACACAATTACTTAGGTATCTCGATTCAACCCAGATACAAGAAAATAGAATCGTTTTTCATCCAAAGCCTTAGTAAATAAGTATGCTAGCTGAACCTCCGTGTTTACGAAGTACATAGTAATTGTGCCTTTTTCCATGTGATCTTTTATGAAATGATACCTAACATATATGTGCTTAGTGCGTGAATGGTGAACACGATTACAAGTAATAGCTATGGCACTCTTCGAGTCACCATAAATAGGAACATTGTTGAAATCAAACCCGTAATCCTGTAGTTGTGTTTGCAACCACAGGATTTGTGAGCAGCAGCTTGCAGCAGCAATGTATTCCGCCTCAGCAATGGAGGTGGGGACACAATTTTAATTCTTAGATGCTCAGCTCACGAGCTTATCAACTAGGAACTGTATGCTTCATGATGTACTTTTCCTGTCCATTCTACATCCTACAAAATCTGCGCCAGTATAACCAAGTAATTGAAAGTTGGAGTTTTTGACCATGGTCCGAGTGCCAGTGTTCCTTTGAGGTATGTCAGAATCCTCTTTATGGCTACCATGTGAGACTCATTTGGATCTGCTTGGAAGCGAGCACATAAGCATGGCACGAACATGATGCCTGGTCTGCATGCCGTCAAGTATAGAAGTGAACCGATGATCCGTCGATAGGTCGTTGGATTTACTGGAATACCTGCGGGATCTGAGTCAAGTTTGCATGTTGTGGACATTGGAGTGCTCTTCGTTCGAGAGTTATCCATTTTGTACTTCTTGAGAATATTGTGAATGTACTTCGACTGATTTATGAAGATCCCTTCTGGAAGTTGTTTGACTTGCTGTCCGAGGAAGAAATTGAGTTCTCCCATCATCCTCATCTAGAACTTTGTCTTGTCGTTTGATGAAGAGGGTGGTGTCGATCTTTCCTTTGGTGAAGCCTGACTTGATCAAAAAATCAGAGAGCACTTCGTACCATGCGCGTGGAGCTTGTTTGAGTTTGTAAAGTACTTTCTCTAGGAAGTACACACAGTCTGGATGTGTTTCATTCACGAAACCCTCAGGCTATGTAACATAGACTTATTCTTTCAAGACACCATCGAGGAAGACTGTCTTAACGCCCATTTGGTGTTCTTGTGAGCAACAAAGGCAAGGAAGAGTCGGATGGCATCAATGTGAGCTACCCGTGCGAAGGTCTCGTCGTAATCGATTCCTTCTTGTTGGTTGTAGCCTTTTGCTTAATCGAGTCTTGTTTCTTTGACAATTCCATCTTCATCTCGTTTATTTTTGAAGACCCACTTTGTGCCAATGGTTGTTTTTCCTGGGGGTCGTGGTACACAAACTTTGAGTCGCTCAAATTGATGGATTACCTCTTGCATAGCATTTATTCAATTTGGATCAGCTAAAGCTTCTGTGATTTTGCTTGGTTCATTCTGACTAAGAAAACAAGCATATATATTCTCATTTGTTGTTGAAGATCCCGTGATTACTCTTTGGTTTGGATCTCCGATTATTTGAGACGTTGGATGTGATCGTGTCCATTTCCGTTCGTGAGAGAGTGTCTGATTCGATTCTTCAGCACTTGGTTCTTCACTACATTCGTCTCCTCAGTATGGAAATCTTCAACCAGGGTTGCTTCGTCTTCTTCTAGGTCATCTGTTGGGAGATTATCTTCTTTGTTAGCATCGTTAGTTTGAGAAATGGTAGTGACTATAGACTGGACCGTTGATGGTGTTGTATCAGCTGCAGTTGTTTGCTCTATTTTTGAAGGTGATTCTTCACTGCTAGGATTGTCTTGAGGAGGACTTGGTGGAAGATGGGAGTGTTGATAAATAGGTTCAAATACTGCATCATTTGATGATTGTGATTTAGATGGTCCTACTTCGGGTGTAGGTGCGTGTTGATCGTCTGTCAACACTCGTATTAGTCCTGGTTCTGGATAGATTAGTTCAGAAATGATTGGTGGTGCTTCGTTGAATGTTACATTAATACCCCTTCCGTTGCCTTAGGATCGAATTTTCCTTGGTTCTCTTGGTCATTAGCGATGAAGCACTTGCAACCAAAGACTCGAAGGAAGCCAATGTTGGGTTTCTATGGTTAATGAGCTCCTATGGAGTTTTTCCAAATCTCTTGCGAAATTGTCCTATTTTTAGTGTAGCAGGCTGTTTTGACTGTTTCAAGCCAGAGTGAATGAGGAAGACTCGAGTGAATTAGCATTGTGCGAGATGCTTTTACTGGGCTTCTGTTTCTTCTTTCCACTACTCTGTTTTGCTGGGGAGTTTTAGCCGCTGAGAATTGTTAGAAGATTCCGAGCGATAAGTAGAATTCTTCAAGCAGTCTATTTTTGAATTCAATTCCGTTGTCAGTACGCATGAAACTAATATTACAACCTATCGAATTTTGAGTCTTCTTCACAAAGCCAATGATTAGGTTAGGAGTCTTGTCTTTTGTTCTAAGAAACCTAGTCCAGATGTAGCGTGAGAAGTCATCCACGATTACGAGAAAATATTTGCATCCATTAAGACTTTGTACTGTCAATTGGCCACATAGATCCATATGGAGGAGCTCGAGGGGTCGAGAGGTTGAGGGAATATGTTTTGGCTTGTGTGACGCTTTCTTCATTTTCCCTGTATCACACACTGAACATATGTGCTCCTTTTATATTTCAAGGCTGGTAGTCTAGTGATTAGATTGTCAGATCTTAGCTTGTTCAGAGTCTTGAAGTTGAGGTTGAAAGTTCGTTGATGCCAGAACTCTGCTGGATTGAAGCTTTGGATATCAAGCAGATGGCAGACGAAGATTTGACTGTCTTCAGGTTAATAGTGTAGAGGTTTGACTTCCTCCCGCCGCTAAGGAGCTCTTTCCCATTCTCATTAATTATGCTGCATCCTTCAGCATGAAAGATTACTTTCATTTTTCTGTCGCAAAATTGCCCAATACTGAATAGATTATGACTTAGGCCATCCACAACGAGACGTCCTTGATTGTTAGGTTGTCATGGATGAGATCTTTGTGCCCTAAGATAGGCGCGGATTGGCTGTTCCGAAGCGCACATTTCCATCAAATTGTTCGGTGTAGTTGCTCAACATCTCTTTTTTTCCAATCATGTGTGTGGAGCAACCAGAATTGAGTATCCACACATGACGGATCTGCAAAAGATTAAACAGGTTTAGGCACCCATTTAAGGACGGGTCCTTTCTTATTAGTTCTAGAACCTATGCATTTTGAAGAAATCTGTTCCAAGTTAGCTTTTAAAATGTTTGTGCCTTCATTGACTTAGGAACCCAAATCTGTATAGTCCGCATCGGATTACAGTTATTGGTGTATGCATATAATTCTTGCTTTCTAACCCAGATTTGCTTAGTTCCTACAACTTTAGCTTTAGCTTCAGTTTTAGGCTGCTTTGACTGTATGCTTTCGGGTTCTTTCCTATTTTCGAGTGTAGACCTTGACTTGGGAGAAGAGCGTACATGGTATGCCTTTCTTTTTGGCTGTGCTTTCTCTATTCGAGTGTGCGAGGCTGATTTAGCAAAGAATCGTTCATCTTTCTTTATTGTACTTGTGTTTGTTAATCTGAAACGAGAATATAAAGCAAGTGCATCATCATGAGAATAATAAAAATTTGAAAGCATAGGTGTTCCTAGGGTTGCAAACGAATCGAATCGAGTCGAATACCGCAATATTCTATTCGTATTCGGATAACAATCGAATACGAATACGAATATTCGAATATTTAATCGAATCATAAAATTGATTCTTATTCGAATTCGAATATTTTCTCGAATATTCGAATCGAATATCGAATATTCGTATTAAGTCATTTTTTATTTTATTTAATAAAATATAAACAATATTATATATAAAATATATATTGAATTATAATAATAATTTATATTTAAACATATATTGAATTATAATATATTATGTTTAAATGTTTTATTGAGTTATGATATATTATTATATGTGAATATATATTACTTATACTATATTTCAAGTTAAATTATTCGAATCGAATAATTCTATTAATATTCGAATCGAATATTGTGATTTCATATTCGTATTCGGATATTTCTCGAATAAAAAACAATATTCTTATTCGGATTCGTATTCTAAATATTCGAATTCGAATCTTGAAATTTTCGAATCGAATCGCGAATCGAACAAAAAAAGTTCGATTCGTTTGCAACCCTAGGTGTTCCTACAGGTTCAGAAAAAGAAGGCATTGATGAAAAAGTAGCAAACTAGATTTAGTACACGATAGACGCCAATTACATGCATTTGAACTAGATGCTCTAAACTTAGTTGCCTCCTTCGTGTTAAAAGAAGTGCGGTCTTCAAATAGTAGGTTGTCCTCCGTGGCTATCTCTTTTCCTTTCTTACTCAGAACATGGCATGTTTGTTCACGCAAAGTTAAGTTAGTGAGCTTGCGATTTCTGTGGTTGGATTGCTTAGTCGATTTTGTAGCCTCAGAATGAGTTTCTGTTTTGATTTGACTCGATGCACAGTAGGAGGATTAGATACAACACTAGCGTCGAATTGTTTTTTAAGTGGTGAAAGTATACTGAGTAAGATTTCATTTTCAACCTGGAATGCGATCTTAGTCGACTCTAATGTTGAGTGCAAATCATATATTTCTTTTATTGCTGCTGGGACATATGTACGAGATGAACATGTTCTAAGTTAGACGGAGGAATAAGTGCGTCTAGGTGGTCTTCAGACAAAGGTATTTCTCTTGTCTTGTAGCTCTCATTAAGTTGTTCATAGTCAAAGGATATTTCTACTCCTGTCTTACTACCCCTATTGGTCTATTCGTTTTCCATTTCTGAAGCTTTTACGAAAGGCATCAGACGTGGTATTTTAATATCTAGACATTGAAGGTGGAATAAGGATGAAGGCCTTTTCACTACGGGTTCTCTAGAGGGTACGAAGCCTAATCCTTCTCGAGGATTGTAGAACCTAGTGTCTTTAAGCTGGTTCAGGAATATCATTCGCTCTGTTTGCCCTCTCTTGGAGAGGATGTCCTCATCCTAGCATACAGATCCCCTCGCTCGCTATACTCACATGTCTTAGTGAGTAGCGCATCCTCGCTCTCTTGCAGACTAGTAGTTAACTCGCTAACCCTATCTTTAAGTATTTCTATCTCTTTGCCACGATCCTCTACTCTCATTTTTTATGCTTCAAGCTTGCAATTGAGAGAAGATATTTCCCGTAAGGTGGACAAGATAGCATTTATCATTATTGTCTTGTCGAGCCTCTAATTCCTTTATAGTACTTTCATGGTCTATAGAGGTATTTTGAGCTTGCTCGCAGGTAAATAGAGTATTGGTCAAATCAGTTATCTTTAATTCTGATTCAGCTAAACTAGACTCAGAATTTGTTAAGCAATTTTCTAATCTGATGACATATTCACGTGTCATAGCTAGAATTGCCTGGGTTTTAGCTGTTTCTTTTCTAAAGACTTGATGCCATTTTGTTCTTTATATAGTTCTGGAAAATTTTCTCGATGTCAAATACGAGTTAAGCGTTATAGGTTTTACCTCCCTCTCTGCGGTCGGCTCCTCGTCTTCAACATGGCTGAACTCTGCCTGTGGTTCTTCCTTGTCAGATTCAGCTCCCTCCACTAGAGCCATTAGTGCAACTTTCTCTAGCTCGCTCTGAGGTATCTTCGAGCCAATAGTCTTGCTCGGCCATCAATGCTGCTCCTGCTTGCTTCTGCTCCAGTAATTGCAGCTTCCTTGTGTAATACTCATTGTCATTTTTCTTTGGAAGGCAACAATCTTTGGCAAAGTGTCCTGGCTTGCCACAGTTGAAACACTTGCTTGGTTCAGAAGCACTCCTTGACTTATACTGCTGGTTATAGCGTGGAGGTTGCTTTGAGCTGGATGAGATTCTTTGTCTGTTGGCATATGATGATTTCTTGAAGAATGATTTGCTGAACATCTTTGTCAAGAAAGCCATCTTTTATCACTGAACTCAGGGTCTCACTCAGATTCAGAGTCTTCACTTTCTGGTGGAGTGGGAGGCTTGACAGACTTTCTTTTCCTGATTTAGAGCTTCTTCTGAGTGAGTTGTCCATCATCAGGGCAAGAGAATCAACTTGAACTTTGCTCTTTGTTCTTCAGAGGCCTCGTTGATGATATCGGCATGTTGCTTGAGGCTTTCATAGATGCTGTGTATGTTGGTTTGATTGAGGTCCTTGTCAAGTCTGAAGTTTGTGGCCAAATTCCTCCATTTTGGCGGTAGTGAGGTGAGGAACTTAACATTTAGTTCCATGGTTGTCTTCGTGATGTTAATCTTCCTCAGCTCGTTTACTTGTATCATGAATCTGTTGAAAGTCTCGTTTAACTGTTCTCCAGGTCTTGCCTTGAATGAGTCATAAGCTGCGAGGATGTTGGCTTTCCTGGTTCTTCTCCCATGTCAATTCCAAGCATTAATTTGGTCACTTCATTGCACATGTCCTTGGCGTGTTCAAAGCTGTCGACTTGTAGCAGGATGTCATTCGGCAAGGCTTGGATGAGATAGTTTCTCGCAAGCAAATAAACTCTAGCTCTTTTCTTTTTACCGTCAGTAAATTCAGCTGGTGATTTTAGGAAAGTGCGTGCCTGAACTGCAGGAACTTTGGTTGTATCTGCTGGGATGTTATTCCAGAACTGTGGGTCCATTGTGTAGGGAATGAATAATTGCTGATCCGTTTTCCTTAATTTCCAGGAATTCAGAAATATGTTCCTCCAGATTTGGTATTTGCCACATCTGAGAACAGGTGCACGAACATCGCTTCCCATAGCAAGTGAGTCCATTGTTTGGTTTGGTGTGTGGATCTGACATGTGTGATTGGATTGTGAATGTGTATGATAATATGTGAGAAGTTTGAATTTTTAATAGAGGTTGATTTTCGAAAGAGATCAAATTTCGAAAGGTCAGATGAAGTACACGATTTCGAAGATTGGTTTCGATTCGAAGCAAAACGTATGTGGGATTTCGAAATGAGGAATTTCGTAATGAAAAATGGGAGAATTCGAAATGAGAAAATGTCGAAATGGAAGAATTTCGAAATGAGAGAGTGTCGAAATGGAAGAATTTCAAAATGGGAGAATTTCGAAATGAGAGGATTTCGAAATGGTCAAGTTTCGAACATGGCGTATGCGAAACCAAATTACGAAAGCAATTTTCGAAATGTTTTTCGAAAGGAATTTTTCAAGTTTCGAAATTGTCTGAAGACCTGAACACTCGGCTTCTTGGGTTCTTTCGCAAAAACATTTGAATATGTTCCATCACACAGCACAAGTTAGAATTAGGTAAAATAAGCACGATTTCACTCGGAAGTGGGAAGAACAGATAGAACAGCGCAGACCACAAAGAGAGGTCGAGTAAGCTAAAGAACAACAACGAAAATTCAGAAAACTTAAATCCAATTGTTCGCGCTTTGACTCTGATATCACTTGTAGGTCACCAGACACCTCAACGTTTAATCAATGTGGAATCAAATGAGAAATGCATCAGTTATTACCTTAAGTGCGTTTGTTCTTGATAGGTTTTGCACAGTAAACTCACGTACGACGTTTCTTTCCAATGGAATGATTCAATCAATAATGAAGTAGGGTTTAGGGTTTTATACCATTAATTAAGTATAAAACCCTTGCGCCTACTTAAGCCCATTAACATGGTATTGGGCTAACATGAGCACAATTACAAATAAAACAACCACAAAATACATTAAAAGAAATTACAAGACTTAGTCTAATAATATTTTGGACACTTTAAAATATTCCTAACAACTACACATATCACAAAGGTCGACCTACCTTTTCAGGAGTCCATTAATAGAAACTACGAAGTTAAGCGTGCTTGACTTGAGACAATCTAGAGATAGGTGACCCGCTGGAAAGTTTCTCAGGGTGTGTGTGAGCGAATGCACAAAGCACGCTGAAAGGTTAAATGTTGATACAGTGAGGTCAGACTATCAGCCAGAGTGTGGTGGGCCCAACCCCACTAGACCCGGTAGGAACCGATGCTACAGTGACACCCGGTACGGGACGGGATGTTACACGTGTCGACATGCGATATCATAAATTAATATAAAAAAGTAAAAATAATTCAATAGAAAGGGGAAAAATAAAAACATACGAAAAATATAATAAATTGAAATAAAAAAAGAAGGAATAAAAATTAAGTTAAATTTTAAAAATTAAATTCAAATAAGATAAAGTAAAATTTATTAAAAATCATAAATTAAAGTAAAATAAAATCAAAGAGAAAATGAAGATTAAGGATAAAAATGTCACTGGAAGTTTACGAGTATCCCCGACCCCATCCCTACCAAGTAATGGCGGTAATTTCGACAGTATTTTTTGTTAAAAAAATTGAGAATTATGACGATTGTGTCCTCGTTAACTTGGAAGGAATGTGGTCAGGAATTTTCGAAAACTTTTTAGATCCTTATTTTCTGTTTTTAGTTTTTTAAACATATATTTTTTATTTGTTATTTTAGTCTCCTCTCTCTCTTTTTCAATTATTTTCATTGTATTTTTATTCTCTCTTTTATTTTACTTTATTTTTATTTTCTAATTAATATATTTTTTCTTCCCAATTTACTTTTTATTTGATTTCATTTATTTTTGTTTAATTTAATTTATCAGTGTTGTTCTTTTTTCTGAATCATTAATTTGAATGTTTCATGTTTTTTTATTTTTCATTTTTACCTTTTAAATGTTAATTTATGATTTGAAAGTCACACCAATCGTATGTAGGCACGTGTCCAGTTTACATCCAAATTAACGGAGATCTAGCGAAAAGATCAATTTGGTTCAAATTCAACAATATTGGGGACTAAAATCGTCCATGCGAAACATCGACCATTTTAGGTTTCTCCCGACTATAATGTGTATCTACGCTCAAATACCCAAAAGTATAAAAAGTGCCAGTTCAATACCCCAAGAGAACAATTTTATATCAAGTACATAGTAAAATAACATTTGGGGCTTTTAAAGTTCAGGACCCCAAAAGTTTCATTTAGAGTTCAGGATCTTGTCAGAAAATTTTTACGGTTAAGGACCCGATACATTTAAGTCTTTTTCAGTACCACTTCATGGACCTGCTGTAACACTTCGTGGACCTGCAGTACCACTTTATGGTTCTGCAGTACCATTTCATCGTTATGCAGTACCGGTTAATTGTTTTGCATTACCTTTTTATCGTTTTGCAGCACCACTTCTGTGTTCTGAAATAACACAAAATCATCGTCCGATACCAGTTCATATACACTGTATAACACCAGGTCCTTATCTCTAAATTTCATCCAAATCGGGTCCTGAACCATAAAAAATTTCCGACAGGGTCCTGAAACCTAACTTAAAACATCTTTTGGGGCCTGACACGTAATTACACCATAAAATTTATGGTCTTTTTCTTTTCCGGCCCCAAGATAAGTTTTATTTAGATTTTAGGACCTTATCAGAAAATTCATAGTTTTAAGGACCCGATTTCTGCAGAACCACTTAAGTGTTCCTGCTGTACCACTTCACTGTTCTATAGTACCACTTCATGGATCTACAGTTAGGGGTGGGCATCGGGTCGGGTAGTCAGGTATCGGGTAGTTCGGGTTCGGGTATTTCGGGTTCGGGTTAAGATTTTCAATACCCGAACCCGACCCGATTTACAGCGGGTACCCGCTTGTCGGGTATATATCGGGTTCGGGTACCCGACGTCGGGTAGTCGGGTACCCGACTTTTTAATTGGGATATGGCTAAAAATATTATAATTCAATAATATTAAAATATCCATGTTATATATTAATATCACTTACAATATTTGGATATTTTGTTTTCAATAAATATAATATATACATATTTTTATATGCTTATTTATAAAATTTTGGGAATATATTTTAAATTTATGATGATTTATGCATTGAAACAAAATATCAGTTGTTAATTATACACTTAAAATAAGAAACTAGTCGAAATATTATTTAAAACTTTAACATCAGTCAAGTTATATATTGATATCTAAATATGTATTATATATGTTTTTAATGTATGTACAAAACTATATCGGGTACCCGAATAACCCGATCGGGTAGTAAATTACTACCCGATACCCGACCCGATTAACACCTATCGGGTATCGGGTAACCCGATACCCGACAAATAACCCGAACTACCCGACCAGAACTACCCGAACCCGATCGGGTTCGGGTAAAACCCGCATACCCGAACCCGAACGCCCACCCCTATCTACAGTACCACTTCATGGGTCTACAGTTCACTTCATGGATCTACAGTACCACTTCATCGTTCTGAAATACCACTTCATTGTTCTCCGATACCAGTTCATATACACTGTATAACACTTGTGTAAATTTAGGTCCATATTTCTAAAGTTCATAACAATCAGGTCCTTAAAACTATGAATTTTCTGACATGGACCTAAAACTAATTTAAAACATGTTTTGGGGCCTGGAACTTAATTAGCTGTAAGGTTTTACACATAGTTACATATTGGTTATTAGTACCATTTTACTATCGCTTAGGTATGTTTTTATATGTATTTACGTATCATCCCACGTGCTTCTTGGATACCTAGTTCACAAAGATATTGTGTGATATTTTTGTAAGCATAACGTACCGCTTTTCAATGAATTATGTACCAAATACATTTCATAACCTAAATTTGTGAACATACTTAAATCTTTTTTATAGTGTAAGGTACTTATTGTCAAACAATTAAACCTTAAATCATTACTTCGTTTTTATTCCCAACTTTGATTTCTAGGTTCCCTCCCAGTCCCACCGTCATCATCATTATTATTGATGTAATTAACTATTATTAATTAATTATTGTTTATGATTGAGTCAATATCAGTTGGGGAGGAGGAATGGACGGAATAAGGGTGAATTCCTTATCAGTCCCTTTCAACATTTCAACTTCCTTTTAAATACTCCTCGAATTATTTCTTCCTTATAACTACCCATTTGAAAATTTATTCTTGTTCAGTACCTCAAAGCTCTTTTCAGCGTTAAATGGACGAAATACCCCTGTCTCACATATCAAAAAAGTTGAATAATTATTTTCACACATTATACAAAAAAACGTTATTGTACCAACAAAATTGGACATTGTACCAGAAAATGGTGAAATTATACCATCTGTTTTGGTTATTATACCAGTAAATAACGTTAGTCGAATTTTATACAGTGAAATTGGACGTTATCCTAATTGATTTTGAATTTAAATAAGAAACTGTAGAAATTATACCAACTGCTGTCGTAATTATACCAACAGATTTGTACACTATGTCAGTTGGTATAATAGATAACAGTTGGTATAATAATCAAAACAGTTGGTATGATGTCCAATTTAAATAGTATTATTATAATTTACAGCGAAATTTGACGTTATACCAACTGATTTTGATATTATACCAGAAATTGTAAAAATTGTACCACATGTTTTGGCTATTATACCAGTAAATAACGTTATTCAAATACAGTGAAAATGGAATTTATACCATCTGATTTTCAAATTATACCAGAAACTGCAGAAATTACACCAACTGTTGTGGTAATTGTACCAACAGATTTATACAATATACCAGTTGGTATAATAATGAAAACAGATGGTATAATTAGAATAACAGTTGGTATAATAATTAAAATAGTTGGTATGATGTCCAGTTTAATTTCATAAAAGGGTATTTTCGTCCGTTTACTGTTTGTGGTATTAAACACACAATTTTTTCGCAGATGTGTACTGATAAGGAATAATTTTTGTCAGAGGTACTGATAAGGAAGTTCAAAATTTAAAAGGTACTGAAAGACAATTTACCCAAGGAATAATCATGCAGCAGGACAGAATTATTCGTTGGCGAGTTTCAGGTGGTGATATAATTTGACCTTCTTCCTTTCCCTTGAAGACACCGAAACAACAACACAGAAGTAATTGTTTTCAATTTTTCAAAATATTGAGTCGATTGACTCAATCAGTTTGGTGCGAAGGGTTCAATTAACGACAGATTATGTCGAGGTATCTACATAGTGACAGAAGAGAGGTGATACCTTATGTGTTTCTATCTTTTGTCACGATTCACGAGTAGTCGTAAGAAAATAATGGAGTTAAACTGTGCACATCAAGAAAAGGTTCGTGTAAACAGAAAAACCCTAGAGGCCGTTATCGAGCAGTGCCAATTAGCACTGAAGCAATTCGCCATGGTTGTGACGATAACGGTAGTTCTGATGATATTAACGGTGTTAAAGTTGACGTTCATGAAGAATCTACAGAGACCCATCGATATCTGACATTGACAATCCTGAGGTTAACTTTTTTCTCTTTCTTTCTTTACCATCGAATGGTTTTTACAGTGCACTTTCATATTTGTACATGCGCCAATTGCCCCCTTGTAAAACGAGTTAATTACAAAACTAGGCATTTGAATGAGTGTCAATTACAAAAATAGGCACTATGTGCAAAGTATTGCAAAAATAGGCATTCTTTTATTTTATTTTCTTTTTTTGAATTAATTTTATTATGTGTACAAATTCTTCCCAAAATAGGCATCCTTTTATTTTTCTATTTCTTTTCATGAATTGGTTTTATAATCGAATAAAGAAAAACTGAAATTAAAATTAAAAAGCAATGCAAAAAAAATTATAATTCGATAAAAAAAATTAAATAAATATAATGAGAAACATAACCTACAACAAGAGTAATCCCCACTTGAGATTTATTCCCTGATTTTACAGTGTTTTCAATGTTCCGTCATTTTCATTAAATTCCAAAACCATAAAAATAACTTACCATATATGGTGATTTTCATTTATATCCAAAAATCATATAATTAATTCAAATTTTGAAAAATTATTTATAGAATAAAATTAATTTATTAGTAGGTATATTTTTAAATTTTGCGTATGAAAAGAATGTAATTAACCAAGTGTATGAACAAAGTCTCGATTTGCATGTAGTACATACAAATGTACAATTTTATATGAATTTTTTTTTTATTCGGCTAGTCGCTAACCAGTCAATGTAATTACGTGGTTTAATTATAAATTATAACACATGTAAATACAAACCTCGTCTGTGGTTTCTTCCATTCATGGCCTACAAATGCACCGTGGAGCACATTTTGATTAAATAGGAAATATAGAAGCAATAAAAGAATTATGAAAATATAATATAAAAAAGTTCCCTTTTTTGAATAGTTTACAACAGTGCTTAGTTTTAAAAATTACATTAAAAAGATACCTAGATTTGTAAATCACCCTTGTAAAACAGTCTCCATCTTTTGTTGCTTTTTATGCAAATCACATCTTGGCAGTGTCCTCTTGGCGTCCTTGTTCTTTCTTGCTGAGTTTGCAGTTATATTTCTGCGAATATCAAGAACACAACCAACTAATATAGATCAATTTTTCTTTCTTTCTTTCTCCCGAGGATCTAAAACTCGGTGGAAAGAGTACAATTTATAAGAGTCTCATATGCTCTGTGCTATGCAGATCTATGGCCTCTTGCAATCTCGGGTGGAATCTGCTGATTTTCTCAAGAAGCTCGAAAGCGTTCAGGCATCCATTTTGCAGAAAGTGGCTGGTAAGGCTTCTAAAATGCTTACTTTAGGACTCGTAATCTGCATATTCTTTAAAAATATATAAATGTAACGGACCTTCGATACTTTTTCTGGCTTTTCACCACAATAAATTCAACTGGACTCCCTCTCTTACCACGTCTCTGTGTAAAACTGTTCTGTTACCCAGAGGAAAGCAGCAGCTCTTGGGACATGGTGACCAAAAACGATCCTTTTGGAATGTGGAAGACAATAAGTTGGAATCAGAAGATTACGTTCTTGTCAGGCAAGAAGATGTAGCTGAGGGTATTGCAGCATTCATGGCTTCATATCTACTGTCCCTTGAACAATCTGAGGTCTCTGATGGCTATATAGAAATTGACAATATGTGGTTGACTGGTGGTTACCTAGTTTTCGGAAGATGCATTTTTTTTTTTTGTTACCATATGTTTGTGCTTGTTTTAATCTTTGCTCCATTCGCAGGACTTGGCTCCGAACAAGCTTCAAGAAGGTGATATTTATTCCATTTTTCCCCACATATACTTGACAAATTCAATCATCTTAGCGAAGTCCCATTGTTGACAATTTGCTTGGAAAACAATCTTCTTTTGTTACACCTCTTAGCCAGACATTCTCGATGAAGAAGGGAAAGCTCCGAAAAGCATGGGATGGAAGCAAAGTTGTTTACAACGTAGCATCTTGGGGCGCTACAGCAATCGGGTGAGCTCATAAGTTATCAACTTTCTCGTGGATTTCCCGAAAAATAGAGCAAAATACTCCCCTCTTCTTAGACCCTAACAGTCATACGTGTATCTATTTTATACGCAGAATGTATCAAAATCCTCTGCTGTTTAGTGCCGCTTCAACAGCTTTCTGGACTTCATACGGCGTCATATCAAAGCTTCTGTGAACACACATTGGTTAGATCTGATCACAATGCTCCTATAAGCCTTGACACGATTACGCTGCGTGTAAATTACTTCTCCCGCAATATTCTTTCTGGTCTTGCTTGGTCGCGTGAATTTACATAATGTTTTTTAAAGAAATGGGCTGTGTTCTCATCACTAAGCACAAAATGCTGCAAACTGCAATATAACTTTATACAATTAAAAGTAGATAACAGCATGGGCTGAATGCCTGAATCTGCATGCCTCTCTAAGAAAAAGCTCACAGATGAGACTAAGGATGAAAATGACGGGTCACGTTCCAATACATCGAGTTAGTGTATTAAAACATGGACTTCTATTATGAAATACAGTGGTGACCGACTATTGCAATAGCCCTCGGGATTTACCAATCCCAAAGGCCAGAGTTCCCAAGGATGCCCAGAAGAAAATAATTCTTCAAATTAAAGAATTACGTAAAAGGCGTACATTCGAACCCTAAGAACAAAGGGATCAAGCCAAAACCCATACGATATTTTCTCTTTGTTACTCAAATGTGACATTTCATTTTCAGGATATGGTTTACTCTGTCGTTCCTACAGTACAGGAACCAGCACAGATCTATGCAATTTGCAACCAATACAGACCATTATTATTGCATCAATTTGAGTTTCACAATTTGTCACAGCAATCATCGGAACACAACGACACAACACGCAAGCATAGTTACACGGACGTACGAACACAAACAATCCATAACTTTGGAAAGTGTTCTCATATCTTCCATAGAAAACAAGGAGATATATCAATGAAGAATAACACAAGCGCTGCGCAGCAAACCGAATATTAGAAGACAAAGCCATCCTTACCGTAATCAGATTTAGGTAAGATCGTCCTCGTCGTCGAGCTCTTTAGCCTTCAAAGCCTCCTTTGCTCTCAGAAGAAGTGATGTCTTCCATGCATCCTAATGACCACGAATTTATCCAGGTCAAACAATAGAATTATAACTCACAATTTGTGGATGAAAATCAAGAGAGCAGCAATAAATAAGAAGATAACGAACTAGTGATTGATTACCAGCTGGGTCATACTATCGTATTCCTTGACAGCATCAGTAAACTTGGCAACATCTTCCTCGTCGATTGCAGCAGCCAACTCCTGTTAGTTTAACAGGCAATGATTTATAGATAGCAAAATCAAGACGTAGCTTTAAATATGATGTAATAACATACCCTTAACAATTTGCATTCTCGGGTTCCAGAAAATGTAGGATCCAAATCCTAAAAGTACCAAGATGATGAAAGAGCTCAAGTACTTTCACCATTGTATATCAGAAGAGATTTTGGAGTTGTTAACCAATAGTACAAACAAGTACCTGGTACCGTTCCAATGCATTATTGATTGCCACAACATCGTCTTTACAGAGCTGACAAATACCAGCATTAAGCAGGTGACCTTTCACTCCATATTTCAACAAGTTATTGTTGAGAGATTGTCGAGCAATCTCTTCATAAATCTCGATAGCCTTTGGGTACCTGGAATATGCGGGATGCATTTAGTGAGTAAGAATGATATGTTTAAAAGTTAGAAAAATCACTTGACAGACCTTTCAACTGGGAGAATATAAAAAGATGTCACGAAATAAGACTATCATCCTTGATAAACCATCCGTGGGGAGTTGGATAGAAGCTACAAAAAGAAAACTAGTGCATGCACAGAAAAAAACAGAACATCTGAAACTCAACTGTTCCAGTTGAGCAGCGAACTGCGCAATTTTTTGCTTGCACTGATTAGCAGATGTTGTTGCTTCTTCACTTTGGAAGAGATCAGCAGCTCTCTCGTAGTAAGCAATGGCCTGCTCCAAATTCTGCTCTTGCTCATATAATTCAGCTATTTCCTAAAAAAAACATCCGTCAGGTGACTTAGTATGCTTCATTTATGTTTACAAGCAAGCACGCATCAGGTATTTCACAATGCACATGTAACACTAGTGAAGGGTTGAAAGCAATAATATATCTTTTCCCTTCATGCGGTGGTTAAAGCATCAGATAAAACATAGAAGGAAAGAACATAAATCAATTGGCTTTGCAGTTGCTTGTAAATTTCAAGTCATTCTTACAACAAATAATAACTAAACCTTTAAATCCACATTCCAAATGCTCCGACATTAAATACATGCCGTTTCTTAAAATATGTTAAAATATGTTAAAATATAACAAGCACAACTACAGTTCCATCTAAGGTCCTTATTGGGGAAATCAAAGTTTCATACAACAAAATAGAAACAGATATAAAGCTTATTCATCCTTGGGGGGATATATATACAGACCCGATCAATGTCGACAGATATGAGATCCTCCCAGGACGAAATCGATGTACAACATCACAGAAGTCTTACCTTGTAATATCTGGCAGACATATTAAGTCTTCCAATTTCCAGAAACATATTTGTAGATTGCCCTAGACATGATATAGCCTCTGAAAAAACACATAACCAGTGAACCACGCATGCACATCATAACATAAAAACTAAAGAGACATTATGCACCTGAAGATGTTGAACATATTGAAATCCAAATTTGATAGCTAAAAAAATTCAATAAACCACTTCATTATGATGTTATCAACAATACCTCTCGTATTTGTCTTTTTGTAGCAATGAGCAGCATCAGCGTATGCATTCGCAGCTTCATGCTTGCTATCCAACTGCCAAATAAAAATATGAATAGTTCGAAAACAAAAGGAAGCAAGTATGGTTCAATTAAAAATCACCTTCACGTGAACATTTGCCAATTTAACATATACTGCTCCAGCTTGATCCCCTAGTAAAAAGACAGCATGAAACAATTAGGCTTAGAGCAACAGAAACAATTTCAAACCATCAAAGACTTCAGGTGCCAATGGAATCATGTACATGTAAAATGACGTACCTACAAGGATTAGATGTATATGAAAAAATGACAATTTAAGACTTATCAAACCAAAAAAAAAAAAATGCAGTCTACAAAGGTGTCAATTATATAGGCAGGCTTTAATGCTCGTCTTAAACTGAACTCCGAGGAAAAGATGCATTGCATCAATCTCTACTTATAATTATCGGACGATGACAATAGAAACCCCATAAGATACAGTAGAAAACTTTCGACGGATGATGCTAAAACCGAGACTTTCAATTGAAAAAGCAAGCCCCAACAAGCCACATAAAAAACCTATTTACTCCTCTAGTTCATTTCGTTGTTATAGTTAATCCCGAAATTAATTCTATAGAAATCCAGATCCGAAAACAGTATCATAACAAAAACCGTGTTTATAATCAACTGCTATCACTAGGAAATTCGAAGACTTCCTCACGAATACTCAATCAACGAAGTCCAAGAAATTTAGAGGAAAAGATCGCAGAATCATAAACCGATCGTTCGATCAAACAAATTGGATGTTACATGATTTAGCTAGCTTGAAGCAATTCGCAGCTTTCTCGAATAAATCCGCGGCGTCCTCGTATTTGGAGCCAAACAAACCCCATCCGCTTAGTTTCTTCTCTGCTCTCCTCTCGAAATCCTCTCCACGGGCTAAGTGGTCACTCATTGCCTTTTCCCTGTCTCTTTGTCCCTTCAACAACTCCTTTGTCAGCTCAGATCAGAAGAAATGGAAATCGCTGGGTTTTGCTTTTTCAGGTAGAAAAAAGAGAATGGAATGATTAAAGTTGGGTGTGGCGATAGCAGAAATAAGGCGCACGCCGTTGACGTTTGGGCTTAAATTATTAAGGCCCAAAATAATTAATGGGCTAAAATAGGCCCTTGAAATGAACAAATGAAGGTTCATTTAAAGAGAAATGGATCATTCATCATCTTCTTCCTCATGTCGCGGCAATTACAGATAGCTCAAGTTTCAGAAATTAGCACATACAGAAAGATTTAGCAAGTGAAAAACCTGTAATTAGGTGGGCGTATTCGACCTACAATTAGAACTAATCTAGCTCGTATTCATTTGCTTCCTCTTCTAGTAATTCGAACTCGTCCACCTCCTTAAAGTACGCTCTCTGCTTTTCGACGAAATCTCGAGGCAATTCATCAGTAAATTCTGCATGGTTCTTCTGCAAAACACATCGGGCAGGAAACGATATATCTCAGAACAGCAGAACAAGGACATATGCGTGCATAGATATCATTTCGCGCAGTTCAAGGATAGAAAAAGCCAGTTTTCGACTGATTATTTTATCCAGAAAAGAAAAGACTGCAAACCTTCCTCGGATTAGGGCGAGGCTCTGTCCATGACCTTACCGCCGATGCAGCTTCAGTTTTACTTTTCCTGAGAAAGTGAGAAACATTGAGCTGAAATATGACGATCAAAACAAGTAATAGTGGAGAAAACTATCACATGAGAGAGAGAGAGAGAGAGAGAGAGAGAGAGAGTACTTGTTTCTGGTCCTAGCTTTTGCAGGACAACTATAGACTACAACATCGGCGTTCTTAGTCAATGCAGGTTTTTTACTTGGACGCGCTCGGTTGCTCCTCAGATCAACAGATAATTCTTGTATGGTTGTTAAATCAACCTTAAAAGGATCATATTTCCCCTTAAAACGATTGCGAGTTTGTCTTTGTTTCCAGTTTACTTTTTCGGGTGGTAAACTCAATGATCCATCAATGGCCTTTCCTTTATCATCTCTATGCTTATCGGTAATCACATGAGAAGACTCCATTTTTTTGCTACGACTGTGGAGAGGCTCCGCCCATGATTTTAATGGAGTAGCAGATGCAGCTTCCTTTTCACTGTTCCTGAGAATGTAAGAATCATAAGACCGGAAAATCTTACTATGGAAATAAAAAATACATTTCAAGAACTTATCACAGAGAGAGACAGAGACAGAGAGATTACTCATTCTTGGTCCTAGATTTCGCGGGACTACTGTAGACTACAGTATCTCCCACGTTCTTTGTCGCCAAATGTTTGTTACTCGAGGATGCTCGATTGATCCCCAAGTCAGCAAATAACCGATCATGAATGGTTGCTATATCAACTTTAAAAGGATCCACGATCCCCTTCCAATGATCAGAAGTTTCTCTCTGTTTCCGATTTACTCTTTCATGTGGTGTATTCGGTCCTTCAACAATGGCCTTTCCTTTATCATCTCGCTTCTGAGCAGCAATCACATCAGGAGTTTCATTTTCCTTGTTAGAATTTTCCTGCTTCTGTTTTCGCCTGCTGTGTTCTGCATTCTTACTTTGCTTATTACCTATAATAATCACAGCAAAGCTATAAGATATCATAACTTCCATTAATTTTGCTAAATACTCTTTTCTACCTACAATAATCACAGAAACACTTGTAGAAATACACAGTGAGCTTCTCTCCGTTTCCAATTAACTCTATCGGAGAACATAATCAATCAAGTCACATGACAAAATTCCGACATAAAACATTCAAGCATCCGTATAGTTTCGTTGACTACCCTCCACGAAACCTCAAAAACCCTAATCTTCGCAAACCCCCAAATCACAAAACCCACGTCACAAAAACGAAAAAAAAAAACAGCAGAACTCCGAGAAACAAACCTAAATTAGAGAAACAGAAAAAACCAATCAACTCACGAAAACCACATATTACCCGTAGTATCAATTGGGTTCAAGGCTACGGTACTCGAAGCGACATTAGTCGAACCGACGCTGGTCAACGATCGACTCGAACGGTCGGGTCTGGGATTAGGGTCTTGCAGCACCGAAGACGATGCTTTTGGATGGTAAACGAGCTTGCGGAGAGTCGAGGCTGGGATCAAATTGTGCGGTGCGTTAGTGAGATCCGACAAAACTTTCCTCTTCTTAGAACTCATTGCGTTTTTCGGGCTCCTTCCTCTGCATTGAGTGGAAAGCTACCACCGATATGCATACGAATGGATGATTTATACTTGGCGCGAATTCGAACCGCGATGGAAGAGGAAGAAGCACTCCGCTGTGTGTATAGTATGAGGTCACGCTGATTCTGCCAGGCAAGCTTGGATGGTACACTTCTTCAGTGTGCGTTTGTGTGTGTGCATATCCGTTCGTCGTGCGGGATTAAAAATAGGAACGATTCTATTTCGTTTTAAAAAAAGAGGAACGGGTTCTCAAATGACTGAAATACCCTTATTAAAAAACTGGTTAAGGAGGCTAATCTGACTCATTAGCAGCGAAAAGTTATTCGAGTTTTATTCGAGTGACAAAACACTCGAATAAACGACTCGAATAAATGTTTATCCGACTTATTAATAGCGAAAAATTATTCGAATTTATTCGAGTTAAAAGCAAAACTCGAATGACGTACTCTAATAATAAATCGACGAGATAAGGTGACTCGAATAATGTGCAGAAAATTTAAACGAATAAGCAACATTATTCGAGTAGCTTATCGAGTGTTCATTTCGAGTCAAAACTCGAATACGGCACTCGGATAACATACTCGAATAAGCAGTATTTTAAAAAGCCCGGAAAGAAAATTAGACGCGAATCACTCGAAAACCTTAAATCTCCCGCACTCTCTCTTCGAAACCAAATCACTTACTCGAAAAATCGTACACAAACCCACGCATAACCATCAATGGCGAAACGAAAAACGAGATCATCGGAGCCTTCCGCGCCTGTGCGTAACCGGGTGGATGAGCAAATCGACGCCGGTAGAGCCACGGTGAGTTTTTGGTCGTATTTTGGGTTTTTGTTAAATCGAATTGGTTGAACGAATTTCCTGGTTAGATCTTTCGTTTCTAGCGTTAAATCGATCGATTTTGATGTTAAATCGTTGCGTAAACGTCGTAATCGGTCGGATTTTTTTGTAAAACTCGTTTTCATCGCCTTTTCGAGTAATATTCGAGTAATTAGGGTTCGGATAACTGCTTGAATTATTCGAGTGATGGTTTACTCGAATAAGTAACTCGAATAACAGTGAATTTTGATTGTTTTTGCGTTTTCAGATCTATCTTTCGACGAAGTTGCCGGCGGACAATTTCTACCATGCCACCCTCACTCTGAACTCGCAGTACATGCCGGTATACGAACGCATCCGTACGCTTTTGAACGAGGAGGAAATGGAGGAGATGGTCAGACGGACTCAGTTCGGGAACTTGATAAAGGTGGCCCGAAACCACCACAACTCGAACATGATCCTGTGGTTTTTGATGAGCCGGCAGGTGGAGTACATGCCGGAGTCGAAGGAGTTCTGGATGGTCGTTCGTGGGCGACCATTAAGATTTTCATTGGTCGAGTATTGCCTACTCACGGGCCTCGACTGCGGCGCAAACGAGCCGGAGATACCGTCATCGAACGAGTTTGCGACGAGGCATTGGCCTGGTATTAATTCTATTTTTTTTATCTTTTTGATTCGTTTTTTTTACTTCGATTTCAAAAACTAACGTTTGTTTTTTGGCTCGCAGGCAAGCCCGTTATATATTATAGCGATTTGGATAAGAAAGTCACGGAAATGATCCGTGATGCCGGTGGAGCCTCGGGCGTGAATCCCGAGAAATTGAAGATCGCGGCCCTTTATTTTGCCGTCGGGGTGCTAGGGGAGCGGAGGGTAAAGAAGGACTTGAAGGTCAAGGAGGAGTGGCTCCGTCTGGTGGAGGACTTCGACCGCTTCGACCGCTTCAACGAATATCCTTGGGGAAGGATATCATTCGAGGAGGTCATTTATGGTCTGAACAAAGACCTCTTGGGGAAGCACATGGAGATGACATCGAAGGGAAAAATCCAAACAACCTTCGATATTAGCGGCTTCGTAATGCCGCTTCAGGTAATTAGTTTTGTATTATTATTTAAGACATATTTTATTTATTTTAACTTACTTTTACTCTCTTTTATCAGGTTTTGGCGTACGAGTGCTGGCCGACCGTCGGGCAAGAATTCGCCGTGAGAAGAGCCGGCGAAGGGCTCCCGATACCCCGTATGTGCCATTGGAAGACCACATTTTACGGCAAGAGCTCTGCTCCGGGATGGCAAGCGGTCGAGCATGCATTCGGTGCCGTGGCGATGGATGTAAGTATATTTATTTATTTATAATATGGATTTATTTAGATTGCGTTTTCTAAATTGTACAAATACACAGGACGTTCGGTGTTGCCTTACACCGACCGATGCTGAAGCAGATTCAAGGCACTTCCGCACGGTCGCCGGCTTTTGTGGCAGGCGGGATGATGCCGTAGCCCAGAGGATAGTGCAGCATCTTCTAAATGGGCTGCCGGTCTACTGCACCGAGCATCGGCTTGCTCCGTCTCCTCCTCGGCCGTCTCCTCCTCCGAGGCCGTCTCCTCCGAGGTCTTCTCCTCCGAGGCCGTCTCCTCCTCCTTCCGGCTCAATAATCGCCCATTTCGATAGAAGAATGGACAGGCTGGAAGGCGATGTACGGGATATGCGGGCGGAGATTAGGGAGCTGCGCTCGATCGTGCTCCAAGGTATGTCTTACTTAATGTTTATTTTATAAGATTATATTGATATTACGTAAATCTAACGTAATACTCTAATTTTGTAGCCCTTGAGAGCCTGACGCCGAGAATGGTGCGGGATATTACGAGAAGCTACGATCAGGACATGCCGCCTCCTTCGCCTCCTCATTCGCCGCCGATGTGGAGTCGGGACATGCCGCCGCCTTCGCCTCCTCCTTCGCCTCCTCATTCGCAGAACGTGACGGGGAGTCGGGAGCAGGGGGCGAGAATGTGGAGATGGAGGACGAGATGGATATGGATATGACGGAGCCCGCGGCCGTGGCGGCAGAGAGGGCGGCGGCGGAGAGGGCGGCGGCGGAGAGGGCGGCGGCGGAGAGGGCGACGGCGACGGCGGAAGCGGCGGTGGCGGAGAGGGCCGCGGCGGCCGCGACGGCGGAGAGGGCCGTGGCGGCGGAGAGGGCCGCGGCGGCCGCGACGGCGGGAGCGGCCGTGGCGGTGGAGAGGGCCGCGGAGGCGGCGACGGCGGAAGTGGCGGCGGCGGAGAGGGCCGCGGCGAAGGAAGCGGCAGCGGCAGAGAGGGCCGCCGTGGCGTCGAAGGCAAAGAGGCGGCGTGGGCGGAGGCGCAGAAGGCCGCGACGTCGAAGGCAAAGAAGGCGGCGTGGGCGGAGGCGCAGAAGGCCGCGGCGGAGAGGCGGCCACGGACGGAACGTGCGAAGAAGAAGTCGAGGTTGCTTTCGAGTCCGTATACGCCGACGCCCGATTCGACCCCTCGCGTTGCAATACAACGCCGCACGGACACAGAGAAGATCATCGGCGAGAGGGTGAAGAATTGGGATGCCGTCGCGGCGGAGGTGGCAAGAATGGGCGCAGAGGAGGAACGACAAGGAATGCTCCAAGCGTACGACAAGAAATTCTTTGCCGACCTGTCCACTCCGAAAGTGTGGCTTTCGGATGAGGTATGTGTGTTGTTTGCTAAATATGTTCTAATTATTTCGTTTAATAACATTATATGCTATTATTGCAGCACGTCAACGAGGCATTCAGCGGGTTCACGGCGATGCAAGAAAACTGCGTGCATGCGGAACGAATCGCGTACGTGAACACCAACTTCGCACATGCAGTCAAGATGGAGTCCGCCAAACCACGACCGTGGAACATGTCCTCGTTCGAGCTATTCGCCACGGGAGAGTTCAATGCGATATACGGCGGCAAGCCGTCACTTCACTGGAGCCAAGCGGATGTGGCCGTCATCCCATTGGCATTTAACTCGCATTGGGTGCTCCTCGTCGCTCGGTTCAAGGAGAGGAACATCCTCGTTTTGGATTCCGACCGCAAAAGCGATTCGGACTTGAAGTTCATGAAGCCGTTCCTCGATCCTTTGGCCGAAGTGATACCGCTGATGCTTCAACACGTAGTGTGGAGCAAGAATCCGTGGAGAAGTTTGCTTGGGTGCGGTGCCCCAATTTCCCTCAACAAGTCCTCAGGTAATTTTATTATTTTCTCACTTTCTTATTTTCTTATTTTCTTAAACCTGAAATTGTTCTATTTCTCGAACAGCGGAGAGTGCGGTATGTACATGCTTAGGGCGGCTTTGTGTCTGTTGATCGGTAACAGAGATGATCTCTATGCTTTGGACGATTCTAAAGTTTATTCGTTTAGAAAGTTTTTGACGATATGTATTTATTTTAACAATTGGGATATTGTATGAACCATTTTAGATATATTTGTATATATGTTTTCATTTGGAATTGTTCAGTTTTGGTTGGTTGAGTGTTGCTGTTCAGGTTGTTCAGATTGTTCAAGGTTCAGTTCTTTTTTTCAATCTTCACTGTTATTCGAGTCAAGGAACATGTTCGAATAAGGATACCTATTCAGTTAACAGATTCGATCATTTTTCGAGTACTACATTGCACTCGAATAATGTTCAAGGGTCGGTTGTTTTTTCGGATTTCACTGTTATTCGAGTCAAGGAGTTCGTTCGGATAATGTCTTTTTATCGAGTTACCTTTTCGAGATTATCCAGTCACTCGAATAACTGAAACCGGCAAAACGATGTAAATTCGAGTATTCTATTCGAGTTTATTCGAGTTCCGTATAAAAATCGAATAATTTAAAGACGAAAATATTGTTTTTCTCATGAGCATGAAATGTTAAATAACATTTCATGTCTAAGTAATAATATATTATAGAGATTCTTGAATAAAAAAGAAAATCAAGTTGATATTTCTATACATGTTAAATATTGTTGATGGAAATGTATATACTAAAGTCCTATCTACCAATGTTTTTCATTGTATGTCATGCAACGACTTTTATTAAACATTGTTAATCTTCATAAAGCGACTTATTAACATCATGAAGGTCCTAAAACATCGAAATTGATATTTATACATCTATGTATCGAGATAATTAAAATTCAAAAATTCTGAAAAGAACACTCGAATTGCAAGATATTATTTGAGTTCGGTATTCGATTTTTTTGTAAATTATTCGAGTTATTCGGGTACTCGAATAAGTTCAGGTTTTCATTTTCGACTTTTTATCGTTATGTTATTCGAGTGACGTATTCTAATAATATTCGAGTTGTGCAGTTTACTCGAATAACAGTGAAAAAAGCTACAATCAAGCCAAACTCACAATATCCATCAATCTCATACAACCTCATACAACCTCATACATCAAACTCATACACTCATACATCAAGATTTACTTAATGTCTACGACCAAACTCACCGACGGACGGAAACCTCTTTTCTTTTCTCCGACCACGCCTTGCTACGAACGGAGGCGGCAACACCAGTTGATCCGAGGTATCCCACTCGGCTTGATGCAGAACCGGCGAAACTCGTCCGCGATAAGCAGACTGCCACGTTAGGACAGAATAATATTCCGAACACAACGGGTAGAAACTCATGTTCGCTCGTAGACTCACCGCGATTGCATGTGGACAAGGAATCCTGTCGATGTCGAATTGGCGGCACGTACAAGTCTTCGACCGCAAGTTAACAATGGCACGACCCCCTGGAGATCGGACATCGTACTCATGTGGAGCGATTTCATGTACTTCATACCCTTTACTTAACTCATACCTCTCACGGAGCTTCATTTCCACCGTCGGGGTAAACCGCATGGTTGCTTGTCAAGATTGCTGTCTGTATCTAGCAAACCAATCCGCCGTCAGCCTCTGTATCGATTCCAGAAGCGCAATGATCAGTAGCTTTCTTTCTTCGCGGAGTCTTGCATTAATCGATTCCACCCCGTTCGTAGTCATGATGTTATAGCGAGACGTCGGAGAATAGGCTTGACTCCATCGTTCCTTAGTATCAGTCTGTTGCAAATACGCGTATGCGGTGGGAAACCTATTCTCAAAAATCACCATATTGTGAATCAAAGTCGCATTGCTTGTATATTTTAGCAATGTGTATGAACGTCTCGGTCGCACCCTGCTTCTTACACTTGCCTTTCATATTTTGTGACAGGTGCCAAATACAATGACCGTGGTGCGCACGACTGTAGACGGCTGCAACGGCGGCTTTGATAGAAGCAGATCTGTCGGATACGATGACAAGATCGTCCTCGTTGGGCACGACTTGCAAGAGCTCGTTCAAGAACCACGACCAAGCTTCTATGCACTCGTTATTGTTGATTATGCCCCAAGCTAAAGGAAACTGATGGCGGTCGCCATCCTCCGCTGATGCAATGAGCAACGTACCCCATACTTTCCTTTCAACCAAGTACCGTCTATGCAAACACCTTCCTCATGTGACGGTATCCTGCAATACAAGCACCAAGGGATAGGAATGCGTGCTTAAATCTCCGCTCGTTGTCCAGATATACACTTGCTATGGTTCCCGGATTCACTCTTCTCAGCGTCGACAGGTACGACGGCAACAGCTTGTAACTCTCATCGGGGTCACCCTTCATTGCATTTTGTGCTAAAATGCCTCCTTTCCATGCTTTGAAGTACGAAACTTCGATCCCATGATTTCTCATCATTGTTTGAATGAGTTTAGAGGCCGGTGTACTTGTTGAACCCTGAAAAGATTCAAGCAGCATATCACTCACGGAGGTTGACGATGCTTGAGTGAGTCTTGCGTTCCGATTTGCAAGGTTGCACGTATGTGTGTTGCAATACGTACGAATCGAGAATACGGATGTATCCTTAATCTTCGCCGTCCATATCCTCCAAGTACATCCATCCTCTTTGCATCTCACGCCATAGTACGATCGGGAAGATTTTATAATCTTGACCTCGAAGCATGCCTCTATAGCAACTCTTTGGATCCTATTCTTGACGGCCTTCTTATCCTCGAATTCATCACAGACCTTCATGGTGGAACCGTCGGTAAAAGAATGCCGATCGCTAGGAATAGTTGCATTTTCCTCTTCCTCCTCCTCCTCATCATTCCCGTCCGCATTTTCTCCGTTTACGCCATCAAAATTGACGTGCAGGTTCTGCCGTGATGCAACATTCTCATCACGGTCGTTCGTCTCATTGTGACCTTCACCCCATAATTCACATCTTCGCATCCGCCAAAGTCGATGATACGGTCAAAATAATCATCGATGTAACCACCTCCATCGCTACGAACCTCAATTGGAACGGGACCAACTTCATCATCCGCGAGAGTTTGACGGTGGAGGGTCGTAGGGAGTCCAATCTCCACACGGAGAATCGGTCTATCCATTGGACCCCCTAAGTATATATAACCCTTCAACTCTCGATCATTCTTTATATACAACGGAGCACACCCTTCCATACCTCTCATAGATGGCTGATAACTTAGCTTTAACTCCGGCCTCCCGCTTACGCCAATAGTCTCGTATATTTCGTTCCGCAGATCGTCCAGCAAACAACAATCGACATCGGACCCAATGGGCTTCATATTTGTTCCCATCCTTGGAACCCATGTCCATTTATTATCATTCCCAATTATCCATTCTCCATCGTAATCAATCATGATGCTGGTCGGCATAACCTGCATATGAAACAAATCATTGTTAATAAAATTTAATTGCATTAACATTATTCGAATAATTACAATATTCGAAAAATAAAAATTATAATCGAGTAAATAATTCGAGTAGTAATACAACTCGAATAAAGTCTTCGAGTTTTAAGATTTTGAAGACACTCGATAAGTTGTTATCGAAGAAATAAATGGAATAAATCAACTTTTATTGTAAACGAGTTATTCGAATAAATAAAATATTCGGAAACAAAAATTATTCGAGTAAGGCATTCGAGTTTACGCATAACTCGAATAATATGTTCGAGTATTATAATATCGAATAATATGTAAGTGTAAAATTTCATGAACAATAGTATTATTCGAGTAACGTTTCCGAGTTTATTCGAGTATGATGTCCGAATTGTATGTTGCCAAAACAACTTATCCGAGTGATGTTTACGAGTCTAAATAAACTCGAATAATGAACTCGAATAAGCGGAAAACGAAAATTTTCTGCAAATTCGCACAGATCTAAGGTTAAAATGCTACCCATAACTACCCAAACCTTCGAAAATCTAATACCCGACGCTCGAAATGTAAATGTCATTAACATGAACGGAAATTACAATGCCCGATAATATATACTTGTAATCGGCGTTAACATGAACGGAACTTACTGTATATGCGTTCAAGAACGAAATTGGGATTCTTGGAGCTTGGATGTTTCGATTTTGGCGGATGCTTCAGCTCGTTTTTCCTTCAAGATCTCGTTTTGGTGCTTCGTGGGTGCATTAATGAATGAGGTTGGTGAGTTTTTTTTTTTATTTTATATATATTTCTGTTTTTATTTATTTAGGTATTAATTAGGGGTTTAGTTAGTTAAGGAAACATGTTCCTCTTTTTTTAATTGACTCGGTCAAGTTCCATTTTTTTAAAAAGAAATCAAAAGTAATCTTATTTTTTAAAATACCCCTCGTCGTGCGTGTTTTTTTTGTTCAACGATTGTTCAGCTACTTAGTCTAGTTTCATAGCTATTAGTATGGCTCTTAAAAATTGACCCGACCCGCCAATCCGACACGAACCGCATCCGAAAATAGCAGTTTCGTGTTAGCATTTTTGACATGTTTACGTAAATGGATAAATCCGATCCAACCCAATTATTAAGTGGGTTAGGTTAGGGTTCGGATTTTCAACCCGAAATCAACTCGAAATCAACCCATTTAACTCGAATAATATATATTATTCAAATATTATTAATATAAATAAAATGAAAGGATTGACCCAAATTCTCTACCCACTCTCACGTCACACATGATGTTTTTAGAAAAAAATTTGCGTTAGTTCTCTTTTTTTGTTTAAATTGAATTTATAATTCTGTCAATTTTGTTTTTTCTTTTTTCTTTTTTAATATTAGACGGGTTGGCGGGTTGGCAGGTTGGGTTAGAGTTAAAACAGGTTGGGTTTGAATTTGATTTTTCAACCTGTTTAAGTAAACAGGTCAGGTCAGGGTTGAAGTTTTCAACCCGTTTATTAAACGAATTGAACCCGAAGGTGACCCAACCCGACCTGTTTACCATCCCTAGCTATAAGTGGAGCCACCGAGGAATCTAATTTGTTGAATTTAAACTTGGGGAAACTCAAAATAGTTCCCCATGTTTACCTTATGGACTAATTTAGTTCCTGATGAGCAATTAGTTCATGATGTCAATTTTAAATCAATTAGTCCCCCTGTTACTGTTAATTTTAACGGCACGACGTGTCAACATATGATTGGCTAGAGTTAAAAAAATTATAAATTAGCACGAAAAGGAAATTACTGATAAATTAGAATGACTAAAAACATGGAGAGAGAATAAAAATAATAAAATAATATCAAATAAACAAATCAAGAGAGAATAAAAACATATTTAAAATAATAACTTAAATTATAAATGAAAAAGAAAATAAAAATACATTGAAAATTAAATAGATATAAAAAAGAAAGACGATTTTAAAAATTAAAAAAATTATAAATGAAAATAAAAGTAAGAAAAATGTAAATATATATTTACAATAAAACATAAAAAAGGAAAAAACGAAATTAAAGATAAAAATATGCCACCTGAAAGTTTTCAAGAATTACCGTCCCTATACCTGCTAAGTTCGGGGAAGCGATCGTCCCAGTCCTCAACAATACAGAAAGTACTTTTTCAAAAAAAAAAGGCCGATAATCAGGACGATTGCATGCTCGTTAACTTGGCAAGGACGGGGTCGGAGATTTTCGTAAATTTTCAATGGCATTTATCCTTATTTTTGTTTGTACTTTCTTTTAGTTTTTAGTAAATAAATATATTGTAAAACTTTTATTTTTACTTTTTCTTATTTCATTATTTTATTTAATATTTGTTATCTCTCTCTCTCTCTTGTTCAATTTAGTTTTTCATTAATCTATTTTTATTCTCTCTTCATTTTATTTTAGTTATTTTATTTTTTAATTTTATTCTCTCTTTGTTATTTGACTTTAATTCATTAGTAATTTTCTATTTTTTGGGGATTTTTTTTTTAATGCCAACATACGCCGACACATGTCATTTCGTCAAAATTAACTGTCATACTAACATGACTAAATTGGTTCAAACACTGGGGACTAAATTGGTCCACGTGGTAAACAATGATACTACTTCGGGTTTTCTTCTAGTTTAAATATGTACAAAACAGTCAATTTTTACAAAAAAAAAAACACAATTTCCACGGTGTTTAACTAAATAATCGTTAACATTATTTGACATGTTAATTTTTTTTTTGGTAGAATGAGATTTTTCATTTACCACAAGCAACTGATAAGTCCCAAGCAACTTATCAGCTAAGTACAAAAAGAATTACGAACAAATGAACTGAAACAGACTATTGCTAGCAACTTTCTTAACATATGCAAAATTATGTATCTCCATTTCAATTCTCGTGAGCTCAGGGTGAAAATCTGGTCCACCGTTCCCCATCCCACGTCCGAATGCACTCGCTTGTTCCTCTCGTTTCATATGTAGTATAGCATAGCAGCAATACAAGCAGTGTGAATACCTTGCTGAATAGAACGCTTCCTCCCCACAGTGTTGAACCACATGCACAGATCCTCAAAGCGCTGAAACTGATCATTAATCCCTACCCATGCATACAACTTTCGCAACAACAGCTGACTATAAGAGCAAGATGGGAACAGATGCTCAATAGTCTCATCACATTCCCCACGTAATCTGCAACTTGCATAGAAATGTGTAATCCCCATCTAGCCATCCTTTCGAATGATAGGAGCCTCTTTTGGATCAGCAGCCAGAGAAAAAAGGAGTGCTTAGGGACATTGAACTTGTTCCAAACAGCTGTATAAAAAGGGACTGAGAGGGTGTCACCTTTAAGCCACATGTACCCAGCCTCGGTTGAGTATTTCCCATCAACAGAGAGATTCCATCGTTGTCCCACATATCCCAGCCTAAATCTCTCCTTAAGCCTATGAATTTTCTTCCAGTGCCAACACGAGTCAGCACTAGGGATGAAATCCCAGAAATCAGCCCCTTTCAAGTATACTACATTAACCCATTTAATCCATAAAGAATCAGCCTTTCTCGAGATGTCCCAAATCTGCTTACCAGCCAGAGCTCTCTATTCCAGGTCTCGCAATCCCACATATTCAGTCCACCCTTAGCTCTCGGCAGACACACTTTGTCCCGGCTAACTAATGATAGACATTTGGCCTGTGCCTTCTTGCCCCACATGAACTCTTTGCATACTTTATCAACCTCCTTAGTGACAGCTTTGGGGAGCAGGAAAACAGACCACCAATAACCATGTATAGCCATCAGAACTGAGTTGATTAGGCACGGCCTACCAGCATATGACAAGTGTCTGGTAGCCCAACACTTTATTCTGGCAGTAATTTTTTCAACAAGTGATTGGCAAGTAGTTCTATTCCATTTGGTAGGAGAGATAGGGACCCCTAAGTATTTCATAGGGAAATTACCAATCTGAAATCCAGTTAGCTGAACAAGCTCCCCAGCCAGTGAACTCTTGATCCCCGCAAGATACAAATTGGATTTCTGATTATTAGCTTCCAAACCAGAGGCAAGTTTGAAATGCTCCAAAGCTTCCTTCATCACAGACACAGTAGCACTTTTGCCTTTACAGAAAATCATCAAATCCAGCAAAGCACAAATTTACCAGATTTACTTGTTTGCATAAAGGGTGAAATCTAAAACGAGGGTCCTTTGAGGAGTGTAGCAGTTTCCTCGTGAGATACTCCATGGATATCACAAACAATAGGGGAGATAGGGTCCCCTTGCCTTAAACCCCTAGCTGCCTTGATACATCCTGCTTGAGCCCCATTGATGGAGATGGTGTAAGAAATTTTGGTGACACATTCCATGATCCAAGTAACAAAGGTGAGAGGAAATCTGAGGAGACATAACCACTTCTTTAAGAATGCCCAGTCAAGCAATATCATATGCTTTCCTTATATCAACTTTCATAAGCACTCTAGCAGATGAGTTTTTCCTGCTATACAACCTTATCAGATCCTGGCGCAGTAAAATGTTGTGCACAATGGACCTACCTTCCACAAAGGCACTTTGATTCGCATGTATGATTCTGGGAAGGAGAGGCTTAATCCTGGAACATAGCATCTTGGAGATACACTTGTAGATTGTATTACAACAGGCTATAGGCCTGAAATCCTGGGCAGCTGATGGGCTAGTTGTTTTTGGGACGAGGCATAGGACTGTTCTGTGGCAGAAGTTTCCCTGTTGCAAAGAATTCCAGCACGGCAGAGGTAATATGCTCTCCTACCACACTCCAAGCTTGCTTGAAAAATCCACTCCCATAGCCATCCGGGCAAGGAGCCACATCATCATGGATAGTGTGCAGCGCATCCAAAACTCCCTTTCTATTGAATGGCTTAATAAGTTGTAGCCGATCTGCCAGGGAAAGTGTGGCACCCTCATCAACTACCAGATCCTCGGGAAGGTGGCCTCCTGGAGCTTTTGTGCCTAATATCCCATGGAAATAGTCAATGAAGTGGTTCTGGATATCCCCCTTATCAGTTAAGGTCTTGCCATCAGGAGCAATGACTGAGAGGATTATGCTTTTGTAAGCTCTCTTCTTGATCACAACATGGAAATAGGATGAATTATTATCCCACTGGCCCAACCATCTAACTTTTAGCTTTTTGTCGAAAAATTTGTCTTTGGCCTCATACAAGAATCTGTACTCTGTTCTAAGCTCCTCCTCCTTAGATAACAACTCATAGTTCACAGGGTCAGCATGCAAGGCAGTTTGACACTCCTCAAGTTTTTGATGTATCACTTCAGTCTTGTTTACAATATCAGCAAAAAGTTCTCTGTTTAAAGCTTTGAGTGCCCCTGTAGCTTTTACGGATTTGAGCAGACATCCTTCATGGAATGCCACTTGCTGGATTTCCAAAGTTTACCAACAGTAGCCAGAAAAGAGGGGGCACTACTCCACATATTAAAGTACTTAAAGGCTTTCCTAGGTTCAGGACCATTGCAAGCATTCCTCAGAAGGATGGGTGAATGGTCTGAGATGCCTTCAGGGAGAAAAACTGTTGTGTAGTCAAAGAATTGATATCCAGGCCGAGTTGGCGAATGCCCAATCAATTTTGCTCCAAATTCTCTTGTCATGACTTTGCTTGTTAGTCCATCAGTATTGGCACCACTCCTCCTTATTTCCTCTAGTTGGCTAACCTTCAGACATTGATTAAATTCTGAAAAGTCATAGGATCTGATGGGAGAGCCACCCAATCTATCTTCAAATCCTCTGATGTTATTAAAGTCTCCCCAGATAATCGATGGCTCACTCGTGACATAGCTAATATGTGTGATGATATCCCATAATTTGCCTCGAGCTGCAGGGTCATTCTAGGGATATACACAAGTGAGAAAAGTAATCAGCCCCTATCTCTGAATACGTTAAAATGCATATGTTGGTCTGATATAGACACTAGCTCAAGTTCATAGACATCCCTCCACATAACCAGAATCCTGCCATTAGGATGATCAATAAGGTTATGGCAGCCATCCCAACCACAGAAGTTGTTTTTCATAGCAAATTGCACACTGTCTTGCTTCAGTTTAGTCTCCAATAAGCAAATGATACTAATACTATATTTACAGCAGAAAAGGGCAACCTCCCTCTGCTTGGCAGGGCCATTTAGGCCCCGAACATTCCACGAGGCCACCTATCAATGACCTATGTCATGGACCCTCTGCTTGGAAGGGTTGGTAATCAAGTTAACCTCTGTTTCTTGTTGTACCATTTCCGCCCAAGACTGCTTCCTATTGGCTCTTCTCAGTTTGAGAGTTTTCAAGCACCATCGTACTAGCATCATCCTTCTGGACCATCTCAGTTCGATTTCCTTCCCCCACATATTGAGATGCTGCAGGCACATCACTGGAAGAAAATTCTGCTACTTTGTGAATCTGGTCTTGCATAGATTTCTGTTTAACAGGTTGCCAAACCTGCTTGGTTCCCTGCCTACACACCACTTTCTCATGTCCATATTTCCTACACTTAGTGCATATGATTGATAGGTTACCTTTTGTTCCATCAGTTGTCCATGCTCATTTAAAAACTGAATGCTTTCTTTCAAAGGTTCATCCAGGTTCACTTCCACCATAAGTCTAGCATAATGAATTCTATCTTTTCTTCATGGTGAAATCATCCGTCATGACTGGAATCCCTATCAGACTAGCCAATTTGCTAAGGGCTTTGCTTCCCCAATATTTCAAATCAACTTGAGGCAATTGTTCCATGTTAATTTTTTTAGCTCAGACTACATTTACTGCACAATTTTAGGGATGGCAATGGGCGGGTTCGGGGCTGGTATTGGACATACCGTCACCATACCAAATTTTTGTTCTTAAAACCATCCCCACTAATTCACCATTTATGATGAATTGGTTCGGGGATGGGTAATCACCATTCGGGATCGGGTTCCCCGTGGGGAATTCGGGTTCCCCATATTCATGTATATCCAACAACTTAATAATATTTTGCAACAAAAAAAATAAATTATGTAATATAGACAATTAATATTTAAAATATGATATTGAAGTATAAAAAATTAATATAATATGAGAATGAAATATGTGTGTATTGTGAAGAATATATATTGAGAGTAAATTATTTTTCTAAATAACATTGAATCTAAAAGGATGATCTTTTAAAATCTTAGATTCAACTATTTTTTATATTTTTTATTAATCAATCTAATTGGAGAACGGTGAATCACCGCTTGACTCAAACGGGGCCGGGTTCGGGGCCGGGGATGGGTTAAGAACATGATTACCATCCCCATCCCGTCCCCGCTCTTTCACCGACGGGGAATCACCGTCAACTCCACATCCCCGTCTTGACCGGGGATTCTCCGTCCCAATAGCCTCGGGTCCCGACGGGGATGGTTCACCGTGGGAATTTGCCACCCCTACACAATTTTTCATACATATACTTATTTATTACTAACTTAAATTTAAGAAAACAAAACAACATAACTTAAATTTAAATAAAAGTATTGCATGTGACATGATTTGAATTTTTTTCTTATTTACTACCAATATTTATTAAGCATGTCTTAATTTTTAAATGTAATATAACTTTATATTATAATTATTAAAAAAGTAATATATCATAATTTTATTAAAATCAGTATTTTAATTTAACCTTATTAATTTCATACTAAAAATTATGATAAATAGGGTGGAAATAAATGTAGGTCTAATTTTAACATATATTAAATATAACTAAAACTAGCTTTAAAACTTATTATAGAACAATAAAAAATAAAATAAAAATTAAACTATATTTGTAGTGATGATAAGAAATATGACACGAGCTATTTCCTGCAGTGTCCTATTCTTCCTTTGCAACACCGTTTTGTTGGGGTGACTTAGGAGATGAAAACTCATGGATAATACCGTACCCCTTTTGTCACAAAACTCTTGAAAAAACTGATTTTTAAAATCTCTACCATGATCAGTCGTAATACGAAAAACGGGACCACAAAAGGTTATTTCTGACCATAGCACAAAAAGTTCTAAAAAATTCAAAAGTTTCGAATTTTTCCTTAAGAAATAATATCCACGAAAACATAGAGTAATCATCAACCAGCACAAAGGCATATTTCCTACCACCTATACTGTCTACCTCCATGGGACCCATCGGATCCATATGAATAAGCTGAAAACAATGAGCAGTTTTAAAATGTTGAGCAGAATGTTGGTCCACATTATGGCTGGTATGCACTTGCTTACCCTTAAGACACGATTCACATACAACCTTACCAAACTCCTTAAGATTGGGAATTCCTCTGATTGCCTCATGTCTGATCAGCTGCTCAATTGTTCTGTAATTTACGTGGCCCAGTTTTTTGTGCCAAAGAATGACATTATCCTCGGCCTTCAAGAGTGGTACATGTCTTTGGACCCGGTTTTGTTACCAATGAAATAGCAATTGTTGCTAGACATTTTCCCTGCCATGACACAAACATTTTTTATGTTAAAAACCTCATAACATTCTTTGTTAAATCTTACCTTGAGGTATTCGCCGCATAGCTGACGTATGCTATTTAAATTAGAAACAAGCCCGTCACTATGGAACACGTTGCTTAGCTTCGGAAATTCAGGAACATTAAGCTTGCCGCATCCAAGAATGCGTCCTTTTGTACCGCCGTCGAAGGTCACAGATCCACTACTTAAAGGCATGTAGTTAATATGAAAATCTTTGGTGCCCGTCATGTGGCGTGAACAACCATTGTCGAAGTACCATGAACCTGTAACGTTAGCTCGCAACGAAGTATAGACAACATCGCATTTAAGCACGAACTTTTCTAACCAAACCTTTTTAGTCGTCAAAACATCATTATTATCACAGAATTTGAACTAGGGTTGTCTGAACTCTCTCAGACATACTTTTCAACAACGATTTATCAATGTTGAGCGGAATGTTTGATGGCATTTCAGTCAATGTAGATTTCTTAGAAATCTCACCTTTCAACTTCCAGCAAAATGGTTTGATATGTCTAGGCTGCGAGCAAGATCTACTTCTGGGCTTACTAGCATGCTTAAATTTTTCCTTAACAAAGACAAGCTTCGACTTATCATCAGAAACGAAGACATTGTTATCAATAAGAGGCTGTAAATGAAATCCTGAACCATGTTTATCCGAAATTCCTAAAGAGAGTACCTCACCGAGAGTTTACTTCCCTTCATTTAATCTCAGAACGTTTCGCCAGCTTTGTCAACTTGCTTTTGAAGATTATCTATTTCCTTATCCTTTCGAGTCAGCACGACTTTCATCTTGTTTATTCCATCCAGTGTTTCGATCATCTTCTCATTTTGCTTCCTCAGTCAAGGCCTTCACGATTTCCTTCAATTTTGTGTTATGCTATTTCCTTTCGAATAAAGATAGAAGTTTGTAGGCATCTTTAGTCTAAACTTTGTCAATTATATCAGTTTCTATACCTGCATCATCAGAACACAAATACCCGTTGAGTCATCATAATAAAAAATAATTTATTTTCCAGATGCTGAGTCCAATGTTTGCTCAACATCTGTTACCGCTATAAATCCCGTATGATGATATTTTTCTTCATTGTCAGAGAAGGATTGGATCGTTACTATAGACCGCTGAGGCTCATTCTTAAACGGTACTCTTCATCATCGGAAAGATCCACCCAAAGAGATTTTCCTCGTTTGCGAAGATTGTTGGTACATTCGTTGGAAAAATGACCACAACCCAAGCATGCATGACACTGGATAGTCTCCCATTTGATATTCATTTTGTCAACAGGAATTCGTTTGATGAAAGGTGGTGCAGAAGAAGGTTCTTTGACATTTTGGCTTTTCTTGAATGTTGGGTCAACATTTGGTTCCACATTCTTTTTCATGAACTTCTTGAAGTTTCTCACGAGCATATCCATATCCTCATCATCGTCAGGATCAACCTTAGATTGAAAATCAGAGGGCTGACGGACTAGAGTAATGCTTGTGCCCCGAGAAGCTCTCTTCTGGGCATCAAGGTTGATCTCGTAGTTCTTCATGATGTTCATCAACGAGTTGACGTCCATCGTGGCTAGATTTTGTGCTTCCTCGACCGCCGGTACTTTCACATTATATTTTTCAGTTAGAGAACGAATAGCTTCAGAATTTAGTACCCTATTTGGAATCGTATCTCCCAAGCTAGCACACTCGCTCAAAATACTCAGAGGTTTTCCAAAATAGGTGGTGATGTCTTCATCTTCCTTCATTCTGAGATTTTCGAACTGATTGTTGAGAAGTCGAAGTTTAGTTACTTTCACACTCGCATCACCCTCACAATACCTTTTGAAGTATATCCCAAGCATTTTTCGCAACAGAGCAGCTTTGAATAATCTTCAACATGAAAATATCAACTGACGAAAAAATGGCATGTAAAGCTTTTTCATTAAAGGTTTATCTACGACTTCCCCATTAGCATCTGGAGCAGATCTAGGAGGGGTATACCCATTAAGAACAGCGTCCCATGCACGAGTATCAATCGTCCTTATGCATTGGCGCACATGAACTTTCCAATAGGCGTAGTTCGAAATATCTAACACATGAACTTTGCCAAAATAGTTTGAGCTTAAGGCATCCATATAAAAAGGATTAAAAACTCTTGGTCAAGCGGAGGCTCTGATACCACTTTAAAGTGGTCCCGGTACGATATGGATGCAACTTAACTAAGTTTTGAAAACCGTGACTGAAATATTGAAACTTATGTTGAGACAACACTAGAACTCACATACTTTAATATAGCGGCAATTCTAAAATTAGTAGTAGAAGGAAACGACACACAAGATTTAAAATTATGCAGCAAGCTCTTAAACTTGTTACGAGCCTTCCGGGCGAAATACCATTTCTAAGAATGGTTTAGAAAAAGAACAACTATCGAAGATAGTAAAGCTAGCCTAGAAAAGAATCTAACGACTCTCCTAATCTTGACATAGCATAACGGCAAAACTCTAGGCAAAACAGTGAAAACACTGAAACTACGATTTAAGCTCACTCTCTTTTTCTTGATCGCTCGTCTCAAGAAAGTGTAGGTCGATTTATGATTGTCTTCCATATTTATAATGGTCTTGATTTGTTTGAACTTGTCTTTCTTATATTTGACTGCTTCCATTTCTTCTTTATTATTCGGCTGATCCTATATCTTCCTTATTATTCGGCTGATCCTGTATCTTCTTGCCTTATTATCCTATGAACTTCATATCTTCTATATTTGGTAAATGTAATATCCTATCTTGGGCAAGAAAGACAAGATCAGTTATGATCTTCATACCTTCTATTGTTGGTATGTGCACCACTTAGTTTGGGCATGGAACACAAAATCCGTTTCTATATCAGCGACATTAACAGTTATGTTATTTTCTTTCCATGTGTTTCTTCCATGCTGTTGATTGCAAAGAGAAATGTTTATTTTTCGTTATTCTTTTTTCTGGTATGCGTTATATATGTATGTATTGGTATATTTTATGACCAAATTTGAATTTTATTTCAATTTAGAATTATATGGAAAGTGCGCTCTATATTGCTGATCAGAAACTCTATTTAACATATTATATGCATATTTTTGTGCTCTAAATATTCCTTTAAATGGCGTGCTCTAAATTTTGTATTCTTTAAGACTTTTCGCTGGCAAAGACTTCTGTACATACAAAGCGCAAGATTTGTAGTAAGGAGGATCGGAGTGTATATCTATGAACGGCTCTTTCTTGTCACCGGGTATGAGAGTGTAAAAAATGAAGATGGAAATAAAGTCTTAATTACTATCTCAAAAGAGTCGAAGGGCAGGATCCAAAATCCTCGAACACGACGGCACCGAAAGAGAGTTCCCCTGTAAGCGACAAGAAATTGCACTAGAGAATATGGTAATGGGTTGTGTATCATGTGATGTTTGTTCTCTGAACGTGTGGTTGATCTGTATATGTGGGGTATGAAGAATGAATACGATTTAGCATATATATGCCTGAGAATTACTTTGGATCTTGATAAAATGCTTTTTGAATTATATTATGATGCTGTGTAAGAACTATGCAGCGATGCATTTTTGTGTTTGGAACATGCTGTTGTACATACTAGTTTTTGCGAAGATGACCGAGCACCTTTTTTACGAGCGAGCTTTGGTGCATCGTATAAGGACGTGTGCGACTCATTCACGATAAAAGAATTCACAAATCAAACTGAGGTTACTTCGATTTCAAGTACCAATGATGTAATCATTGATTTATGCACCAAACTAAAGATATATATCCAAGTAAATAAGTAAAAAACACAATTTATATGTATATATATTTGCATCGTTCTTATCTCATTTGCGCATCGAGTTTTTCCTAGTCCTAAAGTTCTCGGGCAAGCTCTCTGCCTAAGCCATAACTACGGAAGGGACGATTCTTACCGTGTGTATACATATATCTGCCTGCTGATCGATTGAGAAGAAGAGCCTCGAGATTATAGATCTCGAAGGGAATAATAGGCGCCTCGCAGCCATCGCGCTTACACGGAGCTTTGTTCATTCCTTTAACTCTTGCCCTTGCCAAATATACAGATAGTCTCAAATTTAGAGCACAAGATTTGGAGGAGATATTTGGAGCCTAAATATATATATGTGTATATAATATGATTAACAAAGCTTCTTTCTCATTTTGCGCATTGATTTCTCTTGTCCTGTAGTTCTCGGGCAAGCTCTCTACTTGAGCGATAACTACGAAAGGGACAGGTTTTCTTACTGTGTGGATATGCATCCTTAAGAACGAGGGCGGTGATGGTTGCGAACATCATTGGACGAAGGAATTCTCTGTACGTACGACGACCAGTCGACGCTGCACCGTATTGCATGGCAGGTTCAGGCCACTAATGGTGCTTCGCAACGGGGAGGTGCTGATCGATTGTGAAGAAGAACCTCGGGATTGTCGATCTCGACGGGAAGACTAGGCATCTCACGGCCGTCGCGTTTACACGGAGCTTTGTTCCTAACATGAACTCTTGTCCTTGCCAAATACGGATAGTCTCGAGTTTAGAACACACCATTTGGAGGAGATATTTATAGCGGAAAAATATATATATGCATACAATATGATTAACAAAGCTTCTTTCTCATTTTGCGCATCGATTTCCCTTGTCCTCAAGTTCTCGGGCAAGCTCTCTGCTTGAGCCATAACTACGGAAGGGACGGGTTTTCTTAGTATGTGGATTTATGCATCCTAAAGAACGTGTGAGGTGATGGTGGCGAACATCTTTGGACGAAGGAATTCTCCATACGTATGACGACGGGCCCATGAGGCGGCGTTTTGCATGGCATGTTCAGGCCGCTGCAGGTGCTTAGCAACGGGGAGGTGCTGATCGATTTAGAAGAAGAACCTGGATTATGGATCTCCACGAGAAGAATTGGCGTCTCGCGGCTGTCGCATTTACACGGAGGTTTGTTCCTTCCTTGAACTCTTGCCCTTGCTAGATATACAGATAGTCACAACTTTAGCGCACACCATTTGGAGGAGATATTCAGAGAATAAATAGATATAAATATGCATTGTTGTAAAAGTTGGCCTAGGCGGCCGTGTAGGCAGCGCCAAGGCGCTAGTCGGCCAGCCACCATGGAGAAACCACTTCCTCGGCCAACTAGTCGGTTTTTCGGTTAATCGACCGAATAAGCCGATTATTTGGTCGACTAATAAAATTCGGCCGACTAATCTTACTTAAAATATTGATTAATTAATAAAATAGAAATTTGATAATGCAAGTCCCGTCGAACATATGTGTGGCCTCAGATTGGTTTTTCAACTGAAGCTGCATGTCTCTTATATAGAAATGCGGCACCGTATTGCATGGCACCGTATGTACGACGATGAGACAATGAGGCACCGTATTGCATGGCATGTTCAGGCCGCTGCAGGTGCTTAGCAATAGGGAGGTGCCTATTGATTAAGAAGAAGAGCCTCGCGATTATCAATCTTGACGGGAAGAAAAGGCATCTTGCGGCCGTCGCATTTACACAGAGCTTTGTTCCTTCCTTGAACTCTTGTCTTTCCAAATGTACAAATAGTCTCAAATTTAGAGCACACCATTTGGAAGGATATTTAGAGCATATATTTATATGTGTATAAATGTATACAATATGTTTAACAAAGCTTCTTTCTCATTTTGCGCATCGATTTCCCTTGTCCTCAAGCTCTCGGGCAAGCTCTGAGCCATAACTATGGAAGGGACGGTTTTATTATTGTTTGTATTTACGTGTTCTAAAGAACGAGGGAGGTGATGGTGGCGAACATCTTTGGACAAAGGAATTCTCCACACGTATGACGACGAGCCCACGCGGCATCATATTGCGTGGCATGTTCAGGCCGTTGCAGGTGGTTAGCAATGGGGAGGTGATGATTCATTGAAAAGAAGAGCCTCAGGATTATCGTTTTCGATGGGAAGAATAGACGTCTCATGTCGTCGCATTTACACGGAGCTTTGCTCCTTCGTTGAACTCTTGCCCTTGTCAAATATACAGATAGTCTCAAATTTAGAGCTCACCATTTGCAGGAGATATTTAGAGCATATATATATAAAATATGATTAAGAAAGCTTCTTTCTCATTTTGCGCATCGATTTCCTCTTGTCCACAAGTTCTCGGGCAAGCTCTCTCTTGAGCCATAACTACGGAAGGGAAGGGTATTCTTACTGTGTGGATTTACGCATCCTAAAGAACGAGGGAGGTGATGGTGGCGAACATCTTTGGACGAAGAAAGTCTCCATACGTACGACGACGAGCCCATGCGACACCGTATTGCATGGCATGTTCAGGCCATTGTCGGTGCTTAGCTACGGGGAGGTGCTGATTGATTGAGAAGTAGAGTCTTGGTATTATCGATTTCGACGCGTAGAATAGGCGTCTCGAGGCCGTCGCGTTTACACGGTGCTTTGTTCCTTCATTGAAATCTTGCCCCACACGGCACCGTTTTGCATGGCAAGTTCAGGCTACTGCGGGTGCTTAGCAACTGGGAGGTGCTTATCGATTAAGAAGAAGAGCATCGGGATTAGCAATCTCGACGGGAAGAAAAGGCATTTCGCGGCCGTCGCATTTACAGAGCTTTGTTTCTTCCTTGAACTCTTGCCCTTGACAAATGTACAGATAGTCTCAAATTTAGAGGTCACCATTTCGAGGAGATATTTAGAGCATAAAAGTTTATATGCATACAATACGTTTTGCACGGCTTCTTTCTCATTTTTCGCATCAATTTTCCTTGTCCTCAAGTTCGAGCAAGCTCTCTGATTGAGCCTTAACTACGGAAGGGACGAGTTTCCTTACTATGTGGACTTATGCGTCCTAAAGAACGAGGAGGTGATGGTTGCGGACATCTTTGAATGAAGGAATTCTCCATACGTACGATGATAAGACCATGCAGCACCGTATTCCATGGCATGTACAGGCCGCTGCAGGTGCTTAGCAACGGGAAGGTGCTGATCGATTGAGAAGAAGAGCCTCATCATTATCGATCGCGACTGGAAGAATAAGCGTCTCGCGGCCGTCGCGCTTACACGAAGCTTTGTTTCTTCCTTGAACTCTTCCCCTTGCCAAATATATAGATAGTCGCAAATTTAGAGGACACCATTTCGAGGAGATATTTAGATCATAAATATGGAATGGACACCATTTCGAGGACATATATATATATATATGTATACAATATGTTTAGCAAAGCTTCTTTCTCATTCAGCGCATCGATTTCCCTTGTCCTCAAGTTCTTGAGCAAGCTCTCTGCTTGAGCTATAACTATGGAAGGGACCGGTTTTCTTACTTTGTGGATTTATGCATCCTAGAGAACGAGGGAGGTGATGGTAGCGAACATCTTTGGACGAAGGAATTCTCCATACGTAAGACGACGAGCCCAAGCGGCACCGTATTGCATGGCATGTTCAGGCCGCTAGAGGTGCTTAGCAACGGGGTGGTGCTGATCCATTGATAGAAGAGCCTCAGGATTATCGTTCTCGACGGGAAGAATAGGCGTCTTGTGGCCGTCACATTTACACGGAGCTTTGCTCCTTCGCTGAACTCTGGCCCTTGTTAAATATGCAGAATAGTTTAAATTTAATAGCACACCATTTAAAGGAGATATTTAGAGCATATATATATATATATATATATATATATATACAATATGATTAACAAAGCTTCTTCCTCATTTTGCGGATCTTTTTCCCTTCTCCTAAAGTTCTCGGGTAAGCTCTCTGCTTGAGTCATAACTACGGAATGGACGGGTTTTCTTACTGTGTGGATTTATGCGTCCTAAAGAACGAGAGCGGTGGTGGTGGCGAACATCTTTGGACGAAGGAATTCTCCATACGTACGATGACGAGCTCATGCGGCACCATATTGCACGGCATGTTCCGGCCGCTGCAGGTGCTTAGCAGCGGGGAGTTGCTGATCGATTGAGAAGAAGAGCCTTGGGATTATCGATCTCGACTGGAAGAATTGGCGTCTCGTGGCCGTCGCATTTACACATTTGTTCCTTCCTTGAACTCTTGCCCTTGCCATATACAAATAGTCTCAAATTTAGAGCACACCATTTGGATGAGATATTTAGAGCATAAATATTTATATGTATACAATATGTTGAACAAGGCTTCTTTCTCATTTTGCGGATCAATTTCCCTTGTCCTCAAGTTCTCGGGCAAGCTCTCTGCCTGGCCATAACTACGGAAGGGACGGGTTTTCTTAGTGTGTGGATTTATGCGCCTAATAAATGAGGAAGGTGATGGTGGCTAACATCTTTGGAAAAAGGAATTCTCCATACGTTCGACGACGAGCCCACGCGGCACCGTATTGCGTGGCATGTTCAGGCCGTTGCAGGTGGTTAGCAACGGGGAGGTGCTGATCGATTGAGAAGAAGAGCCTCGAGATTATCGATGTCGACGGAAAGAATAGGCGTCTCGCGGCCTTCGCGTTTACACGGGGCTTTGTTCCTTCCTTGAACTCTTTCCCTTGCCAAATATACAGATGCTCTCAAATTTTGAGCGCATGATTTGGATGAGATATTTAGAGCATAAATATATATATATATTGTATATATATATGTATACAATATGTTTAACAAAGCTTCATATCAGCAATATAGATATCAGCAATATAGAGCGCACCTGCCCTATAATTCTAATTTGAAGAAAATTACAAACTTGGTAAATGCATAGAATATAGCATCAAAATGTACATATATTACACAGATAAGCAAAAAAATTTGGGGAAAATCGAAGAAGGAATTACAGACAAGGGCAAGATTTAGAAAAAAAAGATCACCGTCGGAATTACGGATAATGGCAAAATAGCTCGAATCAGGTTAAACGACACCTTAGCCATTGATATGAGTTAATGAAAACAGAAACCTATCGAGATAGTAAAAGAATTTATTTCCATCGAAATAAGCTGAGTCAGTCTGAGAGATCATAAGGTTCGCAAGAAATAGTCACTCGTCTCTGCCTTGTAACGAAATTGATTCCCTGTCTTTGTCAAATATTTGAGATGATGCAAAAAGTCTCAAAGCATATAAAATTTAGAGCACCCCATTTTTGTGAGATAATAAGATTATAAAAATATATATGTTTTACAAAGTTTCAGCAATACAGAGCACACTTGCCATATAGTTCTAATTTGAAATAAAACATAAAATTGGTTAGAAATTTTACCATCTATATATGCATATATATACACATGGAAAGAAACAATGATAAGGGCAACAAAGCTCGAAATCAAGTTGAACGAGACCTTAATCATTGATACGATCGAGTTATTGATGAAAATTAGAAACCTTCACATAAAAATCGCAATGGATAGTTAGTCTCACAATCTAAAAGGATTCATGGTGCCATTCAGCATATAAAACAAAGTGTGTGTATAAAATATGATCACAAGAGCAAGACGACAACTGTACAAAAAAACGGAATAACAAAACTCGAGCTGTAAACTCCGACTTCCGCTTAATACACTACTGAAATAACTCAATATCAAAACAAACACAACTTACAGTCCCGAACTGAGGCCTCCTTGTTATCTTCATTCGTACCTCAATAAAAATCAATTATCTCGTCATTGAATCTGAGTTAAATCACCGTCACCCCGGGTATTAAGGTTGCAAAGATTGACCATACTGATATGTTTCCTATGTCCTTAATCATGTAAGAAAAAAATTAAGCACTATTTTAATGATTAAGAAAAATAACATACAGATTAACCAGTGTCCTAAGTCCACAGGATCATAGCCAGACTTTGTAGTCTTCTATAAAGCTTCGGATTCAGCCCTTGTATATAAATTAAGTATAAAGGTCTGAATTTCATTTCGTTATGATACTTGTGCCATAATGTCATGTGATGGATGTTCACCTCCTGCCAAGATTAAGAACCATATCTTCAAAGCACATGTACTACTTTGATGTCACTACGCATCTGATGGTGATGTTCAATTGCTGCCCATATCTTATGCAAGATTATCTCACGAAAAATATCAGCCCAAGACGTGGAAAAGGCAATGATAAAGACGAAGCGAAAGATATGAGAATCGATGAGATGGAAACATAATCAACACCATTAGAATACAAGTCAAGAGTTTATACCTTATGTTCCATAAGAATATTAAAGATTGGTAGTAGCTGAAACATAAACAAAAATAAAAAATAAAAGAAACAACAGTGGTATTTAGCAAATGAATTTATCTCAATGAAAATATATTTCGTGGATTACATCCGGTATTGAAGTGAAAGAAGCATAATCACCATGAAACGATTACGTGAAACAAGCTTTTGAAGCACAGTGTGTATAAAAATCAAGAATGTTTCTCTTATTCTACTGCATAAGAACTAAGGAATACACTATCCCTGTAAAAAGAAAGTACAACAATGGATAATACTTGAGTATAGAAAGATGAAATTACATACTATGGATGTAAATCCAAAAACCTGAAAAACAAAGCCTTAATCCAGAGCCATTGATAAGTGCAAAAAGCTTCTAACATGAGGCCATCAACAATCTCTCCTTCATGTTGCTGCATAAATATTAAAATTATCATAATGTATTAGAAAATGATAGATATATGATGCAAAATCGTTGTAGATCAGAAATTGGTGTCTAAATTGAATTCAGTACATAAGTGAAAAAAGGTTTTTAAAGCATGATATCGACCTATAAAACCAAGAATTCTCTAACTTTTTGCTGCCTTAATCCAAAAGATGACAATAAGATGTAAAAAAGACACCGATAAATAGCAAATGAGTGCACACCATCGATGTCGATCTTAAATTGGGGCGAAAAGAGCACGATCGATAAGCTTAATAGTAGTGGAAGACGATTCCAACACGATGTTATTAGGATGTCAAATCAAGAACCCCTTCCTTCACTCGCTGCATAATTATTAGAAACATCATAAGACCAAAAAATGCCTTGATAAACAGTAAATAAATAGATAGAATGATGACAATATTATACCGTGTTAATGTTGAGCATTCAGCATTGGCAATGCTGGGGTAACATTGAGTCAACATTTGTTGGCCGATAATGTTCCCTTTCTCAGTTTTATCTTTCATGCCCAAAACGTGTCATTTTTCTAGTATTATGCAGTACTATGCAGGTTATGGATAAGAGCTTGAATGGATCAAACCGTGTAGAAAGAGTGTGGATGAGCTAGAGCAAAAATAGGAAAGGAGCTTAGTAAAAATAGGCGACTTGGAGCTCAAGTGAAGACCGAGTCTTTGGAGCTGACCAAGTCGACTCCAAATGATCACTAACGGTCCAAACTCACTTAGTGGATGTTAGTGGATGTTATGGGCAGTTACCAAGTCATTGGGGAAGTCCTTTAGAAGTCGAAGACATATTTAAGGCGAAGGACTTAACCGTTTGAAGTACGGAACTTACAACGAGCGAGACAGAGATTTTAAGATCGAGTTCGAGCGAGTTTTATCTCTTTAGAGAGTTTTCTTTTTAGTCTAGCTTTTCAAAGGTCGAGAGATCTTATAGTTTGCAGAATCCCTTTTGATTCGTAGGTTGCGCTAGGCTAGTTTTGACTATCCTTTCTGATAGTTTGTAATCAATCTTTATAGTGGAGTTTTGCGGCTTGAGGCACGCAGCAAGATATCTGACTTGCAGCACAAAATCAGTTCGTGTGTTCATTTCGTTTTGTCACTAAGTTACAATCATTTCCGCTGTGCGTTTTTAAGTGAGTGTGAGTGTTAGTCCAACATCACGTCCAACATCAGTCTACAACTTAGTATATTTTACATCCATTTCGTACGGGACCCCCTTCAAAGTGGTATCAGAGCTTACGCTTGAGGCTACTAAGCGCTAAAGATCTTCTATAATGGATGTTATGAGCTCTAATAACGTCGGAAAAGTCCCTGTGTTAGACGGCACCAATTACGCGTATTGGAAGGTGCGAGTTCGTCAGTGTATCAAGTCCATCGATGTATGAGCATGGGAAGCAGTACTCAACGGATATACTCCACCTAGAAGAGCCCCGGATGCTGATGGAAAAGTCTATGACAAGCCGATCGATGAGTGGACAGTGCCTGAACGAGCCGCGGCAGAATTCAACGACAAGGCACTCAGCGCCATCTTCTCAACGGTGGACATCTTCATGTTCAACGTTATCCAGAATTGTACAACGGCTGAGAACGCGTGGGAACTATTCCAAAGGTACTGTGAAGGCGACGCAAATGTTAGAGAAACCAAACTACGCCTCCTTCTCAATCAGTTTGAGAATATACGAATGAAGGAATATGAAGACATCACAACGTACTTTGGGAAGCTATTGATAGTTCCAGTGAGTGCGCCAGCCTAGGAGAGCTGATCGCCAATAAGGTATTAAATTCCAAAGCTATTCGTACACTAACTGAAAAATATAATATGAAGGTATCGGCAATCGAGGAAGCCCACAACTTGGCCACTATGGAGTTCAATACATTGATGAATGTTTTGAAAAACTATGAGACCAATCTCGAGGTTCAGAAGAGGGCCTCACGTGGTAAAAACCTTGCCCTGGTTAGTCAGCCAACTATGGAACCAACTATGGTGGATCCCAACAATGAGGAGGATATGGCCATGCTCGTGAAGAAATTTGCTAAGTTCTTCAAGAAGAAGAATGTTGTGCAGAATGTTGGCCCAACATTCAGAATTGGTCAGAACGTCAAAGCTGAAGCATCTTCTGCTCCTCCGTTCTCTAAGCGCAAGCCGGTTGGGAAGCCAGACGGAAAGAAGAAGAACGTCGACTATGATTCAGTTAGATGCTATGAATGTCAACGATGGGGACACTATGCAAATGAATGTGCGAACACACTTCGCAAACGTGGAAAATCACTATGGATCGAGCTATCTGACGATGAAGATGAAGATTCTGACCAAATGGAGACCCAACAATCATCAATGACAATCTAGTCTCTCTCAGATGACGAAGACGAAGAAGATCGTCAAATTGGTTTCACTGCGGTAACTGATGTTGAGCCAACATCTGACTCAACATCTGAAAAACATATAAATTTTGATTATGATGATTCAAACTATTTTGATGGTTTTTCGAGTTCTAATGATGCAGAAGCAAATTGTAGCGATGAAGTTCAGATGATTGAAGCCTTCAAGCTACTGTCCTCTCAATATGAAATTGAGAAGGTGAAAAACAAGCAACTCAAGGCCACTGTGAAAGTGTTGACCGAGGAGAATGAGTAGAACGAAAAGCAGATTGAAAGCTTGGTGGATGGTATGAACAAGATGGAAGCCGTACTAACTCGAAAGGACAAGGAGATAGATAAGCTACAAAAGCAAGTTGATGAAGCCGACAAGACCTTTACAAAATTGAATAAGGGTAAATCTTCCCTTGAGGTATTGTCCCTAGGTATTTTGATTAACACGGTCTAGGATATAATTCTCAGCCTACGTATGATGTCCCAAAACCCGTGACCCATGTTCAGTCTAAGATAGTGTTTGTTAAAGCTCAAGCCACGAGTTATAAGAATGAAATTGTGAATCCTAAGAATAGTTCCGAGCATGCACCTATTAAGAGTAAGGATAGCTCATATATTTGTCATCATTGTAAGCAATCTGGTCATTTAAAGCCGTTTTGTTGGAAGTTGAAGAGAGAGATTCCTGCAAAGAAATCGATGTCGACTGAAATGTTATTCAACATCCCGGCCAACATTGAGAAATCAGTGTTGAAAGGAATGTCTGGAGAAATTTGAGCTGGCTCATCTTTAAGTTTTAGTAAACCGAATACTGCGTTGTCGTCTAAGAAAGTTTGGGTTGAGAAATCTGTTCATAAATGCCATGTTGTGTATACCTCTTTGTGAGCTAACGTGACAGGTTCTCGGTACTTCGATAGTGGGTGTTCCCGACATATGACGGGTATCAAGGAATATCTCAGTGATTACAAGCCCTTAAACAGCGCGTCTGTTACGTTCGGAGATGGAGCAAAAGGACGGATTCTCGGCCGAGGCAGATTGAACGTGCCCGACTTTCCCAAGCTAAGCAATGTGCTTCACGTTGACGGGCTCGTAGCGAATCTGATTAGTATAAGCCAACTTTGTGAAGACGACCTTGAGGTGAAATTCAATAAGGAGTGTTGTGAAGTTTTTAACAACAATTCTGTGCGAGTGATGGCAGGTAAAAGATCGAGCGACAACTGCTACCTAGTCGGCGATAAATCCAATGTGAAGGACGTGTGTCAACTTTCAAGGGCCGAAGATGATGTAATCCTATGGCATTACAAGCTAGGCCACGTCAATTACAGAACCTTGGAGCAGCTTATCAAGCATGACGCAATCAGAGGCATTCCAAAGCTTAAGGAGTTTGGTAAGGTTATGTGTGAGTCGTGTTTGAAGGGTAAGCAAGTACATGTTAGCCATAATGTTGATCAACATGCTGCCCAACATTTTAAAACTGCTCACTGTTTTCAGTTGATTCACATGGATTTGATGGGTCCTATGGAAGTTGATAGCATAGGTGGTAGGAAATACGCATATGTGCTCGTGGATGATTATTCTAGATATGCATGGATTTTCTTAGGGAAAAATCAGAATCTTTCGATTCCTTAAGAAGTTTTGTGCGATGATTAGGAACAATTTCAGTGCATCTGACTTTCGGATTAGTTCTGATCATGGTAGAGAATTTGAAAATCAGTACTTTGATGAATTTTGTGACAAGGGTATTGTGCATGAGTATTCATCTCCTAAGACGCCCCAATAAAATGGGGTGGCCGAAAGGAAGAATAGGACGTTACAAGAAATGGCACGTGTTATGTTACTTTCTAAGAATATTTCTAAGCGTTTTTGGGCTGAAGCTTTGCATACTGCTTCTCACATGTCGAATCGTGTTTTCTTTAGGCATGGTACTAAAAAGACCTCATCTGAACTGTTGAATGGAAAGAAGCCTACGGTTAAATATTTTCATATCTTTGGATGTTTTTGTTACATGCTAAATGATCGTGAGTATTTGGCCAAGTTCGATTCGAAAAGTGATAAATGCCTTTTCCTAGGATATTCATCTAATAGTCGTGCTTATCGTGTAACTTACGCATGAAGTCTGTTCAGGAGTCAGTGAATATTGTGTTTGATGATACTACTGATCTTTGCAAAGTGTCTCCTCAAGTTGATATTTCAGATATTATACAAGCGGACAATGAAACAGAGGAGACAGGGGATGACAATGTTGAGCCAACATTTGACTCAACATCCGCGCCAGAACAGAACACTGAAGCTGGACCTAGCGAAGTGCGACGAGATCCCCTGCGAAGATTCAGAAAGATCATCCCACTAAACTTATTATTGGAAATGTGAACAAGGAAGGAAGACCAGAGACAAACCACGCAAAGATTACAAGTCTATGGTAAGAAACGTATGCATGAACACGGTATAAGCTGAGGTACGGTTTAACTGTTTTGTTTCTGAAGTAGAACCTAAGAATGTCCTTGAAGCTCTCAAGGATAATTTCTGGATAAACGCAATGCAAGAGGAAATCTTGCAGTTTGAAAAGAACCAAGTTTAGACATTAGTACCACGGCCGAAAGACATTAATGTCATAGGCACTAAGTGGATTTTTAAGAACAAATCGGACGAGCTTGGTAGAGTTGTTAGGAACAAAGCACGTTTAGTAGCTCAGGGTTATACGCAAGTAGAAGGGATATATTTTGATGAGACGTTTGCTCCCGTTGCTAGGCTAGAATCTATTAGGCTTTTGTTAGCTATAGCATGTTGGCTTAACATCACTTTACACCAAATGAATGTTAAGGGTGCTTTTTTGAATGGGTATATTGATAAGGAATCTATGTCGAACAGCCTAAAGGGTTCGAAGATCCCCATTATCCTAACCATGTTTTTAAGCTGCAGAAAGCTTTGTATGGGTTGAAGCAAGCGCCTCGACCTTGGTATGCGAGGTTAGCAACATTTTTACTTGAGTTTGGATTCACTCGAGGTGAGGCTGACCGTACTCTTTTTGTTAAAAGGGTCGGATCCAATATTTTAGTTGCTCAAGTATATGTTGATGACATTGTTTTTGGCTCGAGCTCACAATCTCTATTAGATTAATTTGTGCAGGCAATGAACACTACGTTCGATATGAGTATGATAGGTGAGCTAACTTATTTTTTGAGGATTGCAGATCAAGCAGAGTAACGGAGGGATCTTAATGTCTCAAGAAAAGTACGCAAAGAACACTGCCAAGAAGTTTGGGCTAGACACGACAAAGGTAATGAAAACGCCCATGGGTTCTACCCAAAAGGTAAGTAAGGACGATGTTGGGCAGAATGTTGACCCAACATTGTACTGATCTATGATAGGCAGTTTATTGTACTTATCTAGGAGTAGACCTGACATAATGTATAGTGTATGCATATGTGCTAGATATCAGTCTGAACCTAAAGTGACTCATCTTAATGCGGTTAAGCGAATTCTTCGTTATGTGAGTGGATCGTGTAGCCCAGGATTATGGTTCTCCAAAGATACTAACTTGAGTCTTATAGGCTATAGCGATGCTGATTGGGCAGGTGACGAGACGCAAGAGTACAAGTGGTGGCTGTTTGTTCCTAGGTGATAACTTAGTCGCATGGTATAGCAAGAAACAGAATTGTGTGTCTTTATCTATTGCTGAGTCTGAATATGTTTCGGCGGGTAGTTGCTGTACGCAATTATTATGGTTGAATAGCATGTTATGTGACTATGGGTTAGAGTGCGAATCTGTGCTTATGTATTGTGATAACCTTAGTGCCATAAACATCTCTAAGAATCCCATCGAACATTCTCGTACAAAGCATATAGATATTAGGCATCATTTTCTGAGAGATATGGTTGAAAAAGAGTTAGTCCGCATTGAGCATATATACACTAAGCATCAGTTAGCAGACATTTTTACGAAAGCATTGGATTCTGAAAGGTTCTCGGACCTGAAGAAATACATAGGGTTGCACATGTCAGTCTAAATGTTGGTCCAACATTTGGTTCAACATAGCATATGTCGAATTTGATGGTTACAGCTTAAATGTTTGATTTGATATTCTGTTCTGTTTTCCTGTGAAATGACTTGATTCTTCTTGACTGGTCCCTAAATGGACCCAATCCCTTTTTAAAGGCTCTTGGTAATACGTCCCTAGGTACACGGCATTCGCTGTGACGATGTACTCTTTGCGACTAAAAACCAATCCTTAGTACGTATAAGCATGCTTGTAAACTCTCAGCTAGATATAGGTCTTTGGTAATAAGATTTCTTAGGTACACGACATTCGCGGTGACGATGTATACTATGCGACAAAAAGCCGAACCTTGAGGCTGAGGGTATAAGGGCAGTGCATAAATTCGGTTGGATATGTGAGGTGAAAGGGTAGAAATAAAGGGAACAGGTTTTGAGAAGGATTGAGCAGAAAAGTTTAGGATTATGGAATTAGAATGTTGAGTCAAATGTTAGGGCAACATGTGTGACGTTCAGTATGATATTGCTACATTTTGTGCCTTCGTCTTTATTTGTGTCTGTCTTTTGTACTGCATTTGTTAGTCTTTGGTGTCTATTTTAGAAATCTCTCAGAATTGCATTAGAAAACTCGAAGAACAGCTACATTTGTCTCAAGTGATCATCAACGCGCTCAAACGGTTAGTATTTCTTGATTCTACGTTGACTTTGGACTTAGTTGTCTTTTTGGTTGAATCGTGGTCTGAACTGCTCCTATTTACTCGCATGATTTAGTCTTCAATTTGCTCCTATGTGCTCGCATGATTAATTAGTCTATATACTATTTTTAGCACCATCATGACCTAAGATTGAATTTATCCTTTTTATATGGTTTTAATGATGCTTTAAACGGTAAGTTTTATTTACTCAGTCCACTTATCACACGTTTTCCCCCACTCACTGAGTTGACGTTTTTTTGTGACCGTTGTGATTAAATGTATAGGGCATAAACTGATTTGAAAGCACTATTCACTCACCCCACTTGCTCAAGTGGATCTCTCTCTCTCTCTCTGAATCATCTAGTATTCTTGTGTGTTCAGTAGGGATTTCATTTTTTCGAACGTGATTCACCATTTTCAGTTCATACTATGTCGAATTCCCCACCTCAACCAAATGTTGATGCAACATTTGATGCTAACACCGATTTTTCAGTCCCTCTGCAAGTCATTCCAGGTCCTCTGGAAATTGTGGTCTACACCGGCCCCTTCCAGCCAGACCACCGCTTTTGGCCGCCGAAGGAAAAGCACCACCACCGCAGACCACAGAAGCTCCACAGCCCGCGCCAACAGCCCCTTCTACGGCGAACCCTAGCCAAGAACCCGCAGCAACGATGCCCTGTCAAGAGGACGATGACGATGTGCCACTGGGAACCCGTCTCTAATCGCACAAGAAACGGCAAAGAATCCGCAAAGATGACGCATCGCCGAGCTCATCTAGTGTAATTCCAGAGTCTGCAGCCCCAATTGGAGGCGAGGAGCCCGTAGCACCGAACCCAGAGACGGAGAAACCCCTGTTTCCGCAGACCCACCATCAACAGAACCAATTTCGACCACAGACACGCCTCAAGTACTAGCTTCTGCTTTGGTTTTGGGAAGAAAGATAAAAAGGGGGAGATTGTTAATGTTGAGCATTTAGCATTGGCAACGTTGGGGTAACATCGAGTCACTATTTGTTGGCCGAGAATGTTCCCTTTCTCAGTTTTATCTTTCATGCCCAAAACATATTTTATTAATGACGTGGCATTTTTTAGTATTATGCAGGTTATGGATAAGAGCTTGAATGGATCAAACCGTGTGGAAAGAGTGTGGATGAGCTAGAGCAAAAATAGGAAAGGAGCTTACTTAAAATAGGCGACTTGGAGCTCAAGTGAAAACCGAGCCTTTGGAGCTGACCAAGTCGACTCCAAATGATCACTAACGGTCCAAACTCACTTAGTGGACGTTAGTGGATGTTATGGGCAGTTACCAAGTCATTGGGGAAGTCCTTTAGAAGTCGAAGACATATATAAGGCGAAGGACTTAACCGTTTGAAGTACGGAACTTACAACGAGCGAGACAGAGATTTTAAGAGCGAGTTCGAGCGAGTTTTATCTCTTTAGAGAGTTTTCTTTTTAGTCTATCTTTTCAAAGGTCGAGAGATCTTGTAGTTTGCAGAATCCTTTTTGATTCATAGGTTGCGCTAGGCTAGTTTTGACTATCCTTTTTGATAGTTTGTAATCCATCTTTATAGTGGAGTTTTGCGCCTTGAGGCACGCAGCAAGTTATCTGACTTGCAGCACAAAATCAGTTCGTGTGTTCATTTCATTTTGTCACTAAGTTACAATCATTTCCGCTGTGCGTTTTTAAGTGAGTGTGAGTGTTAGCCCAACATCACGTCCAACATCAGTCTACAACTTAGTATATTTTACATCCATTTCGTACGGGACCCCCTTCACCATGGATGGAGATTTGAAATCCGTAATCAAGTTTAAGGAAAAGAGATTTCAAAGGGGAAAATGATACCCCGAAACCATGGGCGTTCAATTTTTGAGAATAGCACTCTACTAGTTGAGGATTAGGAATGAAACCAAGTATGCGATTGTAAGATTTAAGTGGTGGATATAGACGGCGAGAAACTCATAGAACAAAGATGGATACAAAAGATCCTTTGGGGGACAATAAAAGAATATGGCGGGGGCAATGAAGCTGAAAGTTTCTAAAAACTTTGATGGCATGCCATAGGGTTCACTCGAGAGCCTAGTTCTCAAGAATCTCGGCATGAGAAGTTCTTCGAGCAGGATCCCGCTTTCTGAATTGTTCGTACTCGAAAGCGTTTGGAGTCCGATCGCCGGTGCCATACACGAGGATATGACGTAAGCGTAATCGTAATGGTCAAAGCGTAATGGTAATATTATTAAATTGAACTTGGATGGTGCTCTTGCAAGGCGAGGAAGGTAGCGTCAATCGGTGTAGCCGTTCGCGACTTTGAGGGTCGTTGCATTCGGTGGTGGTCGAAATTCTTTCGCAGGGTTTTTGAGCCTGACACAATTGAAGCGATGGTGGATTGCATTCCCACAATTACAATGCATTTATACGTTATCGTCACTAGTACAGAAAAAGGAATTGCCATTGGCACTATGGGCGTCCGTTGTTGGAAAACGGACGCCCGTACTACCGGTGAGACACTTTAATTTTTTTTTTTATTTTTTCGGCACCATGGGCGACTGTTACGAGATAACAACAGTAGCCCATATTAACGGGCACTTTAGGCGTCTGTTGTAGCTTAGTACCGCTCGCCCATGATTTATCATTTTTTATAAGTTTTTATTCTTTTTATTATTTTTCACCTTTGATTTATCCGTTTTTATTTTATTTTTATTATTTTTGGCCTTTGGCGACTGTTGCTCCAAACAACAGTCGCCAATAACTTACCCGTTATTTATTTTTTTATAAATTCTTTCGGAATGGGTGACCGTTGCTTCTTACAACAGACGCTAAAGCCTTATATTTTAATATTTTTTTTACTTTGGGCGACTGTTGTTGCCCAACAACGATCGCCGATACCTTGCCGTTGTGCGTCGGATAACAACGGACGCCGATAGCCTGACCAATTGGCGTCGGTGCTCTTCGCTTCCGCGACCAACGGTCGCCCATGACCAATAACAACATTCGCCAAAAGTGCTGACTGTACTAGTGCGTCTCTTTGTTAGGTTAACTTTTATTTTCTTTAAGAGAAAGTATAATTCAGCAGGTCATTATTATTTAGCTAAGACATTGGTGTTAGATGTGAAGGCCCTTCCCGCCTGACCCAAGATATATGTTGCGACATTGGTTGAAATTAATAAAAAAATTTTGCTTTCAAGAAAAAAAAAGAGTGACTTGCGCTAAAAGAATTCTAGAAACCAAACTGAGGTTACTTTGTCAATGATGTAATAATTGATTATTGGGTTAATTTGCTTTCAGGCCCTACTAAGATATTTGAATTTGGGCTCAGGCCCCCCTAGAGTTTAGTTTAGGAATAAGGACCAACTTTTTGGAAAGTTCAGAGAAAACTACCCAAACCCTGTAATAAGACATATTCGGCCTTCACTGTTGCAAAAATTTACAAGAATATGCCATCATCTCTCCCAAACAACCGACGTCGATCGAAACGAGATTTCACGCTCAGCCCGAACAGATCTCCATAATTGTGATAATATAAATGGAAATTGTCGTTAATTTGATCAAAGTGTTGATAAGTTTCGGATATTAGTGCGTTAATTGTGAGAAAATAAATATTGCCCGTATAGCAGAAAATACCACGTTTCTTTTAGCAAATAACAAATGATGTAGCAGAAGTAACACATCATTCAAAAAAAATACCGCTTCCTACAATAACACATATTTTACACTCAAGCGGCCGAAAGAAAAATTCACGTTCCAAATCCGACCCAATCTCAACGTAACATCACAAAGTTATATTGGCTTCAATTTTTCATGGGTCATCATAAGCAAAGAGATTTTCGAAGTTCATAAAGCACGAATGCTTCAAAAACAACTCGAAAATTTCTTTTAATACGATAAAATCTCGACTTTAATGACCGGATAATGTAAATTCGACACAATTTCATCATGGGCCTTAGTTATTGACGATAATTATTGATGTTAATCATGGAATAATGAAGAATTTTGATGAGATTCAAGCTGTAGCTTTTGCTAATTAAAATGGTTACTGAATAACACTTCACGCTTTGTGAGTAACAGTTAACGGAACAATAATACCATATGTCTTCAATTTTATAACAAATGTTTCCGCAAAACGAACAGATAATGAGAAAATAATAACGACTCGTCACCAGTAAACAACACTTCTTTTGTTCTGAGTAAGAATTCACGCCTTCTGGGTAACACATCATTAAGAACATTCTAGAATCAGTTTTACCTGAATGATGCGATAACAAGTTTCGAAATAATAATAACAGTTTCGCGCTGAAAAAAACAGTTTCTTTCAGCTTAATAACAAAGAGTCTTTTATTGAGTACTTCACGCTGTAGACGAGAATACCAAAACTAATACAACGAATAACAGATTTGCCAGTTTTGCAACGAAAATTCAGACCAAACCCTGTAATAAGACATATTTATCCTTCACTGTTGCAAAAATTTACAAGTACATGCCATCATCTCTACCAAACAAGCGACGTCGATCGAAATGAGATTTCACACTCAGACCCGTACATATCTCCATAATTGAGATAATATAAGTTGAAATTATCGTTAATTTTGATCATAAGTATTGATAAGTTTCGGATATTAGTGGCGTTAATTGTGAGAAAATAAATATTGACCGTATAACAGAAAATACAACGTTTCTTTTAGTAAATAACAAATGATGTCGCAGAAGTAACACATCATTCAAAAAGAATACCGCTTCCTGCAATAACACACTTTTTACACTCAAGCGGTCGAAAGAAAAAATTCACGTTCCAAATCCGACCCAATCTCGACGTTACTAACAGCACAAAGTTATATTGGCTTCAATTTTTCATGGGTCATCATAATCAAAGAGAATTTTCGAAGTTCATAAAGCACGAATGCTTCAAAAACAATTCGAAAATTTTGTTTAATACGATGAAATCTCAACTTTAATGACCGGATAATGTAAATTCAACACAATTTCATCGTGGGCCTTAGTTATCGACGATAATTATTGATGTTAATCATGGAATAACGAAGAATTTTGATGAGATTTAAGCGGTAACTTTGCTAATTAAAATGGTTACTGGATAACACTTCATGCTTTCTGAGTAACAGTTAACGGAACAATAATATCATATGTGTTGAATTTTATAACAAATGTTTCCGAGAAACGAACATATACTGAGAAAATAATAACGACTCGTCACAAGTAAATAACATTTCATTTTTTCTGAGCAACAATTCACGTCTTCTGGGTAACACATTATTAAGAACATTCTAGAATGTTCTATATTGTCAGAGATATTAGCAGTACAAAACTTGATATTACCACATTGCCTGCAAATATTACCACATGTCTGATAAAAAATAACAATATATGCAAAGTTTATAACAAATTTGTAGCTACAAGTACCACATAATAGCTAATCAATACCACATCCCTATTTCGATTAAATTTCGTTCATAATTCACTTCGTTCAGATATATAAGATTGACATTCATGGAAATAGATGATATGATGAAGCTAAATCACATAATTTCTTTAAAAGACACGTTTTGCGAATGTTGATATCAATATGTGAAAGTTGAGATAAAATATCATGTAAACATATAGCTCTTCCTTCACAACATACACTAGTATCTCTTTTAATGAGACATAACGTTAAGAATTGTATCACAAACGTATTCAAAGTTCAAAATTAAACCCCAAATATCATTTTATATGTTGTAAATCTGTATTTGATACATTCTCGAAGTTATTTGTTAAGGAATATTAACAGGATGATTCGTTAATGTCACCAGTACCAGATTGCCCGCACGTAATACTACATGTTTGCTATAAAATAACAATACGAACCTATCGAATAACGTGTTTACACATAATGATACCACATAACAGGTTTCCAGTACCACATTACTAATCCGATTAATTTCGTTCATAAATGCACATTGTTCGAGATTTACAAGATTAATATCTTGTAAATGTATGATTTGATGCATTTATCACACGAAATTCCTTTAAAAGCTACATTGTTCGATTGAGGTGGATCATAGTGAATGTTCGAGGTTAATATTTATTCAAAATATAAACTATTACTTTGTTCATTGAAACATCACATATGAATTTCAGCACGAATGCCATCATAATTCAAAATTAAACCACAAATATCAGTTTATATGTCGTACTTAAGGGTAACCCTGAAACATTAAACCTTAATCTCCATAAACACACTACCCTAAACCTTGGTGCGACAATTACAGCAATTGGTAACACATAAGCAACTTTTAGTAACATAGTTAACTAAACGGATAATAGTTAAATAGTTATTAGTAACACATTTGCACTGATTTAGCGATCCCGCTAAAATCCCAATCATTCCATAAATCCCGCCCAATTAACCCAACCAATCCACAAATCCCGCCCAAAATTTAGCAAGTACAGTAAATCCATCCAAATCCATCCAAAACTAATATCCCGCCCAAACCCAATCAATCCACAAATCCCGCCCAAAATTTAGCAAGTATAGTACTACTTCAAGGCAATACAATAATATTTATTGTTTATTTAGTGACAAATCCTGTACTTTTAGTAACAGTTCCGATAACAACAAGTAACGCTTTGGTTTTACGTAGTAACAGTTTCAATGTCAAAAAATATCGAGACATGCCTTCTAAAAGAACTTAGTTCGTACTATAACATTTCAGACAATCCAAGTAACGCTTCGATTTCATGTAGTAATAGTTCGATGTCAACAAATACCGAAAAACTAAAGTAGGTCATAATATCGAACATGTCTATTAAACAAAATACACCATCAATACTTACGGAAATCAAAATTAGGTCATAATATACCAATTAATCGACGAAGAAGTCGATTATGAGTCACCCCTTGTATCATGACCCACTTTGTTCTTAGTACCATATATTGGACAAAAAAAACCAAATGTATAATTCCGAGAAACAAAATAAAGTCGTACAATACCAATTAATGACATAGAAATATAATATGTGAGAAATAAAATAACGTTGTTGAATAGTTTTATAACATTAAGACGAATCGTAGTGACAATAATTCATGAAATAGTAACATGTGTTCCCGATGAATCAATGACTGCGATACGACCTGCTTTCATACAGCGTAAGTTATAGAAGTGATGAGGTAACGATTGTCTCAAAATTCACAGAGCCTATGAAACGCCCAAACTATGGGTATCTCGAATACGCACAGATTAGCTGCAATTGCTGCCAAAATCTAGTTCGATTTGGCCACATTTTTCTCAAATTTGAATCCATATAAAAATTCATTACAATTCTTACATCGTTCTTCAGCAATACTAGAATAAAACCTACGTGACACGTCGAAATTGATTGATTGATGGGGCAGTCGATTGTGCTCGATTCTTGTGAAAAATGGATTTCGATTATCCGGAGGACTAAATATAAATCTGTTAAAAACATTTTACTATCGATAAGTAACACATTTTCATTTAAAAGTAACGCTTATAAGTTTTACAGTAACAACGCGTCATATATCCGTAACATACAACTGGCGTCGAATACCATTTTACTGAACGATTTAGTAAGGGTATTTTAGTCAAAGTATAGTTTGGGTCTTTACCTTTAAATTTTTCAAAAAACAGGTCCTTTAAACTAAAGAAATTACTGACAGGGCCTGATCACTAAGTTTATACTTTTCTAGGGCCTGAAACGTAATTGTCCCTTGATTATTTTATGCATGGTTGTTGGCAGTGGCGCACTAGTGAATACTTGTCCCCTAAAACAATTATTATTCTAGTGTTCGGGCCTACGCGAGATCTTTCTCTATCTCTTTCTGCGCAAAAAATGATCCGAGCAGAGAAGAAAATGCGCCAAACAAAAGATATATATTGAAGTTACAAGATAAAAAAACACAATTGATTTGTTGCATTGGTATTACAATCTGTCGTTATCGCTTATGATGTCGCTGCTTTCATGTCGATTCCCAGCAGCGATGCTTTCGTCTTTCCAACCCTACTACCTATTTCACTCCTTTGCCGCATTTTGTCACTCTTAATTTTTCATAGGACAAGGCATTGCACCATATGAATAGGGTGACATGCAAAGCTTGGGAGAGATATTTAGAGCATACAAAATTTTGAGCATAGCATTTGAGGAGATATTTAGAGCATGAATATATGCATATAATCTGTTTAATAAAGCCTTCTTATCAGCAATATAGAGTGCCCTGGCCATATAATTTTAATTTGAAATCAAATACAATTGGTAAATGCATAGATTATACCAACAATATATATACATGTATAACACATATGACCGGAAAAAAATAATTAAATCATTTCTCTTTACTATTCAGTAGCATAGAAGAAAAACATGGAAATTAAATAAGGGCAACAAATTAGTTCGAGAATCAGGTTGGACGAGGCCATATCATTGATACGACCGAGTTATTGATGAAAAACAGAAACCCTTCACAAAAATCACAATGGATAGTTAGTCTTACAACCTAGAAGGATTCGTGGTGCCGTTTATCACAAGAGCATGAAGACAATTTAAAACGTAGTAACAAAAACTTGGGCTTCAAACCTGAGTTTCACTAACGACACTAATGAAATGACTCAATATCATTTAAACTAACAAAACAACACACATTGATTCCCCTATGGTGGCATTGTTAACGCTATACGAGACGGTAGGCCCAAAGAAAGTCGAGGGTGGGCCGAGTGGATCAGAGGAAGAGGGCCCTAGAGAGAAGACTTGAAGAGCAAGCAAGTTGCAAGATCAATTCTATATCTATATATTTTATTTTATTAAGAAGATTTTATTTTCCTTATTTAGTTGGTTGAGAGTCTTTAAATAATTCGTAGGGCTTTACTTTTGGATTATTCTGGAGGTTTTCTATGGGCTAACCAACCGGGTTGTGATCGGGAGGTTTCTTCGTTCGGATATCGTCTTTTATCTAACTCATCGTAGTAAATTTTCTTAACTCTATCAAATTGGTCCGACCTGCCGCGCAATGACTTGTTCAGCGGATCAGCGTTTCGAAGCGTTAAAGAAGATATTGAATTCTTTTACTACGGAGCTACAAGATCTCACATCCAACGGTGTGACCTTATCAACATGGCCATTCAAAAAAGCAAAATTAAACGATTAGTGGCTGAGATGTTGGCAGCAGGTGTGGTACGCCCAAGTGGAAGTCCATTCTCGCGTCCCGTTTTACTGATTTGCAAGAAAGACGGCAGCTGGCATTTTTCTGTCAAATATGTCGAGCTCAATCGAGTCATGGTCCCCGATAAATTCCCAATCCCGATTATTCAGGAACTGTTAGACGAGCTATGGGGCCCGGTCTTTTTCACCAAACTCGACCTTCGCTCGTGTTATCATCAATTCGAGTACGTGCCGAAGACGTCCCGAAGACCGCTTATCGAACCCATGATGGCCATTATGAATTCTTGGTTATGCAGCTCGGCCTCACGAATGCCCCAGCCACGTTCCAAGCAACAATGAACGATATGTTTCGTCCTTTGATTCGGAAAATGCATCCTGGTTTTCTTTGACGACATCTTGATCTACAGCCCCTCTTGGGAGACTCATCTCGCCCATATCTCGAACGTTTGATGACTTGTTGTCCGAACACAATTTCTGCGTGAACATGAAGAAGTGCAATTTTAGCCACCGCACGGTCGAGTATCTCGGCCACATCATCTCTTCAGGCAATAAACTCGTAGAAAATTGCAGCCGTGGTACGTTGGTCGGTTCCATCCTCGCTGAAGAGTCTCAAGGGTTCTCTCGGACTTACGTGTTATTATCGTCAGTACATTAAAGATTATGGCAGAATTGCTCGGCCACTCACAACCCTCTCAAAAAAATCACAGATTCTTTTTAGTGGACCACCGTGGCAGACACAACATTTCAAAAGTTACGCGACGCTCTAGTAACAGCCACAGTTCTTTCTATGCCAGATTTCTCACAACCGTTCATAGTTGAAAAATTATGCTTCCGGGACAGGGAGCGGCGCAGTGCTTATGCAAGATTGACCCGATTGCCTACTTTAGTAAGGATTGGTCGGAAAGTACAAGTACGCGGTCAACATACGAATGAGAGCTTATGGCCTTAGTGCCTGTCATCCAACATTAACGACCGTATCTGTTAGGTCGCCACTTCACAATGCGAACGAACCATAGGAGTCTTATCTCCTTATTGCATCGAAAGATCGCCACCCTGGCGCAACAGGTTTGAGTCGCTAAGTTGCCCGGTTACTCCTTCGACGTCGAATACAAACCTGGCCACACAAACACGGTGGCAGACGCACTTTCTCGAGAAGATACCGCGCCTCAGCTCACCGCATCGAGTATGCTGCAATGGCTTGATAGCACTACCATCCAAGCCGAGGTTGCTAAGGATCCCACTCTCGGTCCCATCGCTGACTGGTTACATCAAGATCCTCTCTCGCGACCGCCATATCACCTCATCAGAGAACTAAAGGTCGCCTTGTAATTCCACGGGCGTCAGAGTGGATTCCCCGCTTGTTGACTGAATGCAACCCCGAGCAACGGACACTCCGAAGCCTATCGCACGTATCGTCATTTGGCAACTTCCTTGTATTGGTCGGGGATGATGTGCCGAGTTACTGATTTCTTCGCAACATGTTTGGTGTGCCAACGTTCTAAATATGAGGCTATGTCTCCTGCAGGCTTACTTCAAACTCTTCCGATTCCCGAGCAGATTCGGGAAGATATCACCATGGACTTCATCACAGGGTTACCAAAATCTCGTGGCTTTGACTGTATTTTAGTGATGGTCGATTGCTTGACGAAATACACTCATTTTATTGCCTTAAAACATCCTTATACGGCGCGCACCGTGGCTGAGAAGTTCGTCACCAGTATCGTTCGTCTCCATGGTATCCCTCGGAGCATTGTGTCTGATCGCAACTCGATCTTCTTGAGTCAGTGTTGGCAAGAAATTTCTTGCGTATAAGGCACTACCTTGAAAATGAGCTCTGCCTACCACCCGCAAACGGATGGCCAATCCAAGGTCCTTATTCGCACTCTAGAGACGTACTTGCAATCCAAGGCCATTCCATGATAGATAATAGTGGCAGAATGCCGAAAACCCTTAGAGAGAATGTAGCTAGTTTGAGTTGCAGGGACGAACCTGAGTCCCCGGTACATGAACGCGACTCAATGATTATGAGGCTTACTGAACTGATCCAGCGACAATCGGATCAGATTAATGCTCTTATCCATCATCAAGCTCCCTACGCACACCAACTGTCTCCTCAGCCTGAACGCATAGAGATTATAGCGTAACGGTTTCGGAAATTGAACCCTCCTACCTTTGGGGACGGCATTGACCCTATGATGACTGATGACAGGTTGCGCACCGTCGAAGATATGTTCCTATACGGTCGGGTCCCAGAGAATGAACAAGTTCTGTGCACAATCTCCATGTCCGAGGGAATGCAAGGTTTTGGTGGGACACCATCAAAATCTTAGGGACCCAATGACTATGTCGTGGGAAAGATTCAAGGAACTGTTCCACGACAAATATTTCACGACCTACGACCGAATTTGGAAGATGAACGAGTTCATAAACCTCAAACAGCGCGAAAGACCTATTGCGGAATATATCCGCAAGTTTGAGGAGTTATCCCGATTCGCCCCGCACACGGTGGCGAATGACACTTTAAAGATAGAATGATTCCAGGTCGGTCTCAAACCCAAGATCTATCGAGATGTTAGTATAGCTGGAACTCGAAACGTGACATTCGCTCAAGTGGCCGAACGAGGACTTATTGCAGAACAAGCGGAGGCCCAAATTGTAAAAGCGCAAGAAACGAAAAGAAGAAATGAAAATCAGCAAGGAAATGGCGGTAATAAGAAACGTCATAATTTCGAAATAGGTGTAATACCCGGGTCCCGTGCGTAAGTTGGCCAATAAATTTGCATGCATATTATGTGTCTATATGATTTTATATTTAGTATTTATTTAATTTTGTGATTACATGATATCTAACATTATTTGGAAATTTGATATGGAGCTTGAGAAATGTTGAAAATAGAATTTTGAAATATTATATTTTGAAACTTAGGGTTTCTTTATGGATAATTTTGAAATCTTAGAATGTTAATGGATAGGGAAGTTTGAATTAATTGTGGATAGAAGTTCGAAACTAGCTTGCTAAGGAGAAATTCGAAATTAGTTGAATTTCGAGATGGTGTTCGAAATTCCTTATGAGGGATTTCGAAAATTTCCAAGTTGATTTCGAAAGTTTAGAAATGTTAAAGTAAGAGAAATTCGAAAACTTAAGTGAAAGGATTTCGAGCTAGTTATCAAAATTCATTTATAGTGTTTTGAAATCCTTAAGCAGCTCGAAATGTATTTCGAAATTGATGTTGAGATTTTCAAGATAGATGTCGAAAGGTTATTATAAAGGACAATATTTAATTAAGAGTTATCATTTGATTAAAGGGATTAGGTAAGTGTTGAATACAAGGTCAAAAAGGAAAATCACTGTCGAAATATAATAGAACTTCTTGCGTGATTAAAGATGAGATTAGGTTAAAGTTCTTTGTCATTTACTTATTATTGAATTCAAGTTGATAAATTAACATAGAAAGATAAACATTCTTTTTGTTGGTTGTCGAGAGCTTAGAATGGGGAGAGAAAGGAAAGTTTGAACAAGCTGAGATTGAAATTTAGCTTGGAGAGATATAAATTCTTACTATGACTTTATGTTTTAATTATGATTAAGCATGTTCTATGAAGTAAGAGGCACAAACGGTTTAGGAGGTTAAGATCTATGATGTTTTGATTTTCTAAAAGGTTGAGTTTGTTTTAAAAGTTCTTGGGTTCTAAATAATTAAGGTTTTGATCGAAAGATTTTAAGAGTTTAGGAAGAAATAGTGTTTGTGATTCGGGAAGATTAGTGTTTGTTAATGTCGAAATGAAGAGTTACATAGGATCTCGAAGAGGATGTCGGGATGTTGTGTGAAGTTGTTTTGAGTTCTGTAAATATCGAAAGAAAATCTCGAGGAAGCTTCGAAATGTTCATGAGAGGAAGTTTCGAAGTTTATTTATGAATTGTGGAAGAGAATCTCGAAGTGTATGTCGAAGTATTTATGTGAGATGTTTCGAAATTATTAATAGAATGTCGAGATGATGATGAAATAGAATGTCGAGATGATGATGAAATAAAATGTCGAGATTATCATGGAATGTCGAGATCTATTGATGATTGATATCGAGATCTATACTGAAACTCCTTTAATAATGCCGAGATTCATTATATAATCTGATAAATGTCGAAACCTTGAATAATAAAGAATGATGTCGAGACTTCTATTGTGTAACTATCGAGATCATTAGTGAAAATGTCGAGATTTGTCTTAGATATATTGGTACCGAAATTCTTATATAATGCACCTCGACATTTTACTTACAATGTCGACATCTATGGGTATAATTTCTAAGCCATATGATCTCGAAGCCATATTCATAAGAAATTAGTGTATAAGTGTATAATTTCTAATTCAGCTCGACATCTATATCGAGATTCATCTCGAAGATATACTTTGAAATATTATATAATATGTTATATGTCGAGACTTATATCTAACCTAAACTCGAGTTTTGTGTCCAAACGATGTCGAGAATTATTCATGTCGAGATCCATGCCGAATTTTATTTCGAGATTTCGTTTTATTCAAATTTCGAAGTTTTATAATATATTATGACGAGATTTAAATTATTATTTAACTCGGGATTTTTGTAAATTTCAAAGTGGTATTTTTAACTTAAGTCAAATTTGGAATTTTAGGGTTTCGAAATTATAAGTTGAAAAATCGGGTTTTCAAATTTAACCAATTTTATGAAATTGTAACTAAACTAACGAACTATAATTTTATATGTTTCTATAATTAGGATTCGAAGGTTAGCGATTTAACCGTGCGATAAGCTAAGGATACCAGGTAAGTGGGAATTTCACCTACAACACATAAATTGATTGATATGTGTATTGCTACGTGACTAATTGCTTCGATGAATACGTGGTATGTGAATTATCTGTTATATGCGATTGTTTGGAATATTTATTGTCGCATTACTTATGCATCATGATCATCTGCACGCACGAATCATACTGAGTATGTTGAGGAATGAGCGTGCATTGTACTACTCGAGTTGAAAGCGAATTATATGTAATGTAGATGAATGAGAATATAGCTACTTCTACAAAGGCACCATGACGGGGGTAAAACCGTCGAATATATTTACCTAAGTTATTTAGGTAATGGGAAGGCACATAGTACAACTATAGTGCCAGGAAAGGGGTTTGATAGAGGGGCGACCTGGTGAATGATAAGACTGGAGATAAACCCTAGTTTTATCCTAGCCAGTGTGGGCCGACTATCGTATTTTATACGTATTGGATTTGAGCTCATGATTTGATGGTGCGCTTAGTAGGTAGCTATGGGCCCTGATGAAGATGAGAAATAGATGAGTATAATGTGAGGATACGAGTATTAGAAAGCATTGGCGCGGATGCCTTTGCTATTTTGGCACGTGCATACATGCATATTTCCACTTACTGAGCTTTATAGCTCATCCCATGTTTTTATGTGTTGTAGACGTAGCGAATCCGGTACGTAAATGTTTAGATGACGAGGCTGGTCCTTCTGGAACTTCCGGTGACTTTTGAGGGTGGTGTGTACATTGATGCGACCTGTGCGGCGGGCGTTGTTTAATTATGTTGTGTTTTGTAAAATAAGTTTGTATCGTATGTAAAATTTGAATAATGTTTATGTTGTAAAATAGCTGTGTGTGTGGGGTGCTTTGTAAAATCGAAAAATTCTATCGGTGTCTCATATGTAATATATTTTATATTCTATTTAGTCACGTAAGTTAGCGTAAGAAAATAGTAGTAGATGGCGGGGCGCCACAAGTTGGTATCAGAGCTTCGGTTGCAATTTCTGTAGACTGTCCATGTACACACACTCAAAAGCGCGGAAGACAGCCTTGCTTGTAAGTTATGTGATATTATGAATTTCTTGCATTGCATGATTTATTGGCCTTAGAGACTGATAGGGTAAGAGAGACAACATGGTTAGAACTAGAGGAGAAGGCAGTGGAGGAAACAATCATGAAAGCGAAAATGTAAACCCGACTGACAATCGTGACTCGGCTATCCTTCAGCTCACCGAATTAGTGCCTCAACAGTCTCAGCAGATTCAGGAATTGATCCAACAGCGAAACTCTGAGGGAACAAGAAACAACGAAATTCTCAGCCGGATAGGGTTGAAGCAGTGGGTGAAAGATTTCGCAAACTGAACCCACCGACTTTTGAGGATGCTATTGATCCAACATCTGCTGAAGATTGGCTCAGAACATTAGAGAGTATGTTCCAATATAGCAGAATTCCTGAGAATGAGAAAGTTCTGTGTGCTGCATTTCTACTGCGAGGAACTGCAGGGCATTGCTGGGACACTATTTTGGCAATTGAGGATCCAATCAACATGAGTTGGGAACGTTTCAAGGAACTGTTCCGAAATAAATACTTCACTGCACCTCTGCGAGCCCAACGCCTGAATGAGTTTATAAATCTCAAACAAGGGGCGATGACTGTGGCGGACTACATCAGAAAATTTGAACAACTGTCAAGGTTCGCGACACATATGGTGAGTACTGATGCTCTGAAGATTGAACAATTCCTTCAGGGTCTAAAGCCGGAGTTGTATCGTGATGTTAATATGGCCGGACTACAAGAAGCTTCATATGCTCAAGTAGCTGAGCGGGCGATGGTGGCAGAACAAGCGGAGACACGAATTATTCGTGCTCAGGAGGCAAAGCGAAAGTTTGTGCAAGGAGCAAAGTGGAGTGGGGGTAATCAGAAACGACAGTTCTTTTCAAAAGGTGGGAAGCCAAATTTTCAGAATAGGCCTGGACCACCTAAGCAATAAAACGCTAATCAATGGAGACCCCCAGTCCCAATGCCAGCTTGCCCAAGATGTGGACGACATCATGCGGGTATATGCTTTTCACAGAATGCCATCTGTTTCAAATGTGGGAAGGCGGCGCATTACGCAAGATCATGTTCAGAGAAGACACCAGGAAATCAAGCTATGGCTCAAGCGAAACCACGAACTGTGCCAGCACGCGTGCATACTTTGACTGTAGAGGAAGCAAAAGCTAATCCATCCGTGGTGGCAGGTATTCTACTTATTCACAAACTTCCGACATGCATTTTAGTAGATTCAGGAGCTACGCATTCATTTGCATCCGCTAAATATGTGACGAGACTCGGGATTACACCTACCCCGTCTGATTGCGAATATAATGTGACCGTTCCACACGGAGTTGCGATGCGAACCAATCTGGTTTTACGGAATCCTCCGGTGTTAATACGCAAGAGAATTGTCTGTTGACTTAATAGTTATTCCGATGAATGACTACGAGGTGATTCTTGGAATGGACTAGCTCTCAAAATACGGAGCTGTTATTGACTGTAATCGCAAGACAGTTACGTTTATATTGAAGAGAATGAGCCTTTCACTTTTGTGGGAACAATCAAAGAAGGAAATGTTTCTAGAATTTAAGCGACAAAGGCACAAAGTTTGATCAAGGCGGGATGCAAAGCTTATTTAGTCTTTGCTGTGAAATCAGAGGAACGTTCATTCCCGAGATTAGAGGATGTACCAGTGGTTCGAGATTTTTCCGATGTTTTCCCGAAGATTTACCCGGATTACCACCGGATCGAGAAATTGAATTTACGATCGACTTAATACCAGGGTCTGCTCCAATCTCTAAGACTCCCTATCGGTTAGCTCCGAATGAATTGAAGGAGTTAAAGGAACAGTTGGATGATTTATTACAGAAGGGATTCATCCAATCCAGTTTTCTCCTTGGGGAGTGCCAGTTCTGTTCGTGCGAAAGAAGGATGGGTCGATGCGACTATGCATTGACTACAGAGAGCTGAACAAAATAACAATCAAGAATAAAAATCCATTACCCAGAATTGATGATTTATTTGATTAACTACAAGGCGCAACAGTGTTTTCAAAAATAGATCTACGATCGGGATATCATCAATTGAAGGTTCTAAAAGAAGACATTCCAAAGACGGCGTTCAGGACCAGATATGGGCACTACGAATTTTTAGTTATGCCTTTTGGGGTAACTAATGCGCCAGCGGCATTTATGGATCTAATGAATCGAGTGTTCAAACAATTCTTGGACAAGTTTGGCATTGTGTTCATTGATGACATTCTTATCTATTCGAAGACAAAGGAGGAACACGAAATACATCTGAAGATAGTTCTTCAAATATTACGGAAGAATAAACTATACGCTAAGTTCAAGAAATGTGAGTTCTGGTTGAGTCAAGTCGCATTTTTGGGCCACATTATTTCTGGAGAAGGAATTTCTGTGGATCCTAGTAAAATTGAAGCTATCAACAATTGGCCTCAACCAACCAATGTGACAGAAGTACGGAGTTTTCTTGGCTTAGCTGGATACTACAGAAAGTTTATTAAGGACTTTTCAAAGATTGCATCAACACTGACTAAGTTAACAAGGAAGAATGTTCCATTCCATTGGAGCGAGGAGTGCGAGCAAAGTTTTCAAGAATTAAAGAAGCGACTCACTTCAGCTCCAGTCCTAACGATACCATCGGGGACTGGAGGATTTTCGGTTTACAGTGATGCATCAAGGAATGGTCTGGGATGTGTATTGATGCAACATGGAAATGTGATAGCTTATGCCTCTCGGCAATTGAAGGAGTATGAAAAGAATTATCCGACTCATGACTTGGAGCTCGCTGCTGTGGTTTTTGCTCTAAAAATTTGGAGGCATTACTTATATGGGGAACGATGCGAAATTTTTACGGATCACAAGAGCCTGAAATATTTCTTCACTCAGAACGAATTAAATATGAGGCAAAGACGGTGGTTAGAAATTGTTAAAGACTACGATTGTGTAATTAGTTATCACCCAGGAAAAGCAAATGTTGTGGCTGATGCATTAAGCAGAAAAGCGGTAAGTGCAGAGTCACAATTATTGGAGGTGGAGGTAGTGCAATTAGGAGAAGTCGAAGCAAAGTTGGCAGCATTAACTCTACAACCTACGATACTGAAAAAATCAAACAGGTGCAAGGAAACGATGAGTTATATCTAAAAATCAAAGGCGCACAAACGGAGCAAACTTCAACTGATTTCAAAATGCAAGAAGACGGAAGTCTATATTACAAGGACCGTTTATACGTGATGTGGAGATTCGAAGAATAGTAATGAAGGAAGCACATGCGACGGCATATTCAGTACATCCAGGAGCTACAAAAATGTATCGAGATCTTTGAATAAATTACTGGTGGCCGGGAATGAAAAGAGACATTGCGGCATTTGTAAGTCAATGTCTAACATGCCAACAAATAAAGGCAGAGCATCAACGACCGGCAGGGACATTACAACCTTTGCCTATACCAGAATGGAAGTGGGATCATATTACGATGGATTTCGTTGTTGGCCTACGAAAGACTGTAAAAGGTTATGATGCTATTTGGGTTATAGTCGACCGATTGACTAAGTCTGCTCATTTTCTACCCATAAGTTCGATGTTTTCCCTGGAGCGATATGCAGAATTATATATACAAGAAATTGTTCGACTCCACGGGATTCCATTATCCATTATTTCGGATCGAGATTCACGGTTCTTATCAAACTTTTGGAAGAGTCTGCAGAAAGCAATGGGGACTAAATTATCTTTTAGTACGGCTTATCATCCTCAGACGGATGGTCAATCAGAACGAACTATCCAGACTTTGGAAGACATGTTACGAGCATGTGTTTTGGATTTTAAAGGAAACTGGAGCAAATATTTGCCACTGATCGAGTTTTCTTATAATAATAGTTACATGCAACTATTGGGATGGCACCGTATGAAGCCTTGTATGGGCGCAAATGTCGATCTCCTATACATTGGGATGAAGTCGGTGAACGTGCGATGTTAGGACCTGATATGGTTCAAGAGATGACCGAGGCAATAGCAAAGATACGAGAAAGAATGCAAACGGCTCAAAGTCGACAAAAGAGTTATGCAGACCAAAGACGCAGACCGTTGGAATTTGAAATAGTTGACTGGGTGTTTATCAAAGTATCTCCGATGAAAGGCGTGAAACGGTTTGGGCGAAAGGGTAAGTTGAGCCCAAGATATATTGGACCTTTTAGAATAATTAAAAGAGTCGGTGAAGTAGCTTACCAACTGGAATTACCAGCCTTATTGGCACAAGTTCACGATGTCTTCCATGTGTCAACCTTGCGAAAATATGTCGCTGACCCGAATCATGTTTTGAGAAATGAATTTTTATATCAACAGCTCAAGCCAGATTTAAGTTATGAAGAGAAGCCGGTGGAGATTTTGATGTATGAAGTGAAGAGACTTCGAAATAAAGAGATTCCGTTGGTAAAAGTGTTATCGCAGAATCAGTCAACTGAAGAAGCTACGTGGGAACGTGAAGATGATATGAGAAGTCGATACCCAGAATTGTTTCAACCAATCTGATTTCGAGGACGAAATCCTCATTAGGGGGGGGGGAGAATGTAATACCCGGGTCCCGTGCGTAAGTTGGCCAATAAATTTGCATGCATATTATGTGTCTATATGATTTTATATTTAGTATTTATTTAATTTTGTGCTTACATGATATCTAACATTATTTGGAAATTTCATATGGAGCTTGAAAATGTTGAAAATAGAATTTTGAAATATTATATTTTGAAACTTAGGGTTTCTTTATGGATAACTTTGAAATCGTAGAATGTTAATGGATAGGGAAGTTTGAATTAATTGTGGATAGAAGTTCGATACTAGCTTGCTAAGGAGAAATTCGAAATTTAGTTGAATTTCGACATGGGGTTCGAAATCCCTTATGAGGGATTTCGAAATTTTCCAAGTTGATTTCGAAAGTTTAGAAATGTTAAAGTAAGAGAAATTCGAATACTTAAGCGAAAGGATTTCGAGCTAGTTATCAAAATTCATTTATAGGGTTTTGAAATCCTTAAGCAGCTCGAAATGTAATTCGAAATTGATGTTGAGATTTTCAAGATAGATGTCGAAAGGTTATTTAATTAAGAGTTATCATTTGACTAAAGGGAATAGGTAAGTGTTGAATACAAGGTCAAAAAGGAAAATCACTGTAGAAATATAATAGAACTTCTTGCGTGATTAAAGATGAGATTAGGTTAAAGTTCTTTGTCGTTTACTTATTATTGAATTCAAGTTGATAAATTAACATAGAAAGATAAACATTCTTTTTGTTGGTTGTCGAGAGCTTAGAATGGGGAGAGAAAGGAAAGTTTGAACAAGCTGAGATTGAAATTTAGCTTGGAGAGGTATAAATTCTTACTATGACTTTATGTTTTAATTATGATTAAGCATGTTCTATGAAATAAGAGGCACAAACGTTTTAGGAGGTTAAGATCTATGATGTTTTGATTTTCTAAAAGGTTGAGTTTGTTTTAAAAGTTCTTGGGTCCTAAATAATTAAGGTTTTGATCGAAAGATTTTAAGAGTTTAGGAAGAAATAGTATTTATGATTCGGGAAGATTAGGGTTTGTTAATGTCGAAATGAAGAGTTAAATAGGATCTCGAAGAGGATGTCGGGATGTTGTGTGAAGTTGTTTTGAGTTCTGTAAATATCGAAAGAAAATCTCGAGGAAGCTTCGAAATGTTCATGGAGGAAGTTTCGAAGTTTATTTATGAATTGTGGAAGAGAATCTCGAAGTGTATGTCGAAGTATTTATGTGAGATGTTTCGAAATTATTAATAGAATGTCGAGATGATGATGAAAATGTCGAGATGATGATGAAATAAAATGTCGAGATTATCATGGAATGTCGAGATCTATTGATGATTGATATCGAGATCTATACTGAAACTCCTTTAATAATGCCGAGATTCATTGTATAATCTGATAAATGTCGAAACCTTGAATAATAAAGAATGATGTCGAGACTTCTATTGTGTAACTATCGAGATCATTGGTGAAAATGTCGAGATTTGTCTTAGATATATTGGTACCGAAATTCTTATATAATGCACCTCGACATTTTACTTACATTGTCGACATCTATGGGTATAATTTCTAAGCCATATGATCTCGAAGCCATATTCATAAGAAATTAGTGTATAAGTGTATAATTCTAATTCAGCTCGACATCTATATCGAGATTCATCTCGAAGATATACTTTGAAATTAATATGTTATATGTCGAGACTTATATCTAACCTAAACTCGAGTTTTGTGTCCAAACGATGTGGAGAATTATTCATGTCGAGATCCATGCCGAATTTTATTTCGAGATTTCGTTTTATTCAAATTTCGAAGTTTTATAATATATTATGACGAGATTAAATTATTATGTAACTCGAGATTTTTGTAAATTTCAAAGTGGCATTTTTAACTTAAGTCAAATTAAGTTGAAAAATCGGGTTTTCAAATTTAACCAATTTTATGAAATTGTAACTAAATTAACGAACTATAATTTTATATGTTTCTATAATTAGGATTCGAAGGTTAGGGATTTAACCGTGCGATAAGCTAAGGATACCAGGTAAGTTGGAATTTCACCTACAACACATAAATTGATTGATATGTGCATTGCTACGTGACTAATTGCTTCGATGAATACGTGGTATGTGAATTATCTGTTATATGCGATTGTTTGGAATATTTATTGTCGCATTATTTATGCATCATGATCATGTGCACGCACGAATCATACTGAGTATGTTGAGGAATGAGCGTGCATTGTACTACTCGAGTTGAAAGCGAATTATATGTGATGTAGATGAATGAGAATATAACTACTTATACAAAGGCACCATGACGGGGGTAAAACCGTCGAATATATTTACCTAAGTTATTTAGGTAATGGGAAGGCACATAGTACAACTATAGTGCCAGGAAAGTGGTTTGATAGAGGGGCGACCTGGTGAATAATAAGACTGGAGATAAACCCTAGTTTTATCCTAGCCAGTGTGGGCCGACTATCGTATTTTATCCGTATTGGATTTGAGCTCATGATTTGATGGTGCGCTTAGTAGGTAGCTATGGGCCCTGATGAAGATGAGAAATAGATGAGTATAATGTGAGGATACGAGTATTAGAAAGCATTGGCGCGGATGCCTTTGCTATTTTGGCACGTGCATACATGCATATTTCCACTTAGTGAGCTTTATAGCTCATCCCATGTTTTTATGTGTTGTAGACGTAGCGAATCCGGTACGTAAATGTTTAGATGACGAGGCTGGTCCTTCTGGAACTTCCGGTGACTTTTGAGGGTGGTGTACATGGATGCGACCTGTGCGGCGGGCGTTACGTTTAATTATGTTGTGTTTTGTAAAATAAGTTTGTATCTTATGTAAAATTTGAATATTGTTTATGTTGTAAAATAGCTGTGTGTGTGGGGTGCTTTGTAAAATCGAAAAATTCTATCGGTGTTTCATGTGTAATATATTTTATATTCTATTTAGTCACGTAAGTTAGCGTAAGAAAATAGTAGTAGATGGCGGGCCGCCACAATAGGCCCCAACAACAATCAGAATTTCACCATGGGCAGCAAAACTGGCGACCTAGGCCAAATTTGGGGATGACTAATTTCCCGTTTCGACCCCCAACTATCCATCTCCAATGCCAACAATGCGGGCGATATCACACCGGCGTTTTGCTTCAGAGCCTGACCTAACCCCAATCCAAAATGCTTTCAGTGTGGAAAAATGAGACACATTGCCAGGAATTGTCAAAAAAATTGTCCCAGAAACCCAACTCAAGTGCCAATACGACCTCCGCTGGCACCAGCCAGGGTATATGCTTTAACAAGCAAAGAAGAAGAATCAAACCCAGCGATGATGACGGGTATGTTGAAATGTTTATAAGCATACCCATCCCTATATGACACTAGTAGAAAATGATACATAGGCGACGGCAACTTCGGCGACGGTTCCTCAAAAACCGTCGCCTATAGTGGACGCGGTGGCACTTTTGTATTTTTTTTTTAGTTCTTGTTCATCATAGGCGACGGTTTCTTGTCCACAACCTTCGCCTATAATTGACGAAAGGCTCCGGCGACGGTTTCTCCGAAACAACCGTCGCCTATGATCTACAGATTTTTTTTTATTTATTTTTTTAACATGAGCTCCGGCGACGGTTGCTCCATAACAACCGTCGCCCCATGATCTACAGAATTTTTTTTTTATTTTTATTTTTTTTAACATGAGTATAGGCGACGGCTGCCCCAAAACAACCGTCGCCCGTTCCACATTTTTTTTTAAATTTTTATTTGTTTTTTTAACATGAGTATAGGCGACGGTTTTTCCGTCTCACCCGTCGCCCATAGTCTATAGCGGGATTCTGAAAAATTTTAAACCCTATTTTATTCTCATTCTCTCTCTTTTCATCCTCTCTTCTCTCTCTTCCTTCTCTTCTCGTCATCTTCGTTTTTCTTATCTTCATCTAGTCCTTCTGTTTTCTTTTTTCTCTACTTCTTCTTCTTTTTTTTTTCTTAATTCATAGTCCTTTCTTTTCCTTCTATTCTCTACAGCGCGATAGGAAGGATGCATCGGAGGTGAGGATGGCAATGGCGGATATGGGGATGAAAGGTAGCGGCAGTGGTAGATCTGGGCAGTGAAAATCCCGTCGGTGGAAGATCTGGGCAGCGGAAGTCGAGTTGGTGGCGGATCTGGGCAGCGCGGTGGTGGTGGATCTGGGCAGCGCAGCGGATCTGGGCACAAAAATCCCGTCGGTGGAAGATTTGGGCAGCGGAAGTCGAGTTGGTGGCGGATCTGGGCAGCGCGGTGGTGGCGGATCTGGGCAGCGCGACGGATCTGGGCAACGAGGCGACGGCGACGACGAGCTGGCAGCGACGACGAGCCGGTAGCAAAAATCCCGACGGCCAGCGCAGAAGACGACGTCCTACCCCTCCACGTGATCGGCCTCCAAGGGACGACGGTGCCGGACTTCCTATGGGGGTGGCTGGCGAAGGCGGATCTGGGAGTGGCGGTGCTGTCGGTGCGGCGGCGTTTTTTTTTTTTTTCAGTTGATGTTATGGGCGACGGTTGTTACTAACAACCGTCCCCCATAACCTGTATTCGGCGACGGCTGCACACCCGTCGCCCAAAATCATGCACATGGGCGACGGGACTCTGGGCGACGCACATAAACCGTCGCCCATGGCCATAACAACCGTCGCCCATGTTTATTTCTGTACTAGTGTGAGTTGATTTCAGAATCGCATGTTTATTCATGTCGAATAAATGTGTGACATAAGTGAGAATGACTTCCGCTCTATTTAAGTACCACCATGTACCATCGTTATTCTGATGTGCTCAATATCACAGTGCATAGCGGAAACGTGGTGGGGATAGAAATGAGCATGCCTAGAGGATGTAGAGAATTCATGAGCTAGTTTAGTCGAAGAATCGAACTTGAATCCTCCACCACTGAATTTCGGGGACGAAATTCATTTAATGGGAGGAGGATGTAATACCCGTAAAATTTAATACGGGTCCTAGGCATAATTAAATAAGATATAATACCGTAATTCTAATAAGGGATCTTTGATGCAATTAATTATGCAGTTGTGTGAATTAGGAAGTTTGACAAAGAAGGTGAAGTTGTGAAATAAATCTTGTAGCTACAACTTAATTTCGAACTTATACAAAAAGCTAAGTGGGATTTATAAGGAATTAAGGTTACATTTCGTTTTGGGCTTAGGCCCAATTTTCCAATGACAAGTCTTAAGAGTTATGTTACTTAGACCACAGGAAATGAGATTAGCAACTTGTCCCATCATACTTGAAGACTTAATACTTATCTAGATAACATCGTGTATGTAAACCATAAAAAGAAAAGAAACCCTACGAAGAAAAACTAAGGGCAGAAGGCCAGAACAAGAGCTTGGCGGAATTGGACAACTCGAAAACTTAATTTTCAAAGTAAGTTCTTTGAGCTTAATAATCTTTACTTAATATATATCTTCAATCTATATGTATTTACGCAATTACATAATAGTTATAGAAAAGTCACTATGTATAGAAAACTTAGCCTTCGAAGAATAGCTTATGAGCGTGAGTGTAAAAGGATGAGATGTGAGCCTCGATTACTTTCAATATATGATATATTTCCTAGAGTTTTAATGTTGTTCGGGCGTACCGTTTTCTGGAATCTGTATAGTTTTCGATGGCGATCATAGTAATTATAATTTTTGATATTTTAGGGTTTGTTCTTGAGTGTACCGTATTCTAGGTTAGAAATAGTTTCTGAATTGATCTTAGACGTATGAATTTCTGGGTTAGAATGAAAGTCGGGCGATTTAAGGGCGGAGTTTCGGTGAAAACTAGGGTTTTCTAGGTTAACCCGATTTTTAATTAAGGTTATAGTGAATACTTGGCGAAAGTGGATTATAACACATTAATCGGGCGATTCGACGACAAGTAGAGAACTCGGCGAAACAGGTGTCTAAGTATGATCAAATCGGCCGAATGATTGGGAACTTGAAGATGAGTCAGGCGATTTGGAGTCCAAGAGAACCCGGCGAATGGGATCCAGAAATTGGCCAATTGGAAGCTAACCAATCGTGCGGATGGATGTTCACTTAAAGACTCGGCGAAACACATGTTGAATTAATTATGCACAAATCGCCGAATGCATGGGAAATTCATGCATGGAATCGGACGAAAGAATGAAGCGGCGAAACATGTCCAATCGGGCGATAGAATAAATATGGAAATCGAGTGTTGACTTAACTTAGACTAGTACTAAAATAGGATTATTTTATGCTAGTACAATTTAAAAATTAATATAGATACTAATGATACTTATATGTTCAGAGATCCGAGGTTTGGATATCCCGTCAGATACCACGACTAACTATATCAGGAGGACATGTAGGTGATTTTTCATCTACGACACGTAACCCATTTATGTGTATATATGTGTACATGTTTTGAAACTGGTAATTTACGTGATTACTTGATTATGTGAACTAGGTGAATATTGTGACTTGACGAATTACGTGGTTCATGTGTGTTATTATTATTGCACGTCATATGTACACCTGTTGCACGTCATATGTATATTATATGCACTGCACATGCATTTCACGTCAGTACGAGGGGGTTGAGTACCGTGCGGAACGGTAACGTCTGGGGTGTCGTCGAGTGGTGTAGAATTAGAAATTAGCGAGCGAGCGCCACTCTAACGCGAGAGACCTGAGTTGGCCGCTCGAGCGATAGATTGTTACGTGGGCAGAGAGGGGAAGACTCCAGTACGTACCACTCTAACGCGAGGGACCTGAGTGGGCCGACCGAGTACGAACCTTTGGTTTTATACTTTACATATATTCGGAAGTAGGCGACTCTAACGCGAGAGACCTGAGGAGCCTACCCACTCTAACGCGAGAGACCTGAGTGGGATACCCGAATACATGTACTGCCGAGACATGGGGAGTCGTGGGACGTGATGTCGTGAGACGAGTCGAGCGTGCATGTCGTGAGGTGTATGGGATGGGATCGAGCGCACAATGCATTCATGCATATTTCACCTACTGGGCAAATAGCTCAGGGTTTACGTGTTGTAGGTAATGAGCCCGACGCTGGTGCGCGTCGCGGCTGAGGTGGGCTGAAGGCGGTGCTCCACGGACTTTTGAGGGCGGGACTGTACATGGATGCGACCTGTGGAGCGACGTTAGGGTTTTGATGTTTTGTCATTTTGGGGCTACAGCCCGTGTATAGTGACGACATTGTAGATGACGCTTTATTGTAATGTACTTTATCTTAGGAAAAAGATTTTCTTTTGACGGGTCTTCCGCGATTTATGTTGCGAAAATCCGCCACTAAGTATGATTAGAAAGTGAGGGTTGTTGCATTAGGACTTTTGATTAAACAATTCAAGTTATTGGAATGAAAGCACCCACTTTAATTTCGAAATTTATTTCAAATTAGTCAAAGAACACCTAAAGATAATAATAGGGGAAGTAGTTAAGTGGGCTATATCTAGTTTAAAACTCAGGCTCAAGGGTTACGTTGAGTTACTTAGGCCATGGGGAAAAACAAAGATAACCAACTTGTCACATTATTTATTTCTTTCAAGGGGATTAATATATATCGAGTACCTTAATAGATGAAGCTCTCATTTAGCAAAGAGAGAAAAAGCAACGAAAGCATAACAAAATTGTAAGCTCAACCCTCATAAACAATTCAAAGGAGGTGAAATAGAAAAGGTAAGTATTCTATCACGACAATGTTAGAATCATGGATCGAAGAATTCAGATTAAAGCAGTTTTGGTGATTGTCCAAACTTGATTGAGTAGGTTAAACAAAGATTCAAGACCGGATACCAGTCAGCAGTTCACAAGCGCATCAGATACCAGAACTGATAAAGTACTAAGATCAAGGTACAAGTACCAATCTGACAAGTGCCAAGACCGGAGTACAGATACCGGAAATAACATGCTAGGATCGAAGTACAACTACCGGAACCGATGAAATGTCAAGACCGGAGTCAGAATACCGGACCTACCACGTGTACAAAGATTCAAATTATTCAAGGCGGGACCTTAAAGACTTCTATTAAAGCATTTAATGCAAGGCTGCAAGGAGGAGCCAAGTCGAAGTCAAGCTAGGCTTAAAAAGGAAAAACCAATTGGCACAGCGCGAACTGCTATGAAGACCGGACAGTACCCATTTTGGGAAAAATGCATTTAATGCAATGTCCAGTACAAGAAGCTATTTCACAACGGCCTTCTTCAGCAAAGATCAACTATATATAGCAGAGAAGAGGCACAGAAGAAAAATATACCACACCACGAGAAATCAACGACGCTGTTCAAACTACTAAGTGAAGAAAGAAATAGGAAGTGTTGTCCTCACTGTACGAAAACCGGTATAGGTTAAGTAAGTGAGTTATTTTCCAACGGACTGTAAAAAGCTGTTGAAGTAGGTGGATTGTATCTTTACGACTGCCTAGGTAATTCACTAGATAAAGCTGAGGGCAGCTGGGTAGGTTGTACAGTGAGTGTATAACTGAAGTATACTGAACCTTCCTTGCGAGGAAGAAGGGGAGACGTAGGAGATTTAACTCCAAACTTCCATAAACAAATCGGTGTCTCGGTCACACACTCACATTAAAAAGTCACACATATTACCGGTTTTGGTTCTAAACCGACCTGCTTGCTTCTGCATCAAACATTCTTAGAAAAATATCAAGTATATGTATTAGCCTTAACCGGTTAACTACCGAAAAACGTCAAGCATTTATTCACCCTCCCTCTAAACGCGTAAACCGATCCTAACAAGTGGTATCAGAGCGGGTTTACTTGATATTTTCTGTTCTAACCATGACTTTATCAGACCAGCTTATCATGTTTAGCAGGGAAAACTTCCTTGAATGGAAGATAAGGATGTTAACCCATCTCTACGCACAAGATGACGAGATGGTTGATGTGTTAGAAATAGGACCGTTCATATTCAACAAAGTAAGCGTTCGACACGCCGGTTATCCTGACGAACCGAAAGAAGTTCCCAAGGAAAGACATGAGCTGTCAACACAAGAAAGACGAAAGACCAATCTCGACAGCATTGCCAAGAACACCATGTTCAAAACTTTGGACATAGAAATCTTCAGACAGGTCACGACGAGCAAGACTGCAAAAGAAACGTGGACCAAGTTATGCCAACTTGGAGAAAGTCAAGAAGACCATGAGCACATGGATCATCCAACAAAAGCGCCAGAAGGAGAAGAATTATCCGTGATGACACAGGATAAGCAGGTTGAGCAAAACGAAAACTCTAATACTTGCTTTAAATATGACAGGACCATTGACGACAACTTCAAAAAGGAGGCAAACCGATCCGAGGGGAGAAAAAGAACACAAGTTCCAGTAGCTAAAAAGAGATCTTACAAATGGGATGATACAGACTCTGAAGAGTCCAGTTCGAAAGATGAAGCGAGCAAATATGAAAATGAGAAAGAGCTCCTTAGTCAAGTTGGAGACCAACCAGATCCAGAAGAAAGTTTTACCTACGGCGAAGTCTTGGATGCACTTCAGAACATGGCAGACGAATACTAGAAACTCAATGAAAAATTGAAGGCTGCTGAAAAGGGAAAGGCACCGGCACAAGATAATACCGGATCTCTGATCGGAAGGATCACACAACTGGAAGAAGAATACGGCAGACTAAGAGAAATCACTGAGTCAAAGAACTCTGAGATTCAAAAGTTGTCCACAATAGTTCAGTCTTGGACGAACTCATCCAAGACGCTTCATTGTCTTGAAGAAACAATGAAGAAAACCAATGACCGAACAGGGCTAGGATATAATGAGCAGACTAACACGGAAGAAGCGACAACGTCCCACCAACCAACTCCCTCACGGGTAATCAATTTCGTTCGTCCTTCTGACTATAAGTCAGTTCCTGTTTCTCCTACGAACAGGTCTAGAAAGACCGGTTTGGGATACAGCAACAAGCCCTCGCTTCCCAACAAAAGCACAGTACGTCTGAAGGAAAAAGGGTATAATAACATCCCACATAAGGGAAGGCCTCAACCAAGAAGGTATGCCGGCATCGATAACAACCCATGTAAGGGAAAACCCCAACAACTAAGGGGGAATAACGGAATATACAACAACCCACAAAAAGGAAGACCTCAACAACCGAGGGAGAAGGCACACAGTCCAAAACCAAAAGCTCAAGGTTACAATAGACCTAGATACCGGTCTCAAAACAGGAACAATCAACTTAGACATCTTATTGATCCTGTAACTGGTAAACACATTAGGATAATTTAAGTATGGATACCTAAGGTGCTAATCTCTAATCGGACCCAAAATAGCATGGGTACTGAGGATTTTGTCTGTTCTTGCAGATACACTTGCATGAACTCAAACAGCTCTGCCAAGTATTAGACAGCGGATGCTGTGGCACATGACCAGGGAGAGAAGGACTCTCACTGAGATGAAACTATGTGCCAAGCTAATCTTTACCCTTGAAAATAGGTACCAAGGTAAAGCTATAAATGTAATTAGATAGCCTCACTAAAACTAAGGATGACTACAGTAAGTGGACGAGGAACCAACAAGACCGACGGGCTGAATTGGTATATGCAGGAGATTGCAAGAACAATACGTTGGTTACTGGTGAGTCCAGAAAAATGACTTCGAAACGAAAAGATGAACCATCAAAGGCTTTAGATCATTCTATAACTAGTATCATGATATATCTGTACCCACCTGAATACATAAAGGGAAGCTAGATCTTACTAACTTAACACTAACATCATGTTTATGAGGACCATGGCACATGCCGTGAGTCAGTGACTGGCAGACCAGTTTAGGAAACTATGCAGCTAAGAAAGGGAAACGGACGACTGACAGAAGCAAAATCGATGATCAAATTTCAAGCAACATCAGTCAGTCAAGGAACCAATAAAGAAGCTTCATACTGAAAATTCGAGCAACAAAAGGATAAATCCTATCTAGTCCTCCGTCGATCTCACATAACCAGTCTCATATATTGTCGTTGTCTCATCATACTGTTTAGGGAATGTTTTTGGGCACCTGTGATTTTCCATGCAGTGCTGAACCACACGGTCCATGTATCATAAATTGTTTGACCAAATAGTATCCTTCCTCGTCCACATCTAGGTCTGGAATTTCTGCTGACTTAGTCTACTTTCGAAGGACTGGGATGTCCATCACGCCCAGTTAGCCAAATCAATCTTTGTGCATGCGGCAGACATATTTTCTGAAATTCAACTGTATACAAAACAACAAAAAAAAAAGGAATGCGTTTATCGTCGAATATTTTTTGTAAAATGTTTTCCTCGTCATATAAACTATCTGAATTGTGTAGAACATACCTGCAAACATAGGTCCAAGGAATATTCCTTTCCGAATATCAGAAATCAAATTGTCCAGCTTTATTTTGAAAACTCGACACTGCAAATCTGACCTATCATTAGAACCGTCATTGCCATATCTTCGCAAATGATCTATTATTTCGTTCCATTTAGGATTTGTTGTGATACTAATGAATAGATGTGGATTACTGCTGTACCTGCATAAAGAGAGAGTGCCATGGTAGCTTTCCAACATATATCCGGGAGAACCGGTAAACAAAGATGGTAATATGATCTTCTTCCCAATAGATCTTGCATTTGTCTCTCCTCTGGTTACAGCATCAGGAATGTTATTGTAAATATCTGCTCTCTTGATTATTTCTTATCCAACGTAGTTTTTCTTGTTCGATCGTTGTGTAAGCATCGACAACGTACTGGTGAAGTTGACGTCCAGCTCGTACAATGCCTTGTCCCTCTGGCAATCTTGTATGTATTTTATAGGCATAGGATTCACGCGTAGTTATGCAACCGCTCGTGATAGAGCTGTGGACCCTGTTTGAGTAGGATATTTGGTCATGGAATCCATACTGTAAAAACGGGAATAGTAAAGGATATTGCATCGCCATAAATGAAGGACGCAATTCACCGATTCTATGCAGAGGGCCATTTTTTGTCTGAACTATGATGTCTCTTTCTCCAATCGTCTTAGGAAGATCTCCAACTATCAATCTAGCAATATCATCGGTGGAGGGAAGTTCATATTTTCCTCTACGTCCTCGTCCAACTAGTAATAATGATAGTTCAGCAGTTTCGCCAGATTCATATCTGTCTCGTGCCATTCGGGAAATTTTCTCCAGCTTATTGTATTGATCCATCATTTGAATGAGTGCTGTAACTACAGCTATATCCAAATTGTCTGAACTTTTTTTGGACAACGTACCTAAACGGTTTGAAACGCCAATTGATGTGACGTAGATATAGAGTTGGACAAATTTTGGAGCCTCACCTTCAGTAGGAAGTAATGAACCCATATTATGACATTTTTATCCGTGTATTCTGTAGACGTACGAACTTGTTCTTGGTTTTACCATTGAGTATATTTTTGCACCCATTGATGTGAAGGAAAGGATTGAGTTATAGACTCGTATAGATTGCCGAAAAGATGTATCCGATAACTTTTTTCAAGATATAATGGAGGCTGTTCAAGTGGAGGGAGTGAAGCTCTTCCTTGACTGCAACAGAGTGAAAATACTAAATTACTGATATTCACTTTTCCTTTTGTTGACTCTGATTTCCACATCAATGCATGACAAGGACATTGACGGATGTTCTCTGCTGTAATCATTTAAGAATTTGATATGTTCCTTTTATTTGACAATTAAGCTCTCCGAGTAAGCCCTGAATTCATATTAGAACATCATCTTTTAAACTATTCTATGACAAATTGTAAACAATAAGTTTGACAGTTACCTTGTAACAAAGTTCGAGGTCTTTGTTCATTGTCTCCAAAGACTTGTGTATGTTCGTTGTGCATGCTGCGGCTTCTCTTTGATGCTGGTATTAGAAGATTCGCAAATAACATATATCGATATAGTGCTCAAATATATTAGAATTTGGCATACCAGCATATACATGTAATATGATTGTCGAGGAAAGTTGTAGTACCATTTTCAAAATGATCCGTATAATCATTTACATTATTTTCTTCAGGGAATAGTCTTTTTCTTCTGTGCTTCATCTTCGCATTATGATCTACAACATAAAATAATAACTGAAGAAAGAGATGATTTTCATAAGAATTTATTTGTAGTAGAAAGAAAGATTGCAATACCAAGTTGCAGAGCTGTTTCGGAATTTTCATGCAATATTGATAGATACCGATTGTCGAAATTCTTGATCTGTACTGCATATATCGTGTGAGTGAATCATAACTCATTAGCAATTGCTGCAGTGACGATTTTCATTTTTTGAATAACAATCGACTTGTTTTGCTATTCTTCCTGCTAAATGATTAATCACAGTGGGTAGTACCTGAAACATCTTGTCATTGGAATTTTCTAAAACCCTTTTGCATCATTGATTCTTGGCTTTTTGGTAAATGTACTTCGATTGTTTTCTATCATGCAAAATGCCCTTTTGCAAGTATACATTGACTGTGTTGTATGATGAAAATTTGCTTGTCAACAAATATCTTATCCTCGTTATTTCATATTCTGCAACAGCAAGTTATTAATGTTGTTGGAGAAATTTGAGGAGTCAGTCGTATATCTAGATATGTTGTTTTGAAATCAGATATGTGCAATGTATTACAGTTGCATAAAATTCTTCAATTCACGGAAACGTATGGCTACAACTGATTATTGCATAGATTCAATAAATTTATCCGTAATTAATAGGTAGTGCGATAAGGTTCATACATGCATGTATTAATATCATTAAGAGAAACTAATAATTTAAAAAACGTTATGGTGAATTGATTTATGATACCAATTTTTGTCTATTTGACTTCCCCAAAGATGAACAAAATAGTGTAACATAATTATATATTTGAAGAATTTACTATTTGTATAATACTGCAAACAATTCAATAAGAGTTGTGTAACATAGAATATACTGTTTAATTACACGACATCTCCAGTAACAGTCGTGCAAAATAGGATATACCTTGTTAAACACGAATTGCTTCAGTAACTGTCTTGCAGTGTGTATGAATATTTTTCGCATATATATTTTTCAACTATATATGAAAAGTATTATTCAGGTATTTTAGATCAGTCATGCATGCAAATTCTAATAATTTTTGGGATATAAATTTGTACAATTGAATACTGTAGCGCCCCGTTTCCTTATACCTTTTTATGCATCTATAAATATTCACATAAAATTTTTAGCGATTTCCATAACTATTTCCTTTAACAAAAATGGGTACGTACATCTGGTCTAACTCCATTTACTATGATGCTCATATAAGTACATATCATACGAGTCACAAAATGTTATAGCCTGTACTATATCTAAACTATATGCTAACGATGAACATAGGGATGCCATTGAAAGCTCAGGAGAGCGAAATTAGAATGCATTCTGACATGGCGACCATAAGGAGGGGGAACAGGAGGAGAGCGTAGCCGGCCAACCTTAAATCCATGCTTTAGCTAATGATGTGCTTTAGTGAGCCTGCTATGTATCGACACAGTGAAGACAACTATTCAGAGTAGATAACAACATGTTATTCGATAATAAATAAAAGTATAACGTGAAATGAATCCATTCTCATAGAAACCTTTTTTTTCATACGTTCTATCACGTAACAATTTCAATCACGTAGTCATCATTCACATAACAATCGTTCCTGTGATCCTTAGATCAATGCATTTCTATATGCCCATTAATTTTAATACTCCCGTTATGCCCAGTCGGCGCCGATGAATGGGACAGTCAATACTGCAAATATCTGTATGTGCCTTAGGTCTCTACCCATAACCTTTATACTTCTTTTTTATTGTGCATGAAAAGGTCTCATGTTGTTCAAAAATGACAACCTGCACCATTTTAAGCATAACTTTCGATTTACAGTTCCAATCTCCTTGATTCAACTTCTTGTGCATAGCCAGCTTAATTATCTAGAACTTTTATGTTTTACGTTAGTCCATATTCGAAGTCCATTGAACCCGAAATTGTGCCCCAAATTGACTTTCGGGTGCTGCTGCCCGAAAGTGGCAGCCTGCACGACCTTCAGGGTACTTTTTATCTAAACCTCGGATGACACTTACTCAAATTCTTACGAATAACCAACTTGATTAAATTTAACTTTTGTTCTTCAAGTTTGGCCAAATTCGAAGTCTATTGACCTCCAAATTTCGCCTGAAACTGACTTTCGGGTACTGTCGCCCGAAACTGGCAGCCTGCATGATCTTAAGCATAACTTTCGATCTACAACCCGGACGACCCTGATTCAAATTCCTATGAATAGCCAACTTAATTATCTATAACTTTTTGTTTTAAAGTCAGTCCGTCCATTGACCTAGAAATTTCGCCCGATTTTGATTTAGGGGGAGCAAACTAATGTAGCTTGGTAAAATTTCTGAACTTCACTAATATGTTTGATCTGATGCTTGAACGCTTTACATGGAATATCTGCATAAATAATATGAAATATGTGCACACGAATGGAATAGCTGCATTTTTTATATATCAGTGATGCTTTTTATGCTGCGATGCGTGAACTTATGCTCTGAAACAGTGATACTCCGATACTTATATGCGCTAATTAACGTGTGTGAGATTTATTGGTAAGTGCTAAGCGCCTGCTGCGATGATTATCTGATTGCTTGAATCATGCTTGGAAAATGCGCACTTAGGCAGGGGGAGCACACTCACGGGTAAATTTCAAAATTTTGAACTCATGATATAACCTTGAAAAGGACATGATATATCCGCACTTAGACAGGGGGAGCAAATTCATTCATGATATATCTTTGCATATCATATACATAACTGCACTTAGGCAGGGGGAGCAAATATGTATCATTTGTAATTAGGAAATGTCGTATGCTCTGCTCAGTGATTATGTAACACTTAGACATATGCGCTAGGACTTGCGTGATCGAATATGCTTACATGCTTATGTGCTGTATCAATTACATCTCATCATCAAAAAGGGGAGAATGTTGACCTTTTTGGTCCATGTGTGTTAGAGAATTTTGATGGACAATGTAATTGTAATAACTTTAGGTCTGTAAATTAAGCAATTCGATCTAGGATCAATATAATGTCTAAGTATATGAAAATATTCACACATGCATTGGTTATGAGCTATAGACTGATTAAAGTGTTGAAATATTTGATTCACATATGATTTGGTGATTAGTTGATGAGACTAGGTGATCGCATGTTATAGACAGCCCATGTGATAGGATATATCGTTCTGTGCTATATATGGAAATAATGCATGAGATATCCTTCTGAGCCATATTTGGAAAATATGCTGTTTATATATGGAAAGTGATATATATGTTGAAAATCAGTTATTCCTGGACAAAATCACATGTAGGATTCTTGCATGCTTTCCACTGAATTTAATGTGCCATATTGTACTAATATCTTTCCTTATGCTGATTGAAATATTATATTTAGGGAAGATTTGATTTGATTGACTTTGTGGATAAGATGCTATTTTATGGTATGTGCTATAAACGGATGTGATCTCTGAAATAAGGAAAGTTCTGCCATGATTGATAAATCGAATGAAGTATGCTCTGATATGATTTGCGTGCTAGACATGGTAAATATATTGATCTAATACTATGAGTTGTACATGGAAAACGTGCTGGTATGATGCTATCTTGTGTGCTATAATTGGAAATCTGGATTGATTTACACTAGAAACAGATAGCAGGGAATCACTTATGGAAAGTCCTGACATGGAAAATATATGCGAAGTGATTGAATATGCATGAGAACGAAATTGTGTCTTTATGTGCAATATATTCATGCTTAAATGAGCTCTTATATGGAAAATAATCATGCTTTAATGTGGTAGATGACCGTTGTGATGATTTATTAAAAGCATGATTTATATGGTATGATATGACTCGAAAATTGCATGAAACCTATGCTTGATTTGGTGATTATTATATGATGTGATTTTCCATGTGAAGTGCTGATTGAAAAGGATTATATATGAGCCACACTTCAGAATTTCGAGCAACTAAGAATTTGCGAACATAAGCCCACGAGAGATTTTTTAGCAGAAAGATACAGAGAGATTCCTATGCCTTCCATTTGCGATAGCTTTCTGCCTATCTGAGCTTTAAGTTGCGATTCCATCACTGAGCGAGTGATTCATCCGGTTATTCCAACCTCCCATACAATATATTCTTCGGACGTGTTGTCTTCGGACGTGACCAATACCATGGAGGCAAGGTCGACGTTTACGCACACGTGAAGGGAAGGACGAGTTCCGGGGGCCCTTCGGTGGCGAGCTTGTCTCTCGGGATCAGGAGATTCCGAGGAACGACACACGGCGTGTGGTGACCTAGTGTTCGACTTGTTTCGGTTGTGTATTGGGCTAATAAATCAGTTTTGTATCCAGCTACGGTGCATTATAGTGATTGGTTAAACTCTTGGGGAGCAAACCCCAAGGAGAGGAGTAAACCCCAGTTGGGGATATATAACCTCTATAAAATCCTGTCTTGCATTTACTTTTCTGTTATTTCCTTAGCGCTGTGAGACAGACCCGACACACATCCGACGTAACTAGGATATATCAGGCATTATCGTCACAAGCATCAGTAAGCATATCTAAGTCACTACATTTAGGATTTGTGAAAAGAATAATCATAAATTTTTTATAAGCCTAATTCACCCCCCTCTTAGGCACATTTATATCTTCATTTGGTATCAGAGCTAGGTTACTCAAACAACGGGCCTAACAAGCCTGAGTTAAAGATCTAATGGCTTATTTGAGTTTTGATGTTTTTGCAGAGGGACAATCCCATTCCAGGCCACCACTCTTCGATGGAACCAACTACGCCATATGGAAAAATCGGATGAAGGAATTCCTGCTTGCTACTGACTATGATATGTGGGATATCATCACGACTGGACCTTATACTCCTAAGAAGGTGGATGGAACTCCAAAGAAAGGTTCTGACTACGATGCAACACACAAGCGAGGAGTCTCCTTGAATGCCAAAGCAAAAAACATGATCGTCTGTGCGCTTACAAGAGAAGAATACAATCGTGTGAGTTCATGCGAATCTGCCAAAGATATGTGGGACATGCTTCAAGTCACACATGAGGGAACCACTCGAGTTGTACAAGAAAGAATAGCCCTGCTAACCCACCAATACGAGCTGTTCAAAATGGAGGACAACGAGACTATAAGCAACATGTACGCGAGATTCATGAACATCATCAACGAAATGTTCTCGTTGAGAAAGAGAATACCGGACGGAGAGAAAGTGCGAAAAATACTGAGATGTCTTCCAAGAGAATGAAATCCCAAAGTAACAGTCACCTACGAAGCTAAGGATCTGGACGAGTTATCTATCTCGGAGCTGATCGGATCTCTAACCACGTACGAAATGACTCAGATCTCCATGGAAGAAAAACCACAAGTCAGGAATACCATTGCTTTCAATGCTGAACAGAAGGAATCTGATTCGGACGACGAAGAGACTGAGGAAGACATACTATAGCAGATCGCCATGCTGACCAGAAAATTTGAAAAGTCCCGGCTGAGAGGAAAGTTCGAAGGAAACTCCAAGTTCCAATCTAGGAACAAGGGAATATCGTCATCCGGGAACAATGTGCAGAAATGCTTCAAGTGCAACAAGCCAGGCCACTTCGCCTCAAACTGCCCGATGGAAATTGGTGACAAAAAGATAAAGAAGCAGAAAGCCATGGTCACCAACTGGAAGAGGCCGGAAGTGAAGAGGAGGAAGATATCGCCTACATGGCCGATGATGATCAGGTATCTTCTTCATCCACTATTAAGAAAATACTCTTTCTAAATGAATTATATGCTAGGCAAGATAAAACTCATGATAGTGCTTCCTCAGTCCCTGAAGTAGATGAAAAGGAAGAGATGTTTGAAATAATTCAAAACGCAGAAAGAAGGATTAAGTCGCTCAACTCACAAGTAAAGAGTCTGATTAGGCAACGAGATGACGTAGCTAGAGAGAAGCATCAAACAGATCTAGAAAATGAGCGTCTGAAAGCCGAGTTAGAAACTTTTTAAGGAAGAGAAAGTCTTGTGTAATTGCGAAAAGCTTAGGAAGCACGAAAATATATCTAAAGACATGTCTGTTCTTAAGGAATTCTTAGAAGAAAAATATCGTACAAATGATAGACTTCTTGTAGGCAACAAAATCTCAACATGATACTTAGTCTTCCTAGACATGTTGGAAAAATAGGGATATGATATTCCACAACACCTAAGCATGCTGCACCTTAACAAGATATTAGAAAGCCTAAATGTTTTTCATGCGGCCGTCACGGTCATTATGCTAACAACTGTTTTTTTAAGAAAGCTGATAAATCTAGATATATTTGGAGGCCAAAGCAGGTTCCTAAGAATCAAAGTTCTAACACTAGCCCGCCTGTGTTTGTGAGATCACAGCCTTGACAGATGATATATCATGTGTTAACAGGAGTTATTTAGCCACTAACCTTTCAGGACCCAATCGAAGTTGGGAACCTCATAAAAGAACTGATTCATGCAGGTTCAAAGAAGAAAATCCAGCAAGAAAAACAAGTGGTACCTCGACAGTGGTTGTTCCCACCATATGACAGGTGATATCAATAAGTTTGTGTCGGTGAAAGCTTATGACGGAGGATATGTCTCCTACGCCGACAACACAAAAGCTAAGATTATTGGAGTTGGACCTATTGGTAACACTTTACATACTACTATAGATGACGTATGGTTGGTTAAGAATCTAGAACATAACCTCATTAGCATTAGTCAATTATGCGATAAGGGTCATACGGTTACTTTTGAAAATGATAAGTGTGTAGTTAGAAATGATGACAAGGTACTATTCAGTGCATCTAGGGATAGAAAGATCTATTGCATAACTCTTGACGATATCACTAACCAGAATGTCAAGTGTTTAGCAGTTACACAGGATAACACCTGGTTATGGCACAGACGCCTAGGACATGCCAATATGGAATTACTGTCTCATATTACAAGCAATGCACTGGTACGAGGTGTTTCGGACATAAAGTTTGTCAAGGACAAAACATGCAAGGCGTGCCAAATGGGCAAGCAGACCAAGACATCGTTCAAAGCAAAGAATGTGATATGTACATCCAGACCTCTGGGATTACTACATCTCGACCTTTTTGGTCCTGTTCAAACGATGTCTCTGCGAGGTAAAAGATACGCCTTTGTCATTGTTGATGATTATTCCAGGTACACTTGGGTGATATTCCTTGCACATAAGAATGAGGCACTAGATAACTTTGCATCACTGGTGAAGAGACTGGAAATGAAAAAGAAATGAATCTGTGTAGGATACGTAGTGATAACGGACTGGAATTTGATAGTAAGTCATTTGCATCATTCTATGATCAGTACGGATATAGTCATAACTTCTCTGCCCCTATAACTCCCCCAACAGAATGGCGTAGTTAAACGTAAAAATAGGGTATTACAGGAAATGGCTAGATCTATGTTACATGAGTATGATATTCCTAAACAGTTCTAGGCAGAAGCTGTTAGTACAGCTTGTTATGTGTCTAACTTTGTCTTCCTTAGGCCGATATTAAAGAAGACTTCTTATGAAATCTGGCATGGTAGAATTCCAAATATAAGTTACTTTCGTGTGTTTGGATGCAAATGTTTTATCTTGAACGATAGAGATAAGAGAGGAAAATTTGACTCTAAGGTTGATGAAGGGATATTCCTTGGTTATAGTCTTCACTCTAAGGCACGTCGTGTTTATAATAAGAGGAAGCTGACTGTTTAGGAATCCATACATGTTACTTTTGATGAGATACATAACGCAGATGCTACTGATGAGGAAGGTATAGATTTGCTCTGTGCAGAATTACAGGTTACTGATGACAGTAAGGACCATATTCCTGAAGACGAAAATGTTGAGACACTGGAACCAGAAGTTGATGAGCTGCAACCTAGAAAATGGAAGCATGCTTCCAGTCATCCAACAGATCAAGTAATAGGAAACATCAGATCTGGAATCAAAACTCGAGCGACTGCACGAAATCAGGATACAATGGAATCCCATGATGTACTGGTCTCAATGATGGAACCTAAGACAGTCCATGAAGCCCTAGACGATATCTCCTGGGTCTCTGCCATGGAGGATGAGCTATCTCAGTTTGAAAAGAGTCATGTGTGGACACTCGTAGAGAGACCAGATGAAAAATCCATCATAGGAACCAAATGGGTCTTCCACAACAAACTCGACGAACATGGTAATGTCACAAGAAACAAAGCGAGGGTTTTCGACTGGAACTATTGATAATACACTGTTTATTAAGTACGAAGGTGATCACATGATACTGGTCCAAATCTACGTTGATGATATCATATTTGGAAGTACTAATATCCTTCTTTGCGAGGAATTCTCTAAGTCTATGCAGAAGGAATTTGAGATGAGCTTAATGGGTGAGCTGAACTACTTCCTCGGGTTGCAAATAAAGCAGCTTGACAATGGAACCTTTTGTATCCCAAACAAAGTACATCAAGGAATTATTGACAAAATTCGGGATGAGCGATTCCAAAGCAATTTTCACCCCTATACATCAGACCACCAAAATAGACTGTGATGAATCAGGTATACCAGTTGATCAAACAGAATATCGAGGTATGATCGGAAGCCTTCTATACTTAACTGCTAGTCGCCGTAATATTATGTTTGCTGTTGGTATGTGTTCGAGATATCAGTCTGACTCTAGGGAATCTCACTTGACAGCAGTCAAGTGCAAACTTAGATATATCAAGGGTGCTGTGAATTTTGGTCTGTGGTATTCATATACGGATGAATTCCCATTAATGGGATATTCCGATGCCGACTATGCCGGTTGTAGGGAAGATAGGAAAAGTACTAGTGGAACTTGCCAATTACTTGGAAATTCCTGGTAACTTGGTCTAGTAGAAAGCAAAATGATGTCGCCCTCTCCACAACCGAAGCTGAATATGTGGCCTTAGGAAATTGTTGTCAACAAGTTCTTTGGATGAAACAAACCCTTAGTGATTTCGGGTTAGGATATGATAAAATTCCTATTCTGTGTGATAGCACTAGTGCCATTAGTAATACTAAGAATCCCGTGCATCATTCTCGTACTAAGCATATTGAGGTTAAACATCATTTTATACGAGCCCACGTTCAGAAGGGGAATATCAGTGTGGAATTCGTAGGAACAAATGATCAGCTTGCTGATATCTTCACAAAGCCCCTAGTTGAGGCAAGATTTTGCCACATCCGTGATCGATTGGGAATCATCGAGCTAAATAAGGTTAGTAAATATGCCGAATTCTGCCATTTACTCTAGGATATACTATCTTAGGTAGAAATTCGTAGTTATCTTAATCTAGAATATTCTTTCAGACCTAGAGTATTTTCGAATCTTATAGTCCTGATCCTTACGGGCGACTTTGGTATTTTAAGAAAAGAATCATAGTGAATTCCAACATAAGATCGGTCCTTTAGTCACCAATATTATTTTAGGAATATGAAATCTCCAAATTTTTCCTTAGAATGTGGCTTCGATATTTTAGGAAGAAATTTGTAGATATCATTTCTTGCCCTTCAGTTATTTTAGGAATATTGGATAATCAAAAAATCCTTCCCACTCAGCTCAGTCAAATCCTTTCCATAATTATGAGATCCCGTCAAATCAGTCTGATATTTCCGACAATCCTTAGAACTGGGATTATGTTATGTTAGAAAGAAATTCCCAATAATTCTATTATGAGATACTCCTTTCAGCCCCCTAGATTACTTTAAGAATTTCAGATCTTATCCTTAAGTGTGATCGCGTTGTTTTAGGAACAATTCATAGTTATCCATTTCTGAGATCATCCCTTAGCTATCCAGATTATTTTACGAATTCCGATCATTTAGATCTTATATAAGTGTGATTATATTAGGTTGAAATTCGTAATTATTCTACCTTGAGATCTCTTTTCAGCCGATAAGTTTTAGGAAATTCGGACATTCAAAATATCTCTTATTCAGCCTTGATAATATTATCCTTATTTAAAGTGAGATCACATCAGATAAGTCTGCAATCTCTGACCGGCGGTTCACCTTGTTGTGAAAATTCAAATTCGGTTTGAAAACCAAATCTTCTTAATTCTATTTATGCCGAGATTATCCTATCTCATTTTATCTCTTGGATAGTTGCCCATTTTTAAATGAGATCACTCGATACTTCTTCCTTTCTTACCTCAGTATTCGAACATTACAGTTTCTCTTCAATCATCGAAGTTTATACTCCAGTTTTTAAGAGTTCCGATAAGATCACAGGGAGCTGAACAAATCTGCGATATCTGCCAGATCTGATAGTGATTCCAGTGTTGAGAATGTTTTCTGATAAGTTATTCCTTCGTCTTCTAGTTATTTTGCGCCACGTTTTCAGCTTTAAAGCCTTATTATATCCCCTTTTTGATGCTGAAGGGGGAGAAGTCTGGGTAATTAATGATAGATATAAGGGGTCTAAGAACTGTCCTTGATATTCGAAATGATTTGTGTGCGATATTCCTTTTATGTGCCTATGATATATCTTAGTGCCTATGTATGCTGACTGAATTTGCATGAAAATATCTGCACATATGCAAGGGGAACTTCGTTGTGTGTGCATTATGACTCTTGCCTATATGATATCTGCCTATGCTCTATGTGGAATTTTGAATTTATGCTCTGGACATTTGGAATAACCTCATTTAGATAGGCGGAGCAAACTAATGTAGCTTGGTAAAATTTCTGAACTTCACTAATATGTTTGATCTGATGCTTGAACGCTTTACATGGAATATCTGCATAAATAACATGGAATATGACCGATGAGCCCTTAGCTCTACTGGTTGAGGGGGAGGTGCCTGGAGTCATGTTGGGAGAGGTCCTGGGTTCGAACCTCCACCCTGTGACATTTCTCCAGGCCTGCCCACATGGGCCCAGACATGTGCGATTGACCTGGTCGGCCCGTTTAGCAGGTAGTGGGTCGGCCCCGGGGTTTCACCATCGGCTTTCCCCGGTTACCAAAAAAAAAAAAATAATATGGAATATGTGCACTCACGAATGGAATAGCTGCATTATTGATATATCAGTGATGCTTTTTATGCTGCGATGCGTGAACTTATGCTCTGAAACAGTGATACTCTGATACTTATATGCGCTAATTAACGTGTGTGAGATTTATTGGTAAGTGCTAAGCGCCTGCTGCGATGATTATCTGATTGCTTGAATCATGCTTGGAAAATGCGCACTTAGGCAGGGGGAGCACACTCACGGGTAAATTTCAAAATTTTGAACTCATGATATAACCTTGAAAAGGACATGATATATCCGCACTTAGACAGGGGGAGCAAATTCATTCATGATATATCTTTGCATATCATATACATAACTGCACTTAGGCAGGGGGAGCAAATATGTATCATTTGTAATTAGGAAATGTCGTATGCTCTGCTCAGTGATTATGTAACACTTAGACATATGCGCTAGGACTTGCGTGATCGAATATGCTTACATGCTTATGTGCTGTATCAATTACATCTCATCATCAAAAAGGGGAGAATGTTGACCTTTTTGGTCCATGTGTGTTAGAGAATTTTGATGGACAATGTAATTGTAATAACTTTAGGTCTGTAAATTAAGCAATTCGATCTAGGATCAATATAATGTCTAAGTATATGAAAATATTCACACATGCATTGGTTATGAGCTATAGACTGATTAAAGTGTTGAAATATTTGATTCACATAGGATTTGGTGATTAGTTGATGAGACTAGGTGATCGCATGTTATAGACAGCCCATGTGATAGGATATATCGTTCTGTGCTATATATGAAAATAATGCATGAGATATCCTTCTGAGCCATATTTGGAAAATATGTTGTTTATATATGGAAAGTGATATATCTGTTTAAAATCAGTTCTTCCTGGACAATATCACATGTACGATTCTTGCATGCTTTCCACTGAATTTAATGTGCCATATTGAATTAATATCTTTCCTTATGCTGATTGCAATATTATATTTAGGGAAGATTTGATTTGATTGACTTTGTGGATAAGATGCTATTTTATGGTATGTGCTATAAACGGATGTGATCTCTGAAATAAGGAAAGTTCTGCCATGATTGATAAATCGAATGAAGTATGCTCTGATATGATTTGCGTGCTAGACATGGTAAATATATTGATCTAATACTATGAGTTGTACATGGAAAACGTGCTGGTATGATGCTATCTTGTGTGCTATAATTGGAAATCTGGATTGATTTACACTAGAAACAGATAGCAGGGAATCACTTATGGAAAGTCCTGACATGGAAAATATATGCGAAGTGATTGAATATGCATGAGAACGAAATTGTGTCTTTATGTGCAATATATTCATGCTTAAATGAGCTCTTATATGGAAAATAATCATGCTTTAATGTGGTAGATGACCGTTGTGATGATTTATTAAAAGCATGATTTATATGGTATGATTGACTGGAAAATTGCATGGAAACTATGCTTGATTTGGTGATTATTATATGATATGATTTTCCATGTGAAGTGCTGATTGAAAAGGATTATATACGAGCCACACTTCAGAATTTCGAGCAACTAAGAATTTACGAATATAAGCATACGAGAGATATTTCAGCAGAAAGATACAGAGAGATTCCTGAGCCTTCCATTTGCGATAGCTTCTGCCTACCTGAGCTTTAACTTGCGATTCCATCACTGAGCGAGTGATTCATCCGGTTATTCCAACTTGTTTCTGGGGGCCCTTCGGTAGTGAGCTGTGTCTGTCGGGATCAGGAGATTCCGAGGAACAAAACTCGGCGTGTGGTAACCTAGTGTTCGACTTGTTACGGTTGTGTATTGGGCTAATCAATCAGTTTTGTATCCAGCTACGGTGCATTATAGTGATTGGTTAAACTCTTGGGGAGCAAACCCTAAGAAGAGGAGTAAACCCCAGTTGGGGATATAACCTCTATAAAAATCCTGTCTCGTATTTACTTTTCAATTATTTCCTTATCGCTGTGAGACAGACCCGACACACATCCGACGTAACTAGGATATATCAGGCATACTCGTCACAAGCATCAGTAGGCATATCTAAGTCACTACATTTAGGATTTGTGAAAAGAATAAGCATAAATTTTTTATAAGCCTAATTCACCCCCACCCCCCCCCCCTTAGGCACATTTATATACTCAGAAAGCTTCTTCAAAGACCAACATGCTCTACTATCGAAACTTTTAAGTCCTATACAACCCTTAATATTAACATAAGAATACTTAATTCTGGTCCAAAAAGCTCGAACTTGTTCCAAACCCTAATATGATCTAACATATTATTCCAATAATTACAAAAAGTTTAAAATTTTTCAAAACAAGTGATACATGCTTAAAAACCTATCGAACCTTGATGATGGTACTTGGTGTTGTTAAACCTATTAATCCAGTTATCAAGCTGTAAAGAGTTTGATCCCGTTCGGACCCAAGGTAGTCCAGCCTATATACCATAATCAGACTCTCGCTCAAAGGTAGTTCAGCCATATATCGAAACAAAATTAAAATTGTTTTTATGATTGTAAAATTAAATCATCGAATACAAGGATTTTTCCATAATAAAATTTTTATTCAATTAACTCAATCGGTAACGGCCATCGCCGTCAAACGCCTTCCTTTCGGCAACACGGGCTTGCAAAGAGCCGACGCAAAATTAATCAAAATCAAATTTTATTACCATCTTTATCCAAAATTTAATTCTTTCAATCGATTTTGAAAAGTTTTTTACAACATAAATATTAAATACATCATATTAAGATATATATATATATATATATATATAAAATATGATATAAAACCTGTTTAAGGTATTAATGCATCTTGGTGTAGTTTAACTAATGAAATTAGCCTTCCATTAAGGCTAAGCTAGACAAAAATAAATATGTAAAAACAAAATAAAAAAAACTTACTTGTAAGAGAAATCGTAGAAGGAACTTCAACTTTATTACTTGAAATATTTTACAATAGAGAAGGAATTACAAGGAGAAAGTAAGAGAGAAAGAGGGTGCGTAAGTAGATGCGTACATAACAAATGGCTTAAGGCCATTTTTATAGACAAAGCAAACAAAGAAAAGTACATAGCAAACATCAATAATTCGCCGAAGAATTTCTTCAACTCTTGTTCTTGCTTGATGAGCTGGCTCCACCATCTTTAAATGTTGGTCGTTCCTTTTTAAATGAAGAATAATAATTTGTCGTTGCTTTATTAAAGTAACCAACTTTACCTCAAAAGTCTTCGTGATTATCCTCACTTTAGGTAGTGGACAAAGTGAGTCATCATTTTTCTTATCTTTTTCTTGGACCTTCTTGGTAATCGCATTTTTAAGGAGATCGATTGCATCATCCACCATAATTTCATCCGGGTTTTCCGGTTCTTGTCCTTCTACAGCAAGGCAAAATTCGTCGTCTTTTGACGAAGTCTCCATTGAAAAATCCACCGAAGTTTCAATACCAAGATTCTTGTGAATATCCTTTTTCATAAGGTCAAAATAAGCCTGAACGATTTTTTCAGTCTTCATTTTTCCCTTTTGGATATTTTTCCTTCTTTAAATTATTTCAAAAGGACTAGGAGGTTCCCTTTGTTGGTGATAATAGTCTTTCTGATTATCTAACTCGTGAATATCTTTCATGAATTTTGTATATATGTCCCAATATGGGCGAAATTTCCCCTCTAATAGAGGCGGAAGAGGTGGAAAAATGTTATTGTTCAAACGGGCAATAAAAAGCTTGTTAAAGAAAATCTCTCAGCTTCCTCAAGTAATACTTTGTTAAAGAAAATCTCTCAGCTTAATCATTTCACGGCAGCCAGTGCCAATAGGAGAAGAACACACTTGGCGGTCAAATATATTCTGAACTCTGTTAAATGGGATTTGGTTACCTCACTGCAATATCTTCAGAAAACATTTTTGCAAAGCGCTCAAAAGGACTTGGACGCAATTATCACCACTGCATACCATAAACACATATATCTTTAATGATTTTTTGAATGCACATATAATTTTTATGAAAAAACTATGGAACTTACCTGTCATTTAGCTATGGGAGGCGATCATCTCGCTTGATGGATAATGTGGAGTCCATGGCCAAGACGGATAGTTCTTGTAATAAACGTCTGATAATGATAGAAACATTGTCTAACGCATTCAACGAACCTGGAATCTGCATGAACTCCACTCTGTGGGTCCCAAATTTGTAGTTCAACGACATTTGGTCGAATAACGCACAGAACCCATTCACAGCCATTGATTTCCAGTGGGAAAACTATCATTTTTGCTCTGGTCCACGGACACAAAGGCCACTCGGGGTACTTTCCAAGAGTATATGGTATAAATACACTCAAGTTCACACTTTCATTGATAACAGCGACATGACAATTCTGCTGAAAAGCGTGCTCATGAACGCCACATTCTTCGATGGGATTTTGCACTTTATTTGCATCTCAATGAACACACGGATGCATTCATCAACATGCTTTAACAACAAAAAAACAAACAATATATATTACGAAGGATTTATAGATCAGACAAATGCATATATAAATAAATATACGTAAATTTCTATATCGTTTTAAACAGTGGTCCTTCATAATGCTATGACTATATAAATTCAATTATAGACTTACATAATTTTGGAGTGGTCGTCCTTCTGTCATTAATGTCCGAAAGAAACTGGCCGACAGAGGATTTCCAGAAAGTACACTTTGACGACATTGCTGCATTGATTTAATTTCTTCTTCTGCTATTGGCCAAAAAGCTAACTTATACAGCATATACTCATCAAGCCTACGATGTGTATAAGGTTGTCTCGAGACAGCAGATTTGCTACGTTGAAAGACCTTCTCTGCACGCTTGAGCCTTTAGATGCTGGAAGTTGATGATTCTCCTCAACTGGACATGACGTCATATTGTGAGCGACATTCTTGACGTTTTGGTAATGATACCCATGTTAGCATTTGTTCCTGCAAACATAATTTGTAAACAGATGGTAGATTTTTTTATAATTAATGCTATTCAAAAATATCAATATCGAGAAATAAAAAGAAAATACCTTTTGTGCATTGCGGGTCTGATAATACGTCAACTTGATCTTGAGCTGCTGTACCTTATCGCCTAACATTCAAACCTTCTTCCATGGACGTGATCTTGACAATTATCAAATTAATGTCGCAGACGGTCCCTCGGTTCTTTTCAACAGTCGCCAATTGTTTTTGAATTTCCTCCAATGCTTTTTGAAATGATACTTTCACAGTAGATAATTCTTATGATTGAATGCCTTTTGGATTAAAGCACCTGCATGTTCTGTACAACTGTCCGTGGAACATCTTCATCAAACATATGCAGATTGCCTTTGGCCTATTCTGTTTCCAGCTCAATATCTCATTTTCAGTTTAATGATTATGTGAATCAGCACTCAAACCATATCGACGGCTACATTCTGCTAGATTAGCCAATGGGTCGTGGTTGTCTCCTTCTCATCATCTCTTTCGCTCTTTGTATTACCCGTGAAAATGTACTTCTTATTTGATGACTTCCCATAGAAGGGTTTTTTCACAGAATTGATGAACCCACTCGATGGTCCAGTTTCATTCAGACGCTTCGCCAGTCTTGTAAGTCTTTTTTGTGCGAACTTATGAGCAAACACTTTTTTCTTCGCCTTTCTGGCTTCTCAACAGACATTTTCCTACTCTCGACCAAAACAACCTCTTCTGAAGTAGAATCACTACTGCCTGAATCTTTCGTACCCGAAGATTTCGAACTGCTATGTTCATTGTCCTCTTCAAGGTCACCCTATTCCTGACACTCTGGTGCATCTAAATTTTCTGCATATTTAATGGAAACTTTTCCTGCTATTTGAGGACAAATAACTGTAACTCCTCTCTCCAGAACCAAATTGATTTTGTGCAACTGTGGAGTGCAGTTCTGGTATGCAAATTGACTTGATTTAATAAACAGCGGCGTTGATTCTTCAACAGTTGGCTCCAAAATAATATGACAACACATAAGAAGAAATGGCCTCCATGATCTGCTCCAAACTCGGCGAGTACTTAGTATGCCAATCGTTTGTCTTCCACCGACACATTCGTGGATGCTGAGTTCCAGTCCCTCAAGTCTCTTCGCAAATGTTTTGGCAACTCCTGTGATACATTCATAAGCAAGTATGTAAAAAACACATAGGTCAAGACAATGTGGAACAATACACATCGGCAAATGAAATAATAAACATAATACTATTGCCTGAAATAGATGTACAAAACATCCTAAACTTAAGTTTGGGTATTTCTTCTATCCTCAACACTTGATTGCTGAACTGTGAGAGATCCCTCTTAAGTGACGTTAGGACTTCATTGAATGCTTCCCCATTGGTAAGCATTGAATTTCTTCCAGCAAATACATTATCGCATGATCTACAGAAGCCTTAGCCCTATTACTTTTTAATGTATGACTCCGGTGGCAAACATCAAACTTGCCAAATTTAGCTTCTCAACGTCAACAGTCGTATCTGAAGTGCTTCCCATAGTATTCAGTCGGTTCTTTATGTCTCGACGTAATTTATTTTGGCTTACAAATTGCCTTGTAACAAATGTTGTATTGACATCTATTGGATCTTCAGTGCCAAATTTCAGGCCTGCCAACAATGAGTATTCTATTGGCGAAAACCGCACAGGTTTATCTTCAGTAACCATCCACAGCTCACTGTCTCATCATATTTGATTTGACAATGCATCATAACAACTGCCCTGATAACTGAAAATTCTCTGCAGACACTATTAGACGTCCAAACTGACTTTTTGCAACCATCTCAGCTATCTCTTCTCTATTCAAAATTTCCATTAGATATGTGCATATATCTTTATAAGCCGCAAGTATCACCACTCTTCCTGGCTTCATAGATCCTCTGGGCCGTTATGTTTCTAATACTTCCTGTAGTAAGGCAATATACGTCCGCAATATATCACTTAATAATAAGACATCATACATTCAAAAATCCAAACCCATAAATTCTCGATTTTTACATATATCATGTATCACAGGCATAAATAAGACATAGCACTACCCTCAACGAAGTTGTCACCCATGGCAAATAGATGACAAACGTCAACAGATTCAAGCCTAGAGGGAGTAAGAATCTTGTTGAACTCTCAATTGCGCAACACCAAGTTGTTCTTACAAAATTATGACATCAATATACTGAGTGCTTATTTTCTTTAGCTTTTTTGGGGGGAGGGGTTTAGAGGAGCGGGATAGCAAATTTAATTCATTAATAAGATGAAAGCATTGGGCCACTCATTATCAGATAACCCAATATGTTCAAATCAATAAATTAATATTGGGCCGATCATCTGAACCTTTATTCTAAAGTCATTATCGGTTTAATAAATTAGCAGATTTCAATGTCATTATGTGAGCTTATAATGACTTCTGAAAGGAAGTTACTACGCGATAGACAGACAATTTAGAAGTTAATAATTGAGTTTACTTTAGTTTTTATCGTCCGTGTTTATTACTAACATACCTGTTTTCGTACTCCATATGTAATATACGATATGATATGATTGTATGACTACTTGATTTGACAATGTAATTGAACAATTGTTGTATATAATTGACTATTATTAACGTTAATAGCTATATCGTGCATTATATATTGTATGATTCTTACGTGCCTTGTACACTTCTTCCGCACTATTAAAGAAAGTAAAGTAGTAAGAGTAAAATTATTCTTACAGTTGTATAAAATAAAAACCGTTACTGATTTTTTGGTTCTCAATGTTACTTCTCTTATAAGTAGTATTAAAATCTGTCATTATGGCCAAGAATATATGACAATGAGAACATGTAGGTTAATATGAAAATAAAGCGTAACAATGGTTCTTCAAATTATCACAAAACAGTAATACCTCATTTGTTCTTTAGCGTCAGCAACTTGAGATTTATTTCTTCAAAGTGTTCGTCGATCTTTTTTCCCATATTCTTCGGCATAGTGGCATGATCATTACATCTTGTTTGTAATGCATCAAACCTCTGTGCAGCAGTTTGCGCATAGTCATCGATCTTTCTGTCGGTACGGCCGATAATTTATGAGTTATTGAATTTTGCAATTTTGCAAAACTTCTCTGTAAATATTTTCTTATTTCATTCATCATATTCAGTTTTCAAAAACAACAGGTATGATTAATCTTTCATATTATCGTGAGACTAAATACCCAAAGGTAAGTTGAAGGGGTGAATAGAATTTAATCCGATGGGTCAAGCTTAAAGGGTGCGATCTGAATCGTAGGATTAAGATTAGACGCTGCAGATTGAATCCGGTCAAAGGGTTGGTCAGAGGACAGTAGTTGTGACTATTCACAGAGTAGTCCCTGCCCAAAAGTTATACCCCTTCACAGATTCGCCCCCGAACTCCTCAGAACCTATAAATAACAATTACTGAATGAATTAATGAACGACTGGAAGTTAAACAGTTATCCTTTTATTTCATTGTCATTATAAAGGAATCCATGTATTTAATTAATTAAATAGTTATTATGGATAGAATTATATCCGACACTTTTTATTTTCCATTACTGTGCATTTATGGCGTACATGATCATATACTGTACAGTTGTATCTTCTGATAGTGTCAGTCATATAAACGTTATGCAAACAATTATTGCAAGACCGAGGTATGTGAAGTTTCATTAACATTTATTGCATTATTATAAAAGAATTCATATGTAATTAAGTAACTAAATATGCATACATGATATTTTAAGAGTCAGAGGTAGTTGTATCTTTGAATAATGGTGATTCGTTACGCAAACAACCGGTGCATGACCGACGTTTTGGCAAATTCATATTATGTAATTTCATCAGCAGGTAGTCTAATATTCCATAAACAATAACCTTTATTAGTAATTAAATAAATACAAAAGGCATGACTTAATTTTCAAATGATCTTTTAATTGTCAATAGTTATATAGTCGAAATTGAGCAAATTATTGACCTTTAACAACACAATTAAGTAATACAACTTATGCGTTTTAGTCACATTCATCTTTGGAATGTGCGCCTTCATGAACATAGGCTGCTATAATTGTCTGCCGGATAAAAATAAAATACAATATTAAGTAGTGTGTTTTTCAGTCTTCAATTTTGAAAAATTTCAACATTTACATTTTTGTAAGAGTTTTCTATAATACATTCTCAGTCGTGTAATGTTGGTACCAATTGCTTATTGACTATTATTGTCATATATATTGATCATATTATATGCTAAATAACCTAAGAAACTAAAGATGACGGTGTAATATAGCTCAACATAGTTAGTAAAAAAACCAAACAACGCTAATATAAGAAAACAGACACAAAATTTATTTCCAAACGCAATATCTACTTGGACTGGTCAATACAATATTCAATAGTGTGTTTTTCACTCTTCAATTTTGAAGAATATCAACATTTATATTTTTGTAAGAGTTTTCTATCATACATTCTCAGTCGTTTAATGTTGGTACCAATTGCTTATTGACTATCATTGTCGTATATATTGATCAAATTATATGATAAATAACCTTATAATTTAAAGATGACGGTGTCATAGATAGCTCAACATAGTTAGTAAAAAAACCAAAACAACGTTAGTATAAGAAAACAGACGCAATTTATTTCCAAACGCAATAACTACTTGGACTGGTCTATTTTTCCTTCTTGATTTTCTTACATCTCAAAGACGAAATAGCATCGGGGTGACCACGTTTACTCTTCTTAAGCGTTGCTAAAACAGTATCGTCATCATATGTATTAGTTTCTGTTGTATCGAGTTCTTTTGTAGCAGCGAGTTTATGCATAAATTTTCAGCATCCTTTGGTTTTTCTATACAATCATCCCATTCATCTGAAAGAACGCCTTCGATCGTGGATACCCAATCTGATACGGTCTGTGAAATCTGAACATAACCGATCGATCTTTGTATTTAAAAAGAGAAACATAATCAGCCACCATTAATACATTCATTGATACTATGTTTGATTTTTACCTCAGTTGATTTTTGCTGTTCGGACACGTCCAACATCATGAATTTCCAACATACGAGTAACCGTCAAGCTTTTATACGAACTTTGAAAATCAAACGGCTTGATCCTCACAAAAAACATAAATGACTTCCCAACTAACGAACAAATGCAATCAAGAAGCTCTTCATCTCCAATATCTTCATCATCAATTACAGTCTTCTGCGACAATTGAAAAATATATGATGACAATTCTATTATCAAAATATTTTTAAAAATAGGTACTCACTATTGTGTTCTTCAGCTCTTCTGTTGTTGTATTTGTATACTTCTTAGCTGGCCCGTCAAATATAACAAAAGTTTCCGATTCGGATCCATCATGAACAGTCACCTCAAGACGGAACTATGCAAATAAAAAAGGCAGTAAATAAATACAAATGAATTACTTCACCGGATGTTAGATGTCGATATATTATAGTGAACAATACGGCAAAACTCCCAAAGCATTTATATTGTAACATTTGTTGCAAATTAGTGTGCTCTCAGAGTTTCTTAACTTTGATGAACATTTCGAGCAAGAACTATATAACTCCAACCACTTCGGCTAATTACATCAGTGATCCTTGCTTCACATGAAAAACCACGCTCCTGACGAACAAAGAATGTCAAAGCCATGGAATGACGTCGGGTGATATCGTATAAATATACGAATACAACCTGTTCAACATCCGAACGTAGTATAGCGTATATATCTGACAGATTGCTTTTTGTTACTTGTCTGACATTGGTAACCAATTGCGTAGATATAGAACTGATATAAAGATTCATCCTATAAAAAATAAACATAAACCATTAAATCAGTACTTAAATATATAAATTACACAATACATGAATGAATTGTACACATGAATAAATGAATTCTTACCGTTTGCGGAACTCCAAAACAAATGGACTATCTCCATTAATATAAAGAGCACTTGCAGAGGTTGTATTCAGATATAAACCACTTGCTTAAATAATACGATTACAAATATTTGCTGAGTAAAAAACAGTACTTATACGTACAAAACACCTGAAAGCATCCGTGGATTGATATTTGTCACAATAATCACAATAGCGTCTCCCAAAGTTCCTTTCAACCTCGCGTGCCTTCTCATAAGATGTCATAGCTGCACGATAGCCACTACAAATAAAAACATAGCCTTATCATGATAATTCACAAAAGAAGACTATAAATGAGAATAATCAGAACATTGAAAGAAAAACATACCCATCCAGAATTATATTACATACCCATCCAGAATTATATTCACCATAGTCTGCGATTTACCATTGTCATGTGGCCCAACAACACAAGTGCAATGACATCTAATCCAATGGTAAAAAAATTATTTGATGAACCAATATATCTCTACATCCAAAGATAAGGAATACATAAACATTCTATAGAGATAAAGATGCAAACCTGGTAAATAATACTGCACACCGGATCCCAAGTATTTAGAAGAATGAAACTGAAATTTCTCTTTTTGATCATAAGATCATGGCTAACACTTCGAGACATAGTTGTACGATTACTGTAATGTATCAGATAACGATGCTCTGTAGTACGATATGTTTGCGAAGAACTGACAATATCAAAGTTTGATATTGAAAAAATACAGCCCTCTTCAAGGAGTCGCTCAAAATTTCCCACCAGCTTAGTATTAATTGTAGCTTGCATGAGAGTATCCTATAACAAAACAAAACATTAGATTAGGTAAACACAAATAATATAAAGTAAAATTTAATACCTCTTCACCTAGTAACATTAAGCCAACTAACATAAGCTCTCCATCTTTCCTAAAATTAGTAGCTCTCCAGGACCACAGCAGCCGAACAATTATTGTAGTGTTTCCCATTTTAGGGGTTAAGGAATTAAGTACGGAATAATCATTCGGCAGAACCACGATGAAATGAAACTTACACACCTAGAACTGTTTCTTAATGTTAACACTTGGTTGAACAATTCCATATATATAATGATAATATGAACCAGACAAACCTTTGAACTACAATAATATAAGATTAAGTGAATTTATTCAAATGAACGAGTATAGAACATGTATGAGTCACGAATTAAGGAACATTTATTTCTACAACGCTTTATTGAATATATTTCCAGACTCCGTAAACAATCTCTTATCTATCATTAATGATGATTCAGAAATTTGTAACTAAAAACCATATACGTTACAAAAATTCAATGATACATATACTGATATATCAAGAAAATGAACGACTCTTCGTTGACAATATAGATATGTGGCCCATATTTATCAAATAATACATATAATGATATTTCAAAAAATAAAAATCCCTTTCTTGTCAATATAGTGAAATCATCCAAATTAACAATACATTATTGAGTCGTCTATTTTTTAGTCGTATAAATATTTGTGGATACTGTAAATTTTTAAATATCGTAACGTATTACAGTCTATTCACATGTCTTCAATTATGCTAACTATAGCAGATGATTATAATGATAATATCAAATGAATTATTGTCATAATTAAAAGACAACCCTTTGAACTACAATAAGATTTTCAGCAGTAGTCTATTCCCATCCATGTCAAAACCTTGGGTATAGCTATGTTATCTTAATACGTTTAATGCTATTATAGTAAACTTTAGTAAATCAATATAATGATAATGCGAAACGATTTATTGTCAGAACTAAAAGCCAAGAATTAAAAGCCAAACCTTTGAACTACAATAAGATAAGATTCAGTGAATGTATTCGAAACGAGTATAGAGCATGTATGAGTCACTAATTGAGGAACATTTATTTCTACAATGTTTAGATTCCATTAACGATCGCTTATTCATTAATGATGATATTCATAAATTTGAGAATGAAAAACGTGTCATTACAATACATGAATGATACATGTAAATTATGATGATATTTGAAAAATAAAACAACCCTTGTCAATATAGTTATATGATCCAAACTAACTATACATTATTCAGTCGTCAGTTTTCCGGTCGTGTAAATATTTGTCAATATCTAAATGTCCTAGTGTATTGCATTTGCTCATCAAATTAGTAAGAGACGTGCAAGTTTTCATCAGCAGGGTATTCTAATTGATTACCAAACCTTAGCTATGTTATGTAATACAATAGTGCAATTATAGTAACTTAAGCAAATCAATATAATGATAATATGATAAAATTTATTGTCGGAATTAAGTATAATGATATTTCGAATAATGAACAACCCTTACTTTTCCATATAGTTATATAATCCAAATTAACAATACACTATCTAGTTGCCTGTTTTTCAGTCGTGTAAATATTTGTTAATAGTGTAAATTTAAATGTCGCAGTGTCCTGCAGTCGCTCAACAATTTACTAAGAGACGTTTCAGTTTTCATCAGTAGGGTATTCTCATCAATTTCCAAACCTTGGCTATGTTATGTTAATATGGTAGTGAAGAACAGTACATTATTCAGTCGGCTGTTTTCAGTCGTGTAAAAATTTGTCAATAATATCAGCTAGACTAACTTTAGCAAATCAATATAATGAGAATATAAAAGGAATTATTGTTAGAATTAAAAGACAAAACTTTGAACTACAATATAGTTTTATGATCCAAACTAACAGTACATTACCCAGTCGTCTGCTTATCTGTCGTGTAAATTTAATTGTTGAAGTGTATTGCAGTGGCTCAGTAATTTACTAAGAGATGTGTAAGTTTTCATCATCAGTGTTCTCATCGATTTCCAAACCTTGTCCATGGCTATGTTATGTTAATACGTTTAATGCAATAATAGTAACTTCACTAAATCAATATAATGATAATACGAACTGTCAGAATTAAAAACCAAACCTCTCAACTGCAATAAGATTTTCATTATTAGTGTATTTTCATCGATAAAGCCAAACCTTCGAACTACCATAAGATAAGATTTAGGGAATGTATTTCAAACGGTATAGTTGTATGAGACCCTAAATAAGGAACATTTATTCTACAACGTTTAGATTCCATAAACGATCTCTTATGTATCATTAATGATGATAATAAAAACTATATCATTACAAAACACCGATAATACATATATCCAATTAAGCATATATGCCAACTCTATCATTTAGGATTCAATTGTAGAATATCAATTTTAATTGTGCTGTGATTTCATTAGCTGTCCTTGTAATTAGGGCTTTATTTGTAGTTGTCCTTAGATTAGGACTTAAATTCTATTTATACCAAGTATGTTTGGTATAAATACTTGTACACATATTGTTCTTAATAGAGAATTTAGTCAATTGATCTGAAAGGCTTCACAATCCAATTCTAGAGAGAGAAAATCACAAAAGATTCTCTCACTACACGAATTCTCTCTTAAAGGTCTTCAAAGAAGGTTTTCGATAGAAATTCTATTTTCTATAATTCTAATCGATTTCCTTAGTATTGAAGTCTAGGATCGTAGAGTTGATAATCTAGGGACCTAACAATTGGTATCAGAGCAGATTCGTTCTTTTTGAATCGAAATTGTTATAATCGGATCGAAATTGAAATTCTGAAACCGTTCCATTCGAAGAACAGTTTTGGCGCCAAACTGATTTCGATCTGATAATCCTTTAATATGTGCTTAATCGACTTGAATTTGATGTTTCTGTGCTCGCTTAGGTGCTATAAATCATTTGCGATTAGATCTGTAGCATGTAGAACATCGATTAAGCAGAACTGATCGAATTTGTGTAGTTACTGTTTGCGCTAAGAACAACTTGAACACGTACTGATTTTGCTAAAATACGATATCTTTTGCTTCATAACGTGTTTAATTGTATGTTTGTGCGTAATTATCAGTTGATTTCGAGCAAGTATCTGCAATTTCATTGTGTTTCGCTGTTTTTGCTCGAATCAGTGATAATTAGGGTTCGATCGAATTAATTTCTCAATCGAAAACTTTGCACGATAAATTCTTCTCGGTCAGAACACCAAGTCAGCGCGTAAGTCGCCATCACTAGAAGCGATTTTAGCAGAAAAATTTCTCGAGCATTATTAAGCAAAATCGTTTTCGACAAGACTTGACCTCTGCGCGCGCAAAACTTTCTGTCGAAAAATGTTTTCGGTCAGACTTCTTAGTTTGACCAAGCGAAAATCATTTGCGTCCAAGAAACTTTTCCAGTCAACGAATTTATTTTGACTTAGCGAGCAACTTACTAAACGTACTGTTTCTTTGCATTCGATATAAATTCACGATCCAATAATATTTTCTTGACCGAAAGATTTTGAGCAATTTATTTCGCTCGTAAAATTTTTCCCTGACATACTTTCTCGCACGAGAACAGTAACAACTACATTTTCTTTCGACATAATTATTTTCAATCAAACTTTAAAGATTGAATCGAAAATACTCGACTGCTTTAGAATCAAACGCTACTAACTAATTTGTTATTCGTGAAGCACATCACATCAGTTCAAACAATCAAAATAAATAACGGTTCCTTCATCAACTCAACAAACGCAAATGGATGCTTACTCTCTTGGAAACGACAACCGTCCTCCAATTCTCAAAAGAGGCGAATACACAGTGTGGAGGAGTCGGTTCTTGAATTTCATCGAACTTAAAGATCAGGCTGAAGATCTACTCAAATCACTTTATGAGGGACCAGAAATATTTTACATAAATCAAGAAGGTGATAGCTCGAATAATCCTCCAGTCGAACGCTCTAGGCGAGTGAAACTACCTAGCAGTACGACGGTGCTGAGAAAAGAAGACCAAAAGCAGATCTGATAGCCAAAAATACACTAATGCAGGGGATCCCCAACGACAGCTATAGAGAGATAGATAGCATCCCAACGGCCAAAGGGATGGATGAACTGGAGAGGATGATGCAAAGAACCGAAGTAGCGCCAACGCTAACAAGGCTAACATACTCCAAGCGTATGACTCCTTCAAAGCTAAAAATGAGGAGAACTTGCATGATCTTTATCAGTGGTACCTCATCGAAATGAGAAAGATTGACATCAAAAAGACAAATATGGAGATGAATATTCGGTTTCTGTCAGCACTGCTCTCTGAATGGAAAAAAATATCCACTCAACTCCGACAAAACAAAGACTTGGATGAAATGGATATAAACGTTGTTTTTGACAACCTCGCACAACATGAAGAAGACATCTGCGAGACACAAAAAGAGCAACAGGGCAAACAGGCCGAAGACTCCATAGCTCTAGTTTTCGAGAAGAAGTGCTCTCGCTCACGCAAGGAAAAGCATGTCAAGCTCCCTAGCTCTTCAGAGGGGGAAGACACTTCAGAATCAGAACTTCCCTCTGAGATCAGAGAATTGGGGAAACAGTTGGCGTTAGTCACTAAAATGATGGCGAAGCAGTACTTCAAGAAGAAGTCGTCAGCTTCTGCTAACAGACTTCGAACAACAAGCTCTAAGAACAAAGAGAAATAACCACAAATGTCTACTAAGGAACTTAGATGAGAAGAGCCTTGTTCGGTAGAAAAAGACTCTAATCATATGAACTAGATGAACTAAGTAAAACACTCTAATCATATGAGACTAAGGGTGTCCACAACAATAACACACCCATAATACTGCCACATTAGTTTTTCACTATATTTTTCTATATTTTATTCTATAACACTTTTATTATACTTTTTCCACAATAATAACACTACTATAACACGGATCCACAACTATAAATAAATAGTTTCTTTTTTTTCTCCATCATTCTCTCTCCTCCATAATAATTTAATATTCCTATAACACAGTGTCATAAATATGACACAATGTCATGCTCACGACACATCTATAATGGTGGTGTGTCATATAAAGTGCCAAATAAGCACATATGACACACATATAAAACAGCATTGTGGTTACCCTAAGCATATCTCACTAGAAAAGCATAGTTCGGTAGTAAAGGAAGAAGACAGGTTAGACAATAACCACAAATGTCTACTAAGGAACTTAGATGAGAAGAGCCTTGTTAAAAATAGACTTGAATCAGCAGTTAAAAAGGTCACTAGTCTAGAAGCTGAATTAGAAAAATCCAATTCTAAGATTAGTGAATTAGTCTCTCTTATAGTTTTTACTAACGCAAAAGAAATTAATGAGTTAGAAGAAGCAAAGAGAAAAGCCAAGACTACGGCTGAAATCCCTTTTCTTACACGGAATTGAATCAAAGCTACAAATCTAAGGAACTTCCCAAGGGTTGGAGCTTTGAGTCAATCTATCTTCCCGAAGATCGTTCTAAATCGGAGGAAGTGCAAAATCATCATTCTGAAAATTCTCTCTATATACCCCCTATTGTCAAGAAAATAGAAGGGTTAAGGGCCTCTTTAGAAAAAGAAAGAGAGACTTTTGAAACTGAAAAAAATATTGTTCTTAAAAGAGATGGACAATCTCAAAGCTTCCTTCATCTCACAAACTATTTCTCACGCATCTCCCCCAAAAGATATCATCATTCTGAAAAGCGTGAAGAAAGAAAAGTTGCCCTCTCCTAAACCAAAACCCAAGAATAATATTTACAAAATTATTATTTCTAATCCTGTCTCCAATACGTCTACAGGGAGCGTAGTGACATAGCCTAAGGAGTCGAAGGTAAGAGTGTCTAGAATAAAAATAGAGAAGGGACGTGTAGATTTAAATACTTCCGGTGTCCGCCCTTCTTCTGTAAAAATAAAAGATACTCTTTGAAATAAAAGAGTCATTTCTTCACTACAAATAATTGCTTCTGCGTGCTCTCTTCAGCCTGTAACTTTTAAAAGCACCAATTTCAAACTAGGCCCTACGTCAGAAATTATAAATAATCATTTTAAAACAAAAGCCTCTATGAAGACTCGCAGGAAACAAGATCCTGCCATTAAGAAAGCAAGCCTACCAAAGCATTTGTCCGTGCTGAAACTAATCTTCCCTGCAAGGTTCAACCGAAATGGGTTCCTAAATCTCCGCCTAAAAAGACGAAAGCCAAAAAGGCCATGTCTTCTACAAAGGACAAACCACATCAACTTCTTTGAAGTTGACTTGAGTTGTTATAACTCCTACTAGCACCAATTTAGGAACCATATCTGGACCAACATCTACATCTGCTAATCTGAGAGGATCCATTTACAAATGGGTACCTAAAGCTCTCTAATTTGATGTTGCAGATGCATCATGTGTGGTACTCGACTCTGGTTGCTCCACACACATGACGGGAAATCAAAAGTTGTTGAGCAACTACCAAGACCGAGCAAATGGAAAAGTAAGATTTGGGAACAACGACTCGGTTCTGATTCTCTGCTTCGGAGACATAATTCTGAAAAATCTGATAATAAAGGATGTCTCCTACGTCGAAGGACCCTACCATAACTTGTTCAGCATAGGCCAGTTCTGTGATAAAGGATTCCAGGTGGTCTTTCATGCTGATCGGTGCAGAATATTGGACAATCATGACAATGAACTCCTCCAAGCAATTCGGAAATAAAACTTCTACACGATCAACCTGTAATTCAGAGGAATAGCTTATGGCATCAACGCATGTCTCATCTCAACATTAAAGCTTTTCAACGTCTTTCAACGAAAAGGTTGGTTCACGGTCTTCCAACTGTAGTACTTCAGAATCAATGTTCGGCTTGTCAATTAGGAAAAATGAAGCGAGCGTCTCATCATGTTAAACTTTTTGCTTCTACTTCATGTCCTTAGGAATTGCTACACATGGACCTCTGTGGACCGATGCAGACAAGTATCAATGGACGAAAGTATGTGCTGGTTATCGTTGATGATTTCTCTCGCTACACATGGACAAAGTTCCTCCGAACTGTTAGGTCCTGAATTATCAACTCTAAGATCCTAGACTTCAATCCTTAGTTAATCGGTTGAAATTGTTTTGAATTCTAAGTTCGATCGAGAAACTCATTTCAAACCTTGAGAGAGAATTCGCTTAGTGAGATGAAGATTTCTGACTTTCTCTCTCTAGAAATTGGATTGGCAGCCCTTCGGATCAATTTTCTAAAATCTTCTCTTAATCACAATGTTTGTACATCTATTTATACCAAACATACTTGCTATAAATAACAAACTAGGTCCTAAGCTAAGAACTATTACAATAAAATCCCCAATTTACGAGGACATCTAATTAAATCAATGCACAATTAATCTGATATCCTACATTCTCCCCCTTCGTGCTTGATTCCTCTTCCATGTTGTCTGTCCTCGGCGGGCATAGTACGATCTGCGGAAGCCCGGCGCATGCTCGAAATTCCTGAGCGTGTTCCTCAGCTCCAGTCGCTCCTCGATATCATCAAGTAGTTCCATTAGGAGTGGCTGTTCTCTCACGTACCTATGGATCTTCAGCATTGTCTCTCTGTTGATTTCTTCCAACCGTTTCTCTGTATTTTTCCTGATGACCTTGAGCATCCCCTCACAAAACTTTTGTACTTCAGTCTTCAACATCATCCTTGTCTTCTTGGCATTTGGATTATGGTAGGTGATGCCTAGGACTGAGCTGATGTAATACCCGTAAATTTTATTACGGGATTTTGATATGTAAATTTTGTGAATTAGGTATATTGATACGGAAATTAGAAGCTTGGAGCAAAATATAAGCTATGTTAGTTTCGAATTAGTTTCGAAATTTGATAAAGAATTTAATTAAAATTAATGATGGCAAAATAAATTAAGTTGGGCCATAATTGAACTAGCTAAATTGATATAAAGGCCCAAACAACTAAATAGAAAAACACGTTGATGGTTTGCTTTAGGCTTAAGAAAAGTTGTCACCACCTTGTCATTTCCATCACAACACTCAAAGACTTTAGTATATATCCATACCATCAATAATAAGAACGAATAAGTACACTCCCAACGAAGAATTATCACAAACGAAAGAAGATCTCGAGCATACTATAGTAGGAACTAGGTTTCGAAAGAAAGGTATGGAAATTTATAACATATAAATTCACTTGTATGTCTTATATATTTCGTTATTTAAATACATAACATGATTTATGTTGAGCTTTCATGGTTTGTTTTGAATCATGCGAGTATAACTTAGGCAATTATAATTTATATGCTACATGGAGTACTGTTTTGGAACTCATTAGGTTATTTTTTTAGAAACTTAATAATTAAGGATGTAAGATATTCTGGGTTAGGGACGAAATTTGAAGATGATATTGATTGATATTGTTTTTAGGGTTTGGTAGAAGTCGGGCGAATTTAGTTGTGCAGTAGAAAGATTTCGAAATGCAGTACACAAAGATCTCGAGATGTATCTTCGTAAAGATGTCGATACCATACAATAAAAGTCGACACGAGATCCCGACATTTGCTATATGAAATGATTTCGAAAAGCTGTATAAATCTCGATACTTCCTATAGTAAATAATGTGTTCTCGACATTTTGTTAGAATCTCGACTTATTAAAGAATTTCGTTCTCAGCTTGAGATGTTAGAAGATAATGATGAAAGTCTCGACATTTATATTATTTACGTCGACATGTTGTAGGAAATGATCTCGACATTACTAGTCGACTTCGATATTTAGAAGTTCGACATTTAATTCCTTGAGAGATTTCGACAACATTAAGTTCGATATTTGCTACGCAATGAAAGATATAGACAATTGCTTTTCAACAATAAGATCTCGAGATCTGAAATAAAGAGAATTTGAGATGCTTCATAAATCGATTTTTAAGATGTATTATAGATAGATGTCGAGACATATAGTGAAAGGATATCTCGACATTTTAACCAAGGACATCTCGACATTTTCAAGGGGTTTCGACTTTTTCAAGGAATGATGGTCTCGACATTTGTATAATTCGACATCTTTATATGTCTCGACATTTTGAGGGATAAGATGTCGACATTTGTGAGATTTCGACATTGTGTTTTAATTAATAAATTTTCGTTATTTTAGAATTTTGCTATTTCTAAGGTTTTCAATATTTTAGGGTTTATTTATTTTAGGAATATCATTATTTTTAGGTTTTCATAAATTTTAGGGTTTTCTATAATTAGGGTTTAGGAACTTAAAAACTTATACAGTTTAGCAAATATACTGATATGATAATATTTATTATATTCAGAGGATCGAAATATAGGGACTACGCCAGACCTTCTATTTGACTGTAGCAGGAGGACATGTAGGTGGATTATCCATCTACAATACGTAAACACAATTATGTGTTTCATGTGATTATGTGATTTACGTGACTTATGTGACTTATATGTTTTACGTACATTTTATATAAATCATGTCTTATGATATTTTTATATGAATGGCACGTGCATATCACGTTAGGGCGAGAGATGTTTGTACCGTAGTGTGACGGTAATAATATGAGATATTGACGTACGGGGTAGAAAGAGATGCTTGTGATTGGTGACTCTTAGAGGAGTCGAGGTTGGGCTCATTGGGCACCTGGCGGAGACAGACGTGATCGATCTGTCTATCCGGACGTGATCGATTCGGGGTGCATACCGCCGGATGGGATTTTCTTTGTGATTAGTGCGGGAGGTATACGACCTGGTAGGAGGACATTGACGTGATCGATCAGTGCACTACCGGCGTAGCTCGCCGCGAGACTTGGGGGTGGCCTCCCAGTAGTCTATTGCGCGCGGAGGTGTCGAGTCTAACCTAGGGCCCTGTGTTGTGTGAAATAGGAATGTGGGAAAAGAAAGAGTGTGCATTATATTATATTGTGAGATATTGGGATTGGGGTTGAGTGCACACTTGCATACATGCATTTTATTTACCTACTGGGCAAATTGCTCAGTGTTTACGTGTTGTAGGTACTGAGTCCGACGCTGATACGCGTCGTGACTGAGGCGGCTGGTGGCGGTGCTCCACGGACTTTTGAGGGCGGTGCGGTACATGGATGAAGACCTGTGGAGCGTATGTAGGATTTTGTTCTTTTGATATTCTTGGGGCTTCGGCCCATGTACAGAGATAACGATGTAGACGTATTTTTATATTAGTGTATATTATTTTAGGAAAAAGTTTTAATTAGACGGGCCTTCTGCGGCTTACGCTGCGGAAAACTGCCAATAATCTTAATTAGAAAAGTAGGGTCGCCACAGGTGGTATCAGAGCTTCGGCTTTAGATTCTGAAGACTGTCCATGTACTGCCGCTCAAAAGCCTGGAGAACCAGTCTGGCCTGTAAGTAATGATGATTGATTATGTGATTATGTGTTATTTGATATATGTACTTTCTGTGAATAATTGTAGAAATAGTTAAGAAATGCCAAGGACACGTAGAGAAGCGGGTGAAACTAGTCGTAGGGCGGGTTCGGAATCCCCACCGAATGAGGACCGCTCTACCATTCATCAGTTAACTGATCTGATTCGGCGGCAGTCCGATCAGATTAATGATCTCATCCATCGCCAAAATTCCTCGGAACGTCACTCATCCCCTGGCCTAGAACGGGTAGAGGCTGCCGGGGAAAGGTTCCGACGGTTAAACCCCCTTCGTTCGAGGAAGCAGTCGATCCTACCTTTGCGGAGGATTGGCTCAGAACAATAGAAAATATGTTCCGAGTTAGCCACCTGCCTGATACTGAAAAGGTGACGTGTGCCACCTTTATGTTACGTGGGAATGCGGGCTACTGGTGGGACACCATTCAGGTGCTCGAGGATCCCATTACTATGACTTGGGAGAGATTCAAAGCACTCTTTCGGGGCAAGTACTTTACTGCACCTGATAGAGCACAGAAGCTGAACGAATTCATCAACCTCAAACAAGGAGGAATGTCAGTGGCGGATTACATCCGCAAGTTCGAGCAACTCTCAAGGTTTGCGCCGCATATAGTGGCTACAGATGAACTGAAGATCGAACGTTTTTTGGAAGGTCTCAAACCCGAGATCTTCCGAAATGTAAGCATGTACGATACCGAGGGAAAGACTTACGCTCGTATCGCTGAACGAGCAATATTAGCAGAGCAAGCAGAGAGTAGAGTTACCAAGGCTCAAGATGCAAAGCGACGGGCAGAAGTGCAACAAGGAGGAGGGAATCAGAAACGCCCGTTCTTTGGCAAGAATCTGAACAATCGTGGAAATCAACCAGGCCAGCAGAACTGGAGACCGAGGCCAAACCAAGGACCAGCTAACGTTTCAAACCGACCCCTAAACACTGTACCTCAGTGTCGGCAGTGTGGGCGCTACCAATACGGATTATGCCATGGGCCAAGACCAAACCCAACTCCCCAGTGCTTCCGGTGCGGAAAGATTGGCCACTATGCCAGGGTCTGTAACGAAAAGATACCGCAAGTTCCAACCCAACCTTTAATCCGAGCTCCACCAGTACCAGCACGAGTTTTTACTCTAACAAATGAGGAGGCCGAAGCAAATCCTTCTGTGGTCACGGGTACGTTGACTATTTATAACGTGCCCAACTCTGTGTTAATTGACTCTGGGGCCACACATTCATTTGTGTCAGCCAAATATGTGGAAAAGGTGGGAGTTTCTCCTACCTTAGCTGAGTGCAATTACATAGTTACCCTACCACACGGTGATCCGACGCGCACTAACCAAGTGCTGGAAGGATGCTCCGTTAACATTGAGGGTAGAGATCTGAGCGTCGACCTGATTGTGATCCCAATGAATGAGTATGATGTTATCTTTGGGATGGATTGGCTCTCGAGATATGGAGCCATTATAGATTGTCACAAGAAGGTCGTAAAATTTCAACTGCCCGAAGAAGAGGTGTTTACTTTTTCGGGAAAAACTACTATGAATCGTATTCCACATATCTCTGCGTTGAAGGCTCAACGACTGTTGAGGTCCGGTTGTGAGTCTTATCTAGTATATGCGGTGAAGGCAGAGGAGTTACCTCAGTCAGAACTGAAGGATGTACCGATAGTTAATGAGTATACTGATGTATTTCCCGATGATCTCCCGGGGTTACCCCCTGATCGAGAAATACAATTTACGATAGATCTGATGCCGGGGTCCGCCCCAATCTCCAAAGCTCCCTATCGACTAGCGCCGAACGAACTGAAAGAATTGAAGGAACAGCTAGAGGACTTGTTGCAGAAAGGGTTTATTCAGCCCAACTTTTCACCGTGGGGAGCACCAGTCCTATTCGTGTGAAAGAAAGACGGGTCGATGCAACTGTGTATCGACTATCGGGAATTGAACAAGATCACGATCAAGAATAAATACCCGTTACCGAGGATCGATGATCTATTCGACCAACTACAGGGTGCTACGGTATTCTCGAAAATTGACCTCCGTTCGGGATACCATCAGTTGAAAATCAGGGAGGTAGATGTTCCTAAAACTGCATTCAGTACAAGGTACGGCCATTACGAGTTTCTGGTCATGCCTTTTGGACTGACAAATGCTCCAGCTGCTTTTATGGACTTGATGAATCGAGTCTTTAAGAACTATCTCGACCGTTTCGTAATCGTCTTTATTGACGATATCCTGATCTATTTTAAAACGAGGGAGGAACACGAGAATCATTTACGAATCGTCTTAGGAATCCTGCGAGAGAAACAGCTTTTCGCCAAATTCAAGAAATGCGAATTTTGGCTTGAGCAAGTAGCCTTCTTGGGACACGTGATTTCCGGGAGTGGAATCTCCGTGGACCCGAGTAAGATTGAGGCCGTGAAAAATTAGCCACGACCAACTACTCCGACCGAGGTTCGAAGTTTTCTAGGACTTGCGGGATATTACCGTAAGTTCATAGCTGACTTCTCTAGCATTGCCTCGACTCTGACGAACCTGACCAGAAAGAACGTACCTTTCAAGTGGTCTGAAGCTTGCGAACAAAGTTTTCAGGAGCTGAAAAGGCGACTCACTTCTGCTCCTATTCTGACTATACCCTCGGGAACTGGAGGATACTCAGTCTATAGTGATGCCTCGAAAAACGGACTGGGATGCGTGCTGATGCAAAGTGGGAAGGTGATCGCTTATGCTTCACGGCAACTAAAAGAATACGAAAAGAACTACCCAACCCACGACTTAGAACTTGCAGCAGTCGTCTTCGCCTTGAAGATTTGGAGACACTACCTTTACGGAGAACGGTGCGAAATCTTTACAGACCATAAGAGTCTGAAATATTTCTTCACCCAGAAAGAGCTGAATATGAGACAACGACGATGGCTGGAACTTGTAAAAGACTATGACTGCATTATAAATTATCATCCGGGCAAAGCGAACGTAGTCGCTGACGCGGTTAGTCGAAAGGCGATAGGTACGGAACTGCACAGGCTTGGAGTGGAATAGTCCATTTGGGCGAAGTCGAAATGAAACTAGCAACGCTGACTCTTCAGCCGACGTTGCTAGAGCAAATTCAAAGAACACAAGAAAAGGATGAATTCTATTTAAAGGCGAAGGATACACTACCCGAAGACTTCGAAATCCGGGCAGACGGAACCTTGCTATACAAGAATCGGCTATACGTGCCCAATGACGAGGAGTTCGACGAACGATAATGACAGAGGCGCACGCAACAACGTACTCAGTACACCCGGGCGCGACAAAGATGTACCAAGATTTGCGAATGATATATTGGTGGCCGGGAATGAAGAAGGATATCGCCACGTTCGTAAGTAGATGTATGACATGCCAGCTGATCAAAGCGGAACATCAGCGACCAGCTGGAACTCTGTAGCCTTTATCGATTCCTGAATGGAAATGGGATCACATCACGATGGACTTCGTCGTTGGTTTGCCTAAAACGACGAAAGGCCACGATGCCATTTGGGTGATTGTTGATCGCCTAACCAAATCAGCCCATTTCATTCCTATCAACTCTACTTTTTCTATGGAACGGTATGCTGAATTGTACATTCAGGAAATTGTTCGACTCCATGGGATCCCAATCTCTATCGTCTCGGATCGAGATTCGAGATTTCTATCCAATTTCTGGCAGAGCCTACAGAAAGCGATGGGTACTAAGCTCTCGTTCAGTACCGCTTACCATCCCCAAACCGACGGGCAGTCTGAACGAACAATTCAGGCTCTCGAGGATATGCTACGAGCATGTGTGCTCGATTTCAAAGGAAACTGGAGTAAGTATTTGCCGCTCATAGAGTTTTCATACAACAACAGTTTCCACGCTACGATCGGGATGGCACCGTACGAGGCATTGTACGGGCGCAAATGCCGGTCCCCAATTCATTGGGACGAAATCGGCGAACAAGCTTTATAGGACCTGATATGATCCGAGAAACAATCGAAGCAGTGACCAAAATCAGAGAGAGAATGCGAACGGCTCAAAGTCGACAGAAGAGTTATGCAGATCATCGACGAAGACCTTTGGAGTTCACAGAAGGTGACCAAGTATTTTTGAAGATTTCCCCGATGAAAGGAGTGAAGCGATTTGGAAAGAAGGGCAAGCTAAGTCCAAGATACATAGGCCCATTCAGAATTATCAAACGAGTCGGTGAAGTGGCGTATCAATTGGAGTTGCCGGCTTCGTTATCACAAGTTCACGACGTATTTCACCTATCGACATTACGAAAATACGTCGCAGACCCGAGCCATGTTATTCAGAACGAGCTTCTTTATCAACAGCTCAAGCCTGACTTGAGTTACGAAGAGAAGCCTGTAGAGATTCTGATGTATGAATCGAAACGACTACGGATTAAGATTATTCCGTTAGTTAAGGTTTTGTGGCGGAATCAATCAGTTGAGGAAGCCACGTGGGAGCGTGAGGATGATATGAGAGTTCGTTATCCCGAGTTATTCCAGTCGGCGTAATTTCGGGGACGAAATTCTTTTAAGGGGGAGGGATGTAATATCCGTAAATTTTATTAATTAGGTATATTGATACGGAATTTAGAAGCTTGGAGCAAAATATAAGCTATGTTAGTTTCGAATTAGTTTCGAAACTTGATAAAGAATTTAATTAAAATTAATGATGGCAAAATAAATTAAGTTGGGCCATAATTGAACTAGCTAAATTGATATAAAGGCCCAAACAACTAAATAGAAAAACACGTTGATGGTTTGCTTTAGGCTTAAGAAAAGTTGTCACCACCTTGTCATTTCCATCACAACACTCAAAGACTTTAGTATATATCCATACCATCAATAATAAGAACGAATAAGTACACTCACAACGAAGAATTATCACAAACGAAAGAAGATCTCGAGCATACTATAGTAGGAACTAGGTTTCGAAAGAAAGGTATGGAAATTTATAACATATAAATTCACTTGTATGCCTTATATATTTCGTTATTTAAATACATAACATGATTTATGTTCAGCTTTCATGGTTTTGTTTTGAATCATGCGAGTATAACTTAGGCAATTATAATTTATATGCTACATGGGGTACTGTTTTGGAACTCATTAGGTTATTTTTTTAGAAACTTAATAATTAAGGATGTAAGATATTCTGGGTTAGGGACGAAATTTGAAGATGATATTGATTGATACTGTCTTTAGGGTTTGGTAGAAGTCGGGCGAATTTAGTTGTACAGTAGAAAGATTTCGAAATGCAGTACACAAAGATCTCGAGATGTATCTTCGTAAAGATGTCGATACCATACAATAAAAGTCGACACGAGATCCCGACATTTGCTATATGAAATGATTTCGATAAGCTGTATAAATCTCGATACTTCTTATAGTAATTAATGTGTTCTCGACATTTTGTTAGAATCTCGACATATTAAAGAATTTCGTTCTCAGCTTGAGATGTTAGAAGATAATGATGAAAGTCTCGACATTTATATTATTTACGTCTCGACATGTTGTAGGAAATGATCTCGACATTACTAGTCGACTTCGATATTTAGAAGTTCGACATTTAATTCCTTGAGAGATTTCGACAACATTACGTTCGATATTTGCTACTCAATGAAAGATATCGACAATTGCTTTTCAACAATAAGATCTCGAGATCTGAAATAAAGAGAATTTGAGATGCTTCATAAATCGATTTTTAAGATGTATTATAGATAGATGTCGAGACATATAGTGAAAGGATATCTCGACATTTTAACCAAGGACATCTCGACATTTTCAAGGGGTTTCGACTTTTTCAAGGAATGATGGTCTCGACATTTGTATAATTCGACATCTTTATATGTCTCGACATTTTGAGGGATAAGATGTCGACATTTGTGAGATTTCGACATTGTGTTTTAATTAATAAATTTTCGTTATTTTAGAATTTTGCTATTTCTAAGGTTTTCAATATTTTAGGGTTTATTTATTTTAGGAATATCATTATTTTTAGGTTTTCATAAATTTTAGGGTTTTCTATAATTAGGGTTTAGGAACTTAAAAACTTATACAGTTTAGCAAATATACTGATATGATAATATTTATTATATTCAGAGGATCGAAATATAGGGACTACGCCAGACCTTCTATTTGACTGTAGCAGGAGGACAGGTAGGTGGATTATCCATCTACAATACGTAAACACAATTATGTGTTTCATGTGATTATGTGATTTACGTGACTTATGTGACTTATATGTTTTACGTACGTTTTATATAAATCATGTCTTATGATATTTTTATATGAATGGCACGTGCATATCACGTTAGGGCGAGAGATGTTTGTACCGTAGTGTGACGGTAATAATATGAGATATTGACGTACGGGGTAGAAAGAGATGCTTGTGATTGGTGACTCTTAGAGGAGTCGAGGTTGGGCTCATTGGGCACCTGGCGGAGACAGACGTGATCGATCTGTCTACCCGGACGTGATCGATTCGGGGTGCATACCGCCGGATGGGATTTTCTTTGTGATTAGTGCGGGAGGTATACGACCTGGTAGGAGGACATTGACGTGATCGATCAGTGCACTACCGGCGTAGCTCGCCGCGAGACTTGGGGGTGGCCTCCTAGTAGTCTATTGCGCGCGGAGGTGTCGAGTCTAACCTAGGGCCCTGTGTTGTGTGAAATAGGAATGTGGGAAAAGAAAGAGTGTGCATTATATTATATTGTGAGATATTGGGATTGGGGTTGAGTGCACACTTGCATACATGCATTTTATTCACCTACTGGGCAAATTGCTCAGTGTTTACGTGTTGTAGGTACTGAGTCCGACGCTGATACGCGTCGTGACTGAGGCGGCTGGTGGCGGTGCTCCACGGACTTTTGAGGGCGGTGCGGTACATGGATGAAGACCTGTGGAGCGTATGTAGGATTTTGTTCTTTTGATATTTTTGGAGCTTCGGCCCGTGTACAGAGATAACGATGTAGACGTATTTCTATATTAGTGTATATTATTTTAGGAAAAAGTTTTAATTAGACGGGCCTTCTGCGGCTTACGCTGCGGAAATCCGCCAATAATCTTAATTAGAAAAGTAGGGTCGCCACAGCTGATATGCACGTGATTGTTGGGAAGTGCTTCGACCTCAGGTCCCTTGTTGAGCGGTGCAGTCATGTTGACCTTCATGTTGCTCTCCAGAGCCATCTGAAGGTCATGCGTTGTGAAGTACTTGACTCGGCGCATCATGTATCGATAGACTCCCTCGAGTCATTCTTTCTTGATGAGGTCTTGAGGACCCTTGTATTTCTCCACATATAGCTGGTAGAGGTTGTACACCTCCTCGGCAAGGAGATACGGTACGTCACTCTCGCTGAATTCCTCTCGAGTCCTATCTACCCGCTCTATGGCGTAGTACGGTGTTGGAAGTCCTCCTTTGGCAAATAAGACGTTGAGGAGCTGACAGATGGACTCTTATAATGACTCTTGGCTTGTGCTTTAGTCATCCCCAGTCTCATGTCAGGTCCAAGGTGGGTCAGCATCCAGAGATATGTCATTCTCTTCTGCTGATCCCAGTGGGAGATCCCTCTTAGCTCGAACTCATTCGGCTTCTTGTCCTTGTCCGGTGACCTTCAAATGTGTTCTCTAATTTCTTCAAGGAATGGGATTTCTATTCTGATGTTCTCCCATGGAGTGTCGATCGGACTGTTCCTGGCATCTATTTGTGAGGGAAATTGCCTGTTGCGCAATCAGCTCTGGAAGCATTGGGAGCTCTTGGTTGTGATCTTCACCTTCCTGAAGCTCTTCGTCCTCTAGCAGCACCAGGTCCGTCGAAGCTTGTTGTAAGAATTGACGAATGTCCTTAAGCCGTTGTCTTTGATGCTCATCGGGCAGGGAATGAGTCATCCCCTGTCCTGCGAATATGTACTTGTCGAGGAATTCATGTGGGTTGATGGCATGTCCTGATGGTCCCGCTTGGTCTTGAGCAGCTGAGGGAGTAGCTTGAGTTTGAGCCAGGGCCACGAGCATGGGGGCACTTGCTTCTTCTTCCGAAAGCAAGGGGCTTGTGAGAATCGTAGGTGTAGGCAGAGGCGTCATTAGGGTGAAGGATGGTGGGTCTATTTGGGTTGTGTCGGTTGTATGAGTGTAGCATCAGTGTAACCTTTTACAACGAGCTCAGGTTCACCACCATAAACAAGGAACATATCCTTAGTCCTTTTCAGGTACTTGAGGATATTTTTAACTGCACGCCAATGTGCTATTCCCGGAGTTGCCTGATATCTACTTGTCACACTAAGCGCGTATGACACGTCAGGGCGAGTGCATATCATGGCGTACATGAGGGATCCAATTGCCGAAGCATATGGAACCCTACTCATCTCATTCAGCTCATCAGGTGTTTTAGGACACTGATTCTTGCTTAAATGTATACCATGTGACATAGGTATGAAACCTTTCTTGCAATCTTGCATAGAAAATCGCTTCAACACCTTTTCAATATATGCACTTTGACTCAATCCTATGAGTCTCTTACAGTAAAAGCACTCAGCAGTAGCAGCAACCTTGACCTTGGGAGCGCTCGAAGCGACAACCTTAGCCTTATTTTTACCAACATTTGGTTTGCCTTTTATTTGGCGCTTGAATTTCTCTTTCTTAATCTTTTTCCCACCTGCATGAATTGCGAGCACATGAGAGACTCCTTTCTTCATGTCAAGTTCAGCAGTTTTCAGCATCCCATGGATCTCATCCAAGCTCTTGTCCATTCCATGCATATGATAGTTCATGATGAACGACGAATAGCTGGGAGGAAGAGAGTTGAAGATAATGTCTGTGGCCAACTCTTTGCCCACAGGAGCTTCAAGTTTCTCCAACTGTTCCACATAACTCAACATCTTGAGCATGTGATCACCAACAGAGTTACCCTCAGACGTCTTACATGCCAGCAAACCTCTAGTCACATTATACCTCTCAGCACGTGCATGCTCTTGAAACATTTTCTTGAGCTGCTCCAAGATATCGTACGACGTGCTCAACTCGAATCGCTTCTGCAATTCGGGTGCTATCGTCGCCACAATCAGACATTGTACATCGATCTCATCGGAACAATGTCGGTCGTACTCATCGACTTCTTCAACACTTGAATTAGCATTGGGATCTTTGGGAATGGGCGTATTAATTACATATTCCTTGCGCTCTTGCCTACGAATGATTCTTAGGTTACGGTACCAATCAATAAAATTGGTGCCGTTAGAGTTCAATTTGTCCTTGTCCAAAAGCGACGCAACGACAATGCTTGTGCTGCCATTATCTACGTCACATACGTCACAGAGGAAAAAGGTTTCAGTTATTTTCACGTAAATGTTTTATTCACAAAATAAAACTCCCACTACAATTTAATGCCCCACAGTAGTAGGCCCAAGATCCATACTTTCACTAAGAATAAGCCAGCGGCGGCATGAAACTTATCTCAGTTATTTTAGGTAAGCAACACCTTGCTAATCAAATCATATTTGACTCTTGGTTTTGTTAACATCGTATATTAACAAAACTTCTCCCCAAGACCCAAAACGGTTTTGGTCTCTTGATAAGTTAACTCATTCTATTTGATATGGCATGTCGGACATACCCCACGACTCTTAAAGATTGAACATGATGCCTACTGAGTAGGTCGCACCAATATTCATTCTAAATTCGGCGCGGATAGAATAGCAGGGAGTACACTTAATTTTTAAAAGGGACTATACTCGTTAATCATATTAACAAATATTAAATCATTCCTGATTTAAAATATAAAACATTAAAGATGCAAATTATCTAATAATCTTGCATACTATATTTGAGATAATAAAAAGTCAATGTTCGGTCAATCTTATTAACCAAACCGAAAATCACAAGAATATACAACTGCTCATCTGATGGATATCCAATACGATGCAAAAGATAAGCATGTGATTGCAATTATATATATGTACCTTTTCTGAATTGAAAACATCACATCGGCTATCATCATGATATTAATTAAAATACTTAATTAAAACATGCTTGTTGCAAAGCAATCATGACAGAAACACCGACGAAAACCAAATAGTTATCCCATCACATGAAATACTTATCAAGAAAGCTTTCTGTAGTCAACGTAAGGCACATGGAATTTTATCACAATATAAAATCATCAACATGTCATCATATCGCATTAAATGTACATATCAGAGGCAAAGGAAAACAAGCGTCCCATACTACCAGTTAAGAAATCGCATGACGGCTCTGATACCACTGTTAGGAATCGGTGCACATAATCACGTATTACACGCAGCGGAAAATTAAAATTTTTATATCAACATATCAACCGATTCCGACAGGATCCATGCGAATTAGAGCCTAACTAGTTTATAGAGATATACATGTTATTTCTTCGAGGTGAGCGATGTTTGATAATACCAAAAGTATGGTATCTCTACCGGTATCCACCGAGGAATTGATCAAAGAATCGCCCTTTCTCTAGCTAGAAGATACTCGGATGATCAAACTTTATTCAAAAGGACAGAAACTCATTTTCTGCCTTTATTCGTAAGCCTCACAAAAGCACACTATAGAGATGAAGATAATTATGTGTTTTGAAGGTCACGCACGGCTAGCTTATAGACATTCATCTTATGAATGGATGAGATCTTGTTTTATTATATTATCCCATAATCAAAGACATGATTAGGCGTCTTCTTGCCTCAATCATGGCCATTTATATATCACATATATATATCATTTACCATAAATAAATAACAATTAAGTGCGTAGCCGATTCCCTCAAACCAAATCTTTACCCTAAATGAATAACAATTAAATGCTAAATATATATCACATATATATTTATATATCATATATATGTGAATTATTATTCCATATATGAGTCTTCTCTATTTTGTATTATATTAAGGACAAATAAATTATCTCATAATTAATTTATCTACATGTTTACATCCCTATGTAAAATACAAAATTGATTTCTTTGTTCGTATTCCTTTTGGTGTGACCCAGTAGGATCCATGTCACATTGGCAATAGAATTAGAACCCATTCTAATTCTATAAATCATAAGCGGTACCTAGCAAATACATTAAGACTACCCAAGTGGCACAGATAAAATATGAGGGACAAAATATTCTTGATGAACATAATCCACTGCACTAGTCACGCCTATCGCAGAACCACCTGTATAGTTACCTTTTACGGCTAACGTTGGGCGATACTAATAGACATGCATTTCTAGTGATGGAAAAATGAACATCCCATATTATAGAATTCAAGATACGTATGAAACAATAATGACACAAACACAATCCATAACATGTTTCATTTCGGGTCTATCCGATATCATAATCTCTATTATATATCTATGTGATCAAATTGATAACTCTTTATCAAATAGTTTGTAGAATATAACTATCATTTAATCCACACATTAATCTTAAACATGATAATTAGTGTTCCATGCTAAATATCAAGATTAAGGATAATTTAGAGTAATATTATTTATTTCAATATGGAATTCACAATCTAAGTCATCGACTTAAATGACCCATAAATAATTAATTTACTCAAGGAACAAAATGATATAAATCATTCAATTCGTGAAAATAAAAGGCGCAACAATATAAATATTGACTTTTTGATCACAATACTAACACACACTACACACACGTGTGTGTGTTTCGTGTTCAACGTACCCATGGTGCTCGAGGCATCACTACCGCCGTAGAAAGTAGCGTAGGGGTTTTGCCACCCTCCATCGTCACCATGAACAACTTTCGAGCACAAACTCAAGAACAGAAATATTACTACGACATAAAGAAAATAATCGATTGCCCATTTCTAGAAATATTTGAGAAGGCAATAATGATGTGGTACTTGCGTAAGAAAATGAATGGCCTAATGGAGTGAAGGGACTCTTCGTACGAAGCCCCTTGTTTATATAGGAAAAAGTAGCATTCAGCAATGAGGTAGTGATGAGAGTGACATGTTAACTGCAATTCATATTTTAAGATTTATTGCAAAGACGACCAAAATGGCATATCTATTTGTTCTCAAGTGACGTAAACCAACGGCCGATTTGTAGGCCAGATATGCACATGCGTTCGTCAACTCTTTTGCAATTGTGTTTCAAGATATTTTGTTTCATTATAATGTTTTGGTAATGTTCTTCAATTGGTTTTCTTATATATGTGTGTGTGTAGGGTACACAGTATTTGAAATGTTCGTTTTTCAAGTGGGATGCGAAGATGAGGCAGGTATGTCAATATTTAAATACTGCCAGCAGTTGACTCTTGGAGAATTTATACTCAAATAAAATCAAAATTGTTGCATTTACATGCCCGAGGAAGCTAATAGCCACGTCAGTTTATTTATTATTTGGTGTTTTTACATTTCAGTTTATTATCACCAAAAAAAGTTGGATAAATGACGAAGGCTTTTTAATTAAATTAGGGTTAATTTAACCCAAATTAGACAAAATAGGGCTAATTTGACAAAAATTACTAAAATCGGGTGAAACGCGCTTAATAAACGCGACGTCGCGCCTATTAGACGCGGAGGCTGACGTGGCACAGCAAGGGCCCGGTCGGGCCCGCGTGTGGCCCGCGTGGGCCAGCGTCGCTCTTAATGGACGCGACATCGCACCTAATGGACGCGACCGTTGACCCATACCCACTAAAACCCACTAACCGGCCACTAAAAACCCACTAAGCCCACTCACGTTATTGGGCCACTATGCGTCGCGGCTAATAGGCGCGACGTCGCGTCCAATGGACGCGACCTCTCACCCTATTTAACCGGCTCAATTTGTCGATTATTATTTCATAAATTTCATACATATCCAATATGGTGTCTAGAAAAATTCAAGTAGTTGTTTATTATGGCGGTGAAATCATACACGAATCAAGCACCATACAGTATAGTCTTCAACCCATTGGTTATCGACGAATTCGTCGCGATACCAATTTCGATCAATTTCTTAGTATGCTGTACGACATGACTTCCGTCGACAACAATTCTTTCTTTTTAATCGTTCGAGTGAAGAACGAACACTATCAACACTCACGACTGTATCATAATCTCCTACTAGTGTCTAGTGATGCCGACCTCGCATACTTCTTGGATCCCGACAACGAGCTCGATTACATTGAGGTCTTTGTCGAGACAACTGAGATCGTTCAATACACTAATCCCGCGCCGATGGATTCGTTTCCTGAAATCACTTCAGTTACTGAAGGATTGACGAATATTTCGTTTGCCCCTCAAGAAGATATACCTTCGAGTAGCCAATGGGTTCCTACTAGTTCGACGGTGGCGCAACCTGAGATCGTTCATGACGGCGTCCGAGATAGTGACGTCAGTGACTCCGAAGCTGACGACGAGGGTGGGGCACTAGACGAATTGCCAGATCCCGCCGATGCCGATGATGAAAATGACGATGAACCAACGCCAAGTGAGCCAGAAGAGAATAGAGCATTATACCAGTCGGTCCCGTTTAATACCTCTTATCAAATGGCTCCCCCAGAAGTTGGCGAAACTGGTGGTGATTTTTACGACACGGACGATCCCGCATTTTACGTAGGTATGACGTTTAATAGCAAAGAACAGTTAAAATGTGCTGTTAACGATTACCATTTGAGGGTTGTTAGACGTGAGTACCACGTGACCGAAAGTAACAGAACCGCATGGAGCGTGAGATGCAATCACAGCGACGACTGTAACTGGACACTGCGTGCAGTCTTCAAACCGAAAAGTTTTTTTTGGAAGGTGACGAGATACGAAGGACCGCACACATGCTTCACGCACGAGTTGGCCAGCACGCATCGCAATGTTTCGCGTACTGAAATTGCCAGAATATTAATCCAAACGGTGAAGAATGACCCTCAGTATTTACCTAAAAACGTGCAGCAGCTCGTAAAAGATACTTTTGGGTACGACATCTCGTATATTCAAGCATGGCATGGACTCAAGCGAGCAAAAGAGATTGTTTATGGTACTTGGGAAACGTCAATCCAACAGCTTCCTATATCATGAAAGCGTTGCGACGTTACAACCCCGGAACGGTGGTGAAGTGGTTGCATCTTCAAGATACATCTGGAGTAAAAAAATTCGGGTATGTATTTTGGGCATTCAAACCTTGCATTGACGGCTTCAAGCATTGTCGTAGAGTGGTCTGTGTCGACGGTACGCACTTGTATTCGAAGTGCAAGCATAAAATGTTGATTGCATGTGCACTCGATGCAAATCAAAAAGTTTTTCCACTTGCGTTTGCCATCGTTGCTGGGGAGGAAAGCTTACATTCTTGGAGATGGTTCTTGAACTTGCTCAATGTTCATGTATTGGAGGGACAAGGGGTATGCCTAATTTCAGATCGCCATCCAGGTATTTTCAATTAAAAATAGATCAAGTTGTTGGTTTTTTTTTACTAAAATAAGTTCATGTTACCTACGAACTGTAATGCAGGTTTACTGTCCGCAGTAGAACAGCTCGACGCTTATAGGTCTCCAAACGGCGTGCATCGTTATTGTTTGCGTCACGTCGTCTCAAATTTTAACAAAGAATTCAAAGACAGTGACCTAAAGAAATTGTGCCACAGAGCAGGGATGGCGCATACGGTTGAAAAATTCGAACGGATAATGGAGCATCTTAAGAGTCTACGCAAAGAAGCCTACGATTGGTTGCGCGCTATTGATCGAGAAAAGTGGACATTTGCTTACGATGGTGGGCTTAGGTGTGGTTCAATGACGACAAACATGTCAAAAGCACTTAACGGTGTCTTCAAAGGGGCTCGCTTACTGCCTCCAACAGTCAGCTGCGGCGATGCAGAGTTCTGAAACCGAATGGTCTCCTTATGCGTGGAGGATGTATAGTGGCTGGTCAAATGCCTCGTTCGGCCATTTTGTAACTGCATTTGACCCGCGAGCACAAACAGCGGAGGTGTATACTTCGTCATCGGTGACTCAAAGAAAACACGTGGTGAACATTCAAGGAAGAACGTGCACTTGTGGAAAATGGGACCAACATTTCATTCCATGTTCTCATGCGCAGGCAGCGTGCCGCCAATGGAATGTTAGTAGCACACAGTTCATTGCTCCTTTCTACAGTAAAGTAGCATATTTTCAGTCATATCAGGGAACGTTTTATCCACTGCATGACGAGCGACATTGGGAGCCTGCTGATTTTTTGCTTGTCCATAATGAAGACCAACGTGAAAGAAGAGGACCGGGAAGACCAAAGACAACTCGTATTCGCAACGAAATGGATCAGGGCAGCTCAAGTCGGAGACAAAGTCAGAGAGGTCGTGGGCGTTGATTGTCGGCTTCGATGTTGGTTGATGTATTTAGTCGTTGTATCTGTTGGTTGATGTAGTATGTCGTTGTACCTGTTTAAGTATTTGGAAGTAATTTTAAATTTAAATTAACGACTAAAAAAGTTGCTAGAAATATAATATAAAAACAGATCGCAAACAAAAATATATTAAATATACTACCTCGCAGCATGTGCCGGCATGGGCAACTGAATTCCATCTTCCTCGGTGGGCATCATCCGCACTCGAGGACGGATAATAACGGGCTGAACAGGTAATATACGTATCCATGCCCATACCTACACAAAATTTAAATTAATATGTATACCTCAAGCAAATTCAAGTACACAAAAGAACAAACCTGTAGCAACCGCAAAGCTCCACCGATGTTCATCTTCTGACGCTGGCACGAAGTACAAAGCTCTCTGTACAAGAAGGCCAGCACGGCACTGCCCCAACTGTAAGTGTGCACGGCGTCTATGTCTTCGAGCAGCGGGAGTAAAGTCATGGACGTCGTGCTGCCGCTGGAGTCGGGGAACAAAACCGATCCCATAAGCAAAAGCGCATATGCACGTGCCCGCTGATCGACCTCATAATCTGAGCTGTGATCATCGATCTCGTTGGCTTCTAGCCAGTCTGCAAATTTCCTCAGCGACACCTTCGTCCCGGTGTACGCCCCCACAGCAGGTCTGTAACCAGTCAGCTCCTCGAAGTAATCGAGCCACTGATCCTGCGTCCTGTGCTGGATAACACCACTGACCGAGTGACCATCAACGGGGAGTCCCCACAGCACACCGACGTCCTCAAGAGTGACGGTGGCCTCACCCACAGGCAAGTGGAACGTATGCGTCTCCTTCCTCCACCTCTCTACGAGGGCCGTGATCAAGTGTGGATCTAACTTCTGAGATCCACAACTATACACACCGTAGAAGGACATAGTATCCAACCTCTCCAGAACACGACCGTGCAACCGCACCGGTCGTGAAAGCTTACCCCAGACGACACTCTCCAAACCCCTAACGGTCAAAGGTGTGTCGAGGGCACCATCAGCGTTGGATAGTACATCGTTACAACGATGACTATCCTGGAATATCAAAAGTGATCTATCGATTGGACCGTAATATTCGTTCGTATCCATCCTAAATTAGCGTTTCAAAGTCAATATCGCAACAAAAAACAATAAACAAACACATAAATTGACTCATGTACTAACAAACGAATCAAATAACCTAGAAACCCTAATTTCAAAATTAGGTTTCGAAATTAGGGGAATTAACCTAAATCGAGTGAATTAAGTAAAATTAACGTATAATATCAACACTAAGCAACCCACAATATGTAAAGCACATATTATACCAAAAACACAAATTTAAATGCAAGAATTCGACGAAATTTAACGAAACATCAAAATCAAGATTTAAACGAATTAGTTTCATACCCAAAAGAAGCTTAATCGATGATGACGAGGAATGATGGATCTATCACGTGGTGTTCGTCACCGTGAATCGCCGCTATAAAACGCCGGAATCGGTCGGGAGGAGAAGAAGAGAAATGGGGGGGGGGAAGAAGAAGAGGTCGCGGCTATATTATCCGCGTCGTCGCCGCTATTAAGCGCGACGTCGCGGCTATTTAGCCGCGACGAGGGGTCTACTGGGCCGTCAGTCGGCCCAAACAATTTTTTTTAAAAATCAGGCCCGATTTTCAAATATCGGGCCCGATATGACCCGTTCTGGCCCGCGCATGCACGTGGCGCTTAATAGGCGCGACGTCGCGGCTATTTGGCGCGTTTCCCCCTATTTTAGCAATTTTTGTCAAATTAGCCCTATTTTGTCTAATTTGGGTTAAATTAACCCTAATTTAATTAAAAAGCCAATGACGAAAGTCAGCTCCGCCGAACTTAAATGATCTCTCTGTTATTTTATTTTTTTGGAGGATCGAGTGTTTGTTGTGTGAGAGGAGAACAGTATTTTTAACAGAGGAAGAAATATCTTATTTGCTTTCTATTTCTGATATAAGCACACTAGGCAACGTGCCTTTTTTTCCACTTCCTCTCACGTTACCACATGCTCTCCTTTTTCTCTCACGCTCCAATTCTTTCTTACATGCAAACATATATATAATAGAGAGTACATATATAATAACATAAGATAGCTTGTTGATTCTCGTGCAGTCCAAGCCGTATTGCGCAGCCTTTTTTTCCTTGTTTGAGTGCTGCTTTGTCATGCTTTGTTCTTTCGTTCATTTTATTATTTTATCATATCTTATTGAGCTAATCTTCTTTCGGTCTTTCAACCCTCCTTAAATTTAACTTTCTTTCGTGTATCATACGTTGCGGCATGCCACTTGGCGTCTTTAAGTGCCTTCGCAATCATCTCCATATTGTTGTCCACCCGTACACGTCAGTTACCAGAAAGTTTGGTGAGTCGGTGACCTTATTGTAGACGACCATCTTTTCTTCCTCAGTATTGTCGTCTAGCTTCTGCCCTTCTTTAGTGGCGAAAGCCAACTTCTTGTCGTTGTATTCCTTCAACTGCATGTCTGCACATTCTTCGATTGCATCTAGCACGTACAAAAACTCGCAGCCATTCTTCTTCGGGCTTTTGTGGAACAGAGAGTTCTCTATGCCCTTTTTTGCTCTCATCGATGTTGTAAAATATATAGGCATGTTCTTCCCCAATCTTCGTGACGTTGCCTGTCAGGCTCGTCGTCTTGTCGCCAGAATCGAGCATGTTGTACCCTTCATGCTCCTTAGCATACTTGTTCTCATTGATCACCGCCTTGGGGACAGTTTTGTATTGCTCCGCCTTGTTTCTCGCGAGTACATCGATCTTATTGATGACCACCTCGACTTCTTTGCAATTTTGGTCGATCTCTTTTTCCTTCATATTTTGGTTATCGCCCATCAGCTTGGGGACCTCCTAGGTCGTCGTCGTGATCTTGTCCTTTTTGTCTGCCTCTAATTTGTTGCCGAGCTTGTACTTGTCGTTGGTTCGGCTCCTCAAGATATTCATGTAGGTCTCGAGTTTGGTTCTCACCTCAATCCATACTTTCACATTCTTGTCTATCTCACGTACCTTTTCTTCGTTAACGTATTTCTCCTTGTCAGAAGTGGCCTCTGTAGGTTCTCCAGTTTTCAGTTTAGTGACTTTGCGATCAACATGTCGCGGGGCCTCCGTCGCGGCTGCGCCGGCCGTCTTGCTCGCGTACTTCACAGTCTCCTTGGCATCATTGGCTTTTTCGGCCAGGGTCCTGTAATTCTTTGTGGCTTTCTTGTTCACCTCGTGGAATTTATCTTTAGCTTCGTCCGACGACGTGTGCATGTCGTCGTCGACCTTGTTCTTTTTCTCCTGGGCATTCTCCGATGCCTTTACGCCGATTTCCTCGACTTTCTCAGGAGGTTGTTGGGGCGGCATTTCTTTATATGCCTCATCTTTCTCGAGCTCTTCTTCGTTTGGAGCTCCTTTTTTCTTTTCTTCTTCCACGGGCTCCTCGGCGTTTGGATATTTTTCCTCCTCTTCCTCGTCATCGGCTTTTATCTTTGATGCTTCACCTTCTTCTTTTCCCGTCTCGACTTTTAGTGGTGGTTCATCCTCTTTCTTTTTCACCACCGGCTCAGTGTGATATTTATCAAGGTTGCTCTTCACGTCACGAGCTACCTTTTCTCGTACGGGTTCGCCCTCAACGTTCTTCTCTCGTCCTCCTTCGTCGTCTCAAGTTCGTCCTGCTTTTGTGGCTGAACTTGGTTGGTGCAATCAGCGTCTTTATACGCTTCTCCAACATTTCCTAGGCTTCCTTGGCGTTTCTCGTTCCGCCTATCTCTCTGAAATCGGTGAATTCTACTGCATCGCGGATGACGAGGAGCACGAGACCATTTTGTATGCTGGAGGCTCGCAACGTCTTCCTTTGCGACCTTGTATACCCCGTCGTATCGGGTTTTTGGAGGATCGAGTGTTTGTTGTGTGGAGGAGAACAATATTGTTAACAGAGGAAGAAATTTCTTTTTTGCTTTTTATTCCTGAGATAAGCACACTAGGCAACGTGCCTTTTTCCAGTGACAGATCTAGGATTGTGCGCCTTGGGGGGAGGGGGGGGGGGTCGACAGGGCCGTATTTTGACCCGTTCATTTAGAGTCATATAATGTTTAAGACAATTTTTAGTGTTTGAGCTACGTTTATGTTTATGGCCTTGCTAAATTTAAATACACGTGGCCACCAGAAATGAAAAAATGGCCCTGGCTGCTAATCACACCGTCCCGCTCGTCAACCAGCTACATAAAAAATCCAGACACCTGCCCGCAAAAGACTGCTCTTTAGTATGTCAAATTGAATGTACTTTTACAATTTTACCTTTTAATATTTTAGTTTATTTCAATTTTATGCTTAGGTTATATATTTTATGTTTTAAAATAACTTAACTAATGAAGCCCAAATCATTTTTATTAACCATCCCAAATCATTTTTATTATCCAGCCCAACACGAGAAAGAAAAAGTCAGAAAGTCATAGCTGCAAATAGTGCCCCACACGATAAAGAAAAAAGTAAAAAAAAAAAAAACCGCTGCCCTATCATCATCTTCTTCAGGGGGGCTACTTCTTCTACGCAGCTAAAAAGTCCTATTCATCATCTTCCCGTCGGAGTTTTTGCCACGCCGCCTAAGGGGTAACCCGGCCGGCCGGGGGGAGGTAGCAGACCCCCCGAGCCCAGCTGTAGATCCGTCACTGCCTTTTTCCACTATCTCTCACGTTGCTACATGCTCTTCTTTTCTTTCACGCTCCAATTCTTTCTTACATGCATATATAATCGAGAGTAGGTATATGATAATATAAGATAGCACACACTTGTTGATTCTCGTGTAGTCCAAGTCATATTGCTCAACCTTTTTTTCCCTTGTTTGAGTGATGCTTTGTCATGCTTTGTCCATTCTTCATTTATGCCAAAGAAGAAGACGTGTTATGAGGTAACAAGTCGAGTATAAGGAGACCATATGTTCTCACGTGTTAAATATAATCTAAATTAGCGACTAAGTTAACTAATGGACCAAAATTACCCACAGTCGATAACATTGAGGACTAAAAGTGGCACCTCGAACATGGGAACTAGAAACGTCCTACAAACATTGGGGACTAAAAACATCGTTTGCCCTAAAATTAATGACACGACGGAAACAACTATGTATACTTAATATTGTATAAGTCCATTTGCCCTAATATATAAATATAGAATCTTATAATTGGTGAATAATAATATAAAATTATATTATGTATGATTTAATAAATAAAAAATTTGAAGGATAAAATATTAATTTACTCTAGGAAAAATAAACAAAAAAAATTATATATTTTGAGTCGGTGATCGGCAAACCACATGATGATAAGAAGATATTCTTCATATAATATTATTATTTGACCAACAATCGTCCAAATAGGTTATACAATAAACTTTATCCAACCGATTTAAATAAAACGACGTTTCATAAGGTTCAATGGTTAAAAAATGATTTAGTGAAAACGATATCTTCGCTACGTAACAGCTCGAACGTTCGAAAAAAACAAATTAAAAACTAGAATATTAAGATAAGGAGTAGGACAACGTCTGCAACGATGTGCAATAAATAATTAATTAATGAAATTAATCATTATATTAGTTTTTGATGACGTAACATGGGTTGGTTACTTTGGGGCTTCGCAAATCGCTCGCATTTATAATTAAATTATATACTTCCAATGTTGTAAGGAAAGGTCCTACCAGGTTAGGGTGGATGTTTCTTTATCACTCGTACATCATGTTCGTAATCCGTTTTTACAATTACTTATATATATTGTTAGGATATATTGATTAGGATAATATATTTGCCCCACAATTAGACTTGCCCAACCGCCGGTTAACCGTAACCGGCGGTTGGCGGTTAGTCCGCTGGACTAACCGCCGTCTAACCGGCCGGGGACGGTTGCCGGTTAGCCGGCCCCGGTTGACGGTTAGACCAACTGCCGGTTGACAAACCGCCGGTTAAGGTTAACCGGTGGTTACAACCGCCGATTTTTTTTTTTTTAACTTCTTAGGATTTGAATAAAATTTTGATATATTTATTTGGCCGAATCGAATTATGTATCGAAATCTACTATATAATTTGCAAGACAATTACAAAAAAATTACATTTTACATTTTACAAAAACCTTGTATAACAAAATTTTTAGTAATCAATTACAATACAATCCATACATATATGTAAATTAAATCAGTCGACGACTTTTCGGTCGGGCTTCCACAAGTGTAGGCGAGAAAGCAGCATATGATCTCTGGAGCCTTGACGAATCATCCTTGATTATGATCCGTCAAAGCATCCAGAGATCACGCGTTGCTAACTCACTTGCACTTACCGAAACCCCTCTTCTTCGTAATCTTCTTCCCTATAAAAAAAATACATAAAAATGATTTACATTATAAGTTTAATTAGAAGAAGAACAAGAAAGAAACAATTATACTAATATTTACTTATCTTTTTTCGGGCTTCCTCGTAATAGACTTGTTCAAATCAATTAGTACCTGAAAAATGACAATTTATTAGTTAGCCAATAAACATAATAAATGTATGCAAAAAAATATAAGAGTTGGATACTTATCTTTTTCGGGCTTCGACGTTACGTTAGGCTTGTTCAAATAAATTCGTACCTGAAAATAATAATTCATTAGTTAGCAATATAATCATAGTAATTATTTGAATGCAAAAAAAAATATGAGACTTGAATACTCATCTTTTTTCGGGCTTGTTTGTTGATGTGGAGTCCACACCTCGCCGAATGCCTCTAATAATCCTCGCCGTCGCCGCCGCCGTTGCCGCCGCTGGTCTCCGTGCCGGCGGTGTCCTCGTAAAGGTCGTCTGGCGAGTCGCTGGCACGCTCATCTTGGGTGCGATACTCGGCTCGAGTCCAGTCGTCGAGAAGACATTGGTACTCGAGGTTGTCGACACTCAAGTTCGAACGCTTCTCGCTCAAGGTCAAACCGCCCATACTAAAAGCATGCTCCACCGCAACGGTCGAGACTGGGACGGCAAGGATATCCCGAGCGATCCTCGCCAACGTTGGATACGTTGGCGACACCCTCGACCACCATCTAAGGACGTTGAACTCATCTTCGTCCTCGAACTCGAAAGTCGTCGACATAAAGTTATCGACTTCTATGTAGGGGTTTTGGGCGGACCTTGGACGCTAGTTTGCGTTGAGGATGTCGTAGTAGTCAGCTATCGTGAAGATCGACCACTAGTAGAACTAGATTGACCCCGCCCCTGTAATACCCGGGTCCCGTAAGTAAGCCGGCCAATAAATTTGCATGCATATTACGTGATTATATGACTCCATATTTTTATTTATTATGTGTTTATGTGGAATAATGATTTCATGAAGAGTATTGAAATTATAATAATGAGAGGAATTCTTGAAGGATTAATTTCGAAAGATGAAGTTTCGAAATTAAGGAATGTGGTCGTTAGGACTAACATGTGAGTTATGGATTCAAGGGAGGAGAATTTCATAACTTAATAATTATTGTAATAGTGGGTCTTTGTAAAGATTTTATCAAAGGAGAAAACCTTACGTGATTTAAGATAGGGATTAGGTTAAAGTATTTTGTCATTTACCTATCATTAACTTCAAGTGGACGAGATAAAGAAAAGAAATTAAACACCTCATTTGGTAATTAGCGAGAATTAGGAATTTAGAAAGAAGCTAAAGTAGAAGTCAAACTCGAGCTTGGAGAGGGTATAAATTTCTTACCTTAATCTTTAAGCTTTATGTTATGATTTAGTATGTTTTAAGTGCGTTAGATACGAGAAGCTAAATCTGTGAAAGTTTTATACAGGTTTTTAATTTTTGAAGGTTCAAATATATTTTGAAGTTTTTAAGGCGAGCTTTGTGTTCTTGAGAAAATAATATTTTGATCGAAGGTTATTAAGATTTCTGTGTAGAAATTCTGTTTTTGAAGTCGTGAAGTGAGATGTCACCAAATTGAATAAATTTCGCCAATTGAGAGTGAAGTTAAGTTCGCAAATTTAATAAGTTTTGCAAACTGTGTGTGTGATATTAATTTTGCGAATTGTTAAGAGTTCGCGAATTGTGAGTTTGAAATGGGTTCGCGAATCAGTTTGCGAATTACGCGTGTAAGACTTCGCGATTTGTCAGAAGGTTGGCGAATATTAAGTGTGAAAATGAGTTCGCGAATGAATCGTAACTTCGCAAAGTGAACGTGAATAGTGACTTCGCGAAGTGAACAGTAACTTCGCGGGTAAACAGTGAATTTGCGAAGCGAACAGTGACTTCGCGAATGAACAGTAACTTTTGCGAATGAACAGTAACTTTTACGAATGAACAGTAACTTTTGCGAATGGTTTTGAGAATTGTAGAGATTTTTCGAACTATAACAATTTCGCGAAGAATTGCGTGTGGGTTCGCGAATCTGTGTAACACTTCGCGAACTTGGTTACTGTGTAGAATTTCGCGGGTTCATGTAATGCACTTCGCGAATCAGAACCCCTACGAATAAAACGTTTTATGTTCTAAAAAAAAAGAAAACTAATGAGGAAAAATATTTTTATACTAGTTAATCAGAAAAATATTCTGAGTCTAATGGGCATGGTTTTCCGTAACGCCCGATCATAATTTGTTCCTCGGTATTTTCAGGGGCAAATTACGGTGTAGGCAAACGTCATTTTTGATGGAATTTCCAACGATAATTTACGTAGTCAATTAATATAATATATAAACTAATTTTAAGGTCTTTTCGTGGTTAAAGGACGAGATTTTAGGAAACTCACCAGACTGGTTAGCAATTAGCTTTAGGACGTCAGGTAAGTGGGAATCTCACCTACAACACATAATTTGTGTTATATGTATTTGTTTTATGTGACTATGTGTGTTTGATGTGAATATGTGGTGATGATTGATGAAGTGAAATGTTTCGATATGCTTTTGCATAGTAAACATTTATTGCATTATTATGTGACATGAGCATGTGCATACACGAATGATGTGAGGATTAGAAGTATGAGTATGCACAGTATATGATTGTCTTGAAAACAAAATATGTTTGAAGACATTAGTATTTGATGTACACTCATGAAGAGTCATAGTATAGCTACTTCTACAAAGGCACCATGACGGGGGTAAACCGTCGAATGTATGTACCTAAATTATTTAGGTAGCGGACGAGGGTCACCTGGACGAGACACATGGCGTAAGCCAGAGTGCCAGGAAAGGCAACCGCAATGAAAAATGACGATCGCCAGATAGAGGGGCGACCTGGTGAACGATAAAACTGGAGACCCTAGTTTATCTTAACCAGAGTGGGCTGACTATCGTATTGTATCTGAATAGGATTTGAGCTCATTTTATGGTGGTGCGAGTAGTAAGTTAGCTATGGGCCTGATAGAAATAAGAAGGAAATGGAAAAGAAAATGATAAAAGAAATATGAGTGTGAGTATTAGAAAGCACTGGCGCGGATGCCTTTGCTAGTTGACACGTGCATACATGCATATTTCAACTTACAGAGCTTTATAGCTCATCCCATGTTTTTATGTGTTGCAGACGCAGTGAACACGGTACGTGAACCTGTGAAAGGTGAGGCTGGTCCTTCTGGAACTTCCGGTGACTTTTGAGGGTGGTGTGTACATGGATGCGACCTGTGTGGCGGGTGTTATGTAAATTACGCTGTGTTTTGTAAAATATGTTTGTATTGTATGTAAAACATTCGAATAATGTTTGTATTGTAAAATAGTAGTGTGTCGTGAGTTTTGTAAAATCGAAAAATTCTATCGGTATTTCGTATGTAATATATTTATATTTCTATACTCATGTCAGTTAGTGTAAGATAATAGTAGTAGATGGCGGGGCGCCACAGGTTGGTATCAGAGCTTCGGTTGCAGTTTCTGTAGACTGTCCATGTAGACACACTCAAAAGCGCGGAAGACAACCTTGCTCGTAAGTTATATGATATTATAAATTTCTTGCATAGCATGATTTATTGGCCTTAGGAACTGTTAGGGTAAGAGAAACAACATGGTTAGAACCAGAGGAGAAGGCAGCGGGGTAAACAATCACGATGGGGAAAATGCAACCTAGACTGATAATCGAGACTCGACTATTCTTCAGCTCACCGAGTTAGTCCGTCGGCAGTCTCAACAGATTCAAGAGTTGATTCAGCAGCGAAACTCTGAGGGGGCAAGAAACAATGGAGTCTCCCAGGCTAATCAAGTTGAAGTTGTGGGCGAAAGATTTCGCAGACTGAACCCTCCTATTTTTGAAGATGCCATTGACCCAACATCTGCTGAGGATTGGATTAGAACTTTAGAGAGCATGTTCCAATATAGCAGAATCCCTGAGATGAGAAGGTTTTAAGTGCTGCATTTTTATTACGAGGACGAGCAGGTCACTGGTGGGACACCATACAAGTCATTGAAAATCCTACCACAATGAACTGGGAACGTTTCAAGGAGCTGTTCAGGAACAAATATTTTACTGCACCTATGCGAGCTCAGCGCATGAATGAGTTCATCAATCTCAAGCAAGGGATGATGACTGTGGCTGAGTATATCAGAAAGTTTGAACAACTGTCAAGGTTCGCGACTCATATGGTGAGCACTGATGCTTTGAAGGTCGAACGATTCCTTGAGGGTCTGAAGCCAGAGTTGTACCGCGACGTTAATATGGCTGGAATACAAGGAGCTTGATATGCTCAAGTGGCGGAGCGAGCGATGGTGGCAGAACAGGCTGAGACACGAATTATTCGTGCTCAGGAGGCAAAGCGAAAATTCGTACGAGGAGCAAATTGGAGGGGTGGAAATCAGAAACGGCAATTCATTCCTAAAGGCGGGAAGCAAAATTTTCAGAACAGACCTGGACCACCACAACAACAAAATCTTAACCAGGGGAGATCCCCAGCACCAATACCAACTTGCGCGAGATGTGGGCGACGTCATTTGGGAATATGTTTTTCACAGAATGCTACTTGTTACAAGTGTGGGAAGATGGGACATCTTGCGAGAGCATGTCCAGAAAATGCACCAGGAGGTCAAGTTATGAATCAAGTGAGACCACCAGCTGTACCGGCTAGAGTGTATACGCTGACTTCAGAGGAAGCGGAGGCTAATCCATCCGTGGTTGCAGGTATTCTACTTATACACCAAGTCCCAACATGCATATTAGTAGATTCAGGAGCCACGCATTCATTTGCATCCACTAAGTATGTGGCGAGACTCGGGATTACACCTAACATGTCTGACTATGAATATGATGTGACTGTTCCACATGGAGTTGCAATGCGAACTAATCTGGTTTTAAGAAATTGTCCTGTGTTAGTGAATGGACGAGAACTGTCCGTTGATTTAATAGTTTTTTTGGAATAGGTTTCCGTAAATGGAGTACAGAAAGCATGTATGATATGATCATACAACACCGTTACTGAAAGACAATCAAAATAAATCCCAACGTATATTATTCCAATGAACGACTATGAGGTGATTCTTGGAATGGACTGGCTATCAAAATATGGAGCTTTCATTGACTGTAATCGCAAGACAGTTACATTCAATATTGAAGAGAACGAGCTTTTCCGTTTCGTGGGGACAATCAAGGAAAGGAATATTTCTAGAATTTAAGCGACAAAGGGCAACGTTTGATTAAGGTGGGATGCGAAGCTTATCTAGTTTTCGCAATAAAATCAGAGGATCGTTCAATGCCAAAATTAGAAGATGTGACTGTGGTACGAGATTTTTCTGATGTTTTTCCAGAAGATTTACCAGGACTATCACCAGATCGAGAGATTGAATTTACGATCGATTTAATACCAGGATCTGCTCCAATCTCAAAGACTCCTTGTCGGTTAGCGCCAGCTGAATTAAAGGAGTTAAAAGAGCAGTTGGATGATTTATTACAGAAGGGATTTATCCAACCCAGTTTTTCTCCTTGGGGAGCCCCAGTTCTGTTTGTGCGAAAGAAGGATGGGTCGATGCGACTATGTATCGATTACAGAGAGCTGAACAAAATAACAGTTAAGAACAAATATCCACTACCAAGAATTGATGATTTGTTCGATCAACTTCAAGGTGCCACAGTGTTTTCAAAAATAGATTTACGATCGGGGTATCATCAAGTGAGGGTTCGAAAGAAGACATTCCAAAGACATCGTTTAGTACTCGATATGGACACTATGAATTCTTAGTTATGCCTTTCGGAGTGACTAATGCGCCAGCGGAATTTATTGATTTAATGAATCGAGTGTTCAAGCAGTTTCTGGACAAGTTTGTCATTATGTTTATTGATGACATTCTTATTTATCCAAGATGAAGAAAGAACACGAACAACATTTGAAGACTGTTCTTGAAATCTTACGGGAAAATCAGTTATATGCTAAGTTTAAGAAATGCGAGTTCTGGTTGAGTCAAGTCGCATTTCTAGGTCACGTTGTTTCTGGAGAAGGAAGGATCCTAGCAAAATTGAAGCTATCAACAATTGGCCACAACCAACCAATGTCACGGAAGTACGGAGTTTTCTTGGCTTAGCTGGATACTACAGAAAGTTCATTAAAGATTTCTCAAAGATTGTATCAACATTGACGAAGCTAACAAGGAAGAATGTTCCATTCTATTGGGGTGAGGAGTGTGAGCAAAGTTTTCAAGAATTGAAGAAACGACTCACATCAGCTCCAGTTCTTACCATACCATCTGGGACTGGAGGATTTTCGATTTATAGCGATGCATCAAGAAATGGCCTAGGTTGTGTATTAATGCAACATGGAAATGTGGTAGCTTATGCTTCTCGACAATTAAAGTAGTATGAAAAGAATTATCCGACTCATGATTTGGAGTTAGCCGCAGTGGTGTTTGCTCTAAAAATCTGGAGGCATTATTTATATGGGGAGCGGTGTGAAATTTACACGGATCACAAGAGTCTGAAATATTTCTTCACTCAGAAGGAATTAAATATGAGGCAAAGAAGGTGGCTAGAATTAGTCAAAGACTATGATTGTGTGATCAGTTATCACCCGGGCAAAGCAAATGTGGTGGCCGATGCGTTAAGCCGAAAAGCTGTAAGTGCGGAGTACATCTACTGGAACTGGAGGTAGTACAATTGGGAGAAGTCGAAGCACGATTGGCTGCATTAACTTTACAACCGACAATACTGGTACAAGATAAGAAGGCACAAGAAGAAGATGAACTTTATTTAAAGATCAAAGACACTCAAATGGAACAACATGCATCGGATTTCAAGATACAAGATGATGGAAGTTTATATTACAGAGACCGTTTATACGTACCCGATAATGCGGAAATTCGAAGAACTATAATGAAGGAAGCCCATGCCACAACCTATTCGGTACATCCAGGGGCTACAAAAATGTATCGAGACTTACGAATAAATTATTGGTGGCCGGGAATGAAAAGAGACATTGCGACATTCGTAAGCCAATGTCTGACTTGTCAACAAATAAAAGCGGAGCATCAACGACCGGCAGGGACATTACAGCCTTTGCCGATACCTGAATGGAAGTGGGATCATATTACGTGGATTTCATTGTTGGATTACCAAAGAATGTAAAAGGCTATGACGCTATTTGGGTTATAGTCGATGGATTAACCAAGTCAGCTCATTTTCTACCCATAAGTTCGATATTCTCTATGGAGCGCTATGCAAAACTGTATATTCAAGAAATAATTCGACTCCATGGGATTCCGTTGTCAATTATTTCGGATCGAGACTCGCAGTTTTATCCAAATTTTGGATGAGCTTACAGAAGGCGATGGGAACTAAGTTGTCTTTCAGTACAGCTTATCATCCCCAAACTGATGGTCAATCCGAACGAACCATTCAAACATTGGAAGACATGTTGCGAGCATGTGTTTTGGATTTTAAAGGAAACTGGAGCAAATATTTGCCATTGATTGTGTTTTCTTATAACAATAGTTATCATTCAACTATTGGGATGGCACCTTATGAAGCTTTGTATGGACGCAAATGCCGATCTCCCATACATTGGGATGAAGTTGGTGAACGTGCGATCTTACGACCTGACATGGTTCAAGAGATGACTAAGGCAATAGCAAAAATACGAGAAAGAATGCAAACGGCTCAAAGTCGACAAAAGAGTTATGTAGACCAAAGACGCAGACCGTTGGAATTTGAAATAGATGATTGGGTGTAGCGCCCCGTTTCCTATTACCTTTTTACGCAGCTATAAAATATTCGTATAAAATTTTTCGCGATTCCCATAACCATTTCCTTTAACAAAAACGGGTGCGTACATCTGGTTTAGTTCCTTCCACAATAATGTACATATATGTACCTATCATATGAGTCACAAAATGCGATAGTCTAAATCCGTTTCTATTCTATATGCTAACGATGAACCAGAGGGAAGCAGGAGGAGAGCGTAGTCGGCCAACCTTGAATCCATGCTTTATGTTGATGCTTTCTACGCAGTCTGCTAATTATCTACAACAACTGTGAAGACACCGATTCAGAGTATGATAGCAACATGTTAATTAATACAAGTAACAAATAAAATAAACAGTAGTCTATTCCTTTTCATCAATATTGTAACCATGCCATTTCAAATCATATAATCATCATTCCTTTCCATCAATATCGTAACCATGCCATTTCAAATCATATAATCATCGTCCATATAATCAATGTTCATATAACGGTCATTCATAGGATCCGTACATCACATGCCATTTCTGTATGTCTATTTATTTTGATCTCCCGTTATAGACTAGCTAGACTGTACTGTACGCCCAGTCGGCGCCCATGCATGGGACTCTGTAACCATGTCGTAATCCCCCTATTTGTAGGGATACGTGTTGCCTGTACAGGACTCTGTAAAATCCCCCGATTTGTAGGGATATATGCCGTAGCATCCGTATCATACCATCTGTTGTCGTAGCAGTCATAACGGTTTCTCCCTTATTTTATATATATGCAATCTATAAAAATACCTTATATGACACATAAATCATATAAGAGCACGTTACGGTCACATAGTTCACGTCGATTTATAAATAGCACACATATATCACGTACTAATCAATTACTCCACATAAAACATGTAAGCATATAAAGCACATAAGGTACATGTCGCAATCATACTCACAAGTTTCGCCTATTTTTCCCGCTTGCTTAGGCGACCTTGTCCTTGCCCTTATCGGACTCCTGACTTATACAATTATTTTATCCGTAAATATGAATTTCCTACAATGATATGCGTACATGATATGCATGCTTTGTTATTATGCATGATCGTTCCTTATTCGTAGCCTTTACCAGAAACCCTAACTTATTTTATATCAAAACCCTAAAGATTGAATACTTTGTGTGATATCAAAATTCATTTTATATTTGTATCACAATCCTTTTTATCTTGAAATTCTATTTAATTATATTACTAACTTTTGAAATCATCTCTCGACATTGTATCTACTTGGATTTAAAAATTTCGAATCATAACTTACAATTATAATTCAATATTATATCCAACTAAATTGCTAATTTCGACATCTTCCTTGCTAAATGCCGACATGTCTCGAAATAAATTTTGTGATGATGTTCAATTTCGATATCTAATTCGAAATCCTAACTCGATATCAATTGTCGAGATATTTATTCACTTATATGGGTACTTTAACAAGTGGTGATGTCGTTTTCTTTAATGTTAAGAAATCTCCTTATTAGTCATACTTGAGAATAGTAGAAATGGCTAACACGTGTACATGCTTGTTAAGTTCATAATTTTAATTATTATATGTGTATTCACTTGGATTGCGACAACCATTCAAAATTGAAGAACTTTTCTAAAGCTTCGACATCCTATATAGTTGACTTCATAACTTTAATATGCAACGTGTCGATATCTTATCTAATTGGATTTTTCAACATCTCGAATATATATATATATATATTATATATATATATATATATATATATATATATATACTCGACATTTTACTCGATCATACTCTCTCTAAGTGAATAGATAAGTCTCAACCTTACACTCGACATCTCATTTGATATCATGACTCGACATTTTATTCTAGTTTAATGAACTTCGATATCATAACACTATTCGACATTATAACTTAATATTTTATATTACTAAATTGCTCAACCTCTCGACATTCTATCTGTACAAAGCTCGACCTTATACTGGAAATCATAATTCGTTATTCTATTTAAACAATATAAATAACTTCTTTCAGAAATCCGGAAAACCCTAATTCCTCATACCTTTAGGACAAACCGTAATATTCTTATTAGTAAAAGTCTACAAACTTTCATATACTAACAAGTTCTAACATTGAGAACTTTCTAACACCTCGACATTATTTTAATATCTTATTTAACATCATGACTCCTTTCGACATCCTATCTTAATTAGGTTTCAATAATCTCGGCAACATACTCGACATCTTATATCAAAATTCCCCTTGAATTCTTAAGAACAAAAATGAACTCCATCGAAACTTCATACTGTTCATGTACCGAATTATCATCCAGTCAAGATATTGCTTTAAAAACTCAAACCTATATTAGCACTTCAATATCGAACGTATCTCAAGAAATAATCCTATTCAAAATCTGAAAACTCTAATCCTGTCAGGTTACGAAAATCTCTTCAAACCTAATACAAATCAATTTCTATAATGATGTGACATATTACAAATAGACTTATAAATGTTCAATTCTTTCACTTACATCGAAATTATTGCTATAAATATTAGTCATTTGCTCAATATGATTATTGATCTCTAACATGCATATGTATATACATATATATATACATGTATTATCAAAGCAGTATTGAATTCTTTACCTTCAGGGATTGGCCCAGTTTTATTCAGATTTCGTTTGCTATGTGAATTCCGTGCTTCTTCCCTGTTCTAAGTGCTTCATAAATAATTAGCTAAATGATACTTGTTTTTATTCATATCCTAAGTTAACGTGTAGTACTAGCTCAATGACATAGACCTTTCATCAATCGTTATCATGACCTTATTTAATATGTGTTATTTTATTATTACAGTTACTTTCCTTCATAACTAAGTTTTAAATATCTATTACTAGGAATTATTTAGTTCACTACACGTTATTATATCGAGAGTCCAAGTTCTAGTATTTCGAGTTCTTTAATTGAAAGATTTCGAGGTCTTTAATTTATAAATCTCGAAATACTTGAGTAAGGAATTTGAAGTCCTCAATAACTAAGTCTCGAAATCTTTTAGTAAGGAATTCCGAAGTCTTTGTTACATAGATCATAAAATTTTTATGACATATTTCGACATTATTGAAAGATTTCCGGATTCTTCTTTAGCTATACATTAACACTATTTAAATATTTCTTCTATTTTAAAGAACCTCAAGAATACCATTAAACTTCCTAATTTAGTTTATCACTTCAATTAATACACATATAAAGTTCTTCAAAACCTAAGAAAACCCTAGAAACTTTTAATTTTAGTAATATTCACTTTTATCTGTTTGAGGACCTAGAACTATAATACTTTAAATACATTATTCTATCTATATGTCTATTTTAAAATACTTATATGCATGCATGAATTTATGTAAATGCATGAAATTATGATATGAGGTTTCGGTTCCTGACAATTCTCCCCCCTTTTAAAATTTCGAGCTCGAAATTTCGTACCTGTCTCAGTCAATAACCATGGGTACTGGTTCTCCATACGTTCTATCGTTTCCCACGTAGCTTCACGAGCCGAATGATTTTTCCATCTCACCTTTACCATCGGAATTATTTTATTCCGTAACTGCTTATCAGCATATTCCAGGACTTCTGCCGGTTCTTCTACGTAACTAAGGTCCTCAGAAATATTTATCGGTTCGTCACGTAGAATATGTGTAGGATCTGATCTATATCGCCGTAACATACTAACATGGAACACGTTGTGTATCTGTGAAAGTTCAGGTGGCAGTGCTAATCGATATGCTAATGGCCCAATCCTTTCAAGTACTTCATAAGGCCCAATGTAACGTGGACTTAATTTTCCTTTCTTTCCAAATCGCAATACACCTTTCCAAGGTGATACTCGCAAAAATACCTTCTCTCCAACTTCATATTCCATTTCTCGTCGATGTTGGTCTATGTAACTCTTTTGTCTATCTTGGGCCGCTTTAAGTCGACTCTTTACTACTTTAATCTTTTCCATTGTATCCTGAATCAAATCTGGCCCTTCTAATACTTGTTCTCCTTCCATATCCCAACAAATCGGGTTTCGACATTTCCGGCCATATAGAGCTTCGTACGGTGCCATTCCGATACTCGAATGATACTGATTATTATAAGAAAATTCCATTAGCGCTATATAATCGTCCCATGAGCCTTTGAACTCAACTACGCATGCTCGAAGCATATCTTCCAATGTTTGTATCGTTCTTTCTGACTGACCGTCGGTCTGTGGATGAAATGCCGTACTAAAATGTAATTTAGTTCCGATCGCTTCCTGTAAACTGCCCCAAAATCTAAAAGTAAATCGGGGATCACGATCAGATACGATAGAAATAGGTACCCATGTAGTCGAACTATTTCATTAACGTATCTTTTCGCCAAATATTCCAGCGTAGAACCCCATCTAAATGGTAGGAAATGAGCTGATTTTGTAAGTCTGTCGACAATTACCCACACGGCATCATTTTTCTTAGTCGTTGGAGGAAGTCCATAAAGAAAATCCATCGTTATTCGTTCCCATTTCCAAACAGGTACGGGTAAAGGATGTAATTTACCCACTGGCGCTTGGTGTTCAGCTTTGATTTGCTGACACGTTAAACATTTCAGCACATATTCAGCCACATCCTTTTTCATCCTTGGCCACCAATAGTGAGATTTAAGAGTCCGATACATCTTCGTACTGCCTGGATGCATAGCATAAGGAGCGGTATGTGCCTCTTCCATTATCTCTTGTCGAAGATTGTCGATATCAGGAACACATATACGGCCATTTATCGTCAAAGTTCCATTATCGCCTATTACAAAAGACTTCCCTAACCCTTGTTTCACTTTATCAGCAATCTTAACTAGCTTTTCGTCTTTAAACTGTACTTGTCTGATTCGATCTAACATGATAGGTCGAACTACTATCGAGGCACAGATAGCACCAGTATCGTCTACTTTCATCTCCGTATTCATCTTTCTGAGATCAATCAAACTTGAGAAAGAGCAAATCGATAAATAAGAGATGGAACCATACGATTTCCGACTTAAAGCATCAGCAACGACGTTAGCCTTTCCAGGATGATACTCTATAGTACAGTCATAATCCTTTAACAGCTCGATCCACCGCCTCTGTCTCATATTCAATTCCTTCTGGCTTAACAGATATTTCAGACTTTTATGGTCAGTAAATATCTGAAATGTCGTACCGTATAAGTAGTGTCGCCATATCTTTAGTGCGAATACCACAGCCGCTAACTCTAAGTCGTGAGTTGGGTAGGATGTTTCGTATGGCTTCAGTTGTCGAGATGCATACGCCACTACTTTTCCGTGTTGCATAAGTATGCATCTTAGTCCTTGATACGACGCGTCGCTATAAATCACAAAACTTTCAGTACCTGATGGAATAGTCAGTACAGGAGCTGTTGTTAATCGTTCCTTCAATTCTTCAAAACTCCTTTGGCATTCATCAGTCCACTTAAATACAACTCCTTTACACAATAACTTTGTCATTGGGGAGGCTATCAGTGAGAAATTCTCTACGAATCGCCGATAATACCCGGCCAATCCCAGAAAACTACGAACTTCTGCTATATTTTTAGGACTCTCCCACTTGATTACCGCTTCAATTTTACTGGGATCGACTTGTATACCTTTACCAGAGACTACGTGTCCCAGAAACACTACTTGATCTAACCAAAATTCACATTTCGAGAGCTTTGCATATAACTTCCTTTCCCGTAAAGTCTGAAGTACAATCTTCAAATGTTCTTCGTGCTCCTCTTTTGACTTGGAATATATTAGAATATCATCAATAAAGATGATCACAAACTGGTCTAAATAGGGTCGGAAAACGTCATTCATTAATGCCATAAAGACTGCAGGAGCATTCGCCAATCCAAACGGCATAACTAGAAATTCGTAGTGTCCATATCTTGTTCGAAAGGCCGTCTTTGGAATATCACCATCCGCAATCTTCAATTGATGATATCCTGATCTCAAATCGATTTTTGAAAAGACCCTAGCACCTTGCAACTGATCAAATAGATCATCAATCCGAGGCAACGGATATTTATTTTTCACTGTTACCTTATTTAACTGTCTATAATCAATACACAATCTAAGTGTTCCATCCTTCTTTTTAACGAAAAGAACAGGCGCTCCCCAAGGCGATACACTTGGTCGTATATAACCTTTATCGAGTAATTCCTTCAACTGTACCTTCAGCTCATTCAATTCTATTGGAGCCATTCGGTATGGTGAAATAGAAATTGGCGCCGTGCCCGGTTGAAGTTCTATGGTAAATTCTGTATCCCTGTCAGGGGGTAATCCCGGTAACTCCTCGGGAAAGACATCAGTATATTCGTTGACTACCGGAATATCTTCTATTTTCAGTCCACTTAACTGCATATCTATAACATAGGCTATATATCCTTCGCATCCTTTACTAATCATCTTAGAAGCTTCTAAATTCGATATCTGATGTGCCGTTCGTACGCTCTTTTCTCCCCTAAGTATTATATGGATTTGATCCATAGGGGTCAACTCAATTTCCTTTTTGAAACAATCAAGCTTCGCTCGGTATTTTGACAACCAGTCCATGCCTAATATTACGTCGAAATCCATTAAAGGAATAATGAACAGGGTTGTCCGCATTTCTATCCCGTTACTAACAACTTTGCATTCTGGGTATACGGTGTTTACTATAACTGTTGCTCCTGTTGGAAGTCGAACGTATAACTCATCCTCTAGGGGTTCGGGTTTATCAGGTAATAATGATGCAAATGTTCGTGACATGAATGAATGAGTGGCGCCTGGATCGAATAAAACATATGCATCAATATCACAGATAGATAATTTACCCGTAATCACGTGTGATCCTTCTTTGGCTTCCTCACGAGTCATGGTGAAAATCCTTGCTTGTGCTGGCGATCTATAGGCTTGGCCTCCTGAGCTTCCTCTTCCAAAACTTGTGTTAAACGGTCCTCGGCCCCTTCCTCTTCCACGGTTTGTGGAGGGTCCGCTTACCCTTGATTGATCTACTGTCATTTCTGTTTGTAATGTTGGGCAATTCCTTGCTAAATGTCCCCGTTGCCCACAACGAAAACATTCGCCTATGAGCCATCTACAGACGCCCAAATGATTTTTCCCGCAATGTTCACATGCTGGTATGGTCTGTAAAATTCCTCGTCCGACCGGTCTCATTCCGCCCGTACTGCCCCTGGCGGAACTACTTTGCGTGCTCATTGATCTAGGTGCACTAAATGTCTTTTTCATTTTCCCGCCTGACGATTCTTCTCCTGGTCTTCTTTTATTACTCTGAAAATTTCTTGATTCGGTTTCTAATCTTTCGGTGCGAATAGCCGCCGCCCTCAGTTTCCCATAGGACTCCATATCTGATGGTGTAATACGATTTCTAATAGTATAACGGAGTCCTGCTTCAAACCTTCGGCACTTATTTCTTTCAATTGCAACCATATGTGAAGCATATCGAGATAACTGATTAAATAGCACCTCATACTCGCTTACAGACCGATTTCCCTGTTTGAGTTCTAAAAATTCTTTTTCTTTCTGATCCTTATAAACTTCAGGCATGTAAGCATCGCTGAACTCTCTCAGAAAATCTTCCCAGGTCAGGACTGGGGGTTGAGTCATACTGTCTGGGACAGTTTCCCACCATTCATATGCATGTTCCTGAAGGAGTGAGACTGCATAATCAAATCTTTCTTCAGGAGTACATTGCATCATATTGAATACTCTTTCCGTCCTTTTCAGCCAGATTTCCGCTTCCGCGGGATCTGTCGTACCCATGAAATCCACAACACCCATCTTTCTCAATTTGTCATATCGTCGTTCTCGGGGAATTGTCAGGGGGTGTTCAGATTCATGCTGTCTAAGAGTATGAGATGAATGGGATTCCGCTACGGCCGTTCTTCCTCCTCCCTCTATTGTTTGTTCATCGTGTTCTAAATGCGTTCGTTCGCCTATTGCCCTTTGCCTATATATGCAAGAAAAGTTTAAGGGCAAACATAACATGTACCTACTATGCAAATGTCTACAGAACCTAAAGCCTAGGCTCTGATACCACTACATGTAGCGCCCCGTTACCTATTACCTTTTTACGCAGCTATAAAATATTCGTATAAAATTTTTCGCGATTCCCATAACCATTTCCTTTAACAAAAACGGGTGCGTACATCTGGTTTAGTTCCTTCCACAATAATGTACATATATGTACCTATCATATGAGTCACAAAATGCGATAGTCTAAATCCGTTTCTATTCTATATGCTAACGATGAACCAGAGGGAAGCAGGAGGAGAGCGTAGTCGGCCAACCTTGAATCCATGCTTTATGTTGATGCTTTCTACGCAGTCTGCTAATTATCTGCAACAACTGTGAAGACACCGATTCAGAGTATGATCGCAACATGTTAATTAATACAAGTAACAAATAAAATAAACAGTAGTCCACTCCTTTTCATCAATATTGTAACCATGCCATTTCAAATCATAGAATCATCATTCCTTTCCATCAATATCGTAACCATGCCATTTCAAATCATATAATCATCGTCCATATAATCAATGTTCATATAACGGTCATTCATAGGATCCGTAGATCACATGCCATTTCTATATGTCTATTTATTTTGATACTCCCGTTATAGACTAGCTAGACTGTACTGTACGCCCAGTCGGCGCCCATGCATGGGACTCTGTAACCATGTCGTAATCCCCCTATTTGTAGGGATCCGTGTTGCCTGTACAGGACTCTGTAAAATCCCCCGATTTGTAGGGATATATGCCGTAGCATCCGTATCATACCATCTGTAGTCGTAGCAGTCATAACGGTTTCTCCCTTATTTTATATATATGCAATCTCTAAAAATACCTTATATGACACATAAATCATATAAGAGCACGTTACGGTCACATAGTTCACGTCGATTTATAAATAGCACACATATATCACGTACTAATCAATTAATCCACATAAAACATGTAAGCATATAAAGCACATAAGGTACATGTCGCAATCATACTCACAAGTTTCGCCTATTTTTTCCCGCTTGCTTAGGCGACCTTGTCCTTGCCCTTATCGGACTCCTGACCTATACAATTATTTTATCCGTAAATATGAATTTCCTACAATGATATGCGTACGTGACATGCATGCTTCGTTATTATGCATGATCGTTCCTTATTCGTAGCCTTTACCAGAAACCCTAACTTATTTTATATCAAAACCCTAAAGATTGAATACTTTGTGTGATATTAAAATTCCTTTTATATTTGTATCACAATTCTTTTTATCTTGAAATTTGTAGGACCCCGGTACCGAAAATTAGGTCGGCCAATAAATTACGTGTATGCTTTACGTGATTTTTATTAATTTCGCAGATGTTGAATACTTACGTGATGTTATGAATTTTATGCTCATGAATTTTATGTGAATTACGCGCGATTAAGCGCCAAGTAAATTTTTGGTGTTCATAAGAACCCCAAATGCATGAGGAGGAATTTTCGAAAATAGCGAAGGAAAGGACTAACCATATTTGGGCTAGTGATTTTTATTTAGTTAAGGAATTTAAATGGGCCCAAAATGCCAAATATCAACTTGGGAGACAAGCCCTCCTTAATATAAGGAGATCCCACGCATTGAAGTCTCCATCACCATGTCTCCCTTTTAATTAAAAATATCTACCCAACTATCTAAATTCCCTAATCTCACCAAGAACCCAACGAAGAACCAAGTGAGGGAGCAAGGAGGAGAGGTCGAAGGAAACTCAAAGCAACGCCATTGAACAAGCTAGGATTTCGAGTAAGTAAAATACCCTCCTCGAGCTCTTAATTCGTACCCTAGCTATAGTTGGAAGTATTAATGGCATTAAAAGCGAGGTAGTTGAAGAAAGTGTCGAGAAGTGTGAAAATGAGTTCGCGAATGAATCGTAACTTCGCAAAGTGAACGTGAACAGTGACTTCGCGAAGTGAACAGTAACTTCGCGGGTAACCAGTGAATTTGCGAAGCGAACAGTGACTTCGCGGATGAACAGTAACTTTGCGAATGAACAATAACTTTTACGAATGAACAGTAACTTTTGCGAATGGTTTTGCGAATTGTAGAGATTTTTCGAACTATAACAATTTTGCGAATTGTATAGACTTCGCGAATTGCGTGTGGGTTCGCGAATCTGTGTAACACTTCGCGAACTTGGTTACTGTGTAGAATTTCGCGGGAATGCACTTCGCGAATCAGAACCCCTACGAATAAAACGTTTTAAGTTCTAAAAAAAAAAACTAATGAGGAAAAATATTTTATACTAGTTAATCAGAAAAATATTATGAGTCTAATGGGCATGGTTTTCCGTAACGCCCGATCATAATTTGTTCCTCGGTGTTTTCAGGGGCAAATTACGGTATAGGCAAATGTCCTTTTTGATGGAATTTCCGAACGAAAATTTACGTAGTCAATTAATATAATATATAAACTGATTTTATGGTCTTTTCGTGGTTAAAGGACGAGATTTTAGGAAACTCACCAGACTGGTTAGCAATTAGAGGGTTGTCCGCATTTCTATCTCGTTACTAACAACTTTGCATTCTGGGTATACGGTGTTTACTATAACTGTTGCTCCTGTTGGAAGTCGAACGTATAACTCATCCTCTAGGGGTTCGGGTTTATCAGGTAATAATGATGCAAATGTTCGTGACATGAATGAATGAGTGGCGCCTGGATCGAATAAAACATATGCATCAATATCACAGATAGATAATTTACCCGTAATCACGTGTGATCCTTCTTTGGCTTCCTCCTCGAGCTCTTAATTCGTACCCTAGCTATAGTTGGAAGTATTAATGGCATTAAAAGCGAGGTAGTTGAAGAAAGTGTCGAGAAAACCCTAAAAGCGAGGTGTATATTTAAGTTGAGGTTTTGATTTGGGTAGAACAAGCTATGAATCTGATTTCGACGGGATGAAGATGAGAAGTTTATGATAAATGTCGAAAGATAGCTAAGATGTCGAATTACCATATCGAAATTTCCATTGTATAAAATGTCGAAATGATAAGGATAAAAATGTCGGGTTCAAAGAATTCGACATAAATGTCGAAACGTTATTAGGAAAATGTCGAGAGGCATGTTGAACTCATGTCGACATTTTCTGCTTTAAATATCGAAATCATGTTAAGGAGAAATGTCGAAATACAATATCGAGATTTATGTAATGTCGAGATGTACATTAAAATTCATATCGACATTTTGTTGAAATGTCGAGATATAATGTCGAGTGAAGATGTCGAGACTCATGTTGAGTCATGTCGACATTTTCTTCAAATGTCGAAATATAAATGTCGAAGTTAGATAGTTAAAAATGTCGAGATGCATGATAAAATGTCGAATGCCAAGTAAGATGTCGACTTAGTGTACCGAGATTTTTCACTGTGTAAATATCGAGTCTCATTACAAGATATACCGAGATTTATATAATGTTGAGATGATAGTAAAATGTCGAGAAGATAGTAAAATGTCGAATGATTAGACTAGATGTCGAACTTACAATGTCGAGTGCTACCCTGAAAATGTCGAAGCTAAGGAAAATGTCGAGACTTTATCCGGATTAAATGTCGGGTTCAAATAAAACGATATAAATGTCGAAGCACAACACCAAGATTTCCCAACAATGTCGAGGTCTAATAATGTCGAGATCCATCCAAAACATAGCACGCGATTTTCTTTACAATGTCGAGTAAAATGTCGAATTGACAAAGTAAATGTCGAAACTTGAAAATGTCGAGATTTATGTGGAGTTTCATATCGACATTTTCAGATGTCAAAATTATATTAAATCTCGAGATCAAGCTTGGGATAAAATATCGAGCTTATATGGAAATCATGTTGAAGTCCCACACAGGCAAAGTCGGGCGAAACCTAATAAAATCAAACGACTTTCGCCGAGCCTTTCACAAAAGAAATTTAAATTCTCTAACTTAGAAATTTATTAAAGGGCCGAGAACTTTACTTAAATACAATACAGATATAGAAATCGACTGACTTGGGAAATTTAATAAGGCAAATCGAGAGATGCGAGGTCTAGGGAATTTATACAAAGTCTAAATAACTAAACATGACGAAAATTATTGTCTCGACGAATTATCCAAGAAAAGCAAACGTACTAACATCATAACCCTTTTATTCAAAAAGGTCGTACGTTAGGAGCTAACGGGGAGAATATTAATTACGCTTGGACGACAGGTAAGTAGAAATTTCAACTACAGTACGTAACTTGCCTGCGTCCGATGATGTGAATTTACGTGCTCGTGTATTTTACGTGAAACGTGCATGTTAAGATAAGATTATTTTATTTGCATGATAAGCATGATCTGCATATTCACATGAGCATGTCACGAGCACTTGCACGCACAAGTAGTAAGTATGACGCGAGGTAAGAGCGTGCATAAGATCGCCTGTGTGCGATGTATACTCGCCGATATTGGCGTTTGTGTCGACTCAATGAAGAGTCACGGCTACCCTTATGCGACCATGGCAAAAGAAGCCATAAGGCCTGTATAAGAGGCTGGGGGAATACCCCGTATGCGGGAGATGCAACCTGGAGGATGCGGCCCGGGGCACGCACTGAGTAAGGGAAGATTCCTGCGGGTGACCTTCTAGTGCGTAAAGCACTAACCGGGAGGGAAGATTCCTTCGGGTGACCTCCGCGGTTAGTGGCCTCGGTGTTGGCTACCAGTGAGAAGCGTCCGCGTGGAGGCCACATTTAGTAAGGGAAGATTCCTTCGGGTGACCTTCTAGTGTGAGAACCTCCACATATGAGATCTCTATGAAATGGCGCATAGTGGGATAGAAAGCCGAGGGCCCATACGAAGTAAGAGTATAAGAAAATAAGTATGAGTCAGAAAAAGGACAAGAAAATGAGAAGGAGAGTATGAGCATTAGAAAACGACGACGTGGATTGTCGATCGTTAGTACACGTGCATACATGCATAATTTCTGCTTACTGAGCCTCGGTGGCTCATTCTTTATGTTACGTATTGTAGGTACTGACGATCACGGTACGTGATCCGACCATTACGCGAGGCCGATCTTTTGAAGCTATCCGGCTGCTTTTGAGGTGGGAGTGTGTGTATGGATGACGACCTGTGAAGGCCGGGCGCATAGGGAGCTTTTTAGCTGCACACATACACGTACACTTGTATTTTGTAGACAAGGACATGGTGGGAATGTCGAACGATCTAGAATATTCTTTTGACATGTATATAAGACTTCCGCATGCACATTTAAAATGAAAAATTTTATTCGCATTTTTATGTATTCGCGCGATAACGAATATTAACACTTAGAATTAGAACGGAATACGAGGGCGGGACGCCGGGTCCTGACAAAATTCTATTTAATTATATTACTAACTTTTGAAATCATCTCTCGACATTGTATCTACTTGGATTTAAAAATTTCGAATCATAACTTACAATTATAATTCAATATTATATCCAACTAATTGCTAATTTCGACATCTTCCTTGCTAAATGCCGACATGTCTCGAAATAAATTTTGTGATGATGTTCAATTTCGATATCTAATTCGAAATCCTAACTCGATATCAATTGTCGAGATATTTATTCACTTATATGGGTACTTTAACAAGTGGTGATGTCGTTTTCTTTAATGTTAAGAAATCTCCTTATTAGTCATACTTGAGAATAGTAGAAGTGGCTAACACGTGTACATGCTTGTTAAGTTCATAATTTTAATTATTATATGTGTATTCACTTGGATTGCGACAACCATTCAAAATTGAAGAACTTTTCTAAAGCTTCGACATCCTGTATAGTTGACTTCATAACTTTAATATGCAACGTGTCGATATCTTATCTAATTGGATTTTTCAACATCTCGAATATATATATATATATATATATATACTCGACATTTTACTCGATCATACTCTCTCTAAGTGAATAGATAAGTCTCAACCTTACACTCGACATCTCATTTGATATCATGACTCGACATTTTATTCTAGTTTAATGAACTTCGATATCATAACACTATTCGACATTATAACTTAATATTTTATCTAACTAAATTGCTCAACCTCTCGACATTCTATCTGTACAAAGCTCGACCTTATACTGGAAATCATAATTCGATATTCTATTTAAACAATATAAATAACTTCTTTCAGAAATCCGGAAAACCCTAATTCCTCATACCTTTAGGACAAACCGTAATATTCTTATTAGTAAAAGTCTACAAACTTTCATATACTAACAAGTTCTAACATTGAGAACTTTCTAACACCTCGAAATTATTTTAATATCTTATTTAACATCATGACTCCTTTCGACATCCTATCTTAATTAGGTTTCAATAATCTCGGCAACATACTCGACATCTTATATCAAAATTCCCCTTGAATTCTTAAGAACAAAAATGAACTCCATCGAAACTTCATACTGTTCATGTACCGAATTATCATCCAGTCAAGATATTGCTTTAAAAACTCAAACCTATATTAGCCCTTCAATATCGAACTTATCTCAAGAAATAATCCTATTCAACATCTGAAAACTCTAATCCTGTCAGGTTACGAAAATCTCTTCAAACCTAATACAAATCAATTTCTATAATGATGTGACATATTACAAATAGACTTATAAATGTTCAATTCTTTCACTTACATCGAAATTATTCCTATAAATATTAGTCATTTGCTTAATATGATTATTGATCTCTAACATGCATATGTATATACATATATATATACATGTATTATCAAAGCAGTATTGAATTCTTTACCTTCAGGAATTGGCCCAGTTTTATTCAGATTTCGTTTGCTATGTGAATTCCGTGCTTCTTCCCTGTTCTAAGTGCTTCATAAATAATTAGCTAAATGATACTTGTTTTTATTCTTATCCTAAGTTAACGTGTAGTACTAGCTCAATGACATAGACCTTTCATCAATCGTTATCATGACCTTATTTAATATGTCTTATTTTATTATTACAGTTACTTTCCTTCATAACTAAGTTTTAAATATCTATTACTAGGAATTATTTAGTTCACTACACGTTATTATATCGAGAGTCCAAGTTCTAGTATTTCGAGTTCTTTAATTGAAAGATTTCGAGGTCTTTCTAAATCTCGAAATACTTGAGTAAGGAATTTGAAGTCCTCAATAACTAAGTCTCGAAATCTTTTAGTAAGGAATTCCGAAGTCTTTGTTACATAGATCTTAAAATTTTTATGACATATTTCGACATTATTGAAAGATTTCCGGATTCTTCTTTAGCTATACATTAACACTATTTAAATATTTCTTCTATTTTAAAGAACCTCAAGAATACCATTAAACTTCCTAATTTAGTTTATCACTTCAATTAATACACATATAAAGTTCTTCAAAACCTAAGAAAACCCTAGAAACTTTTAATTTTAGTAATATTCACTTTTATCTGTTTGAGGACCTAGAACTATAATACTTTAAATACCTTATTCTATCTATATGTCTATTTTAAAATACTTATATGCATGCATGAATTTATGTAAATGCATGAATTTATGATATGAGGTTTCGGTTCCTGACAATTCTCCCCTCCTTTTAAAATTTCGACCTCGAAATTTCGTACCTGTCTCAGTCAATAACCATGGGTACTGGTTCTCCATACGTTCTATGGTTTCCCACGTAGCTTCACGAGCCGAATGATTTTTCCATCTCACCTTTACCATCGGAATTATTTTATTCCGTAACTGCTTATCAGCATATTCCAGGACTTCTGCCGGTTCTTCTACGTAACTAAGGTCCTCAGAAATATTTATCGGTTCGTCACGTAGAATCTGTATAGGATCTGATCTATATCGCCGTAACATACTAACATGGAACATGTTGTGTATCTGTGAAAGTTCAGGTGGCAGTGCTAATCGATATGCTAATGGCCCAATCCTTTCAAGTACTTCATAAGGCCCAATGTAACGTGGACTTAATTTTCCTTTCTTTCCAAATTGCAATACACCTTTCCAAGGTGATACTCGCAAAAATACCTTCTCTCAAACTTCATATTCCATTTCTCGTCGATGTTGGTCTATGTAACTCTTTTGTCTATCTTGGGCCGCTTTAAGTCGACTCTTTACTACTTTAATCTTTTCCATTGTATCCTGAATCAAATCTGGCCCTTCTAATACTTGTTCTCCTTCCATATCCCAACAAATCGGGTTTCGACATTTCCGGTCATATAGAGCTTCGTACGGTGCCATTCCGATACTCGAATGATACTGATTATTATAAGAAAATTCCATTAGCGCTATATAATCGTCCCATGAGCCTTTGAACTCAATTACGCATGCTCGAAGCATATCTTCCAATGTTTGTATCGTTCTTTCTGACTGACCGTCGGTCTGTGGATGAAATGCTGTACTAAAATGTAATTTAGTTCCGATCGCTTCCTGTAAACTGCCCCAAAATCTAGAAGTAAATCGGGGATCACGATCAGATACGATAGAAATAGGTATACTCCATGTAGTCGAACTATTTCATTAACGTATCTTTTCGCCAAATATTCCAGCGTAGAACCCCATCTAAATGGTAGGAAATGAGCTGATTTTGTAAGTCTGTCGACAATTACCCACACGGCATCATTTTTCTTAGTCGTTGGAGGAAGTCCATAAAGAAAATCCATCGTTATTCGTTCCCATTTCCAAACAGGTACGGGTAAAGGATGTAATTTACCCACTGGCGCTTGGTGTTCAGCTTTGATTTGCTGACACGTTAAACATTTCAGCACATATTCAGCCACATCCTTTTTCATCCTTGGCCACCAATAGTGAGATTTAAGGGTCCGATACATCTTCGTACTGCCTGGATGCATAGCATAAGGAGCGGTATGTGCCTCTTCCATTATCTCTTGTCGAAGATTGTCGATATCAGGAACACATATACGGCCATTTATCGTCAAAGTTCCATTATCGCCTATTACAAAAGACTTCCCTAACCCTTGTTTCACTTTCTCAGCAATCTTAACTAGCTTTTCGTCTTTAAACTGTACTTGTCTGATTTGATCTAACATGATAGGTCGAACTACTATCGAGGCACAGATAGCACCAGTATCGTCTACTTTCATCTTCGTATTCATCTTTCTGAGATCAATCAAACTTGAGAAAGAGCAAATCGATAAATAAGAGACGGAACCATACGATTTCCGACTTAAAGCATCAGCAACGACGTTAGCCTTTCCAGGATGATACTCTATAGTACAGTCATAATCCTTTAACAGCTCGATCCACCGCCTCTGTCTCATATTCAATTCCTTCTGACTTAACAGATATTTCAGACTTTTATGGTCAGTAAATATCTGAAATGTCGTACCGTATAAGTAGTGTCGCCATATCTTTAGTGCGAATACCACGGCCGCTAACTCTATGTCGTGAGTTGGGTAGGATGTTTCGTATGGCTTCAGTTGTCGAGATGCATACGCCACTACTTTTCCGTGTTGCATAAGTACGCATCCTAGTCCTTGATACGACGCGTCGCTATAAATCACAAAACTTTCAGTACCTGATGGAATAGTCAGTACAGGAGCTGTTGTTAATCGTTCCTTCAATTCTTCAAAACTCCTTTGGCATTCATCAGTCCACTTAAATACAACTCCTTTACGCAATAACTTTGTCATTGGGGCGGCTATCAGTGAGAAATTCTCTACGAATCGCCGATAATACCCGGCCAATCCCAGAAAACTACGAACTTCTGCTATATTTTTAGGACTCTCCCACTTGATTACCGCTTCGATTTTACTGGGATCGACTTGTATACCTTTACCAGAGACTACGTGTCCCGGAAACACTACTTGATCTAACCAAAATTCACATTTCGAGAGCTTTGCATATAACTTCCTTTCCCGTAAAGTCTGAAGTACAATCTTCAAATGTTCTTCGTGCTCCTTTTTTGACTTGGAATATATTAGAATATCATCAATAAAGACGATCACAAACTGGTCTAAATAGGGTCGGAAAACGTCATTCATTAATGCCATAAAGACTGCAGGAGCATTCGTCAATCCAAACGGCATAACTAGAAATTCGTAGTGTCCATATCTTGTTCTAAAGGCCGTCTTTGGAATATCACCATCCGCAATCTTCAATTGATGATATCCTGATCTCAAATCGATTTTTGAAAAGACCCTAGCACCTTGCAACTGATCAAATAGATCATCAATCCGAGGCAACGGATATTTATTTTTCACCGTTACCTTATTTAACTGTCTATAATCAATACACAATCTAAGTGTTCCATCCTTCTTTTTAACGAAAAGAACAGGCGCTCCCCAAGGCGATACACTTGGTCGTATATAACCTTTATCGAGTAATTCCTTCAACTGTACCTTCAGCTCATTCAATTCTATTGGAGCCATTCGGTATGGTGAAATAGAAATTGGCGTTGTGCCCGATTGAAGTTCTATGGTAAATTCTGTATCCCTGTCAGGGGGTAATCCCGGTAACCCCTCGGGAAAGACATCAGGATATTCGTTGACTACCGGAATATCTTCTATTTTCAGTCCACTTAACTGCATATCTATAACATAGGCCATATATCCTTCGCATCCTTTACTAATCATCTTAGAAGCTTCTAAATTCGGTATCTGATGTGCCGTTCGTACGCTCTTTTCTCCCCTAAGTATTATATGGATTTGATCCATAGGGGTCAACTCAATTTTCATTTTGAAACAATCAAGCTTCGCTCGGTATTTTGACAACCAGTCCATGCCTAATATTACGTCGAAATCCATTAAAGGAATAATGAACAGGGTTGTCCGCATTTCTATCTCGTTACTAACAACTTTGCATTCTGGGTATACGGTGTTTACTATAACTATTTCTCCTGTTGGAAGTCGAACGTATAACTCATCCTCTAGGGGTTCGGGTTTATCAGGTAATAATGATGCAAATGTTCGTGACATGAATGAATGAGTGGCGCCTGGATCGAATAAAACATATGCATCAATATCACAGATAGATAATTTACCCGTAATCACGTGTGATCCTTCTTTGGCTTCCTCACGAGTCATGGTGAAAATCCTTGCTTGTGCTGGCGATCTATAGGCTTGGCCTCCTGAGCTTCCTCTTCCAAAACTTGTGTTAAACGATCCTCGGCCCCTTCCTCTTCCACGGTTTGTGGAGGGTCCGCTTACTCTTGATTGATCTACTGTCATTTCTGTTTGTAATGTTGGGCAATTCCTTGCTAAATGTCCCCGTTGCCCACAAGGAAAACATTCGCCTGTGAGCCATCTACAGACGCCCGAATGATTTTTCCCGCAATGTTCACATGCTGGTATGGTCTGTAAAATTCCTCGTCCGACCGGTCTCATTCCGCCCGTACTGCCCCTTGCGGAACTACTTTGCGTGCTAATTGATCTAGGTGCACTAAATGTCTTTTTCATCTTCCCGCCTGACGATTCTTCTCCTGGCCTTCTTTACTCTGAAATTTCTTGATTCGGTTTCTAATCTTTCGGTGCGAATAGCCGCCGCCCTCAGTTTCCCATAGGACTCCATATCTGATGGTGTAATACGATTTCTAATAGTATAACGGAGTCCTGCTTCAAACCTTCGGCACTTATTTCTTTCAATTGCAACCATATGTGAAGCATATCGAGATAACTGATTAAATAGCTACCCAGAATTGTTTTAACTAACCTGATTTCGGGGGCGAAATCCTCTTTAAGGGGGGAGAATGTAATACCCGGGTCCCGTAAGTAAGCCGGCCAACGAATTTGCATGCATATTGCGTGATTATATGACTGCATATTTTTATTTATTGTGTTTATGTGGAATAATGATTTCATGAAGAGTATTGAAATTATAATAATGAGAGGAATTCTTGAAGGATTAATTTCGAAAGATGAAGTTTCGAAATTAAGGAATGTGGAGTATGTGAATTTTCGTTAGGACTAACATGTGAGTTATGGATTCAGGGGAGGATAATTTCATAACTTAATAATTATTGTAATAGTGGGTCTTTGTAAAGATTTTATCAAAGGAGAAAACCTTACGTGATTTAAGATAGGGATTAGGTTAAAGTATTTTGTCATTTACCTATCATTAACTTGAAGTGGACGAGATAATGAAAAGAAATTAAACACCTCATTTGGTAATTAGCGAGAATTAGGAATTTAGAGAGAAGCTAAAGCAGAAGTCAAACTCGAGCTTGGGGAGGGTATAAGTTTCTTACCTTAATCTTTAAGCTTTATGTTATGATTTAGTATGTTTTAAGTGCGTTAGATACGAGAAGCTAGATCTGTGAAAGTTTTATACAGGTTTTTAATTTTTGAAGGTTCAAATATATTTTGAAGTTTTTAAGGCGATCTTTGTGTTCTTGAGAAAATAATATTTTGATCGAAGGTTATTAAGATTTCTGTGTAGAAATTCTGTTTTTGAAGTCGTGAAGTGAGATGTCACCAAATTGAATAAATTTCGCGAATTGAGAGTGAAGTTAAGTTCGCAAATTTAATAAGTTTTGCAAACTGTGTGTGTGATATTAATTTTGCGAATTGTTAAGAGTTCGCGAATTGTGAGTTTGAAATGGGTTCGCGAATCAGTTTGTGAATTACGCGTGTAAGACTTCGCGATTTGTCAGAAGGTTGGCGACTATTAAGTGTGAAAATGAGTTCGCGAATGAATCGTAACTTCGCAAAGTGAACGTGAACAGTGACTTCGCGAAGTGAACAGTAACTTCGCGGGTAACCAGTGAATTTGCGAAGCGAACAGTGACTTCGCGGATGAACAGTAACTTTTGCGAATGAACAATAACTTTTACGAATGAACAGTAACTTTTGCGAATGGTTTTGCGAATTGTAGAGATTTTTTGAACTATAACAATTTTGCGAATTGTATAGACTTCGCGAATTGCGTGTGGGTTCGCGAATCTGTGTAACACTTCGCGAACTTGGTTACTGTGTAGAATTTCGCGGGAATGCACTTCGCGAATCAGAACCCCTACGAATAAAACGTTTTAAGTTCTAAAAAAAAAAACTAATGAGGAAAAATATTTTTATACTAGTTAATCAGAAAAATATTATGAGTCTAATGGGCATGGTTTTCCGTAACGCCCGATCATAATTTGTTCCTCGGTGTTTTCAGGGGCAAATTACGGTATAGGCAAATGTCCTTTTTGATGGAATTTCCGAACGAAAATTTACGTAGTCAATTAATATAATATATAAACTGATTTTATGGTCTTTTCGTGGTTAAAGGACGAGATTTTAGGAAACTCACCAGACTGGTTAGCAATTAGCTTAAGGACGTCAGGTAAGTGGGAATCTCACCTACAACACATAATTTGTGTTATATGTATTTGTTTTATGTGACTATGTGTTTTGATGTGAATATGTGGTGATGATTGATGAAGTGAAATGTTTCGATATGCTTTTGCATAGTAAACATTTATTGCATTATTATGTGACATGAGCATGTGCATACACGAATGATGTGAGGATTAGAAGTATGAGTATGCACAGTATATGATTGTCTTGAAAACAAAATATGTTTGAAGACATTAGTATTTGATGTACACTCATGAAGAGTCATAGTATAGCTACTTCTACAAAGGCACCATGACGGGGGTAAACCGTCGAATGTATGTACCTAAATTATTTAGGTAGCGGACGAGGGTCACCTGGACGAGACACATGGTGTAAGCCAGAGTGCCAGGAAAGGCAACCGCAATGAAAAAGGACGATCGCCAGATAGAGGGGCGACCTGGTGAACGATAAAACTGGAGATAAACCCTAGTTTATCTTAACGAGAGTGGGCTGACTATCATATTGTATCTGAATAGGATTTGAGCTCATTTTATGGTGGTGCGAGTAGTAAGTTAGCTATGGGCCTGATAGAAATAAGAAGGAAATGGAAAAGAAAATGATAAAAGAAATATGAGTATGTGAGTATTAGAAAGCACTGGCGCGGATGCCTTTGCTAGTTGACACGTGCATACATGCATATTTCCACTTACTGAGCTTTATAGCTCATCCCATGTTTTTATGTGTTGTAGACGCAGTGAACACGGCACGTGAACCTGTGAAAGGCGAGGCTGGTCCTTCTGGAACTTCCGGTGACTTTTGAGGGTGGTGTGTACATGGATGCGACCTGTGTGGCGGGTGTTATGTAAATTACGCTGTGTTTTGTAAAATATGTTTGTATTGTATGTAAAACATTCGAATAATGTTTGTATTGTAAAATAGTAGTGTGTGGTGAGTTTTGTAAAATCGAAAAATTCTATCGGTATTTCGTATGTAAATTTATATTTCTATAGTCATGTCAGTTAGTGTAAGATAATAGTAGTAGATGGTGGGGCGCCACAGGTTGGTATCAGAGCTTCGGTTGCAGGTAGACTGTCCATGTACACACACTCAAAAGCGCGGAAGACAGCCTTGCTCGTAAGTTATATGATATTATAAATTTCTTGCATAGCATGATTTATTGGCCTTAGGGACTATTAGGGTAAGAGAAACAACATGGTTTGAACCAGAGGAGAAGGCAGCGGGGTAAACAATCACGACGGGGAAAATGCAACCCAGACTGATAATCGAGACAGTCCGTCAGCAGTCTCAACAGATTCAAGAGTTGATTCAGCAGCGAAACTCTGAGGGGCGAGAAACAATGGAGTCTCCTAGGCTAATCAAGTTGAAGTTGTGGGCGAAAGATTTCGCAGACTGAACCCTCCTATTTTTGAAGATGCCATTGACCCAACATCTGCTGAGGATTGGATTAGAACTTTAGAGAGCATGTTCCAATATAGCAGAATCCCTGAGAATGAGAAGGTTTTAAGTGCTGCATCTTTATTACGAGGACGTGCAGGTCAATGGTGGGACACCATACAAGTCAATGAAAATCCTACCACAATGAACTGGGAACGTTTCAAGGAGCTGTTCAGGAACAAATATTTTACTGCACCTATGCGAGCTCAGCGCATGAATGAGTTCATCAATCTCAAGCAAGGGATGATGACTGTGGCTGAGTATATCAGAAAGTTTGAACAACTGTCAAGGTTCGCGACTCATATGGTGAGCACTGATGCTTTGAAGGTCGAACAGTTCCTTGAGGGTCTGAAGCCAGAGTTGTACCGCGACGTTAAGATGGCTGGAATACAAGGAGCTTCATATGCTCAAGTGGCGGAGCGAGCGATGGTGGCAGAACAGGCTGAGACACGATTATTCGTGCTCAGGAGGCAAAGCGAAAATTCGTACAAGGAGCAAATTGGAGGGGTGGAAATCAGAAACAGCAATTCATTCCTAAAGGCGGGAAGCAATACTTTCAGAACAGACCTGGACCACCACAACAACAAAATCTTAACCAGGGGAGATCCCCAGCACCAATACCAATTTGCGCGAGATGTGGGCGACGTCATTTGGGAATATGTTTTTCACAGAATGCTACTTGTTACAAGTGTGGGAAGATGTGCGAGAGCATGTCCAGAAAATGCACCAGGAGGTCAAGTTATAAATCAAGTGAGACCACCAGTTGTACCGGCTAGAGTGTATACGCTGCCTTCAGAGGAAGCGGAGGCTAATCCATCCGTGGTTGCAGGTATTCTACTTATACACCAAGTCCCAACATGCATATTAGTAGATTCAGGAGCCACGCATTCATTTGCATCCACTAAGTATGTGGCGAGACTCGGGATTACACCTAACCTGTCTGACTATGAATATGATGTGACTGTTCCACATGGAGTTGCAATGCGAACTAATCTGGTTTTAAGAAATTGTCCTGTGTTAGTGAATGGACGAGAACTGTCCGTTGATTTAATAGTTATTCCAATGAACGACTATGAGGTGATTCTTGGAATGGACTGGCTATCAAAAATATGGAGCTGTCATTGACTGTAATCGCAAGACAGTTACATTCAATATTGAAGAGAACGAGCCTTTCAGTTTCGTGGGGACAATCAAGGAAAGGAATATTTCTAGAATTTCAGCGACAAAGGCGCAACGTTTGATTAAGGTGGGATGCGAAGCTTATCTAGTTTTCGCAATAAAATCAGAGGATCGTTCAATGCCAAAATTAGAAGAGGTGACTGTGGTACGAGATTTTCCTGATGTTTTTCCAGAAGATTTACCAGGACTATCACCAGATCGAGAGATTGAATTTACGATCGAATTAATACCAGGATCTGCTCCAATCTCAAAGACTCCTTATCGGTTAGCGCCAGCTGAATTAAAGGAGTTAAAAGAGCAGTTGGATGATTTATTACAGAAGGGATTTATCCAACCCAGTTTTTCTCCTTGGGGAGCGCCAGTTCTGTTTGTGCGAAAGAAGGATGGGTCGATGCGACTATGTATCGATTACAGAGAGCTGAACAAAATAACAATTAAGAACAAATATCCACTACCAAGAATTGATGATTTGTTCGATCAACTTCAAGGTGCCACAGTGTTTTCAGAAATAGATTTACGATCGGGGTATCATCAATTGAAGGTTCGAAAAGAAGACATTCCAAAGACGACGTTTAGTACTCGATATGGACACTATGAATTCTTAGTTATGCCTTTCGAAGTGACTAATGCGCCAACGGCATTTATGGATTTAATGAATCGAGTGTTCAAGCAGTTTCTGGACAAGTTTGTCATTGTGTTTATTGATGACATTCTTATTTATTCCAAGACGAAGAAAGAACACGAACAACATTTGAAGACTGTTCTTGAAATATTATGGGAAAATCAATTATATGCTAAGTTTAAGAAATGCGAGTTCTGGTTGAGTCAAGTCGCATTTCTAGGTCACGTTGTTTCTGGAGAAGGAATTTCTATGGATCCTAGCAAAATTGAAGCTATCAACAATTGGCCACAACCAACCAATGTCACGGAAGTACGGAGTTTTCTTGGCTTAGCTGGATACTACAGAAAGTTCATTAAAGATTTCTCAAAGATTGTATCAACATTGACGAAGCTAACAAGGAAGAATGTTCCATTCTATTGGAGTGAGGAGTGTGAGCAAAGTTTTCAAGAATTGAAGAAACGACTCACATCAGCTCCAGTTCTTACCATACCATCTGGGACTGGAGGATTTTCGGTTTATAGCGATGCATCAAGAAATGGCCTAGGTTGTGTTTAATGCAACATGGAAATGTGGTAGCTTATGCTTCTCGACAATTAAAGGAGTATGAAAAGAATTATCCGACTCATGATTTGGAGTTAGCCGCAGTGGTGTTTGCTCTAAAAATCTGGAGGCATTATTTATATGGGGAGCGGTGTGAAATTTACACGGATCACAAGAGTCTGAAATATTTCTTCACTCAGAAGGAATTAAATATGAGGCAAAGAAGGTGGCTAGAATTAGTCAAAGACTATGATTGTGTGATCAGTTATAACCCGAGCAAAGCAAATGTGGTGGCCGATGCGTTAAGCTGAAAAGCTGTAAGTGCGGAGTTACATCTACTGGAACTGGAGGTAGTACAATTGGGAGAAGTCGAAGCACGATTGGCTGCATTAACTTTACAACCGACAATACTAGAACAAATTAAGAAGGCACAAGAAGAAGATGAACTTTATTTAAAGATCAAAGACACTCAAATGGAACAACATGCATCGGATTTCAAGATACAAGATGATGGAAGTTTATATTACAGAGACCGTTTATACGTACCCGATAATGCGGAAATTCGAAGAACAATAATGAAGGAAGCACATGCCACAACCTATTCGGTACATCCAGGGGCTACAAAAATGTATCGAGACTTACGAATAAATTATTGGTGGCCGGGAATGAAAAGAGACATTGCGACATTCGTAAGCCAATCTCTGACTTGTCAACAAATAAAAGCGGAGCATCAACGACCGGTAGGGACATTACAGCCTTTGCCGATACCTGAATGGAAGTGGGATCATATTACGATGGATTTCGTTGTTGGATTACCAAAGAATGTAAAAGGCTATGACGCTATTTGGGTTATAGTCGATGGATTAACCAAGTCAGCTCATTTTGTACCCATAAGTTCGATATTCTCTATGGAGCGCTATGCAGCACTGTATATTCAAGAAATAGTTCGACTCCATGGGATTCCGTTGTCAATTATTTCGGCTCGAGACTCGCGGTTTTTATCCAAATTTTGGATGAGCTTACAGAAGGCGATGGGACTAAGTTGTCTTTCAGTACAGCTTATCATCCTCAAACTGATGGTCAATCCGAACGAACCATTCAAACATTGGAAGACATGTTGCGAGCATGTGTTTTGGATTTTAAAGGAAACTGGAGCAAATATTTGCCATTGATTGAGTTTTCTTATAACAATAGTTATCATTCAACTATTGGGATGGCACCTTATGAAGCTTTGTATGGGCGCAAATGCCGATCTCCCATACGTTGGGATGAAGTTGGTGAACGTGCGATGTTAGGACCTGACATGGTTCAAGAGGTGACTGAGGCAATAGCAAAAATACGAGAAATAATGCAAACGGCTCAAAGTCGACAAAAGAGTTTGCAGACCAAAGACGCAGACCGTTGGAATTTGAAATAGATGACTGGGTGTTTATCAAAGTATCTCCGATGAAAGGCGTGAAACGGTTTGGGCGAAAGGGTAAATTGAGCCCAAGATACATTGGACCTTTTAGAATAATTAAAAGAGTCGATGAAGTAGCTTACCAACTGGAATTACCAGCTTCATTGGCACAAGTTCACGATGTGTTTCATGTGTCGACATTGCGAAAATATGTTGCTGATCCGAATCATGTATTAAAGAATGAATTTGTGCATCAACAACTTCAGCCAGATTTGAGTTACGAAGAGAAGCCAGTGGAAATTTTGATGTATGAAGTAAAGAGACTACGAAATAAAGAGATTCCATTAGTGAAAGTATTATGGCAGAATCAGCTGGTGGAAGAAGCTACGTGGGAACGTGAAGATGATATGAGAAGTCACTACCCAGAATTGTTTTAATTAACCTGATTTCGGGGGCGAAATCCTCTTTAAGGGGGGAGAATGTAATACCCGGGTCCCGTAAGTAAGCCGGCCAATAAATTTGCATGCATATTACGTGATTATATGACTGCATATTTTTATTTATTATGTGTTTATGTGGAATAATGATTTCATGAAGAGTATTGAAATTATAATAATGAGAGGAATTCTTGAAGGATTAATTTCGAAAGATGAAGTTTCGAAATTAAGGAATGTGGAGTATGTGAATTTTCGTTAGGACTAACATGTGAGTTATGGATTCAAGGGAGGAGAATTTCATAACTTAATAATTACTGTAATAGTGGGTCTTTGTAAAGATTTTATCAAAGGAGAAAACCTTACGTGATTTAAGATAGGGATTAGGTTAAAGTATTTTGTCATTTACCTATCATTAACTTCAAGTGGACGAGATAAAGAAAAGAAATTAAACACCTCATTTGCTAATTAGCGAGAATTAGGAATTTAGAGAGAAGCTAAAGCAGAAGTCAAACTCGAGCTTGGAGAGGGTATAAATTTCTTACCTTAATCTTTAAGCTTCATGTTATGATTTAGTATGTTTTAAGTGCGCTAGATACGAGAAGCTAGATCTGTGAAAGTTTTATACAGGTTTTTAATTTTTGAAGGTTCAAATATATTTTGAAGTTTTTAAGGCGATCTTTGTGTTCTTGAGAAAATAATACTTTGATCGAAGGTTATTAAGATTTCTGTGTAGAAATTCTGTTCGTGAAGTGACATGTCACCAAATTGAATAAATTTCGCGAATTGAGAGTGAAGTTAAGTTCGCAAATTTAATAAGTTTTGCAAACTGTATGTGTGATATTAATTTTGCGAATTGTTAAGAGTTCGCGAATTGTGAGTTTGAAATGGGTTCGCGAATCAGTTTGCGAATTACGCGTGTAAGACTTCGCGATTTGTCAGAAGGTTGGCGAATATAAAGTGTGAAAATGAGTTCGCGAATGAATCGTAACTTCGCAAAGTGAACGTGAACAGTGACTTCGCGAAGTGAACAGTAACTTCGCGGGTAAACAGTGAATTTGCGAAGCGAACAGTGAATCAGAAAAATATTCTGAGTCTAATGGGCATGGTTTTCCGTAACGTCCGATCATAATTTGTTCCTCGGTGTTTTCAGGGGCAAATTACGATATAGGCAAACGTCCTATTCGATGGAATTTCCGAACGAAAATTTACGTAGTCAATTAATATAATATATAAACTGATTTTATGGTCTTTTCGTGGTTAAAGGACGAGATTTTAGGAAACTCACCAGACTTGTTAGCAATTAGCTTAAGGACGTCAGGTAAGTGGGAATCTCACCTACAACACATAATTTGTGTTATATGTATTTGTTTTATGTGACTATGTGTTTTGATGTGAATATGTGGTGATGATTGATGAAGTGAAATGTTTCGATATGCTTTTGCATAGTAAACATTTATTGCATTATTGTGTGACATGAGCATGTGCATACACGAATGATGTGAGGATTAGAAGTATGAGTATGCATAGTATATGATTGTCTTGAAAACAAAATATGTTTGAAGACATTAGTATTTGATGTACTCATGAAGAGTCATAGTATAGCTACTTCTACAAAGGCACCATGACGGGGGTAAACCGTCGAATGTATGTACCTAAATTATTTAGGTAGCGGACGAGGGTCACCTGGACGAGACAAATGGTGTAAGCCAGAGTGCCAGGAAAGGCAACCGCAATGAAAAAGGACGATCGCCAGATAGAGGGGCGACCTGGTGAACGATAAAACTGGAGATAAACCCTAGTTTATCTTAACGAGAGTGGGCTGACTATCGTATTGTATCGAATTAGGATTTGAGCTCATTTTATGGTGGTGCGAGTAGTAAGTTAGCTATGGGCCTGATAGAAATAAGAAAGAAATGGAAAAGAAAATGATAAAAGAAATATGAGTATGTGAGTATTAGAAAGCACTGGCGCGGATGCCTTTGCTAGTTGACACGTGCATACATGCATATTTCCACTTACTGAGCTTTATAGCTCATCCCATGTTTTTATGTGTTGTAGACGCAGTGAACACGGTACGTGAACCTGTGAAAGGCGAGGCTGGTCCTTCTGGAACTTCCGGTGACTTTTGAGGGTGTTGTTTACATGGATGCGACCTGTGTGGCGGGTGTTATGTAAATTACGCTGTGTTTTGTAAAATATGTTTGTATTGTATGTAAAACATTCGAAAATAGTAGTGTGTGGTGAGTTTTGTAAAATCGAAAAATTCTATCGGTATTTCGTATGTAATATATTTATATTTCTATAGTCATGTCAGTTAGTGTAAGATAATAGTAGTAGATGGCGGGGCGCCACAGCCCCGATCCCGATCGAGACGAGTCGTGGCCAAAATCAGGCTTATACTCTTTAAAGAGCTCCTTCAAAGAGCCAGGCGCTCGTTCGAGTACGCTCTGCCAATAAATGCTATCGACTACCCTGCCCGACGAATACCTTCGTATAGTAGCATTCTAGTAGTCTACCCGTACCATCTAAACGCCATCTCGGATCCAATATCTTCGCTATAATAAAGATATCCGGTAACTCAAAGAAATATTTGAGCCACTTGGTAGTCATGTTGCCAACGGCCTCGCGGACTACTGGATCAAACCGAAGCCCGTCGAGTATAATTGCGACTTTAACGCAATGATCTAACGCAAGTATGGAAGTCGGGTAATATGAACCCGACATCGCCTCGGTGGCGTCGTGAAATACTTGAAGTATCTCACATAAACTGTTGCACGGGTCCCACATCTCTGGAACTAAAATGTACGACAACACTCTGTTTTCGGCAAAGAAGTCGCACAGCTGTGTCCGATATTCCATCGAACTGTACCACAACTTGTAGGTGGAATTCCACCTGGTGGGTACGTCTAAACTAAACTTCTTGGCTGCTACATCCTCTAGCGCAAAAACGCTTCCACTTCTTCCACAAAGACGGGTGCCGCATCAGGTAGTTGATTGCGTAGCGTATAGGCTGGACCTGCTCCTTTAAACTAACTAATGCGTCTTGCACACGAAGGTTAAGTATGTGGCAAAAACAACGCACGTGGAAAAATCGTCCTCCGACTGACGGCTGACAATACTCCTTCAACCGTTCAATGCTCGCGTTGTTAGCGCTCGCATTGTCGAACGATATGGAAAAGACTTTGTTGACTATCCTATACTCTGATAAGATCGTCCTAAGCTTGATGGCAATGTTTTGCGCGGTGTGCGCTTCATCGAACTCCCTATATGTGATCAAACGCTTTTGTATCATCCACGAGTCGTCGACCCAGTGACACGTCACGCCCATGTATGATGAACGTTGCCAATGATCGTTCCATATATCAGAGCAAATCGACACGTTAGTTCCTAAACTACCTAATAAAGCTACTAAGTCGCGCTTAAGCGCGAGTACTGTCTTCCTAGTATCCCGCGTCAGAGTGCTCCTCGAAACCTTCTTCGCCTGAGGGTTGTACGCGGTCTTGATCCAATGCTGGTAGATCGGATCATCGGCAAATCGAAATGGAAGGTGCTTCGCGGCTACGAACTTGGCAAGCTCCCGTCGCGCAACGTCCTCGTTGTAATGAAACAACGACATTGCGCTTCCGCTCCCGACCGCCGGTCCCGACGCGGACGAGTCCGTTCCGCCAAACATTTGTGTTGGTTTTGTGCTACCCCTAACTTAGTCGGGTGTTTCGAACGGAGATGGGAAGTCATTGACCCATATCCGCCCCCCTTTCTAAAATTATACTCCTTACCACAGTAATTACAAATAGCTTTAAATTGATTAACTATGCTAGTAGGTACCTTCCTGTAGTGTACCGCAAAGATGTCCGACTGTAACCGTCGGACGGCGCCGGTTTGCGTAGGCGCTTCCTCCTCCGCCTCCGCCTCCGTATGTTGCGCGGCATGCGAACTTGCTCCCGGCGACGGTTCAAACCCGGCCGCGTCCTCGCTTAAGTCGCCGCCGAGCACGTCGGCGATATCCAAGAACTCGTTCGGGTCATATTGTTGGTAGTCATCTTGCGATGAACTACCAACGACTTGCTTCCCTTTGCTGGCCCTCGATTCATGAGAACCACGTCGGCCACCACCACGATCCATCTACGCAAAATCTACACACGGATACGAAAAATACGGTTAGATAAAAAAAACAAAAAAGGGCCAGAAGAGGATACCAAGGGTCACGGCCGAGGCGGTGGCTGCGGCGGCGGCGCGTGGGTGCGGCGACGACGGGTGGGTGCGGCGGTGGTGGTGAGGTGCGGCGGCGGTGGTCGTGGGGCGGCGCGGTGGTGGTGGGGCGGCGCGGTGGTGGTGGTGGGGCGGTGGTGGTGAGGTGGCGCGGTGGCGGCGCGGTGGTCGCGGCTGCCGGAGGTGGTCGGCGGCGGCGCGTCGCGGCTGCCGGAGGTGGTCAGCGGCGGGAGGTGGTCCGGCGAGAGAGAGAGCGAGAGAGAGAGTGAGAGTGAGAGAGAGCGAGAGAGAGAGAGAGAGAGATCGAGACAGAGAGAGAGAGAGTGCGAGAGAGAGAGTGAGAGTGAGAGAGATTGAGAGAGAGTGATAATAAATAAAAAAAAATTTCTAGCCGTTGTAACCGGCGGTTGGTCCGGTTAACCGGTCAAACCGCCGGTTACAACGGCTAAATTCAAATTTTTAATTTTTTTTATATGAAAACGTTAGGCAAATTTTTAATTTTTTTTATATGAAAACGTTAGGCGGCAATTTTAAAAATTGAAATTTGAATTTTTTTATTAAATTGGTCAACCGCCGGTGAACCGCCTAACCGGCGGTTGACAACCGGCCGTTTGCGGTCGCCGGTTACGGTTCGACGGTTCCGTAACCGGCGGTTACAAGGTTCAACCGCCGGTTACGGTTTAAGTTGGGCATGTGTGCCCACAATGGTAATAATAAATAAACGAGACGAAAATAAATTTGAACAATAAACACAAGAATTTACGTGGGTCGGTCAGAATGACCTACGTCCACGGCCGGAGGGTGCAACTTCTTTATTATGTGGATATTACAGACAGATATACCTCGTAAGGAGGATATGTCGAAAAACAGCTACAATGACTACGAGCAGAAAAAATGATAAAAAACGAGAAGATCTTGTTGTGGTGGTGTTTTTCGTCGTCGAGTGGTGCCCTTGTATAGTCATTGCTTCCCTCCCTCTTCAATGTGAGCAGAAGAAAAATAAAGCAGCTGCTTTCTTTATTTGGCAGCCCACGTGAATATTGCAAAGCCACTTCATTTGACTTGTGTGCTTGGACGGTGTGTTCGTACAAATGTCACTCTCAACAAATCTCCACCTTGACCTTTTGAAAATCTTCTTAGCTGCTCTCAAATCTTTCATCTCAAATTCACCGTTCAATAAGGCCTTCAACTGGTGAATTTTCGCCAGATTCTTAGCCGCAACAAGCATGCATCATATAACAATAGATAAATGAACGAACTGTCATTTAACTTCCAGAAGTAAACACAACTATCATACTTGCTCCTGGAGAATCCATGACCTAACATGAAAGAATCAAACCGCTTATACTACTATCTTGGAGATTGCTTCAATCCATATAAGGATTTCCTCAAAAAACACACTTGGTCTTCTTTTCCTTCGACTATGAAGCTTTCGAGTTGCATCATGTAAATCTGTTCGTTTAAATCGTCATGTATTAACACCGTCTTGACGTCAAGCTGTTCTAACTCCAAATCATACATGGCAAGAATGCAAGTAATACACGAATAGAGCTATGTGTTACGACAAGTGAGAATACGTCATTAAAATCAACCACCTTGTACCTGATTATAGCATTTCGCGACTAATTGTGCCTTATACATGGCATCGTCAGAACCAGATAACATTCTTTCTTCTTGAAGACCCACTTGCATTCGACTATTTTCTTTCTCTTTGACAGCGGCATAAGAATCCAAATATCATTCTTGTGCAGAAACCCCATTTTTTCATTCATCGCTACCAGCAACTTATCAGTATTTACATTATGTATTCCTTCGAATAGGTAGAAGGTTCGCCGCCTCCACCTATTTCTTGTTTCTTGTGCCACTGATGTAACACCCGGGGCCGATGAGGGCGGAAAGTGATCACCGGTGCCAGAGAAGGGCACGGACAAGGAGCGGCTCCTGGTGAGGCTTCTAGGTGGAGGGATACATGAATGGATCGATTCCAGACCCGAATGAGAGGGATCCTGAGACTGACAATATATGGGCTTGTCAAGTTAAGGAATGGTATAAGAGAATTGATTGCGCTACTCATATCACCAAATGTGCACCTTTCTTCTCGGGAGTCCATCCATAAGAAGTTCAAAGGTAAGCTTGCTTGACTTGGAGTAGCACTGAGATGGATGACCCCCTGGGAAGTAGCTCAGGGTGCATTCAGTGCAAAGCACGCTAGAGGGATAGTTGTGATATAGTGGGGCCAGACAATCAATGAAGTGTAGTGGGCCCAACCCCACAGGTCCCGGGAGCGGACTGTTTCAACTGATAAAGCGTATGAAACTAAATTAATGTACCGTTGTGGTAGTCTAATCTCCCGTCTGTCTATCTCTGGCTATAGAATATTCCTGCTCGCTGTTTTCATCTTCAATAGGATCTAAATCATGTTCTGGCTGTGGCTCATCTTGATATGTTGAACTCGTAGCAGTATCATCGGAAAAATCGTTATTGATCTCGAGCTCCATCTCTTTCTAGATACTATCATTATTTTCTTGATTAGAAAGATTAGTATACCCTTTTGAAGGAATAGAAGACTCGTCAAATGTAACATCTCTGCTAATTATTTGGATGACTTGGGATAAGGATTATATAGTCCATATCCTTTCACTCCTGAAGCGTAATCGAGAAAAATACAGTTCTTAGCTCTAGGCTCTAACTTCCCTCATTTACGTGCATATAAACTGGGCATTCAAATATTCTTAAGTTGGAGTAATCAGCAGGAGTACCTGACCATACTTCTTCAGGAGTCTTGAAATTGATCAGAGTTGACAATATAACATGCTGCCGCAATAGCTTAAGCCCACATTTGGCAACACGGCGTTGATGATCATACATCGAGCTCTATGAAATCATTCGGTTCATGCGCTCGGCAACACCATTTTGTTTAGGCGTCATTCGAACAGTGTGGTGTCGAGCAATTCCATCATTTTGCAAAATCCGTTGAACTCGCTTCCGCAAAATTCACTATACACCACACGGATTTATTGAAATGCACGTTACTAACAACATTTTAGACGAAGCTTACTTGTCCCGATCTGATTCTGAACTTAGTATCATGTTTATCGATATTGTCCACACTCCGCACCGTACTCCCAGTGGTGTCTAAATTTACCACTCTAACCCTCAACCAGCTGTGCAAAATGAGAGGAGCGCATGATTAAATATACCACCATGGTGTTTTACGTTTTTTTGTACAATCAAATGGGTTTTGGTACTTAGTGTTCAAACAACGGACGAGTCATACGCATTTTAACCTTATTATTATTTTAGAAGGCAGCCCAAAAAAAAGAACTAATATGGTGTTAGGTCTTTCTCAGCTCAGACTAATCGGCCACAACGAACTCAACAAAAGCTCCAGCAGAAGCGTACGAACAAACCCTATCCCCGACCTTAAACTTGGTCACTCTGTGCCACAACATCGATGGTCGCGGAGTAATCCGAGCCCAAAATCGACCCGACGTATGGCATCGCCTCCTTATGATCCACTCGGATTACCGTCAACGTACCGAAGTTCACGCTCGTGGCTCGAATACGAATATGAACCGACTCGGAGGCTCGAACCGAGGAATTGGGTGGGTCTTTGACAGAGTCAGCAATGAGCTTCCCAACGGATCGCTTATAGGGAGGGACCTAAGGTCGCCGGGCTTTGTCCACAACAATGTCTCCACGCCAAAGCTAGTCAGTTATTAGTGATTTGTTATTGTCGGGGCGGGCCGCGGGCAGGCCCGCCATAATTAAATAAATAATCTTTATATTAAATAACATATGTATAAATAACTTATGTAGGTTTATTGTATTTTAAATTATAATTTTAAGTTTAATAAAATAAAATTACTTATTATTGAAGTGTTAGGATTAAATTTCAAATACGAACTAAAAATCTTCTTTTTTTTAAAATTCTTTTCCTCTTTTTTTTTTTAATTTTTTATATGGCGGGCTGACCCGCGCCCGCCCTGTCACTTCGCGAGCTTTGGCGGGTAACGGTTCGACCTGCCCTGCCGGACCGTTTGACAACTCTACCATTGGGTGTTGATTACAAATTAACACAAGTTCTTTATTAGGTATGGGTGGATGTATATTGATTAGGGACTGATTTTAATGGTGATGCTTTATTTGTTTTCAAATGTGTGGGTGTGATGTTGCTCAGAGGTGTTTGAATCTAAGAAGAGCGTGGATTATGTATATTAGTGATTGAATTAATCGGCCGACTAAAACAGCCCAAAAACGATAACATTTGGGACTATAAAGTGATACCTCTGACATAGGGTATAAGAAGGGCATAAGAAGGCCCACACCCCATACATTAAGGACTAATTGCATAAATAAAACCAGACAATGAGATGCACTAGTCCAACCTCGATGATTTACTAGACAAAACGGCATATTTGATACACAACCTATTCAACTGGACAACACTGTAGAAGTAAAACGACGACCCCTAATAATAACATATTATTATGAAATATTGGAGTAATTATGAAATATTGGAGTGGATGTATATGGAGTGGTTAAATTAGAATGAGATAGATGAGATTATGAATTAGTTGAGATTATTTTGTGGTTGTAATTTGAGAACTTTGCCTATAAATTAGGCACCTTGAGTTGTATTGTAAAAACACACCAAATATTGAAATTATTCATACTTCCCTCTCTAAATATTCTCTTTATAATTATATTATCATATTCATAATATAAATGAATCACAATAATATTTTTATAACATTATAATTATATTATCATATTATCATAATATAAATATTAATCACAATAAATCAGCAAGAGCGCTCTCGGCAACGATCAACCTCTGTCGAGATAATTTCACGAGTGAACATAAGCGGTCTCCGGCAACGATCAACGTCCGTCAAGATTATTTCACGAGTGAGGTATTTTATTTTTATGTACGATAATTTTGTTTACATTAATCGTACACTATATAGATATTTAAAAAAAAATAAAATATACAACAAAACGCCTCTACTAAGAATAAAAAAATTAAAATAATATTTGATTAAATTATTGAACCACTTAAATTAATTACCTATTGTACGGACTATGAACTATGGACGATGGACATGTATTTTGTACTATGGACCCGAATTTTGGACATGAATATGAACTTTGGACAACAGACACGTACCATAATTACCTTATCGGACCTTACATAAATTAATTAAAAGAATAATAAAAGATTTATTTTATTTGTTTATGGTATTGTTGTTACATATATTTTTGGATCTTAATTTTGATTAGTTATATTATATGATTTATTGTTAACATATTGTCGTTGGCGAGCTTAGAATTTGTTGCTTTCGATGTTGTGATATGTTAGACTTGAAATCTGAATCGTGAAAATAAAAGGTTAATTATGGTTGATATTTTGATTAAACGGTTACAACATTTCCCGAAGTGAACATACGACGTTCCCAGAAGTGAATGGATGGTTGCGTATGTTTATCGTTGAGAAAAAAAGATTTCCCCCGAAGCGGACAAAGTGATAAATAAACGAGAATGAAATGTTATGAATGTATCTGCAAATAATACGAATGGTTGTATGTTTATCGCTGTGAATGTTCAAAAGATTTTCCCCCGCGAAAAAATGTGATAAATAAACGAGAATAAAATGTTGAGTAAAAGACCGCTATCGAGTATAATATTATCGTCGCGATTATTGAATCTTTATTCGCACCAAAAGATCCCATAGATCTTTATAATTCAAGGTGAAGAAATTTCGAAACAAGACGTTGCTCAAAATTGCGGATCAGAAAATCGATATCATAGCTAATATTTATCAAACATTCATTCGAATATTATGGAAGAAATTATCATTGGAGATGAAATTTTATGTATGCAAATATTTTATATATACTAATGTTTATGTCTTGCTATTCATACATGCAATTTTCTTGTGTTATTTAGTCATTAATGATATAATATTTTATATTTGTTAAAGGTATTTATACAATGGATACGAGCATTTAATGGAGAATTATGTCTTGCAGGTTGTGCAACGACTCATACGATTTTAAGAAATAAGAAAATATTTCGATCATCTTGATATGAAAGAAGAAAGCGTTATTACTATATCAGGTAGTACAAATATAAAAGGCTCCGGAAGAGCTAGTGTTTTACTGCCTAAAGGTACAAGGCTGATAATTGAAAATGCCTTATATTCTCCTAAGTCTCAAAGAAATTTATTGAGCTTTAAAGCTATTCGAAATAACGGATATGTTGAGACAGCAGAAAAGGGAGACGTAGAATATTTGCACATCACAAAAGTGATTTCGAATGAGAAAAGAATCGTGGAAATGTTACCTTCATTTGACTCTGGATTATATTATATATATCTAAGAGAAGTTGAATCATATGCAGTTACAAACCAGAAGTTTGCCGATAACAGTATATTTAATATTTGGCATGACCGGTTGGGCCATCCCGGTTCAATTATGATGCGAAAGATAATTGGAAATTCACGTGGGCATTTGATAAAGAACCAGAGGATTCTTCAATCTAATGAATTATCTTGTGTCGCTCTGAAGGGAAGTTAATTATCCGGTCATCACCAATGAAAATAAAGAATGAATCTATTGTATTTTTGAAACGTATACATGGTGATATTTGTGGGCCGATACACCCATCATGTGGACCATTTAAATATTTAATTGATGCATCGAGTAGCGGTCACATGTCTGTTTGTTATCCACGAGGAACGTGGCATTTGTGAGATTACTTGCTCAGTTGATTCGATTAAGAGCACGATTTCCAGATTATCCGATAAGAAAAATACTCCATGATAATGCTGGCGTATTTACTTCCAAGACATTTAATGATCGTTGCATGTCTATCGGTATTGATGTTGAGCATCCTGTGCCACATGTTCATTCGCAATACGACCTTGCAGAATCGTTGATTAAACGCCTGTAATTGATTGCAATGCCATTATTGATGAAGTCGAAGCTTCCTTCGTCTTGTTGGGGACATGCTCATGCAGCGACATTAATTCGTATCAGGCCAACAAGTTATCATGATATCTCCCTGTTGCAAATGGTTTATGGTCAGGAACCAGATATTTCCATTACGAATTTTTGGATGTGCGGTATATGTTTCAATTGCGCCACCACAATGCACAAAGATGGGACCTCAAAGAAGGTTGAGAATATATGTCGGATTGAATCTCCGTCGATTATAAAATATTTAGAACCTTTAACGGAAGATTTATTTACGGTTAGATTTGCCGATTGTCATTTTGACGAATCGAATTTCCGACAGTAGGGGAGAAAAGAAACAGTTGGAAAAGAATATTACTTGGAATGAATTATCATTAAAGCATTATGATCCTCGAACGAACGAATCTGAACTAGAAGTTCAAAAGATAATTCATTTACAAAACTTAGCTAATCAACTGCCAGATAGCTTTACTAACCTCAAAAGGATGACTAAGTCACATATACCAGCTGTAAATGCTCCTGCAAAAATTGATGTTTCTATAGAACATACAAAGAATGATATCGAGCCTAAGCCACAACTAAAGCATGGTAGGCCATCGAATTCCAAAGATAAAAATCCTCGAAAACGAAAAGGAGCAAATAATAAGAATGGTCTAATCGAGGATTTATCGACTAGTCGACGGGCATAAATATTAATGAAATAAATCTCAAGTACCTGAAATTCGGAAAATTTTGAAAATAATGATAATGAAGAGATCTCGATAAACTATGCCCAGAATGGAATTAAATGGAACCGAGACGAAGTCAACGTTGACGATCTGTTCTCATTTAACGTAGCGCTACATGAAATGAATGAGACTAATGAGAATGGGGATCATGAACCAAGGTCTGTATAAGAATGCAGACAGAGAAATAATTGGCCAAAATGGAAAGATGCAATCAATGTAGAATTAAAGTCACTTGAGAAACGTAAAATTTTCGGACCTGTAGTCCGCATACCAGAAAATGTAAAGCCAGTTTTCTATAAATGGATTTTTGTTAGAAAGAGAAATGAAAACGGTAAAATTACGAGATACAAAGCATGACTTGTTGCACAAGATTTTTCGCAAAGACCTGATATTGATTATGAGGAGACGTATTCTCATGTGGTGGACGCAACTACTTCTCGTTATCTAATTAGTTTGGCAGTACGAGAAGGACGATATGCGTCTTATGAATATTGTCACTGCTTATTTATATGGATCGCTTGACAGTGATATATATATGAAGCTTCCCGAGAAATTCAAATTACCTGAAAATTCAGGTCCACGAAATGAGTACTCAATTAAACTTAATAAATCGTTTTATGGGTTAAAGCAATATGGGCGTATGTGGTATAATTGCCTAACGGAATTTTTAGTGAAAGAAGGGTATAAAAATGATCAAACTTGCCTTGTATATTCATGCAAAGATCTAAAAATGAGTTTGGCATTATAGCAGTTTACGTTGATGATATCAACATAATTGAAACTCGTGGAGAGTTATCAAAAGCTGTTGATTGTTTGAAAAAGGAGTTCGAAATGAAAGATCTCGGAAAAATGAAAATGCGGATACTGAATTCTTATCTGACCCACATAATGCTCTATCGCAAACTGGTTATTGATTTACGTATGGAGGAACTGTCATTTCATGGCGATCAGTTAAAACAAAGTTTAACGGCTACTTCATCTAATCACGCTGAAATATTAGCAATCCATGAAGCTAGCCGAGAATGCATTTGGTTGAGATCAATAATTATGCATATAGAACAAACTTGTGCGCTTTTATCTGAAAAGTTACTTCCGACGATATTATATGAAGATAATGCGGCATGTATTGGACAATTAAAGGAAGGATATATTAAAGGTGATAGAACAAAACATATTTCTCCAAAAAAAATTTTTACACACGAGTTGGAGAAAGATGGCGATATTGATGTACAACAAGTGCGATATAGCGAAAATCTTGCAGATTTGTTTACGAAAGCACTTCCCCCAATATTTTTAGAAAAATGATATTCAATTGGCATTCGCAAACTTCGAGATTGAAATGATAATATCATCAGGGGGAGCAAATACGCGTTGCACTTTTTTTTTCCTTCGATGTGGTTTTTTCCATGTGTTTTTCCCAGTAAAGGCTTTTAATGAGGCAACATATGAAAGCATAATAAAGGATTATGTACTCTTTTTCCTTCACTAGGTATTTATCCCACAGGATTTTTCCTAGTAAGGTTTTAACGAAGCATATTCCTGAATTTACATCCAAGGGAGAGTATTATGAAATACTGGAATAATTATGAAATATTGGAGTGAATGTATATGGAGTGGTAAAATTAGAATGGGATAAATGAGATTATAAATTAGTTGTGATTATTTTATGAGTGTAATATTTTATTTTGTGGTTGTAATTTGAAAAATTTGCCTATATATAGGCACATTGAGTTGTATGGTAAAAGCACAAAGTATATTATCATATTATCATAATATAAATATTAATAACAATAATATTTTTATATCACATATCTTATTTTACATCTATAGATACCCATATGCCTCATATGCCATTATTAGCATCATCAAACACGATCACAACCTTCCCCATAACCTTCCTATCCTTTAGAGCACTAAAAGCAAGATGCGCCTGTTAAGGTTTTAAAACAACAAATCTTCAAAATCACAAGAATATTCAAACATAGCTAGCGATTTAGGTTAACGACGGGTATGACAGGGTCTACGAAGGTGTCGACGTCGTTGAGAATCGAAAAAAAAACAAACAAACAATTGAGATATTTGCTTATAGTGCCCACGGTAGGTGGACAACATAGCAAACCTCTGTAAAACATAAGTACAAACAAAATATTGTATTTAATAAGCATTCTTCTTTGATTTCTGACCTGCGAGAGTTTGTACGTTTTGGAAATATTGATAGTGATCAATCCCTTCGACAGCCAAGACAACAACTCCTCCATCGACTCTTCGAGCGCTCGAGGCCAATACGTCTTGTAGCTTCCAAAGAATATTCCGTGGATCGTCCAATTCTAAATCCGAAAAAAAAAATGCGGGTTAATAGAAAGATTTGAAATAAAATCAAATGTAAAAAAACAAAGGATCATACCTGAGCAAGGGCGTCTTTTGCAGGTATAACAGGTTCTTGACCACTGGCGAACCCTATGATGCATATGCCGGCGCCACGATTAAGCAGAGGTAAGCAATCTTCGCATACTTTTCCCCCGACGGGGTCGAAGATGACATCAACTCCTTCGAGGCTTTTCAATTCTAGAAAATTCTTAACACCGTCTAGAATGTTCTCTTTACTCGTGTTGACCACATGGTCCACGCCAATCGACTCCATGTACTTCACCTTCTCATCTCCTCTGTCAAGTTAATTAACAACAGCCCACAAAATCAAAAACACGTCCTTCACTAAAAGCTACAAAGGCTTCTTACTACTCATGAATCTAGTAAAAAAAAAGGATCAACCATGTAATGACCTTACGACTGCAATAACAATGGCGCCCCGGATTTTCCCAATTTGTGCAGCAGCTGTTCCTACTCCTCCAGCCGCTCCAAGAACCAATAGTACCTAATCGTTCATTACTTTTTGAGTTTTCTTTTCTTTTCTATCATATAGTAACTCAAAAGTAGATCTTGTACCCTTTTTCTATCATACAATAATAATACCTGACGAGCACGCAATTGTGCTCTGTGAACAAGTGCAATGTGTGATGTTCCATAGACAGCAGTGAGTGCACCAGCGACAACCATGTCGACCCCATCGGGCATCAGGAAATCTGTGTCGTTTCCGATCAATGGGTCAGAAATGAAATTGATACACACAGTTCTGCTAGCAGAGCAGTTATTATTAGACTTGGGTTTCAGATGTCTTAATCTCCTCTAATTGACACACATAGTGCTATAAATTACCGATTCTTTTTTTGCCGCTTCTTTTAGCTAAGCTCTTGATAAAACACTAGGCATTCACTGCTCATCATCTCAAATTTCTGATACGATAATCTTCAATCCATCTACTATTCATGTGCTAAGTAACCCATCGACAGATTTTTTTCTTCTATTTCTTTTTCTCAATATAAGAAGCTAACCCAAGAGAAAAGGAGTAAAAAGTTTAAAAAGTCCTTACAGCTCGGACTCATCGGCGACGATGAACTCGGCAAAAGCCCCAGCAGTAGCGTAAGAACAAACCCTATCCCCAACCTTGAATTTGGTCACTCTGGGCCCCACAGCATCGACGGTGCCGGAGTAATCCGACGCCGGAATCTTCCCTAGGGACGACATCGCCTCCTCGTGATCCCCTCGAATCACCGTTAAGGTACCGAAATTCACGCTCGCGGCGCGGATACGAATACGGACCGACGTCGGCGATTCGACCCGAGGAATTGGGTGGGTCTTCGATAGAGTCATCGGCGAGCTTTCTGAGTCGCCTATTGGGACCGTCGGTTCGCCGGGCTTTGTCCACAGTAATGCCTCCATTAAGCGGTGTTTGGACAGCGGCGAGTTTACTGATGATGATTTGTTGCCTGTCGGTATGGTATGTAAGGCCATCTCCAAGCGGCACCAAAAACGAAAAAAAATAGGAAAAATACCTCCAATCGAACTGGAAAGTACAACCCAAAATGGGTTTTGTTGTTCTCTCTCCTCTTGTGAAACGCATATTTGCGTTTGATAACAGTGATGCGTTTGAAGTTTTCAAACTTCAATCTAGTCCCACCAATTTATATAATTATATAAAAAGATACAGTTTCTCTTATTACTATATAAAAAGGTAGGTATAGTACGGGAAAAGATGGTTCACTTTATTCATAAATGAAATTATTAAATTATAGTAGTGTGAGATATATTATATAATATGTATTTAAATATTAATGATAATAATAGAGAAGCACGTGTCAAACGAGAAACTTCATCTGTATAAAAAACATTCCTCGAGGCAGAATAGATGGGAAGAAAAGTTTGACCAGTACCTTTCCAATCTAACCACAAATCACAATCCGCATCACAATACAAAAAAGGGCAGATTTGTGTTTGGGCCGCTCAAAATTTTAAACGGGGAATTTTGTATCAGACCCTAGTAACTTTTTATTTTTTGTTCAGGCCCTAGCACAAATAAATAAGTTAAATGACATACTTTATGTAAAAATTCGATTGAAGGACCAAAAAATATGATTTGACTAAAATACCCTTACTAAATGCTCTTTTTTGTGTTACTCAGTTACAGTATACTGTTACTTTAGGAAACGTACACGTTATTATTCAATAATATTATGTTACTCAGTTACAGAATATTGTTACTTTAGGAAACAAACACGTTATTTTTCAATAATATGGTGTTACTCAGTTACAGAATATTTTTCTTACACTGAATCGAGCACAAAAAAATTCGACTGCCCCATCCAACCGATTTCGACATGTCATGTTGGATTCATTATGATATTGACGACGCACGAGGTAGAATTTGCTTGCCTAATTATGGTGCAAATTCGAGAATATAATGGTAAACCGATCTAGATTTCGACATAAATTGCAAGTAATCGGCATAAATTCGAGGTACACATGAGAAATCGAGGTCTATTTTACATTATTGAGTCAATAATGCCGGGATTTATGCAGTTTTCATCTGTTTTTTAGTGTCGGTTGTGATTTCGTTCTTTTCTCCCGATCCATTGGTTGTATACAGAATGTCTTATTTACGACAAACACGGCGTTATTAACTTTCAGCGACGTGTTACTTCTAAGTCAACATTTGTTATTAATCATAAGACATTTGTTATTTTTTGCTATGTTATAAGTATTTCTTTTTTACACGATTTAGGAAAAATATAATTTCTTGCAACTAATCGGTATAAATTCGAGGTACCCATGAGAAATTGAGGTCTATTTTACCTTATTGAGGCAATAACGACGAGATTTATGCAGTTTTCATCTATTTTTTAGTGTCGTTTGTGATTTTCGTTCTTTTTCTCCCAATCCATTGGTTGTATACAGAATGTGCTATTTACGACAAACAAGACGTTATTATTACCTTTTAGCGACGTGTTACTTCTAAGTCAACATTTGTTATTAACCTTAAGACATTTGTTATTTTTTGCTATGTTATAAGTATTTTTTTACACGATTTAGGGAAAATATAATATCCGTTTCTTGCAAGTAATCGGTATAAATTCGAGGTACCCACGAGAAATTGAGGTCCATTTTACATTATTGAGTCAATAACGACGTGATTTATGCAGTTTTCATCTGTTCTTTAGTGTCGTTTGTGATTTCCGTTCTTTTTCTCTCGATCCATTGGTTGTATACAGATTGTGTTATTAACAATATATGAATCGTTATTTCTAATGTAGGATGTGATATGTTTGTGTGAAGATTTGTTATTTAATAGAAGAGATGTGTCATACGTCGCTGAGTGATTTGGAAAAACCAAAAAAAAGTTCAGCTCCGGGCCTGTGGCCGCCGAGAAGCATCGCCAGAAAGCAGATAAGCAGCTGAGAAGCGTCGCCGAGAAGCAGCTGCCGCCGTCACTTTCATTCCATCTCCTCTTCGTCGAACACGTCAGCAGCGACCCGGCTTTCCTTCTTGGATGGCGTCCTTCAAGCTCTACTACGACGACAGGTCAGGGTCGGGCCTCCTCGTCTGCTCACGAAGGTCGAGATTATAGGCGGAAATTGAACTTAAAGATTAGCTCGCTCGTTGGAGAAGACGATGGCAATGTTTGTAAATTTTACATCTGATAGGGGATAAATATGTCATATCGCATAGTTTGGGTACTTTTTCTCAGAATTTTGAAAAGTAGATCCTTAATACTAACTGAAACTATATTGGGGCCTGAACACTATTTAAAAATGTTAACAAGGGCTGACACGTAATTAACCCAATTTTAAAGTTAGTCCTCAGGTCTTCTCAGAATATTATTTAGTTATAAGGACTTTATTTTTTAAAATTCAAAGCTAAAGACCCAAACTACGTTTTGACTAAAATATCCTTCATAAAGTGTTATCTGAAGGGGTATTCGACGTTAGGTTTATGTTATAGGCATACGACGACTTGTTATCGTAAAAACCATAAGCGTTACTGTAAACTGATAATATGTTACTTATAGATAGTAAAATGTTTTTAACAGATTTATATTTATTTCGACGGATAATCGAAACCTATTTTTCACAATGAATCGAGCACAATCGACTGCCTTATCAACCAATCAATTTCGGCGTGTCACGTATGATTTATTCTCGTATTAACGAAGTACGATGTAAGAATTGTAATGAATTTTTATAAGGGTTCAAATCGAGAAAAATCTGGCCAAATCGAACTACATTTTCCTAGCAATTGTAGCTAATCTGTGTGTATTCGAGGTACCCATAGTTTGGGCGTTTCATAGGCTGTGAATTTTGATACAATCGTCACCTCGTCACTTCTAAAACGTACATTTTGTGAAGCAGGTCATATGGCAGGCATCGATTCATCTGAAATACATGTTACTATTTTATGGATGATTGTTACTAGGTTACGTCTAACGTTATAACAGTATCAAGATACGTTACTCCATTACTCGTAAATGATATTTTTTTGTCCGACAAAGTTGTATCTTCTGACTTAGTTTTGTTTATAATAAGTATAGATGTGGTAGTTTTTGTCCAACATATGTTACTAAGAACAAAGTGGGTCATGATACAAGGGCTAACTCATAATCAACTTCTTTGTCGATTAATTGGTACCTAATTCTCTTTTTCGTAAGTATTGATGGAAGATTTTGTTTAGCAGACCTGTTTCGATAATTTTTGGCATCAAACTTGTTGGTTCCGGTGTTGGCATCTGGTCGGTGGCGCTCGTAAAACTCAGACAGAGTTTCGGCTATATATCGAAGTCGAGGCACGTACGTCGTACGCTTTCCGTAAGACGTTATTGCCCCGTATTTCAGTGCCTCGGGTTGTCGCAATACGTACCGAAGATACAACGACTTCGGAAATTTCGAAACGTCGCACACCGTAACGAAATTATCGTGCGAATCTATTAAAGACTCGAGCCTTTCTTGCTTTTTTATAACTGAGGGATGTGCTGTCAACTTTTTCTAAAGTGCTGGGAGTGAATTGAATGAATTTCTATTGTGCAGGGGTCAATTCGCGAAAAGTCATAACTTTTCAGTTAACCTCCATTGACTGGGCCCAATTTGCAAATAGACACAACATTTAGCCAGGGGTTAATCTGATAATAGTCACAAATCTTGGACTGATACCCAATACCCCTTCAAACAGCCACATCAGCAAGCCCAGTCAGCGCCAGATTAGCGCCACGTAAGTCCACGTCAGTCCGCATGTCAGTGACACGTCATCAAGCCGCCACGTCATATTTTTTATTTTTTTATTTTATTTGGGCTGGCTTTACTAATTAATTTCTCATTCACCCGATATCAGTTTTGAGCAAATTAATATTCGTTAGATTCGTCTCCAAACGTAGATTCATAATCTTTCACGATTTCTCGTTTCGATGACCGACGTCTTCTCGATTTAATAAAATCGTTTCAACTCTTCTATTAGTGGGCCAATTACCCACACTTGGGCCCAAGGCCCATTGGGCTTAAAACTCAACAAACTATTACTACATGAAATAGAAGCATTACTTGGATTGTCTAAATGGTATATTATGACATATTTTTGTTTTTCGCAAGTATTGATGTGTTATTTTTTTAACAGACACGTTTCGTTAATTTTTGCCATTGAACTATTACTACCCGAAATTGAAGCGTTACTTTGTATATCTGAAGTGATATATTATGTCCTTCTACTGTATTTCATAACTATTGATATGGTATTCTTTTAGCAGAACTGTTTCAATAAATATTGGGCGGGATATTGATTTTGGATGCATTTGGATGGATTTTCTACACTTGCTAAATTTAGGCGGGATTTGTGGATTGATTGGGTTAATTGGGCGGATATTATGCCACGATTGGGATTTTCGGCGGGACTGCTAAATCAGTGCAAATGTGTTACTAATACCTATTTAACTGTTATTCATTAGTTAAATATGTTACTCAGAGTTGTTTATGTGTTACAAATTGTTGTAGTTGTCGCACCAATGTTTATGGTTATGTGTTTATGGTGATTAAGGTTTAAGGTTTCAGGGTTACCCTTAGGTTTCAGGACTTATGACTATTAAAATGATATTTGTGGTTTAATTTTGAATTTTGATGGCATTCGTGCTGAAATTCATATGTGATGTTTCAATAAACAAATAGTCTATTTGAATAACTATTGACCTCGAACATTCACTACCATCCACCTCAATGAACAATGTGGCTTTTAAAGGAATTTGGTGTGATAAATGGATCAAACCATACATTGACAAGATGTTAATCTTGTAAATCTCGAACAATGTGCATTTATGAACGAAATTAATCGAATTAGAAATGTGGTACTAAGCATGGTAACAATTGGAATTTAAAAAAATTGAACTAGCTCTACTCTTCCCGCCTCCCTTCTAAAAAACCTAAATCAGAAAACCCTAAATTTCTCCCCCTTCCTCCATTAATGGAGGTTGGGGGAGGGTTCTTTAACTTTTTTCTTGTTGTTGTTCTTTCTTTTTCTTCTAGATTATAACGATTTTCGTTTTCTTGTTCCTTTTTGTTGTAATAGGGTTCCTGCCGCCTTCGGCCGGTGCCCACCACTCAAGGCCGCCGGCCGCTCGCCGGGAGCCCGCCGCCACACCCCTTGCCACCGCTCGCTGCCACCCACTTCTTTCACCCTCCTTGTCGACCTGTATGTTCTTGGGCTTCAGGGCTTCAAGTAGCTGTGGACTTTGGCACACACCACGTGTTTGAGAAAATGCCAAGGAGGACATCAGCTGCTTGAATGCTTTCGGCTGTGTTCTCCTTCAATCGCCCTTTGTGTCCCTGTCGAAGAGCTCGCTGCTGCCGCCTGCCGCTGCCTCGCCTGCCGTCTCACCATCTCGCCGTCTCGCCGCCTCGCCCGCTCCATCTGCCTTGCCCGCCGCCTCCCTCGTTTCTCTCGACCCGTGGGTCGGGAGCCTTTTCTCCCGTGTGGAGCCCTAGTCCGATGAAGATAAAAATCCAGAAGTCGAAGGCCAAGTGAAAGTGAGGAGTATCGTAGATTTAGCTTAATAGCTTTTTCTGTTATAGGTTCTTTAGTTCTTGGTCGTTAGATAATGGATTTTGTTTTCTGTCGGTTTTTTGTCCCATGTGGACCCCTTTCTCCCCATGTGGGAGTGTTTGTTCCCTTTGTGGGATTGTGTGGTGCTCCTATGTGAGCCTTTGTTCTCCCGGTTGACTATGTACCGGTGAGACCCCTTGGGTTATTTAACCCTGTATCTTTGTTATTAATGCAAGCTATCGTTTCGAAAAAAAAAGAAATGTGGTACTGAAAACCTATTATGTGGTAATCTGTGAACATGTTATAGGTTCGTATTGTTATATTATAGCAAACATGTAGTATTACGTGCGGGCAATCTGTCACTGGTGACGTTAACGAACCATCCTGTTAATATTCCTTGACAAATAACTTCGAGAATGTATCAAATACATATTTCCGATATATAAAATGATATTTGTGGTTTAATTTTGAATTTTGAATATGTTTGTGATGGAATGGATAACTTTATGTCTCATTAAAAGAGATACTAGTATATGTTGTGAAGGAGTAGCTATCTGTTTACATGATTTTTTATCTTAACTTTCACATATTGATACCAACATTCGCAAAATGTGTCGTTTAAAGGAATTTTGTGATTTAGCTTCATCCTGTCATCTATTTCCATGAATGTCAATCTTATACATCCGAACGATATGAATTTATGAACGAAATTAATCGAAATAGTAATCTATGGCATTGCTAGCTATTTTGTGGTATTTGTAGCTATAAATGTGTTATAAACTTTGTTTATATTGTTTATTTGATCAGACATGTGGTATTATTTGCAGGCAATGTGGTAATCCTTCTATAACGTTCTTAATGATTGTTACCCAAAATGCGTCAATTGTTACTCAGAGTAAATGAAGTGTTACTAACCAACTTTTTAATTGACAAACGTTCCAATATTAGCTCCCATCAAAATTCTTCGTTATTTCATTATCAACATTACTAATCTCATTGGATTAAAAAGGCTCATGATCAAACTTACTCGAATCTACCTTATTAGTTCATTAAATTCGAGACTTCACCAACGAAATTTTTGAATTGTATTAATCACATTATTCCATGATAAATTTCAGTTTTTTTCGTTGGTTACATGGGAGATTGACATCGATTTAACCTTATTGTGTCATTTACGTCGGAGATTAGAGCGAACATTTTACGATTTATTCCTCTTTGCCTTTACTTGGGTATTACATGTGTTATTTACTAGTGACGAGTCGTTATTATTTTCTCATTATATGTTCGTTTTGCGGAAATATTTGTTATAAACTTCAAGACATATGGTATTGTTGTTCCATTAACTGTTACCCAGAAAGCATGAAGTGTTATCCAGTAACCATTTTAATTAGCAAACATTTACCGCCTAAATTTCATCAAAATTCTTCATTATTCCATGATTAACATCAATAATTATCGTCGATAACTAAGGCACATGATGAAATTGTGTCGAATTTACACTATCCGGTCATTAATGTCGAGATTTCATCGTATTAAACGAAATTTTCGAATTGTTTTTGAAGCACTCGTGCTGTATGAACTTCGAAAATTCTCTTTTATTATGATGACCCATGAAAAATTGAAGCCGATGTAACTTTGTGCTGTTAGTAACATCGGGGTTGGATCAGATTTGGAACGTGAATTTTTTCTTTCGACCGCTTGAGTGTAATTGCGGGAAGCGGTATTGTTTTTGAATGACGTGTTACTTCTGTGACATGATTAGTTATTTACTAAAAGAAACGTGGTATTTTCTGCTATACGGGCAATATTTATTTTCTCACAATTAACGTCACTAATATCCGAAACTTATCAACACTTATGATCACGATAATTTCAACTTATATTATAACAATTGTGGAGATCTGTTCGGGTCTGAGTGTGAAACCTCGTTTCGATCGACGTCGCTTGTTTGGGAGAGATGATGGCATATACTTGTAAATTTTTGCGACAGTGAAGGACAAATATGTCTTATTACAGGGTTTGGGTATTTTTCTCTGAATTTTTCGTTGTAAAACTGGCAAATTTATTATTCGTTGTATTAGTATTGGTATTATCGTCTACAGCGTGTAGTACTCAACAAAAGACTATTTGTCATTCAAAGTGTTTTTTCAGCGCGAAACTGCTGTTATTATTTCAAAACTTGTTATCGCATCATTCAGGTATTTGTCATAGATTTGCATATTAGGGTTAAATATGTCTTATCGCATCATTTAGGTATTTTCCTCTTATTTACGCGTTGTCTTAGTATTAGCATTATAATTGATAAAGTTGTTACTATATATATGTGATATTGTACTCAATACAGGCAATTTGTTATCCAAAGGAATGGAAGTATTTTTTTCAGCCCAAAACTGTTATAATTATTTCGACAACTGTAACCGGATCATTTAGGTATCCTGTGGTAAATTTCGCATATGTCAGGGATAATTATGTCGTTTCACAATCTTAAGGTAGTTTTCACTGAATTTTTCGAAAACTAGGTCCTTTATACTAAATCAAATTCTAATGGGGCGGGGCCTGGACCCAGAGTTAAATATATTACTAGGGCCTGAACTTTAATTAAAACCCTACAAAAAATATTCCTCGTGGCAAATAGATGGGAAGAAAAGTTTGACCGGTATTTTACCATTCCAATCTAACCACAAATATGGTTTTAAAACCGGATTTCCGAATCAGACCAAAAATTTTAGTGCTTTAAACAGTATAAAATCGGAATCAAACCGAAGTCAAATCGGTGCTCCTAAATACATAATATTATGTTATCAATCAAATAAAAAATATTGGAGGATTAAAAACTAGTATAAAGTCATAAATTAATTGATACAATAGGGGTCAAAAATTAAATAAACATAAAATAGGTAGGGAAATAAGAACTTGATTGTAAAATAAAGTACCATAAAGACAATTTATGTAATGTCCATAGGAAGATTTGAACCCATGACCTTTAAAAACAAAGTCTAACACGTCTTTATTTTCTTTTTTCTTTCTATGTCCGCTCTAGACAGTAACGAAATAGCATATTGAATATAGCTACACACATAAAACAATACATATATATTCATAGTTTCATTACTAGGCCACACCATTTTATATAACATTTAACTCTATGTTTACAATTTATTCGAATTTCGTTTTTTTAATTAATTCTGAGTCGGTCCGGTCCGGTTTCAAAAACATGCCACAAATCACAGTTTGTGACGTCACAAATACAAACCTACATTTCCCATAATAAATTAATATTGCGCGACGTTTGACACGACATATATATAGAATTGTCAATAGTGTCCGCGGCTCGCGGGTTGTAAAATTTTAGGCCCGCCAGGAAGTGGGCCTGGCGGGTAAGTCCACGCAGGTCGCATGCTTTAGTGGTTGGGCCCGGCGGACTGCGGGCTGGCTGCCAAAAAGTAAATTATATTAATATAGCTGTATAAGTAATTATATTGAGTTTTATGGTTTAACAATGATTTGTACTTTAATGACATAAATAAATTAATATTAAAGAAGTTGATTAAATTAGATCTATTTTCCTATTATTTTAAAAAAGGACAGGCTAAGCCCACTTGTAGGTGGGGCGGGCCTTCATATGGATCGTCAGTTTCGCCCGTCCAGCCAGTGGCGGGCTTTGGCGGGCTACGGGCCGGCCTGTTTTGATACCTCTAAATGGTGGTGATAGAGCCGTCAATGGCCCGCAGTCCGTAGGCCTGCCCTCCCCACATGCCTAAGGGGCGGGTTGGGCTGCAATTTTTAAGGCCCGCCTTCGGGCTAGCCCGTGCGTACCGCGGGTTAGACGGCCCGTCATACGGGCCGGGCCGTTTTGACATTACTAGGCGGCGAGGGCCACTGTTCCACTAGAACGGTCAAAAGGCCCGCGATATGCCACTAATTGTTATTATCATATATTACATAATATATATTATATGTTAAATATATATTAAATTAATTAGAGAATAATTAAAATTAATTAAACCACAACGTTTATTAATAAATACATTAGTAATGGCACTTATACATTCATTAATAAAAATCATAATTAATTAAAAATATTATAAATAAAATAAATATAATTTTAAGGCCAGCCTGCCTCGCCCTTCCAAACTGACAGCTCCTCCACCCACAAATTGTTTTTTAAATATGTTTCTTAATTTTGTCAGGAACAACCACAAATGGATTTGGCAAAAAAATGCAGGGAGGAAGATACGAAGAAGTGGAGGATGGAAGGAGATAGAAATCTTGATATTATTAATTTTATTTATTTCTTTTATTTTCATTTTTTTCTGAACTTTACATATTAGGTATTATGATTATTTAAATCTGACAAAAACCAACTGATGTTACATACTGGACAAATTTAGTCTTCAATGTTTCTTATGAACCGACTTAATTATGATATTATTATCCCTTTCGAACCAACTTGATCATTCCATTAGGATTACAGTCAATTTGGAAGAAAAATGTAACATGTGGGCACGCAATTAGCCACACTTAAAAAATAATAAAATTAACACTTAAAGGAAAATTCCTATCCAAAAAAAGGGAGAGAAATACTAATAAATTTAAATTACGGAAATAAATTTATAAATTAAAAAGAAACTAAAAAATAAAGAGATTACAATATATTTATTTGTAACTATATAAAATATACTAAAATAAATGGCAATTTCAGTTAAATCCTTACAAGGTAAAATTTATATCACTTAACTCCCCTTGTCGGAAATAATATCTAGGGGTGTGCGTGGTTCGGTTGGACGGCTTTTGGCAAATTCCAGACCAAACCGCAATATGGGGTTTTTCAAAAAAAAAGATGCTTAAATTGTGGTTTTTAAAATCAAACGACACGTACGCTTTTGAGCGGTTTGGACGGTTGTGGTGCGGTTTGCGGTGTTTAACTTACTTCTATTTTAGTGAATCATACGTCCATTACTATAAAAAAATAAAAAATCAACAAAGACATACTACGATAACAAAATATTGAAAAATGTCAAATCATAACTTATGAGCTTATTTGAACTTTGAAATATAGATAGTGGCTCGATTTTTTATTTTTTTCACCCTAATATATTAGGGTTTTCATTCCTGAAAATATTATGGAGTTTATATATACTAAATAGTAAATATATAATTAGCATAAAATAAAATTAGATATAATTGTACGAAAAAAATTAATCCACTAGTAGTGCAGTTTGGTTCGGTGCAGATTGTACCCAAAATCCACACCGAACCATTAGCTTAGTACGTAAAATTACACCGCGGTTTAGACGGTTATAGTCAAGTACTGTGTGGTTCGGTGCGGTGCAGGCGGTTTTTTAAAATCGTTGCACACCCCTTAATATCAGTTAAAAATCAAGTACAAACTCTACTATCGTTTAAGGTCCGTTTGGACCAATATATCCCTCAAAAATTTCATTTTCACAATTTTTTACCTTATTTTTACCTAAAAGCTAAAAGGAGGAGACGATATCCCCATATCAAAAACCTATAAGATCTTTCTCTTTAAACTCTCCCCTGAATCGATTTTGTTCGCCACTATTGGCGACGATTTGTACCCTCAAGCCCTACATGAAGCTACAATTGTCGACGATTCCCTAACATTCCAACCCACAAGCCCTCCCAAGCCACAATCTGCGAGGATTCAAACCCGCAAGCCCTCTCAAGCCACAATTCACGACGATACGAACCCGCAAGCCACGATTCTCCGAACTCGTAAATCGTCCCCAACGCATATCCTCCGTTAAGTTTGAAATTTCGGTTTTTATTTCCTATTTCGCTGATTCGAAGTCAGTGGGGGATTATTTGTTCGATTCGTTGCTTGATTGTTGTTGTTACGCCTCCATTATCTCATGGTTTACAGTTACTGTTTATTTACTTAAAGATTTAGGTCGATTAGGCCATGATTGAAGTTGGTTCTTTTTAACTTTCATTTTTGAAGGTTTAGGTCTCAGTACCTTGAATTAGTCGCTTAGTTGATGTACTGTTTTTGATACCACTACCTTGAAAATTAGTATATACATTTTTTGGTACACTCTATGACCATTTTTTGGTACTCGAAACGTAAGTTTAATGGTACAGTATGTATGGGTTTCATGTAGTTGGTACCATTTGATTTATTGTGATATATTCTTTGATTCATGCTGTAATGACACGACAGAGAAAGAGTTTGCCTAAGGGTTATGGAGGTTCTTCTAGGTGTCATCCGCATACTTTTCGTGATCAATATAACGAATAATATAACCGAAGAGCAGCTTGCGGCCATTCAGAAGACTCCTTTCCATTTCTTTTTAGATATGCCTAAAATATCACAGTCATTCGTTTGTATAGATGCATTGTTACGTCGTTACAATGCACTACGAATTCTTTTAGGCTTGGGAACAATATGGATGCAGTATTTGCCTCATAAGAGTTTAGTGTTGGTTATGGGGCTCCACTCTGTTGGTAAGTATGTGAATCCCAAAGAGAAGCTAGTCGGTGCCTTTCGTAACAAATCGGAGAAAGCGATGATGAATGGGTGTACCATCGGATTAATGGTAATTTAACTCATTTATTTGTATTGAAAGTTATGAAATTTTGGAAGTTAATTCTTTTTTATTTACAGATGTGGGCTTACTAGCGTGTACCTTTTTTAGCAAATAAGCGGGCGGTGCATATTCCCTCGGTTATTCAATTGGGAGGACAAAAGGGTGGCTAACGATGTCACAATGGCGGAGACATAATTTTTGCTGGTGGAACGTGTTACACCCTTCCACGTACGAAGGAATGAGATGCCGCCAATGCAACCCATTAATATGGTAGAGGCAATTAATTGTTTTACTATTTACATTTAAAACAATTTGAAAATTTTTATTTATTAAACGTTGTTTTCCATGCTTAAGGTTAGTGAAGGTGTTTTTCAATACATGTTGATCGCTCGTATTGAGTAGTTGGAAGTGGCAGTGAGGGCTAAGAATCATATTATTAACGATTTGATGTCGTGTGTGAATGAGGTGGGGTGAAGCATAATACGGGTGATGAGGATGTGACAGCAAGGGATTATGAGGCAATGGAGGATCATGCAACGAAGGATGATGTGGTAGCTTTGGATGATCTGGCGGCAGAGAATGATGTGGAATGCAGGATGATGCTACGAAAGATGATGTGATATCTATGGATGACGTGGCTACGAGGTATGATGGGGTTGCGGAGGATGATGTGGCAGCATTGGATGATGTAGCTGCAGAGGATGATAGGGCAACTGTGGATGATGTGGCTGCGAGAGAGGATGCAATGGATGAAGGAGAAGCTGTGGATGATGTGGTTGTGAGGGATGATCCGGCCGCGGATGAATTTTGTCTTCTGAAGTCGCGGCACCACCTAGCTAACCAGCCCTTGCCCTTGTTACACGCGCTTTACTAGGTTCAACTTCTTGAAAATCTCCAGGACCACGATCGACAGACTACGGAACTCACGTTCGAGATAGCGCATGTCCCTGTCAGCAGCTGGATCCGTGTTGTAACCGTGAATGTTCGCGCTGTGGCATCAATCACGCACAACACCCAATGGGACCGGGATGGGAAAGTGGACGCTATATCCCACGACATGTTCTTCCACGTTTCATCGTCTTCCTTAGCATACGGGATCCATTGCTTGAGCCATTCGGGTGCGCCGTCCCTTTGATACTTACCCCTTGCTCATCGACTCGCTCTTAAAGTTGTGGGCATGTTCGCCACGCTCCTCGTGCACGACTTGCTACGTCTCTACATTGCGATGACCCCAACGATGGACTCATCGACGTGCAAAATATAGACTGTTATTGAAAATATTCAAGCAAGCACAAAAGCATGTCATCGAGTGGAATACCCTTAGTCGCAAGGTTATGGAGCCACCGAGGGTCACTTTGAAGTAGTGCTAACAACTGTGCTTTGACCGTTGGCCAAAATTTGTCTATCTTAAATTGGATATGCCGCTCGAACGCCGAAAGCTTTGGAGGGCGGACTGTAGTGGTCGATGGGAATTCTGTGAACGGTGAAAGCTGGTACTTCGATGGCTTCTTCAGCCGCTCCTACGGGGTTACCTCGACCATAGCTTTTCCCTTGACTGCCGCCATCGGCCGATCCGCCACCATCGAAAGTGGTCCCGTCGACTGATCCACCACCGTCGAAATTGGCACTGTCGACTCATGCGCTGATTCGCCGCTGGTAACATCGAAGTCAACGCACCTCCAAGCAGATGGGTCCATCTCATAATGCTCACTCTATGCATTGACGTCACAGTCTCATTGCGCTAGAACGTAAGATTTCCAGTCGAACTTACGACCGGACTATCCCCACGTGCTCGAACTGGGTGGATCGGCTCTCAAAAATTCATCCCACCCAGTCGACGGTGCGTCGATATCAACCAGTGGATCGAATAAACTTTTCCAGTCGTGACGTAGCTCTTGCGACGATTGCGTAACTCATCTGATGCTTTCGCCCCACCCTTACATCGAGTTGAACCGCTCATCTTACATTTGGAACGTCGATCGTAATCATATCGAAATTGCACAAAGTCGATTCCGAGCTGGTCAAAGCGACTACTAAGCATGTCGATGTGCCGGTCCACGCGGCGCAAAAATTTGTCGAACTGTTCCGACGGTGGATATCCATACCCGTGCAATGGTCCTGGCGGCGATGGAACTCGCCTCCGTGAGTGGACGCTGCCCCAAGGGTGACAGGTGAAGGTCGTCGAGTCTTCGACTAAATAAAGGATCCAAGAAGGAACGAGGGTAGCCTTCTTGGAATGTCGGGGCAGCAAGATGGCGACCGCAAAGGAGAGGTTCGTCAACTTCAACTTCTCGTCGTCGATGTGCACCGTACCGTTGGCAGCCAACTCCCCCAACTGCTGCTCAACGTACGGCAAACGAGTCATCGATCGACCGGGGAAATGTCGATCGATGAATTCCTCCCTGATGTTCACATCTGGTTCGTTGGATGTGAACTTCAGCCGCGGCAATAATCCGATTTTGAAAAACAGAGTGGTCTCTTCCCGAGGATCATCCAAAGCTTCTAACGATCGTGAAGATCCGTCTGTCTCTTTATGAGATACCACAACAATTGCGCCGACAGATTGAAATCGGCGGAAGTCTCGACGAGCCTACTAAACGGACTCCCTTCCATAAACACTGCCAGCTCATCCTCTTTTAGCCAATCGACGATTTTCTGGATCGCTTCGCTGTAACGTGACGTGAGATGTAACCGACACTCAAAGTATTCATCGCCTCCAGGAATTTGCTTCTTCAATATAACCTAAAAATAAGAAATTATAAGCTAATTAGATCGAATGAATTATGTTGCTGGCAAATTTCTCATAATTAGATCTGCTTCCATGCACGGATCCCCAGCGCCATCAAGTGGGAATCTTTGCTATGCTGCACTAGGGACCCGTGCGTGCTGTGCGGAACCTTTGCTGTTATGTGCGGGACCACAACACTTGTACGTAAGGGTCCCCAGACTAGCAAGCACGGGTCTCTGTGCTAGCAAGCACGGATCCCGTACTCTGTTGCGAGGGTCCCCTACTAGCACGCACAGACCCCCGCGCTAGCACGCGCGGGTCTATGCTAGCAAGCATGGGTCCCCTGATGTGCTTCGAGGGTCTCGAGTAAGACAAAGCACGGGTCCAATGCCGTGGACCCCTGCGCTTGCCCCATGAGTCCGCTGCACTTTCACGCATGGATCCCTGAGCTTCACAGCACGTGTCCCCTAAAGTTACAAGCACGGTTACCCTGTGCTTCGAATTAGAGTACCCTACGGCCTGATATGAGGGTCCCGTGCGATGTAGATGTTCTTCATAAACTAAAAAAATTACCTTCACTTTTTTGGATCTCGCGTGAGCTGCCATGGATTCGGAGCTTGAAATTCGACCGTGAAGAAGGGTGTGAAAAGAGGGAAAATGCTTGATAAGGTCCCGTGAAGTGAAATCTTTATTTATTTACTTTTGCTTTTTCAGATTTTACAGTAAACCTCTGTGAAAAGTTGTAATTTTCGTTAAGTGTGCCATTAAATAAGGGTAAAATAGTCGTTTAAGGGTACATTGGTCTTTAACATTTACGTGGCTATTTTGTTAAAGTTGACTATGTCAAAGGCCATTTTTTAAATATCTCCCTTTGTTTCTTGAACCCGTTAATGGGACCGTATTTGAACTGGCATCTCAAGTGTTAATATGGATGCTTCACAACAAAGCTCTCAACCCATTTTTCAGCCTTTGCTTCGATAATTTCCGCTCTAGCTGGGATCATCATCACATCTTCCTTGAGCTTTTGGCTCACTTCATTCTCAACACTTTGTACTTTATCTTTGTGGTTAGCTTCTTCATCTTTCTATCTGGTGTAATTGGTCAAAGTCACTGCATATTAGATTCTTGTCATTATTACTCGTAGTTGAAATTAAAGAAATAATAATAGTGTACTGTATTTGTAACTCGATAGATGCACAAAACTTTGAGGTAGTGTAAGGGATTACTTCTATAAATTTAATGTTTATGTCAAAACATAGTTTACCTCTTTTAGTCAACAGAAGTCCGAAGATGGTATTGTTTCACTAAGTTCAGTCTCAGACCTTGAAGGTGAGGACAGGCAAAGAAGAGACATCTATCTTCAAACGAAACTATAGTAATAATATTTCACCATGAAATAAAGTTGATACTTTATTACTCAAATATGTATCTCCCTTAAGCTTATCATCATCTTGATATTCTAAATTTGTAACTAGTTTTACGGGTGCTCAAATAATATAGTGATAAATGTTGTGAAATGGACAGCGTAATAATATTGGAAATATCTGTGATAATAAATGGACACGGGAATTTACGTTGAAAACTCCTTTTTGATCGGGTAATAAAAGCACGGGCGAGATAGAAATTTTATTACTGGAGTAAAATAGGGTTTACAACCTCTCAATCTGTAAAGGAGAAAACACTCACCATATCTCTTTATAGTCGGAGCAAACCAAACAAAATTTTATTTTCTCGCTACCTCTCTTTTTCTTCTCTCTAATACTTATTATGTGGGATATCTTTCTTCTGGGGTGGGTACTACGAATGAAGTAACATTCCCTTTACATACGCAATGCAGACATTAAACGACGTTGCTTTCATCACCCACGTATGGCTTCTAATTAGCTGTCCATAATAAAAAACAAAATACCATATGTTTCAGAAACCATGTGATATATGAGAAACCATGTGCTATATGATGATTTTATTATGCCAACAATCTTCCACTTGAAGATTTGATTGAAGTCTAATAAGATCTTCACACCATTCTTCTAGCTCGCCATTGCATGGTACTTATGTTGGGTCGGTCCACAGGAGGAACGACACCACATTAGTCTACAGTAATTGCCTTGGTCATGTAGTCTGCCAAATTATCCGCAGTGTGAACTTTTTTTCATGTCCACTGTCCCTCTTCCACTTGTTCACGAACAAAGTTGTATTTCCCCGGATGTGTTTGGTTCTTGAATGATATGCTGGATTTCTTGCAAGATGCAACACACTCTTGCTATCACAATAGAGAACAATATTCTCCTGTTTGTGGCCGAGTTCTTCCAGCAACATCTTCAACCATATTGCCTCTTTACTAGCTTGCGTAGCATCGACATATTCTGCTTCCATTGTTGACGTTACAACAATAGGCTGCAGTTTTGAAACCCAGCTTACGGCTCCGCCAGCAAGAAACACATATCCTATTGTGGACTACTTTTATCAAGTTCACCTGCATATTCTGCATCAACGAACCATGGACAATAACATTAGTACCTCCGTAACATAATGCGAGATCATAGGTTCCTTTGTATCTGAGAATCCTCTTAACAGCACTTCAATGCTCCCAGCTAGGGTTGGACATGTATCGGCAAAGAACTCCCACTGCATGGGCAATATCTGATGTGGTACTGATCATTGCGAATATTAGACTTCTTGTCGCTGCTGCATATGGCAGCCGAAACATATTACCCTCCCGTCTTCATCGGTAGGACATATCTAGGAGGATAGCTTGAAATTAGCAGCAAGAGGCGTAGATATTGGCTTGTTATCTTGCATGTTGAACATTCGCAAGATTTTCTTCAAATAATACTTTGGGAAATCCAAATCTTCCGCTTGCTTATGTATCGAGATATTTGCACACTAAGAATTTTGTTTGCTGGTTCAAAGTCCTTCGTTTTAAATTCACTAGCTAGTTGTGCCTTCAAGTTGGCGATACGACCTTTATTGGGTCCTGCTACCAGCATATCGTCGATGTACAACAACATGGTGAAATTGTCATCACCAAATCTCTTGAAATACGCACAAGGATCTGAATATCGCCTGTTTAGCCAAGACACATTATGTAGGAGTCAAATCTTTTGTACCAGCATCGAGGTGCTTGTTTGAGCCCGTAGAGAAATTTGATCAACTTGCAAACCAGATCTTCTTTTCCTTGTTCATCGAAATCTTCTGGTTGAAGCATATATATTTCTTCATCCAGGCCATCATGGAGAAAAACTATTTTAACATCCATCTGCTCAAGATACAAGTCGAATGTAGCACACATTGATAAGACCACCTGTCTGTTGTAAGTCGAACCACCGGTGAGAAAATTTCGTTGAAGTCAATCCTTTCTTTCTGATCATATACCCTTGCAACCAGTTTAGCACGGTATCACTTTACCTGGTCATCACCATTCCATTTGATTTTGTACACCCATTTGTTGCCAATGGGTTTTCTTCATTGGGACAACTCACACGTCTTATTTTTATAGAGAGCTTCCATTTCCTCTTGCATTGCTAAAATCCACTAACTAGCATCTGAATTATTCAATGCTTCTTGGAAAGTGGTTGGCTCTCCATCCTCAGTTAGAAAACAGTATGCAATATTGCTTTCTATCTCGTAATCCGAGTGCCAACTAGACGGCTTACGCTCGCATGATGACCGCCAGAGATCCGATACTTCAGATTTTGACTGGGTTGAGCTCTTCGTGCGCCGATTCATCTTCAGAAGAATTACATTGCTCCAATTTTCTTTTCATCGGTGTAGTCTTTGTCACGCCTTTTGAACTGCTATCATTTTCGACTTGCTCCCCATCACTATCTTCTAGGAAGATAACATCTATACTGATAATCACTTTATGGTCGGTGAGATCCAGCAATACAAGCGATTCCCCACTCTATTTGCATACCCCAAGAATAGGCATTTCCTGGACTTTGGATCCAACTTTGCCGTTTCTTGGTCGTGGTACATTGCGTATGTTGAACTTCCAAATATATGGAGGTTTGAATAGTCTCCAGGTGCACCTATTCACATTTACATCACTGTCCGCATCTCTATAGCAGTACATGGGGCCCGATTCACCAAGCATGCAGTACAGACCGCTTTCGCCCAAAATTTATTTTCCAGACCAGTAGTTCTCAGCATAGCACTTGTTCTTTCCAACTGGGTTCTATTCAACTGCTCTGCCACTCTGTTCTTTGCAGAATTTGGAGAATTCGTTGCCAGTTCTCCTCCATTCTCTGACAGGAGACACTTGAGTTTTCTGCCCTATTCAAGTTCAACTCGCGCTTTTGTATGTTTTGAAGATAGAAAATACGTCGTCCTTCTTCTTGATTGGGTACACCCAGCATCTCTTAGAGTAGTCATGAATGATACGAGTTAGTTGGCTCTTCCCAGAGATGGCATTAGTGCTTGCCATACATCATAGTGGATCAATTATAGAATTTCTTTGTTTCTAGAATTCAATGAGGAGAACTTATGGCGATGCTGCTTGCTCACAATATAATACTCGCATAATATTGGCGTCACAGTCGTGAGACCAGGAACTAGAATCAATTGAGCAAGAATTTTCATGCCTTATTCAGACATATGACCAAGTTTCTTATGCCAAGTCATTGGAGACTTCTTCGTTTGAACTTGTCGTAGTAACGGATGCTTGCCCTTCTTGCAGAGTATCTCCCTTCACTATGTATAAATTTGCAGCTATCTTTTCTCCCTTCATCACCACCACAGCTCCTTTGGAAACCTTCATGATCTTATTCTTCAATTCAATTTTGAAACCAAGATCATCAAGTTGCCCCACGGACAACATATTTTTCTCCATGCCCTCCACATGTCGCACAACAAGAATGGAACGCACAGTGCCTCGTACATTTTTATTTTGGACCGTACCGACCCTGACAATCTTTAGCACTTGGTTCGTATTGATGAAACAATTCCTTTTAAGAAGCCATGTGAAAAGTACCTGCTGAGTCAATGAGCCACACGTTGAATCTTCCTTTTTCATCAATAGTGGTTGCCGCTTCACACACCAAGGCAGTTCCATAGTAGGTAGTGTTGGCGGCATTTCCTTGGGCATTGGGATTTTTATTTAGAGCCAACAGTCTTTCTTCAGATGACCTTTCTTGCCACGATGGTAACATCTTATAGCCTTCTTATTTGTTGTAACAAGGGCTTTGTCATTTTTTATCCCACTTGGACTTCGGGTCTTGTTCGTTTTCAGCTCATGTTTTTACCCTTGTGTTATAAGTTGGGCCAATAAATATATTAAGCCCAATATCTATTAATGGCTTAATAGTATTATCAGTAAAAAAATAAATTAAGCCCAATATCAAATAAAGGCTTAATATTATTGTTTGTAGACAAACAAATTAAGCCCAATATCTAAAAGGCTTAATATTATTCTTCAGCCCAAAGCTCAGACTTAAATATTTTTTTTCTGGTGGGGTCACAATGGTCCCGCTTGACACCAGTCACCTAGACAGAACTTACTTACACAGTCTATTGCCACGACTTGCCAAAAAACTCTTCCGCAACGATAAACCTTTTTGATATATTTTTTGATGTGGAAGATCAGATAAAAGCTGCAATCACAGAACATAATCAGAATATCAATCAGGGCAGGCTCTGATACCACTTCGTAATAATATTGGAAATAACCGGATGATAAAATGGACACGAGAATTTACGAGGAAAGCCCTTTCTTGATCTGGGTAAAAAACCATGGGCGAAGTAGAAATTTTATTACTGAGGTAAAAACATGGTTTACAACCTCTCAATATATAAAGGAGGAAACACTCACTATATTTCTTTATAGTCGGAGTAAATACCAAACAAACCCAATATTTTATTTTCTCTCCGCCTCTCTTTTTCTTCTCTCTAATCTTATTATGTGGGATATCTTTCTTTTCAAGTGTGTACTACGAATGAAGTAACACCCCCTTTATATAGGCAATGTAAATGACATTAAATGTCATTGCTTTCATCACCCACTATTGCTTCTAATTCGTCCATAATAAAACAAATATACCACGTAGCTTGTTTTGAGAAACCATGTGCTATGTGAGAAACCATGTGCTATGTGATTATGTTATTATGCCAACAATAAATAGTTCTTAATAGTCACTTAGCTTGCACAGCTAGTGGAGTGATGGCGGATAGGGTCTGTAACATGTCGTGTTCGACCTCCACCATTCCAAAACGTCGAAGTCTTCAGGAGTCTGGAAGTTATGGTCAAGTAGAGTTGGATCTCGTTTGTGTTCGACCCCGACGCACACGTTTTACGTTTCGTCTTTTGTGCCCGTAGTAGTCCCATTGCGCCACAAAGTCCTTCCGACGATCCGGCTTCGCTCGCTGGTATGGGTGGGTCAACACTGTGTCCCTGCTCAGTTGCATAAAAAGAAAAAAAAATTCTTGGAGAGAATCGTGAATTGACGCATTTTGGTCGTCAACGTCTTTCCAAGAAACTGAGCGTAATAACCGAAAAAATATCAACCGTGTCCAAACCGCAACTAGGGTCGCGTAAAGCAGTCAAACTGTGAACTATTGGGATTTTTTCCCAATACTTCCTGAACTTCGAGTAAAGCAGTCAAACTGTGAACGTCATTACTTTCAGAAGATCGTTCTAAACCCGAGGAAGCACAAACTCAACATTCCGGAACTTCTCTCTATATACCCCCTATTGTTAGGAAAATAGAAGGGTTAATTAGAAAAAGAAACGATTCCTAAATGAGATGGAAAATCTCAAAGCTTCCTCTGTCTCCCAATCCATTTCTCACGCATTACCCTCAAATGAAACTATCACTATGAAAAGCTTGAAGAAAGAAAAATCGCCTTCTAACGTTAAGAAATCTAAAAATAAAATTGTGAAAAATAGTAACTCTAACATTGTGTTTACTACGTCTACATGGAGCGTAATACCTGAGCTAGAGAAATCAAAGGCGAGAGTGTCCAGTTTAGAGTTTAAGAAGGAGTCTCCAAATGTCAAAGCTTCAAATGTATCTTCTCCTTCTGTAAAAAGAAAAGACACTCGTAGAAATAAAAGAGCCATTTCACACCTTAAAAATAATTGTTTCTACTTGCTCCTTAGAACCTATCACTTTTAGAACCACTAATATTGAAATAGGCTCATATTCAAACACCTTAGAACCTATAGGAAGACTCGTAGGAAATAAGATCCAGCCATTAAGAAGGCATAAAGTGCTATTCATGCATGTTCTCAACTAAGGTATCCTGTAAAGATCCAATCCCCCAAACACCTTATGAGACTATCAAATGATCTTTTCTTCGATCAAGCCTAACAAAGCGTTTACTCTTCCCTGCCAGGTTCCACCCAAATGGGTTCCCAAATCTCCGCCAAGGAAGACAACAACTGAAAAGGCCAAGTCTCCTAGTAAGGCAAAACCCAAATCAACTTCTACGAAAGTGCTTGGGTTGCTAAGGCTTCTACTAGTAATATTTTGGGAATCATATCTGAAATAAAATCTACATCTGCTAATCTGAGAGGACCCATTTTTAAGTGGGTATCTAAAGCTCCCTAAATTGTTTTGCAGATCCATCATGTGTGGTACCTTGACTCGGGTTGCTCCACACACATGACGGGAAATCAAGAGGTGCAGAGCAACTATCAAGATCGATTTCAAGGAAAATTCGGATTTGGAAATAATAATTCTGCTCCAATTCTTGGCTTCGGCAAAATCATTTTGGAAAATCTAATACTTAGGAATGTCTCATAAGTCGAGAGCCTCTGACATAACTTGTTCAACATAGGCCAGTTCTGCAACAAAGGATTCCAGGTGGTCTTCCATGCTGACCGGTGCAGAATATTGGTCAGGACAAAGAACTCCTCCAATGACTTCGAAAATCAAAGCTTTACACGATCAACCTGACGTCCGTGTGGACCTCGACAGCTGTTTGCCTCATCTCAGATTACAATTCAGAGAAACAGCTTATGGCATCAACGACTGTCTCATCTCAATATCAAAGCTCTTCAACGCCTCTCAATGAAGAAGTTGATTCACGATCTACCAACCATAACACTACAAAAAGAGCATCAATGTTCGGCGTGTCAACTAGGAAAAATGAAGTGAGTGTCTCATCATGTTAAACCGGTTGCCTCTACTTCACGTCCTCTGGAACTACTACACATGGACCTCTGTGGACTGATGCAGACACGGAGTATCAACGGACGTAAGTACATGCTAGTTATTGTCGATGACTTTTCTCGCTACACATGGACGAAGTCCTCTGAACTAAAGATGAGGCAGGGGACTTGATCGTAAATTTTGTGAACTCTACTCAGAATTTGCTGCAAATTGATATCCAAGTCATTTGAACGGACAACGGTAATGAGTTTAAGAACAAATACCTTAGTGACCTTTATCAGAAACTTGGGATTAGTCAGCAATTCTCAGCCGCCAAGACACCTCAACAGAATGGGGTAGTAGAACGAAAAAATAGGACTCTAGTGGAAGCCGCACGTACGATGCTCATCCACTCCGGCCTTCCACACTTCCTTTGGAGTGAAGCAGTAAATACCGCCTGTTTCACTCAAAACAGGACGGTAGTTCACAAGTACTTGGATAAGACTCCATACGAGATCATTAACAAGTGGGTACCCAATATTTCCTTCTTCAAGGTCTTCGGATGCATGTGCTTTATGGCGAACTATAGAGAGCAACGTGCTAAGTTTGACCCTAAAGCATTCGAAGCAAGTTTCGTCTGGTATTCTAAACTTCTATGGCGTACAGAGTCATCAAGTCCAACCGAACAATCAAAGAAAGCTACAATGTCACTTTCCAAGAAGTGGTAGGGCTTCTAGGCACATCAATCCAAGACCCGTGCCCAACCTGATGGCTCCTGTCCATCTCACTTTAGGACCCGTGCCTAACTAGATGGTTTCTGAATACGACAGTTTAGTACCCATGCTTACTGGTGTGTTGGCACAAGACCAACAAGAATGGAAACAACTCAAATTCAACGTCAGAAGAAGATATGAGATTTGCTTAAAACTTGGACTCGCGTCTTGAGCAGATATATCGGCCGAACAACATTACTACCACACCTGCCGTGGAACCTCCCCAAGATGAAGCTGATATACCAAGTTCTTCAAATGTCCTCACGTCACCCGATTCAGAATTACCTCAGAATGCTGAAGATCCAACCATGGAAGTTGAGGAAATGTCATCAGAGTCGCTCAACTCAAGTGCTGAAACTAAATTGCCTCAACTAGTTGAACAGCCTCAGATCATTGGAGAACTCGCTCCTCAAATGGTTGATGCTTCTGGCTCGGCTTTGCCTCATGAGCGTAAGTGGACTCGAGCACATCAGGTTGATCAGATAATTGGTGATCCTTCGAGTGGAGTAAGGACAAGAGATCAGAAAGGGCTATTCAGTTGCTTCTTAAGGCAAAACAAGCCAATCAAGGTAGCAGACGCACTTAAGGACACGGATTGGGTAATTGCGATGCAAGACGAGATCAACCATTCGAACGCTTCAAGTGTGGACATTAGTACCCCGTCCGCATGGGAAAACCACATCGGGACAAAATAGGTATTTAAGAACAAAAAGAATTAAGATGAAGAAGTGATACAGAATAAAGCAAGATTGGATGCGAAGGGCTACAATCAACAGGAAGGCATTGACTACGACGATAAGTATGCTCCTATTGCCCGAATCGAAGCCATCCGCCTTTTCTTGGCTTATGCGGCCCATAAGGACTTCAAAGTCTACCAAATGAACGTTAAGACTGCCGTTCTCAATGGTGTGTTAAAGGAGGAAGTCTATGTCGCTCAGCCAGAAGGCTTCATTGATCTAGAATATCCTGATCATGTCTATCGATTGGATAAAGCCCTCTACGGACTAAAACAAGCCCCACGTGCTTGGTATGATGTCTTGAGTGAATTCCTTGTAAGGTTTGGATCCATCCAAGGAACGATCGATACGACACTCTTCATCAAATGGCAAGACAACGACTTGATGGTCTTCCAAGTTTACGTAAACGGCATCATCTTCGGATCAACAAATCCACGGCTTTGCAAGAGGTTTGGAGATTTAATGAAGAGCAAGTTTGAAATTAGTCACATGGGAGAGATGCAGTTCTTCTTAGGCCTTCAAGTCAGGCAGCTCGACGATGGAATTTTCATCAGTCAGACGAAATACATCAAAGATATTCTGAAGAAATACCATCAAGATCAAAGCAAGCCTCTCAGCACTCCTATGTCAACAAACAGCAAGTTGGATGCGGATCCCACTGGAAAAGCGATCGACATCACACTTTATCGCAGCATCATTGGGTCTCTTTTCTATCTCACCTCAAGCCAGTTGGACATCATGTTTGCCACATGTTTATGCGTCCGTTTCCAAGCCGATCCCAAGGAATCTCACATGCTTGCGGCGAAGCGGATCTTGCGCGACCTCAAGGGCACATATACCTTCGGGTTGTGGTATCCTAAAGGTACGAACTTTAAACCTATCGGCTACACTGACGCTGATTATCCGAATGGACAGGAAAAGTACATCGGTGGTGCTCAATTTCTAGGCAAAAAGCTGGTCGGCTGGTCATCCAAGAAGCAAAAGTGCGTGTCAACATCAAGGCCGAGGCATAATACGTCACGGCCGCCAGCTGTTGCTCTCAAATGCTGTGGATGAGGACTCAGCTCCACGATTATGGGTACAATTTAAATAATATACGCAAATTATAGTGATAGCGAAAGTGCCATTGTGATTACATGTAATCCTGTTCACCACTCACGCACGAAACACATAGACATTAGATATCACTTTATCAAGGATCACGTAGAAAAAGGCAATATTGATATGTACTTTGTGAACCGGAGTATCAACTAGCCGACATTTTCACCAAGGCATTGGATGAAAAACGCTTCCAATTTTTTGTCGGAAAATTAGGTATGTTGAATCTTCCGTGATGTGTGTTTTGCCTGATCCTATCTGCTCTCAAATGTTTTTCTATGTGCTTTGGAAAATCTTGCATGAAAATTAGCAAACATATAATATAGTAAAAATAATAAAATCCAAAAATATTATACATATACCTACACTATGGAGGAAATGACGATATCTTTAGGATGCTCGATCTGGTCATGACTAGATTTCCCTGACATGGGACTGATTAATTACTTAATTTTGTCAGTCTACGTCGCATTCTTGTGTCTAAAAGTCATCAGTTTGCTCCACTAGACACAAAGCCACTTTACATATGTGAGGATTCTAGCCTTTTTAATTTTTCCCTTTGGATTTATTCTAGAGCGAGTCGCACATCAATTGCTTGTCTTAACTAGTGTTTCTTGGTCATACTCGCTTTGCTTTAGATTGTAGGAAAATGATAAGGGCACTTAGGTAATTCCTACTCGGCCTTATAAAATTTTTATCCCTTACATTAGCCCCCAGTCATCCACTTTGAGCCATCCCTTATTCCCTTTTCTTCATTTGAAACCATTCCAAGCCTTCAACCGATTTCTATATTCTTTGGAGGGGTGTTCAAACGAGAAAAAGAGGGGGAGGAAAATTAAAAACAAAGGAGAAAAGATGACAAAAGAAGGCATTGCTCCGCACAAAAAGCAGACCAAAGAAATCTGCCTTTCGACTACATACATCACAATTTCTTAGAAGGTGGCATGGATCCTGATGTAAACTTCACCGTCGATAACCTTGTACACTCGCCACAATGGCTGGAAAGAGGAGCACCTCGAAGTTTCTCCAACGATAATCCGGTCTTATATCGAGAAACGAGAAGTGGACCGCAGCATTGGTACGAATTCCGTGAACTTTTCCAAAAGGATAATCCCTGAAACCTCTCTAAGGAATAAGAGAAAAGGTGCGCGGTATCGGCCTGAGAACCAACAAGAAGAACTTCGCCTACGATAATCTCCTATAGCCTCTTGGAGAAGCGGAGCTTCAGCTTGAGCATAAAAGGGAATAGATAAAAAAGAGATGAAAAATAAGATAAATGCCGATGAAAAAGAAGACAAAGAAATGGAAGACGAAGAAATAAAGCTCACAATCCCATATCTTTCATTCCTTTCCAAGTTATAGCCAAATTAATTCACGAAGTCCCTTTGATTCCAAGACGACGATCTATCGTGTAGGTGAAATGATTAATAACACCTCGATCACAGGTACATTGACATAAAATTGCTTGTGTTGACTTGAGTGATATAAATATAAAATCCCAAGTTAAAAATAATAGAGTCCTAGAGTGAACCTAGTGAGAGTTGTCGAAATGGACCATTCTATAAACTTAGTACTTTAGTTTGACGACATGACATGACTTGATTTCATTTTGTCTTTCAAATGTCTCATGAAATTTTAGGCGTGACGATTGATCGAAGTAAAATAATCTGACCCCTTACTATTAATAGTATTAGTATTCATAAGAAAATTAAAAATAATAATAATAATAAATAATATAGTTAAATGATAATATTTTCTTGATTTTCTTTCTTAATTTCCTTATTTGTTTTCCCATATTATAAAAATAAAAAAAAAAGATACGAAAATCGCACATTATGTCATGCAATTTTATTTTGCATTTGCTTTGAATTGATAATATGCAAATTTTTGTTATTGCTCATACCCTCGCGTAAAATTTTGAATACATGATTAGGGGACCATGTATCTAGGCTAAAATGACCAATTGCTTGTTTTATGGATTTTGACTTAGATTGATTTTGTGTTTGCATGATATATCAATTTAGGTGCATTAATTGAGGGGCAGCATTTACAAAATAATATGTCTTGAGCTCCAAATATTTTTTAGGTCTCTTTCTCTAAGTGTTGCAGAAATTTTCTATTTGATTTTCCTTGTTACAACACACTTCTATGAGAAGGACTTCACAACTCTTCAAGATCCGAAGCTCACGACATCGGTATAACAACTCAGGAGGAGCCTAATTAAAATAATTGCTTCCTAAGTAACTCTAATTTTCTCAACATTTTTGCTCTAAGTATTGCAGATATTCAAAATTCGACTTTGGAGCAAGATGTCATTGTTCAGAATTACAGGAAGTTAAATGCATTTCTTTTCATATTTAGGGGGATAAATTATGTGGTTTTTAGTTTCAATAGGGGTCAATCCAATAATAAAAACTCAGAAACACTTACAATCGAGAAACTGGTGTATAGAAAAGTTCATTTTCGATCGACAGTTTCTCGAACGTAAACAGTTTTGGCCCTAATCTGTCTTAGTTTCGACAACGTCCAATCAGCCCAATTAGAAAAGGCTACTGTTTGCAGTCAATGCATAAAATCCCAAATCTCTAGATTACATCGTTGATAAAACTTTTCGAGCGAAAAACCCTACTGCAAAGACGAATTTCAAAATCTACTCATCTCTCCAAATTTTTAACAGATTTTCATCTTTCTAAGGTAGAATCAACGTCTATTAGGTGACTTTAATCTCTGTTCGCTTCTACATTTTGTATGTTTCGCTTGAATCTGTGTTAGATTTTCGATTCTATAAAAACTGTGAAAACCCATACGCTATTTTGCCGAATCTTAGCCATTTAAATATGTTTATCTGGTTCGATTTCTGCAGTTTATGATAGGTTTGGTGTTTTCGATGATTCTGATAGTATAAAATTTTGATTATCTGCGTTTTAAAGTTGAAATCGAATGTTCGACTAAAATTTGGTTTTGAATGTTTAACGCCGTCGAAGAACTTTCTCGCTCGCAAACAGTGCTAATTGGATTTCAACTTACTGTTTGCATCGAAAAAGATATTTGATCGCAAAATTTTGATTTAGTAGATACAATAGATGACGTAGATCGAAACATATATACTTACCATCGAGAAATCAAATTTTTATTTTATGCAAGCGAAGCAATTTACGTACGGAATAGGTAAAATAGATGCAAATCAATTACGAGCGCAAAACTTACTATCGCATATTAAATTTTTGATTCCATTGTATTTCGATCGCAAATTTTAGCGGCGACAAAATTCAATTTTTCGACGCAAACTTTCTCTATCGTAGAATACGCAGCGATGATTTTGCCCGATCGTTAGTTTTCTCGGTGATTGACTTAGTCTTTTGTTGACTAATTTCTCAATCGACAAACTTCGCAGCGAGAAACTAGTTTAGGATCCAAAATTATTTCACGCTCGTCAAATTTCGTAACGAAAAATTTTATTCACTTTATCAATCGTAAATTTACTCGAAATTCAATTTTATCGATCGTAAATTTACACGGAACATTTCTCGATCGTAAAATTTCTCGGCTACGGTGCATCGTATCACACTCAACACTTAGTAAATTCTTCTAAATCTTTTACACTGTAGCATATGTAATAAATAAAATTTCTCGATCGAAATTTCTAAAATGAGACTTGAACTCAAAATTCGTACTTAGGAAATTAAAATTGATAATTTAAATTTCCGAGCGAAAAATTTCTCAGAGTGAATAGTGTGTTCAACACTTGAATATTTTCGACAGAAACTTTATATGCCTTTGTGTGAATGTCGAAATTTCATCATGTCTTTAATATTCACTTCGTATAACTATGTGCAACATACATATTTCAAATTCCAAAATTTTATCAAACTTGCTATGAATCGATACTCCTTTGGTTTGATAAAATAAATTTTCGATGCAATTTAATGTTTGAACTAATGAGCTTTATTATTTCTTACCCTTTCAGATGGACCAATATCCAGTTTACAACCACATTTACAACCATAATCTTTACCTCACGGTTGAGGACACGAATTTCCAGCTCGACCTGACCATCTTTCGGTGTCCGGACGAGATCATAGTGTCCATCCTTCAAGGTCACACCATATGGCATGCACTCACGGTGACTGCCTCAGTGCAGATGGTCTACCTCCAGCAGTCTGGGGACACATTCGCGGCCACGTGGTAAATGGAGCTTACTCCTTCACCACGTCGCTCGAGACGCAACATATATATGTGAACAAGAACCAATTCGGCATGGTTTTGGACTTGTCCCATAGTGAGAACTACGACCCGCTCCCGTCGGATGCAGTAATGGTGCAAGACTTCCTGCAAATGGGATATCAACCGCTGCTCGTCAAACTTTCTCAAGTTCAGAGCAACGACACCCCTCACCATTGGAAGACACTGTTTGGGATCGTAAACAAGTGTCTACGCCAAAGCACGTAGGATTTGACAAGGGCAATGGCAACATTTTGTGCGTCTTTCATGGAATAGCATTCTCTAGGAACTACGACTTCACTCAGCTATCTGGAATGATCTTGCCGACCAGATCAGGCAAAACGAGAACAGTCGATTGAAGAATGTGCCTTATGCCAGGTGATTCTCAGTGCTTATTGCTCAATTCATGGAGATGCATGAGAACATTCCCCACCTGCCTACTGGTGGGAACTACCAGCCGCCCAAGCTCAAGTTATTTCACAATGCCAGACTGATAGATCTTGATCGACAATCGATGGCAATACCGTTTGAGCTACTCCGTCTCGCTGACCCCTCGGGAGACGTGTATAGACTATATTGTCGGAAAAATCATCTGACAGAAGCAATGATTAGTGGGCCCCCGGTAGATTTCAAAGTGAGCCCTCCACACCCACATCAGAAGTCCTGAAGCTGAACTTATTGATCAAGTAGCTCAGGAACTCGAACTGGAGCCTCCAACTCAAGATGATCCAATGCACGATCCAGATGCCATTTTGATTTACGAAGTGCCATGTGAGTTGGAACTCGAAGCTTCAAATCAAGCTCTCGAAGCTGAAGTGCCCATCATTGTAAGAGTGTTTCAAGGATCTATTGTGGAGATCCTTCAACAGGAAGCACAGCCCGAAGCAGAAACGGGGCACAACCCACTTCAACAGGCTACAATGCCTGAGATCGAGGCTCTGATCTTGATGATTCAACTGAATGAGCCTCTAGTGACTGAACAAGCTCGTGAGGATGTTGATCGTGAACTATCACCTCACACGACCAACCCATCGGACACTGAGTCAGATGAGGAGATTCGATTGATAAGACGGCCTACCATACGTCCACTTCTATCCACCGAGCCCGTCTCCCACGCTATCACTCTTACATCAGACCCGACGCCGCTTCCCTCTCCAAGGGCTGAAGATCCTTCATTGCTCAATTTTGAGCCGCAGCCCGACCCCTTTGCGTCAGTCGTGGCCGAGGTTCAGACACCGCCTACTACCGGCCATGACCTCCAAAGGTCTGATACGCAAGTTCAGTTAGATCTTGCAACAACACCCTTAGATGTGAATCTTCTAGATTCAAATCGATGATTGGGTGGAAGTCTCAACCCGTTACAACCTCAAGTGACGATGAGCCAACCCATTGAGACGGTGATCACTCAAGGGTTGTTAACAGGCGACATCAATCGTCCTGGTCCATCAACATTGGAGGCGTCTGTCCCGTTTGTGACTGAAGCGCAGTTCCAAGCAGCCCTATCTGCAGTCATCAAATCCCTTAAAGACAAAATGATGGAGAGAGTGCTGGCAGCCATCGCGAGACGTCCCGCCATGACACCGGGAAAGCACCCGTCTCAGAGGGCCCTTCATCACAAACAAACCTCATACCCCCAACAACCCACACCCACCGACCCTCTCATAAACTCATCCATCCTCGTCAACCCATACACCATACCCATCACCGAACTCCATGATATTCTACTCGCCCGCCTCATAAGCCTTCCCACCCGGACGCCTCAGGAAGAATCACTCTACAGGCGTCTGGTGGATCATCTTGAGCCTCCTACTCAATCCTGCCGAGGCCAAAGCTCCCGCTCAAGACGCCGACATGACGATCCTGACGATCAAGATCGTCATGAGGGAGAGAAGAGGCCTAGGACATCTTCGAGTGGCCAAGGAAAAGGTTTGGGTGTGACGCAGACAAGCGCTGGAGTCGCTAAAATCTCACGACCCACTACCCGCTCACAAACCAAAATCACCACCATGCACCGCACCATAACTCTAAACCCAATCAACCTACCCACCATCAGAATGCCTTTGCCCAATCCTCCGACCTTCACAAGTCCCTTGCTTTCGGGAGAATAAGCAAGTGTTGAAATGCTCGTAGCATTAGCGGCTACTCAGGCCACTCCCAGCTTGACCGCTCCAGACCAATCGGGAACATCTGGACGTGGAGTTAACCCACATGAAGTCCTCAACAAGCATATCTTCGAAGGACAGTGGATGATCCACAGTATGCCCGAAACAGCTCAAAGTCAAGGCTCAAGGACGTTCGGCACTTTCTACGGTAATCGATTGACCTAGTTCTCATAGAAGACAAGGAAGGTGAAGATCAAGAAGTAATTGCCCCGAGGCTTCCAGAGCTAATTGCTCAACGAGAGGATGACCCTCTTGTAACGCCCCATTTCCTATTACCTTTTTACGCAGCTATAAAATGTTCATATAAAATTTTTCGCAATTTCCATAACCATTTTCTTTAGCAAAAACGGGCGCGTACATACGATCTAGTTCCTTTCACAATAATGTACTTATATGTACCTATCATACGAGTCACAAAATAGAACATCCTAAATCCGTTTCTATGCTATATGTTAATGATGAACCAGAGGGGAGCAGGAGGAGAGCGTAGCCGGCCAACCTTGAATCCATGCTTTATGATGATGCTTCCCATGCAGCCTGCTAAATATCTACAACAACTGTGAAGACAACGATTCAGAGTATGATTGCAACATGTTAACTAAAACAAGTAACCATAAAATAAACAGTAGTCATTCTTCCCTTCAATATCGTAATCATGCCGTCATAAAATCATTGTGTATAAAACTGTCATTCAAACGATCCGTAGATCACATGTCATTCTATATGCCCATTTATTTTGATACTCCCGTTATAGACAAGCTAGACTGTACTGTACGCCCAGTCGGCGCTCATGCATGGGACTCTGTAACCATGTCGTAATCCCCTATTTGTAGGGATATGTGTTGCCTGTACAGGACTCTGTAAAATCCCCCGATTTGTAGGGATATATGCCGTAGCATCCGTATCATACCATATGTAGTCGTAGCAGTCATAACGGTTTCTCCCTTATTATGTATGAAATGCTATATAAAATACCTTACATGACACATAAATCATATAAGAGCACGTTACGGTCACATAGTTCACGTCGATTCATAAATAACACATAAATCACGTACTAATCAATTAATCCATATAGAGCATGTAAGCATATAAGGCACTTAAGGTACATGTTGCAAATCATACTCACAAGTTTCGCCTATTTTCTTCGTTCGCTTACGCGACCTTGTCCTTGCCCTTATCGGACTCCTGACCTATACAATTATTTTACCCGTAAAAATGAAATCCTATAATGACATGCGTGCGTGATATGCATGCTTTATTATGCATGATCGTTTCTATCCGTAGCCTTCGCATTTCTGTTCATTACTTATAATATATTACATTCTTGGCTAAGAAGTTATATTTTTATCAATGTTGAAACCTGCATTAAAAATTGGTAATTATATTATACCGAAAATATCATTGAAAACCCTAATTTTTATTGTGTTGAAAACCTTAAAATATCCAAACTTATTAAATTCTAAAGACTTGTATCATACCAAAGATCTTATATGAAATAATACATAGATATAAGTATTTTATTAATGATGATGTCGATTACTTTGAGGTTAAGGAACTATTTATTAATTATTATTAACAATGATTTTACACCCACATGTGTATTCACTTTTGGATTGCGACAACCATTAGAAATACAAGAGTATGATGCTTCGAAATATCAAATTAATAAGAGGTCTCATGTCGAAATCTATGTATCTCGAGATCTTTATTCCAAAAATTCTATGCATCTCGAAATCTACCTAATTTATATCGAAATCCATTTTGAAATCAAGGTTACATTTCGAGATTCTTTTCAAAATCCTATCATTGTATTACTAAATCTCGAGATCTTGTTTCGAGATTTCTTTAATTGACCTCGAGATCACATCTCGAGATTTACTTAGTTCTTTCGATATTATACCTCGCTATTGATATTTTAGAATTTCTACCAATTTCGACATCTATGTCGAGGACTTAATATGATATCGAGATCTTCTTAATTAGAGTTCTACATTTCGAATTGTCTCGAGATTTACCTAGTTGATTTCGACATCATATCTCGAGCTTCACCTAGTTCATTTCGACATCAGGTTTGTAAATTCATTTCAAGCCCTAACACATGTCTTTATACCAAAATCATCCACCTAAACAAGTATAAAATCCTTTCAATATCTTAAGAGAAATCCTAATATAGTCACGAAAACTTCCTCCCATTATCAATATCGAAAACCTCTTTCAAATCCACTTACACCGAAACTACATAAAATGCCGAATTTATGTTGATATCGAAATCCTTAAAATCTGAAAACTTATAACTAAGAATAATTAAAGTTGTTAAAATATATTTACAAGATTCGGACATTTAAATTGTTAGTATGTTCTAACATCGAGAACTATTCAGACCAACATGAATGAACTCTTAGAAAACCCTAATACTAATGTTACCGAATCCTGTATTAAAAGCATATTTAAACACAGCTATTACTCCTATATATATATATATATATATATATATATATATATATATATCATGAGAACATCATATAAGTTCCTAACCTCCTGTTTTCCAAGATTGAAGATTTGAATTTGAATTTGATATTTTATTCCTTCTTCTCCTTTGTTCAACGTTTTTCTCCCTGTTCTTTTAACCTTTTTGCCTTAAGCTCTTATCTAATAGGATGTTAAAGGATATATTCTATAAAAGGTGATTTGACAAGTAGGTGTAGTTACCCCTTATGCTAAGCAATTTCCTATTAATACTTATCTTCTTTCACGACACTTAGTTCTTATATAAGTTTTTCCACCAATGATATCCATTCTCAAGTGATGGTCACGAAAATTTAACTTTGTATTACTTATCCTTATTTAACAATCACGAGAACTCCCACAGAGTTATCGAAAACTTTCTCTATCGAGAAGTATAATACTCGAGATAGAATTAAGTGTTCGATATAAGACTTCGAGATTTATATTTAACAAAGACTTTATCTCGAGAATCAAATTCTCTTAACTCACATTGTGAAAATCGATTTTGCAATTTACCCCTTAATTCGAATTCTTATATCGAGAATTGAATTTCTCGTAATACTTATCTTTCGAGAATTTCACTTTTCGAAATCCTAAAATTCTCGAAATTCTTCGTATCGAGAATATTATTCTCGCAATATATATATTTGTTTACTTTGACCACTTACTATTACTTAAGTGATAAAGAGTATTTTAATATTTAAAATAGTTTCCTTCATAATTAGGTTTTTAATATTAAGCTTTCAAAATTCCTTTAGTTACGAGATCTTATATCAAGAATTAAAGTTCTCGTAACATCTTATATCGAAAATTATGTCTCTATCATGAAAATAATTATGCAATTGCATGAATAATAAAGAAAGATGCATGAAATGAGTTAAGATTTCAATTTCGGTTTCGGTTCCTGACACTTCCGAGGCTAACTCTAGGGATCGTTCGAGTCGACACGCCGTGGGAAAACATTAGGATTGAAATCCTATTCCTAGAAGAAATTCGTCGAAATATATGGAGGTCACCTGACAAAATCAAGGAGTTGACCGAGCTAGAGCTCCGAGGTATCTCTCACTAGGAAAAGCAGAAGAGGGACACATACCTTTACATGCTGACCCAACTCGGACCTAAACGAAGACTGGGGATTCCCAGCTGAAGAGCTTCAGAGATTTATCCCCTATCTGTCAGCTGCTAGGTGTCTCTCATGCAAAAGGCGGCATTCCAACTTCAATCTACCAGATAGAGCGGATAGATGGAACTCGAGAAGAACTAACAGAGAGTGATCTATCGTACCTTCCAGCAGAGGAAGTCTACAATCTTTATAAAATCTATGTAAAGAAGCACAACGACCCTCACGGATTTATCAAGAAGGAAGGGCTCGAAGGACTCTACCGATTCATGTTGCGCCAAGTCAAGTACTTTGCAGCGCACGACCTTCAAATGGCTTTGGAGAGCAACATGAAGAAGGTCAACATGACCACTCCGTACAATCAAGGACCTGAGCTTGAAGGGCCTCCCAACAATCACATTCACATAAGCTCAGTCTTAGCAATCACCTACCGCAAATCCAATGGTCAACAAGATGAGGGTGATGCTTAAGACTGAAGTCAACAGGTTCTGTGATGGGACGCTCAAAGTAATCAGGAAAAACATATAAAAGAGATTGAAGAGATTAATAGAGACACTATGCTGCGTATTCACAGGTTCGTGAGAGAACAACCACTTCTAATGGAACTACTTTAGACCATCGAGGAGCGATTGGAGTTGAGGAACAACTTAAGGAATTACGAGTATGCATTGGACTTACGCAGGTCATTCTATGCCCGATGATGACAGATAGTGCAGAAGGGCAATCAAGCACAGAGGGGGGAATGTAGAATACATAGTAGAATTGTGCTTTGATTTAATTAGCTGTCTTCGTAGATTGGGGCTTTATTTGTATTTGTCCTTAGATTATGACTTAACTTGTATTTATATCAAGTTTATTTAGTATAAATACTAGTGTAAACTTTGTGCTTAATAGAGAAATTTAGTCAATTGACCCGAAAGGCTTTCAAATCCAATTCTAGAGAGAGAAACAACAAGTACTTTCTCTCACTAATCGAATTCTCTCTCAAGTTCTTCAAATTGGGTTTTTCGATCGAAGTTGAATTCCATATTATTCTAATCGAATTACTTAGGATTGAAGTCTAAAATCTAGGAATTGATAATTCAGGACCTAACAGTCCACCTCCTAATTATTATTATTATTATTATTATTATTATTATTATTATTATTATTATTATTATGTTTTTTCATTATTATTATTGTTATCAGTTACGAAAAACTCCTTATCGTTCGTCGAAAATGAACCATTTGATACGGAATTTCAAATCCGACGAATTATAAGAGTTTGAATTGTCCCTCGGATTTGGACGAAATTGAAATCCAAATCGATGCTATTGCCAAACGGAAGATTTGGGCGAAATCCGGAATCCAAACGGGGCATAAATGTATTTTGTTTATTTTGTTCTATGCTTTTTTTTTTTTTTTTTTTGTGTGTACATGTAGGGATAACAAAATAAAATCGTCACGCGCAATGCACATATGACTTCAACGTGCTTTAGCTGATAAGATAACAGATTAGTCAATAATTGAACTCGAAGATGGCATGCTTAACTGAACTAGCATTAAGTTGAGTTTATCCTATTCTAGCAAGTCAAAGCTCAATAAGTGTAATGATTTCAATGGCACACATAAATTCAACATTATGCAACAGCAATTCAAATCAAATCATCAGCTGCAATCGAACAAGAAACCATTGTGATTACTCAGCAGCTTATTCCATCAAACCCACCCTCTCTTTGCACCAAATCCCAATGCTCGCTGATATTCAATAAAAGAGTGACTTGATTTATTTTATATTTTCATCATTTTAGATCTAAGTTATTTAAAAAATAATATCTTAGGATAAAGTTGTAATAACATAGAAAGATAAAGGTTAAAATTGTAGTTGAACATATCACATATATTAAATTTTTTTTAACGCGAAATTGATAATATCAGAAAATAACTTGAAAAGTTGGCCATCGTGAGTCATAATTAAATCAAAAATGGCGGCAGTCAGCATCTCAGCCTGACCAGAATTGAGTCAAACTACTTCAGCAGCCCATCTAAGAAGAAAGAACAATACTAAAATATTTCTTTTGCTCAGTTCTTTCTGCAATAAAAAACCGTGGACTAGATAGAGTATGAACCACGTTAGTTCTTCAAATCTCGGCGCTCGAAATCACGCAGCAAGCTCACTACTATTACTTTATACCAAACCCACTCTGAATTGGTCGAAATTCGTGTTTGATTTTTTCGCGTTTAAGGTTTTTATCGCATAAAAAATGAAGTTACTACTCACCCCAAGAAGCATCAGCCCCAAATCCTCCGCTCACTCCCTCGTCAACAGGGCTGGCTTCGATTTCCGACCGTTTTCGACTCTTCCCAGGTTTCAATTTCATCCCTTTACGAAGAATCCAAGCAATGTCCGGCGTTCGATTTCGAATAACGGCCCGAAACCGATTCAAGACGGAAAGATGGCAACCTCAAGATTTGGGAATTTAATTCCCTCTGCAATAGCTTCATCTTCTTCGCCTGATATTCCATTGCCAAGCCAACAAATTGCCGACAAAAGGGCTGCTGTAATAATATGGTCAGCGATAGCAGTCGCTAACAGAGTGCTTCAGAAACTCGCCCTTGTTCCAATGAAGGGCCATCCCCTGTTTCTCGCTCAGCTCAACAGCTTTGCGTATGCTTCTTCTTTCTCGACTAATTTCCTCTGTAATAAATGCGTTTAAGTAAAAGGTTCTTGAATCAATGTAATAACCCTTTTGGTTCGCTGTTTTGCAAATAGGTTGATATCTGTGTACTTTTCGATCCTCAACGTGAGGCACCGTGTCGGTATAACAACGGATGAGATGTTGGCAATTCCCAAATTGCCCTTCATGATCATCGGCCTTCTCGAAGCTGTTGCCGTCGTCTCGGGGATGTACGCCGGCGGTACGTAGTATACACAGTCCTACACACAGAAATACATTGAAGAAAATTTTCAATGAATACATTCATATGTGTGTATTCTTTCCTTTTGCAGCTATGCTCCCAGGACCAGCTATACCATTGCTAAACCAGGTAAAAATAACCAGTAAAATATTGGAAAGGAATGCGGGATTTTGACATTACAACTTAGTAACTAATGCAATGTGTTTCTGAGTATTGTTTTTTTTTGTTCTTTATTCAGACATTCCTGGTGTGGCAGCTGCTTATTTCTAGCCTCCTATTGGGGAGAATTGAACCAAATTCTAGGTTGCCTCCTCGTAGGGGCTGGCGTTGTGGTCGCCGTCACGAGGTAATTTTTTTAGAAGTCCCTTCTGATTTGGAAAATTTCTTTTCAGTCCATTGCTTCTTCTCTTCGTTCGTAGTTCATGTGTGCCCTTAATGCAGTGGATCGGGCAATGCTAGAATGTTGTCGGGAATCGGGCTCCTATGGCCTGCGCTCATGATCGGTTCGAGCGCTTTTCAGGCCGCCGCATCTATCGTTAAGGTAATAATATTTTCGGTAAATGTTAATCCATATCATCGTTATTAGCCAAACTGCGACTAAAGAATCTTAAAAGAACAAACTTACTTTTATGTCGTGTAGGAATCCGTATTCGTCAATGCTGCGAAGAACATGAAGGTACGCAAATATATTAGGTTTCGTATTTTTTTTTGTCATGTATATTAGGATGTCAAATTAAAGGGTTTCAATTTTAGGACAATAAGTTTCAAAATTGAAACAAGTTGAGGATGACAAACCAAAGGTTGCAATTTGAGGGCCGTAAATTTCAAAATTGAAATAATTCGAGGACAATTTACTCAAGAAATTGAAACTTATTGTCCTCAAACTGCTTCAACTAATCCTACAGTATTGAAGCAATTCGTCTTCCTCCATCTGACGACGCGCCTTAACTGGTCTTATGTTTTTCTCAAAACAGGGAAGATCGTTGGATGTCTTCGTCGTCAACGCCTTTGGGTCGGGATTTCAGGTAATCCTCAATCTAACAACAATCTGTCTCTCGCCTTTTTCTCTGTTAAATAACTCACCTACCGAGCTCTTCGTCCTCTTTATATATAATATTATTACAGGGGCTCTTCATACTGATGTTCTTGCCCCTACTCACAAACTTGCAAGGGATACCTTTCTCCCAAATACTCTCCTATTTTAAAAGCGGCGCAGGATGTTTCTTGAACGTTGGGACAAGCTCGATAGGTAGGTGACATATCTTAAGCCATGAATCAAATTTCTTGCAAATACGTTTTAACGAAAGAGAATGTAATACTAATACTAACCGCAATGATCTTTTTCGTGTATTTTTCAGGGTGCGATGGTGCCCCGTTGTTGCCGTTCCTCTACATACTCTCGAACCTTTTCTTCAACGTCTCGATACTGAACCTCTTGAAGGTCTCCGACGCCATTATTGCTTCCCTAGCAGTGAGAGCTTCAGGTCTGTAACTTTTACCATCTCTCCACCCCCCCTCCCCCCTCTCTCTAAATATATATATATATATATATATATATATATATATATTTAATTTGTTATTCTTCTACCTCTCTTTGTTTTGCAGTTCCAATTGCGATTTACGTTCTTTCTTTGCCATTGTCGTACCTTCCTCACGGCGTAAGCTTGAGCCCGTTTTTCCACATGGGCTCTTTGATTCTTGTCCTTGGCTTGGTCTTATACAACGTTGCATGGCCGTGGAAGAATAAGAAATCACAATAGCCTTTCATATACATATTTTATCTATTTTGTATGTATGCCTATATATATTTAGTTATGTCGCAAATTCGTCGAGATAATATGAGGATGAAGAGAGCTTATGCATGTATGTTGTAATCTCGGGCTACTTTGTTGCTGCTCTAATTAAGAGAACTGTATCTTTTTTCCAGTGTAGTATTTTTAGGGGCGTTTCTATATCAGGCCCCATCGGAAGTTTTTTTTTTAAGTTCAGGCCCCATTCACATTAAATATAGTTCTAAGGACCAAGTCTAAATAATATTCAAAGTAAATGACATAAACAATGATTTGACGAAAATACCCCTTGTAGGTGTTATATAAAGATGTATCAATAGCTATTATTATGTTACCAGATATTATTCAAATGGTATCAATCGAAAAAATTATTTCAACGATCGATTTGTCCCAAATTTTCGAGCATAATGGGCACAAAATCAATTTTGATGCGTACTGACAATCTCAATGATATTTACGTCGTCAGATTTAAGATCTGTGAGGAATAATTTCTAGAAATTCATTTACGCAAATACGATAAATCTAGCATATTTTTAAATTAAAGCTAATATGCATAAATTCGAGAGACTCAAAGCTTGGAAATTATGTCGCGCCTTAGTGGTGACTCAATCGTTCGTCCCTCAAGTTTAACGAACGGAAAGTGAAATCACCAGAAAATATAGTTTAAATGAGTGTTCGTCATGTGGTATCAGAATGGCGTAAGTGGTATATTTGCCATAAGATTCGGTACAACAGAGACATAAAGTGGTATAGTTACGATAAGAAGCGTTACTCGAATTCGTACGGGATATTATTCTAATTTGGTATTAGTTATATATGATGAGGTACCAAAACAAAGTAAAGTGGTATACAAGAGGCGTAACGTGGTATAGAAACGATAAGAAGCGTTACTCGAACTGGTACGAGATATTGCTTATTCTCATTTGGTATTATTTTTAAGATATGTGGTACAAGAGAAGCTTTAAGTGGTATAGCAGAGGCTTAAAGTGGTATAGCAACGATAACTGTTACTTATTCTCATTTGGTATTAGTTATATAAGAAGCGGTACGAAAACAGAGTGAAGTGGTAAAGCATAGGCGTAAAGTGGTATAACAACGATAAGAAGTGGTACTCGAACTGGTACGAGATATTACTTATTCTCATTTGGTATTAATTTTGTAATATGTGGTACCAGAACAACGTCAAGTGGTTTAGTAGAGGCGTAAAGTGGCATAGCAACGAAAACTATTACTTATTCTCAATTGGTATTAATTTTATAAGATGCGATACGAGAACAAATTAAGTGGTATTGCGACGATAAAAAACGTTACTCGTTGGAGTGAGCATTTATTTTCAGAGAATATATGTCATTCTCATTTTGGCAGGTTATGGTATCCCTTGGGGAGGAAGTGGTACAGAATAAGCAAGACAAGCTTTTTTGGGCGGGAAGCTAAATGTGCGAGTTATTTTGGGCGGGAATTTTATGTAGTATATGTTCATGTAATAATGTGGTATCAGAAACGCTTTATGTGTTACAGATTACGGTTTACGCGCCAGGGTTTCCCGTTTTATGAGTATCGGGTCTTAGGGTAAACGTCTTCGGGGTTACGATAAAGGGTTTATCATCATAAGATTTGATGTATGATTAACGTATTAATGTTGGTTTGGATATATTTGTTGTAATTCATAAAGGTAAATATCAACGTGATGTAAATATAGTTGTCTACACGATGCATGGGTGTACATTTTACATGATCAAAACCTCATCACTTGACTACTTACATCATATTTGCATAAACGTGACAAAACCAAGGAAGTCTGTTGTTTAAATACATCAAATCATATATTTCCATGATTTTTATTCTTCTACAACCGGAAAAACAACTTTATTTACGAAATTATTCGAACCATTAATATGGTAAAGATAATATATTATCTAGTATCAATACGACTTAATGTGGTATCATTTCGTAGTGTATTGTTACCATGACAGTATAAATGGTTACCAAAATATATTAAGTGGTATGACTTACATGTGATGTGGTATCACATAAAGATGGAGAGACCATATTCACTGACGGCCCATGAAGCTTCTGGAATGTTCTTATTTTTTGTTATGACTAGAGTATAAATTGGTAACAAATTATGCTAAAGTGGTATAATCTTCATGTGTTGTAGTATGGTATAAATATGAGAGCCGGTTTGACGGATCATGAAGCTTCTGGAATGTTCCTTTTTTTTGTACGATTGGAGTATAAATTGGTACCAGAATATACTTAAGTGGCATAATTTACATGTGATGTGGTATTTTATAAAGATGGAGATGGTAATACCCATGGAGCTTCTGGAATGTTCTTAGTTTTCTGTTATGATTGGAGTATAAATTGGTACCAGAATATACTTAAGTGGTATGATTTACATGTGATGTGGTATTGTATAAAGATGGAGACGATGGCCTATGAAGCTTTTGGAATGTTCTTATTTTCTGTTACGAGTGGAGTATAAATTGGTACCAGAATATACTTAAGTGGTATAATTTACACGTGATGTGGTATTGTATAAAGATGGAGACGATGGCCTCTGAAGCTTTAGGAATGTTCCTATTTTCTGTTACGAGTGGAGTTTAAATTGGTATCAGAATATACTTAAGTGGTATAGTTTTCATGTGATGTGGTATTTTATAAGATGGAGATGGTAATAGGCCCATGGAGCTTCTGGAGTATTCTTATTTTGTGTTATGAGTGGAGTATAAATTGGTACCAAACTATAACTAAGTGGTATAATATACATGTGATGTTATAATTTATAAATATGGAGACGGTAATAGGCCCAAGACGCTTCTGCATTGTTCTTATTTTTGTTATGAATGGAGCATAAATTGTTACCAGAATATTATTAAGTGGTATAATTTACATGTGATGTGGTACGAAAATTGAACTAGTTCAAAATGCCAAATACAGTAAAAAAACAGAAGCAAATCAATCATTCAAAACACTAAAAGTGCTACACACAGTCAAAACACAAGCAGAGCCATCATTCGACGCCGTTCTTCTCCCAGCAACTTTCTTCTTCTTTCGGCCACTTTCTTGGCGATCAACGGGGTTCTTCTTCGGAGCCATCGCAAGATCCGTCAATGAAGTGTCTATTTTGGTCGGGTTTCGTCGACTAAGGGTTCAGATCGGTAGAAAATTCTTCGGGTTTTCTCTATGAAGAGTGGAAATCTAATTTTAGGGTTTGTGGTATGGAAATCGATTTTGGGTCTCAGTTCGTAATTGGTATATACCATCAAATTTAAAGATGATTTAATAATAACACTTCAATATGAATAAATACCACTAAAATAGATTTATACCACTTTATAACAGACGTGATGATTTAGGTCTAAAATGTTTGGTGTAATTTCACAAACAAATAAGGGTAAAAATGTCCTTTCAGTCTCAATGGGTCCTTAACCCTAACGTAAATATTGTTTGGGTCTTTCTTTCTATTAAAAATACAAAAAGGGCCTGAAACCTACTTCAAATTCTTATTAGGGCCTGAAATTCAATTGACCCTATTTTTTATCATTTACAGAGGAAAATACGTCATGTAAAGAAACCATTTGTTCTGCAGCAAGCTTACGATTACTTTTAGTATTAAAAGGGTAACGTGATTAATAAAACAGTAATGGTACTAATTAGAACGGAGCACTTAATTAATAAATCTCCATCTCCATTTAGGAGGAGTATGCCGGACTAGATTAATATGTATCACGGTTTTTCCTTTTTTTAGCTTTTAATGTCCCCATGAATCTCTATTCGACCACGCTATGGGATCGTCCCTAACTATCAGGGTGGGGTCCACACACTACAGACTATAACTGAAAGTTTGGGCGGGCTGGGCCGGCCCGGTCTGAGCGGGCTGCCAGGATGCTAGCGGGCCGAGCTGGGCCGGCCCTAAAGAATTCGGGTCTAATATTCTTAGGCCCCCATAACGTGATCTGATGGGCCAGCCCGTCGGGCTAATGGGCCAGGATTTTTAATTTTTTTGTAACTTATTAATTTAAAATCTTCGATTTATTTAGTATAAATTATATTTTCTACTATTATTACCACAATATTGCAGATATATAGTTATGGAAAAGTTTTATATCTCACAATGCATCAAAAAATATTATTGTTTCTTATAAAATAAAAATTGATAAATATTGTATATATAAAAATAAAAGAAAACTGATAAATGGCGAGCCCAATTTGGCTCGTGGCCCGTTGCATTTAACAAAATGAATGATGGCCTCCGGGTCTTCCAGTTCTTACGGAAGCTATTTCTAGACTTTTCGGCCCCCGCAGCCCATTAGTCCAGCGGTCCTGACGGGCCGGTCCAAGCAGCCGGGTCATGTTTTGGGCTCATAAAACTTGGGCCCAAGCCCGATTTTTGTCCGGGCCGGCCCTTGGGCTTGGGCCCAAAATTTCAGCTATACTACAGACCTAGAAAAGGCTAGGGGTGTTCAAATTAACCGAAAAAACCAAAAAACCGACCGAACCGTAAAGAAGCGAACCGAAAAGATCGGAACCGAAAAAAAATTGAATCGAATTGAAATTATCATACTACATAATAGAAAAATATCAAAAATATTTTATTTTTCTCCCATAATGTAAACAACACAGTAAATATAATTTCATTGGTATACTTATTTTCATTTTCAGGGTGAATGTTTTCCTCATGTGGCGCCCCGCCATCTACTTACCAATTCTAACGCTAACTTACGTGGCTAATGTCAATATGAAATAATTAATACGCGAAAATGTGGGTAAAATTTTTCCTTTTATATATGGAATTCGTTCTGTACAAGTCAAAATATTGCTTCCAACCTAATTACATAGGATGGTTCCTAATTGCAACAAAAGGAATCCTAACTTTTGCCCCACGGGTCGCATTCATGTACACACCACCCTCAAAAGTCACTGGAAGCTTCAAAAGATAGCCTTGCCGTCATAAGCGATCACGTACTGTGGTCGCGTGTACCTACAACACATAAAATATGGGATGAGCTATAAAGCTCAGTAAGTAGGAATGATGCATGCCGTGTACCTGTCTCATTTGCAAAGGCATCCGCGCCAATGCATTCAGACCCAAATAGGATCAAACTAAATCCCATATCTCTCAGGGCCCTCGACTGACATACTATGCACCATTTTCAAGGTTCAATTCCAATAAGGACAATGGTCCAGCAATCCACAAAGGGTGGCGAACCATCAAATACCAGTCACGTATTTCGGCCCAATTTGCACTGGGATGCATGACGACCTGCCATTCGGCCCAATGGGTACTTGCTGTTACGCGGACGCTCACGCTGGTAGCCCACTTCGGGGTCGCCAACACCAGAGATACTCTCGGTGTCGCTGCCACCCTCGAATCGCCTCCCCCAGGTCGCACCTACCGCAATTCAGGGCATTCTGCCCAAATAATAAAAATATATCCGACGACGTACCGGGTCGTCATGGTGTCATAGAAGCAGTACTCAACTGTGAGTCGACATCAGATGCCTATGTCGGCAAATATCCATCGCTTTCAAGCGACATTATATTATATGCATACGCTCATCTCACCATTCTCATGCATGTCGTGTATGCACGTGTTCATGCTCATGTGAACAGTACTAAAATTCATGCCATGTCATCACATGTAGCAAATAATTCACATAATCTAATATAAACAGATAGCCGCGTAATTCACGTTCGTACAAACAATTTATGTGTTGCAGTTGAAATTCCCACTTACCTGTCGTCCGGGAATTATTTACTACTGATTCGGCGAAATCCCAAATTTCAACCTTAAACATAAAATTAAAAGGTCAGTATACTATCTAATATATTTAACTACTAGTTCTCGTATTTCCTAAAATATTGAAATATAGGTATGGAATTGTATTAGATACATAGCCATTTAAAAAAGAATTTGCTAAGTTAAGTCAGACCCGCGAACTAGTTTAATTTCTCCTAACTTCGCGAACCCCTCGAAACCCTTATTTTAATTCGTGAACTTTCCATTTCACGAAGTCTACTCCACTTCGCGAATTTATCCAGTTCGCCAACTTGATATCATTCGATAAATTCATGGCCTAATATATAATTCGCTAAGTTTATATAATTAGTGGCATTACACCTCACAATTCGTAAAGTTCCCACTCCTCACAATTCGTAAAGTCACTTTTAACTCGTGAGGCTCACTACACATATAGCTAAGCTTACATAGTGCATGACTTTATTTTATTCCTTTAAGCCTCGTGGCCTTTTCATAGTGCATACACAAACCTCAATTCGTGAAAGTGCTAGTCATTTGCTAGACATTATTATATTTCCATGTACGTATAATATTATTTTATTTGTTTAGGTTGCATACACAATTCACAATTCTCTCAATTGGTGACCTTTGTTGCCTAGTATCAATTCGTGAAACTCATTGTATAATTATATAATTTACTAAGCTTACCAAATTCGTGAAAACCATTGACTTATACTTAATTCGTAAACTTTTTAGGGTTCGTGAAACTTACTTTCACGACTCCAAAACATCTTTAACATTTAGGTTTCTTGAAACCCTCGATCGAAATGGTTTCCTCCAAGAACAGTATAAATTTTATAAGAACTTCAAATATATTCAAATTTTCAGAAATCACTCATATATTAACATTAAATCTTATCAAAATAAATCACCAAACCTTCGATTAAAAGGGTTATTTTATTTTAAAGAACACTACAGATATCGTATAAACTTCGTCAAATTTTGATTAGATTTAAACCTATGAAAATTCAAACATGAAAAACTCAAACAAGTGTAACTCGTCGTCCTTTCAGCACTTAATTTTCGAAGATTTTCCTATGATATGAAGTATGTTTCTGATCTTAACTCATGTTTGCGTGTGGAAGTAGGTAAATGGAATTTATATCTACTTTAACCGTGCTTATCAAGTTCCTAAGAAATAACCCTCATAGTTAAATGATATAAATATTTCTAGGTCTTCGAAAGTTTCTTCCGAACAAAACTTCTAATTTTATTATTAAAACTCCTTTCCCCTCATAGCTAAGTCATCGAACCGTACAAAAATTCTAAGTAACTTTCGTTATTATATTATTAAAATAGTTGCCTCGGTCAAGTTTGCATACTCCAACTAAAGACAAACCCTATGATTTAAAATCTTATATTCTAGTAATTAGCTTCTATCGGAACTTTCTCACCTTATATAAACTCTTTAGGTCTAATTCGAGTTTCTTATTAAATTGGTCATTCTACTAGCAGTAACACATAGAAAAGTTCCGCAGAATCACCTAAGCACATAACATGCACTCATATAATCATATAATATGTATGCAAATTTATTGGCCAACTTACTCGCGGGACCCGAGTATGACATCCTCCCCCCCTTAAAAGGGATTTCGTCCCCGAAATCAGATAGGGAGAAAAAGTTCAGGGTAACGGTTCCGCATATCATCTTCCCGTTCCCACGTAGCTTCTTCTATCAATTGATTCTGCGACAACACTTTACTAATGGAATCTCTTTATTTCTTAAGCGCTTCACTTCATACATCAATATTTCCACTGGCTTTTCTTCGTAGCTCAAATCTGGCTTGTGGAGAGCTTCATTACTCAGCACATGACTAGGATCGGCGATGTATTTTCGCAGCGTTGATATATGAAAGACGTCATGTATTTGAGCTAGGTAGGCTAGTAATTCGAGTTGATATGCCACTTCGCCGACTTTTCTGAGGATTCGGAATGGTCCTATATAACGCGGACTTAACTTGCCCTTTTTTCCCAAATCGCTTCACGCCTTTCATTGGGGACACTTTTAGGAATACATAATCCTCTGGTTCAAATTTCAGTGGTCTACGCCTTCGGTCTGTGTAGCTTTTCTGTCTACTTTGAGCCGTCCTCATTCTTTCTCGTATTCTCGAAATGGCCTCGTCATTTCTTGTACTAAGTCGGACCTAATATTGCTCGTTCTCCAACCTCATCCCAATGTATTGGGGATCTGCATTTGCGTCCGTATAACGCTTTATATGGAGCCATTCCGATCGTTGCATGATAACTGTTGTTGTATGAGAATTCGATCAATGGAAGATATTGTTAGTATTGTGATCAAGAAGCCAATATTTATAATAATGCGCTTTTTATTTTCACGAATTGAATGATTTATATCATTTTGTTCCTTGAGTAAATTAATTATTTATGGGTCATTTAAGTCGATGACTTAGATTGTAGAGTTCCATATTGAAATAAATAATATTTACTCTAAATTACCCTTAATCTTGATAATTAGCATGGAACACTAATTATCATGTTTAAGATTAATGTGTTGATTAAATGATAGTTATATTCTACAAACTATGTGATAAAGAGTTATCAATTTAATCACACAGATATATAATAGAGATTATGATATCGGATAGACCCGAAATGAAACATGTTATGGATTGTGATTGTGTCATTATTGTTTCATACGTGTCTTGAATTCTATAATATGAGATGTTCATTTTTCATCACTAGAAATGCATGTCTGTTAGTATCGCCCAACGTTAGCCGTAAAAGGTAACTATACGGGTGGTGCTACGACAGGCGTGACTAGTGCAGTTAATTATGTTGATCAAGAATATTTTGTCCATCATATTTTATGAGTAATGATATCCACGGGCCCCTTGATAAAGGTGATATCGTAATGCATGCAACGTGATTAAGAGTAATCATATTTACGATAAACTTTTGGAATCAAGAAATAAATAAGTTGCGAGGATGACACATTCCTACCTTGAACTTATTTAGGATATTATGTGACAAGGAATTGACACGGGCAGTTACTGCTTAAGGATGATGATTCGTATTTGAGATACTTATTATCTGTGTCACTTGGGTAGTCTTAACGTATTTGCCAGATACCACTTATGATTTATAGAATTAGAATGAGATCTAATTCTATTGCCAACGTGACATGGATCCTACTGGGTCACACCAAAAAGAAGAAGATCAAAGAAAGTAATTTTGTGTGCTACATGGAGATGTAAAATGTGAGGATAAATTAATTATGGGATAATTTATTTGTTCATCATATAACACAAAATAGATTCAAACTAACATATATGTGATATATAACTATATATATGCGATATATATTTAGTACGCCATTTAAGGATAAAAGATTTTAGGGAATCGGCTATGCATAATTTGGGAAAATAACCCACAAGGAAAAAATTGCTCATTTGATACTAAATAGTTTAGTATCACACGTTTTGGGCATGATTGGTATAAAATAGTATACAGTTGCTTAAATCATGGGATTAGACATGGCAAGGATTCATTATATTTTATAATAATATCTTATCCAATCATATGATGAATGGATATATAAGAAGCCGTAACCCTCAAATATGAAGGATGTCCTTTTACCTCTATTGTGAGTGTGCGTATTTTACACAAGAAAAAGCAGAAAATGAGTTCTCTGTTTTCGTGAATCAAGTTCGATCATCCGAGTATTTCTAGCTAAAGAAAGGACGATTCTCTGATCTTGTTCTTGGTGGATATCGGTAGAGGTACCATACTTTTGGTATTATCAAACATCGCTCATCTCGAAGAAAGAACAGGTATATCTCTATAAACTAGTTAAGCTTTAATTCGCATGGATCCTGTCGGAATCGGTTGATATGTTGATATAAAAATTTTAATTTTCCGCTGCGTGTCATACATGATTATGTGCACCGATTCCTAACAGTGGTATCAGAGCCTTCTTGCGTGCTTACCTTGTTCTGCTATAGATATATTTTGATAATTTATGAATTCACATGATCAATCTGATTGCTTCAACGTGTTGTTCAAATTATATTCATAATATATTTGTATATATCTATATAGATGCAATCATATGTCACCAGTACAATATCATGAGATGATCGTTACTGCCTTGCTTAAAGTATTCATATATATAATATATGCTTAGATGTCATGATGGTGTTTTTCAATTCAGAATATGTATTTCATATGCATGATTCAACGTGGTTTATCATGGCTTGTTTAATGATTTAATATTCTGATAAAATATCATTTGTTGGCCTTATTCGATGGGTTTTCATCATGATGATTTTTCGATAAGCAGTTGATTATTTTAGTATGAAAAACATAAACAGAATATGAATAATCTATCGATATATATGTGTACCCAATCTGCGATCATGATGATGATTAAACTGTTTGGAATTAACTTAGCATATATCTCGTGGAATTCAGCTTTGGTTAATACGATTGACCAAGCAATAAGACATGAATATCTTTATGTATTATGCAAGATTTATTAGATAATTTGCATAACTAGTGTGTTAGATTATTATTTTGAATAATTTCGCATCATATTTTAAATTAGAAAATGATTTAATATTTGTTAATATGATTAACGAATTCGAGTCCCCTTTTAAAATTAAGTCTACTCCCTTGCTATTCTATCCGCGCCGAATTTAGAAAGAATATTGGTGGGACCTACTCAGTAGGCACCGTATTTAATCTTTAAGAGTCGTGGGGTATGTCCGACATGCCGTATCATATAGAATGAGTTTGCTTATCAAGAGACCAAAACCGTTTTGGGTCTTGGGGAGAAGTTTTGTTGATACACGATGTCAACAAAACCAAGAGTCAAATATGATTTGATTAGCAAGGTGTTGCTTACCTAAAATAACTAAGATAAAGTTTCATGCCGACGCTGGCTTATTCTTAGTGAAAATATGGATCTTGGACCTACTACAATGGGGCATTAAATTGTAGTGGGAGTTTTATTTTGTGAATAAAACATTTACTTGAAAATAACTGAAACCTTTTTCCTATGTGACGTAGATAATGGCAGCACAAGCATTGTCGTTGCGTTCGCTTTTGGACAAGGACAAATTGAGCTCTAATGGGAACAATTTTATTGATTGGTACCGTAACCTAAGAATCGTTCTTAGGCAAGAGCGCAAGGAATATGTAATTAATACGCCCATTCCCAAAGATCCCGATGCTAATTCAAGTGTTGAAGAAGTCGATGAGTACGACCGACATTGTTCCGAGATCGATGTACAATGTCTGATTGTGGCGACGATAGCACCCGAATTGCAGAAGCGATTCGAGTTGAGCACGTCGTACGACATCATGGAGCAGCTCAAGAAAATGTTTCAAGAGCATGCACGTGCTGAGAGGTATAATGTGACTAGAGCTCTGCTGGCATGTAAGATGTCTGAGGGTAACTCTGTTGGTGATCACATGCTCAAGATGTTGAGTTATGTGCAACAGTTGGAAAAACTTGAAGCTCCTGTGGGCAAAGAGTTGGCCACAGATATTATTTTCAACTCTCTTCCTCCCAGCTATTCATCGTTCATCATGAACTATCATATGCATGGAATGGACAAGAGCTTGGATGAGATCCATGGGATGTTGAAAACTGCTGAACTTGACATGAAGAAAGGAGTTTCTCATGTGCTCGCAATTCATGCAGGTGGGAAAAAGATTAAGAAAGAGAAATTCAAGCGCCAAGTAAAAGGCAAACCAAATGTTGGTAAAAATAAGGCTAAGGTTGTCGCTTCGAGCGCTCCCAAGGTCAAGGTTGCTGCTACTGCTGAGTGCTTTTACTGTAAAGGCATTGGGCACTGGAAAAGAAATTGTCCCAAGTATCTTGATGACTTGAAAAATGGAAAGGTTCCAACTGTTTCAGGTATATTTGTTATTGAAGTTAACATTGCTACTTCTGATTCTGAATGGTAATTTGATACCGGATCGTGCGCTCATAGATGTGTCTTTGCCAAGTGGACTTGTTTTAGAACTGAAAAATGTTCATTATGTTCCATCTATCTCGAGAAATATTATTTGTATTTCATGTTTGGACATGGATGATTTTTATTTCACCATTAAGAATGGTTGTTTTTCATTTTATAAGAATGATTTATTTTATGGATGTTCTTATGAGAAGAATGGTCTATACTTGCTTGAGATGGAAAAACAAGTTTTGAATATCAATAACAAAATATCCAAGATTTCTCATGAGAGTATGACTCTTATGTGGCATTGTCGCCTAGGTCATATAAATGAGAGACGCATTAAGAAATTACAAGAAGTGGGACTTCTTGGTCAATTTGATTTAGAATCAATTGAGACATGCGGATCCTGTTTGCTCGGGAAGATGATAAAAGTGCCTTTCACCAAGAGAGGTGAAAGGGTAAATGACCTACTAGGACTGATACATAGTGATGTATGTGGTCCGATGACGACTAATGCTCGGGGAGGTTATCAATACTTCATTACATTTACTGATGATTTCAGTAGATACGGTTATGTCTACTTGATGAGACACAAATCTGAATCATTTGAAAAGTTCAAGAATTCAAGAATGAAGTTGAGAACCAGCTCAATAAGAAAATAAAAGTCTTACGGTCAGACCGTGGATGTGAATTTTTGAGCATAGAGTTTGGTGCTTATCTTAAAGAATGTGGAATCGTTTCACAGTTGAATCCTCCTGGAACGCCACAATGGAATGGCGTTTCTAAAAGGCGGAACAGAACCTTGTTGGACATGGTTCGATCTATGATGAGTCAGACTGAACTCTCTCTTTCCTTTTGGGGCTATGCGCTTGAAACTGCTGCATTCACACTGAACCGAATTCCCTCTAAGTCTGTAGAAAAGACACCATATGAGATGTGGTTTGGTAAGGTCCCAAATGGACTTTTCTGAAAATTTGGGGTTGCGAAGTTTACGTCAAAAGGTTGATGGTTGATAAACTTGGCCCTAGATCAGATAAGTGCTTCTTTGTAGGATATCCTAAAGAAACCAAAGGATATTATTTCTATCATAAGCCGGAGAACAAAGTGTTTGTTGCTCGACATGGCGTTTTCTTGGAGAAAGAGTTTCTCACACGGAAAGGCAACGAAAGTAGCGTTAGATTTGAAGAAATTCAAGGGACACTACAAGATGATATGGTTATGGGTTATCATGTGTCTCAACCCATGATAGTTTCCACCAGCACAAGGCAAGAAGAGCCAATTTCGCAACAAGTTGCGGAAGAGGCTCAAGTATTGCCTCAAGCTGATTCGACATCAGTCGAAGTTGAACAACCACAAATTGTTGTGGAGGAGGTTCAGCCGGAGGACAACCTTTACGTAGGTCAACACGGATAGTCCGAATGCCTGCGAGGTTTTTGGGACTACATGAGATATTGGTCTTAGACACCGAGGACCCAATGACTTATAAAGAAGCATTAGACAGACCTGACTTTGATGAGTGGCTAGGAGCCATGAAATCCGAGATGCAGTCCATGGACGACAATCAAGTTTGGAACTTAGTCGATCTTCCTGATGGTGTAAAAGCCATTGAAAACAAATGGGTTTTCAAAAGGAAGACAGACATGGACGGTAATCTGACTACATACAAGGCACGACTTGTACCGAAAGGTTTCAAACAAGTTCAAGGAGTTGACTATGACGAAACTTTCTCACCAGTCGTTATGTTTAAGTCGATTCGGATCCTTCTAGCAATTGCCGCATTTCACGACTATGAAATATGGCAAATGGATGTTAAAACTGCATTTCTAAATGGTGATTTAGAGGAAGATGTGTACATGACACAACCAGAAGGTTTTGTAGATTCATTGAATGCTAGGAAGGTATGCAAGCTTCAGAAATCCATTTATGGGTTGAAGCAAGCATCTCGAAGTTGGAACAAACGCTTCGATAAAGAGATCAAAATGTTTGATATTATCAAATGCGAAGAGGAACCTTGTGTATACAAGAGAACTAGTGGGAGTGCAATAGTTTTTCTAGTACTGTATGTAGATGACATACTTCTTATCGGCAATGATATTCCATCGCTGGAGTTTGTCAAATCCTCGTTAATGAAAGTGTTCTCGATGAAGGATTTGGGCGATGCTGCTTATATTTTGGGCATCAAGATCTATAGAGATAGATCTAAGAGACTCATAGGATTGAGTCAAAGTGCATATATTGAAAAGGCCTTGAAACGGTTTTCTATGCAAGATTGCAAGAAAGGTTTCATACCCATGTCACATGGTATACATTTAAGCAAGACTCAGTGTCCTAAAACACCTGATGAGCTGAATGAGATGAGTAGGCTTCCATATGCTTCGGCAATTGGATCTATCATGTACGCTATGATATGCACTCGCCCTGACGTGTCATACGCGCTTAGTGTGACAAGTAGATATCAGGCAACTCCAGGCATAGCACATTGGCGTGCAGTTAAAAATATCCTCAAGTACCTGAAAAGGACTAAGGATATGTTCCTTGTTTATGGTGGTGAACCTGAGCTCGTTGTAAAAGGTTACACTGATGCTAGTTTTCAAACCGACCATGATGATATGAGATCGCAATCAGGATATGTATTTCTGCTCAATGGAGGTGCTGTTAGTTGGAAGAGTTCCAAACAGGAAACAACAGCAGATTCCACTACTGAGGCAGAATACATAGCTGCTTCTGAAGCGGCTAAAGAGGGATGTTGGATAAGGAAGTTCGTAACTGAGCTTGGTGTAGTTCCTAGTATTGATGGCCCAATTGAGTTGTATTGTGACAACAATGGAGCTATTGCTCAAGCAAAAGAGCCTAGGTCACACCAAAGATCCAAACATGTTCTACGTCGTTATCACTTAATACGAGAAATCGTTGATAGAGGTGATGTGAAGGTTTGCAGAGTTGATTCCGCCGGAAACACAGCCGACCCACTGACAAAACCGCTACCTCAGGCCAAGCACACTTCTCATAGTGAATCTATGGGTATTAGATACGATGGAGATTGGCTTTGAAATATATGATTATTTTGAGGACCCTTGTTTAGAGCTACGTGCATAGAGATGCTTGGTTTTGGCTTTAGATCAAGTGGGAGATTGTTAGTATTGTGATCAAGAAGCCAATATTTATAATAATGCGCTTTTTATTTTCACGAATTGAATGATTTATATCATTTTGTTCCTTGAGTAAATTAATTATTTATGGGTCATTTAAGTCGATGACTTAGATTGTAGAGTTCCATATTGAAATAAATAATATTTACTCTAAATTACCCTTAATCTTGATAATTAGCATGGAACACTAATTATCATGTTTAAGATTAATGTGTTGATTAAATGATAGTTATATTCTACAAACTATGTGATAAAGAGTTATCAATTTAATCACACAGATATATAATAGAGATTATGATATCGGATAGACCCGAAATGAAACATGTTATGGATTGTGTTTGTGTCATTATTGTTTCATACGTGTCTTGAATTCTATAATATGAGATGTTCATTTTTCATCACTAGAAATGCATGTCTGTTAGTATCGCCCAACGTTAGCCGTAAAAGGTAACTATACGGGTGGTGCTACGACAGGCGTGACTAGTGCAGTTAATTATGTTGATCAAGAATATTTTGTCCCTCATATTTTATGAGTAATGATATCCACGGGCCCCTTGATAAAGGTGATATCGTAATGCATGCAACGTGATTAAGAGTAATCATATTTACGATAAACTTTTGGAATCAAGAAATAAATAAGTTGCGAGGATGACACATTCCTACCTTGAACTTATTTAGGATATTATGTGACAAGGAATTGACACGGGCAGTTACTGCTTAAGGATGATGATTCGTATTTGAGATACTTATTATCTGTGTCACTTGGGTAGTCTTAACGTATTTGCTAGATACCACTTATGATTTATAGAATTAGAATGAGATCAAATTCTATTGCCAACGTGACATGGATCCTACTGGGTCACACCAAAAAGAAGAAGATCAAAGAAAGTAATTTTGTGTGCTACATGGAGATGTAAAATGTGAGGATAAATTAATTATGGGATAATTTATTTGTTCATCATATAACACAAAATAAATAAGATTCAAACTAACATATATGTGATATATAACTATATATATGTGATATATATTTAGTACGCCATTTAAGGATAAAAGATTTTAGGGAATCGGCTTTGCATAATTTGGGAAAATAACCCACAAGGAAAAAATTGCTCATTTGATACTAAATAGTTTAGTATCACACGTTTTGGGCATGATTGGTATAAAATAGTATACAGTTGCTTAAATCATGGGATTAGACATGGCAAGGATTCATTATATTTTATAATAATATCTTATCCAATCATATGATGAATGGATATATAAGAAGCCGTAACCCTCAAATATGAAGGATGTCCTTTTACCTCTATTGTGAGTGTGTGCGTATTTTACACAAGAAAAAGCAGAAAATGAGTTCTCTGTTTTCGTGAATCAAGTTCGATCATCCGAGTATTTCTAGCTAAAGAAAGGACGATTCTCTGATCTTGTTCTTGGTGGATATCGGTAGAGGTACCATACTTTTGGTATTATCAAACATCGCTCATCTCGAAGAAAGAACAGGTATATCTCTATAAACTAGTTAAGCTTTAATTCGCATGGATCCTGTCGGAATCGGTTGATACGTTGATATAAAAATTTTAATTTTCCGCTGCGTGTAATACATGATTACGTGCACCGATTCCTAACAGATATCGGCTCCAATTCCCTTTAAAATCGAGTCCGCACGCCCTTAACATATCTTCCAATGTCTGGATTGTTCGTTCTGACTGCCCGTCGATTTGGGAATGATAGGCAGTACTGAAAGAAAGTTCGGTTCCCATTGCTTTCTACAGGCTCATCCAGAATTTAGATAGGAACCTCGAATCACGGTCGGAAATGATTGAAATTGGAACTCCGTGGAGTCGAACTATTTCTTGCACATATAATTCTGCGGTATCGCTCTAATGAGAAGGTCAAGTTGATCGGCAAAAAGTGGGTAGATTTGGTCAACCGATCAATGATTACCCATATAGCGTCGTGGCCTTTCACTGTTTTCAGCAAGCCGACGACGAAGTCCATTGTGATGTGATCCCATTTCCATTCAGGTACTGGCAGAGACTGCAAAGTTCCTGCTGGTCGTTGGTGCTCTGCCTTTATCTACTGACATGTTAGACATTGACTAACGAAGGTCGCTATTTCTCTTTTTATCCCTGGCCACCAATAATTGGTTCGTAAGTCCCTGTACATCTTTGTCGCTCCTGGGTGAATTGAGTAAACCGTGGCATGCACTTCATTCATAATCATCTTCTGAAGCTTCGTGTCATTGGGAACGTATATTCGGTTCCTATAGTACAAGCTTCCGTCTTCTCGTATCTTGTAGTCTGATGGCCTTTGTTCTACTTGAGTTTCCTTGAGCTTTGACTATAATTCGTCGTTCTGTTGCGCTTTCGTGATTTGCTCCATCAATGTTGGTCAAAGAGTTAACGCTGCTAGCCTTGTTTCTATTTCACCCATTGGTAATAATTTCCACTCCGAGTCTTTGTAACTCGGTACTCGCGGTTTTCGGTTTAAAGCATCTGCTACTACATTGGCTTTTCCTGGGTGATAGTTAATTACACAGTCATAATCCTTAACAAGTTCTAGCCATCGTCGCTGTCTCATATTTAACTCCTTCTGAGTGAAGAAGTACTTTAAGCTCTTGTGGTCTGTGAAAATTTTGCAGCGTTCACCGTACAGATAATGTCTCCAGATCTTCAGAGCAAACACAACTGCTGCGAGTTCCAGATCGTGTGTTGGATAATTCTTCTCGTAATCTTTTAGCTGTCGCGAGGCGTACGCAATAACCTTTCCATTTTGCATTAGAACGCATCCCAGCCCATTCTTCGATGCATCACTATATATAGAAAATTCTCATGTTCCTGTGGGTATCGTCAGGACTGGGGCCGAAGTGAGTCGTCTTTTTAATTCTTGAAAGCTTCGCTCGCACTCATCGCTCCAATGGAATGGAGTATCTTTCCTAGTCAGCTTCGTTAACGTTGATGCGGTCTTCGATAAGTCTTTAATAAATTTACTGTAGTATCCCGCCAATCCAAGAAAGCTTCGTACTTCAGTTACATTCGTCGGTTGGGGCCAACTGTTGATAGCTTATATCTTGCTCCGGTCTACTGAAATTCCTGCTCCTGAAATGATATGTCCAAGAAATGTGACTTGATCCAGCCAAAACTCACATTTCTTGAACTTAGCGTACAATTGCTTCTCGCGTAGTATCTCAAGGACGAAATTCAAATGTTGTTCATGTTCCTCTCTCGTCTTTGAATAAATAAGGATGTCATCGATGAATACAATGACGAACTTATCCAAGAATGGCTTGAATATGCGGTTCATTAGGTCCATGAATGCTGCTGGCGCGTTAGTCAGCCCAAAAGGCATGACTAAAAATTCATAGTGCCCGTATCGGGTGCTGAAGGCCGTTTTTGGGATATTCCTTTTGCGAATTTTCAGCTGATGATGTCCTGACCTCAGATCTATCTTAGAAAATACTGTCGCTATTTGTAACTGATCGAACAGATCATCAATTATGGGGAGGGGATACTTGTTCTTGATTGTGATCTTATTTAATTCTCTGTAATCGATGCATAGCCGCATTGATCCATCTTTCTTCTTGACAAATAGAACCGGTGCTCCCCAGGGTGAAAAGCTTGGCTGAATGAATCCCTTCTGCAACAACTCATCCAGTTGTTCTTTCAGTTCTTTCATTTCTGTTGGAGCTAAACGATATGGAGCTTTTGAAATAGGTGCAGCTCCGGGTACTAAATCAATCGTGAACTGAATTTCACGATCAAGGGGAAGTCCGGGTAAATCTTCTGGGAAAACGTCGGGGAATTCTCGTACCACTGAAACCACTTATAGCTTCGGGATTTGATGCTCTTCTGATGTTATGGCGAAAACAAGATAGGCTTCACATCCTGCCTTGATTAATCTTTGTGCTTTCATCGCAGAAATTTTGGGAATCTTTTTGCTCTTGCTAGTTCCCGTAAAGACAAACGGTTTATTTCCCTCTGTGTTGAACGTGACTGTCTTATGATTACAATCGATCACAGCCCCATACTTAGACAGCCAGTCCATTCCTAGGATCACTTCATAATCGTTTATAGGTATAACTATAAGGTCTAGGGGAGTTCTCTATCATTCACTAACACTGGACATTCTCGTAAAACTAAATTAGTTCGAGTCGAAGCTCCATGTGGAATGGTTACACTATACTCACAGTCGGATTGTTGAGGCGTAATCCCGAGTCTCGTCATGTACTTAGATGATGCAAATGAATGTGTGGCTCCTGAATCTATTAATATGCATGTCGAGATATGATGGATAGATAGGGTACCTGCTACTACTGATGGGCCTGTCTCCGCCTCTTCTGATGTTATCGTATAAACTCTGGCAGGTACTGTTGGTGGTCTGGCATGTACAGTCGTTTGACTCCCAGATGCTTTTCCAGGGCATGCTCTCCGATTTTCCACACCTAAAGCTGCTAGCATTTTCTGAGAAGCAAATGCCCGTATGTCGTCGAGTGCACTTCAGGCAGATTGGTGCCATCGGGGGTCTCCCCTGGTTCGGGTTAAACTGCTGAGGCAGTCCGGGTTTGTTATGAAAATTAGGCCTTGGGCTTTTTGAGACAAATTGCTTCTTTTGGCTTCCTCCACTCCACTGTGGCCCTTGTACGAACTTCCGTTTTGCTTCTTGGGCTCGGATGATTCTGATTTGCGCTTGCTCAGCCACTAAAGCGCGTTAAGCAACTTGAGCATATGTAACTCCTTGAAGCCCGGCCATATTTACGTCTCGGTAAAGTTCTGGCTTCAGGCCTTCCAGGAAGCGTTCAACTTTTAATGCATCCTTGCTCACCATATGAGCTGCAAACCTGGACAGCTGTTCAAATTTCCAGATATACTCCGCCACTGTCATCGGGCCCTGGCGCAAGTTAATGAACTCGTTCATTCGTTGGGCCCGTACTGGAGCGGTGAAGTACTTACTCCTAAATAGTTCCTTGAAACGATCCCAACTCATTGTAAGAGGGTCTTCAATGGCTAAGATTGTGTCCCACCAGTGACCTGCACTCCCTCGCAACAGGAATGCAGCGCATAGGACCTTCTCTTCTTCGGGAATTCTGCTATACTGGAACATGCTCTCTAAGGTCCTTAGCGAGTTTTCGGTCGAAGTTGGGTCAATCGCATCTTCGAAAGTTGGAGGATTTAACTTCTGAAATCTTTCTACTACTATCTTTATTCTTTCGGCTTGAGAAAGCCCACTACTTTGATGTCCGCCAGTGTTCCGTTGCTGAATTAGTTCTTGAATCTGGGCGGACTGCTGACGCAGTAGTTCAGTAAGTTGGATAATCGTCGTGTCGCGATTATCAGTTGGTATCTCGGGTTCCTTGCCCGATTGGAACTCCCACTGCTATCACCTCTTGTTCTACCCATTCTTATTTACCCTGATAATCCCTACGGCCAATAAATTATGCAACGCAAACAAGAACTCACCGTAATAGAAACTTACTAGCAAGGCCGCTTCCGTACTTTTGAGTGTGTGTGTACATGAACAGTCTACAGAAACTTCAACCGAAGCTCTGATACCACCTGTGGCGCCCCGCCATATACTTACAAATTCTAACGCTAACTTACGTGGCTAATGTCAATATGAAATAATTAATACGCGAAAATGTGGGTAAAATTTTTCCTTTTATATAAAGAAATTCGTTTTGTACAAGTCATAATATTGCTTCCAACCTAATTACATAGGATGGTTCCTAATTGCAACAAAAGGAATCCTAACTTTCGCCCCACGGGTCGCATTCATGTACACACCATCCTCAAAAGTCACTGGAAGCTTCAAAAGATAGCATTGCTGTCGTAAGCGACAACGTACTGTGGTCGCGCGTACCTACAACACATAAAATATGGGATGAGCTATAAAGCTCAGTAAGTAGGAATGATGCATGCCGTGCACGTGTCTCATTTGCAAAGGCATCCGCGCCAATGCATTCAGACCCTAATAGGATCAAACTAAATCCCATATCTCTCAGGGCCCTCGACTGACATACTATGCATCATTTTCAGAGCTCAATTTCAATAAGGACAATGGTCCAGCAATCCACAAAGGGTGATGAACCATAAAATACCAGTCACGCATTTCGGCCCAATTCGCACTGGGATGCATGACGGCCTGCCATTCGGCCCAATGGGTACTTGTTGTTCCGCGGACGCTCACGCTGGTAGCCCACTTCGGGGTCGCCAACGCTAGAGAAACCCTCGGTGTCGCTGCCACCCTCGAATCGCCTCCTCCAGGTCGCACCTACCGCAATTCAGGCATTCTGCCCAAATAATAAAAATATATCCGACGACGTACCGGATCGTCATGGTGTCATAGAAGCAGTACTCAACTGTGAGTCGACATCAGATGCCTATATTGGCAAATATCCATCGCTTTCAAGCGACATTATATTATATGCTGATAAACGTATTTTTAATACGTTTATTGTTGTGTTTATTTGGGTAATAATAAGAAATTATTGGTCATTCCATGCATTTATTGGCTTTATTTACACCTATTTAAATATTGTAGGACCTTTGAATGATTATCGAGCGAAAAGGAACGAAAATGAGGCGAAAACGACGCAAAAAGGACCAAGTATGAAGCTACCAGTCACCGTTCACGGCCGTGAATCACTTCGCAGGAGGCCGTGAACATGGGCAGTGAGTTTAAGAGACATAAGCCTTTAGTGTCACGGCCGTGAGCTCCCTTGCACGAAGCCGTGAATGTGGACAGAGAGTTCAAGGAAAGCGTCACGGCCGTGAGCTCCCTTGCACGAAGCTGTGAACCTGGGAGTAGCCCAAAAGTCCATAGTCACGGCCGTGAACTCTTATGCAGGAGGCCGTGAACCTGGACAGAGAGCGAAGATGGAGAAACCCTCAAGTGTCACGGCTAGGGGTGAGCGCGGTGAGGTTAGGGCGGTTTTTATCGAAATTTTAACCCGACCCGATGTATTGCGGTTTTTCAAAATATACCCCAAACCCGATCATAAAAATTGTAACCTGATAGATTGCGGTTAGCTTGGGTGCGGTTGGGTTGGGGCGCTTTTTGTGGTTTTTTTATATATTTTTTATCATAACGAAAAATTAAGTGTAAAATTCTTAAGTATTGATAGAGCAAAAACATATACCAACCTATTTACAAATATAAAATTTTATATACAAAAATGATATTATCATAGTATCAATAATAGTAATAAATAATAAGTCCGATAAGAAGCTTGATTAAAAGCTCATATTCCTTGGCCGGCTTTTGGTAAGCAAATAAAGCAAGGGCTTATTTTTTTATTTAAATTTTACCTAAGAAGAAATAAATGTTTTGATTTTAAAATTTAACTAGCCTTCTATAAACTGCAAGTATTATAATTGTTTATCTCAAGTACGATAAACGAGGAGAGCTGCATTGGATAGACACAGTTTTTCTTCATTACATAATATTTTATTTTATTTTATTTTTAAAAAGCATCATTTAGAACTTAGATCATGCAATGTGTGTGACGAGGTCATGTCCTTGTATCTAATTTTCCTTTGGAAGAAAAAATTTTGGTTCAATGTTTTAACTCGCCTTCTATAAACTTAAGTGTTATAGTTGTTGATTCCAAATCCGAATAAACGAGAAGGGTTACATTGGATAGCACATAAATTTTTTAACTATATAATATTATTTGTTCTTTAGAAAAAACTCATTCAGAACTTAGCTTTACGCAACTTGTTATGATGAGTCGCTGTCACTGTATCACTAGTAAAAAAATAATTAATATTTTTTTGCCTTAACTACTATTACGAGTTATATCTATTACTTTATGAAATATCGAATAAAATATAGCAAAATTTATTACATTTTTAAATGCGATTGGGTGCGGTTTTAGCGGTTTTAAAAATATAAAACCAAACCCGATTGCAAAATATGCGGTTTTATATTTTAAAACCCGAACCAACCCATCAAATCGCTAACCCGACACTTGCGGTCTGGGTTGGGTTGGGTCGATTGGGTGGGGCGGTCCGACGGGTTAAACGCTCACCCCTAGTCACAACCGTGATTCAAGATGCACGTGGCCGTGACTATTTTCAGAAAGTCAATATTTAGGGTTTAAGCCGTCTTCACGGCCGTGAATCATGTTGCACGAGGCCGTGAATTATGCCAGAAAGTCAAGAAATCGGTTTTTGAGCCTCCGTCACGGCCGTGAAGGCCCATTAAGAGGCCGTGAACGTGCCAAAATTCAGGGTTTTAGCCCATTTTCGAAGCATAAAAAGGGGATGCTCCTTAGAACTGAAAAACAACTGGATAGGGACGAAAACTTAGAGCAAAGAAGAGAAGAAAGAACACTAGAAGCAGTTCCGTGATTCGGAGAAGCTCAAGGGACGATCCAACAACGAAGCTACGCTCATACGATCGAGGAACGAGAGCTCCACCTCGGAAACGCCATATCACTTCTTAGGGAAGTTTTTATGAGTTCTCTATCCTCGTTTCTCTTAAATCTCGTTGTTGTGACGTTCAATATGAGTAGCTAATCCTCTTGTGTGTTTGGGAGTAGATGAACGTTGGGATATGTCGTAGTTAAGGCGTAGGATAATCGTGAACACTTGTATTCGACTATTTATCGTTCTATGATATTGTTTCTTCGTATCAATATGTCTATGTGTTGATATGAATGTGTGGTATATCGCTTAGGGTGACAGCTAAATAGCGATCAAGCCGTTCGTAGACATTAGGATTCGAGTATAGGGCGACACCAAATACTCGATCCTCGCCATCTAGGAATCGCTAAACTTAGATTCCCACGAATGTTTAGGGCGACAGCAAATCCGCGAGTGTAACATCCCGTCCCATACCGGGTGTCACTGTAGCATCCGTCCCTACCGGGACCTATGGGGTTGGCCCACTACACTCCGACTGATAGTCTGGCCCCACTGTACCACCACTTAACCTTTCAGCGTGCTTCGTCCTCGCTCACACGCACCCTGGGCAAACTTCCCAGGGGTCACCTATCCTAAGATTGCTTCAAGTCAAGCACGCTTAACTTCGAAGTTCTTTCGCATGGACTCCCGAAAAGGTAGGTCGACCTTGGTGATATGAGTAGTACTATCAATTCTTTTATACGATTCTTAGCCTGACACGCCCATACATTGTCAGTCTCAGGATCCCCTCTCATTCGGGTGTCGGATCGGTTCGTTCATGTACCCCTTCGCCTAGAAGCCTGCCAGGAGCCGCTCCTTGTCCGTGCATCTCTTTGACACCGGCGATCACTCCCCGCCCTCGTCGGCCCCGGGCGTCACATGCCCACCAGCTTCCGCCTGGTTCGTCCCCGAACCAGCACCGTACTGCGAGAGGTTGCTCTGATACCACCTGTAACATCCCGTCCCATACCGGGTGTCACTGTAGCATCCGTCCCAACCGGGACCTATGGGGTTGGCCCACCACACTCCGACTGATAGTCTGGCCCACTGTACCACCACTTAACCTTTCAGCGTGCTTCGTCCTCGCTCACACGCACCCTGGGCAAACTTCCCAGGGGGTCACCCATCCTAAGATTGCTTCAAGTCAAGCACGCTTAACTTCGAAGTTCTTTCGGATGGACTCCCGAAAAGGTAGGTCGACCTTGGTGATATGAGTAGTACTATCAAATCTTTTATACGATTCTTAGCCTGACACGCCCATACATTGTCAGTCTCAGGATCCCCTCTCATTCGGGTGTCGGATCGGTTCGTTCATGTACCCCTTCGCCTAGAAGCCTGCCAGGAGCCGCTCCTTGTCCGTGCATCTCTTTGGCACCGGCGATCACTCCCCGCCCTCGTCGGCCCCGGGCGTCACAGCGAGTGGGTAGGAAATTACTGCGATTTAGTCGGTTTTCACGTAGGAACGATATTGCGTAACTTTAGCCGACAGCACCTAGCGGGATTCGAATCCCGAACACATATTTGTCATCTTAAGTCACTCTTATTACTTCTAGTTGTGTTCCTTAGTCTTCCGATCCTTTAAGTTGCTCTGTTAAGTTAGTTCATAGTATAAACAAATCCTACTATTTTATTTAGCCTAAATATCGATTCGATAGGTTAATACTAGTATTCATTTTATTCCTCGTGTTCGATACTCGGATATTCACTATAGCTATATTACAAACGATAGGTACCCTGGCTATCGCGCGTGATTCTAGTTATAATATATTCGTTTTGATTATTACTTGACGTACTCGCACGATCTTTTATTTAAACATACACGCACGCGATCATATGCATACGCTCATCTCACCATTCTCATGCATGTCGTGTATGCACGTGTTCATGCTCATGCGAACAGTACTAAAATTCATGCCATGTCATCACATGTAGCAAATAATTCACATAACCTCATATAAACAGATAGCCGCGTAATTCACGTTCGTACAAACAATTTATGTGTTGTAGTTGAAATTCCCACTTACCTGTCGTCCGGGAATTATTTACTACTGATCCGGCGAAATCCAAAATTTCAACCTTAAGCATAAAATTAAAAGGTCAGTATACTATCTAATATATTTAACTATCTAGTTCTCGTATTTCCTAAATATTGAAATATCAGGTATGGAATTGTATTAGATACATAGCCATTTAAAAGGATTTGCTAAGTTAAGTCAGACCCGCGAACTAGTTTAATTTCTCCTAACTTCGCGAACCACTCGAAACCCTTATTTTAATTCGTGAACTTTCCATTTCACGAAGTCTTCGCGAATTTATCCAGTTCGCCAACTTGATATCATTCGTGAAATTCATGGCCTAATATATAATTCGCTAAGTTTATATAATTAGTGGCATTACACCTCACAATTCGTGAAGTTCCCACTCCTCACAATTCGTAAAGTCACTTTTAACTCGTGAGGCTCACTACAGATATAGCTAAGCTTACATAGTGCATGACATTATTTTATTCCTTTAAGCCTCGTGGCCTTTTCATAGTGCATACACAAACCTCAATTCGTGAAAGTGCTAGTCATTTGCTAGACATTATTATATTTGCATGTACGTATAATATTATTTTATTTGTTTAGGTTGCTTACACAATTCGCAATTCTCTCAATTGGTGACCTTTGTTTTTTTTTTTTTAACTGTCCCGAGGCATCCCCACACAGCCTGGCTATGGGCTAGCTAGCCCCTGCCAGCCGTGGGCCTTATAACGCCACACAGACTTTGGCAATGCGGGGGCTATTAGCGCAAATTCGTGAAACTCATTGTATAATTATATAATTTACTAAGCTTACCAAGTTCGTGAAAACCATTGACTTATACTTAATTTGTAAACTTTTTAGGGTTCGTGAAACTTACTTTCACGACTCCAAAACATCTTTAACATTTAGGTTTCTTGAAACCCTCGATCAAAATTGTTTCCTCCAAGAACAGTATAAATTTTATAAGAACTTCAAATATATTCAAATTTTCAGAAAAAATCACTCATATATTAACATTAAATCTTATCAAAACAAATCACCAAACCTTCAATTAAAAGGGTTATTTATTTTTAAAGAACACTACAGATATCGTATAAACTTCATAAAAATTTGATTAGATTTAAACCAATGAAAATTCAAACATGAAAAACTCAAACAAGTGTAACTCGTCGTGCCTACTAATTAGTATAACATGCTAAGTTATAAACTTTTAGGATGAAAAGGAAATCAGAGTAAAAATTATACCCTTTGAAGTGTTGGCGTGGCAGCGGACCGGGTCGAATAATAATGCGGCTAATATTTGAGCAATTAAAGATAAAAGTGGACACCGAGATTTAACGTGGAAAACCCCCAAACAAATCGGGGTAAAAACCACGGGTAAGGAAGAAGAATCCACTATAGGAGAAATATAGGAGTTACAACCTCTCGTACTACAAAGGAGAAAACCCTCAATATCTCTCTTTATAGTCGGAGAAAATACCCGACAAACTCTCTATTATTTTCCCTCTATTTTCTCTCCTCTCACTGATCCTTTGGATTTCTTATGTGGGATGCATTTTGTACTGGCCGAGCACCTGAATTTATAGGCAAAGATGCCACATGTGAACCAAGGAAAATCTTCAGCACACCATCGCATGAATTCTTCATTTCCCACGTTGATTGCAACTTTGAACCATTCAAACCCATGTGCCTAATATTTTAATATGTCGACAATCTCCCACTTGAAGATTTGATTGAGGATCAATCATATCTTCACACCATTCTTTCTCCCTTGCCATTCATGTTGCTTACGTCTGCGCTAGGCCACTTGAGGAACGACAGGAAACGAACTTATCAGAGTCAACGTTCTCTCTGACAGTAAAGTCTGCTCCCCCGTAACATAATGCAACATATGAGGTTCCTCTATATAATAGGATCCTCTTTACCGTGCTCCAATGCTCTTTGCCCGGATTCGCCATGTACCGACTTACTACTCCCACTGCATGTGCAATGTCTGGTCGTGTACAAATCATCGCGAACATAAGACTTCCCACCGCTGATGCATACGGTACTCGAGACATCTCCATCCTTCCCTCTTCGCTGCTAGGACTCCTGGAGGATAACTTGAAATTAACATGAAGTGGGGTAGAAATTGGCTTACCTTCTTGCATATCGTAGCGTTGCAAGACCTTCCTCAGATAGTTCTTCTGGGAGAGCCAAATCTTCTATTTATTTCTGTCTCGGTAAATTTGCATCCCTAGAATCTTGTTTGCTGGTCCCAAGTCCTTCATTTCAACCCTAGCCAACTGTGCCTTGAGTTCTTCAACACGATCTTTGTTGGGGCCTGTTACCAACATGTCGTCAACATACAACAGTAATATGATAAAATCATTTTCACCAAACCTCTTGAAATATGCACAAGGGTCTGCATTTAATCTGTTGTATCCAAGGCTCATGATGAAGGAATCAAATCTCGTATACCCAACACCTCGGCGCCTGTTTGAGACTGTATAGAGATTTGTTCAACCTGCAAACCAAGTTCCGTTTTTCTTTGTCTTCAAAACCTTCCGGTTGGAGTATATAAATCTCTTCTTCAAGATTTCCATGAAGAAAAGCCGTCTTCACATCTAGTTGCTCTAGATGTAGATCGAATGTAGCACACATCGCCAGGAGTATCCGAACAGTCGTCAATCGAACCACATGTGAGAATATCTCGCTGAAGTCGATGCCTTCTTTCTGAGCGTAACCTTTAACCACCAGTCGTGCATGAAAGCGCTCTGGTGCTGCTTCAGAAGAATCTTGTTCGACAGACTTCCCTTTCACCTGAATGGTCGTAGTCTTTGAACTTCCCTTTGTAGTGCTATCATTTCCTCCGATTATTTTATCTTCTAAAAAGATAACCTCCCTGCTGATGACAACCTTGTGGGCAGTGGGATCCTACAGGCGATACCCCTTCACACCATCAGCAGACCCCAAGAACAAACACTTCCTGGACTTCAGATCCAGCTTCATAGTTTCTTGGGCGTTGTACATCACGTACACAAGACTTCCAAATACATGGAGTTTGGAATAATCCGCTGGCTTTCCGGTCCACATCTCCATCGGCATCTTCTGATCAATTGTCGTTGACGACGACCGATTGATCACGTAGCAGGCGGTGTTGACTGCTTCTGTCCAGTATGATTTATCCGGACCTGCAGCTCCCAACATGGCTCTTGTCCTCTCCAACAGAGTCCTATTCATCCGCTCCGCCACTCCATTCTGTTGTGGAGTATATGCCGTGGTACAGTGCCTTTTGATGCCTTCTCTTTTACAAAAGCTATCAAAATTCCGGCCAGTATATTCTCCTCCATTATTAGTCCTCAATTTTTTTTTCCGTCTGTCAGCGTGGCTGGTTTTCCACCGATAGCCTCCAGACAACCGTCCTTCCTCAAGATCGCCTTTATCTTTAATTTCCACAGTGAGAAGTTTCTCCCGTTGAACTTCTACCTGAACCTCTGCCTATCGAAATTCATCAATATAAACAATCACAGAATATACGAGCTGAACGTTAATAAATTTAGGGTTTTCGATACATGATAATTCTTGGAAAATCCATTATAACCAATGTTTAACCATATATTAGGGTCATGTTAAACTCATTGAAATACTAAAGATAACCCAAGAATAGCTTTGTATGTTAGAAATTTTCATACCTTGCTTGAAGATTGAATTTCGATGTTATGAATGCTCAAGATTTTCTCTCGTCTCTTTACAGATTTCCTTCCTTTCTAACAATTGCTTTACTCCAAGTTTCGTTAATTACATGGTTTGGAGATATATACTAAAGTTTCGATTTTATCCATTTGACAAGACTAGATGTTGACGTGAACTTTCCCAAACCTTAAGTAACATTTTTATTCTTATCTCTAATAAATTGGGCTTGAGTTTGAAAACTAGGTTTAATCCAATTTATTTAGTCCCATATAATACATCTAGCCAATTATAAGTTCTATCTAATTATTTGGTGAAATTTCGAAATAATATTTATTGAAATTTATACCTTAGTCTCATAACTTCAATTTTCTTTTTTTTACCGAACCTCCTAATTTACAAAATCAGAAAATTCAAGACTGATTACATCGAATTCCCGTATTAAAATTTACGGGTATTACAAATATGTCTAGTGTTAAAATGAATGTGTGGAAAATTGTTTAGGGCGACAGCTAAACAACGATTAGGCCGTTCGTCGAATATAGGATTCGAGTATAGGGCGAAAGCAAATACTCGATCCTCGCCGTTAGTAATTACTAAATTTTACATCCACGCGAGCGTTTAGGGCAAGAGCAAATTCGTCAGTAGGTAGGAAATTACTGCGATCTAGTCAAGTATCACGTAGGAACGACATTTCATTGTCTTAATCGATAATACCTAGCGGAATTCGAATCTCGGGTACATCTTTATCATTTGAAAGTACTCTTGTTAGTTTAGGCGTATTCTCTTAATCTCTCACTGATTTAGGAGTGATCTGTTAGGATAGTTCGTAAAACAATCTACGCGCTTTATTTAGGTTAGATATCGAGTCGATAGGTTATTACTAGTAATCAGTTTATTCCTCGCGTTCGATACTCGTTTACTCACTTTACTGCCTACAAACGATAGGTCCACTGCCCATCACACGTTGGTGATAGTAATTAAGTATTCGTTTTATTTTGTCACTTGTCGCACTTGCAATTCATATTAGCACACCACGTGTCGGTCAACTTCTTGATTATCTATCTTATTTCTTTCTGTCATTGAAATTTTTTCAATAGATTTTTTTTTCGAGATTTATGTTTAAATCTATTTTCAGCCGAATATTCCTCCTTATTTTTGAATTATGATCTTAGACCGTATTTCCTTCCTTAATCTCCGCGAGATATCCTCTTATCTTCATTTTGTTCCACCTAACGAGCGGTTTCCTTATCGAGCCAGGATTTTTGAAATTCAAATTTTGAAATCTTTTCCTTAACTATCACAGGGCTAGTCGAGATTACATCTCTCAATAACTTCCTTCCATTCTTATCCAAGAAATCTTCGGCCTTTATTACCTTCCATTCTCTACTAGTTACACATTCATTCAAACCCTAGATCCTTCACTTCACCATTTCAATCTTCAATCCTTCGCTCTCAACCATGGTGAAAATTAAAGGTGCCGGATCTGAATCCGACAAGAAGCAAAAGGCTGCTCTGACCAGTTCAAAGCCAGGAAGCAGTTCTAAATCATTGAGATCTCCCACGAAGCCAAAAAAGAAGGCCAAGATCGTTAAAACCCCTACTCCATCCCCTATCGATTCACATGGAAAGCATATGATGTTCAACCCTGATAATCTGGAGGAAATCACTGACGAAACCAAGTTCCTGAACGGGAGTGCCAGGAACTTCATGGAAAGCTTCATAAGAGACAAGTTGCACGAGGTAGGTGCATTAACTTTGATGAGTCGGCTGACAGCCAAGTGGCGACGTGGCTGACTGACTATGGCTGGGAAAATTTTGTGAGGATTGACAAGTCTGTGTATGTGGAGGCGGTGAAGCTATTCTATGCCAATCTCACTTTCGTTGAAGACAGACTGAGGTCACAGTGAAGTCGTATGTGCTTAGAAAGAACCTTGAATGGAATAGCGCCAAGATAAATGAGATGCTCGGAGTTGAGAACGAAGGCTCTGTTACTTCAACTTTGCCCGCTGGTGCACCTCTGAGGCAACCATGCGAGATTGTGTGAAAGCTCTTTGGATTCCCCATATCGGCCAAAGTTCTCTGAATGAGAAGCTTTTAACCAACTTCCCGTAGATCTATTCTTTCTCTACAAAGTTCTGCACATGACGCTATGCAGCGCCCGAGTTGGTGTGGCGACCCTCACTTTCTAGTACTAATAAGTGGCGTATTTTCACAACGTAAGTCGCGGAAGACCCGTCAAATTAAAACATTTTTTAAATAAATATATGACATCAAAATATTCGTCTAAATAGTCATCACTATACATGGGCTGTAGCCCTAAAATGACCAAACATCAAAATCATAATGTCTCTATACAGGTCGCAACCATGTACAGCCTCTCCGTCAAAAGTCCGTGGAGCACCGCCGTTAGCCCGCCTCAGCCTCGACGCGCACCAGCATCGGGCTCGGGAACTATAACACGTAAAACCATGAGCTATTTGCTCAATAGGTGAAATATGCGTGTACGGAGCGTGCACTCGAACCGATCCCATATATCTCACAATGTGCAAACTCGACTCTTCCCTTTCCATCTCAACCTATAACGTCTCAACGCATCTGGACCCCACGTTTAATCTCACAGAATTAGCAATTTGCACCTCAGGTGTCGCTCACGCACCTGCGTAGACGAGTGGCTTACCCCCGTCTCGTGCTAATGCCCGAATGCTTGCATCTCAGTATCTGAGTAGACGAGTGGCTCACCCCCGTCTCCCGTCTCAACGGTTTGCACCTCAGGACCGAGTAGACGAGTCGCTCACGCCCGTCTCCCGTCGTCCTCACCTATCGCCTATGATGGTTTGCACCTCAGTATCTGAGTAGATGAGTGGCTCACCCCCATCTTCCGCCTCAACGGTTTGCACCTCAGATCCTAAGTAGACGAGTCGCTCACGCCCGTCTCTCATCTCACACACCTATTATCTAGGACGGTTTGTACCTCAGTATCTGAGTAGATGAGTGGCTCATTCCCATCTCTCGCCTCAAGGTTTGCACCTCAGACACTGAGTAGACGAGTCGCTCATGCCCGTCTCCCGCCCATCTCACCTCTTGCCCAATACCCTAGTACTCACCCCAACTTTACCTCAAATCTATACCTCACACCTTGACGTAATAACGCATCACCGTTTTCTACGGTGCTCGACCTCAGCCTAACGTGATATACACGTGCAATGAAAATAATGTATATATTACGTGACATGCATGTACAATACAAATAAAGTACATATGACGTGAAACAATTAGAAAACACGTAAAGCATGTAATTCACCAAATCATAAATTCATCAAATCCACGTAAGCACCTAAATATCACACAACGGTTCACACAACCATTTACGTGTCGTAGGTGAATTTCACCTACCTGTTGTCCAAGCTAACATACTTACGGTCTTGAGGCGTCTTCGCTTTTCGACCCTTAGACAAAATATTATAAAATCAGAGTCACATCCACATTAGATAACTTGACTAAAATAATTCGATTTGCCTACATTGATTTTGCTGAAGATCCTAAGTTCTAATTTCATAGTCCAAGTCTAAGTTAGGGTCAAGTCTATTTAAGCTTTCTTTGTGTGCTAGGATTCGCCCGATTTGTGCAATGCTCACATGAGTTTCATATTGTGTAAGACATGATTCACTCGATTGGTTGTGTGTTAAAGTTCCTCTGTCATCCGATTCTCTAGGCTTAATACTAGGTTTCGTCGAGTTCTTTAGTTGATGATAAATTGCCTGATTGCGAAATGTTGGAGTCGCCCGATTTGTCATTGGTAGACCTCATAAATTGTACGATTCCATGCATGGATGTCTCACTTTCGCCGCGTGCTTGCTTCATCATCTGATTGCCCGATTTGTGATACTTGAAATCTAGTTTCGCCGGGAGTCCATCAAGTCACCAAATCGCCCGATTTGTTTGGATTCCAAGTCGCCTGATTGAATGTGTTCCAAAGTCAAATCGCCAAGGCTTCTTTGAGGTGTGCATCGCTGGATTTGCATGGCCTCCAAATCGCTCAATTGTGTCGTGCATGGAAAGGATTTTGCTCGATTTGTCAAGTTCCCTTTGAATCGCACGGTTCATCACATGCGAATATGAGTTTCGCCGAGTTCTTGATCACTCCCAAATCGCCCGACTCAAGAAGTCCAAGTGCGATTCCATGTCATCTTAAATCGTCGTGTGATCATGGTCTTAGCCAATTGTCCGATTTGGGACATTTAGGAATAGAAATCGCCGAGATTTTTGTGGAGAGTAAATCGCTCAATTCAACATTTGTAAATCTCGCCAATCGCCCGAATTCTCATTTAACCCCTTTTTCTTTCGATCAGAACTTGTAATTCCCAGCTATTTTAAAGCTGCCTCCATATCCATAGCTTAAATTCTACTATAATTTATACTACCCTTTCTAAACAAGATTTATATGGTTCTAAACAGACATGTTCGCATACCTTTGTACTCGAAATTCTAGGGGTTAGTAGTTAATATCAAAATCAAAATTCTCTTTAGAAAATACATTAAACCCTGAAAAGGAACTCCCTAATTATTCTACCCTTAGATCACGTGAAGTACTAAATATAAATGCTTAAAATTAATTTACAAACTTTAGATAAAACGATACATTCTTAAATTGAAGTTCTCGTTCTTGGTATATGCTTCCCTTTCTTTGGCATTGTGGCTCAAACTATGTCTCTTTTCCTAGGGTTTCGTACTTAATGAACTTATGTTATGAAGGTGTTTAGATAAACATTGGCTATCAAAAACGTTGTTGATGGGACATTAGGTGACGTGAGTTTCCCTTTAAGGCTAAGTAATCTTTATTTCCAATATTTCTCTAACCTTTGGGCTTAGATTCGAATTTAAACATAGCGCAATCTATTCTTACTAGTTCTTAATAACTAAAGTTGCATAATTCGAATTCTTTAATTTCTTATATCCAAACTTTATCAAAATTCCTCCTACCAACATTATCTACCTTACGTGAAATTATTTCTATGTCTCAACTCATCTATCTACCCAGTCAGTTTCCTGCTATTACGTAAGCATATCTTCGATATCACACATAGATATGAAATCTATAAGCACATAGTCATCAAAACACATAATCACGTAATTTGCACATAAATTCACAGATTAGCATGTTCCTAATATTCGGGGTATTACATCCTCCCCCTTTAAAAGAATTTTGCCCCCGATATTCGCCGACTGGTGTAACTCGGGGTAACGGCCTATTTCACATCTCAAGTGATTTCTTCACTCGAAGGAACTTTGTCAACTTACACAACTTACTTCATGTAAGTTGGTGATAAGCTTCAGAATTTCGAATTACTTCGGTACTAGAATATGGTTTAGATCGGGGTCATGTAAACATGTGATGCGAAGATCCCTTGATCTAAACGTTGGTATAATTTAGATTTAGCTCACCAGTCGCCATTATTGGGTTTGGTTCCTCTTCTTCATTAGTTAGTGCAAATACTCGAGCCGTGACTGGGGCCAGTGGTGGTCGCACTACCGGTGGAACTGGGTTTTGGGGTAGGTTTACTCGACAAGCTCGGGCAAAATGTCCCGCCTGTCCACATCAGAAGCATTGGGGATCAATCCCAGGTCCTGGGCCATAGCAAATACCCGCATGGTATCGCCCACATTGTTGGCATTGAGGATACATTACAGGTCGAATAGGAAAATTGGTAGGTCCTAATTTCGTCCTCGGTTGTTGGTTTGGTTGTCCCAGATTTCAACCTTGATTATTGTTGAGGCTTCCTTCGAGTTGTTGCTTTCGATCGCCTTCGCCCCTTGGTGATTTTCAGTTTTCTTCTTTGCTTCCTGGGCTGCAAAAATTTGGGCCTCCGCCTGCTCTGCGACAAGTGCTCGCTCTGCTACTTGAGCGAATGTCTCGCATCCTTACCATGCTCACATCTCGGTAGATCTCGGGTTTGAGACCTACCTGGAATCTCCTTATCTTCAGAGCATTAGTCGCCACCATGTGTGGGGCGAAGCGGGATAACTCCTCAAACTTGCGGATATATTCCGCGATAGGTGTTTCGCCATGTTTGAGGTTGATGAACTCATTAAGCTTTTGAGTTCGATCGTGGGTCGTGAAGTACTTCTCATAGAACAGTTCCTTAATCTTTCCCACGCCAAATTTATTGGATCTTCTAGGATCTTGATGGTGTCCCACCAAAGCCTAGCGTTTCCTCGAAGCATAGAAGCGGCACATAGCACCTTTTCATCCTCGGGTACTCGGCCGTACAAGAACATGTCCTCTACGGCACGTAACCAATCCTCTGCCATCGTAGGATCGGTAGCGTCCGCAAATGTTGGAGGATTCAATTTATGAAATCGCTCTCCTATGATCTCTGCACGCTCCGGCTGTGGAGACTGACGAAGCTCAGAAGAATTTTGATTACGGATAAGCTCATTGACCTGATCCGATTGTCGTTGTATCAGTTCGGTAAGTCGCAGAATAACTGAGTCCCATTCAGGGTATGGGACTCAAGTTCAGTCCTACCACTAGTCTCGCCCACTTCTCTACGTCTTTTCGGCATCTTATGATCTATAATTAGTCACGTAAAAAGACACATTATGCACATCAAATCTTAAAACTTACAGACAAAGCTGATCCTCCAGGCTTTAGCGGCCGTACATGGACAGTCTACAGAATCTATATCCTAAGCTCTGATACCATCTGTGGCGACCCTAACATTCTAGTACTAATTAGTGGCGGATTTTCGCAGCGTAAGTCGCGGAAGACTCGTCTAATTAAAAACTTTTCTTAAATAGAATATATTACATCAAAATATTCGTCTAAATAGTCATCACTATACACGGGCTGTAGCCCCGAAATGACCAAACATCAAAATCCTAATGTCGCTCCATAGGTCGCATCCATGTACAGCCTCACCCTCAAAAGTCCTTGGAGCACCGCCGTTAGCCTGCCTTAGCCTCGACACGCACCAGATCCGATCGATACCTACAAAACGTAAAACCCTGAGCTATTTGCTCAGAAGGTGAAATGTGCGTGTACGCAAAGTGCACTCGAACCCATCCCATATATTCAGAATGTGCACACTCGACTCTTCTCTTTCTATCTCAACCTATAACTTCTCAACGCATCTAGACCACACGTCTAATCTCACAGAATTAGCATTTTGCACCTCAGGTGTCGCTCACGCACCCGAGTAGACGAGTGGCTCACCCCCGTCACCCGCTAATCCCCGTCGGTATGCACCTCAGTAGTTGAGTAGACGAGTCGCTATGCCCGTCCCGTCGTCCTCACCTATCGCCCGTGATGGTTTGCACCTCAGTATCTAAGTAGATGAGTGGCTCACCCCAACTCCTGTCTCAACGGTTTGCACCTCAGATCCTAAGTAGACGAGTAGCTCACGCCCGTCTCCCATCTCACACGCCTATTATCTAGGACAGTTTTGTACCTCAGTATCTCAGTAGATGAGTGGCTCACCTCCATCTCCCGCCTCAACGGTTTGCACCTCATACACTGAGTAGACGAGTCGCTCACGCCCGTCTCCCGCCCATCTCAGCTCTCGCCCAATACCCTAGTACTCGCCCCAACCTTACCTCAAATCTATACCTCGCACCTTGACGTAATAAGGCATCACCGTTTTCTACGGTGCTCGACCTCAGCCTAACGTGATATACACGCGCAGTGCAAATAATGTACATATTACGTGACATGCATGTACAATACAAATAAAGCACATATGACGTGAAATAATTATAAAACACATGTCACAAAATGGTACACAACCATTTACGTGTGGTAGGTGAATTTCACCTACCTTTTGTCCAAGCTAACGTACTTACAGTCTTGAGGCGTCTTCGCTTTTACCCTTAGACAAAATATTATAACATCATAGTCATATCCACATTAGATAACTTGACTAAAATAATTCGATTTGCCTACATTGATTTTGCTAAAGATCCTAAGTTCTAATTTCATAGTCCAAGTCTAAGTTAGGGTCAAATCTATTTAAGCTTTCTTTGTGTGCTAGGATTCGCCCGATTTGTGCAATGCTCACATGACTTTCGCCCGATTGTGTAAGACATGATTCACCCGATTGGTTGTGTGTTAAAGTTCCTCTGTCATCCGATTCTCTAGGCTTAATACTAGGTTTCGTCGAGTTCTTTAGTTGATGTTAAATTGCCTGATTATGAAATGTTAAATTGCCCGATTCATCATTGGTTGAGCTCATAAATCGTCCGATTCCATGCATGGATGTCTCATTTCACCGCGTGCTTGCGTCATCATCTCATTGCCTGATTTGTGATACTTAAAATCTAGTTTCGTCTAGAGTCCATCAAGTAACCAAATCGACCAATTTGTTTGGATTCCAAGTCGCCCGATTGAATGTGTTCCTAAGTCAAATCACCGAGGCTTCTTTGTGAATTGCCCGATTTGCATGGCCTCCAAATCGCTCGATTGTGTCGTGCATGGAATGGATTTTGCCTGAATTGCCCGATTCATCACATGTGAATAGTAGTTTCGCCATGTTCTTGGTCACTCCCAAATCTCCCGACTCAAGAAGTCCAAGTCCGATTCCATGTCATCTTAAATCGCCGTGTGATGATGGTCTTAGCCAATTGTCCGATTTGAGACAACTACGAATAGAAATCACCGAGATCTTTATGGAGAGTAAATCGTCCGATTCAGCACTTGTATATCTCGCCAATCTAATGCTCATTTAACCCCTTTTTCTTTCAATCAAAACTTGTAATTTCCAGCTATATTAAAGCTGCCTCCATATTCATAGCTTAAATTATAATTTATACTACCCTTTCTAAACAAGAGTTATATGGTTCTAAACAGACATGTTCGCATACCTTTGTACTCGAAATTCTAAGGGTTATTAGTTAATATCAAAATCGAAACCCTCATTAGAAAATACATTAAACCCTGAAAAGGATACACCCCAATTATTCTACCCTTAAATCACGTGAAGTACTAAATATAAATGCTTAAAATTAATTTACAAACTTTAGGTAAAATGATACCTTCTTAAATTGAAGTTCTCATTCTTGGTATATACTTCCCTTTCTTTGGCTTTGTGGTTCAAACTATTTCTTTTTTCCTAGGGTTTCTTACTTAATGAACTTATGTTATGAAGGTGTTTAGGTAAACATTGGCTATCAAAAACATTGTTGATGGGACATTAGGTGACGTGAGTTTCCCTTAAGGCTGAGTAATCTTTATTTCCAATATTTATCTCTAACCTTTGGGCTTAGATTCGAGTTTAAACATAGTCAATCCTATTCTTACTAGTTCTTAATAACTAAAATTGCATAATTCGAATTCTTTATTTTCTTATTTCCAAACTTTATCAATCCTCATAGCAACATTATCTACCTTACATGAAATTAATTCTATCTTGAATGAAAGACTATTACTAGCTTGCTTTTATATGCTTATGTCTTAATGTCTCTGTGCTTGAGTTCTGTGATATGTTAAGGATTAAGGAATTCCGCACATAGGCAGGGGGAGAAACTGATATAATCTGAAAATTTGCTTCATCCATGGTGACCTGTGACATGCCATATGATATGCTCTGGTAATTGCTAAATTTTTGCTACTGTGCTTTACATAAGAATATTAGCTATTAGAGAGGGGAGCATGCTTTAAAATTTGATAAATTAATTTGCTCTAATCATATTGTCACATGCGTTGATACTTAAACATGCTATGTGCATAAATGGTAACATATCGAGTGTACTCGTATGCTTAAGTTAGGCACTAATTACTTGTCATCATCAACAAGGGGGAGATAGTAGACCTTTTTTGCCCAATGCTTATAAAAGTTTTAATTATTTCAAAAATTATGTAAATTGGGGATGCAACTTAGAAAATTCGATATGTATGATTCATGATGTTTAAGTATGTCCAAATATTCGTTTAAGAACGGCACCTACCTTTTCACCACGGTGATCGCGACGAGGCACATCAGCTTCAGCAAGAATGATTTTGGCCTCGTCTTGGACCTACCTTTCAGCCCCAACTACGGCCCTTTGCCAGTGATGCGACAAAAATGGTGCAGGATTTCCTACAGATGGGATACCGACCGCCGCTCGTCAAGCTAGCGCAAGTACAGAGCAACGACATCCCTCATCCATGGAAGACACTTTTTGGGATCATCAACAAGTGTCTGTCGCCAAAGCACGCCGGGTTTAACAAAGGAAACGGCAATTTACTTCGCATCTTCCACAAAATTAATCCCGAAACTACGACTTCACCCAACTGATCTGGAATTACCTCACAGAACAGATTAGATAGAAGGAGAACAAGCGATCGAAGAATGTGTCGTATGCTAGGTGGTTCTAGGTCATCATCAGACAACTCATGGAGATTCACGAGAACATCCCTCGTCCATCTCCTGGAGGGAACTACCAATCAACCATCAATGCCGATCCCGTTCGAGCTACTTTGTCTCATCGACCCCACGGAAGACACGTATCGCCTGTAATGTCGGGAAAACCATCTCACGGAGCAGATTACGAGGGGCCCCCGACAGACTTTGCAGCGAGCCCTCAACAACAACACCATAGCCCTGAGGGCGAGTTGATAGATCAAGTGGCCCAGGAGCTTGAAAAGCAACCCCCAACTCAAGAAGGTCAACTACCAGATCCAGATGCCATGTTGATTGATACAGTGGCACAAGAGTTTTTTTGGATTAAGTTCCATGTATATATATAAATGGGTGAATGTACAGATGAGTGAGAGTGTAATCCCTCACAGACAACCCAATAATATACTAATCGAGAAAACCAAGAAATGACAAATCAAGTCAAATGACAGAATAAACAGAATGATCTACCACGCTACACGCCAAAGTCGTCGTATAGCTGCCCTCTGAAGGTCTAACTTGGGTAAGATCACAAGTAGTCGCATGCACACCATGTCAAGAACCACAGCAACCAGTCTATCCGGCGTCGTGATGATCCCCTCTTTCCATCGCTTGTTCCGTGCTTGCCAGATGTGATACACCAAAGAAGCGCGAACATGGCGATAAGCAACCCGTAAGAGATAATGCCCACGCCAGCATGATGCAGCCCATTGTAGACCATGTCGCCAATCTCGATATGGCCATGCCCACCTGATCTTCCGCCGCAAGGCCCGAGCACAGTCACGTGAGAACCCACAGTAAAAAAAAATGCTGAACCGTCTCCACATGCAACGCGTCACAAAGAACACAAGCCGATGTACCAGCACGTTGGGCCACCCAAGACTTATCCCTAGTCGATAAGCGATCGCGGATTGCCAACCACAAGATGACTTCATGGCGAGGAATCTTCAAGGGTCCCCCAAACAAGTTTGCCCAGGGGACAATAGAACCACGTATGCGCAACGCCTCTCTAATCACTCGTGCTGTGGGCCGGCCATCCGGTGTATCCCTCCAATAAATGGCATCGCACCTACTAGGGTGGACAGGTGGAAGATGCGAGCTAAAGTCAATATACTCCACCGTCGAGCGTCCCAGCCAGTTCCAGCCATGCGCATCAATGACCGTGCTAAGGCGCATCCCTACCGGCATTCCCATCGCAAGCGGGCCTCTAGGGTAGCGCTCCAAAAGAGGGGCAGACCGCAGCCATGGGTCCTCCCAAAGAAGAACAGATGCACCATTCCCAATTGAAAAGGTAAGGAAAGGTAAAATCACCTGCCGTAATTTCATAAGTTTCCTCCAGCTCCATGCAGTGTTAGCCGAAATAGTGATGGTCCATAGGGATCGGTTATGTAGTCGTGTATGATACAACCACTCCACCCAGATCGAGTCTGCTGTCTGATTGATCACCCTCCAAAGTTGCTGAACTAGAAGAACATAGATATCAGTGGCTATCGAGCGAAGGCCCAGACCTCCTTCAACAACCGGCAGACAGATGTCATCCCATGCGACCTTTGCCGAAGTACCACCCCACAAGAATCTTCGGAATCTCGCTTCTAAGGCTCGGATGATACCCTTGGGTATCAAGAATACACCTGACCAGTAGACATGCAATGCCTGAAGTACCGATTTGATCAGCTGTACCCTGCCCGCGTAAGACAGCGACTGATTCAGCCACGATCCCAGCCGAGAATCCACCCGCTGCAGTAGAGGCGCACAGTCACTGATCGTCAGACGTGAAGCAATAAGCGGGACCCCCAGATAGTGTACAGGCAAACGACCCTCACGAAATCCCATAATAGACTGTAGTTGTACCTTGAGGCCCTCCGCCCGGTAAGAGAGATACAGCTCACTCTTGTCAGGGTTAGGGTACAACGCAGACAGCTGAGAGAAACTCATCAAAGCTCCCTTCAGCACCCCAACAGAAATAGGATCGGCATGACAGAAAAGAAGAAGGTCATCCGCGAAGAGCAACATAGGAAGAGATGCAGTCTCGCAACGCCAGTGATAGCGAAATCGAGGTTCCGCCTGTATATGCCTCTCAACAAGGCCGTGAAGCACCTCCATGACAAGAGTGAATAGGTAAGGTGATATAGGATCCCCCTGGCGAAGACCACGCTTGCCAGCAAAGTATCCCGTCGGTCACCCATTCAGGTTAAGGGAAAAAGTGGTTGTCGTCAAGCAGCACCGAATCCACTCAATATATTTGGGGTGGAATCCCATAGCCTGAAGAGTTGCCAATAAGAAACTCCATTCCACCTTGTCGTAGCGCGTGGCGGTCGACTTTTGCTCGCATACCCAAGGCAAAGCTCTTGCTCTAGAAGTATGTTATCCGTAATGCATCTCCCAGGTATAAATGCCATCTGCGAAGGGTGGACCACCCTCCCAATACCGGCTTTAACCGGTTGGCCAACACCTTCGAGATGATCTTATAGGACATTACAGCACGAGATGGGGCGAAAATCTGTAGAGCGCCTTGGAGAGGCGCACTTACGAATAAGCGTAATAAGGCTACTGTTTAGCCCCTTTAGTAGGCGGCCCGTAGCAAAGAAATCCTGAGTGGCCCGTGTCACATCAGGGCCCACCGTCCCCCAAGCCGCTTTGAAGAAAGCAGTTGTATACCCGTCCTGCCCTTGCATTTATTTTAGAATGATTAATGGTTTTTGTATAAAAAGAGCCTATTTCGTAATTAGTGCTTCTAAAGGTGGTAGTATCTAAGGAGCAAGTAGAAGCAATTACTTTGAGAGTGAAAATGGCTCTTTCATTTCTACGAGTGTTTACTCTTTTTACAGAAGGAGGAGATACATTCAATATGTTGACGTCTAGAGACTCCTTAATATCTATACTAGACACTCTTACTCTTGCCTTCGAGTCCTCTACCTCACGTACTATGCTCCCTGTAGACACAGTTGAAGCGAAATTAGATTTATCATTTTTCAAAATATTAATTTTTTGTTTTTGATCCTTTGAAGGCAATTTTTCTTTCTTCACGCTCTTTGGAATAATTTTATCCTTTGACGGAGATGCGTGAGAAGTGGCTTGGGTGATCGAGGAAGTTTTGAGATTTTCCATTTGAAATCTCTTCTTTTCAGCTTCAAAATCATCTCTTTCTTTTTGTAATAAAACCCTTAACCCTTATATTTTCCGAACAATAGGGGGTATGTAGAGAGAATTTTCAGAATGATTAATTTGAGCTTCCTTATTTGTATAATGATCTTCAATAAAGTCAACTGTATCAAGACTCCAACCCTTGGGAGGTTCCATAGTTTTGTCGCGTTGATTCAGTTCAGTGTAAGAAAAGGGAATTTCAGCACTAGTTTTGGCTTTTCTTTTGGCTATCTCTTCGATATCTGTTTCTTTTGCGCTTGTGAAGTTCATCAATTTTGTTAGTCCTAAGCCCATGTACTTAACATCATAAAGTTGTTTGCAATTAACTTTCTTTAAGTGACGTGGGTTTTCAAAGCCTAAGCCATGCTTATAGTCATAAAATTCTAAATCCTTAGGCTGATTCAGAAAGATAGTCTGTTCAGTTTGTCCCTTTGTTACTAGAAGATCTTCTTCTTATTTTAATTTTTCAATATAGCTTCTTGCGTTCATTGTCTAAGGTAGCATAATTGTTTTGAGCGGTGCTCTTTTCGGCTTGACAGGTGTCTAGACTCTTACCTAGTTCACTAATCTTAGAATTTGCCTTAACTAATTCCTCTTCGAGACTAGTGACTTTCTTATTTGCTGATTCAAGTCTACTTTTAACTAGACTCTTTTCGTCTAAGTTCCTTAATAGGCATTTGTGATTGTTGTCTAGCCTATCCTCTAGTTCTTTTATTACCGAGCAATGCTTTTCTAATGTGGTATACTTAGTCGCATATGTTTGGAGTTTCTTCGTTAATTCGTCTATGGTGAGGCTAGAACTCCTAACTTGTTCTTCGAGAAGCTATGATTTCCTTAGCCTTAAGAAGCTTTTTCTCTACTCTTATTCATCTTTTTTGCTTAGTTACCATGTTAGCAAATTTAGAGCTTAACTCAGCTAACAAGTCAGAATTTGTAGAGTCAGCGGTTTCTACCTCCTGAGATGATGTGGATGCTTTCTCATCGTCCGTCTCTGCGGAAGTATCATCTTCTTTTTCATCATCAAGGCGTGCCATTAGGGCAAGATTGTCGGTGTCAGAATCTGAGCTATCCTCTAGCCAGTGATCCTGTTCTGCCATAAGAGCTACTCCAGCTTCCTTTTGCTTAGTTGGTTGAAGCTTCCTAGAGTAGCAATTAGCATCCTTTTCTTCGGAAGGATGCACTCCCGGGCAAAGTGACCTGTTTTTCCACAATTATAACATTTTAGTGTGTCTTTAGAAAGTGTGGCTTCTGAGGACTCAGCTGGCTTTTCTTTATTCTTCGAGCTTGTAGTTCAAACTCTATTGGCAGAAGATGACGACTTTTTCTCGAAGTACTGCTTTTTCTTATAACCGGGGAAAGCCGATGGTGAAACCCCGGGGCCGACCCACTACCTGCTAAGCAGGCCGACCAGGTCAATCGCACATGTCTGTGCCCATGTGGGCAGGCTTAGGGAAATATCACAGGGATGAGATTCGAACCCAGGACCTCTGCCAACACGACCCTAAGCGCCTCAGCTTTACCAGTAGAGCCAAGCTTCATTGGCTCGAAGTACTGCTTTGTCATCATCTTAGCGACTAATGCCAGCTGTTTGCCTTCTTTGATCTCAGAGGGAAATTCTGAATCAGATGTGTCTTCATCCTCTGAGAGCTTGGGAGCTTGATGTGCTTTTCCTTGCGTGAGCAGGAGCTCTTCTTCTTAGAAACTAGAGCTATGGAGTCCTCGGCCTGTTTGCCCTTTTGTTCCTTTTGTAACTCGCCTATGTCTTCTTCATGTTGTGCGAGGTTATCAAAAACAGCGTGAATATGCATCTCGTCCAAGTCTTTATTTTGTCGGAGTTGGGTAGAGATCTTCTTCCAATCGGTGGGCAGTGCGGACGGGAACCGAATGTTCATCTCCATGTTAGTCTTTTTGATATCAATCTTCCTCATTTCGTTGAGAAGAGTGAGGTACCGCTGATAAAGATCGTGTAAGCTCTCCTCACTTTTGGCCTTGAAGGAGTCATATGCTGTGACTATGTTAGCCTTCTTAGCTTTAGCGCCGACTTTGGTTCTTTGCATCATCCGCTCCAGTTCATCCCACATCCCTTTAGGAGTTGGGATGCTATCTATTGTCTATAGATATCATTAGGGAGGCCCTACATCAGTGTGTTCTTAGCAATAAGATCTGCTCTAGCTCTTCTTTTCTCAGGTTCATCGTACTCACTGGGTAATTTTACTCGCCTAGTGGTTTCGATCGGAGGATCGTTCGAGCTATCACCTGGTTTATGTAAAATATTCTCGGTCCCTCATGAAGTGATTTGAGTAGATCTTCTGCCTGATCTTTGAGTTCGATGAAATTTAAGAATCGACTTCTCCAAACTGTATATTCGCCACTTTTTAGAATTGGAGGACGATTATCATTTCCTAGAAAGTAGTTATTCGATCGAGAAAATAGCTACGTAGCACACTCGAACAAGTAATTAAACATGTTATGAAGCAAAATATATCTAATTTGATCAAATTCAGAACATATTCAAACTGTTTATCGCATGAACAGTAACCACTAAATTCGATCGATTCTGCTAAATTGAAGTTCAAACAGCTACGAATCTAATCGCAATCAATGAATATCACTAAAACATGCACAGGAACATCAAATTCAAACCAATGCGCAATTGAGCTATTAGATCAAAGTTTGAGATTCGCGCCAAACTGTTCTTCGATGGAACAGTACCAAACTGAAATTTCGATCCAATTCTAACAATGTTCGATTCAAAACAGAACGAATCTGCTCTGATACCAATTGTTAGGTCATAATTTATCAAATCTATGATCCTAGGCATGCATTATGATGCAATAGATAAGAATTTTAGAAATTAAGATTTAGATCGAAAACCTTCATGAGGAGCGCCAGAGAGAGTTTCACTTAGAATGAGAAGATTTCTTGTGTTTCTCTCTCTAGAAATTGAATTGCAAGCCTTTCGAATCAATTTTCTAAAACTTCTCATTAAGCACAATGTTTGTACAACTATTTATACCAAACATACTTGGTATAAATAACAAACTAAGTCCTAAACTCAGGACTATTACAATTTTTTTCTTGGGAAATAGAAAATAAAAAAAAATTAATGCCCCAAATTACGAAGACAGCTAATTTAATAGATGCACAATTAACTCATATCCTACATGACTATATATCAATTCCTCTTGTGAAACACCAAAAACGAGGAAGATACTAACACTAGTTCTGAAAAGCCTACTTTATGTTATATGCCTTCTATTATGAACAAAATAGCCGATTTACATTCTACTTTAGAAACAGAACGGAAGACTTTGAAGCTGAAAAGAATGCGCTTTTAACGGAGATTACTAATCTCAAAAGTTCTCGATTACAAAAAAAAATTTAAAGAAATATTATTTTCCTGTTTTACGATCACCTTTAAAAGAAAAATTACTTTTGAAGCAGGTTAAGAAAGAAAAAGAGCCTTTGATCTTTAATAGATCAAATATTCCTATTTTTATTGCCGTTATTTCTTCTTATTCTTTAAAGCCTATCAATTTAGAAGTACAAACATCGAAATTGGCTCTTTTCTAAGACGAAAAATAGACATTCTAGTCCAAAGAGCGTATATTCGAGAAATGATCATTATTGTAGGGACATTAAGGAAGAAAATGCATTAACTTACCATGATCCTAATAATTCTCAAACGCATTTTCCTTCTACTCATTATGTGAAAAATGTGCGTTCTCCATGTAGGAAATACGATACCTCTGCTTTACATTCTTATCATTCTATTTGTTCGTATTCTTACATGAAGTATCCAATCAAAGTCAAATGAGAAAAACATTTATTACGACTGGGTAATGAGAAGATCTTTAAAAATACACATTCTACGAGCTCATTTTTAAAAGCTGAACTTTCTTAGCCGTGTAAAATCATGCAAAAATGGATTCCTAAGTTGGATATCAAGTCACAGAGTCCAACTCAAAAATGGATTGTTAAGACTACTTCGACCGACTTAGGAGCACAATCTAATTTTATACGTTTTGAGGCTAACTTGTTTTCTGCTAGTAAGGGAGGGCCCATGTGGCAATGGGTACCAAAGTCCCAATAGTTTTGCATATTTCCCTCATGTATGGTAAGCTGATGATAGTTGCTCCGCAAACATGATAAACGGCGAGCGGCAGAGCAGCTACATTAATTCCCCTGCCTACGCGAAAAACTCGGTGACAAAATTCCTTACTCATTTTTTTCTAAAAAGTGCTGAATTTTAGGATAAATCACAATGTAAGTATTTTTCTTTCTACGTTAGCTATCTTAGCGACCAAGTCAAAATTTTAGCGATCGAAGATCTTTTACGATGCAAACAGTGACTCAATCGAATTGAACTTCGATTGAAACTGTCTGTGATCGAAAAAGTTCTTCGACTGTGTTAAACATTCAAAACCCAGTTTGGTCGAAACTTAAAATTTTGCTCTAAAACGCAGATAACCGAAGCAATATACTCCTCACGTGATCAGAAAACACCGAAACTATCTTAAGTACAGATTTGAACCCAGATTAAACACATAAAATGGTAGTAATCACTGTATAACATAATCATGCGAAGGATCACAAAATATAGATGCAAATGGAGTTTAAACACACGCTATTCCCTAAAAAATGTCAATTCTACCTTATAAAGTCGAAAATCAGTTGAAAAATTGAGGATTTTGAAAGATTTTGTTTTCGTCTTTTGACAAGGGTTTTTCGCGAGAGAAAAATTTTCGACTGATAAATTTTGCGATTAAGGATTTATGCGTGTATGTTAGGGATTTTCGACTGCAAAAGTTACTATTTCTAATTGGGCTCATCGGAAGTTTTCAGTTTGAAAATGATACAGGCCCAATTTTGAGTTTTCCGCTCGAGAAACTCGGATCGAAAATTTTCGTTAGATCCATATTTTATTTTCGCTCGACAATTTTGAAACAAAAAATTTGGTCCCAAATCAATTTTCGCTCGAGAAAATGCGATTAAAAATTACTAATTTTGCCCAACTTTTGCGATAGTAAGTTTTTCTAATTTTTCAGATCGACTCTAATGTCAAGTAAAGGCCACATAATTGCTCCCCCTATTTATGAACATATATGTACCTGGAATTTAACTGTGACACCTGGCTCCATAGTCAAATTTTGTATATCTGCAATACTTAGAGCAAAAATATCTAGAATGTTTGAGTTAATTTGGAAGCAATTTGTCTATTCAGGAGCCCCTGAAACGTTTTCAAGATAAGTTGGTTAAATTCAATTCACAAAACACGTTTACGATCAAAATATTTAACCATCCAAATTTTGAACCATTGCCGTGCACTGAAAGTCGAGATTAATTCGTGAAGTCTTCCTCATTAATTCTACAACACTTAGAGAAAGATCATCAAAATAGTTTGGAGCTCAAGGCATAAATTTTTGTAAATGCTCCCCCTCAAATAGTGCACCAAAAATTGATGCATGAAAGCATATAGAATCAATTTCAAGTACCAAACATGTATTACGCAATATAGACAATTTTTCCTAGATACATGGTCCCCTAATCATGTATTCAAAATGTTGCATGAGGGTGTGAGCAAGAAATTCGCAGTTAATCAATTCCGCATAGATGCAAAGTAAGATTGCATATTAAAATGTGTGAAAAGTATTTATATATATAATTTTTTATTTGTTTTATTATATATATAATTATTATATTATATACTAATTTTATTAATAATATGAGGTCAGATTATTTTGCTTCGATCATTTACCACGCCTAAAATTCACAAGACACTTGAAAGATTTTATGCCGTCAAGTCCCGTCAGCAAACTAAAGTCCTAAGTTCAAAGTAGGATCCATTTCGACAACTCTTACTAAGTTCGCTCTAGCGCTCATTTTTTGACTAAGGATTTTTATATTTATGTCACTCAAGTCAACACAAGTCATATTAAGTCAATTTACCTGTGATCGAGGCCCTTTTAATCATATCACCGAGCGAGAGATCGTCGTTTTGAATTAAAGGGACTTTGAAGGCTTCAATTTAGTTATGACTAAGAAGGGAAGGGAACTTCTATGAAAAAGTGAGTTTTACGTCATCTTCCTTTCCTTCGTCGTTCTCCTCTTCTTCGGCATTTTTTTCTTTCGTCTTTTTGTCTTCTTCATCCTTTTATCTTTTGTAAATTTTCTGCACTTGCTCAAGCTAAATCCGCTTCTCTACGAGGCTGAGAGATTATCTAAGGCGAAGTTCTTCTTGTTGGTTCTCAGGCCGATACTGTGCTCCTTTTTCTCTTAATTACAAAAGAGGTTTCAGAGATTATCGATTTGAAGAAGTTCACAGTTGTGGAATTCGAACCCGAGGCCGTGCTCCTGTTCTCGTTGTCTCGATATAGATCGGATTATCGTTGGAGGTTCACTTCGTGGTGCTCCTCTTTCCAGCCATTCTGATGAGTGTACGAGATTATCGATGGAGAACTTCACAGCAAGATCCATGCCCTTCTAAAGATTTTGAGATTGAGATAATCGAGAGGTAGGTTCTTTTGGTATGTTTTTCTCTGTGCGTTGAGCATTCCTCGTGTGCGTTTTCCACCTTCTTCTGTCATCGTTTTCCTTTTCGTCTCATTTTTCTCCCCCTCCTTTCTCGATTGAACATCCCGCCGAAATTTTAGATTGTCGGTTGAAGGCTCAAAGCGTTTCCAAAAGAAGACAAGAAATTTGGAGAAGGCTCAAAATGGATGACTAGTGGCTATGTTGAAGGGTTGAAAATTATATAATTGGCCGAAAGAGGACTTTTCTAAATGCCCTAATCATCTTCCTAACGTTCTAACACAAGGCGATTATGAGACCAAGAATCACAAGTTAAGACAAGCAATGACTGCATGACTCACTCAAGAATAGATCCGTCGAGAAAAAAATAAAGGCTAGAAATCTCACTCATATAAAGTGGCTTTGTCTAGTTGAGCCTACGAAAGAACTTTAGACACAAGGATGCGACTTAAGATTGACAAAATTAAGCAATTAATCAATCGCATGTCAAGGAAATTCATACGTGACTTAGATCGAGCATCTTAAAGATATCGTCAGTTTCCTAATATTATACTTTATATGTATAGTATTTTTGGATTTTTATTAGATTTTTGTATCGCATGATATAGCATTAAAGTATAGAAAACACATAGCATAGAACATGTGAAAGAACATAGAAACACGTAAAGCACAGATTACGGAAGATTCAACATGCCTAATTTTCCGACAAGGAAATGGAACCGTTTTTCATCCAAAGCCTTGGAGAAAATGTCAGCTAGTTGATATTCTGTTTTCACAAAATACATGTCAATCGTGCCTTTTTCTATGTGATCTTATATAAAATGATCTTATATCTATGTGTTTTGTGCGTGAGTGGTGAACGGGATTACACGTAATCGCAATGGCACTTTGGCTATCGCTATAAATGGGTATATTATTTGAATTGTACCCATAGTCGTGAAGTTGAGTCCGTATCCATAGCATTTGCGAGCAACAGCTGGCAGCCACGACATATTCAGCATTTGAGGTAGCGCAGAATCCGCTTAACCGCAACCATGTGAGATTCTTTAGGATCAGCTTGGCAACGGGCACATAGGCAAGTGGCAAACATAATATACGGCCGGTTTGAGGTGAGATAGAGAAGAGAGCCAATTATGCTGCGATAAAGTGTGATATCGACCGCTTTTCCAATGGGATCGCCATCCAACCTGCAGCTTGTTGACATAGGAGTGCTGAGAGGCTTGCTCTGATCCTGATGGAACTTCTTCAGAATATCCTTGATGTATTTAGTCTGACTTATGAAGATGACATCTTCGAGCTGCCTAACTTGGAGTCCCAAGAAGAATTGCATCTCTCCCATGTGACTCATTTCAATTTGCTCTTCATCAAATCTCCAAACCTCTTGCATAGCCGTGGATTTGTTGATCCGAAGATAATGTCGTCTACATAAACTTGGACGATCATCAAGTCTTTGTCTTGCCATTTTATGAAGAGCGGATGAACCTAGATTTCACGAGGAAATCGCTCAGGACATCATACCAAGCACGTGAGGCTTGTTTTAGTCCGTAGAGAGCTTTGTCCAATCGATAGACGTGATCGAGATGTTCTTGATCAACAAAGCCTTCTGGCTGAGCAACATAGACTTCCTTCTTTAACACGCCGATGAGGAAAGCGATCTTGACATCCATTTGATAGACTTTGCAGTCTTTGTGAGCTGCATAAGTCAAGAAAAGGTGGATGACTTCGATTCGGGCAACATGAGCATAGGTCTCATCGTAATCAACGCCTTTCTGTTGATTGTATCCCTTCGCAGCCAGCCTTGCTTTGTTCTGGATAGTGCCATCTTCATTCTTTTTATTCTTAAACACCCATTTCGTTCCGATAATGGTTTTACCAGGCGGACGGGGGTACTAAAGTCCACACTTGAAGACGCTCGAATTGGTTGATCTCATCTTGCATAACTATCACCCAATCCGGGTCTTTTAGTGTGTCTGCTACCTTGGTTGGCTCAATTTGGCTCAAGAAGCAGCCGAAGAGACTGTGCTGATGTCTTGTCCTTACGCCACTCGAAAGATCACCAATAATCTGATCAATATGTGCCCGAGTCCACTTTCGCTCATGTGGCATGGCTGTAGTAGATGCATCAGCCATTTGTGGACCGAGATTTCCAAGAATTTCAGGTTGTTCATTAGGTTGAGGTACGTCTGATTCTTCACTTGAATTGAGCGATTCTGATAAGACTTCCTCATTGACTGTGGTAGGTTCTTCAGTGACCTGTGGTAATTCTGAGTCGGGTGAGGTGGGGACATTTGAAGAGCTTGGGACATCAGCCTCGTCGAGTGGGGAATCCACTAAAGGTGTATCGTTAATAGTGCCTGGACGATATATGGGCTCAAAGAGAGAGTACAAGTCCTCCAACGCAAGTCTCAGAGCTTCTTTCGATGTTGAGTGATGAGTTGTTGCCATCTCTTGTTGGTTTTGTGCCAACACACAAGTGAATACGGGTTCTGAACTATTGTATTCAGAAGCCATCTGGTTAGGTACGTGTCCTGAACTGAGGTGTGCAGGAGCCATTTCTACCACTTCGTGGACAGTGACATTATAGCTTTCTTTGATTGAACTGTTGGACTTGGGGTATACTCGATGCGCCTTTGAAGTTGATGAATACCCAACAAATGTGGCTTCGAATGCTTAAGGGTCGAATTTAGCACGTTGCCCTCTGTTGTTCGCCACAAAGCACTTGCACCCGAAGACCTTGAAGAAGGAAATATTGGGTACTCGCTTGTTTATTATTTTGTACGGAGTCTTATCGAAGCGCTTGTGAACCACCGTCCTGTATTCACTGCTTCAGCCTCAAGGAAGTGTGGGACGCCAGAATGAATCAGCATTGTTCGTGCGGCTTCCACTAGAGTTCTATTTTTCATTTCAACGACACCATTTTGTTCAGGCCTGTTGGCGGCTGTGAATTGCTGACTAATCCCATGTTTTTGAGCACTGAGGGGCTTGTTCTTTAACTCAGTGCCATTATCCGTTTTGATGACTTGAAAGGTTTGTAGCAGCAAATTCTGAGTAGCGTTCACAAAACTAATTATCAAGTCCCCTGTCTCATCCTTAGTTCGGAGGAACTTTGTCCATGTGTAGCGAGAGTAGTCATCAACAATAATTAGCACGCATTTGTGCCCCACTTGTGTTAGCATAGGTTCACAGAGGTCCATACGTAGCAATTCCAAAGGACGTGAAGTAGAGGCAACTAGTTTGACGTGATGAGACGCTCGCTTCATTTTTCATTGATAGTCTTTGAAGAGCTTTGACGTTTAGATGAGACACCCGTTGATGCCATAAGTTGTTCCTCTGAATTGTAGTCTGGGAGATGAGGCAAACAGCAGTCGTGGTCCGCACGGACGTCAGGTTAATCGTGTAAAGATTGGATTTCCGAAGTCCTTGGAGGAGTTCATTGTTCTGACTGTCCAATGTTCTGCACCGATCAGAAAGACCACCCGGAATCCTTTATCACAGAATTGGCCTATACTGAAAAAGTTATGGCGGAGACCTCCGACGTAAGAGACATCTTTGATTGTCATATTTCTAGAAAGATGTCCCCTAATCCTAGAGTGGGGGCTGAGTCGTTGTTCCCGAATCTGACTTTTCCATTTGGTCGGTCTTTGTAGTTGCTCAGCAGCTCTTGTATTCCCGTCATGTGTGTGGAGCAACCAGGGTCAAGGTACTACACATGATGGATCTGCAAAAACAAATTTAAAGAGCTTTAGGTACCCACTTATAAATAGGTCCTCTCAGATTAGCAGATTTCTTCTTAGGTTCAGATATGGTTCCTAAACTAGTGTTAGTAGGAGCTTTAACAATTCAAGTCAATCGCGAAGGAGTTGAGTTGGGTTTGCCCTTCGAAGACATTTTTGGCTTTCGTCTTTTTAGGCGGGGATTTAAGAATCCATTTAGGTTGAACCTTGCAGGGAAGATTAACTTCAGCTCGGACAAATGCTGTAGTAGGCTTGAGCGTGGGAAAGATCTTTTCATTGGATAGTCTCCTAAGGTGCTTGGGGGATTCGATCTTAACGGGATACCTTATGTGAGAACAAACATGAATAGTGCCATATGCTTTCTTTATGGCTGGATCTTGTTTCCTACTGATCTTCCTAGGGGTATTTGTTTTAGAATGATTAATTTTTATTGCTGAAGTAGAGCCAGTTTCGAAATTAGTGCTTCTAAAAGTGATTGGCTGAAGAGAACATGTAGAAATAATTATTTGAACAGAAAAAACAGCTCTTTTATTTCTACGAGTGTCTTTTATTTGTACAGAAGGAGAAATTTTCTTAGATGCATTCAAATCTACGGGCTCCTTCTCTATTTTTAAACTAGACACTCCCGCCTTCGACTCTAATACTCGCACTACGCTCCCTGTAGACGTAAGCGAAACGTTAGAATTTTTTAAAGTGTCATTCTTAATTTTCTGATCTTTCGAAGGCGTTTTTTTCTTTCTTCACGCTTTTCAGAATGATATTTTCAGTTGAGGGAGATGCGTGAGAAATGGCTTGAGGGATGGAGGAAGCTTTGAGATTTTCCATCTCTTTTAGGAATTTTTTCTTTTTAGCTTCAAATTCTTTTTTTTTCAAAATCTCATCCCTGTGACATTTTCCTAAGCCTGTCCACATGGGCCCAGACATGTCCGATTGACCTGGTCGGCCTGCTTAGCAGGTAGTGGGTCGGCCCCGGGGTTTCACCATCGGCATTCCCCGGTTACAAAAAAAAAAAACAAAAACAAAATCTCTCTTTCTTTTTCTAAAGAAGCTCTTAACTCTTCTATTTTCCTTATAATAGGGGGTATATAGAGAAATTTTCAGAATGATGAGATTGAGCTTCCTTATTATTAGAATGATATTCAAGAACTTGAACTGATTAAAGGCACCAACCCTTGGGAAGATTTCCAGTGTCGTTGCTTTGATTCAGTTCGTCATAGCAAAAGGGGATTTCAGCCTTGGTTTTGGCTAGAATGATATTCAAGAACTTGAACTGATTCAAGGCTCCAACCTTGGGAAGATTCCCAGTGTCGTTGCTTTGATTCAGTTCGTCATAGCAAAAGGGGATTTCAGTCTTGGTTTTGGCTTTTCTCTTGGCTTCTTCTATTCATAGGTTTCCTTTTCCCCAGTAAAAGCCATGAGAGAGGTTAGTTTGAGACTCATGTATTTGACATCGTAGAGTTGTTTACAGTCAACTTTCTTTAAGTGACATGGATTCTCAAAACCTAAGCCATACTTATAATCATAATATTCTAAGTCCTTGGGCTGATTAAAAAATATAGTCTATTCAGATTGTCCATTCTTTACTATAAGATCATCTTATTTTAATTTTAGTGTATAATTTCTTACGCTCTTCTCCTAATAGAGCAAAGTTGTTTTCTACCGTCAATTTTGGCGGCTTTACAGGCATCTAGGTCTTTCCTAAGTTCACGAACCTTAGTATTAGATTCATCTAATTCAGCTTCTAGGTTGGTGATCCTAGTAGTCACTTCTGTTAACCTACAATTGAGGTTAGCTTTCTCATTGAGATTTTAACTAAGCAATTATAGTTATTTTCTAGCATGTCTTCTAATTCTTTAACTTTTAAATCATGTTGCTCTATCTGAGGCTTTGTAGTCTCAATGTAATGTAGGCTCTTAGTAAGTTCTTCTATTTTTGAATTAGAGCACCTAAGTTCTGATTCGAGACTAGAAATTTTCTCCTGAGATTTAGCTAGTTTCTTCTCTACTTCTTTTACGCTTTTCTGCTCATGTTTCATGTTAGTGTATGCTAATTGATACGATTCTAACATGGTCAATAATGTGGAAGGAGAAACTACCTCCTCAGAAGATTCGGATGCTTGGTCTTCGCTCCGTCGGTTATGAGGTTTCAGCGTCAGAATGCTCGTCCAGGTGGGCCATTAGGGCGTGAGCTAGACGTGTCCTCGAGCCAGTGGTCTTGTTATGCCATTAAAGCTACTCCAGCTTTCTTCTGCTTTGTGAGTTGAAGCTTCTTGGAGTAGTAGTTAGTGTCTCTCTTCTTTGGAAGAGTGCATTCTCTGGCATAATGACCAGGTTTCCCGCAGTTAAAGCACTTGGTCGGTTCTTTGGCTATTTTGACTTCGGAAGACTCAGGTGCATGTTCTTTGTTCCTTGAGCTCCAGGTCCGAAGTCGATTGGCTGATGATGAGGACTTCTTTTTGAAGCATTGCTTGCTCATCATTTCCCGATTAACGCCAACTGCTTTCCCAGCACTTTCATGTTAGGCTTCATGTCTGAATCTGATTCATCTTCAGACTCTGAGGGGGTAGGAGGCTTAATGATCTTTTCTTTTGTGGTTTTGAGCTTCTCTTCTCTGAGACAAGGGCAACCGAGTCGTCGATAAGTTTGCCCTATGCTCTTTCTGAATCTCGCTTATGTCTTCCTCGTGCTGTGCGAGGTTGTCGTACATGGCGTGGATATCCAACTCCTCAAGGTCTTGTCGGATTTGAGCGGATATCTTTTTCCATTCTGAGGACAGAGATGAAAGAAATCGGATGTTAGTTTCCATGTTTGTCTTCGTGATTTCTAGTTTCCTAATCTCATTTAGGAGTGTGAGATATCTATGATAAAGATCATGTAAGCACTCCTCGAGTATAGCTCTAAAGGAATCGTAGGCTGTGAGAATATTTGCCTTCTTGGCCTTGATGTCGACTTCTGTTCATTGCATCATCTTATGCAGCTCATCCCACATTCCTTTAGCTGTTGGGATGCTGTTTAGCTGCCGATAGATGTCGTTTGGGATGCCCTGCATTAGGGTGTTCTTGGCTATCAGATCAGCCTTTGCTCTCACTCTTTCCTCTACAGTGTACTCTCTAGGCTCTTTAAGTCGTCTAGAGGCAGGGATCAGAGGATTACTGGTGTTGATCGGGCAGATTTACGCAGAACTGAGTTGGGCCTTGCTCAAGTGAACTGAGAAGGTCATCTGCTTGATCTTTTAGCTCGATAAAATTTAGAAATCGGCTTCTCCACACTGTATATTCGACTCTTGAGTATCGGGGGACGGTTGTCATTTCCAAGTGAGTAGGCATCCATTTTCGTTTGTTGAGTTGATGAAGGATCTTCGTTGGTTGTTTTGATACTGATGTTATGTGCTTCACAAGTAGCAATTTAGTTAGTAGCTTTTGATTCTAAAGTAGTCGAGAATTATTTTCGCTTAGTCAAACTTAGAAAGTCTGACCGAAAATATTTTTCGACAGAAAGTTTGCGCGCGCAAAGGTCAAATTGGTCTTCGTCGAAAAATGAGTTTCGCTTAGTAATGCTAGAGAATTTTTTTCTACTGAAGTCATTCCTGATAAAGGCGACTTTAAGTCTGACTTTGTACTCTGATAGAGAAAAATTTTCGCATCGAGTTTTTCGATAACCTGATCGAAGAACTTAGCGAGAAAATTGAAATTATCGCAAAAAATCACAGAATACACTTAACACTGATTCAAGCAAAAACGATGAATTAGACTCTGAAACTACAGGTATTTGCTCGAAATCAGATGACGAATACGCACGAAAACACAATTAAACACATTAGGAAGCAAAACATGTCGAATTTGATCAAAACAGAATGTGTTCTAAGTTGTTTTCCGTGCGAACAGAGTAATCACTTAAATCTGATCGATTCTGCTAAATCGAAGTTCAAACAGCTATGAATCTAATCGCAATCAATGTTTATCACTAAATCAAGCACAGAAACATCAAAATCACACCAATTAAACACAAAATTTGTGCTATTAGATCGAAATTGAAATTCACGCAAAACTGTTCTTCGATGGAACATTACCAGAATTCGAATTTCGATCCAATTCTAACAATGTTTGATTCAAAACAGAACGAATCTGCTCTGATACCAATTGTTAGGTCCTTATTTATCAACTCTATGATCCTAGACTCGAATTCTTAAGTTCACGATTAGAATTATTCAACTTTACCTCACGATCGAAAACTCACTATTGAGCTTCGAGAGAGAATTTTGTTAGAGTGAGAAGATTTCTTGTGTTTCTCTCTCTAGAAAACGAATTGCAAGCCTTTCGGATCAATTTCTCAAATCTTCTCATTAAGCACAATGTTTGTACAACTATTTATACTAAACATACTTGGTATAAATAACAAACTAAGTCCACACCAAGGACAATTACAATAAAAGCCGCAATTTACGAAGACAGCTAATTAAATCAAAGCACAACTAAATTGGTATTCTACAATTCGGGTTCTGAACTATTGTATTCAGAAGTCAACTGGTTAGGTACGGGTCCTGAATTGGGGTGTGCAAGAGCCATTTTTGCCACTTCATGGAAAGTGACATTGTAGCTTTCTTTGATTGAACGGTTGGACTTGATGTATACTCGGTACACCTTTGAAGTTGATGAATACCCGACAAATGTGGCTTCGAATGCTTTGGGGTCGACTTAACACGTTGCTCTATGTCGTTCGCCACAAGGCACTTGCACCCGAAGACCTTGAAGAAGGAAATATTGGGTACTCACTTGTTTATATTTTGTACGGAGCCTTATCGAAGCGCTTGTGAACCACCGCTCTGTTCTGAGTGAAACATGTGGTATTTACTGCTTCAGCCAAAGGAAGTATGGGAGTCCAGAATAAATCAGCATCGTACGTACGGCTTTCACTAGAGTTCTGTTCTTTCTTTCAATGACACCGTTCAGTTGAGGCGTCCCGGCGGCTGAGAATAGCTGACTAATCCCATATTTTTGATAAAAATCACCGAGGTACTTGTTCTTGAACTCAGTGCCATTATCCGTTCTGATGACATGAATGGTTTGTTGCAGCAAATTCTGAATAGCGTCCCCTGTCTCATCCTTAGTTCGGAGGAACTTCGTCCATGTGTAGCAAGAGTAATCATCAACTATAACTAGCACGTACTTGCGCCCAATAATACTTTGTGTCTGCATAGGTCCACAGAGGTGCATATGTAGCAATTCCAAAGGACGTGAAGTTGAGGCAACTAGTTTGACGTGATGAGACGCTCGCTTCATTTTTCCAAGTTGACATGCCGAACATTGATGCTCTTTTTGTAGAATAATGGTTGCTAGATCGTGAACCAACTTTTTCATTAAGAGCATGTTTAGATGAGACACACGTTGATGCCATAAGCTGTTACTCTGATTTGTAATCTGGGAGATGAGGCAAACAGCTGTCGTGGTCCGCACGGACGTCAAATTAATTCTGTAAAGATTGGATTTTCGAAGTTCTTGGAGGAGTTCTTTGTTGTGACTGTCCAACTTTCTGCACTGGTCAGCATGAAAGACCACCCGGAATCCTTTGTCACAGAATTGGCCTATGTTGAACAAGTTATGACGGACACCTTCGATGTAAGATTTGGTCATTGTTCCCGAATCTAACTTTTCCATTCGGTCGGTCTTGGTAGTTGCTCAGCAGCTCTTGTATTCCCGTCATGTGTGTGGAGCAACCAGTGTCAAAGTACCACACATGATGGATCTGCAAAACAAATTAAAGAGCTTTAGGTACCCACTTATAAATGGGTCATCTCAGATTAGCAAATTTCTTCTTAGGTTCAGATATGGTTCCTCAAATAGTGTTTGTAGGAGCTTTAACAACCCAAGTCAATCGCGAAGAAGTTGAGTTGGGTTTGCCCTTTGTAGACGGCTTGGCCTTTTTGGCTTTTGTCTTTTTAGGCGGGGTTTTAGAAACCCACTTAGGTTGAACCATGCAGTGAAGATTAATTTCAGCGCGCACAAATGCTTTAGTAGGCTTGAGCATGAAAAAGTTTTCATTGTTTAGTCTCAAGGTGCTCGGGGATTTGATCTTAACGGGATACCTTAGGTGAAAACAAACATGAATAGCGCCATATGCTTTCTTGAGGCTGGATCTTGTTTCCTACGGGTCTTCCTAGAGGCATTTGTCTTAGAATGATGAGTTTTTATTGCTGAAGTAGAGCGAGCCTGTTTCGAAATTAGTGCTTCTAAACGTGGTAGGCTGAAGAGAACATGTAGAAGCAATTATTTCAACAGAAGAAACTGCTATTTTATTTCTACGAGTGGCTTTTATTTGTATAGAAGGAGATATATTCTTAGATGCATTCAAATCTACGGGCTCCTTCTCTATTTTTAATCTAGACACTTCTGCCTTCGACTCTAATGCTGGCCCTACGCTCCCTGTAGACGTAAGCGAAACAGGATTATAGTTAGAATTTTTTAAAGTATTATTTTTTCGTTTTTGATCTGTTGAGGGCGATTTCTTTCTCCACGCTTTTAGAGTGATTTTATGAGTTGAGGGAGATGCGTGAGAAATGTCGTTTGTGATGGAGGAAGCTTTGACATTTTCCATCTCTTTTAGGAATTTTTTTCTTTTTAGCTTCAAAATTCTCTCTTTCTTTTTCTAAAGAAACTCTTAACCCTTCTATTTTCCTTATTATAGGGGGTATATAGAGAGAATTTTCAGAATGATGAGATTGAACTTCATTATTATTAGAATGATATTCAAGAACTTGAACTGATTCAAGACTCCAACCCTTGGGAAGATTCGCAGTGTCGTTACTTTGATTCAGTTCGTCATAGCAAAAGGGGATTTCAGCCTTGGTTTTGGCTTTTCTATTGGCGGCTTCTAATTCATAAGTTTCTTTTCCCCAGTAGAACCCATGAGAGAGGTTAGTCCGTGACCCATGTATTTGACGTCGTAGAGTTGTCTACAGTCAAATTTCTTCAAGTGACATAGATTCTAAAAACCTAAGCCATACTTATAATCATAAAATCTAAGTTCTTGGGCTGATTCAAAAATATAGTCTGTTCAGTTTGTCCCTTCTTTACTATAAGATCATCTAATTTTTTAATTTTAGCGTATAACTTCTTACGCTCTTCTCCTAATAGTGCAAAGTTATTTTCCACCGTCAATTTGGCGGTTTTACAGGCGTCTAAATCTTTGATGAGTTCACAAACCTTAGTATTAGATTTATCTAATTCGGCTTCAAGGTTGGTGATCTTAGTAGTCGCTTCTGTTGACCTACAATTGAGGTTAGCTTTCTCATTGAGATTCTAACCAAGCAATTATAGTTATTTTCTCTTCTAATTCTTTAACTTTTGAATCATGCTGCTCTATCTGAGGCTTTGTAGTCTCACTAGAATATAAGCTCTTAGTAGGTTCTTCTATTTTTGAACTAGAGCTCCTAAGTTCTGATTCGAAACTAGTAATTTTCTCCTCAGACTTAGCTAGTTTTTCTCTACTTCCTTTACGCTTTTCTGCTCACGTTTCCTGATAGTTATGCTAATTGATACGATTCTAACATGGTCAATAATGTGGATGGATAAACTACCTCCTGAGAAGATTCGGATGCTTGATCTTCGTCCGTCGGGTCTGAGGTTTCGGCGTCAGAATGCTGGTCCAGGCGAGCCATTAGGGATAAATTCTCTTCCTCTGAGCTACATGTGTCCTCGTGCAAGTGGTCTTGTTCTTGCATTTAAAGCTACTCCAGCTTCTTTCTGCTTTGTTAGTTGAATCTTCTTGGAGTAGTAGTTGGCGTCTCTCTTCTTTGGGAGAGTGCATTCTCTGGCATAATGACCTGGTTTCCCGCAGTTAAAGCCCTTGGTCGGTTCTTTGGCGGTTTTGACTTCGGAAGTCTCAGGTGCATGTTCTTTGTTCCTTGAGCTTGAGGTACGAAGTCGATTGGCTGATGAGGACTTCTTTTTGAAGTATTGTTTGCTCATCATTTTTCCAATTAGCGCCAACTGCTTTCCTAGTGATTTCATGCTGGGTCCATGTCTGAGTTTGATTCGTCTTCAGACTCTGAGGGGGTAGGAGGCTTGATGATCTTCTCTTTTCGTGATTTTGAGCTTCTCTTCTCTGAGACTAGGGCAACCGAGTCGTGGATACGTTTGCCCTTCTGCTCCTTCTGAATCTCGCTTATATCTTCCTCGTGCTGTGCGAGATTGTCGTACATGGCGTGGATATCCAACTCCTCAAGGTTTTTATTTTGTCGGATTTGAGTGGATATCTTCTTCTATTTTGAGGGCAGAGAAGAAAGAAATCGTATGTTGGTTTCCATGTTCGTCTTTGTGATTTCTATTTTCCTCATCTCATTCAAGAGTGTGAGATATCTCTGGTAGAGATCATGTAAGCACTCCTCAGTTTAGCTCTAAAGGAATCGTAGGCTGTGAGAATATTTACCTTCTTGGCCTTGATACCGACTTCTGTTCGTTGCATCATCTTATGTAGCTCATCCCACATTCCCGGATGCTGTTTATCTATCGATAGATGTCGTTTGGGATGCCCTGCATTGGGTTGTTCTTGACTATCAGATCAGCCTTTGCTCTCACTCTTTCCTCTGTATTGTACTCTCTAGGCTCTTTAAGTCGTCTGGAGGCAGGGATCAGAGGAAGAAGTGTTGCCACCAGGTACATTTACCCACAACTGAGCTGGGCCTTGCTCAAGTGAGCTGAGAAGGTCATCTGCTTGATCTTTTAGCTCGATAAAATTTGGAAATCGGCATCTCCAAACTGTGTATTCACCTCTGTTGAGTATCGGGGATGGTTGTCGTTCCAAGTGAGTAAGCATCCATTTTATCTTCTAGAGTTGATGAAGGATCTTCGTTTTTTGTTTTGATAGTTTGGACTGATGTTACATGCTTCACAAGTAGCAAATTAGACAGTAGCATTTGATTCTAAAGCAGTCGAGAATTATCGTTTCACTCTTTAGAGTTTGATCGAGAATAATTGTGTCGAGATAAAATGTAATGGTTACCGTTCTCGTGCAAGAAAGTCTTTGTCAGCGAAAAATTTTTCGAGCGAAGAAATAGCTCAAAATCTTCCGATCGAGAAAAATTTCCGGATTGCGAATTTATTTCGATCGCAAGAAACGGTACGTTTAGTAAGTTACTCGCTAAGTCAAAATAAATCCGTTGACGAAAACTTTTTCGACCGTAAATGATTTTCGCAAGGTCAAACTTTAATGGTTTGACTGCAAAGTTTTTCCGACGGTAAGTTTTGCGAGCGCAAAAGTCAATATTGGTCTTCGTCGAAAAAGATTTTCGCTAAGTAATGCTCGAGAAACATTTCTACTAAAGGCGTTCTTGGTAAAGACGACTTTAGGCCTGACTTAGTATTCTGATCTAGAAAAATTTTCGCGCAGAGTTTTTCGATCGAGAAATTTTCCTAGTCGAGAAGCCTAGCGAGAAAAATGAAGATAATCGCAAAAAACCACATAATACAATTAACATGGATTCAAGCAAAAACGATGAATTAGACTCTGAAATTACAGGTATTTGCTCGTAATCAGATGAGGAATACGCACGAACACACAATGAAACACATTAGAAAGCAAAACATGTTGATTTTGATCAAAATCAGAATGTGTTCTAAACGGTTTTTCACCCGAACAGTAGTCACTCAAATCCGATCGACTCTGCTAAATCGAAGTTCAAACAGATACGAATCTAATCACAATCAATGAATATCACTAAAATGAGCACAGAAACATCAAATTCAAACCAATTAAGCACATAATTCAGCTATTAGATTGAAATTGAAATTCGCGCCAAACTGTTATTCGATGGAACAGTACCAGAATTCAAATTTCGATCCAATTCTAACATCGCCTTGGGGGAGCAGCTTTGACTTTCTTTTCTTCGAAAATCGCTCTTTTCGAAGGTGTAACCAAACCCAATCACCTGGTTCAAAATATGACCTCTTTGCGCCCTTTATTAGCATGGCATGTGTATTGCTCTGTTCGACGTTCAATGTTGAGTTGTGCATGGCATGTGTATTGCTCTGTTCGACGTTCAATGTTGAGTTGTGCAGTCTCATGTAGTTGCTTAACCATCTCAGCCTTGCGCGCCCCATCTAAGTTAACTCGCTCATCCATAAGTATAGGTGATAAATCCAAAGGTGTGAGTGGATTGAACCCATAAACAATTTCAAAAGGCAAAAACTTAGTTTAAGAATGTATAGCACGATTATAAGCAAACTCAACGTGTGGCAAACAGTCTTCCCAAGACTTAATATTATTCTGAACAATTACTCATAGTAAAGTAGATAATGTTCGATTTACTACCTCGATTTGCCCATCAGTTTGGGGGTGACAAGTAGTCGAAAATAAAAGCTTAGTACCGAGTTTTCCCCATAATGTCTTTCAAAAGTAGCTTAGGAACTTCACGTATCTATCCGAAATGATGGTGCGAGGTACTCCATGTAGGCAAACAATCTCTTGAAAGAATAAATCTGCAATATGAGAAGCGTCGACCACTAAAACGATGGAGTCCCGTCCTTTTCTTGTCATCGGCAAACCTAGCACAATGTCCATTGAAATTGTAGAGTATATATTTTAATTGTGCTTGATTTTATTAGTTGTCCTTGTAATTAGGGGCGTTTTGTATAGTAGTCCTTAGTTAGGACTAGTTTGATATTTATACTATGTTTGTTTGGTATACATACATGTAAACAAATTGTGCTGAATAGAGAAAGTTTTGGAATTGATCCGAAAGGCTTGCAATTCAATTTCTAGAGAGAGAGACAATAGTAACTTTCTCACTTTACTCGAATTCTCTCTCTTGTTCTTCATTTGAGTTTTTCGATCGAATCTCAATGTCGATCATTATCATCGAATTACTTAGAATTCATGCCTAGGATCATAGAGTTGTTGTTAGTCGTAGGACCTAACAATTGGTATCAGAGCAGATTCGTTCTGTTTTGAAACGAAAATTGTTAGAATTTGATCGAAATTTTATTCTGTCACTGTTCCAACGAAGAACGTTTTGGCGCGAAGTTGAATTTCGGTCAAACAGTCTTAATTCTGTGCTTATTTGATCTGATTTTGATGTTTGTGTGCTCGCATAAGTAGTATTAATCAATCAAGATTAGAGTGGTAGCAATCAGAATCATGATTTGAGTAGAATTTTTGATTCTGTGAGATTACTGTTCATGCGAAAACAGTATGAACGTGTTTTGATTTTCGTCAAATTGAACATTATTGCATCAAAACATGTTTAATCTTCTGTTCGTGAATACTCAGTAGCTGATTCCGAGCATATACCTGTAGTTTCATCGATTAATTTCCAGTATTTCCTTGAATCTGTGTTAAAATCGTATTCTGCATTTAAGCTGTGCATTTAATTTTTCTCGCTAAGTCTTAGATCGAAATTTCTCGATCGAAAACCTCTGTGCGAGAAATTTTGCTCAATTAGAATACGGATTAGTTACTGAAGTCGCTGTTGTCAAGAACGTGTAGAGAAAAATTTACGAGCGATAAAATTTCGACGAGAATTGACTATTCTGACCCCCGTGTAAAACTTTTTCTCTCCGAAAAAATTAGTCGTTCACACATATTTGAGTCTCGCCCGTAAACGTTTTCGGTCAACCATTTAGATTTGACTCAGCGAGAAGCTCCTTAGGGTACTGTACCTCTACGACCACAATCAATTAAAAGAAATTTTACGCTGGAAAATTCTGGTCAATTTTTCGAGTCTCTACATTGTGGATTCTGGTCAACAAAATTTTTCGACGTTTAAAATTTTCGATCGCAAAACCTTACTCAATAATTTTACGATTGATCTCACTGTTTGCACAATTTCTCAGCATAAAATTACGTTCAAGTGGAAATATTTTCCGCTCGAAAATTTATGAACAGTACCTGACGCGCGAAAACAGTACCATCTTTTCAAATCGAAGAAATTAATTTCGATCAAACTTTTCTCGATCATTTTCGAATCAAACGCCTAACGAACTTTGTCACTTGTGAAGCACATTACATCATCTTCAAACGTTCAAAACACTTAACGAAGATCCTTCAACTACTCAACTACTACACAAAATGGATACTTATTCTCTTGGAAATGACAACCGTCCGCCGATTTTGCAACGAGGCGACCTTTTGGAGAAGCCGCTTCCTCAATTTCATCGCTTTAAAAGATGAAGCTGAAAATCTACTGTAGTCTCTTGAAGAGGGACCGACACAATTCTGGGTCCATGTACCCGGTGATGAAACAGCTACTCCTCCAATTCCACCTTCTAGGCTACTAAAGGAGCCTAGGGAATACTCTATAGAGGAAATGGCTCGAGCTAAGGCTGATCTAGTAGCCATGAATACCCTCATGCAGGGCATCCCCAACGACATATATAGACAGATTGATAGCCTTTCATCGGCTAAAGGAATGTGGGATGAAGGATGATGCAGAGGACGGAAGTTGGCATAAAGGCCAAAAAGGCGAACTTTCTCACTGCTTACGACTCCTTCAAAGCAAAGCCGGGGGAGAGTCTATATGAGATCTACCAAAGATACCTCACTCTTCTCAATGAGATGAGGAAGATATAAATCACAAAGACCAATATGGAGACAAACATCAGATTTCTCTCTTCTCTGCCCGCGGCATGGAAGAAAATATCCACTCAAACTCGACAGAATAAAGATCTAGAGGAGTTGGATATCCATGCCATGTTTGACAATCTCGCACAACATGAGGATGATATAAGCGAGATTCACAAGGAGCAGAAGGGCAAACAGATCGATGACACTGTTGCCTTGGTCTCGGAGAAGGAGAGCTCAAAATCAAGAAAAGAAAAGATCGTTAGGCCTCCTTCTCCTTTAGAGTCAGAAGAAGAGTCGGACTCCAACATTGAGCCAAACATGAAAGCTCTAGGAAAGCAGTTGGCTCTAATTGGAAAAATGATGAGTAAGAAGTACTTCAAGAAGAAGTCTTCAACCTCAGTCAACAGACTTCGGACTACAAGCTCTAAAAACAAAGAACGTGCACCAGAGAGCTCCGAAGTCAAGCACCCAAAAGAGGCTAACAAATGCTTCAACTGTCGCAAGCCAGGTCACTTTGCCAGAGAGTGCACTCTTCCGAAGAAGAGAGATGCCAACTACTACTCCGGGAAGCTCCAATTGACTAAACAGAAGGAAGCTGGAGTAGCTCTCATGGCCGAACAAGACCAATGGCTCGAGGACACGTCGAGGAAGAGAATTTAGCCCTCATGGCCCGTCTCGACTCTTCTTCCACCTCATCAGAAGAGGTAGACTCTTCTTCCACATTATTGACCATGTTAGAATCGTATAAAATAGAATACGCTAACATGAAACATGAGAAGAAATGTATAAAGGAAGTAGAAGACAAATGTCTAGGTCTAAAGAGAAGATCACTAGTCTTGAATCCGAACTTAGAAGTTCCCATACGAAGATAGAGGAACTCACTAAGAGCTTACATTCTAGGAAGACTAGCTCATCTAAGACAGAGCAGTATAGTGTCAAGATTAAAGAATTGGAGGATAGGCTAGTAAATAACTACAATTGTTTGGTTAGGAATCTCAACGAGAAAGCGACCCTCAATTGTAGGATAACCGAAGCTACCACTACGATTACTAACTTAGAAGCCCAATTAGAAGAATCAAATGCAAAAGTTTGTAAACTTGGTGTAGAATTAGATGCCTTCAAGTCTCCAAAATTACAATAGAAAATAACTATGCTCTTTTAGGGGAAGAACGAAAGAAGTTATGTGCTAAGGTTAAAAAGTTAGAAGTTCTTCTTGTTAGAAGGGAACAGACTGAACAGACAATATTTCTTAAATCAACCCAGGGACTTAGAATTTTATGATTATAAATTTGGCTTAGGCTTCGAGAACCCACGGTGTTTGTCAAAAGTTGATTGTAAGCAACTTTACGACAACATGGGTTTAGGATTAACTGATCTTATGGTTTTTAGTAATGCTAAAGAGATAGATGCTTTAGAAGAAACCAAAAGAAAAGCCAAGACTGGGGTTGAAATTCCCTTCTCCTACACCGAATTGAATCAAAGCTACAACATTAGGGAACTTCCCAAAGGTGGAGTCTTGAGTCAATTAATCTACCCGAAGATCTTTCTATTAAGGAAGAAGCACAAAATCATCATTCTGATAATTCTCTCTATATACCACGTATTTTAGGAAAATTGAGGAGTTAAGAGGCTCATTAAAAATAGAACGAGAGAATTTTGAAGCTGAAAAGAAAAAGTTCCTAGAAGAGATTGAGAATCTCAAAGCTTCTTCAACATCCCAAGTTATTTCTCACGCTATTCCAAAAAGCGTGAAAATTGAAAATGCGCCTTCAGTAGATCATAAACGTATTGTTAGAAGTGCTAACCGTAACACTATTTCACCTACGTCTACAGGGCGCGTAGGGCCAGTACTAGATACGAAGGCGTGGGTGTCTAAAATAAAAGTAGAGAAGGAGTCAATGGATTTGAATGTTTCTAGTATTCTCCTTCTGCAAAAATAAAGAAACTCGGAAAAATAAAAGAGTCATTTCCTCATTTCAACCAATTGCTTCTACACACTCCCTCAAACCTATCACATTTAGAAGCACTAATTTCGAAATAGGCTCCACATCGAAAACAAAAAATAATAATTCTAAGACAAATGCATCTAGGATGACACGTAGGAAACAAGATCTAACCATAAAGAAAGCATATGGCGCTATACATGCATGTTCTCACCTAAGGTCTCCCGTTAAGATTGAATCCCCCAAGCACCTTAGGAGACTATCCAATGAAAAGATCTTTTCCTCAATCAAGCCTACTCGTGCATTTGGTCGTGCTGAAATTCAACTTCCCTACCTGGTTCAACACACTTGGGTTCCTAAAACAACTCCTAAGAAGACAAAAGCCATAAGGCTAAGTCTCCTAAAGCTAAACCCAAAGTTCCTTCCTCGAAGGCAACTTGGGTTGTCAGGACCCGTCGTCCCGCCCTCGTATTCCGTTCTAATCCTAAGTATCTAATGCTTTGTTATCGCGTAAAAGCGTAAAAATGCGAATAAAATTTTTCCTTTTAAAACTACGTGCAGAAGTCTTATACACATGTCAAAAGAATGTTCGCAAATCGTTCTACAATTCGTCGTAGTCATGTCTATACAGAAGACAAGTGTGGGTGTGTGTGTGTGTAGCCAAAAGCTTCCTATGCGCCCAGCCTTCATCATCCATCACTCCCACCTCAAAAGCAGCCGGATAGCTTCAAAAGATCGGCCTCGCATACAAGTCGGATCACGTACCGTGATCGTCGGTACCTACAACACGTAACATAAACAATGAGCCACCGAGGCTCAGTAAGCAGAAATTATGCATGTATGCACGTGTCCTAACGAACGACAATCCACGCCGTCGTTTTCTAACGCTCATACTCTTTTTTCTCATACTCTTACTTCATACGGGCCCTCGGCTTTCAGTCCCACTATGCGCCATCCTTAGAGATCTCAAGTGTGGAGGTTCACACACTAGAAGGTCACCTGAAGGAATCTTCCCTTACTCAGTGTGGCCTCCACGCGAGCGCTTCTCGCTGGTAGCCAACACCGAAGCCACTAACCACGGAGGTCACCCGAAGGAATCTTCCCTCCGGGTAGTGCTTTACACGCTAGAAGGTCACCCGAAGGAATCTTCCCTTACTCAGCGTGTGGCCCGGGCCGCATCCTCCAGGTTGCATCTCCCGCATACGGGGTAATTCCCCCAGCCTCTTATACAGGACTTATAGCTTCATTCGCCTTACTGGCTGCACAGGGGAAGCCGTGACTCTTCATTCGAGTCGACACAGACGCCAATATCGGCGAGTATACATCGCACACAGGCGATCTTACGCACGCTCATACCTCGCGTCTTATACACTACGCATGCGTGCAAATGCTCATGCTATACTCATGTACATATTCTAATCATGCCATCATGCACATAATTTAATCGTATCATACGTACACATTTCATACAAAATTCACGAGCACGTAATTCACATAATTGGACGCAGGCAAGTTACGTGTCGTAGTTGAATTTCTACTTACTTGTCGTCCGTGCTAATTATGCTTACTGCGTTGCGACGTCCTCACCTTTCGGCCCTTTAGACATAATATTGAAATATCAATATTATATCCAAATGAAGTAACTAGGCTAAAATAATTAACTCGACTAGTCTGATTTCTGAACTCTAATCTGCTCGATTAACGAGGCTAAGTTCCTGTCCGATTAAATTCTAATTTATGCTAAAATTCAATTGAAGTATTGTACTTCTCGACAAATAAAGTAGGTTCCATATCAAATCGCCCGATTCATTGCTAAGTCCGGTTTCGATCGACACTCATGTGGTCTCTAAGTATTCGATTTCTACTCTAAGTCATGATAGTATTTAAATCGTACTATATAAAGTTCGCGAAAGTTGTTAATTGTTAAGTATGTTTCGCCCGATTTGCCATGCACTTAATAGATTCCACTTTCGCCGTTCCCTGACGTCATCACATTTTCGTTTCGGTCGATTGTAATGGGTATATGATGATTTTAGTGAAATCCTAATTCGATCAACCTAACACCCTTAGTTTCGACCGAAACTAATATTATTTTATCAAGAAATCGCCCGATTGTCATGGAGTTTCGCCGAGTGTTGCCATCATCATTGCGTCATCATCCCTTCGCCCGAAACCGAGTGAGTTTCACCATGCATGACGTCTGCATTGCGTCACTTTCGCCCGGTTCTCATAGACGCATCTCACTTCGATCAATTCAGGGGTTTCGCCGTGTTTCGACGTCAGCGTGACGTTATCAGGTTTCGATCGAAACCATGCTAAGGAAGAAATCACTTTCGATTAATTGCATGGGCTTGGAATGAGGTTTCGATCGATTAAGCTTGTTAAGATGAGTTTCGCCGCGTGCTTACGTCATCAGCACGTCACTCGATTCGATCTCCAATTGGCTTAGTTTCGATCAATTCTAATTATTGTGGCGACTCTCGATCGAAACTCAATTTATCATGCCCAAGTGTTCCTCTAATGTGTTAAGTTTCGGCCGAAAGTTCATGAAATTCCTAGTTTCGGTCGAAACCCCCTATTCAATTCAAAATTGTCTAAACCTTTAGTCCCTCAATCGCCTGAAAACCTAAAAATATTCATACATCGAAACTTAATGCTATCTAAAATCATACACGCGCATCGCCCGAAACCTTCAAACAATTTTCATTCAATCGAAACTCAAATAGGCCAACTACCTTCGTTCGAAACCTTGTAATCTTAATCTATCCGAATCTATAATCTCTACCACTCCCTAACATTGTTAATTTCATCCAAAGATTACTTTATACTATGGCTATGGCTCTTAAAGCATGTTAAACTACCCAAAATATAATCAAACCCAAGGGAGCATTTAGGTACGATTTCTCTCCCTACATTAGAGTTTCTACCGCTCACCTCGCTAAAATCCACACGTCTTTTTAAATTTTCAGTTAGGATGTCCTAGTAACTCTTAAAGCATACTATTGCTAGGATATCGAATTATGGTCAAGAATCATACCTATCCCGAACTTAGCAGAGATTCTCTGATCGGCTACTTCTTTCTCCTTTTTACTTGTGTTTTTCGTTAGTTCCTTCTTTTCTCAAGGTTTCCATGGTGTTGTTGAATGAATTGGGAATGTAGATAGATATTTTTCATAGATATAGTGGATGGGACATGTCTTGGCGTGGGTGTTCCTTAATTTAGGGAACCTTGTGCCTAAGGTTTGGCTAAATATGATTTGGGCCTAAGTTTAAATGTTTAGCCCAACTAGATAAATCATCATCCAATGAAAATCCTAGCCCAACTGTCATTAGTCATTTTCTTTTAGCATTTCCGAAAATTTACCCTTCCAAATTAGGGTTCCTCAAAATTTCGCGTCAGTAGCACTTGATTGCACATAATTCTCGTAGCATTCACGAGCATAAAATTTATAACATCTCATGCGCATCTATCATATATGAAATTAACGTAAAATCATATAAATCATACACGAAATTTATTGGCCGACCTAATTTGCGGGGACCGGGGTCCTACATGGGTCGCTAAAGTTCCTATCGATAATAACTTAGGAACCATATCTGAACCAAAATCTAAATCTGCTCATCTGAGAGGACCCATTTTTAAGTGGGTACCTAAAGCTCTCTAAATTGTTTTTGCAGATCCATCATGTGTGGTACCTCGACTCAGGTTGTTCCACACACATGACGGGAAATCAAGAGCTGCTGAGCAACTATCAAGACCGCCTGAATGGAAAAGTCAGGTTTGGAAACAACGATTCAGCCCCGATTCTAGGATTTGGAGATATCATTCTGGAGAATCTGACTATAAAAGATGTATCCTACGTCGAAGGCCTCCGCCATAACTTGTTCAGCATAGGCCAGTTTTGTGATAAAGGGTTCCAGGTGGTCTTTCATGCTGACCAATGCAGAAATTTGGATAGTCAGGACACAAAACTCCTTCAAGGACTTCGGAAATTAAATCTATACACTATAAACCTGACGTCCGTGCGGCCCGCAACAGCTGTATGCCTCATCTCTCAGACTATTTTACAGAGGAACAGCTTATGGCATCAACGAATGTCTCATCTGAATATGAAAGCTCTCCAACGCCAATCTACGAAAAAGTTGGTCCACGGTCTTCCAACTATACTACTACAAAGGTTGCATCAATGTTCGGCATGTCAATTAGGAAAAATGAAGCGAGCGTCTCATCATGTCAAACAAATTGCGTCTACTTCTCGCCCATTGGAACTAATCCACATGGACCTCTGTGGGCCAATGCAGACACAGAGTATCAATGGACGCAAGTATGTGCTAGTTATCGTCGATGACTACTCTCGCTACACTTGGACAAAGTTCCTCCGAACCAAAGATGAGACTGGTGACTTGATTATTAACTTTGTGAACACTACTCAAAATCTGCTGCAACAGAATATTCAAGTATTCGAACAGACAACGGCACTGAGTTCAAGAACAATCACCTCAGTGAGTTTTATCAGAAACTTGCAATAAGTCAACAATTTTCAGCCGCCAAGACTCCTCAACAGAATGGGGTAGTCGAACGAAAGAACAGAACTCTAGTGGAAGCAGCGTACACGATGCTCCTCAACTCTGGTCTTCCACATTTTCTCTGGGCGGAAGCAGTAAATACCATCTGTTTCACTCAAAATAGGACGGTAGTTCACAAGCGCTTTGACAAGACTTCGTACGAAATTATCAACAAACAAGTACCAAACATCTCTTTCTTCAAAGTCTTCGGGTGCAAGTGCTTTGTGGCGAACGACGGAGAGCACCGTGCTAAGTTCGACCCTAAAGTACTCGAAGCAACCTTCGTCGGGTATTCTTCAACATTCAAAGCGTACCGAGTATACATCAAGTCCAGCCGCACGATTACGGAAAGCTATACGTCACTTTTCACGAAGTGAACGCGATGGCTTCTGGTCACTTCAGTCCAGGACCCGTGCTCAACCCAATAGCTCCTGCACATCTCAGTTCAGGACCCGTACCTAACCAGATAGCTTCTGAATATAACAGTTCAGAACCTGTTTCACTTGGTTTGTTGGCACAAAACCAACAGAAGATGGCAACACCTCCGAATTCAACGTCTGAAGAAGCAACGAGACTTGCATTAAACGATTTGGACTCTCTCTTCGAGCCAGTATATCGGTCACACACTGCTACACCTATAGTGGATTTTCCAGACGAGACCAACATACCAAGTTATTCTCACGTCCCTACCTCACCCGATTCAGAATTGCCACAGAATAACGAATAACCTACAGTGGTTATTGAGGAAGAATCATCAGAGACAATCGATCCAAGTGCAGAATTGGAACTTCCTCAAACAATTGATCAATCGGAGACTATAGGAAATCTAGACCCACAGATGGCTGATGCATCGACTTCAGCATTGCCTCATGAGCGCAAGTGGACTAAAGGTCACCCGGTTGATCATTGGCGATCCTTCGATGGAGTAAGGACACGTCATCAACACAGTCTCTTCAGCTGCTTCTTAAGTAAAAATGAGCCTACCAATGTAGCAGACGCACTTCAAGACCCAGATTGGGTAATACGATGCATGCTGAAATTCATCAGTTCGAATGTCTTCAAGTGTGGACCTTAGTACCCCGTCCGCATGGGAAAACAATTGTCGGAACTAAATGGGTATTCAAAAACAAGAAGAATAAAGATGGTGATGTGATCCAGAACAAAGCAAGGCTAGTTGCGAAGGGATACAATCAACAGAACTGCATCGACTACGACGAGACATATGCTCCTGTTGCCCGAATCGAAGCTGTCCGCCTTCGTTTCACTTATGCGGCTCACAAAGACTTCAAAGTCTATCAAATGGATGTTAAGACCACCTTTCTCAATGGAGTTTTAAAAGAAGATGTCCATGTCGCTCAGTCGGAAGGTTTTGTCGATCAAGAACATCCCGATCACGTCTATCGTTTGGACAAAGCTCTCTACGGACTAAAACCAGCCCCCCGTGCTTGGTACGATGTCCTGAGTGAATTCCTCGTGAAGTCTGAATTCATACGGGGAACGATAGACACAACCCTCTTCATCAAATGGCAGGTTGCAGGTTGCCAAATGGACAGGAAAAGCACGTCCGGTGGCGCTTAATTTTTAGGCAAAAAGCTGGTCTGCTGGTCATCCAAAAAGCAGAACTGTGTGTCAACTTCGACGGCTGAAGCGGAATACGTGGCTGCCGCCAGTTGTTGCTCCCAGATGCTGTGGATGCGGACTCAGCTTCGCGACTATGGGTACATTTTAAATAATATACCCATATATAGTGATAGTCAAAGTGCCATCGCTATCACTTGCAATCCTGTTCATCACTCACGCACAAAACACATAGACATTAGATATCACTTTATCAAAGATCATGTAGAAAAAGGCACCATAGATATGTATTTCATGAACACAGAGTACCAACTAGCTGACATTTTCACCAAGGCATTAGATGAAAATGTAACACCCGAGTTCCATAATTTAGGTCGGCCCAATAAATTCGTGTGCGTATATTATATGTTCTATGTGACTTACGTGAACTTCATGGATTAATTTCATGCGTGCATGATGTCATGAATTTTGTACATGCAGTTATGTGCCTACGTGATTTTACATGAATTCAGGCACATTAAATACGTGACCGTGTGGTACATAATTTACTAGGGATTTTCGAAAATCAAGAATAAGGGAAATGGAAATAATAATACTAGCAAAAAAAATGGAAATGGGATAATAGAAGTAGTAAGGGAGAAATTGGGCTATAGTTGTAATTAGACTAGATTTAAAATCTAAACTTAGGCCCACGATAAATAGTGCTTGGATGAATTAGCCCAAACATTATGAGGATTCATAAAGTAATAAGGCCCAACATCCTTAGATATTTTGGAAACAAAGCTCCCTAATTTAAGGAAAACTCACGCCACTACATTGTCCATCAAACATCCTTGAATATTTTAATACATATCAAAACCTTAGAGAGTGGGGGATAAACACGTCCATCCCAAGCCAAAAGGAGTTAAGAAGGTATTCACACCATAAGAAAATATTCGATTACTTGGAAACAGAAGAAGGGAGTAAGGAAGATATTTTAACACCATAAGAAACATTCGATCACTAGGAGAAGAGAAAGAAATGGAGAAGCCGAACAGAAACCGAGTTTAAGCCATGAAAAAGGTATAAGCTTCTCACTATAATTTTTGTATTTTATTTAAGAAATGGTATACCCTGATTTTAAGCACGAGAACTTAAGTTGCTAGGGTCATACTGAATTCGAAGTATTAGGAGTATATTACCCCCACCATCTTCGTTGTTAAGCCCATATCCTCGTGGTTAGGACGTTAAAGCATGGAAGTCAGATTAGGCCCATGTTAGTAGTAAGTTTGACTTGAAGTTTTGGGTGCGTTCTTAAGACCCTCATCGAGTTCTTAAGGAAAAAATGGGAAGTTAGACTGAAATTGTAGAACTTTGAGGGGTTAGATTTGGAGTGTACTACTTTTGGGAAAGTTCGAATTTTCGACCGTAGAACCTTTGTAGCAACCTTTTGGACAAGTGATTGTATACAAGTCCAAGCTTCGAGAGTTTCGAAAATGTATGAAGTTCGGGTTAGGTTCATATGGTTCTTGGAAAAGGTACTTCTAGATCGCAATTCTCAAGAATTATAAGTGATAAGAGTGTTTAAGGGTTCGCGAATCGAACTAGTTGGCGAAATTCATAAAACTTCGCGGGTTGTAAAACTCGCGAATCCAATGGCGAATTAGAGGCACTTCGCGAACCAACAAATTTGCGAACTCAAGCTAATTTGCAAACTTCATGCAAGACGGCGAACCCGCGGAAGATTTGCGAATCCATGATGTGGAAGGTTCACGTGCCACAACCATTTGGCGAATTTAAGAATTTGGCGAGTTGAAGCTTTGCGAATGGGGTGTAGTTAGCAAACTCAGGCTTTTGCGGGCTAGGTGTTTTGCGATCCGTAAATTGGCGAATCCATTCAAAGTTCTGCGAAGCCAGTTCACGAACTAAAGCTTGGCGAACCCCAACAAGTTTCGCAAATCTATTGAATTGGAGAATTGCGAATTGAGGAAGCATCTCACGAGTCACGAGGAGTTCACGAAATACGAACTAGTTTGGCGAACCCCACGATTTGGCGGGTCCATGCAAGTTCACGAATCGTAAGGTGACCAACGTATTTCGCGAATCGAGCTTGCTTTGGTGAATTGAGCTAGGTTTCGCGAATTCATGCGAACCACCTTTCAGAAATTGAACAAGTCGCAAACCCTAGTGTTTGCGAATCCTTAGTTTATGGAAGTTTGCAAACTCTCGAGCTTGGCAAAACATTTAGCTTCGCGAACCGAAGCTGGAGAATTTTATTAAGTCGGCTAATCATGATTTGGCGAATCCCGTATAGGACGAAGGAGTTCGCGAAATAATGTAATTCGCGAACTATGGTGAACGATTCACGAGATAGAAGTTAGGTCATTTCACGTATTTTGCGAAACCAATTTCACGAATCTAGTATGTTGAAGCGTTTCACGAACTTTATGTATTTCTTGAATTTAGTAAGTCATCAATTAGGAACCATGCGTCTAGTATCATGAATATTATTTCGAATTCTATTTTTAGCAAAGTACATGCATGAAATATTCCACGAATGTCACGATGTGTTGATATTTCGAGTCCCTAGGTTTCTCAATAGGCGCATAAATAAAGAATGCTAAAACATAGGATAAACCTCAACTCGCAGCTTGAGAGTTTTGCGGACTTCAAGGGTTCGCAAAGTTACGAACCGTGATGTAGTTCGCGAAGTCTGTTCCGTTAGAAATTTCGCGGGTCCTTATGGATTGCGAAGCGGCGGGTTTTCCAGGTCAGATTAGTTTCGCGGGTCTTTAGAAGGGGAAATAGTTTCGCGAGTCAGGGGATTTGCGAACTACAAGCAATTTGTGAACTCGTAAAGATGAGTTCGTGGACGGAAAGAGGAACAGGGTTTTGCGAATCGGCCTAGTTTGGCGAACCCTAAGGTTCGCGAAGGTTAAGCCGCAGATCACGAATTCTACTTTACGAATTATTAGCAAAGTACATACATGGAATATTTTATGAATTTAACAAGTCACGAGTTATACAAATCTCACAAGTCTAGGGCAGTTCACGAATTCCACCAATTAATCTAACATTTTACGAGTTGACTTGACTTAGGCAAATTCCAATATGTAATTATCTTAGAGCGAAGTGTTTTAATAATTAGGAAATTCAAGAAAATTAGACGGTGCACTGATAATGCAATTTTATGACTAGGATCAGGGACTAATAATTTCGCAGGACCACTCACTAACAATCTACGGACGCCAGGTAAGTGGGACTCTTCAACTACAATACATAAAAATTATGTGCGCATTATTTATGTGATTACATGCTTCTATGTGACTATGTGATTTATTACATGACATGAATTACCCATTCCACGACATGGCATCCCTTACAAGACATGGCACGATAAGTCATTTCGCATTTCATACATGCATTTCACGGCATACACGAGTCTCAGGAGAGTTTTAATGACATGACATGACGTGAGGTATGCATGATCGCCGGGGCGCGACAAATAGTTACTAACATAAATTTATTGACTAAACAACACACGTGCAAGACAAGACGTGTGATATGTCAAGACACGTGCAAGACAAGACGTGTGATACGGTTCTTCTAATGCTACGAGGTGACTTCTATGTCACCGATGTCAAGACAAGACACGTTCAAGACAAGACGTGTAAATCGGGCGAATGCTCGTAGTAAGGATTAGCCGAGGGCCCTACAAGACAAGACACGTGCAAGACAAGGCGTGTATTAAGGACCCTACAAGACATGACAAGACAAGACATGACATGACACGACATGATTTTGTGAGGAGCATTGGCGCATATGCTTATGCAAGTCATGACACAGGCACTGCATGCATAAGTCTCACTTACTGAGCTATATAAGCTCATCCCACGTTTTATGTGTTGTAGGTCCTTCGGATCATGGTACGTGATCGCCTAGCCGACAAGGCATACTTTTGGAGCTTCCGAGCGTCTTTTGGGGGTGGTGTGTACGCGGACGACGACCTGTGAGGCCGGGCGCATAGGTTACTTTTGTGGCGAATATAGACACGACACATGTAGCTAGAACTCGAATGTAATTAGAAAGTATGGAAGCATTCTTTTGACGTGTACAGGAAATGATTTCCTTTATGAAAAAGGAAAATTTTATTCCGCATTTCGTGTTTCTTCTAACTAAATACGTAGTTAGGCACGTAAGACAAGGCTAGAAATGGTAGCGATGGCTAGGGTCGCTACAGTTGGTATCAGAGCTTCGGTCACAGGTCCTGTAGACTGTCCATGTACACACACCCAAAAGCGCAGAAGCGGCCTTGCTTGTAAGTATTATGATTATGTGAATTTCTTGTGTTGAATAATTTATTGGCCTTAGGGACGACAGGGTAGAACAAATGGTTAGAATTAGAGGCGAGGGCAGTAGGGACGCCGATCGAGATAGGGAAACCCCAAACCCTACAGACAATCGGGATGCTATCATCCTGCAGCTGACGGAGTTAATCCGCCAGCAATCAGCCCAAATCCAGTAGCTACTCCAGCAACAAAGTGCTGGAGGGCAGCCAAGTAATGCACCCCCTCAGGCTGAAAGGATCGAAATGGTGGGGAAGAGGTTTCGTAAACTCAACCCCCCAACATTTGAAGACGCTGTCGATCCAACTTCGGCTGATGATTGGCTCCGAACGTTGGAGAGCATGTTCCAACACAGCCGTACCCAGAGACCGAAAAAGTCTTGTGCGCTACCTACCTACTAAGAGGGAGCGCGGGCCATTGGTGGGATACGATCCGGAGCATCGATGACCCGGTTACGATGAGCTGCGATCATTTTAAAGAACTCTTCCGGAGCAAGTACTACACAGCTCCAATTCGTGCTCAAAAGATGAATGAATTTATTAACCTCCGCCAAGAAACGATGACGGTGGCGGAGTACATCAGGAAGTTCGAACAACTGTCCCGGTTTGTAGCTCATATGGTGAGCACGGACTCACTGAAGATCGAAAGGTTTTTATAGGGCCTGAAGCCAGAGCTATACCGCGACGTTAGCATGGCTGGACTCCAAGGGGCTACGTACGCCCAAGTCGCTGAACGCGCGATGGTGGCTGAACAAGCCGAAATGAGAATCGCACGAGCTCATGAGGCAAAAAGGAAGTTCTTGCAAGAACGCAAAGGAGACGGGAGCAACCCAAAGAAGCAGTCTATTCCCAAGGATCCGAAACCCTATTTTCATATAGGCCTGGACAACCCCAGCAGCCCAATCCAAATCAGGGGAGGCCTCAACCATTTCAACCCACCATACCAACATGCCCGAGATGTGGGAGGCGACATTCAGGTGTCTGCTACTCCCAGAACGCGACCTGTTACAAGTGTGGCAAAACAGGCCAGTTTTCCACGGTATGTCCGAAAAATCCATCCGAAAACCAGACGGTGAGCCAGGCAAGACCACCGACGGCAACCGCCCGAGTGTACACCCTCACTACTGGGGAGGCCGAAGACAACCCGTCCTTTGCGGCAGGTACCCACCTTATTCATCAAACTGACCCACATTCCAATAGATTCAGGAAACCATGCACTTCTTTTTATAACCAATAATTTCATGATGAAACTCGGGGTTACCCGTAGCCAATCTAAGTGAGAATATAACATGACCATTCCCCACGGAGTTTCGACCCGAACCGATCAAAACCATATCTCTTCTTTATCAAGTGTTCCTCCTTTCTGTGATACGACGGGGAAGCCATGTTCTACTCCCTTCAGCACGACAAGTCTAAACCCAACGATATTGGAGTACGACCCCATGCCCTAATTCCTTCCACCCATACCGAGAATTACATACACTAATGACGCAGCGAAAGCGTGGTGAACATTCGAAATTTCCAAATCATTGTCTGAACACGATCCACTAAAATAGGATGGTATAAAAATACCGGTTCGCTGAATAACTTACGTTATGATCAGCCAACTACTTATGACCCAACGTGGTCGCCATCCGATGCTCGTTTTAGAACAACATAGAATTAGATCTCCAATGGTATGGATTCGAGAAGTAGGAACTCTTTTACGAACAAGTTAGGTGAGCAGTCACCTAACCAGACTAACTCAACTCCCTACCCATCGCTACCCAGAATATTTCCGGCTGACGGAATTTCGGGGGCAAAATTCTTTTAAGGGGGGGGGGATGTAACACCCGAGTTCCATAATTTAGGTCGGCCCAATAAATTCGTGTGCGCATATTATATGTTCTATGTGACTTACGTGAACTTCATGGATTAATTTCATGCCTGCATGATGTCATGAATTTTGTACATGCAATTATGTGCCTACGTGATTTTACATGAATTTCAGGCACATTAAATACGTGACCGTGTGGTACATAATTTACTAGGGATTTTCGAAAATCAAGAATAAGGGAAATGGAAATAATAATACTAGCAAAAAAAATGGAAATGGGATAATAGAAGTAGTAAGGGAGAAATTGGGCTATAGTTGTAATTAGACTAGATTTAAAATCTAAACTTAGGCCCACGATAAATAGTGCTTGGATGAATTAGCCCAAACATTATGAGGATTCATAAAGTAATAAGGCCCAACATCCTTAGATATTTTGGAAACAAAGCTCCCTAATTTAAGGAAAACTCACGCCACTACATTGTCCATCAAACATCCTTGAATATTTTAATACATATCAAAACCTTAGAGAGTGGGGGATAAACACGTCCATCCCAAGCCAAAAGGAGTTAAGAAGGTATTCACACCATAAGAAAATATTCGATTACTTGGAAACAGAAGAAGGGAGTAAGGAAGATATTTTAACACCATAAGAAACATTCGATCACTAGGAGAAGAGAAAGAAATGGAGAAGCCGAACAGAAACCGAGTTTAAGCCATGAAAAAGGTATAAGCTTCTCACTATAATTTTTGTATTTTATTTAAGAAATGGTATACCCTGATTTTAAGCACGAGAACTTAAGTTGCTAGGGTCATACTGAATTCGAAGTATTAGGAGTATATTACCCCCACCATCTTCGTTGTTAAGCCCATATCCTCGTGGTTAGGACGTTAAAGCATGGAAGTCAGATTAGGCCCATGTTAGTAGTAAGTTTGACTTGAAGTTTTGGGTGCGTTCTTAAGACCCTCATCGAGTTCTTAAGGAAAAAATGGGAAGTTAGACTGAAATTAGAACTTTGAGGGGTTAGATTTGGAGTGTACTACTTTTGGGAAAGTTCGAATTTTCGACCGTAGAACCTTTGTAGCAACCTTTTGGACAAGTGATTGTATACAAGTCCAAGCTTCGAGAGTTTCGAAAATGTATGAAGTTCGGGTTAGGTTCATATGGTTCTTGGAAAAGGTACTTCTAGATCGCAATTCTCAAGAATTATAAGTGATAAGAGTGTTTAAGGGTTCGCGAATCGAACTAGTTGGCGAAATTCATAAAACTTCGCGGGTTGTAAAACTCGCGAATCCAATGGCGAATTAGAGGCACTTCGCGAACCAACAAATTTGCGAACTCAAGCTAATTTGCAAACTTCATGCAAGACGGCGAACCCGCGGAAGATTTGCGAATCCATGATGTGGAAGGTTCACGTGCCACAACCATTTGGCGAATTTAAGAATTTGGCGAGTTGAAGCTTTGCGAATGGGGTGTAGTTAGCAAACTCAGGCTTTTGCGGGCTAGGTGTTTTGCGATCCGTAAATTGGCGAATCCATTCAAAGTTCTGCGAAGCCAGTTCACGAACTAAAGCTTGGCGAACCCCAACAAGTTTCGCAAATCTATTGAATTGGAGAATTGCGAATTGAGGAAGCATCTCACGAGTCACGAGGAGTTCACGAAATACGAACTAGTTTGGCGAACCCCACGATTTGGCGGGTCCATGCAAGTTCACGAATCGTAAGGTGACCAACGTATTTCGCGAATCGAGCTTGCTTTGGTGAATTGAGCTAGGTTTCGCGAATTCATGCGAACCACCTTTCAGAAATTGAACAAGTCGCAAACCCTAGTGTTTGCGAATCCTTAGTTTATGGAAGTTTGCAAACTCTCGAGCTTGGCAAAACATTTAGCTTCGCGAACCGAAGCTGGAGAATTTTATTAAGTCGGCTAATCATGATTTGGCGAATCCCGTATAGGACGAAGGAGTTCGCGAAATAATGTAATTCGCGAACTATGGTGAACGATTCACGAGATAGAAGTTAGGTCATTTCACGTATTTTGCGAAACCAATTTCACGAATCTAGTATGTTGAAGCGTTTCACGAACTTTATGTATTTCTTGAATTTAGTAAGTCATCAATTAGGAACCATGCGTCTAGTATCATGAATATTATTTCGAATTCTATTTTTAGCAAAGTACATGCATGAAATATTCCACGAATGTCACGATGTGTTGATATTTCGAGTCCCTAGGTTTCTCAATAGGCGCATAAATAAAGAATGCTAAAACATAGGATAAACCTCAACTCGCAGCTTGAGAGTTTTGCGGACTTCAAGGGTTCGCAAAGTTACGAACCGTGATGTAGTTCGCGAAGTCTGTTCCGTTAGAAATTTCGCGGGTCCTTATGGATTGCGAAGCGGCGGGTTTTCCAGGTCAGATTAGTTTCGCGGGTCTTAAGAAGGGGAAATAGTTTCGCGAGTCAGGGGATTTGCGAACTACAAGCAATTTGTGAACTCGTAAAGATGAGTTCGTGGACGGAAAGAGGAACAGGGTTTTGCGAATCGGCCTAGTTTGGCGAACCCTAAGGTTCGCGAAGGTTAAGCCGCAGATCACGAATTCTACTTTACGAATTATTAGCAAAGTACATACATGGAATAATTATGAATTTAACAAGTCACGAGTTATACAAATCTCACAAGTCTAGGGCAGTTCACGAATTCCACCAATTAATCTAACATTTTACGAGTTGACTTGACTTAGGCAAATTCCAATATGTAATTATCTTAGAGCGAAGTGTTTTAATAATTAGGAAATTCAAGAAAATTAGACGGTGCACTGATAATGCAATTTTATGACTAGGATCAGGGACTAATAATTTCGCAGGACCACTCACTAACAATCTACGGACGCCAGGTAAGTGGGACTCTTCAACTACAATACATAAAAATTATGTGCGCATTATTTATGTGATTACATGCTTCTATGTGACTATGTGATTTATTACATGACATGAATTACCCATTCCACGACATGGCATCCCTTACAAGACATGGCACGATAAGTCATTTCGCATTTCATACATGCATTTCACGGCATACACGAGTCTCAGGAGAGTTTTAATGACATGACATGACGTGAGGTATGCATGATCGCCGGGGCGCGACAAATAGTTACTAACATAAATTTATTGACTAAACAACACACGTGCAAGACAAGACGTGTGATATGTCAAGACACGTGCAAGACAAGACGTGTGATACGGTTCTTCTAATGCTACGAGGTGACTTCTATGTCACCGATGTCAAGACAAGACACGTTCAAGACAAGACGTGTAAATGGGCGAATGCCCTCGTAGTAAGGATTAGCCGAGGGCCCTACAAGACAAGACACGTGCAAGACAAGGCGTGTATTAAGGACCCTACAAGACATGACAAGACAAGACATGACATGACACGACATGATTTTGTGAGGAGCATTGGCGCATATGCTTATGCAAGTCATGACACAGGCACTGCATGCATAAGTCTCACCTACTGAGCTATATAAGCTCATCCCACGTTTTATGTGTTGTAGGTCCTTCGGATCATGGTACGTGATCGCCTAGCCGACAAGGCATACTTTTGGAGCTTCCGAGCGTCTTTTGGGGGTGGTGTGTACGCGGACGACGACCTGTGAGGCCGGGCGCATAGGTTACTTTTGTGGCGAATATAGACACGACACATGTAGCTAGAACTCGAATGTAATTAGAAAGTATGGAAGCATTCTTTTGACGTGTACAGGAAATGATTTCCTTTATGAAAAAGGAAAATTTTATTCCGCATTTCGTGTTTCTTCTAACTAAATACGTAGTTAGGCACGTAAGACAAGGCTAGAAATGGTAGCGATGGCTAGGGTCGCTACAGTTGGTATCAGAGCTTCGGTCACAGGTCCTGTAGACTGTCCATGTACACACACCCAAAAGCGCAGAAGCGGCCTTGCTTGTAAGTATTATGATTATGTGAATTTCTTGTGTTGAATAATTTATTGGCCTTAGGGACGACAGGGTAGAACAAATGGTTAGAATTAGAGGCGAGGGCAGTAGGGACGCCGATCGAGATAGGGAAACCCCAAACCCTACAGACAATCGGGATGCTATCATCCTGCAGCTGACGGAGTTAATCCGCCAGCAATCAGCCCAAATCCAGTAGCTACTCCAGCAACAAAGTGCTGGAGGGCAGCCAAGTAATGCACCCCCTCAGGCTGAAAGGATCGAAATGGTGGGGAAGAGGTTTCGTAAACTCAACCCCCCAACATTTGAAGACGCCGTCGATCCAACTTCGGCTGATGATTGGCTCCGAACGTTGGAGAGCATGTTCCAACACAGCCGTACCCAGAGACCGAAAAAGTCTTGTGCGCTACCTACCTACTAAGAGGGAGCGCGGGCCATTGGTGGGATACGATCCGGAGCATCGATGACCCGGTTACGATGAGCTGCGATCATTTTAAAGAACTCTTCCGGAGCAAGTACTACACAGCTCCAATTCGTGCTCAAAAGATGAATGAATTTATTAACCTCCGCCAAGAAACGATGACGGTGGCGGAGTACATCAGGAAGTTCGAACAACTGTCCCGGTTTGTAGCTCATATGGTGAGCACGGACTCACTGAAGATCGAAAGGTTTTTATAGGGCCTGAAGCCAGAGCTATACCGCGACGTTAGCATGGCTGGACTCCAAGGGGCTACGTACGCCCAAGTCGCTGAACGCGCGATGGTGGCTGAACAAGCCGAAATGAGAATCGCACGAGCTCATGAGGCAAAAAGGAAGTTCTTGCAAGAACGCAAAGGAGACGGGAGCAACCCAAAGAAGCAGTCTATTCCCAAGGATCCGAAACCCTATTTTCATATAGGCCTGGACAACCCCAGCAGCCCAATCCAAATCAGGGGAGGCCTCAACCATTTCAACCCACCATACCAACATGCCCGAGATGTGGGAGGCGACATTCAGGTGTCTGCTACTCCCAGAACGCGACCTGTTACAAGTGTGGCAAAACAGGCCAGTTTTCCACGGTATGTCCGAAAAATCCATCCGAAAACCAGACGGTGAGCCAGGCAAGACCACCGACGGCAACCGCCCGAGTGTACACCCTCACTACTGGGGAGGCCGAAGACAACCCGTCCTTTGCGGCAGGTACCCACCTTATTCATCAAACTGACCCACATTCCAATAGATTCAGGAAACCATGCACTTCTTTTTATAACCAATAATTTCATGATGAAACTCGGGGTTACCCGTAGCCAATCTAAGTGAGAATATAACATGACCATTCCCCACGGAGTTTCGACCCGAACCGATCAAAACCATATCTCTTCTTTATCAAGTGTTCCTCCTTTCTGTGATACGACGGGGAAGCCATGTTCTACTCCCTTCAGCACGACAAGTCTAAACCCAACGATATTGGAGTACGACCCCATGCCCTAATTCCTTCCACCCATACCGAGAATTACATACACTAATGACGCAGCGAAAGCGTGGTGAACATTCGAAATTTCCAAATCATTGTCTGAACACGATCCACTAAAATAGGATGGTATAAAAATACCGGTTCGCTGAATAACTTACGTTATGATCAGCCAACTACTTATGACCCAACGTGGTCGCCATCCGATGCTCGTTTTAGAACAACATAGAATTAGATCTCCAATGGTATGGATTCGAGAAGTAGGAACTCTTTTACGAACAAGTTAGGTGAGCAGTCACCTAACCAGACTAACTCAACTCCCTACCCATCGCTACCCAGAATATTTCCGGCTGACGGAATTTCGGGGGCAAAATTCTTTTAAGGGGGGGGGGGATGTAACACCCGAGTTCCATAATTTAGGTCGGCCCAATAAATTCGTGTGCGCATATTATATGTTCTATGTGACTTACGTGAACTTCATGGATTAATTTCATGCCTGCATGATGTCATGAATTTTGTACATGCAATTATGTGCCTACGTGATTTTACATGAATTTCAGGAACATTAAATACGTGACCGTGTGGTACATAATTTACTAGGGATTTTCGAAAATCAAGAATATGGGAAATGGAAATAATAATACTAGCAAAAAAAAATGGAAATGGGATAATAGAAGTAGTAAGGGAGAAATTGGGCTATAGTTGTAATTAGACTAGATTTAAAATCTAAACTTAGGCCCAAGATAAATAGTGCTTGGATGAATTAGCCCAAACATTATGAGGATTCATAAAGTAATAAGGCCCAAAATCCTTAGATATTTTGGAAACAAAGCTCCCTAATTTAAGGAAAACTCACGCCACTACATTGTCCCATTAAACATCCTTGAATATTTTAATACATATCAAAACCTTAGAGAGTGGGGTATAAACACGTCCATCCCAAGCCAAAAGGAGTTAAGAAGGTATTTCACACCATAAGAAATATTCGATTACTTTGAGACAGAAGAAGGGAGTAAGGAAGATATTTTAACACCATAAGAAACATTCGATCACTAGGAGAAGAGAAAGAAATGGAGAAGCCGAACAGAAACCGAATTTAAGCTTGGAAAAAGGTATAAGCTTCTCACTATAATTTTTGTATTTTATTTAAGAAATGGTATACCCTAATTTTAAGCACGAGAACTTAAGTTGCTAGGGTCATACTGAATTCAAAGAATTAGGAGTATATTACCCCCACTTTAATCTTCGTTGTTAAGCCCATATCCTCATGGTTAGGACGTTAAAGCATGGAAGTCAGATTAGGACCATGTTAGTAGTAAGTTTGACTTTGAAGTTTTGGGTGCGTTCTTAAGACCCTCATCGAGTTCTTAAGGAAAAAATGGGAAGTTAGACTGAAATTGTTGAACTTTGAGGGGTTAGATTTGGAGTGTACTACTTTTGGGAAAGTTCGAATTTTCGACCGTAGAACCTTTGTAGCAACCTTTTGGACAAGTGATTGTATACAAGTCCAAGCTTCGACAGTTTCTAAAATGTATGAAGTTCGGGTTAGGTTCATATGGTTCTTGGAAAAGGTACTTCTAGATCGCAATTCTCAAGAATTCTAAGTGATAAGAATGTTTAAGGGTTCGCGAATCGAACTAGTTGGCGAAATTCATAACACTTCGCGGGTTGTAAAAGTCGCGAATCCAAAGATTGGCGAATTAGAGGCACTTCGCGAACCAACAAATTCAAGCTAATTTGCAAACTTCATGCAAGACGGCGAACCCGCGGAAGATTTGCGAATCCATGATGGTTGGCGAATTGGAAGGTTCACGTGCCACAACCATTTGGCGAATTTAAGAATTTGGCGAGTTGAAGCTTTGCGAATGGGGTGTAGTTAGCAAACTCAGGCTTTTGCAGGCTAGGTGTTTTGCGAATCCGTAAATTGGCGAATCCATTCAAAGTTCTGCGAAGCCACTTCACGAACTAAAGCTTGGCGAACCCCAACAAGTTTCTCAAATCTATTGAATTGGAGAATTGCGCATTGAGGAAGCATCTCACGAGTCACGAGGAGTTCGCGAAATACGATTTAGTTTGGCGAACCCCACGATTTGGCGGGTCCATGCAAGTTCGCGAATCGTAAGGTGACCAAGGTATTTCGCGAATCGAGCTTGCTTTGGCGAATTGAGCTAGGTTTCGCGAATTCATGCGAGAAATTGAACAAGTCGCAAACCCTAGTGTTTGTGAATCCTTAGTTTAGGGAAGTTTGCGAACTCTCGAGCTTGGCAAAACATTTAGCTTCGCGAACCGAAGCTGGAGAATTTTATTAAGTCGGCTAATCATGATTTGGCGAATCCCGTATAGGTCGAAGGAGTTCGCGAAATAAGTAATTCGCGAACTATGGCGAACGATTCACGAGATACAAGTTAGGTTATTTCACGTATTTTGCGAAACCAATTTCACGAATCTAGTATGTTGAAGCGTTTCACGAACTTTATGTATTTCTTCAATTTACTAAGTCATGAATTAGGAACCATGCGTAGTATCATGAATATTATTTCGAATTCTATTTTTAGCAAAGTACATGCATGAAATATTCCACGAATGTCACGATGTGTTGATATTTCGAGTCCCTAGGTTTCTCAATAGGCGCATAAATAACGAATGCTAAAACATATGATAAACTTCAACTCGCAGCTTGAGAGTTTTGCGGACTTCGAGGGTTCGCAAAGTTACGAGCCGTGATGTAGTTCGCGAAGTCTGTTCCGTTAGAAATTTCGCGGGTCCTTATGAATTGCGAAGTGGCGGGTTTTGCAGGTCAGATTAGTTTTGCGGGTCTTAAACGGGGGAAATAGTTTTTTTTTTGAAAGAAGGTCACTAAATTAAAAGGATAGAGAGTCGAAATGGTACAGCCGCGTGCATGAGAATTCATGTCGCACCAAACACTACAAACCTCCAAAAGTAAACAAACGAACAAGCGAGGGACAGAAATAAAACAGCCAAGGGACATGACACCGCAACATCAGTAGCCTTCAGCCCCGTGTAGACCCATTCAGCCCCCCAGAGAGTAAAGCTACCAGGCGATGTGCCACATGCGACATAATCCTCGATATTGAAGGTCGTACTTGGCGGGCAGCGCGGACAGGTAAAGGTGAATCATATCAAGGATGAGCTTCGTAATTGCCTCTGGCGTGCGCCTTGTGCCGTCATGCCATCGATGATTCCGTTCAGCCCAAATGTGGTAGATGAGGGACGAAAGAAGGTGGCGGTATGCCTGGTGGTGTAGGTGTTTGCCACGCCACTTAAGTGCAGCCCATCGGATTCCTGTGCGCCAATCTTGATAAGGCCAAGCAAACCGTGTCTTTTGTCTAAGCACATGTCGACACTGTACAGAAAAGGGACACTCAAAAAATATATGGTTAGTAGTTTCGACCCCTCCGTCACAGAGGAGGCAAGCCGTGGAGTTTGCGCGTGTGGCAATCCACACCTTATCTCTCGTGGCTAACCGTTCCCGAATGGCAAGCCAAAGGATAAAGTCGTGCCGAGGGATTTGCAAGATACCACCAAACAGTTCAGCCCAAGGTACCGGATCGCGATGAGGGCGGATAGCATCCTTGACAGCGCGTGCAGAATATCGGCCGTCAGCAGTCCCCTTCCATAAAAACGAGTCTTGTTCCGTTGGGTGGATTTGCGGAAGCTGACCCGAAAACTCACGGAATTCGGCCGTATTTTGAGCGGGCCACTCCCACCCCGCTTGGTTAATTACCGCACTCAGTCGGGTATCATGAGATAGTCCCATGGCAATAGGTCCCCTTGGGAAACGTTCGATGAGCGGGATCTCCCCTAGCCAGGGATCCTGCCACAGCTGAATGGTCCGTCCATCGCCAATGCGAAAGTCCACTAAGGACCTTAAAAGGGGACGTAGCTGTAGTAGTTTCCTCCAGCTCCAAGCTGCCCGCGATGATGCGCTAACTGTCCAAAAGGAGCGAGTTGACAGCCGTGTATACAGCAGCCATCGCACCCAAACAGAGTTTGGGTCGCGGGTAATCAGGCTCCACAGGTGTTTCATTAACAGAGCTTTGTTGTCATCTGCAATTGCCCGAATTCCAAGGCCTCCCTCAACTGCCGGGAGGCAAATATCAGCCCAGGCGACATTCGCCGACGCCCCAGCCCACAGAAATCTGCGGATGCGCTTTTCTATCTCCCCGGTGATGCCCTTAGGTAGTAGAAAAACACTTGACCAATATGAATGAAAAGCGAGGAGGACAGATTTGATTAATTGCACCCTTCCGGCATATGAAAGAGATTGATTTAGCCAAGAGCCCAGTCGCCTATCAATCCTTTCAAGGAGCGGTGCGCAATCGGTAATCGTGAGTCGCCCCGTTATCAGCGGAACACCCAAGTATCTGACCGGTAGCTGCCCCTCTTCAAACCCCATAATTCCCGAGATGGCAGCGCTTAAGCCTGCCGCTCTCTTAGAGAGGAACATCATGCTTTTAGACGGGTTAGCGTGGAGACCAGACAGTTCAGCGAAATCGTCCAAACCCTCACGAAAGACCGAGGCCGAATGGGTATCAGCATGAGAGAAGAGTAAAAGGTCGTCGGCGAATGTCAACATGAAAAGAGATATTTCGGCGCAACGCCAATGGAAATGGAATCGCTCATCGAGTCGGATCTTCCTCGCAAGGATGCCCTGAAGAACTTCCAAAACCAACGTGAAAAGGTACGGAGAAATCGGGTCGCCTTGCCGAAGGCCTCGTCGCCCTTTGAAAAAGCCCTCCGCGCGGCCATTTATGTTGAGTGAGAAGTGCGTTGTCGTGATACACTCGCGGACCCAACGGATGAACTGAGCCGGAAATTGCATAAAGGGGGAAATAGTTTCGCGAGTCAGGGTTTTGCGAATCGGCCTAGTTTGGCGAACCCTAAGGTTCGCGAATTAGGTTAAGCCGCAGATCACGAATTCTACTTTACGAATTATTAGCAAAGTACATACATGGAATATTTTATGAATTTAACAAGTCACGAGTTATACAAATTTCACAAGTCTAGGGCAGTTCACGAATTCCACCAATTAATCTAACATTTTACGAGTTGACTTGACTTAGGCAAATTCCAATATGTATTTATCTTGGAGCGAAGTGTTTTAATACTTAGGAAATTCAAGAAATTAGACGGTGCACTGATAATGCAATTATGACTAGGATCAGGGACTAATAATTTCGCAGGACCACTCACTAACAATCTACGGACGCCAGGTAAGTGGGACTCTTCAGCTACAACACATAAAAATTATGTGCGCATTATTTATGTGATACATGCTTCTATGTGACTATGTGATTTATTACATGACATGAATTACCCATTCCACGACATGGCATCCCTTACAAGACATGGCACGACAAGTCATTTCGCATTTCATACATGCATTTCACGGCATACACGAGTCTCACGAGAGTTTTAATGACATGACATGACGTGAGGTATGCATGATCGTCGGGGCGCGACAAATAGTTACTAACATAAATTTATTGACTAAACAACACACGTGCAAGACAAGGCGTGTGATATGTCAAGACACGTGCAAGACAAGACGTGTGATACGGTTCTTCTAATGCTACGAGGTGACTTCTATGTCACCGATGTCAAGACAAGACACGTGCAAGACAAGACGTGTAAATCGGGCGAATGCCCTCGTAGTAAGGATTAGCCGAGGGCCCTACAAGACAAGACACGTGCAAGACAAGACGTGTATTAGGGACCCTACAAGACAAGACAAGACAAGATAAGACATGACATGACATGATTTTGTGAGGAATTAGTGAGCATTGGCGCATATGCTTATGCAAGTCATGACACAGGCACTGCATGCATAAGTGTCACTTACTGAGCTATATAAGCTCATCCCACGTTTTATGTGTTGTAGGTCCTTCGGATCACAATACGTGATCGCCTAGCCGGTAAGGCATACTTTTGGAGCTTCCGAGCGTCTTTTGGGGGTGGTGTGTACGCGGACGATGACCTGTGAGGCCGGGCGCATAGGTTACTTTTGTTGCGAATATAGACACGACACATGTAGCTAGAACTCGAATGTAATTAGAAAGTTTGGAAGCATTCTTTTGACGTGTACAGGAAATGATTTCCTTTATGAAAAATGAAAATTTTATTCGGCATTTTCGTGTTTCTTCTAACTAAATATGTAGTTAGGCACGTAAGACAAGGCTAGAAATGGTAGCGATGGCTAGGGTCGCTACAAAAAACGATTTCAATTCCTTGTCGGAAAATTAGGCATGTTGAATCTTCCGTAATATGTGCTTTACCTGATCTTCTGTGCTGCTAAATGTTGTATGCTATGTGTTTTCTTTGCTTATTTGCTTTATCCTGCGTGAAATAAATAACTTTAAAAAAAAATCTTTTTCAAAAACATTATAAATATATATAATTTGGGGGATAACGAAATCATTTAGGATGCTTTGATCTAAAGTCACTTAGAATTTTACCCCGACATGTGATCGATTTAATTGCTTAATTTTGTCAGTCTAAGTAGCATTCCTGTGTCTAAAGATCATTAGGTTGCTCCACTAGACACAAAGCCACTATACATATGTGAGGATTCTAGCCTTGTTACTTTTCCTTTCTTTGGATCTATTTTTCGAGTGAGTCACACATCGATTACTTGTCTTAACTAGTGATACTTGGCTTCGTACACACCTTTGCCTTAGATCGTTAGGAAAATGATAAGGGCGCTTAGGTTATTCCTCACTCGGCCTTATAAAATTTTTCCCTCACATTAGCCCTTAGTCATCCACTTTGAGCCATCTCCGATGTCCTTTTCTTCCTTTGAATCCCATTCTTAGCCTTCAACCGTCTTCTATACTCGTCGGATGGTTGTTCAAACGAGAAAAGGATGGGGAGAAAACAAAAGAAAAGGGGGATGATGACAAAAGAAGGCATTGCTCAACGCGCAAAAATCAGACCAAAGGAACCTGCCTTCCGACTATCACTTAGAAGATGGCATGGATCCTGCTGTGAACTTCTCCAACGATAATCTCATACGCCCGTCAGAACGGATGGAAAGAGGAGCACCACAAAGTGAACTTTTCCAACGATAATCCGATCTTATATCGGGAAACGAGAAGAGGAGAGCAGCCTTGGGTATGAGTCCATAACCGTGAACTTTTCCAAAAAGACAATCTCTTAAACCTCTCTAGGATTAAGAGAAGAGGAGCACGGTATCGGCCCGAGAACCAACAATAGAACTTCGCCTACGATAATCTCCTATAGCCTCGTGGAGAAGCGGAGCTTCAGCTTGAGCATAGCATAAAAAGGGATAGTTCTTAAAGAAAAAGAGGAAGAAAAGATTGAAAAGAAGAAAGACGCCGAAAAAAAAAAGGAGACGGACGTAGAAATGGAAGATGACGAAGAGATAAGCTCACTTTCCTCTAAATTCCTTCCCTTCTAAGTCCTAGCCAAACTATAGCCCCTACAACCCTTTGATTCCAATCGACGGTCTCTCGCTTAGGTGAAATGATTAAAAATGCCTCGATCACATGTAGATTGACTTAAAATTGCTTGTGATGACTTAAGTGATATAAATATAAAAATCCCAAGTTAGAAATAATTGAGTGCAAGAGCGAACCGAGTGAGAGTTGTCGAAATGGTTTAGTCTATGAACTTAGGACTTTAGTTTGACGATATGACTTGATGGCATTTTCTTCTTTCAAATGTCTCGTAAAATTTTAGGTGTGGCGACTGATTAAAGCAAAATAATCTGACCCCATATAAACACATATTATATACATAAAACAAAAATAAATAAATAAAATTGTTATTTACATATATATAGAAAAATAATATTTTTTTCTGAATATAAAAAATAATTAATAATATAAATAATAAAAATAAATAATAAAATAATAATAATAATAAAAATCGTGAAAAGAAAAACTTCGCACATTTTGACATGAAATGTAATGTTTCATATGCGTTGAATTGAATAAATGCGAATTTATTTTATCGCACATTCTAAATGTAATTTTAGATTGCATTGGTACTGAATTGTTTAAATGCGATAAATTTTTCATTGCTCTTACCTTCGCGCAATATCTTCAATACATGTTTTTGGGGACCATGTATATGTGCTTACTAGGTAAATTGCGTAATTTTTGCTTGTTACTTGAATTGATTTCATATGTTTGTTAAGTCAATTCTTGCGCATTATTTGAGGGGGAGTAAATATAACTTGCGCATTATTTGAGGGGGAGTAAATATAAAAATCGTGCATTAGCTCCAAATATTTTTGACGTTTTTCTCTAAGTATTTCAGATTTCTTCAAACAAAATAAAGGAGTGAGACGTCGACACTACAAGACAATGAGCTATTGTCACAGACCAAATATTTCAAAGGAAAACATGCCAAAAATAATTGTTGATTAACTCTATTATTTCTAACGTTTTTTTCCTAAGTGGTACAGATTTTATTAGCCAGGGAGCTAGACGTTACTACACAGAAAATCTAGGGAGTTAATTGCATTTATTTTAATTCTGATGGGAACTTTACAATGTGATTTTATGTGAAATAAGGGTCAATATGATAATTTAGAAGTACTTACTATCGAGAAACTGGATATAAGAATTAATTCGCGATCATAAGTTTCTCGATCATAAACAGTGTTGGGAACGATTTTGATTGACCGCGATAATTTGCGATCGAGAAATTGAATTGAAGAGAAATTTTCGAATCAATATTTCTCGAGCGCAAATAGTAATGGGTCTGATCCATTTAAACGCAAAACGTCCAATCGCAAACTCATTGACTTACAGCGAGTTAATAAATGTTCACTTTTTGTCAGTCGAAAAACTTTATCTCACGCAAACCTAAATCCCAAAATTTTTCTCTCGAAAAACTTTCACAGACAGTTCAATCCCTCACTCTTTCGATTTTCAACACCAAATTGTCTGTTTAAGGTAGAAATAAGATTCATTTGACATTTGCGTGCGATTTAACTCCATTAGCATCTGCATTTATAGTTTTTCGCGTGATTAGGATTAGATTCTCGACTGTTCTTCAAACTGAGAAAATCGTATACTATTTTATAGTGATTTAGGCATGTTTACGAGTTCAATCTGGTTAATGCCTGCACTTAAGATAGTTTCGTTGTTTTCTATGAATCTGGTAGTTTAAACTTTCGAAAAATCTGCATCTTAGACCACTAAGTTGAGTTTGAAAGAAACTGGGTATTTGAATGTTTGAAGCCATCGAAGAACTTTGTCCATCGCAAAGACTCTTAATTGAATTCCGATTCAATTGAGATACTGTTTGTAGTGAATTAGTTTTAGATCGCAAAATTCTGACTTAGTCGCTAAGAAAGAAGATTTTGACCGAAAAATCACTTACCGTCGAGAAATCTAATTAGAATTTTCTGCGAGCGAAAAATTTAAGCGCTGAATAGACAATTTAGATGCAAATTAGATCGAGTGTAAAACTTACTATCGCAAAATAGAATTTTCGATTTAATTTTATTTCGGTCGCACAAATTTAGCAGCGAAAAATTAATTTTTCGACGCTTAATTTTCGATCGTAAAATTCGCCACTTAGGATTTAATTGATCGAAAAAAAATTTCGATGATCGACTTAGTTTTCGTTGACCAATTTCTCATAGAAAAATATCGCAGCGAAAATTTCACTTAGGATCGAAAATCACGTACTGCTCGACAAATTTCAAATCGAAAAATTTTATTCAATCGAGGAAAATTTTTCGATAGTAAATTTACCTGAGAAATAATTTCTCAATCGTAAAATTGATCGGCTACAGTCTCACGATTCCAACTTCGACACTTAAAGGGGAGGCCGCCCCGAGCAATGTTTAAGATCGATCTCGCGAAGGCGTATGATAAGGTGGAGTGGAGTTTTTTGCTGGCTGTGCTTGAGGCTATGAGCTTTCACCCGACCTTTATTTGGAGGATTAGGGCATGCGTGGAGTTTTTTGCTGGTTGGGTTCTTTGCGGGGAAGAGAGGACTTTGACAGGGAGACCCCATATCGCCGTATCTTTTTACATTGGTTATGGAGATCCTTCATGGGATGGTATCGCTGTGCATTTCGGAGGAGCCGAGGTTTACTTACCATTGGCGCTGCAAATCATTGAGATTGGCATCACTGGCTTTCGCGGATGATCTGCTTCTCTTCAGCCATGCAGATGCTGTGTCGATCAACGTACTGAAGAACGCTCTAGGGCGTTTTGCGTCTTTGACTGGATTACACCCCAATCCGGACAAGAGCGAGATGTACCTTTCATGGCGGGCCGAAGAGCTGAAAATGCAGATTCAGTCACTTATGGTACGCTACCTTGGAGTACCACTTATTACTACGCGAGTTTCCATAGCGGACTGTGCACCGCTACTTCAGCGAGTGGATCAGCGCATCGGGTCATGGCTTAATCAGTCGTTGTCATACGCCAGAAGAATCCAGCTTGTTAAGTCGGTTCTTCAGGCCATGCATGCGTATTGGTCGGGGGTATTCTTGCTTCTTAAAGGCGTTGTCCGAGCGCTGGAGACGCGATTTTTAGGAAGTTTCTTTGGGGGGATCGACGGCTAGGTTGCTTGGGAAGTCCTATGTCTGCCAATGTCTGAAGGATGGATGGGCATCAGATCCATCGAGACAGACAACAAGGCACTTCTAATGAAGCATCTATGGAGTGTCCTCACAAGAGCCCCTGATTCGATTTGGGTTGAGTGGCTTTATAGGACACGACTACACTCTCGATCGGTGTGGGATCTGACCATCTCGCCAAATGATGCATGGAGCTGGAGGAAGATGCTGCAGTTACGACCATTGATACGTACACTTATTACCTTTAGGGTAGCGGATGGATCGGGCATATGGCTGTGGAAGGATCCTTGGTTCTGCGTACCCGTTACTAGAGAGGTTTCCTCGAGGGCATATTGCGATGGGTCTACCTGCTGATTCACGACTGAGTGTGGTGATTGGTGCCCAGGGATGGAACTGGCCTGGGCAAGGGTCTGTCGAGTATATCGAGATTAGTCGCCTTCTTCCTCAGGTAGTGCGGGGTGAACAGGACGGGGTGATTTGGACAGGATCTTTGACGGGGATTATGACTGCAAAGTCGACGAGGGAAGCGATTCGATTCAGACGGGAACCAGTATGTTGGGGTACTTATTTGGAGGGCCACTGAAGCTACCACGTCATGATGTCATCCTCTGGCTAGGGATATAAGATCGGTTAGCGACTAGAGATAAGCCTTGGGTTGCTCAGAGGGCGGGTACGCCTGCGTGTATCCTCTGTGACGAGCTGCATTACGAGACGGTTCAGCACCTCTTTTTCGATTGTGCATATTCACGCAGGTGTCTTCGGTTGCTGAGGAGACGTATTCGATGGTCGTGGCCGTTTAGTGAGTGGAGAGAGGGTATTCGGTGGGCGGCGACTAGATGGCGAGGGCGACATCTTGTTCACGCGGCGTATAGACATGTGCTAGCGTCACTTGTGTACCATATCTGGTAGGCGAGGAACAGGCGCTGGAAGGAAGGAACTACTACGTCCCCTGATCGGCTTGTTGGTTGTGTGCTTACGCTGGCCACCATGCGTATTAGTGGAATTTCTACTAAGTATGATCTTCAGCGTTTAGCTATACGACGACTTTGGAGAGTTGCATGGTAGATAGTAGGGATGCTTCCCATTTGAGTTGTACCCAGTATCCTGTTACTGGTTGATTGTGCGGAGTACCGCTCCCACCCATCTTGTATTCTTTTCCTTCTATCTATATATATACGGGACTTTATACCAAAAAAAACATTCGACACTTAGAAGTTTTTCTTCTAAGTCTTTTACACTGTAGCGAACATTAAGCGGAGTTATTTCAATTGAAATCAATGCACAAGAAATCGATTTGAAAATCCAATATTTCGAGCGTAGAATATCTCGGCATGAACAGTGACATTTTCCACGATCAAATACTTAGAAAAATTTCGAACTCTTTTCACACGTTATATGTTCAATTCGAAATTACAATCATGCCATTACATTTTTCATAATCGATCATACTATATGCATACTACACGATTTCAATTCAAAATTCATCAAACATGTCATGACTTGATACACTATTACAGTTTGATGATAAATCAATCTTCGACCAAAATTAAATTTTGAACTAATGAACTTTTTATATCTTTTATGTTTCAGATGGATCGCTACCCACGATACAATCACATCTACGACCATAATTTGTACCTGAAGGTCAAGGATACAAATTTTCAACTCGATCTGACCACCTTTCGGTGTCCAGATGATATCATCATATCAATCCTGCAAGGCCACCCCATCTGGCATGCATTGACGGTCACCGCATCGGTGCCAATGGTCTATCTCCAGCAATTCTGGGGATGTATACAAGGAGCAGTGGATAATGGAGCATTCTTCTTCTCAACTATATTTGGGACGCGCTCATACATATGGACAAGAACCAATTCGGGATGATTCTGGACTTGCCATACAGTGCAAACTACGTCCCGCTCCCATCAGACGCAAAAATAATGCATGATTTCATGCAGATGGGATATCAACCGCAGCTCACCAAGCTAGCCCAGGTCCAGAGCAGCGGTAGCCCTCATCCGTGGAAGACACTGTTCGGGATTGTGAACAAGTGCCTATCGTCCAAGCATGCAGGCTTCGACAAGGGCAATGGCAACATACTACGGATCTTTCACGAACTCGCATTCTCTAGAAATTACGACTTCACGCAGCTGATCTGGAATGATCTTGCAGGCCAGATTAGGCAAAAGGAGAATCGGAGATCGAAGAATGTGCCCTACGCTCGGTGGTTTAATGTCATCATCCGCCAATATATGGAGATGCATGAGCAGAGCATTCCTCGTCTGCCTCCGAGAGGAAATTATCAACCACCCAAGCTCAAATTCTTTCACAATCCACGGCTCACGAACTTGGACCAACCGTCAATGCCGATTCCTTTTATGCGTCTACGTCACGCTGACCCCAGAGGAGACGTACATCGTATGTACTGCCGGGAGAATCACCTCACCGAGGAGATGGTTCGAGGGCCCCCGACAGATTTTGGAGTTAGCCCTCCCCAACCACAACAACACCAAAACCCTGAGGCCATGATGATTGATGAAGTGGCCCAGGAGCTAGAGCAGGAGCCACCAACTCAGGACGAACAGATTCCTGATATAGATGCCACTTTGATCGATGCTGTGGCTGCTGAGTTGGAACAAGAGGCTCCAACAGAAACATTTCAAGTGGAAGTGCCCGTACATGTAGGCGTGCTTGAAGAGTCTATCGAGGAGGCTCTTCTACAAGAAGCACAGCCCGAGGTTGAAATGGGGTAAAGCTCGCTTCCACGGGTGACGGATCAGGCTCCTGAGGACATAGATCGTGACCTCACTCCTCACACAGCTACCCCATCCGACACGGAGTCAGATGAGGAGATTAGCCTGATAAGACGGACTCCCAGACGACTCATTATACAAATGGAGTCCCTCTCCCCCGCCGTCACCACCGCTCCAGATACCATGCTGACCACTTCTACAAGTGTTGCCGGCACTTCTTCGCTCAATCTCGAGCCGCAACCACATCTATCGGTGTCTGGTTCGCAGGCCCAACCTGTAGGACCCCGATCCCCGCAAGCTAGGTCGGTCAATAAAATTATGACTGTGAACTAAGTGATAAGTGTTTATTGCCTACATGATTTATATTTACGTGATCTTACGATTTTCGTTCTTACGTGCTACGTGAATTTCGTGCAAATACATGACAATAATATGTGCCCACGATGACCCGAGTTCATGTGAGGGATTTTCGAAAATAGTAAAGAAGGGAAAACTAAATGATAGCCAAATAAGAGTTTGCTAGAATTTTATATTGGGCTAGGAAGTTACTTTGGACCATGAATTTATTAATAAGAAATTTCTAAGTGGGCTAAGAATGGAACTAGGCCCAATCCATGAAAGAGACCAAAATGGGAGGCAAAGTTCCCTAATTCAAGGGAAAACCCACGCCACCCATGCCCCATCTAACAAAAATTGCAAGAAAAATATCTAGCTAAATTCTTCAAAACCCCATAACTATACCTAACAACAAACGAAAACTGGAAAGGAAGAAGAAGAGAAAGGAGCCGAGAAGATTGAGCACAAAACACCCCAAATAGTTCAAGCGTTGAAGTTGGTGAGTGAAATTTCTACCTCAAGCTATTTCGACTTTATTCATGGTAAAAAGCATGTTTAGGGGTGAGGAGATTAAAGAAATCGGGGTGGAAAGTAATAGCCGAGATGTTTTCTTGAAGACTTGCTAGGAATTAATTAGTTAAACGTGTTCTAGGGTTTGGAACCTTAACGTTTGATGGCCCTAGAAAGATGATCGAAGTTGTGAGCTAAGAATCTGGGTTCGAGGGGTGAAGAACGTTTGAAGATCGAAGTGTATGATAAATGTCGATAGGTTAAGGTAAAAATCGAAAGGATAGATAGAATGTCGAGTAAAAAGTCGAGGTGAATTTCATATCAACATATTATGTTCCAAAATGTCGAGACCTTCTAACTGGATAAAATGTCGAATTCAAAGAAATTGATATACACGTCGAGACAAACGTCGAACCGAATAGGATGTCGAGCTAGAGGGAAAATGTCGAGAACCAATGAAAAATGTCGAGGCCTATGATATCGAGATTTTCCGTGGTATAAATGTCGAGACTCATGTTGAGTCTCATGCCGACATTTCCAATTATAAATGTCGAAGAATAATGTCGGGATATTCAAGTAAATGTCGAATGATATATATAATGCTGAGTAAAAAGTCGAGATAAACGTCGAAACCACATTAAGGAGAAATGTCGAAACGATATTAAGAAAAATGTCGAGAGCCACGTTGAACTCATGTCGACATTTGTTGTCTCAAATGTCGAAACCATGCTAAAAAGACGATGTCGAAACACAATATCGATATTTACAAAAAAGTCGGGATGTTAGTGAATGTCGAAATGACAGATAGGATGTCGAGCCAATATGCTGAGAGCTATGTTAAAATTCGTATCGACATTTTCTGTTTCAAATGTCGAAATACATTGCCGGGTAGCACCTCGAGATTTACTAACTGTCGAGTTTTATTGAATGTCGAGGTCTCCCTTATAAAAATGTCGGAATCAACCCTGTATCGATGTCGATACCTAACCAACCATACAACCCGATATTTAAACCATGTCGAGACCTATTTTTATTTATGCCGAAATCTTTACATATGATCGTCGAGATCTTGGTAGAACGAAAATGTCGAACCCTTATATGTACGATATCGAGCTTTATACCAAAACAAATGTCGAGTTCTTACACATAAAATGTCGAGACCGAATTAACCATGCAACCCGAAAATTATTTCGAAAACAATAGCTCGAGCTTTTCACTACAATGTCGAAATTTAATTTAACCCTAACCCGAGATCTTTGGTTATAATATGATACAAATCCCGACATCCATCCCATATCAAGATTTAACTAGAATTATCAAAAATATGTTCCTAACTTAGAAATTTCACATACTTAAGCCATCAAATAAAATAGTGCGCTGACACCAATATTTCATGCCTAAGGTCGGGACTTAGGAACACTTACGGATCAGGTGATTGCTAGCCTACGGACGCCAAGTAAGTAGAAATTCAACTACGACACGTAACTTGCCTGCGTTCTGAATTATGTGCTCGTGTATTTTATGTGAAATATGCATGTTACGACATGATTTAATTTTACGTATGATGGCATGGTTTGCATATGTAAATGAGCATAGCATGAGCACTTGCACGCATGCGTAGTACGTAAGGCGCGAGGTATGAGCGTGCATAAGATCGCCTGTGTGCGATGTATACTCGCCGATATTGGTGTTGGTGTCGACTCGAATGAAGAGTCACGGCTACCCCTATGCGGCCATGGCGAATGAAGCCATAAGGCCTGTATAAGAGGCTGGGGGAATACCCCGTATGCGGGAGATGCAACCTGGAGGATGCGGCCCGGGGCACACGCTGAGTAAGGGAAGATTCCCTCGGGTGACCTTCTAGCGTGTAAAACACTACCCGGAGGGAAGATTCCTTCGGGTGACCTCCGTGGTTAGTGGCCTCGGTGTTGGCTACCAGTGAGAAGCGTCCGCGTGGAGGCCACACTGAGTAAGGGAAGATTCCTTCGGGTGACCTTCTAGTGTGAGAACCTCCACACTTGAGATCTCTATGATATGGCGCATAGTGGGATAGAAAGCCGAGGGCCCGAATGAAATAAGAATATATGAAAAAGAGTATGAGTCAGGAGAAGAGTAAGAGTATGAGTAGAAGTGTACGGGCGATAGAAAACGACGACGTGGATTGTCGATCGTTAGGACATGTGCATACATGCATAATTTCCGCTTACTGAGCCTCGGTGGCTCATTGTTTATGTTACGTGTTGTAGGTACAGACGATCACGGTACGTGATCCGAACTTTATGCGAGGCCAGTCTTTTGAAGCTATCCGGCTGCTTTTGAGGTGGGAGTGTGTGTATGGATGACGACCTGTGAAGGTCGGGCGCATAGGGAGCTTTTGACTGCACACACATACACTTGTATTTTGTGTAGACACGATTTCGATAATTTGTAGAACGAACTACGAATATTCTTTTGACATGTATATAAGACTTCCGCATGCACTTTTAAAATGAAAAATTTTATTCGCATTTTTACGTACTCGCACGATAACAAAGCATTAACACTTACATTTAGAACGGAATACGAGGGCGGGACGACGGGTCCTGACAGAGTGGTATCAGAGCTTCGGACACAGGTCCTGCAGACTGTCCATACACACACACTCAAAAGCCCGGAAGCGGCCTTGCTTGTGAGTATCATGTTATGTGAATTCTTTGTATGGTTTAATTTATTGGCCTTAGGAATTGTCAGGATAAGTAAAAATGGTAAGACTTAGGGGTGAAGGAAGTAGGGAGTCGGATCAAGGTAGGGACCCTAATAACCCTCCTGATAGCCGGGATGCTACCATCCTGCAACTGACGGAACTGGTCCGGCAACAGTCGGCCCAGATTCAGCAGCTGATCCAGCAGCAAAACGCTGGTGGACAATCAGCCAACCTACCTCCCCCACCTGAACGAATTGAGATGATCGGGGAAAGGTTTAGAAAGCTCAACCCTCCACTGTTTGAGGATGCGGTAGACCCCACGTCCGCCGAGGATTGGCTGAGGACGCTGGAGAACATGTTCCAGCACAGCCGCACCCCTGAGACGGAGAAGGTCATGTGCGCTGCCTACCTGCTGAGGGGGAGCGCCGGACACTGGTGGGACACCGTCTCAGCCATCGAAAACCCACTAACGATGAGCTGGGATCGGTTTAAGGAAATTTTCAGAGGAAAGTACTACACCGCTCCTGTCAGAGCCCAGCGGATGAATGAGTTCATCAACCTCCGCCAAGGGGCAATGACAGTGGCGGAGTACATCAGAAAATTCGAGCAGCTCTCAAGGTTTGCCACTCACATGGTCAGTACGGACGCGCTCAAGATCGAGCGGTTCATGGAAGGGTTGAAGCCCGAGCTATACAGGGATGTGAGTATGGCTGGGATCCAGGGAGCCACATACGCACAAGTGGCTGAAAGGGCGCTTGTGGCGGAGCAGGCAGAGGCTAGAATTGCTCGCGCCCAAGAAGCCAAGCGCAAGTTCGTACAAGGGCCGCAAGGGAGCGGAAGTAACCCAAAGCGGCAGTTCATTCCCAAGGGCGGAAAGCCGAACTTTCAGAATCGACCAGGACCACTCCCACAGTTTAACCCCAACCAGGGTAGACCTCAGTTGGACCTACCCGTATGCCCGAAGTGTGCACGGAGGCACATGGGAGCCTGCAACTCCCAGAATGCCGTCTGCTTCAAATATGGCAAGACGGGCCACTATCTGAGGGCATGTCCGGAAGGTGGATCCGGAAGCCAAGCTGGAAACCAAGCAGCACCACCAAGGGTACCAGCCAGGGTTTTCACTATAACCTCCGAGGAAGCGGAAAATAACCCGGCAGTGGTGACAGGTACCCTTCTCGTCTATGAGACCCCCACATGCATCCTAGTCGACTCGGGGGCGACTCACTCATTTGCATCCACTAAGTATGTCACGAGGGTAGGAGTCACGCCTCACCGAGCTGAGTGTGAGTTTAGGGTAACAGTTCCAAACGGGAATCCCACCCAAACTAACCACGTCCTACGGGATTGCCCAATAGTGATCGGGAGTAAGGAACTACACATAGACCTCATAATCATTCCCATGAATGATTATGAGGTGATCCTCGGAATGGATTGGCTATCGAAGTACGGAGCCGTCATAGACTGCCACCGCAAGATAGTCACGCTCAATATGGACGGGGATGAATCCCTTAAGTTTGTAGGGCCTAGTAAGGGGACTATGATCTCTAGGATATCAGCGCTGAAAGCCCAACGACTGATCAGATCAGGGTGCGAAGCCTATCTGGTATTCGCTATCAAGTCGGAGGAGGATCCCTCTCCGAAATTCGAGGAAGTGCCGGTAGTTAAGGAGTTCCCTGACGTATTCCCCGAGGAATTACCGGGACTACCACCCGAGCGAGAAATAGAGTTCGCTATAGATCTGGTACCTGGAGCGGCGCCAGTATCTAAGACCCCCTATCGGCTAGCACCGACGGATATTAAGGAGTTAAAGGACCAACTCGACGAACTCCTGTAGAAGGAGTTCATACGGCCGAGTTTCTCTCCCTGGGGAGCGCCGGTGCTATTCGTGAAGAAGAAAGATGGGTCTATGCGACTATGCATAGACTACAGGGAGCTGAATAAGTTGACGATCAAGAACAAGTATCCACTCCCTAGGATAGACGATCTATTCGATCAACTACAAGGCGCGACAGCTTTCTCCAAGATCGATTTAAGATCGGGCTATCACCAACTGAGGATCCGGAAGGAAGATGTCCCGAAGACGGCCTTTAGTACCCGTTATGGCCACTACGAGTTTCTGGTGATGCCATTCGGGCTGACTAATGCGTCTGCAGCTTTTATGGATTTAATGAACCGGGTGTTCAAACCCTACTTAGATAAGTTTGTCATCGTCTTCATTGATTACATCCTAATCTACTCACGGACGAAGGAGGAGCACGAAGAACACCTGAGAATAGTTCTAGAAATATTACGGGACAAGCAACTATACGCCAAGTTCAAGAAGTGCGAATTTTGGCTCGACCAAGTCGCCTTCTTGGGGCATATAGTATCCGGAGAAGGGATTTCTGTAGATCCAAAGAAGATAGAAGCCATTAGCAATTGGCCCAGACCGACGAACGTAACAGAAATACGAAGTTTCCTCGGTCTGGCAGGATACTATAGGAAGTTTATAAAGGACTTCTCGAAAATAGCGTCGACACTGACGAGGCTGACCAGGAAGAATACTCCATTTCAATGGACCATGGAATGTGAACGGAGTTTCCAAGAGCTGAAGGAACGGCTTACGACAGCCCCAGTTCTCACAATACCTTCGTGAACCGGAGGGTTTACGGTGTATAGTGATGCGTCGAAGAACGGATTAGGATGCGTACTAATGCAGAACGGGAACGTAGTAGCATACGCTTCCTGCCAACTGAAAGAGTACGAGAAAAATTACCCGACGCACGACCTAGAACTGGCGGCAGTGGTCTTTGCTCTCAAGATCTGGAGGCATTACCTCTATGGAGAGCGGTGTGAAATATACACGGACCACAAGAGCCTCAAGTACTTCTTTACGCAAAAGGAGCTGAATATGAGGCAGAGGAGGTGGTTAGAATTAGTCAAGGATTATGACTGCGTAATCAACTACCACCCAGGCAAGGCGAACGTAGTAGCCGATGCCTTAAGCCGAAAAGCAGTTAGTGCAGAACTGCAACTGCTGGAAGTAGAAGTCGTACGGTTAGGCGAAGTTGAGGCACAGCTAGCGGCCTTAACTCTGCAGCCGACGCTATTAGAGCAAATTAAGACAGCGCAAGGAACAGACGAGATGTATATGAAGACGAAGGAAGCACAGCAGGGACAAACGACTGGAGATCTTATAATACGGGAAGACGGACGGATGTACTTCAAGAATCGATTGTACGTGCCAGACGATGCTGAACTAAGAAGAACGATAATGGTGGAAGCACATGCCACGGCGTACTCTGTACACCCATGGGCAACGAAGATGTATAGAGGCTTAAAGGAAAACTACTGGTGGCCAGGCATGAAAAAGGACATCGCGGTTTTCGTGAGTCAGTGCCTGACGTGCCAGCAGATAAAAGCCGAGCATCAAAGGCCGGCTGGAACCCTACAACCGTTACCCGTACCGAAATGGAAATGGGATAACATTACCATGGATTTCGTAGTAGGGCTACCGAGGAATACGAAAGGGCACGACGCGATTTGGGTAATCGTGGATCGACTAACCAAGTCTGCCCATTTCCTGCCAATTAGTACGACGTTCTCCATGGAACGATATGCGGAGCTCTACATCCAAGAGATAGTGCGACTGCACGGCATTCCATCGTCAATAGTCTCGGATCGTGACTCCAGATTTCTATCGAAATTCTGGACGAGCTTGCAAAAGGCGATGGGAACGAAGCTATCTTTTAGTACCGCCTACCATCCGCAGACGGCCGGTCAATCCGAGCGAACTATTCAGACGCTGGAGGATATGCTCCGAGCGTGCGTACTCGATTTCAAAGGAAATTGGAGTAGGTACCTCCCACTAATCGAGTTCTCATATAATAATAGCTACCACGTCACCATTGGGATGGCACCGTACGAAGCGCTATACGGGCGTAGGTGCAGATCCCCAGTACATTGGGACGAAGTCGGAGAACGGGCAATGTTAGGCCCCGACATAGTACGAGAAATGACGGAAGCCATTACTACCATACGAGAAAGAATGCGAACGGCACAGAGTCGACAGAAAAGCTACGCCGACAGAAGACGTCGACCGCTGGAATTCGAAGAAGACGATATGGTGTTTGTTAAGGTATCGCCGATGAAGGGCGTAAAGAGGTTCGGGAAGAAAGGGAAGCTAAGCCCTAGATATATCGGTCCATTTAGGATACTGAAGAGGGTTGGCGAGGTGGCATACCAATTAGAACTGCCAGCCTCGTTATCGCAAGTGCATGACGTGTTCCACGTCTCGACGCTGCGGAAATACATAGCTGACCCGAACCACGTGCTAGGAAACGAGTCCCTACATCAACAATTGAAACCGGATCTAAGCTACGAAGAGATTCCGGTGGAAATATTGATGTATGAAACCAAGAAACTAAGGAATAAAGATATTCCGTTAGTGAAGATACTGTGGCGGAACCAGTCCACGGAAGAAGCCACATGGGAACGGGAGGACGAAATGAGAATTCGTTATCCCGAGTTGTTTCACATGGGCTGATTTCGGGGGCGAAATCCTCCTTAAGGGGGGAGGATGTAGGACCCCGATCCCCGCAAGCTAGGTCGGTCAATAAAATTATGACTGTGAACTAAGTGATAAGTGTTTATTGCCTACGCTCGGTGGTTTAATGTCATCATCCGCCAATATATGGAGATGCATGAGCAGAGCATTCCTCGTCTGCCTCCGAGAGGAAATTATCAACCACCCAAGCTCAAATTCTTTCACAATCCACGGCTCACGAACTTGGACCAACCGTCAATGCCGATTCCTTTTATGCGTCTACGTCACGCTGACCCCAGAGGAGACGTACATCGTATGTACTGCCGGGAGAATCACCTCACCGAGGAGATGGTTCGAGGGCCCCCGACAGATTTTGGAGTTAGCCCTCCCCAACCACAACAACACCAAAACCCTGAGGCCATGATGATTGATGAAGTGGCCCAGGAGCTAGAGCAGGAGCCACCAACTCAGGACGAACAGATTCCTGATATAGATGCCACTTTGATCGATGCTGTGGCTGCTGAGTTGGAACAAGAGGCTCCAACAGAAACATTTCAAGTGGAAGTGCCCGTACATGTAGGCGTGCTTGAAGAGTCTATCGAGGAGGCTCTTCTACAAGAAGCACAGCCCGAGGTTGAAATGGGGTAAAGCTCGCTTCCACGGGTGACGGATCAGGCTCCTGAGGACATAGATCGTGACCTCACTCCTCACACAGCTACCCCATCCGACACGGAGTCAGATGAGGAGATTAGCCTGATAAGACGGACTCCCAGACGACTCATTATACAAATAGAGTCCCTCTCCCCCGCCGTCACCACCGCTCCAGATACCATGCTGACCACTTCTACAAGTGTTGCCGGCACTTCTTCGCTCAATCTCGAGCCGCAACCACATCTATCGGTGTCTGGTTCGCAGGCCCAACCTGTAGGACCCCGATCCCCGCAAGCTAGGTCGGTCAATAAAATTATGACTGTGAACTAAGTGATAAGTGTTTATTGCCTACATGATTTATATTTACGTGATCTTACGATTTTCGTTCTTACGTGCTACGTGAATTTCGTGCAAATACATGACAATAATATGTGCCCACGATGACCCGAGTTCATGTGAGGGATTTTCGAAAATAGTAAAGAAGGGAAAACTAAATGATAGCCAAATAAGAGTTTGCTAGAATTTTATATTGGGCTAGGAAGTTACTTTGGACCATGAATTTATTAATAAGAAATTTCTAAGTGGGCTAAGAATGGAACTAGGCCCAATCCATGAAAGAGACCAAAATGGGAGGCAAAGTTCCCTAATTCAAGGGAAAACCCACGCCACCCATGCCCCATCTAACAAAAATTGCAAGAAAAATATCTAGCTAAATTCTTCAAAACCCCATAACTATACCTAACAACAAACGAAAACTGGAAAGGAAGAAGAAGAGAAAGGAGCCGAGAAGATTGAGCACAAAACACCCCAAATAGTTCAAGCGTTGAAGTTGGTGAGTGAAATTTCTACCTCAAGCTATTTCGACTTTATTCATGGTAAAAAGCATGTTTAGGGGTGAGGAGATTAAAGAAATCGGGGTGGAAAGTAATAGCCGAGATGTTTTCTTGAAGACTTGCTAGGAATTAATTAGTTAAACGTGTTCTAGGGTTTGGAACCTTAACGTTTGATGGCCCTAGAAAGATGATCGAAGTTGTGAGCTAAGAATCTGGGTTCGAGGGGTTGATGAACGTTTGAAGATCGAAGTGTATGATAAATGTCGATAGGTTAAGGTAAAAATCGAAAGGATAGATAGAATGTCGAGTAAAAAGTCGAGGTGAATTTCATATCGACATCTTATGTTCCAAAATGTCGAGACCTTCTAACTGGATAAAATGTCGAATTCAAAGAAATTGATATACACGTCGAGACAAACGTCGAACCGAATAGGATGTCGAGCTAGAGGGAAAATGTCGAGAACCAATGAAAAATGTCGAGGCCTATGATATCGAGATTTTCCATGGTATAAATGTCGAGACTCATGTTGAGTCTCATGCCGACATTTCCAATTATAAATGTCGAAGAATAATGTCGGGATATTCAAGTAAATGTCGAATGATATATATAATGCTGAGTAAAAAGTCGAGATAAACGTCGAAACCACATTAAGGAGAAATGTCGAAACGATATTAAGAAAAATGTCGAGAGCCACGTTGAACTCATGTCGACATTTGTTGTCTCAAATGTCGAAACCATGCTAAAAAGACAATGTCGAAACACAATATCGATATTTACAAAAAAGTCGGGATGTTAGTGAATGTCGAAATGACAGATAGGATGTCGAGCCAATATGCTGAGAGCTATGTTAAAATTCGTATCGACATTTTCTGTTTCAAATGTCAAAATACATTGCCGGGTAGCACCTCGAGATTTACTAACTGTCGAGTTTTATTGAATGTCGAGGTCTCCCTTATAAAAATGTCGGAATCAACCCTGTATCGATGTCGATACCTAACCAACCATACAACCCGATATTTAAACGATGTCGAGACCTATTTTTATTTATGCCGAAATCTTTACATATGATCGTCGAGATCTTTGTAGAACGAAAATGTCGAACCCTTATATGCACGATATCGAGCTTTATACCAAAACAAATGTCGAGTTCTTACACATAAAATGTCGAGACCGAATTAACCATGCAACCCGAAAATTATTTCGAAAACAATAGCTCGAGCTTTTCACTACAATGTCGAAATTTAATTTAACCCTAACCCGAGATCTTTGGTTATAATATGATACAAATCCCGACATCCATCCCATATCAAGATTTAACTAGAATTATCAAAAATATGTTCCTAACTTAGAAATTTCACATACTTAAGCCATCAAATAAAATAGTGCGCTGACACCAATATTTCATGCCTAAGGTCGGGACTTAGGAACACTTACGGATCAGGTGATTGCTAGCCTACGGACGCCAAATAAGTAGAAATTCAACTACGACACGTAACTTGCCTGCGTTCTGAATTATGTGCTCGTGTATTTTATGTGAAATATGCATGTTACGACATGATTTAATTTTACGTATGATGGCATGGTTTGCATATGTAAATGAGCATAGCATGAGCACTTGCACGCATGCGTAGTACGTAAGGCGCGAGGTATGAGCGTGCATAAGATCGCCTGTGTGCGATGTATACTCGCCGATATTGGTGTTGGTGTCGACTCGAATGAAGAGTCACGGCTACCCCTATGCGGCCATGGCGAATGAAGCCATAAGGCCTGTATAAGAGGCTGGGGGAATACCCCGTATGCGGGAGATGCAACCTGGAGGATGCGGCCCGGGGCACACGCTGAGTAAGGGAAGATTCCCTCGGGTGACCTTCTAGCGTGTAAAACACTACCCGGAGGGAAGATTCCTTCGGGTGACCTCCGTGGTTAGTGGCCTCGGTGTTGGCTACCAGTGAGAAGCGTCCGCGTGGAGGCCACACTGAGTAAGGGAAGATTCCTTCGGGTGACCTTCTAGTGTGAGAACCTCCACACTTGAGATCTCTATGATATGGCGCATAGTGGGATAGAAAGCCGAGGGCCCGAATGAAATAAGAATATAAGAAAAAGAGTATGAGTCAGGAGAAGAGTAAGAGTATGAGTAGAAGTGTACGAGCGATAGAAAACGACGACGTGGATTGTCGATCGTTAGGACATGTGCATACATGCATAATTTCCGCTTACTGAGCCTCGGTGGCTCATTGTTTATGTTACGTGTTGTAGGTACAGACGATCACGGTACGTGATCCGAACTTTATGCGAGGCCAGTCTTTTGAAGCTATCCGGCTGCTTTTGAGGTGGGAGTGTGTGTATGGATGACGACCTGTGAAGGCCGGGCGCATAGGGAGCTTTTGGCTGCACACACATACACTTGTATTTTGTGTAGACACGATTTCGATAATTTGTAGAACGAATTACGAATATTCTTTTGACATGTATATAAGACTTCCGCATGCACTTTAAAATGAAAAATTTTATTCGCATTTTTACGTACTCGCACGATAACAAAGCATTAACACTTAGATTTAGAACGGAATACGAGGGCGGGACGACGGGTCCTGACACAACCCGAGCCTGCCTTAACACCGACATAGGAGAATTTTCAACATTCGACTCGAGGATTGGGTGGAAGTCTCATACAGTCACAACCTCAAGTGACTATGAGCCAACCTGAGGAGCCGGTGTCTGCTCAAGGGTTGATAACAGGCGACATCTGTCGTCCTGGTACATCCAAGGAGGTGTCCGCACCGTTTGTGATGAACGAGCAATTCCAAGCCGCTCTCTCCGCTGCTGTTCAATCGCTTGAAGACAAAATAATGGAGAGAGTTCTTACTGCCATAGAGACATCATGCAGAGACACCGGGAAAGCACATGTCTCCGAAGGCACCTCGTCACAGCCCAACCTCACACCTCCACAACCCACCCGACCCTCTACATAATTCATCCATCCTTATCAACCCATATACCGCCCCAATCACCGAGCTCCATGACATCCTTCTAGCCCTCCTCATCGGTCTTACCATCCAGTCAGCTCAGGAGGAGTCACTATAGGCGACTGGTAGACCATCCTGAGCCACCTACCGAAACATGCGGCGGCCAAAGCTCTCACTCAAGACGCCGACATGACGATCCTAACGATCAGGATCCTCATGAGGGGGAGAAGGGGCCACAGACATCTACGAGTGACCAAGGACAAGGCTCCGACGCGACGCAAACAAGCGCTGGAGCAGGTGAAACTCAAATCCAAACCCAAACACAAACCACCCACACCACCTCTCTAACCCATATCGACCCACCAACCTTTCACCTCCGGACGCCTCCGCCCACACCACCGACTCTGACAAGCCCTTGCTTCCGAAAGAAGAAGCAAGTGCGGCCATGCTTGTAGCTTTGGCACAAATCCAAGCTACTCCCGTCAACAGCTCCAGAAAAATCGGGCCCTTCAGGACACCGCGTCAACCCACATGAATATCTCGACAAATTCATATTTGAAGAACAGTGGGAGACCCATTATATGCCCGAGGAGCATCAAGTACAACGGCTCAAGGAAGTTCGACAAATTTTGCAACAAGCTTCGGTGGACCTCGTGCTGATAGAAGACGACGAACTTCAGGAAGGTGTAGACCACGAACAAGATCCCACAGGGCTCTCAGAGCTGATCACGCAACGAGCGGTTTCCCCCACAAGACAAATACTAGGGACCGTTCAGATCGACATGCCGCGGGAAAATATATGAATAGAGATACCCTTCCTCGAAGAAGTCCGTGAGAAAATTTGGAGGTCACCGGACAGACTCAAAAAGCCGAACGAATTTGAGTGAGAGGGATCTCTCACTGGGATCAGCAGAAGAGGATGACCTACCTCTGGATGCTGACTCAACTAGGACCTGACGTAAGGCTGGGGATGACTAAAGGACAAGTCAAGAGTCACTATAAGAGTCTCTCCCCAATTTGCCAGCTTCTCAGCATCTACTGTGCCAAAGGAGGACTTCCAACCCCAATATACGTTATTGAGCGAGTGGACAGAACCCGAGAGGAACTAAGAGAGAGCGACCTTCCGTATCTCCCTGTCAATGAGGTATACAACCTCTATCAGCTGTACGTGGAGAAGTACAAAGTTACTCAACGCTTCGTCAAAAGAAGGCCTCGAAGGGCTCTACCGGTTCATGATGCGCCAAGTCAAATACTTTGCAGTGCATGACCTTCAGATGGCTCTGGAGAGCAACATGAAGAAGGTCAACATGGCCGAACGCTCAACAAAGAACCTGAGATCGAAAGGCTTCCAAACAATCATGTGCACATCAGCTCAGTTCTAGGCATCACCTACCACAATCCAATTGCCAAGAAGACTAGAATGATGCTGAAGACTGAGATTCATAAGTTTTGATAAATGTATTTCAATACGTTTATTGTGGCAATTGATTGGATTATAATAGAGCTCTAGCCATCATTTTATGTATTTATTCGCCTTATATATACTTCTTTTGATATTAAAGGACCTTAGAACGGCTCAAAAAGGAGCAAAATAGGAAAACGGAGCAAGTAGCCCGAGGCCTATTAAGGCGTGGCCCAACAGCCCAAGGCCCATTAAGGCCCAAACACTTTCTCTCCTTATCAGTACACGTCGATGATCCTTTTTAAGTCCGACTCTATAGGTTTGAATCAATCAGCAAGGGAGGAATCCAAGAGTCCGGTAGTTACCTAGCCAATCCCACAGTACCGGACCGTAACCGATTCGAGTGGGAATTTCGACCTAGTATTTTTAACCCACTATACTCGATTCTATGATAAAACGGGGACGAGGCAAATTACCAAAACTACCCTCCATGTCTAACATGAGTTAGTTCAATACCTTGGCCAAGGATTTCATAATTTCCCGTCGCCGTCCTCATAGGACACTTATCTCGATTACTTGCGGGACTGTGAATCTGTACTCGACGGTCTAAGCCCGATAATCACAAATCGTCATCAAGACCGCATCTGGCCCGCTGACCCATGCAACAGCAAATCGGGTCGAGGGGAACCAGTGACAATCGAGACTTCAAAGTCAACTCCGTCAAAACCCCTTCTGGTCTAAGGTTCACGTAGACTACTATAGTGTTGTCGTCGGTCATTGACACTCCTTGAGTAATAAGCCATGTTCCATCGTGCGACCCATGAGTCAGTGTCCATGAAACGAGTCAATCCCTTGATTCGATTCGTATCACAAGTCATGACCTCCGCTTCCAGGCGAGATATCGGCACATGATAGGTCATCGAAAAATAAGCCGTGATTGGTTATCGAGCACCCAACTGGAGCCCCAAGCTTACGAACTTTTAAGAATCCACTGGTGCCTTCCTCTCTCGTACCCATCGAGAACAGTCAACTCGACACATTTGGATTTATTCATTTATTGCTTTACCGGATGCTAAGTAAAGAACTCTTATATCCAATAAACGAACGATGCCTTTCCTTAAACACCCAAAAATATCTTATTACACAAAAGGTGTAATGATAAATAATCTAATGCCCTATACAATCTAATCCTCGTATAGCATTCGAGGGCATATTCCTAAGATAGAGTTTAAACGTGTCTTACTTGCATATGCATGCTTTAAACGCTTTTAAACTTTTTCAAATCGACGTAAAAAAGTGCATTTTTAAATTGCTTTATAAATGGGGAAGTTTATGTAAAACAACCATCCTGTTTTGCTAAGGAAGATTTTCCAAATCACGTTTTCAAATTGAACAAAGCACTATATTGTTTAAAGCAGGCTCCTAGACAATGGTATGAAAGGCTAAGTAAGTTTTTGATTGACATAGGATTTTCGACTGGAACTATCGATAATACACTGTTTATTAAGTATGGGTGATCACATGATACTGGTCCAAATCAGTGTTGGTGATATTATATTTGGAAGCACTGATATCCTTTTTTGCGAGGAATTCTCTAAGTCTATGCAGAAGGAATTTGAGATGAGCTTAATGGGTGAGCTGAACTATTTCCTCGGGTTGCAACTAAAGCAACTTAACAATGAACCTTTGTATCCCAGATGAAGTATAGCAACGAATCACTAACAAAATTCGGGATGAGTGATTCTAAAGCAATTTCCACCCCTATGCATCAGACCACCAAAATAGACTGTGACGAATCAGGTACACCAGTTGATCAAACACAATATCGAGGTATGATCGGAAGCCTTCTTTACGTAACTGCCGGTCGCCTTGATATTAATTTTGGTGTTGATATGTGTTCGAGATATCAGTCTAACCCTAAGGAATCTCACTTGACATCAGTCAATCGTATACTTAGATATATCAAGGGTACTGTTAATTTTGGTATGTGGTACTCTTATACTGATGATATTTTCCATTAATGGGCTATTCCGATCCGACTATGCCGGCTGTAGGGAAGATAGGAAAGTACTAGTGGAACCTATCAATTACTTGGTAATTCCCTGGTAACTTGGTCTAGTAGAAAGCAAAATGCTGTCCCCTCTCCACAACTGAAGCTGAATATATGGCCTCAGAAAATTGTTGTACAAGTTCTTTAGATGAAGCAAACCCTTAGTGATTTTGGGTTACCTTATGACAAAATTCCTATTTTGTGTGTTAGCACAAGTGCCATTAATATTACTAAGAATACCGTGCATCATTCTCGTACTAAGCATATAGAGGTTAAACATCATTTTATACGAGACCATGTTCAGAAAGGGAATATCAGTGTGGAATTCATAGCAACAAATGATCTGCTTGCTGATATATTCACGAAGCTCCTAATTGAGGTTTGATTCTGCGACATCAGTGATCGATTATGAATCATCGAACTAAACAAGGTTACTAAATCTGCTTAATTCTGCCATTTGCTCTAGGATTATTTTCGGTAGAAATCCGTAGATATTCATTTAGCCCTTTTTCGGATCTTGTAGATCTTTCCGTTAAGTGAGATTTCAGTATGTTAGGAAAAGATTCATAGCGATTCCAGTATAAGATTTTTCTTTAGTGATCAATAAGCCATGTTCGATCGTACGACCCGTGAGTCAGTGTCCATGAAACGAGTCAATCCCTTGATTCGATTCGTATCACATGACCTTGAAGAGAGATTTTAGAGAGCTTTAGGTACCCGACATTCCTAAAATAATCTAGATAGCTGAAAGAAATAAGATTTCAGTATGTTAGGAAAAGATTCATAGTGATTCCGATATACTGGCTCGAAGAGAGAGTCCAAATCGTATAATGCAAGTCTCGTTGCTTCTTCTGACGTTGAATTCGGAGTTGTTGCCATCTTCTGTTGGTTTTGTGCCAACAAACCAAGTGAAAATAGGTTCTGAACTGTTATATTCAGAAGCTATCTGGTTAGGTACGGGTCCTGAACTGAGATGTGCAGTAGCCATTGGGTTGAGCACGGGTCCTAGACTGAAGTGACCAGAAGCCATCGCGTTCACTTCATGAAAAGTGACGTTATAGCTTTCCGTATGTAGTACCCGAGTCTCGCGAGCAAGTTGGCCAATAAATTTGCATACATAATATGTGTTTATGTGACTGCACATTTTACGTTCATTTAATTATGTGCTTCTGTGTTACCTGAATTTATGTGAAAATATTAGGACAGGAAAATTTGGGTAACATTCAGATATAGGTGAGACTTCGGAAATCTCGGCGAAAATAAGTTATTAGTGTGAAATAAATTTCGACCGAACGTAGTAATAGGATTTCAATATTCAGTTAACACTTAAAAACTAGTTTCGGCCAATTATAGGAATTAGTTTCGACTGATTGTGGCAATGGTTAAAATTCGACCGATTTCAATAAAAGAAGTTAGAAATTCGAGTAAGTGACAACTTTCACCGAACACACGAAATTCAGACATGAGTCGGGCGAATATATGTGATTAAACACTAATGTCAAACAATTTAGGTATGTAGCGATTTGGATGCCATGATTGACTTTCGGTCAATAATAGAGATTTATGTTAAGAACAACACGTTGCTTAGTTTAGGAGCAAAGTTTGTCACCTCCTTGTCCTTTCATTCACATCTTCCTAAGCACTTTACCATAATGTTTATCTATTAAACTATGAAAGGAAAAAGCCCGCAATAACGAACATCTTCAGAAGTAAAACATAAGGACAAAAGCAAAAAACTCCTTTAAGCTCTAACAAGGGACAATTTCGACTGGTGAAGCAAATTAGCAAACTAAAATCACGGACTTAAGGAAGGTAATAATCTTACTTATCACATGAAAATTCAGTTAACGAATCATGTTTATTATGTTTCTTCGGGTTAATGAAATCTATTTAAGATTTGTGGGTAGAATAAGTAGCTGAAAACCCTAGTTTCTGGATTCTTGTTAACATGTTTTCTTAGATTAATGAATACTTAAGCTGAAAGTTCATACGGTATTTAAACTGTTCTTGGAAAATAGGGTTTTTGATCGAAAGGTAGATAATTTTATGAGGTGTTCGAATGATTGATACATTCAGTAGATGTTGAAATCACGTTAGTATTATAGAAAGAATGTCGAGTTCATGATTGAGATTTATCTCAAACCTGTCGAAATGTATTAATTAACATCGAGATCCTTGTATACAGTTTAAATATCGAACCCAACATGTCGAAATTAAGTGCTATTTAGTCTAAATCTCGAAATCATAGTATGTCTTATGTCGATATCTTGTTTTACCACCAATGATGCGGTCCAGGGCGCAAGCTCGAAAGACAACATGAGACAAGGAGAAACCTTCCGAAACATTAGTCCACCGAACGCGCTCGAAGGAATGGCCGGCCCGTTGACTAGATTAAGGAAGAAGAAGATGAATGAGGCCGTGAGCAAACTCTTTATGGAAGCCCAAGACAATGAGGCTAATTCTCATAAATACAGGCCCAAATCTATCAACCTTTTGGAAGTAACAAGGCCCAACCAATCGACCCAAGAAGGAGCTGAAAAGAAGGCCCAATGAAAGTCAAGAAAAGTCAAACTCGTCCATGACCTTTCAAGTCCCATCTCAAGTTCAATGAAAGTGGTCCAAGTCAAGTTGGGAAGGCAAATTCGTGGCATGCATGAAAGAAGCCAAAGAGTCATTCAAAAGTTCATCTTGAAGTCATCAAAAATCATCAAAAGTTACCTTGAAGTCATACATTGCATTAAGTCTTCATTTTTTTAGTCAAAGTAGTTTATTTAATGCTTTTAGCCTAGTCTTCTATTAATAAGCTATGTATGGACGAATTTTAAGGAGAGTTATCATTTTTGAACTTGTAAGGTTTTCCTTTTCCCTAGCTCTCCGAGTGCTAGTTCGAGTCTTTGCAATTTACGTGCAAATACTTCCCGGCTTATCAACTGAACTCGTTCCATTTAGTTGTGGCGCCAAAACCATCTTCATATAGCCTTCGTGATTCAAAGGTGATAGGTTTCATATACCTATTGTTGTTGGGTTCGTTAGGTCATACGGGGTGGGGTATCCGGGACACTTCTTCGTGTGTGATCCAAAGGTGATAGGTTTAATATACCTATTGTTGTTGGGTTCGCTTGAGGATTAGTTAGAAACATATAGTTGCATCCTTCGCCATTCAAGGCACGGTCTTTTCTAGGTGAAACTCGTGCTCCCAATCGAGGTTCACATCAGTTTGGTATCAGAGCGAGTTGCCTTGAGGGTTGTTTATCCAAAAAAAAAAAAAAAAAAAAAAAACGAAAAAAAAAAAAAAAAAAAAGAATCGAAAAAAAAAAGTGTGCAAAAAAAAAAGGAAAGCTCGAAAAAAAAAAGGAAAGTAAAAAAAAAAAAAGGAGAGAGGGTTTTTATTCTTGAGTCTTCTTACGCCTCGGTTGGTGTCCTTCGTAATATTAGTTGTCAAGTTGAGTGGGTATTTCGTCTACGTTTTTGCGAGGTTAGAACGAGTCTCGGGGGGTTCACGGATAAGGAAGAAAAAAAAAAGAGTGTGAGTGATCCTACCTTTCACATAAGCCTTCAACCAACGGAGAAATACCATGGCCGACGACGAAAATCGCCAAGAAGTCCCGAATTTATTTCAACGAGCATTGGCGGATACTATAGCAGCTCAATTTAACCGCATAATGGAAACCATGTTGGACCGGATGGACCAGCTAGAAACGAATTTCAACCGCAATCGACGACATAATACTTCTGACGAAGAGGAGGATGGGGAGCGGTCCGACGTCTCACGAGATAACAGGAGGAGAGAACGGAGAGGAGGAAACGACGATGATCTAAGAGGTATCAAAATGAGTATTCCAAGTTTTCAAGGGAAAAGCGATCCCGAAGCCTATATTGAGTGGGAGGCCAAGGTCGAGAAAATATTCTCACTCCACAATTACTCCGAAGAGAAGAAGGTTCAGCTCGCATCACTTGAATTCCAGAACTACGCATTAGCATGGTGGGACAAACTAGTGGCGACAAGGCGAAGAAATCGCGAACGACCAATCAGAACGTGGGCCGAGATGAAAGCGATTTTGAGGAAGCGATTTGTTCCCCTCATTACTATCGTGAGCTGTACAACAAGCTTCAAAGCATGGTGCAAGGATCGAGGAGTGTCGAGGAATATTACCAAGAGTTAGATACGGCGATGACAAGAGCTAATGTCGAGGAAGATCCGGAAGCTACCATGGCTCGGTTCTTACGAGGGTTGAGGCGAGAGATTGCCGACATCGTCGAGTTGCAGCACTATCTTGACATGGAGGAGATGCTACACATGGCTGAGAAGGTAGAGCGCCAACTAAAGAGGAAAGACAACCGAGCTTCTAAGCCGACCCCGTGGAAAAACCCTAGTCACCCGAAGCGAGATGGTGAAGTCGAGAAGAAATCAGAACCAAAGAAGAACGATCCCAAGAACTTCTCGAAAGGTGAATCAAGTAAGGGTACTTCTTCTCGTGTGACATGTTTTAAGTGTTTAGGAAAGGGCCACATCGCATCACAATGTCCGAACACGAAAACCATGGTCATACTCGATGATGGTACGTACGTGAGTGTGATAGCGATGCGGAACAAGAACATGAAGATCAAGGCGAACAACACGAATCAAGTTGTGACGAGCTTCTTGTTACCATGAGGGCGTTGAACGTACAAGTAAAAGAAGACGACTCACAAAGACATAACATCTTCCACACCCGATGCAAGGTCCAAGAAAAGGTATGCATGATGATAATCGATGGCGGAAGTTGCACTAATTGTGTTAGTTCATACCTTGTAGAGAAGCTTGGGTTACCCTTGATCAAACATCCGTCTCCATATCGGTTACGGTGGTTGAACGATAGTGGTGAGATAAGGGTCAATCGACAAGCTCTAGTGAAGTTCTCGATCGGCAAGTACGAAGATGAGGTTTTGTGCGATGTTGTCCCGATGAGTGCTGGTCATATATTGCTTGGACGTCCTTGGGAGTTTGATCGTGACGCTGAACACAAGGGAAAGACGAATAAATACAAGATCGTCCACCAGAATAAGACATACACGCTTGTTCCATTGACACCGCAACAAGTTTACAAAGAGCAGATCAAGATGAGCGAAAAAAGAAAACATGAGAGTAGAGAGGAGGAAAAAGCGAGTGAGGGAGGAAAAAATGAGGAAAAAGAAAAAGAAAAAAATATGAGAAAAGAGCCGAAAGCAAGTGAGAAAAAAGGCGCTTTCTTCGCTAGCGTGAGAGATGTTGATCGGGCCATGGCTTCTCGCAAGCCAATTTACCTTCTCTTACTGAGCGATGCTATCTCTAACGATCTTCCGAATTCCATACCTTTGGAAATCGTGGATGTTTTGAAAGATTTTGCAGATGTTTTGCCCGATGAAATGCCATGCGAGCTACCGCCGATTAGGGGGATCGAGCACGAGATTGAATTCCTGCCCGGATCAGCCATACCGAACCGACCCGCCTATCGTGCAAATCCGGAGGAGACAAAAGAATTACAAAAACAAGTTGACGAGTTGCTTTCGAAGGGGTTAATCCGCGAGTCCCTTAGTCCATGCGCTGTCCCGGTAATTCTCGTCCCAAAGAAAGATGGTACGTGGCGTATGTGCATAGATTCTCGCGCTGTTAATAAAATTACCATTAAGTATCGTCACCCGATTCCTAGGCTAGATGATATGCTTGATGAGCTTTATGGTGCTCGCATGTTTTCAAAAATTGACTTGAAATCTGGTTATCATCAAATTAGAATGAAAGAAGGCGACGAGTGGAAAACGGCTTTTAAAACAAAATTTGGCCTCTATGAGTGGTTAGTTATGCCATTTGGTCTAACGAACGCCCCTAGTACTTTTATGCGACTTATGAACCATGTGCTACGACATTTTATTGGTAAATTTGTTGTTGTTTACTTTGATGACATTATGGTTTATAGTAAAAGCATGGTAGATCATATTGAGCATATTAAACTCGTGCTTACCACCCTTAGAAAAGAAAAACTATATGCTAATGCTAAAAAGTGCATGTTTTGCATGGAAGAAATTATTTTTCTTGGCTATGTTGTAAGTGCTAAGGGTTTGCGTGTTGACGAGACAAAGGTAAAGGCTATTCACGAGTGGCCGACACCTACCAATGTGTCCGAGATAAGATCTTTCCATGGGCTTGCAAGTTTCTACCGCCGATTTGTTAAGAATTTTTCTACGAAGGCAGCCCCGCTTAACGAGTTGGTAAAGAAGAACGTTAAATTTGAATGGGGCGACTCTCAGCAAAAAGCCTTCGAGGAACTTAAGCATGACTTAACTCATGCCCCTATCTTAGCCTTGCCGGATTTTTCTAAAACCTTTGAGATTGAATGTGATGCTTCAGGTGTAGGTATTGGTGCAGTGTTACTTCAAGGAGGCAGACCAATCGCCTACTTTAGTGAGAAGCTTAACGGCGCTACTTCGAATTACCCAACGTACGATAAAGAGTTGTATGCTGTTGTGAGGGCGTTGGAGACGTGGCAGCATTATCTCTTGCCGAAGGAGTTCGTGATTCATACCGATCATGAATCGATAAAGTATCTAAAGGGGCAGAAAAATCTCCACAAGAGGCACGCCAAGTGGATTTCATTTATTGAGGCATTCCCATACGTCGTTCAATACAAGAAAGGTAAAGAAAATGTTGTTGCCGACGCACTCTCACGAAGGTACTCTTTGATTACTACTTTAAGTGCGGAAATCATGGGCTTTGAATTTATTAAAGACTTGTATGAATCTGATCTTGATTTTGCCACTGTTTTTAAAGCATGTGAGAAGGGAGCATTCAACAAGTTTTATCGACATGAAGGTTTTTTGTTTAAAGAAAATAAAATGTGCATTCCTTCATGCTCGCTAAGAGAACTTTTAATTCGTGAGGCTCATGGCGGGGGTTTAATGGGTCGTTTTGGTATCTTGAAAACTATTGATATATTGCGTGAGCATTTTTTTTGGCCTAACATGAAAAAAGATGTTGAAAGGATATGTGACCGGTGTATCGATTGCAAGCGTGCTAAGTCTACTTCCCGTCCCCACGGTTTGTATACTCCACTTCCTATTCCTTTTTCTCCGTGGACCGATATTTCTATGGATTTTATCCTTGGATTACCCCGTTCGCCACGAGGAATGGATTCTGTTCTTGTAGTTGTTGATCGGTTTTCAAAAATGGCACATTTTATTGCTTGTAAAAAGACTAACGATGCCAAACAGATTTCAGACTTGTTTTTCAAGGAAATTGTGCGCCTTCATGGTGTTCCAAAGTCAATCGTGTCGGACAGGGACGTTAAGTTTCTAAGCTACTTCTGGAAAACACTTTGGGGTAAGTTGGGAACGAAACTATTGTTCTCCACTACAAGTCACCCGCAAACGGATGGACAAACCGAGGTAACAAACCGCACTTTGGGAGCTGTACTTCGGGCAATTATCAGTAAAAACTTGAAAGGTTGGGAGGAGTGTTTACCTATTGCTGAATTTGCTTATAATCGTACAGTACATACATCGACGAAGTTTTCTCCTTTTGAGCTCGTATATGGCTTTAATCCCTTGACTCCCTTAGATCTTTCCCCTTTGCCTACTAACGAAAAGTTCAGTTTAGATGGAGAAAAGAGGGCAGAAACAGTAAAGAAACTTCACGAACAAGCACGAGCCAACATTGAGAGGCGCACTATGCAATGTGCAAAGCAGGCGAACAAAGGCCGAAAGAAGATGGTATTTGAACCCGGTGATTGGGTTTGGGTGCATATGCGCAAGAAGAGGTTTCCCGCATCTCGACGAACCAAGCTCCATCCTCGCGGCGATGGGCCTTTTCAAATCATAGCACGGATTAACGATAACGCCTACAAGCTAGATCTTCCCGGAGACTACGGGGTAAGTACTTCCTTTAATGTGACTGACCTGACTCCTTTTGAATTTGATGTAGGTCAAGCTGATTCGAGGACGAATCATTTTCAAGAAGGGGGAGATGATGCGGTCCAGGGCGCAAGCTCGAAAGACAACATGAGACAAGGAGAAACCTTCCGAAACATTAGTCCACCGAACGCGCTCGAAGGAATGGCCGGCCCGTTGACTAGATTAAGGAAGAAGAAGATGAATGAGGCCTTGAGCAAACTCTTTATGGAAGCCCAAGACAATGAGGCTAATTCTCATAAATACAGGCCCAAATCTATCAACCTTTTGGAAGTAACAAGGCCCAACCAATCGACCCAAGAAGGAGCTGAAAAGAAGGCCCAATGAAAGTCAAGAAAAGTCAAACTCGTCCATGACCTTTCAAGTCCCATCTCAAGTTCAATGAAAGTGGTCCAAGTCAAGTTGGGAAGGCAAATTCGTGGCATGCATGAAAGAAGCCAAAGAGTCATTCAAAAGTTCATCTTGAAGTCATCAAAAATCATCAAAAGTTACCTTGAAGTCATACATTGCATTAAGTCTTCATTTTTTTAGTCAAAGTAGTTTATTTAATGCTTTTAGCCTAGTCTTCTATTAATAAGCTATGTATGGACGAATTTTAAGGAGAGTTATCATTTTTGAACTTGTAAGGTTTTCCTTTTCCCTAGCTCTCCGAGTGCTAGTTCGAGTCTTTGCAATTTACGTGCAAATACTTCCCGGCTTATCAACTGAACTCGTTCCATTTAGTTGTGGCGCCAAAACCATCTTCATATAGCCTTCGTGATTCAAAGGTGATAGGTTTCATATACCTATTGTTGTTGGGTTCGTTAGGTCATACGGGGTGGGGTATCCGGGACACTTCTTCGTGTGTGATCCAAAGGTGATAGGTTTAATATACCTATTGTTGTTGGGTTCGCTTGAGGATTAGTTAGAAACATATAGTTGCATCTTCGCCATTCAAGGCACGGTCTTTTCTAGGTGAAACTCGTGCTCCCAATCGAGGTTCACATCAACCAAGCTCGACATCTATCCTAGGATACATATCGAGATTTAGGTTGAAATCTAGTTTTATGTGATATCGAAATTAATTCAGGAACATATCGAGATCTACTCCCAAGAAAGACATCGAAATTCATGTCGAGATTAGTTCTGAATTTACTTCGAAATTGTCATATAACATCTCGACATTCTTAATTATATTATCAGTATATATCTCGAAATCATTGTCGTTCTTAAGTGTTATTTGATATCGAAATTATTGTAGAACATGTCGAGTTCTCAACTCGAGATCCATTTAGTTCATATCGAGATTTAACCTAGAAATATTATATATTATATTAAGAAGCTCGACATCCACATTAAAGGCTATGTCGAGATCAAGTTCGAATTTCATGTCTAGACCAAGCTCGAAATCATTAGTTTATATCGAGATTTTTGTGCATTAATTAAATGTCGAGAATTATCCATGTCGAGATCCACTAATAATGCAATGTCAAGATTAAATTTCGAGATTTAATTCAAAGTGTTATATACTGTTTTAAATTTTAAAGTTTTAGTTTTGAAATTTATAAAAATCAAAATTTGGGTTTTCAAATTAAGCCAATTTCGTGAAATTTAAATTAGAGTAACAAACCCTAATTTTTATATGTTCCTTTATCTAGGGTTTGAAGATTACGACTTACAGTACGATAAGATTAAATAAGCTAAGGATACCAGGTAAGTGGGAATTTCAACTACAACACATAATTTATTTGTATGTACATGAATTACGTGACTATGTGCTTTGGTGTTTATATTATTACGTGAATTATTTAACATGCTTCTGATATTAATTCACATTTGATACGCATTTCAATGCGTTTATCGTACTATTTATTCGGGGTATAATAGAACTTTAGCAATTAAATTATGCATTTATTCGATATATCTACACTTGTTTTATTGTTGAAGGAGCTTAGGACGAGTCTCGGGCGAAAAGGAGCGAAAACGAGGCAAAACGGCGCGAAAATGGGCAACACTGCCCTCGGTCACGGCCAGACGCATTACGCGTCACGGCCGTGACGCGGGACAGCGCGCAAGAGAGAAGGACGCTGGTGGTGGTCACGGCCGTGACGCTAGGCAGAGAACCACGCTGGTGATGGTCACGGCCGTGACACTTAATGCGTCCGGCCGTGACTCGAGACAGAGCACCCACCGATGATGGTCACGGCCGTGACCTATGATGCACTTGGCCGTGACCTTGGGCAGAAAAGGCGAGACGCGGGCGATGTTGGTCACGGCCGTGACGGACCATGTCCCAGGCCGTGACCGACTCGGGAATCAGTATAAAAAGCCCAAATTCGACCCAGGAATGATACAACTCACCAGAGATCAATTCCCAATCATCCAGAGACGAAATTAGGGCGAAAAGAACAGGAAATCCCGTCCCGGTGCGCAAGAGACGGATCAACGAAGAATCCACGCCGAATTAACGAAGAACGAAGATCTTTCCCCGAGATCACCCCAGATTCATCAGTAGGAAAGATCATGAGTTCTTCGGCTTTATCTTTCAATTCTTTCGTAGTTTTTCCCTTTATTATGAGTAGCTAAATCCCGTTGTGTTTGGGATTAGATGAACGCTAGGATAATTCGTAGTTAAGACATATATTATCGTGACTTTGTGCTATTGACTATTTATCGTTCTATGAATATGTTTCGTTGCTTTAATATGTCTATGTGTTAAAGTGATTGCATGGAAAAACGTTTAGGGCGACAGCTAAACAACGTTTAGGCCGTTCATAGAAGATAGGATTCGAGTATAGGGCGAAAGCAAATACTCGATTCTCGCGTTAGTAATTCGTGAATTTTAGATTCCCGCGAGCGTTTAGGGCGACAGCAAACTCGCGAGCGGGCAGGAAATTACTGCGATTTAGTCTTAAGCACTTAGGAGCGATTTTATTGTCTTAGCCGTAAATACCTAGCGGGATTCGAATCCCGAGCACGTCTTTATCATCTGAAAACTCTCATATCAGTTAGTCGCGTCCTTTGAATTTCTGATTGAATTAGGAGTGGTCTGTTAGGTTGAGTCGTCAAACAATTTGCGTATTTTCTTTAGGCTAAATATCGAGTCGATTAGGTCATTACTAGTACTTGATTTATTCCTTGTGTTCGATATTCGTTTACTCACTTTACTGCACTACAAACGATGGGTTCACTGCCTATCGCACGTTGGCGATAGTAATTAGGTTTACGTTTTATTTTATCACTTGTCGCACTTTCATCACTCACTACGTGTCGATCAAGTTTTTGGCGCCGTTGCCGGAGAATAAATTGATATTAGGAACACCGTAGTTCGGTACTTTAGTCACTGTGATTTCGACGTTTTCTTTGCTTTCACTGTTTGCGTTATTCGTGTTATTTGCACTAGTTGTTTTCTTGCGTCGTTATTGATTTCGTATTCTTATTCGGCGTATTTGTTTGCTTTTTCGCTAATTTTTATTTCTTACTCATTGTAGTCACGATTCAGCGGTGAAATACCCGAAGTCATCCATCGAGTCCCATCGTTGACGCAGACCCGGATTTTGAGCGGAAGTTGCGAAGGAAGCTTAAGTACAACATCGAAGGAGTTTCCACCAGCTCACAGGATCCTTTAGTTTGTTATTCAGAGGATAGTTCGCAGGAGTCAACCTTAAACTCTCGTGTAGAGGCATCCGTAGACAGCCCAAACACGGAAGTAGACATGGCGGACCACCGAGTGCCCGTCCATAACATTCCCGAGGAGGAACCATCACTTCAGGACCTCCTCAAGAATGCCGCGCTAGGCGGTACGGAGTCGGCGATTGTCATTCCGCCGATCGAGAATAACAGCTTTGAACTGAAGCACTCTTGGCTTCAGATGATTTTCCAGACGGCCCAGTTCGAGGGCAACCCCGATGACGATCCTTACTCCCATTTGAAGGCGTTTTTTACGGTCACCGACACCATCAAAATCAATGGTGTTCCGGGCGACGCGATTAAGCTCATGTTGTTCCCGTTCTCGCTCAAGTTCAGAGCGAGGGACTGGTTGGATATGTTGCCACCAAGATCGATCACCACCTGGGAGGAGATGCGAGCCGCCTTCATCAACCACTACTTCCCATTAACGAAGGTGCTACGGTTGAAGACGGAGATTTCTTTATTCCACCAGAAAGACTCAGAGAATCTTTACGAGGTGTGGGAGCGTTATAAGGCGCTACTAAAGAGGTGTCCACAGCACGGAATGTCGAAGGCAGCCCAGATCAACAGGTTCCACGAGGGGCTCAACGATCAGACGGTCCATATGTTAGACGGAGCCGCAGGAGAGGACTCGTGAAGCTCAACGCGACCGATGCTTGGAACCTCATTGAGGACTACTCGAGGAACAGTTTCATGAGGGGAAATACCAGGATGAAGACGACAGGCGTATTTGGAGTGAGCGAGGAGACGGCCACTAACGCTAAGATCGAGGTGCTCCAGCAACAACTCGCCTCGACGAACTCTCAGTTGCAGACGGTGATTGGTGCATTGCTTCCCAAGTCCGGGCAGACTCAGCCCGTGAATGCCGTAACGACCACCGCACCGACGCAGCATACGCCTTACGTGCCATTGTGTGGAATATGCGGCGCAGCCCACGAGACCTCAGATTGCCAACTCGGGCAGCCGCTAGAACACGTGAATTATATGGGCAATTATCAAGGTGGCCAGCGAAGTTTCCAGCCTCGGGCACATCCTAACTTGGCGTACGGAAATCAGAACCATCAGAGCCAAGGACCACCAGGATTTCAGCCCCGACAATACCAGAATGCGCCCGCGGGAGGATCCGACGACATGAGGGAGATGAAGGACACGATGAAGACGCTTCTCACGAACTTCAGCAGCACCACCGCAGTCCACGAGAGCCGAATGACGAAGATGGAGGAGTACATGGAGGCGAATGACTTGCGTGCTCAGAACACGGACGTCTCGCTCAAGAAACTCGAGCAACAGATGGGCCAGATGGCGAAACAGTTGGCGGGGCGCACTCAGGGATCGCTCCCGAGCTACACCGAGCCGAATCCCAAGGAATACTGCAAGGCGGTGACGCTGAGGAACGGGCGAGAACTACAAGAAGTGCCCGCCAAAAAGAAGGCCAAGGAGAATACCAACTGCGAGAGCCACGACGAGCCCGAAGTTGAGGAGGTCAGGGGTGACGACGCCGAGAAGGCCGACGCTGAGAAGGAGAAGGTCGAGCCCGAGAAGGATAAGGTGACGGAGATTCAGCGGCCACCGGTGAAGCCATACCAGCCGAAGATCCCGTACCCGGCCCGACTGGAAAAGGACAAGAACGAGGCGCAGTTTGGTAAATTTATGGGTATGTGTAAGGAATTACATATTAACTTACCTTTTGTTGAAGCTATTACGCAGATGCCCAGCTTCGCCAAGTTCTTGAAGGACTTGCTGACGAACAGAAGGAAGCTCGAACACGTCTCCACCGTCTGCCTACGAGGGGAGTGCTCGGCGATCCTCCAAAGCAAGATTACTAAGAAGCTAAAAGACCCAGGGAGTTTTACTATTCCCTGTCTCATAGGAGATTTAGTGATTGAGCGTGCGTTAGCAGACCTAGGCGCTAGTATTAATCTTATGCCGTATTCTATGTTTAAGCTTTTAGGACTAGGCGAGCCACGACCCACTAGGATGAGCCTCCAATTAGCGGATAGGTCGTTAAAGTACCCTCGAGGTGTTATCGAGGATGTCTTAGTTAAAGTAGATAAGTTTGTGATTCCCGCAGATTTCGTTATCTTAGATATGGAGGAAGATGAAAATGTCCCATTGATTTTAGGTAGACCATTCTTAGCCACGGGGGAGACCATGATAGACGTTAGGAACGGGACGTTAACCTTGACGGTAGATGGGGAAAAGGTTATCTTTGATATGGCCGACTCGATGAAAAAGAGTAGCGAGCAGGATGATAAGTGTTATTTCTTAGACGTATTTGAGCACGACTTTCTCTTTTCCGTGCAAGGTCTATCACAGGTTGGTGATCCGGACATACACACGCTTATGGCCATCGACGAGTGTGGGGAGGAAGTCGACGAACCTGTTATAGCCATCGATGAGAGCAGCGAAGAGGACAAGGAAAAAAGCTCGGTTGAGGAGCCACCGGTCCTGGAGTTGAAGCCGCTGCCCGACCACCTCGAGTACGCTTTCCTTAGCAGTAATGGAGGGCTGCCAGTCATCATTTCGTCAAGCCTCGACGACGGGCAGAAGGGCCAGCTCTTAGACGTATTAAAGGCGCACAAGAAGGCCTTGGCATGGAAGATATCCGACATAAGAGGTGTCAATCCGAGCTACTGCACGCACAAGATCCTCATGGAGGACGACTTCAAGCCGGTCGCTCAACGTCAAAGGCGCCTCAACCCTAACATGAAGGACGTGGTAAAGAAGGAGGTGATCAAATTGCTAGACGCGGGGATGATCTACCCCATTTCGGACAGTGCATGGGTCAGCCCGGTCCAAGTAGTTCCAAAGAAAGGAGGCATGACGGTCACCACCAACGACAAGAACGAACTGATCCCGACAAGGACCGTGACCGGATGGCGTGTCTGCATCGACTACAGGAAGTTGAACGATGCCACGCGAAAGGATCATTTCCCTTTACCATTTATTGATCAAATGCTAGAAAAGTTAGCGGGTCACTCATTTTATTGTTTCCTTGATGGTTTGTCAGGTTATCTGCAGATCCCCATAGCACCCGAGGACCAGGAGAAGACGACGTTTACGTGCCCGTTCGGAACGTTCGCGTACCGAAGGATGCCATTCGGATTATGCAATGCCCCAGCCACCTTCCAGCGATGCATGATGGCCATATTCGACGAACTGGTAGGTGAGGTAATGGAGGTATTTATGGACGATTTCTCTGTTTTCGGTTCGTAGTTTGATGCATGCTTGTCGAATCTGAAGCTCGTACTCGCACGATGCGAGGAAACGAACTTAGCTCTTAATTGGGAGAAGTGCCACTTTATGGTTCGAGAGGGTATAGTTCTCGGTCACAAGATTTCCTCTAAAGGAATCGAAGTGGACCGAGCTAAGTTAGAGACTATAGAAAAATTGCATGTCCCCTCGAACGTGAAGTCGATTAGAAGCTTTCTAGGACATGCAGGATTTTATCGCAGGTTTATCAAAGATTTTTCTAAGATTGCACGTCCTATGTCTAGGTTGTTAGAGAAAGATGCCCCGTTTGATTTTAATGATGAATGCCTGCATGCTTTCAATCTGCTTAAGGAAAGACTTATCGCAGCACCTATTATGGTCGCCCCCGACTGGGGGCTGCCCTTTGAACTAATGTGCGATGCTAGTGACTATGCAGTTGGGCCCGTGCTAGGGCAGCGTAAGGACAACCACTTCAGACCGATCTACTACGCGAGTAAGACTCTAGACGCAGCCCAGGCCAATTACACGACCACCGAAAAGGAGCTGTCGGCCGTCGTATTCGCTTTCGACAAGTTCAGGTCATATCTAATCCTATCTAAAGTTATTGTTTTTACTGACCACTCTGCTCTTAAGTACTTGTTAGCAAAGCCCGACGCCAAGCCACGGCTAATTCGGTGGATCCTGCTACTGCAAGAGTTCGACATAGAAATCCGCGACAAGAAGGGTGCGGAGAACTTAGCGGCGGACCACCTCTCTCGATTGGAGGAGTCCGAAATATATCAGAAGGACGAAAGGGCGATACACGACCGGTTCCCTGACGAGCACCTCTATGCGATACATGTAGTAAGTGACGACACCCCTTGGTTTGCAGATTATGCTAACTATCTTGTTGCAAGGGTTCTACCAAAGGAGTACACACGAGTCAGCAAAAGAAGAAATTCTTTTCTGAGTTGAGGTACTACTTTTGGGAACACCCGTATCTTTTCAGGCGATGTGCAGACCAGGTAATACGACGATGCGTGGCTGCCCCGGAATCGACGCAGATCCTTAGGCATTGCCACAACGGACCGACCGGAGGACATTATGCAGCAAATCGTACCGCTCAGAAGGTGTTGGAGAGCGGATTCTATTGGCCCACGATCTTCAAGGACGCCCAAAGGTACGTTGACACTTGTGATCAGTGTCAGCGCGCAGGTAATCTCTCGAAACGCGACGAAATGCCCCAGAACTTCATCTTAGTTTGTGAAATTTTCGATGTATGGGGTATAGACTTTATGGGTCCATTTCCTAGCTCGTACAGCAATAAGTACATCCTAGTTGCCGTTGATTATGTGTCTAAGTGGGCCGAGGCGCAAGCCTTACCCACAAACGACGCTACGGTAGTCGTTAGATTTTTGCGAGCGTTATTTTCACGTTTTGGGGCACCTAGATGCATCATTAGTGATAGAGGCACTCACTTTTGTAACACCCAGTTTGCACGCACTTTAGAACGTTACGGTGTTAAACATAGCCTATCCACCCCGTACCATCCCCAAGCTAGTGGTCAAGTCGAAGTAGTAAATCGCGAGTTGAAACGCATTCTAGAGAAGACCATAGAGGGAAACCGTAGGGAGTGGGCGAACAAGTTGAATGATGCACTTTGGCATATAGGACCGCATATAAGACCCCCATAGGTACTACACCATATAGATTAGTCTATGGAAAAGCATGTCATCTTCCCGTAGAAATAGAGCATAAGGCATATTGGGCCATCAAGTCCTTGGATCTTGATTTGGGGAACGCCGGCGGAAAGCGGCAACTCCAAATCAACAAGTTAGACGAGTGGCGTTTATCGGCTTACGATAACGCCCGCATGTACAAGGAACGCTCCAAAGCCTATCATGATAAAAGGATTAGGCAAAGGCGAGAGTTTCAGGAAGGGGACCAAGTCCTTCTTTTTAACTCTCGACTTAGGCTTTTTCCTGGCAAGCTTAGATCACGCTGGTCAGGACCGTTCACTGTTACACGTATTTTCCCTTATGGTACTGTTGAGATTTCAGGTATGGAACATGGTACTTTTAAGGTGAACGGCCACAGGTTGAAGCATTACCTCGCAAGCGAGGAAGACGGACCGAGAAGGAAGTACTGTACCTAGACTTCCAAACTTGAGCGAACAACGAAACGTCCGGCTAAAGACGGTAAAGTAAGCGCTTCTTGGGAGGCAACCCATGTATTTTTACTTTTATTTATTTCTTAGGTATAGCCTTAGCCAAAAAAAAATATATTTTAGGGTCACGGCCAACTGCTTAAGCAGTCACGGCCGTGACGTACGAGCGAGGCACTCACAGCCTCACGTCACGGCCGGACGCTTAAGCAGTCACGGCCGTGACACAGCCCAGCCGCATCTACTGCCCATCGTCACGGCCAACGCCATAGGGCGTCACGGCCGTGACGGCCTGTTTAAAAAAAAATAATAATAAGATAATAATAATAATAATAAATAAAATAATAATAATATATAAAAAAAAAATTAATCGCCCGCTTTCGTCACGGCTCGTGACATTAATGTCACGGCCGTGACTGGCGGCAGAGGAGGTCGCTGCTCATGGTCACGGCTAAGACCTATATACGTCACGGCCGTGACCTAGTCGATCTTAAGTGATAAAAATCATATTTTTCCCTTTTCTTCTCCATTTCTCTCCCTCTCTTCTCTCTCTCTCTCGATTCCTTACCCACACCACCCAAAACTCCGCCACCCCAAAACACCACCGCCGCACGGCCGCCGCCTCCCCCCCAACTTCGGCGACACCCAAACAAATTTCCCCCTTCAATTTCGTTAAAAATCCAAGGTATGAAAATTTTTGCTCTATTTCATTCTAAATCTGCAATTCTCGTCGAAATTGTTAATCTTTGGTGTTGACATGCTCCTATTTGCTTATTACATGATATAATTACTATTGGTATGCTTAATTCGTTGAAATTAGTTGCGAATTTTCGAATCGTTGACGAACCCTAATTTTCGAAATTAGGGATTTTCGAAATTGGGCCTTAATTGTTGCTTCTCTTGCCACGTTATTGATAGAAACATGCTAGGATTGCCTTGAGTAAGCATAATCACGCACGTTTGAGGTTAAATTTCGAAACTCTTACGAGGAACCCTAATTGGGATTGTGGGGGTTTTCAAAATTGCGACCGATTTCATGTTCTTTATGCCATTTTGTGATAATTACATGCTATTGATGTGTTGGGTATGCGAAATTTGTTGAATTGAAACGTTAATCTTGGATTTGCTATGCTTATCCCAACTTGCCCGCAACGTGTTCGACAAAATGCCGCTTTGGACTTTTGCATGTGATCTTGATTACTACATGTCTCCTGTCAATATTTTGGTCGAATTAAGTTGCTGGCATTTATTTGGTATCCCCCTGAGCTCACACTTTCGCTTTCAGGTACTATGGGTAAAAGTCGATCCTCAGCCTCACGTGATCCCGCCTCGCGTTCGCCCGTTCGTCAAAGGCGACGCGGGCCCCCGCCGACACTGATAGAAGCCATGGGCCAGTTCACTGACGCGGCCCAGGCGGCACGATACATCCGGCTGAAGGGAATGGAGTTCATCGCCATAGACCAGATCGATCACGACACATTGGCGAAGTACCACATCGACCAGCAGGTCGCTCAGTACTTCTCACTCAGCGGATGGAACACCTTCCTGGCCATCGACGAACCAGCATACAAGGAACTCACCTTGGAGTTCCTTGCCACATTCTCCTTCGACGAACACGGCGACCGCACAATCAGATTTCGGGCGTTCAACGAAGATCATATAGTGAGGGCCGACAATGTGTGCCATGCCCTTGGAGTCCCTGAGCCCCACCACCAATCCTTCGCGACCTTCTTCGATACACCAGAAGGACAACGGGGGTGCTGGGCTGAAATCGCTCGACCTGGCGAGCCGGAATACAGCGCAAGGACGTCGAAGGCATCTGCGCTACGGAGCCCAGGACTACGCTATATTCAGCGCCTACTGACGACCTCGCTTACACCGAGGGGTGACTCACATGGAGCAGTCACCCTCCGCGACCTGTACTACCTGATCCAGCTACACCGAGGCGAACGGATAAATTTAGGGATGGCGGTGTCCCACGCCTTCAGTGCTCAGGCGGAAGCACGACCCCATGGCAAGATCGCCGTCGGCCCACTGATCACCAAGGTGATCAAAGGATTACGCTACTGGCCGGCGAATGCACCCGAGATGGAGGTAGTGGGCGGGCGTCACCCAGTGAACGAGGACACGCTAGTGAAGATGAAGATGCTCGTGAAGGCGCCCACCTGGACTCGCGCCAACAAGGTGTATATCTGGCACGAGATGTATCGCGGCCAGACCGACCAAAGAGCCGTCCCCGACGACCAGCTCTACCTCGACGGCCCACACCCAGTGGAGACGGACACGACGACTGCAGGGCCCTCATTTTCCTCTGGCTACCATCAGGGCGAATCATCCGGCGTCGCCCCGTACGCTTCGACGGCGGACCTTGAAGCACTGCGCCAGGACATGATGCGCATGAACGCCGACTCGCTACAGAGGGACGACGAGCTCCGGCGATCCAACGAAGAGACTCGGCGCCGACAGGAAGAGTACGAGCGCCAGAACGAGGAAGCCCACCGCCAGTACAGGGAGGAGCTGGACCGCTACAACGAGGCCCCGCGAGCCATGGACCAGGCGCTCGAGCTGTCCAGGCGATCGATAGACCTCCTTCGCCCGAGGCAACCCTCACCGCCGCCGCCACCGTCGCCTTAGGGATTTCTTCTTTTACTTCTTATTGACATTTCGTGTCTGAGTAGTCGCGTGTGTTATGAATTTATTTCCACCTCTACGCTTATAACTATGTTTATAGTTAATCTATGACTACTCTATTTTATGCCTATTTATCTCTCTAGCTAGCGCATGGAAACGCATAACGGCTTACAACGCTTAATTAATGAATACTTAAGCTGAAAGTTCATACGGTATTTAAACTGTTCTTGGAAAATAGGGTTTTTGATCGAAAGGTAGATAATTTATGAGGTGTTCGAATGATTGATACATTCAGTAGATGTTGAAATCACGTTAGTATTATAGAAAGAATGTCGAGTTCATGATTGAGATTTATCTCAAACCTGTCGAAATGTATTAATTAACATAGAGATCCTTGTATATAGTTTAAATATCGAACCCAACATGTTGAAATTAAGTGCTATTTAGTCTAAATCTCGAAATCATAGTATGTCTTATGTCGATATCTTATTTTACCACCAAGCTCGACATCTATCCTAGGATACATATCGAGATTTAGGTTGAAATCTAGTTTTATGTGATATCGAAATTAATTCAGGAACATATCGAGATCTACTCCCAAGAAAGACATCGAAATTCATGTCGAGATTAGTTCTGAAATTTACTTCGAAATTGTCATATAACATCTCGACATTCTTAATTATATTATCAATATATATCTCGAAATCATTGTCGAGATTCTTAAGTGTTATTTGATATCGAAATTATTGTAGAACATGTCGAGTTCTCAACTCGAGATCCATTTAGTTCATATCAAGATTTAACCTAGAAATATTATATATTACATTAAGAAGCTCGACATCCACATTAAAGGCTATGTCGAGATCAAGTTCAAATTTCATGTCCAGACCAAGCTCGAAATCATTAGTTTATATCGAGATTTTTGTGCATTAATTAAATGTCGAGAATTATCCATGTCGAGATCCACTAATAATGCAATGTCAAGATTAAATTTCGAGATTTAATTCAAAGTGTAATATACTGTTTAAATTTTAAAGTTTTAATTTTGAAATTTATAAAAATCAAAATTTGGGTTTTCAAATTAAGCCAATTTCGTGAAATTTAAATTAGAGTAACAAACCCTAATTTTAATATGTTCTATATCTAGGGTTTGAAGATTACGACTTACAGTACGATAAGATTAAATAACCTAAGGATACCAGGTAAGTGGAAATTTCAACTACAACACATAATTTATTTGTATGTACATGAATTACGTGACTATGTGCTTGGGTGTTTATATTATTACGTGAATTATTTAACAAGCTTCAGATATTAATTCACATTGCATATTCATGTGCATGCACGGGATATTTGGGGTTTACGTGAGATGAGCATGCACGGTATTTACCGCCTGAGGGCGAATGATATTTGCCGATATAGGCATTTGATGTCGACTCGTAGTTGAGTCAGGGCTACTTCTATGGCACCATGACGGCGTGGTGCATCGTCATTATATTATATATTTATTTGGGCTCCTGTCCTGTTTATTTTATTTGGGTCGATGCCCTGATAGCGGAGGGATGCGGCCTGGAGGGTGCGACCTGGGAAGGAGCGACCTAGGGGAAACCCTAGCGTAGGCTAACCAGCACAGGCTACCAACGTGGGCTACCGCACGGCAGAGGGGACGACCTGGGAGGGTGCGACCTAGGGAAACCTAGCGTAGGCTACCCAGCGTAGGTCGCTGTCACGTTTATCCGTGTTGGATTAGAGCTCTTTATGGTGCATAGTAAGTTAGTCGGGGGCCCTGAGAGATATGAGATTGAGGTTGATTTACGAGGTGTGAGATGCATTGGCGCGGATGCCTTTGCGGGGTTTTCACGTTCACGACATTGCATATTCCTACTTACTGAGCTTTATAGCTCACCCCTTACTTTATCTGTTGTAGGTGCACTCGACCACGGTACGTGATCGCTTTTGATGGCAAGGCTTTCCTTTTGAAGCTTCCAGCGACTTTGGGGGTGGTGTGCACATGGATGCAACCTGTGTGGCCGGGCGCTAGGGTTTCTTTTGCTGCGCACTTATACACTTCCCATGTATATAGGGTTGGAGCGATATTTTGAGCATGTACATAATGAATTCCTTTATATAAAAGGAAAAATTTAATACGCATTTTTGCGTATTGTTTACTTCATATTATATTTAGTCACGTAAGATAACGTTAGAAAGGTTAGTAGATGGCGGGGCGCCACACCGTAATCGTGCGGTTGGACTTGATGTATACTCGATACGCTTTGGATGTTGAAGAATACCCGACGAAGGTTGCTTCGAGTACTTTAGGGTCGAACTTCGCACGGTGCTCTCCGTCGTTCGCCATAAAGCACTTGCACCCGAAGACTTTGAAGAAAGAGATGTTGGGTACTCGTTTGTTGATAATTTCGTACGAAGTCTTGTCAAAGCGCTTGTGAACTACCGTCCTGTTTTGAGTGAAACAGTCGGTATTTACTGCTTCCGCCCAGAGAAAATGTGGAAGACCAAAGTGGAGGAGCATCGTACGCGCGGCTTCCACTAGAGTTCTGTTCTTTCGTTCGACTACCCCATTCTGTTGAGGAGTCTTGGCGGCTGAAAATTGTTGACTTATTCCAAGTTTCTGATAAAACTCACTGAGGTGATTGTTCTTGAACTCAGTGTCGTTGTCTGTTCGAATACTTGAATAGTCTGTTGCAGCAGATTTTGAGTAGTGTTCACAAAGTTGATAATCAAGCACCAGTCTCATCTTTGGTTCGGAGGAACTTTGTCCAAGTGTAGCGAGAGTAGTCATCGACGATAACTAGCACATACTTGCGTCCATTGATACTCTGTGTCTGCATTGGCCCACAGAGGTCCATGTGGATTAGTTCCAATGGGCGAGAAGTAGACACAATTTGTTTGACATGATGAGACGCTCGCTTCATTTTTCCTAATTGACATGTCGAACATTGATGCTCCCTTTGTAGTAGTATAGTTGGAAGACCGTGGACCAACTTTTTCGTAGAAAGGCGTTGGAGAGCTTTCATATTCAGATGAGACATTCATTGATGCCATAAGCTGCTCCTCTGTAAAATAGTCTGAGAGATGAGGCATACAGCTGTTGCGGGGCCGCACGGACGTCAGGTTTATCGTGTATAGATTTGATTTCCGAAGTCCTTGAAGGAGTTCTGTGTCTTGACTATCCAAATTTCTGCATCGGTCAGCATGAAAGACTACCTGGAACCCTTTATCACAAAACTGGCCTATGCTGAACAAGTTATGGCGGAGGCCTTCGACGTAGGAGACATCTTTTATAGTCAGATTCTCCAGAATGATATCCCCAAGTCCTAAAATCGGGGCTGATCGTTGTTTCCAAACTGACTTTTCTATTCAGGCGGTCTTGATAGTTGCTCAGCAGCTCTTGATTTCCCGTCATGTGTGTGGAGCAACCTGAGTCGAGGTACCACACATGATCTGCAAAAACAATTTAGAGAGCTTTAGGTACCCACTTTAGGTACCCACAATCTAGAAATTGTATCACAAGTATCCCATTCCACAATTTTCTTTCAGCTATCTAGATTATTTAGGAATGTCGGGCTTTCTGGATCTATTTTTAGAATGTGATTAAGTTATTTTAGGAAGATAATCGTAGATCTCTTTTCAGCGCTATGTTGTTTCAGGAAATTTGGATCTTTCTTATTCAGCCCTTATCAAATCTTTTCCCTATTTATGAGAAATCAATCTGAGATCCCTGGCGTTTGATTGACAGTTTTCACCTTTCTTTTAAAATTCAAATTCGGTTTGGAAATCAAATCTTCTTAATTCTATTTACGCCGGTTTATCTTATCTCACTTTTTTAAAACCATATCTCTTGGATATTCGCCTGTTTGTATATAAGATCACTCGATTCTTCCTTCCTTACCTCAGAATTCGAACTTCAAAGTTGCTCTTATTCAAAATAATCTAATTATAGTCTAGCTTTTGAGAGTTCTGATAAGATCACATGGAGCTAAACAAATATACGATATCTGCCAGATCTAATAGTGATTCCAGCCTTGAGAACGTTTTCTGATAAATTATTCCTCCACTCATTCTCAATTTTTAGTTATTTTGCGCTTTTTTATGCTGAAGGGGAGAAGTTTGAGTAATGGTAATAAGGGTCTAAGATCTGTCTTTGTTATTCGTATGTGAATTCTGACGTTTGCCTATATGATATCTATCCATGCTCGAAGTGGAACTTTGAATTATGCTCTGGATAGCTGGAATAACCTCATTTAGACAGAGGGAGTAAACTAATGTACCTTGGTAAAATTTCTGAACTTCACTAATATATTTGCTCTAATGCTTGAACGCTTTACATGGAAGATCTGCATAAATGATATGGAATATGTGCACTTACGAATGGAATAGCTGCACTTTTGATATATCTGTGATGCTCTTATGCGATGCTTCATATTTGCTCTGACTTTATGATATATTTGTGATGCTTTTATACTGCGATGCGTAATTGATGCGGTCCAGGGCGCAAGCTCGAAAGACAACATGAGACAAGGAGAAACTTCCGAAACATTAGTCCACCGAACGCGCTCGAAGGAATGGCCGGCCCGTTGACTAGATTAAGGAAGAAGAAGATGAATGAGGCCTTGAGCAAACTCTTTATGGAAGCCCAAGACAATGAGGCTAATTCTCATAAATACAGGCCCAAATCTATCAACTTTTGGAAGTAACAAGGCCCAACCAATCGACCCAAGAAGGAGCTGAAAAGAAGGCCCAATGAAAGTCAAGAAAAGTCAAACTCGTCCATGACCTTTCAAGTCCCATCTCAAGATCAATGAAAGTGGTCCAAGTCAAGTTGGGAAGGCAAATTCGTGGCATGCATGAAAGAAGCCAAAGAGTCATTCAAAAGTTCATCTTGAAGTCATCAAAAGTCATCAAAAGTTACCTTGAAGTCATACAATGCATTAAGTCTTCATTTTTTAGTCAAAGTAGTTTATTTAATGCTTTTAGCCTAGTCTTCTATTAATAAGCTATGTATGGACGAATTTTAAGGAGAATAATCATTTTGAACTTGTAAGGTTTTCCTTTTCCCTAGCTCTCCGAGTGCTAGTTCGAGTCTTTGCAATTTACGTGCAAATACTTCCGGCTTATCAACTAAACTCGTTCCATTTAGTTGTGGCGCCAAAACCATCTTCATATAGCCTTCGTGATTCAAAGGTGATAGGTTTCATATACCTATTGTTGTTGGGTTCGCTAGGTCATACGGGGTGGGTATCCGGGACACTTCTTCGTGTGTGATCCAAAGGTGATAGGTTTAATATACCTATTGTTGTTGGGTTCGCTTGAGGATTAGTTAGAAACATATAGTTGCATCCTTCGCCATTCAAGGCACGGCTTTTCTAGGTGAAACTCGTGCTCCAAATCGAGGTTCACATCAGTTTGGTATCAGAGCGAGTTGCCTTGAGGGTTGTTTATCCAAAAAAAAAAAACGAAAAAAAAAAAACAAAAAAAAAAAAAAAAAGAATCGAAAAAAAAAAAGTGTGCAAAAAAAAAAGGAAAGCTCGAAAAAAAAAAGGAAAGTAAAAAAAAAAAAAAAAAGGAGAGAGGGTTTTATTCTTGAGTCTTCTTACGCCTCGGTTGGTGTCCTTCGTAATATTAGTTGTCAAGTTGAGTGGGTATTTCGTCTACGTTTTTGCGAGGTTAGAACGAGTCTCGGGGGGTTCACGGATAAGGAAGAAAAAAAAAAAAAGAGTGTGAGTGATCCTACCTTTCACATAAGCCTTCAACCAACGGAGAAATACCATGGCCGACGACGAAAATCGCCAAGAAGTCCCGAATTTATTTCAACGAGCATTGGCGGATACTATAGCAGCTCAATTTAACCGCATAATGGAAACCATGTTGGACCGGATGGACCAGCTAGAAACGAATTTCAACCGCAATCGACGACATAATACTTCTGACGAAGATGAGGATGGGGAGCGGTCCGACGTCTCACGAGATAACAGGAGGAGAGAACGGAGAGGAGGAAACGACGATGATCTAAGAGGTATCAAAATGAGTATTCCAAGTTTTCAAGGGAAAAGCGATCCCGAAGCCTATATTGAGTGGGAGGCCAAGGTCGAGAAAATATTCTCACTCCACAATTACTCCGAAGAGAAGAAGGTTCAGCTCGCATCACTTGAATTCCAGAACTACGCATTAGCATGGTGGGACAAACTAGTGGCGACAAGGCGAAGAAATCGCGAACGACCAATCAGAACGTGGGCCGAGATGAAAGCGATTTTGAGGAAGCGATTTGTTCCCCCTCATTACTATCGTGAGCTGTACAACAAGCTTCAAAGCATGGTGCAAGGATCGAGGAGTGTCGAGGAATATTACCAAGAGTTAGATACGGCGATGACAAGAGCTAATGTCGAGGAAGATCCGGAAGCTACCATGGCTCGGTTCTTACGAGGGTTGAGGCGAGAGATTGCCGACATCGTCGAGTTGCAGCACTATCTTGACATGGAGGAGATGCTACACATGGCTGAGAAGGTAGAGCGCCAACTAAAGAGGAAAGACAACCGAGCTTCTAAGCGACCCCGTGGAAAAACCCTAGTCACCCGAAGCGAGATGGTGAAGTCGAGAAGAAATCAGAACCAAAGAAGAACGATCCCAAGAACTTCTCGAAAGGTGAATCAAGTAAGGGTACTTCTTCTCGTGTGACATGTTTTAAGTGTTTAGGAAAGGGCCACATCGCATCACAATGTCCGAACACGAAAACCATGGTCATACTCGATGATGGTACGTACGTAAGTGAGTGTGATAGCGATGCGGAACAAGAACATGAAGATGAAGGCGAACAACACGAATCAAGTTGTGACGAGCTTCTTGTTACCATGAGGGCGTTGAACGTACAAGTAAAAGAAGACGACTCACAAAGACATAACATCTTCCACACCCGATGCAAGGTCCAAGAAAAGGTATGCATGATGATAATTGATGGCGGAAGTTGCACTAATTGTGTTAGTTCATACCTTGTAGAGAAGCTTGGGTTACCTTGGTCAAACATCCGTCTCCATATCGGTTACGGTGGTTGAACGATAGTGGTGAGATAAGGGTCAATCGACAAGCTCTAGTGAAGTTCTCGATCGGCAAGTACGAAGATGAGGTTTTGTGCGATGTTGTCCGATGAGTGCTGGTCATATATTGCTTGGACGTCCTTGGGAGTTTGATCGTGACGCTGAACATAAGGGAAAGACGAATAAATACAAGATCGTCCACCAGAATAAGACATACACGCTTGTTCCATTGACACCGCAACAAGTTTACAAAGAGCAGATCAAGATGAGCGAAAAAAGAAAACATGAGAGTAGAGAGGACGAAAAAGCGAGTGAGGGAGGAAAAAATGAGGAAAAAAAAAGAAAAAAATATGAGAAAGAGCCGAAAGCAAGTGAGAAAAAAGGCGCTTTCTTCGCTAGCGTGAGAGATGTTGATCGGGCCATGGCTTCTCGCAAGCCAATTTACCTTCTCTTACTGAGCGATGCTATCTCTAACGATCTTCCGAATTCCATACCTTTGGAAATCGTGGATGTTTTGAAAGATTTTGCAGATGTTTTGCCCGATGAAATGCCATGCGAGCTACCGCCGATTAGGGGGATCGAGCACGAGATTGAATTCCTGCCCGGATCAGCCATACCGAACCGACCCGCCTATCGTGCAAATCCGGAGGAGACAAAAGAATTACAAAAACAAGTTGACGAGTTGCTTTCGAAGGGGTTAATCCGCGAGTCCCTTAGTCCATGCGCTGTCCGGTAATTCTCGTCCCAAAGAAAGATGGTACGTGGCGTATGTGCATAGATTCTCGCGCTGTTAATAAAATTACCATTAAGTATCGTCACCCGATTCCTAGGCTAGATGATATGCTTGATGAGCTTTATGGTGCTCGCATGTTTTCAAAAATTGACTTGAAATCTGGTTATCATCAAATTAGAATGAAAGAAGGCGACGAGTGGAAAACGGCTTTTAAAACAAAATTTGGCCTCTATGAGTGGTTAGTTATGCCATTTGGTCTAACGAACGCCCCTAGTACTTTTATGCGACTTATGAACCATGTGCTACGACATTTTATTGGTAAATTTGTTGTTGTTTACTTTGATGACATTATGGTTTATAGTAAAAGCATGGTAGATCATATTGAGCATATTAAACTCGTGCTTACCACCCTTAGAAAAGAAAAACTATATGCTAATGCTAAAAAGTGCATGTTTTGCATGGAAGAAATTATTTTCTTGGCTATGTTGTAAGTGCTAAGGGTTTGCGTGTTGACGAGACAAAGGTAAAGGCTATTCACGAGTGGCCGACACCTACCAATGTGTCCGAGATAAGATCTTTCCATGGGCTTGCAAGTTTCTACCGCCGATTTGTTAAGAATTTTTCTACGAAGGCAGCCCCGCTTAACGAGTTGGTAAAGAAGAATGTTAAATTTGAATGGGGCGACTCTCAGCAAAAAGCCTTCGAGGAACTTAAGCATGACTTAACTCATGCCCCTATCTTAGCCTTGCCGATTTTTCTAAAACCTTTGAGATTGAATGTGATGCTTCAGGTGTAGGTATTGGTGCAGTGTTACTTCAAGGAGGCAGACCAATCGCCTACTTTAGTGAGAAGCTTAACGGCGCTACTTCGAATTACCCAACGTACGATAAAGAGTTGTATGCTGTTGTGAGGGCGTTGGAGACGTGGCAGCATTATCTCTTGCCGAAGGAGTTCGTGATTCATACCGATCATGAATCGATAAAGTATCTAAAGGGGCAGAAAAATCTCCACAAGAGGCACGCCAAGTGGATTTCATTTATTGAGGCATTCCCATACGTCGTTCAATACAAGAAAGGTAAAGAAAATGTTGTTGCCGACGCACTCTCACGAAGGTACTCTTTGATTACTACTTTAAGTGCGGAAATCATGGGCTTTGAATTTATTAAAGACTTGTATGAATCTGATCTTGATTTTGCCACTGTTTTTAAAGCATGTGAGAAGGGAGCATTCAACAAGTTTTATCGACATGAAGGTTTTTTGTTTAAAGAAAATAAAATGTGCATTCCTTCATGCTCGCTAAGAGAACTTTTAATTCGTGAGGCTCATAGTGGGGGTTTAATGGGTCATTTTGGTATCTTGAAAACTATTGATATATTGCGTGAGCATTTTTTTTGGCCTAACATGAAAAAGATGTTGAAAGGATATGTGACCGGTGTATCGATTGCAAGCGTGCTAAGTCTACTTCCCGTCCCCACGGTTTGTATACTCCACTTCCTATTCCTTTTTCTCCGTGGACCGATATTTCTATGGATTTTATCCTTGGATTACCCCGTTCGCCACGAGGAATGGATTCTGTTCTTGTAGTTGTTGATCGGTTTTCAAAAATGGCACATTTTATTGCTTGTAAAAAGACTGACGATGCCAAACAGATTTCAGACTTGTTTTTCAAGGAAATTGTGCGCCTTCATGGTGTTCCAAAGTCAGTCGTGTCGGACAGGGACGTTAAGTTTCTAAGCTACTTCTGGAAAACACTTTGGGGTAAGTTGGGAACGAAACTATTGTTCTCCACTACAAGTCACCCGCAAACGGATGGACAAACCGAGGTAACAAACCGCACTTTGGGAGCTGTACTTCGGGCAATTATCAGTAAAAACTTGAAAGGTTGGGAGGAGTGTTTACCTATTGCTGAATTTGCTTATAATTGTACAGTACATACATCGACGAAGTTTTCTCCTTTGAGCTCGTATATGGTTTTAATCCCTTGACTCCCTTAGATCTTTCCCCTTTGCCTACTAACGAAAAGTTCAGTTTAGATGGAGAAAAGAGGCAGAAACAGTAAAGAAACTTCACGAACAAGCACGAGCCAACATTGAGAGGCGCACTATGCAATATGCAAAGCAGGCGAACAAAGGCCGAAAGAAGATGGTATTTGAACCCGGTGATTGGGTTTGGGTGCATATGCGCAAGGAGAGGTTTCCCGCATCTCGACGAACCAAGCTCCATCCTCGCGGCGATGGGCCTTTTCAAATCATAGCACGAATTAACGATAACGCCTACAAGCTAGATCTTCCCGGAGACTATGGGGTAAGTACTTCCTTTAATGTGACTGACCTGACTCCTTTTGAATTTGATGTAGGTCAAGCTGATTCGAGGACGAATCATTTTCAAGAAGGGGGAGATGATGCGGTCCAGGGCGCAAGCTCGAAAGACAACATGAGACAAGGAGAAACCTTCCGAAACATTAGTCCACCGAACGCGCTCGAAGGAATGGCCGGCCCGTTGACTAGATTAAGGAAGAAGAAGATGAATGAGGCCTTGAGCAAACTCTTTATGGAAGCCCAAGACAATGAGGCTAATTCTCATAAATACAGGCCCAAATCTATCAACCTTTTGGAAGTAACAAGGCCCAACCAATCGACCCAAGAAGGAGCTGAAAAGAAGGCCCAATGAAAGTCAAGAAAAGTCAAACTCGTCCATGACCTTTCAAGTCCCATCTCAAGATCAATGAAAGTGGTCCAAGTCAAGTTGGGAAGGCAAATTCGTGGCATGCATGAAAGAAGCCAAAGAGTCATTCAAAAGTTCATCTTGAAGTCATCAAAAGTCATCAAAAGTTACCTTGAAGTCATACAATGCATTAAGTCTTCATTTTTTTAGTCAAAGTAGTTTATTTAATGCTTTTAGCCTAGTCTTCTATTAATAAGCTATGTATGGACGAATTTTAAGGAGAATAATCATTTGAACTTGTAAGGTTTTCCTTTCCCTAGCTCTCCGAGTGCTAGTTCGAGTCTTTGCAATTTACGTGCAAATACTTCCCGGCTTATCAACTAAACTCGTTCCATTTAGTTGTGGCGCCAAAACCATCTTCATATAGCCTTCGTGATTCAAAGGTGATAGGTTTCATATACCTATTGTTGTTGGGTTCGCTAGGTCATACGGGGTGGGGTATCCGGGACACTTCTTCGTGTGTGATCCAAAGGTGATAGGTTTAATATACCTATTGTTGTTGGGTTCGCTTGAGGATTAGTTAGAAACATATAGTTGCATCCTTCGCCATTCAAGGCACGGCCTTTTCTAGGTGAAACTCGTGCTCCAAATCGAGGTTCACATCAGTAATCTTATGTTCTGATACAATGATCCTCCGATACTTATCTGCGATTATTAACTTTTGTGAGATTTCTTAATAAGTGATAAGTGCATGCTGAGATGATTGCTGCTTGAATCATGATTGGAAAATGCGTACTTAGGCATGGGGAGCACACTTAAGGGTAACTTAAAATTTTGCATTCACGATATATCATCGAGTATGACACGAGATAGCTGCAGTTAGACAGGGGGAACAAATTTATTCATGATATATCTCTGCATGTCATATAGATAACTGCACTTAGGCAGGGGGAGCAAATATGTATGATCTGTGATTAGGAAATATCATATGCTCTGCTTTGTGATTATGGAACACTTAGACACATGCGATAGGACTTGCGTGATCGAATATGATTACATGCTTCCGTGCTGCATCAATTACATGTCATCATAAAAAAGGGGGAGAAGTTGACCTTTTGGTCCATGAGCGTTAAAGAGTGTTGATGAACTATGTAATTGTAACAACGTTAGGTCTATAAATTAAGCAATTCGATAAATGTTAAATATAATGTCTAAGTTCATGATAATATTCGACCTTGCATTATTTATGAGCTATAAATTGGTTAAAGTGTTGAATATTTGATTCACATGTGATTCTGTGATTATTTGGTGAAACTGTGTGATCGCATGTTATAGACGTCTCACATGCTAGGATATATTGTTCTGTGCTTCCAATGGAAATAACATGCGAGATATCCTACTCAGCTATATAAGGAAATATGCTGTCTAAATATGGAAAGTGATATATCTGTTGAAAATCAGTTATTCCCGGACGAAAATCACATCTACGATTCTTTGCATGCTTTCCACTGAATTAAATGTGCGTAATCAATTGATATCTTTCCTTACTGACTGGAATATTATATTTAGGAAAGATTTGATTTGATTGACTTTGTGGATAAGATGCTATTATATGGTATATGCTAAAAACCGATGTGATCTCTGAAATATGGAAAGTTGTGGCATGACATGTAAATTCGTGATAGCTGTGATATGATCGGATATTATGTGCTAAACATGGTAAATATATTGATCTGTGCTAAATATGGAGTTGATATGATGCCCGTGTGCTGTACATGGAAAGTAAATATGGATTGACTTGTTCTATAAACTGATAGCAGAGAATCTCATATGGAAAGTTCTGTTATCATCAATACAATTCATAAAAATTAAACATGCCTTGAGAACGAATCTGAACCTTTATATGGAATATAATCATGCATTAGTGTGCTTATGAACGTTGTGAATGTTTATTATAGGCATGATTTATATGGCATGTTGACTCTCGAAAATTGCATGGAACGTATGCTTGATTTGATGATTATTATATGATATGATTTTCCATGTGAAGTGTTGAATGAAAAGGTTTATATATGAGCTACACTTCATAATTTCAAGGCACTTAGAACTTGCAAACATACGAATACAAGAGTTTTTAGCAGAAGATTATTATTTAGAGCCATCTGTCACTTGTGATATATCTGTGGCTGTTTGAGCGTACATCTGTGATCACCTTCTGCCAACCTGAGCTTTAACTTGCGATTCCATCACTGCACGAGTGATTTATCCTGATCATCACCATCCTCCATCCATATATTCTATCTTCGACGTGTTGCCTTCGGACGTGAGCAATACACGAGGAGGCAAGAGTCGACGTTTTCGCGCAAGTGAAGGGAAGGACGAGTTACGGGGTGTTAGGAATATGCCCTCGAATGCTATACGAGGATTAGATTTATAAGGCATTAGCTTATTTATCATTCGACCTTTTATGTAATAAGATATTTTTTATGTGTTTATTGAAAGGTGTTGTTCGTTTATTGGATATAAGAGTACTTTACTAAGCATCCGGTAAAGCAATAAATAAACAAATCCAAATGTGTCGAGTTGAGTCACTGTTCTCGATGGGTACGAGAGAGGAAGGCACCAGTGGGCTCTTAACCTCGAGCATTAAAAGTCCGTAAGCCTTATGCTCCAGTTGGGTGCTGGATAACCGATTACGGCTTATTTGTCGATGACCTATCGAGTGCCGATATCCCGCTTGAAAGTGGAGGTCATGACTTGTGATGCGAGTCGAATCAAGGGATTGAATCGTTTCATGGACACTGAGTCACGGGTCGTACGGTCGATGGCTTATTACTCAAGGGTGTCAATGACCGACGACAACACTATAGTAGTCTACGTGAACCATAGACCGAAAGGGGCTTTGACGGAGTTGACTTCGAAGTCTCGACTGTCACTGGTTCCCCTGGACCCGATTTGCTGTTGCATGGATCAGCGGGCCAGATGCGGTCTTGGTGACGATTTGTGATTGCCGGGCCTAGACCGCCGAGTACGAATTCACAGTCTTGCAAGTAATCGAGATAAGTTCCTATGAGGACGGTATTGAACTAACTCATGTTAGACATGGAGGGTAGTTTTGGTCAAGGTATTGAACTAACTCCTTGGCCAAGGTATTGAACTAACTCATGTTAGAATGGAGGGTAGTTTTGGTAATTTGCCTCGTCCCCGTTTTATCATAGAATCGAGTATAGTGAGTTTGACATAGACCATGACTCTCACTCGATTGGGACACTGCTGAAAGGTTTATACGTAGTACTATAATCTTTAGTGAGGTTCTCGAATAAAGACTGGGTCAAAATTCGCACTAGAATCTGGTTACGGTCCGGTACTGCGGGATTGGCTAGGTAACTGCCGGACTCTTGGATTCCTCCCTTGCCGATTGAGTCGAACCTAGAGAGACGGGCTTAAAAAGGATCATCAACGTGTACTGATAAGGAGAGAAAGTGTTTTGGGCCTTAACGGGCCTTGGGCCGTTGGGTCGCGCCTTAGTGGGCCTCCGGCCGTTTAATGGACCGAAGTCGGACTTCGTATGAAACTAACTTTGAAACTTGGGCTTGGCCAAGTGCTTAAAAGGCTTGAGGGTAAAATTGGAATTTGACCCTAAGCTGATATTCGAATTATGCCTTGGGAATTAATTTCGAAAATTAAATATAAATATGGAAATAATGTATTTGGAATATTATTTATTTTAAGGTGAAAATTTCGAAATTAATCTTGGATTAAGTTTCGAATTTTATGCCATAGTTAAATATACTTAGTCTGACTTAGTATTTAAGTTGGTTGTCTAATTATGGTAAGTATCCTTATATGAATTTGAATTAAATAAGGGAGAGAAAGATATGACAAAATCTCTCCACTTAAGGAGCAAAATCAAAAACCATAGCTTTGAGATATCCTAGGGATTTCCAAATATATTATATAAATAGGGCAGCCATCAAACCTTGGGTCTGACGCCAGCCGTGGTGACTTAGGCGCCACCCCCGGGCAGCGCCGCCGCACAGCGGCTTTGGCCACAGACTGCGATGGCGCGCACGGTGCGCGCTGCACAAGACAGCCGCAGCGACTCCGGCGAGGCAGTGACTCGGCACGAAGGGGCTGAGGCGACGAGGGAGTCGCGGCAGTATTCTACCGCGAGCTGAACACGCGCACGTTGCGCGGCATGGCATCGCCGGCGGCACCGGCTCTAGCCGGGACTCCACGCCGACGGCCTTCTCCGCCATGGCTCTCCGGTGTGTTTTGACGGCTGAGCGATTTGAGTCGCGGCAGCTTAGTTAGGGCTTCATGCTCAAAGCCTTAACGGGCCTGGGCTTGGCCCGTTTAAGGCCCAATTTTCATTTCTCTTTAAACTCATGTCATTGTCAACGTGCTCGTTATGAATGTGACTTAAGGCGCACTTGCGGGTTTAGAAATTTGGTTTCCGGGTCATTTGTTAAGGTTAAGTCCCCCCAGATTGTATTTGTTTTACACGGATTGTTCGGGACTTATGATTCCCCGTGTTGTAATTTACCATTTTATTAGATTAGACTTAAATACGAAGACGAGGTCCCATTTGATTGAAGGCAACCCCCGGTAGTGACAAGGTGGTGGATGTTCGGTGACTTTGAGGCCGTTCGAGTGACGAAGGACGTTTGACGACTTCAAGACCCGTGCGACAACCCGAGGTCTTTTGAAGACGCATGTAATAGGGATAGGCTAGAAATAACCCGCTTGTATTGTCTTGTAGTTTATTTTCCTAGGGTCAATTTACTACCTGCGTGCGTGTTGGTTTTTGAAATGCTATGCATGTTTTATGTGCTCTTATGTGAGATGGTTTATTCTCCCGTTTGACAAATACTAAGTGGGTAAAGGAATTCGATGCCTGTCTTCTATCATGCTTGAGATGTCTTGCATTAGGGAGTTTTGCGATTTGTTTCGAGTAAGTTGACATCGTATATCCCGCCCCAGTGTTAGCGACTCGGGTGCGTCTTGGACGCCGCTCGTCATACCAGTCCGCCCCCACGAAGCGTATGGCAGCAAGGGGCGGTACATTCTGTGCGATTTGAGCATAAGTTGATAGGTCACACTTAGGCAGTTAAACCCAATAAGCAGGGTTAGCCGTGAGGGTCAATGACTGAGACTAAGATAGTTGAAACTCTTATTGGATAAGTTCGCGTTCGACGTGACTTCGATAAGATTAGATGAGCCAAATATTGCGTTAAAGGCTGAGGCGAGTCTAGTCGAGTCGGGGACATCAACTCCACTATGAAACTTTCAACGAGGTTTCCGAAACTCTTCTCGGAAGGATAGTTTTTCGAGAAAAATAGTGGAAGTCAAGCGAAATGAAAAGTCCTTGTTTGCGCTTGATGAATGATAAGATAAACCTAATTAGATCTTTATTTTCTGCAGCTTTACGTTTCTTTCTATTTACTGCGATGACGAACATAATTACTATGCTGCTTGAGAGAAACTGTTTGGCGGGACCAAATATGTGGACTGACTCCGTAACCTGAGGATAGTCCTAGGTATGGAGTCGGTGACTTATGTTCTCGATCCCCCGTACCGCAAGTCCCATGGACTGATGTGAGTGACGAAGACCGGGCTGCGTATGTCAAATGGCAGATAGACGAGCCAAAGGTCAAGGGCTATATACTTCTTTCCATGAGCAATGAGTTGCAGCGCACTCACTCGGAAATGGAAGTGGGCGCCATTTTGCTTCATTTGAAGGAGCTTTTTGGCGAACATTCCAGGAGTGCTCGCTATTCCCTAACGGAGCAACTATTTCATTGCAAAATGGCTGAGGGTAGTGACGTCAGAGCGCACGTGCTCAAGATGATCGATTGGATCGAAAGACTCGAGGCAATGGACTTTATCATGGATAACGAACTCTAGAATGATCTCATACTTCAGTCGCTCCCACCTTCTTTCAATTCGTTCATCGTGAACTTTAATCTGAACAAGGCCGAGATGACATTGACTGGGTTAATGAACCAGTTGTCAGCAGCGCAGACTTAGATGAAGAAGGTGAAAGGAAAGGAAGTTATTCTTGTCGCGAATGCTAAGACTCGAGGGTCGAGTACAAAGAAAAAGTCGGACAAGCCCACTAAGCCCAAAGGACGAATTTCGAAAGGCAAGGCCAAGAAGAACGTGTTTAAAGGCGCCAAGCCGACAGACAAGTGCCTTCACTGCAATGAGTTTGGCCATTGGAAGCGCGATTGCCCGAAGCTAGCCGCCTCGGGTAAAGAACTTTACATTTCTATGACAGTATATTCCGCTTCATGGATCTTAGACTCAGGAGGTAGTGCTCACATCTGTGTTTCGAATCAGGGTCTGGAACGAAGTAGGAAGCTGGCGGATCGAGAGATCATGATCAACGTAGGAAGCGGACATAGTGTACCGGCGACCCACATTGGATCAAGAACTCTCGTTTTATCTACTAGAATAGTTTACTGCTTTCCGATTGTTTGGTTTTGCCCATGGACTTAGAATATTGTTTCTATTCCCGTTTTGAGCGGAAACGGTTATGAGTTCCGTTTTAGTAATAAAATATGCAATATTTATTTTGGAAATAATTGCGTCGGAAGTGCAATACTGAATGGGTTGTATTACCTAAATATCGAAGATAAAATAAAAACTATGAATATAGTCACCAACAAACGAAAAATTGGAGTCGAACTCGAGACTGCTGTGGCATCTTCGACTCGGTCACGCTAGAGAACAGAAGATTCTTGAGTTGGAGAAACCGACATTATAAAGCAGCTTGGGTCTGATCCCTATCCAACTTCTGCATCTTGTATCCATGGAAAGATGACCAAGTCGCCCTTCACAGGGACTTTTACGAGAGCCGCAGAACTTCTCGATTTGATCCACATGGATGTTTGCGGACCGTTCGGGTAGCGGCTCGCGGTAACTTCCATTATTTCGTTACCTTCACTGATGATCACTCTCGCTTTGGCAAGGTGTACCTCATGAAGAATAAGTCTGTTACTTTTAAATGGTTCAAAGAGTACAAGGCTTTGGTGGATAATCAGACTCGAAAGAGCATTAAAGTCGTTCGATCAGATCGAGGCGGTGAGTACATGAGCCTCGAGTTTGACGAGTTCTTGAAAGAGAACAGGACAATTTCACAGATGACACCGCCCGGAACACCGCAGTTGAACGGTGTGTCCGAACACAGAAATCGAACTCCGTTGGATAAACGATCTATGCTAAGCTATACACACCTACCCATATCATTGTGGGGTCATGCCCTGTTGACAGCGGCACACATTCTGTATAGATGTCCTACAAAGTCTGTCGATCGTATTCTGTATCAGATATGGACAGGACGAAAACCGAGCTTGAATCATATTAGAATTTGGGGTTGCCCCGCGTTTGTGAAAAAGCTCAAGACAGATAAACTGGAATCGAAGGCTGTGAAAAGACATTTTGTCGGGTATCCTGAGGATTCCATGGGATACCAGTTTTACTTCCACGACGATCAGAGAATCGTTGTAGCCCTTCAGGCTCACTTTCTCGAAGAAGATTTCGTTCGAGAAGGTAGAGCGGGTCGCGAAATAACTCTTGAAGAGTATTCAGAAGCGCTTTCACAAACTCCAGTGTCGGGTGACACAGTAGAGCAGTCCGAGGCGCAACCTGACTTGTGCAGGTCGGGTAGAGTATCTCGCCAGCCTGAGAGATACGGGATGGTCCAAATCGAGCACAAGGTTGCTGCGATGGAAGGGAACGTCGGAGACGATCCCACTACCTATGACCAGGCAATCGGGGATAAAGATTTGGAGAAATGGCTTATAGCTATGCAAGCCGAAATGGATTCTATGTACGAAAACCAAGTCTGGACTCTAGTAGACCTCCCAGATGGTTTTAGACCCATTGGGTGTAAATGGATCTACAAGTGAAAGATTGGATCTGACGGATTGGTTGATACATACAAATTTAGGCTTGTGACGAAAGGGTACAGTAAAAAAGAGGGTATTGACTCCTTTTCGCCTGTCGCTATGATGAACTCCTTTCGAACATTGCTTGCGATAGCTGCGCACTATGACTATGAGATCTCGCAGATGGATGTGAAAACTGCGTTCCTAAATGGATACCTGGAGGAGGAAATATATGGAGCAGCTCAAGAGTTTTACATCGCAAGGAGATGCTCGTAAGGTGTGCAAATTGAACAAGTCCATTTATGGACTCAAACAAGCCTCCAGAAGCTGGAATCTTCGGTTCGATGAAGTGGTCAAGGGCCACGGTTTCTTGAAGAGCAAAGACGAACCTTGCGTCACAAGAAAAATAGTGGGAGCAAAATATCTTTCCTCGTATTGTACGTGGACGACATCCTTTTGATAGGAAATGATATTGGAATGCTCTCGATGGCGAAAGCGTGGCTTTCGACCGAATTCTCCATGAAAGACGTGGGAGAAGCTACCTATATTTTGGGGATTCGCCTTTATAGAGATTGAGCGAATCGTATGTTAGGACTCTCCCAGGCCCTTTACTTAGAGAAGGTCCTGAAGCGATATAATATGGACAACTCTAAGAAGGGTTCCTGCCTATGCGGCATGGGATTCACCTTTCCAAGGCTATGAGCCCTCAAAGTGAGTTGGAGCAGAAAGAGATGAATGGAATCCCCTATGCATCCGCAGTGGGTAGCTTGATGTATGCGATGCTTTGCACGCGACCTGACTTGGCCTACACTGTGAGCGTAGTCAGTCGGTTTCAGGCTGATCCTGGTAAGGAACATTGGCCAGCAGTCAAAACTGTCCTCAAGTACCTCAGACGGACTAAGGATATGATGCTGGTCTACGGTAATGGAGAATTGGAAGTGGAAGGGTATACGGATTCGGATTTCCAGTATGATGTGGACGACCGAAAATTCACTTCAGGATTCGTCCTTACGCTCAACGGTGGAGCGGTGTCTTGGAAAAGTTCCAAACAGAGCACTACTGCAGATTCCACCTGCGAAGCAGAGTATATAACGGCCTCAGAGGCAGCTAAGGAAGGTGTTTGGATGAGAAAGTTCTTGGAAGAACTTGGTGTCGTTCCTGTAGCAGATAGGCCATTGCCATTATGGTGTGACAATCCAAACGTGTCGAGTTGAGTCACTGTTCTTGATCAGTACGAGAGAGGAAGGCACCAGTGGACTTTTAACCTCGAGCATTAAAAGTCCGTAAGCCTTAGGCCCCAGTTGGGTGCTCGATATCCGATTACGGCTTATTTGTCGATGACCTATCGAGTCCCGATATCCCGCTTGAAAGTGGAGGTCATGACTTGTGATGCAAGTCGAATCGATTGAATCGTTTCATGGACACTGACTCACGGGCCATACGGTCGAACATGGCTTATTACTCAAGGAGGGTCAATGACCGACGACAACACTATAGTAGTCTACGTGAACCTTAGATCGAAAGGGGCTTTGACGGAGTTGACTTCGAAGTCTCGACTGTCACTGGTCCCCTCGACCCGATTTGCTGTTGCATGGGTCAGCGGGTCAGATGCGGTCTTGAGGACGATTTGTCATTGCCGGGCTTAGACCGCCGAGTACGAATTCACAGTCTTGCAAGTAATCGAGATAAGTGTCCTATGAGGACGGCGACGGGAAATTACGAAATCCTTGGCCAAGGTATTGAACTAACTCACGTTAGACATGGAGGGTAGTTTTGGTAATTTTCCTCGTCCCCGTTTTATCATAAATCGAGTATAGTGAGTTTGACATAGACCATGTCTCTCACTCGATTGGGACACAGGTGAAGGGTTTATACGTAGTACTATAATCTATAGTAAGGTTCTCGAATAAAAACTGGGTCGAAATTCGCACTAGAATCGGGTTACGGTCCGGTACTGCGAGATTGGCTAGGTAACTGCCGGACTCTTGGATTCCTCCCTTGCCGATTGAGTCGAACCTAGAGAGTCGGGCTTAAAAAGGATCATCAACATGTACTGATAAGGAGAGAAAGTGTTTTGGGCCTTAACGGGCCTTGGGCCGTTGGGTCGCGCCTTGGTGGGCATCGGGCCGTTTAATGGACCGAAGTCGAACTTCGTATGAAACTAACTTTGAGACTTGGGCTTGGCCAAGTGCTTAAAAGGCTTGAGGGTAAATTGGAATTTGACCCTAAGCTGATATTCGAATTATGCCTTGGGAATTAATTCGAAAATTAAATATAAATATGGAAATAATGTATTTGGAATATTATTTATTTTAAGGTGAAAATTTCGAAATTAATCTTGGATTAAGTTTCGAATTTTATGCCATATTTAAATATACTTAGTCTGACTTAGTATTTAAGTTAGTTGTCTAATTATGGTAAATATCCTTATATGAATTTGAATTAACTAAGGGAGAGAAAGATATGGCAAAATCTCTCCACTTAAGGAGCAAAATCAAAAACAATATCTTTGAGATATCCTAGGGATTTCCAAATATATCATATAAATAGGGCAGCCCTATTTCATAATTTGGAGTGAAAATTTCGTCCATAACAAAGGCACAAAACACACACCGAACTAAAACACTCTTCTCTCACGCGACGGCTTGGTTCTCTCTAGCCATCTTTGGAAAACTGATTCCGTAGTACACTGCGAGGTCGGCGTGACGATCTAGTGCCATCCACCACCATCGACGAAGTCTTGAAGAAAAGGACGAGGAGCTGCCACTCGCTTCAACTGGTAATTCTCTACGGGTTTGACCTGCCCTATTACACGTCTATGTGTTACTATTCTGATCCGAGCAACGAGGCAATAAGGGAACCCAGAAATTTTTGTTCCGCATCGTACCCGGGGACGTGGCGTCTCCGGGAGACACCGTGTAACCTAACATGGGGGACCCTTCGGTAGCGAGCTGTGTCTGTCGGAATCAGGAGATCCAGTGGAACAAAACTCGGCGTGTGGTAACCTAGTGTGTCTAGTGTTCGACTTGTTTCGGTTGTGTATTAGGCTAATCATTCAGTTTTGTAGCTAACTACGGTGCATTAGAGTGATTGGTTAAACTCTTGGGGAGCAAACCCCAAGGAGAGAAGTAAACTCCAGTTGGTGATATAACCTCTATAAAAATCCCGTCTCGCATTTACTTTACAGTTATTTCCTTTTCGCTGTGAGACAGATCCGGCACACATCTGACGTTACTAAGATATATCAGGCATACTCGCCACAGGCATCAGTAAGCATCTCTAAGTCACTACATCTTAAGATTTGTAAAAAGAAGCATAAATTTTTATAAGTTATTCATCCCCCCGGCCTCTTAGGCACGTTTTTATCTTCAGTATCAAATTAAATGTTACGTCAAATTTATCTAGACATTTTAATAACTATTCACACAATGGAACTACATAATATTAATACAAAGATATGTTTTAAAATTGATGTGGGATTAAGTTATCCTATTTTTTCTAGTTTATATGCATTTTTTAAAATATTTTAGCCACATATAATAAGCTCTCCTAGTTAAATAAAAAAGATTTACATGCTTTACATTTTAATAGATATAATTTTCTTTGTTAAATATTAATAACTGTTCAATAATAATATTTCTTTTTTCTTTTTCTTTTTAATTCCAAAGGAGCTATCGATCAGATAATTTATATTGATATTTTGCCTACTTATCGTTGCCCCACACCAGTTAGCTGACAGAAAAGAAGCGTAGTCTTTGCTATAAATATAGGCATGCCGTAGCTTAATTATCTACAGCCTTGCCCCTTAGTGGGCTTGAAATGGGCTTTATAGTATAAATTTTTCGTGGGGCTGGTGGGTTTTATAAAAGCTAATAGGCCGCTTAATCGGCCGAGTAGTCCGATTAATTGGACGATTAGGCCGAGTAATCGTCTGTTTAGTCGCTTCTTTGATTAATGGCCATTTAGGCTATGTTCGCCACGGTAAGGGCCCGACTAGCGTCTAGCCAGCGCCTAGGCGGGCGGCTAATCCGAATTTTACAACACTGCTTTTACGAAATGACTTGGCCGCTCGAACCTCAAATTACTGTACAGTTTTTCTAAGCCTTTGGAAGGGTCGTGTTTGATATTGATAGCATATCTTTAACATTTAATGACAATTGGTTCTTACTTAATGCGGACACTGCTCGAAATGGACACGTGAACCGCCCGCTTGATGTCTTGAAAGTTCAATGATCATGCATGTATCTATATGCTTGAGCGGCCTATCAACATCGCTTCATTTTCCACTGCAGTAAAACTGCAAGTGGTGGAAAGAAGACTGAATGTGTTATTCTTGAAAAAAATCAACGGTTAAGCTTAAGCCTCGTTGCCCTACTTCCACTAATGATAATCAATTTTTGTCCCGTGGATCGAATTATTATTATCATGCAAGGTGATTAGCGAAAATTTCTGTCAAAGCACGGGTAATATTTATACATAATTGTTTTGGTGTTTCACAGACATTTCTCGACCAAAAAAAGAAAAGGAAACAGAAGCAATCCCTACACGTACATGCATCGTACAAAAAAATTTCTTGGACGCTAGCGTATAACACAAATGTCTAAAATTCTGCCACGCAAGGATGATACACAACTGTTTTGGTGTTTCACGGACATTTCTCGACAAAAAAAAAAAGAAAAAAGGAAGCATACATCCCTATAATAAATACATGCATAGTACAAAATCTCGTCCTCGAACCTTACAATAACACAGCAAGGGTTCGAAACCATCATTATTTCCCCTCTCGGCTGGAACCTCCAAGCATAGGTTCTGAAGCTGGGACTGGAGAACGATTTGTAATAGTCGTACTAAGCGAAGTTGTATTATCGTAACTAACGCTCTCGGCCCTCGAGTTAAAATCTCTGCTCTCGTCCATAAACGTGCTCGCATCACTAAAATTCCAGTCGGTTAAATAGCCGGGCCTGGACGTTACGTTGGGGATCTCAATGTCTCCGCAGAGCATAGCCACAACGCGGGACATTGAGGGTCGAGAGGATGGTGATGTCTGTGTGCACAAAAGTGATATTCCTATCACCTTTATTACCTCTTCCTCATCGAACTTCAACAAGCTCGAGTCCACGAGGTCTAGTTCTAGCTTGTTTTCGTGACAATGCCATGCCTGAAAATGAGAAAAAAAAAACACAAAGGATTTTAGAGTATCTCATGCAAAACAAATATGTAACTAATTATAATCGTGTTGGTTATGGGTGGTACCCATTCGAGAAGGTAAGTCCTATCTCCGAGAGTAGCATCAGAATTCGCCCTACCACTGACTATTTCAAGAGCTACGACTCCAAAGCCAAACACATCGGCCTTCTCGGTTAGGTGTCCCCTCATGGCATATTCGGGCGCAAGATATCCTCTACAAATACCATATGTAATAACCGTTGTAAATGAGTTCGATAATGGAGAATTTGTTGTGTTTACAATTCTATAATAAAAAAGAGCGCAAGGCTCTTGAATTTGGACGAAAAAAAGCTAGCCTCACATAGTTCCGGCGACTCGAGTGCTTATGTGCGTTTTGGTGTCGTCGTACAATTTTGCCAAGCCAAAATCAGATATTTTGGGATTTAGTTGGGAGTCGAGCAAGATGTTGCTCGCCTTGACGTCTCTGTGTACGATTCTGAGCCGAGATTCCTCGTGAAGATAAGCTAAGCCCCTGGCTACTCCCAGGCATATATCAAAGCGTGTCGGCCAGTAAAGAGACAGCTTTGTTTGTCCTAATAATGTGAACAAGCAGTTAATTAATGAAGGGAAAAAGAGAGTAAAAATAAACACGTTCCATGAAAAGAAAGAATGTGGAGAATACTACCAAACAAGGCTTGGTCAAGACTCTTGTTTTCAAGGTACTCATAGACAAGCAACCGTTTAGCTCCTTCTATGCAGCAACCATACAATGTTACGAGGTTACGATGTTGGACAGCTGATATGGTTGCTATTTCGGCTATAAACCGACTCTTGCCTTGTCTGGACGCTACAGACAATTGCTTCACTGCGATAACTCTCCCGTCATCAAGTTTTCCCTATGAACGAGCATGAGAGATTAATATATTATCTGGTCTAGTGATATCACCAAGCATTGCTTCTAATAACCAACCTACGACTTAAAAACAGTTATGTGCTTTGCTGAAGTTTTAATGAACAAACTTCAAGTTAAAAACCATTTGAAAACGGGAAGATTTACCTTGTAAACGGGGCCAAATCCTCCCTCGCCAAGTTTGTGGGCATCGTTGAAGTCATCGGTAGCTGTTCTCAGTTCAGCATAGCTAAATGTGTACGGTTTGGCGTCGATACCGAGGAATTCTTAAGGCAGAAACAGAAAACAAAATTCCCATCAGAACAATATAAGCTTTAATCCCTTCCTCTTTGAGTAAATAGAATCCACTCCAATGAACATGGAAACATATTTTGCATGAAAAAGACGAGAGTATACTCCTCACCTTCATCTTCGGATTGCTTTTGCAATTTTCTCTTTCGGATCCAATAATAGAGCCCAAGGAAGGAAAGCAATCCCACTATCACAATGGGAACTACAGATCCCACAATCACGCCGGTCTTATTTTTCTTACTCGAAGAACCACTCGCAGGATTGATTCCAACGCTAGGTACAAAATCTGTTGAGTGCACAACAAATACACAATCGTATCTTCACACCTCCAGGAGTAACACTTATAGCAGAGATCGAAGGTCCATATGCACCTTGATTAGGCACACAACATGTTCCTTTTCCAGCCCAAAACAGATGAATCTCAAGGTAGTTTTCTGTCACTCGAGCCGTGAAATCTCTCCCCACGGCCCTCAACGAACCACCAGCCTCTTTTCGAATGTCAAAATCTTTCAAGGCGAGATTACCCTATCAACGGAAAGAAGAGTTGGCAATAATTAATTGACTGTTGGAAGATTCCAAGGCATAGTATTGGTGTACAGCCAGAATATTTAGAGTGCGTTTGTTATGCAGAATTCGATGATGAAAAGAAAAGAAAAAGTGTAATTGTACGGAAACGCCCTTTCCAAGACTCCTCCAATCACTATTAACATTCGTTCTCGACATATTGGCATCCTGAATATATTGTACGAAAACACCCTTTCGAAGACTCTTCCAATCATTATAAACATTCATAATCTTATTCTCAACACATTGGCTTACCTGAATATATATGTCGAAAACACGCTTTCCATGACTCTTCCAATCATTATTACCAGCCGTAATCTTATTCTCGACAAACTGAAGGCTTATGTTATAGCCTCCGTTCTCAAGGCCCAATCCATAATATCTCAAAGATCCAGCAGAAAATCTTGCGCTTTGAAACAGCTCGGGATCCCTCGTGTTTGGTATGTAGGTTAAGAAGTTGGTTGTTTATTCGATATTAGTGCTGCCCGAGGCCACACCAACGTTACTTACGGCCCATTTTCGTTCGCTTGTAATGTAATAAGTCGCTGGACCTGTCATTACATTGTCTGCTTCGTGAACGAGTCCCGTGGATGATGTCATTTGTCTACCGCCGCATTTTATTGCAAAGTTGGAATATGCAGATGATAGATCGAAACATTAAGCATAAAAGTGGAATAGTCTCTTTGTACATTTATGCAGATAACTGATATCGTTCGTGTTTATCACATATGCGCCTACATAAAAAATTTTGATCTCTCTTTATGAGTTTGACTAAGCATGACACTTGGAACGAACATCACTTAACTGATGCAGTGAAAATTGAAAAGAAAGTGATTTTTCATACACTGGGGGTTTCCTCTGTTGCAAGGGAAGTTTCTTTGGAGGCAATTGAGTCCTTGTAGAGAGCCACTGCAATCAGTTTGAGTACAAATATATACACTTCTAACGTTGCTTCAATAAATGATATGTAGGGAGGACTGCATTGTTCGAAATTTACGATAAAAACAAGCAGAGATATGCTTCGACCGAGAATTCGTAATCCGGTACAAAGAGTAGAAAGAAATAAAATTTACCTGCTACTTGAAGCGAGAGTGAAGTTATTGACAACCAAATTACTGCATAACCATGAATAGCATCAAAATGTTGATTTACAAAAGATCTCCTTGAAAGTATGTAATGTGAATAGGACGAGGAAACCATAAACAAAGAAACTATACATACAGTTGAAGACCTCGATCGCTGATCCAAGAAGGTAAGCTCCCAGATAACTGATTGTAAGAAAGATCTCTGCATTGCATGGGGAACTCATTAGAGTCATATAGAAATTAGCATAATTTATAAAAATATTTGATAATACGTTCAACAAGAAAAACTGAGGAGTAAAACACGAATGTTACATATCTCACATAAACTGAAGGGTAGACGACGCCTTCGTTTGTGGAAGTGAACCAGTCAACCCGTTATTACCAAGAAACCTGAAGTAAGGAGAGCTCTTAAAATTATAAAACAGAACGAAACAATTAGTCAAATGATAATTGCAAAAAACAGAAGTGTTTATTCACAAGTAAATGAGGGCACTCGTATTGAAGAGCGAATCGGGAACTCGTCCAGTGAAATTGTTGAAGCTCAAATCCCTGAAAATTCAGAACAAATCAACTGATAATGCTGTTCTTTATGCGCTCATGTTATCATGGAATATCAATGTCTTAAATAGTCTGAATCGTGGCTAAAACAGAGACTTACAACAAAGACAGGCTCCGATACTCATTGAAATTAGCAGGAATGGAGCCAGAAATGTTGTTATTCCTTAAAATTCTGCGCAATGGAACGACCACACCACAACATAAAAATATTGATAGCGTGCAACATTGTGTTAAAAGTATGAAGAGCTACACGAAAATCCAGCGTTATATTTACTGACAGCGTGGAGAGCAGCGTCATATTACGAAGGAATGAGAGGGAAGAGCTCCCATTAGACAGATCAGATATTCTCCTATGCTCATGATTATTCAAGAACATCAACCATTAGATATTGGACAACAAAACAATATAGGAAAAAGATATGTTCAAATTTTAACACACAGATCACTCAAAGCAGTTAAGTTGGAGAAGGATGATGGTATTGGACCCTGCAAGGAGTTTCCTTGTAACCTCCTGAGAATATTATAGTATTATCAGCAAGGCAGAAAACCAAAAGAGCCATATGAACCTTTTTCAAAACACATACTTGGCTGAATTCATATTAATCTTAGCGATTCTTTTTCGTCGAAAGGAAAAGATATAGTCGTTCATTATTATATCTTACAGAGTAGTTAACTTCACCCAATTGCCGATGAAGTTTGGGATCCTTCCACTGAGAGCAACATCTGAAGCATATCTGAAATTAAAGAATCAAAACAACTGAAATCAAAAAAGCGTTCTTTTTCTTTCGATATCAAAATGTCGGGAAAAGAAACAGAATAAGGGAAATAAGAACATCTTACAAGATCTGCATGTTTGTTAGACGAGCAAAAGTATAAGGAATTGGACCACTAATTCCAGAGCTATCGATCCAACTAAAGGGGGGAAACGATACAAAAATTACGGTGGCGTCGGTAAGAAGAACTTGGAATGTCCACATTATTTACTTACAGCTGTTCTAGCCTAGTGCAATCGCCAAGCTCGAGAGGTAGAGGACCACTGAAGTTATTCGTACCAATCGCCCTGAAAATGACAACAAGAAATGTGTGTCCATTGCAAAACCTTTGTGTGATTTGGAGACAAAAGGAACTGAAAATATATATATATATATATATATATATATATATATATATATATATATATATATATACGAAAAATCTTACAGAGATCTCAAGTCGGACAGCTTTCCAAGTTCCTTAGGCAGCTCACCAGACAAAGAATTGATTCCAAGGCTCCTGGTCGAAATGATAACATGAATATTCCACACACACACACACATATAAATACTAAAAAAACAATCAAACAATACATATGACGGCACTTACAAACAACCACGGTAGGGAACTTACAGGTACTGCATTCGAGTGAGATTTCCAACAGATGGGGGCAAGGGACCAGTGAGATAATTTTGTCCAAGATTTCTGAAATCAAAATTGCATCAGACAAAACTTAACATCCGTGCATCACATAATATATGAGCAGAAGCCAAAAGAAAGCAAAAGCAAAAATGATTTCTTACAAGGAAGTGAGGTAGGTCAAACTCCATAGCTCGTCAGGAAGCGGGCCTACGACGTTAGATGTCGAATTGACATCTATCATCGAGTACACTCTCCTGTTTGGGTTTTCAGCATGAATCGTTATTACATAACGAGTTAGAGGAACAGTCAAACAAAAAACGCAAATTGTTATATCCTCAAAACATATGTACGTACATAGCAACGACATGGCAGACAGTGCTTGAATTGTAAGAGCAATCGCATTTGATTCCAGGGCTAACGTTGTTCAGGTCAGTTACATTATCACTTGCGATACCACTGCATAATTCCCCGCTGATATTCCACCGATTATCCGCTGCAATTCCCCACCGTGCAAATATCGCGTCTATGGCTCTTGCTGCAATAAATTTAAAAGAAAAGCAACATTATTAGTACTACCTTTTGTTATGTTGAGAGCATAAAAGTTGATCTTTGTGAAAAACTTGATTCGAAATTATATGTCAGTTCAATTTCTTCGGAAGCTTCATTCCAATTAAGAATCACAAAATCAAACATCCATCCACCTGAGTTCTAAGATCATCGGCTCTTCTCATCATTTAAGAAAGCAGACAGTAGTTAATTCATTGCTTTACACAGTTAATCTAATGCTGGACTTGCATAAGTTGAACATACTTTATTTGCCATCTATACATAGTAATCCACCATCTTCGCCTGAGATCATGCGCTCATCAAATCATTTCATTTCAAAAGTAGATTGTCATTGATTCACTGCTTACCCGACTACTAATGTTGTACTAAAGTACTCTGAATAAAAGAATAATATTTTCCCAAAGATGGAGGATTAAACAACACAAGCGTCAATTAAATTTTAAAAATATAAAAGGAGGAAAACGTAAAGAAATAAAAATATTCATGTTTGGCGGTGGATAAGCAAAAGACACACGCAGAGAGATAGATAGATACCTTCAATAGGATTCGTGGTTGGCCTGGTGTTATTCCGTGGTGCTTGAGCTTCACTAACCTCAACGGCAACCAAGCAAAACAAACACAGTAGACACAGCTGATTAACCTTCAACTTCACCATGGTCAAAAACAAATGCGGAATAGGTAAAGAAAATAGAGGACGGATAAACTATATCTGCACGGATTGAACGATGCTATTATTATTATTATTATTATTATTATTATTATTATTATTATTAATATTATTAGGTCTATCTACAGAAAAATACACATTTATATAAAAAATTCTGTCAGAAAAATTTTCATTTAAGTACCTGTTGGACTGGGTGTACCATTTTCCAAGTCTTAATGTACCTTTTTTTTTATGTCTATTAAGTACCTGCACGCGTTTATGTGGTACCTACATATGGTACCTATATATGGTCTATAAGGTACCATAATGTGTGTTATATGATGTATCATTTCTCACTGTATTATGTACTACAATATGTTTTCTTATGGTTCCTAAATGTGTTCTATGACATACTTTAGCGAAACGGGTACCAATGTGCAAAAATTTTATTCTGACAGGTACCTGCATATAAACAAAACCTGACAGGGGTCTGACTTGCGAATTTTTTATGTAAATGGGTATTTTTCTATAAAATCCTCTTATTATTATTATTATTATTTATTATTGAAACATTGTCGTCAAAGTTGAAGATCCTTTACGCTCTCCATTGTTGGCAAAATACGATTCGTTCGAAATTCGTTGTCGATATTTAGTAAAGATGTGCGGACAGAGAGATTGCTTTTTTAATACAAAAACATTGCTGAGCTCAGCTGCTGACGCATAAAAGGCTGCTTGGATGGACATGTTCATAAATGTCGGCTTCGGGTATTGATAAGAGATGTCATATCTTGACCATCAATTAATTGAGGGGCTAAATGGGGTAATCTGGAGTTATTATCCTCGCTGATGGCGCGGGAGTCTTACGTGGAGTAGTTCGTAATCCCATAATAGAGTAAGATCTGCTAGTTTCAATTAGCTCGTAATCCTCAGTTACGAGTTACTCTTTTTATTCTTTTTTTGTATTTTAACTTATTTTATATTTATTAATTATATAATCCACCAAATCATAAAATCATCGCTATCTCATGTGATTTACATAATAAAAAAAATAAATGCATCTAATTTATTGTTTGTTTCGCGACGATTAAAATGATATGCATATCTTATATTTTTCGAATATCGGAAATATTTTATTACTTTTGTAAAGTTGGGAGTCATTATAGTTAAGGCAATATCAATCGAAAATGGAGTACACATTAAATATATATATATCTATATATATATATATTGTCTTATCTTCTTATTTTCTTCCAAATTGTGGAGATGATGTGTTTCTCCATCTGCCTGAAAAAGGGGTACACAATAAATATATTGTTCAGTCCATTGTATATATTTATATATAAGAATTACTAAATTTATAAAATAATTAAATATTTTCGATATTCAAAAAAATAAGATATGCATATCATTTCGCGAAACAAACAATAAAGAAAGCATAAGTCAGCAGGAGTCAGTACACACAAGGGTTAGTCAAGGAATTGAATCATAGCAAAAAGAAAGAAAATATAGTCATAACCATAAGCATATCAAGGTCTTATCCCAACAGCAGGGATCACACGCATGTACCTATCTTATTACACACTTAGTCCGTAATTCTCTTCCCCTTCAGCATCAAAAAGGTTGAGGACAAAAACTACTAAGACACTTAGACTCCAAGAAACTTAGACACGGGATTACTAGACGCGGAACAGAACTGCAGAAAGCAAAGGATAGGAAGATCATAGATCGCACTAAACGCTATCGGACTCGTTGTCAGACGAGGCGTTATTCTTCAGTTTCTTCCCAAGCTTTGACAGCTTGCGAAGGATCTCAACATTCTAGTGCTTGAGCTTGCCGACCTTATTGACAATGACAGCAATATTAGTGCGAATCTCTGTGATCACACCATCGTCGTCTTGGCGTTGTTCAGCAGGTTCCTCATCACTATCAGTCAGCTCGACTTACCTTGGCCTTTCCCTTACCAACGGGCGCCTTTTTAAAATAACTCATAACTGCTTTCTTATCCTTAGCACTAAACCAACCAACTTGCTTCTCATAGTAAATCCCCATGCGCTTGAGAGTCTTAAGATCGACCGCGTGCTGTGCAGTGTTCTCCCAACTTGGTGGCAGCTGAATTCCTTCGAGTTCAAACAGGTGGGACATACCATAGGGAAGCAGCTTCTCAGGTCTTTCAAAGTCATAGATCATATACTTCATTAGAGCATAGGCTAGATTGAACTTTCTGTTCTTAGAGATCATGAAGATGGCAAATGTGCTCATAGCATTCATATTGGTGGAATGTCTGCCGCTTCCTATCTTAGAGCTCCATAGGGTTTCAGGACTTTATGAAATGTAGTAATCTATCCCCATCTTCTTAAGAGCAACTCCTTCTGCGAACTTAGGTCTCTTATTGCTGTTCCACAGGGCTCTAGTGCACTCAGACAGACTGAACTCATCAGACTCACACCACCCACCGATACTGAAGTACCTAATCCCAATGTTACTCACCCCAAGCATCTCATTGAGCTTCTTACAGTTCCACTCAATTTTCTGATGTGAACCTCGATTGGGAGCACGAGTTTCACCTAGAAAAAGACCGTGCCTTGAATGGCGAAGGATGCAACTATATGTTTCTAACTATTCCTCAAGCGAACCCAACAACAATAGGTATATTAAACCTATCACCTTTGGATCACACACGAAGAAGTGTCCCGGATACCCCACCCCGTATGACCTAACGAACCCAACAACAATAGGTATATTAAACCTATCACCTTTGAAATCACGAAGGCTATATGGAAATGGTTTTGGCGCCACAACTAAGTGGAACGAGTTTAGTTGATAAGCCGGAAAGTATTTGCACGTAAATTGCAAAGACTCGAACTAGCACTCGGAGAGCTAGGGAAAAGGAAAACCTTACAAGTTCAAAATGATAACTCTCCTTAAAATTCGTCCATACATAGCTTATTAATAGAAGACTAGGCTAAAAGCATTAAATAAACTACTTTGACTAAAAAAATGAAGACTTAATGCAATGTATGACTTCAAGGTAACTTTTGATGACTTTTGATGACTTCAAGATGAACTTTTGAATGACTCTTTGGCTTCTTTCATGCATGCCACGAATTTGCCTTCCCAACTTGACTTGGACCACTTTCATTGAACTTGAGATGGGACTTGAAAGGTCATGGACGAGTTTGACTTTTCTTGACTTTCATTGGGCCTTCTTTTCAGCTCCTCCTTGGGTCGATTGGTTGGGCCTTGTTACTTCCAAAAGGTTGATAGATTTGGGCCTGTATTTATGAGAATTAGCCTCATTGTCTTGGGCTTCCATAAAGAGTTTGCTCAAGGCCTCATTCATCTTCTTCTCATGTTGTCTTTCGAGCTTGCGCCCTGGACCGCATCATCTCCCCCTTCTTGAAAATGATTCGTCCTCGAATCAGCTTGACCTACATCAAATTCGAAAGGAGTCAGGTCAGTCACATTAAAGGAAGTACTTACCCCATAGTCTCCGGGAAGATACTAGCTTGTAGGCGTTATCGTTAATTCGTGCTATGATTTGAAAAGGCCCATCGCCGCGAGGATGGAGCTTGGTTCGTCGAGATGCGGGAAACCTCTCCTTGCGCATATGCACCCAAACCCAATCACCGGGTTCAAATACCATCTTCTTTCGGCCTTTGTTCGCCTGCTTTGCATATTGCATAGTGCGCCTCTCAATGTTGGCTCGTGCTTGTTCGTGAAGTTTCTTTACTGTTTCTGCCCTCTTTTCTCCATCTAAACTGAACTTTTCGTTAGTAGGCAAAGGGGAATGATCTAAGGGAGTCAAGGGATTAAAGCCATATACGAGCTCAAAAGGAGAAAACTTCGTCGATGTATGTACTGTACGATTATAAGCAAATTCAGCAATAGGTAAACACTCCTCCCAACCTTTCAAGTTTTTATTGATAATTGCCCGAAGTACAGCTCCCAAAGTGCGGTTTGTTACCTCGGTTTGTCCGTCCGTTTGCGGGTGACTTGTAGTGGAGAACAATAGTTTCGTTCCCAACTTACCCCAAAGTGTTTTCCAGAAGTAGCTTAGAAACTTAACGTCCCTGTCCGACACGATTGACTTTGGAACACCATGAAGGCGCACAATTTCCTTGAAAAACAAGTCTGAAATCTGTTTGGCATCGTTTTTACAAGCAATAAAATGTGCCATTTTTGAAAACCGATCAACAACTACAAGAACAGAATCCATTCCTCGTGGCGAACGGGGTAATCCAAGGATAAAATCCATAGAAATATCGGTCCACGTAGAAAAAGGAATAGGAAGTGGAGTATACAAACCGTGGGGACGGGAAGTAGACTTAGCACGCTTGCAATCGATACACCGGTCACATATCCTTTCAACATCTTTTTTCATGTTAGGCCAAAAAAAATGCTCACGCAATATATCAATAGTTTTCAAGATACCAAAATGACCCATTAAACCTCCGCCATGAGCCTCACGAATTAAAAGTTCTCTTAGCGAGCATGAAGGAATGCACATTTTATTTTCTTTAAACAAAAAACTTCATGTCGATAAAACTTGTTGAAAGCTCCCTTCTCACATGCTTTAAAAACAGTGGCAAGATCAAGATCAGATTCATACAAGTCTTTAATAAATTCAAAGCCCATGATTTCCGCACTTAAAGTAGTAATCAAAGAGTACCTTCGTGAGAGTGCGTCGGCAACAACATTTTCTTTACCTTTCTTGTATTGAACGACGTATGGGAATGCCTCAATAAATGAAATCCACTTGGCGTGCCTCTTGTGGAGATTTTTCTGCCCCTTTAGATACTTTATCGATTCATGATCGGTATGAATCACGAACTCCTTCGGCAAGAGATAATGCTGCCACGTCTCCAACGCCCTCACAACAGCATACAACTCTTTATCGTACGTTGGGTAATTCGAAGTAGCGCCGTTAAGCTTCTCACTAAAGTAGGCGATTGGTCTGCCTCCTTGAAGTAACACTGCACCAATACCTACACCTGAAGCATCACATTCAATCTCAAAGGTTTTAGAAAAATCCGGCAAGGCTAAGATAGGGGCATGAGTTAAGTCATGCTTAAGTTCCTCGAAGGCTTTTTGCTGAGAGTCGCCCCATTCAAATTTAACGTTCTTCTTTACCAACTCGTTAAGCGGGGCTGCCTTCGTAGAAAAATTCTTAACAAATCGGCGGTAGAAACTTGCAAGCCCATGGAAAGATCTTATCTCGGACACATTGGTAGGTGTCGGCCACTCGTGAATAGCCTTTACCTTTGTCTCGTCAACACGCAAACCCTTAGCACTTACAACATAGCCAAGAAAAATAATTTCTTCCATGCAAAACATGCACTTTTTAGCATTAGCATATAGTTTTTCTTTTCTAAGGGTGGTAAGCACGAGTTTAATATGCTCAATATGATCTACCATGCTTTTACTATAACCATAATGTCATCAAAGTAAACAACAACAAATTTACCAATAAAATGTCGTAGCACATGGTTCATAAGTCGCATAAAAGTACTAGGGGCGTTCGTTAGACCAAATGGCATAACTAACCACTCATAGAGGCCAAATTTTGTTTTAAAAGCCGTTTTCCACTCGTCGCCTTCTTTTATTCCAATTTGATGATAACCAGATTTCAAGTCAATTTTTGAAAACACGCGAGCACCATAAAGCTCATCAAGCATATCATCTAGCCTAGGAATCGGGAGAGGATACTTAATGGTAATTTTATTAACAGCTCGAGAATCTATGCACGTACGCCACGTACCATCTTTCTTTGGGACGAGAATTACCGGGACAGCGCATGGACTAAGGGACTCGCGGATTAACCCCTTCGAAAGCAACTCGTCAACTTGTTTTTGTAATTCTTTTGTCTCCTCCGGATTTGCACGATAGGCGGGTCAGTTCGGTATGGCTGATCCGGGCAGGAATTCAATCTCGTGCTCGATCCCCCTAATCGGCGGTAGCTCGCATGGCATTTCATCGGGCAAAACATCTGCAAAATCTTTCAAAACATCCACGATTTCCAAAGGTATGGAATTCGGAAGATCGTTAGAGATAGCATCGCTCAGTAAGAGAAGGTAAATTGGCTTGCGAGAAGCCATGGCCCGATCAACATCTCTCACGCTAGCGAAGAAAGCGCCTTTTTTCTCACTTGCTTTCGGCTCTTTTCTCATATTTTTTTCTTTTTCTTTTTCCTCATTTTTTCCTCCCTCACTCGCTTTTTCCTCCTCTCTACTCTCATGTTTTCTTTTTTCGCTCATCTTGATCTGCTCTTTGTAAACTTGTTGCGGTGTCAATGGAACAAGCGTGTATGTCTTATTCTGGTGGACGATCTTGTATTTATTCGTCTTCCCCTTGTGTTCAGCGTCATGATCAAACTCCCAAGGACGTCCAAGCAATATATGACCAGCACTCATCGGGACAACATCGCACAAAACCTCATCTTCGTACTTGCCGATCGAGAACTTCACTAGAGCTTGTCGATTGACCCTTATCTCACCACTATCGTTCAACCACCGTAACCGATATGGAGACGGATGTTTGATCAAGGGTAACCCAAGCTTCTCTACAAGGTATGAACTAACACAATTAGTGCAACTTCCGCCATCAATTATCATCATGCATACCTTTTCTTGGACCTTGCATCGGGCGTGGAAGATGTTATGTCTTTGTGAGTCGTCTTCTTTTACTTGTACGTTCAACGCCCTCATGGTAACAAGAAGCTCGTCACAACTTGATTCGTGTTGTTCGCCTTCATCTTCATGTTCTTGTTCCGCATCGCTATCACACTCACTTACGTACGTACCATCATCGAGTATGACCATGGTTTTCGTGTTCGGACATTGTGATGCGATGTGGCCCTTTCCTAAACACTTAAAACATGTCACACGAGAAGAAGTACCCTTACTTGATTCACCTTTCGAGAAGTTCTTGGGATCGTTCTTCTTTGGTTCTGATTTCTTCTCGACTTCACCATCTCGCTTCGGGTGACTAGGGTTGTTCCACGGGGTCGGCTTAGAAGCTCGGTTGTCTTTCCTCTTTAGTTGGCGCTCTACCTTCTCAGCCATGTGTAGCATCTCCTCCATGTCAAGATAGTGCTGCAACTCGACGATGTCGGCAATCTCTCGCCTCAACCCTCGTAAGAACCGAGCCATGGTAGCTTCCGGATCTTCCTCGACATTAGCTCTTGTCATCGCCGTATCTAACTCTTGGTAATATTCCTCGACACTCCTCGATCCTTGCACCATGCTTTGAAGCTTGTTGTACAGCTCACGATAGTAATGAGGGGGAACAAATCGCTTCCTCAAAATCGCTTTCATCTCGGCCCACGTTCTGATTGGTCGTTCGCGATTTCTTCGCCTTGTCGCCACTAGTTTGTCCCACCATGCTAATGCGTAGTTCTGGAATTCAAGTGATGCGAGCTGAACCTTCTTCTCTTCGGAGTAATTGTGGAGTGAGAATATTTTCTCGACCTTGGCCTCCCACTCAATATAGGCTTCGGGATCGCTTTTCCCTTGAAAACTTGGAATACTCATTTTGATACCTCTTAGATCATCGTCGTTTCCTCCTCTCCGTTCTCTCCTCCTGTTATCTCGTGAGACGTCGGACCGCTCCCCATCCTCATCTTCGTCAGAAGTATTATGTCGTCGATTGCGGTTGAAATTCGTTTCTAGCTGGTCCATCCGGTCCAACATGGTTTCCATTATGCGGTTAAATTGAGCCGCTATAGTATCCGCCAATGCTCGTTGAAATAAATTCGGGACTTCTTGGCGATTTTCGTCGTCGGCCATGGTATTTCTCCGTTGGTTGAAGGCTTATGTGAAAGGTAGGATCACTCACACTCTTTTTTTTTTCTTCCTTATCCGTGAACCCCCCGAGACTCGTTCTAACCTCGCAAAAACGTAGACGAAATACCCACTCAACTTGACAACTAATATTACGAAGGACACCAACCGAGGCGTAAGAAGACTCAAGAATAAAAACCCTCTCTCCTTTTTTTTTTTACTTTCCTTTTTTTTTTTTTATTTTCGAGCTTTCCTTTTTTTTTTGCACACTTTTTTTTTTCGATTCTTTTTTTTTGTTTTTTTTTCGTTTTTTGTTTTTGGATAAATAACCCTCAAGGCAACTCGCTCTGATACCAAACTGATGTGAACCTCGATTGGGAGCACGAGTTTCACCTAGAAAAAGACCGTGCCTTGAATGGCGAAGGATGCAACTATATGTTTCTAACTATTCCTCAAGCGAACCCAACAACAATAGGTATATTAAACCTATCACCTTTGGATCACACACGAAGAAGTGTCCCGGATACCCCACCCCGTATGACCTAACGAACCCAACAACAATAGGTATATTAAACCTATCACCTTTGAAATCACGAAGGCTATATGGAAATGGTTTTGGCGCCACAACTAAGTGGAACGAGTTTAGTTGATAAGCCGGAAAGTATTTGCACGTAAATTGCAAAGACTCGAACTAGCACTCGGAGAGCTAGGGAAAAGGAAAACCTTACAAGTTCAAAATGATAACTCTCCTTAAAATTCGTCCATACATAGCTTATTAATAGAAGACTAGGCTAAAAGCATTAAATAAACTACTTTGACTAAAAAAATGAAGACTTAATGCAATGTATGACTTCAAGGTAACTTTTGATGACTTTTGATGACTTCAAGATGAACTTTTGAATGACTCTTTGGCTTCTTTCATGCATGCCACGAATTTGCCTTCCCAACTTGACTTGGACCACTTTCATTGAACTTGAGATGGGACTTGAAAGGTCATGGACGAGTTTGACTTTTCTTGACTTTCATTGGGCCTTCTTTTCAGCTCCTTCTTGGGTCGATTGGTTGGGCCTTGTTACTTCCAAAAGGTTGATAGATTTGGGCCTGTATTTATGAGAATTAGCCTCATTGTCTTGGGCTTCCATAAAGAGTTTGCTCAAGGCCTCATTCATCTTCTTCTTCCTTAATCTAGTCAACGGGCCGGCCATTCCTTCGAGCGCGTTCGGTGGACTAATGTTTCGGAAGGTTTCTCCTTGTCTCATGTTGTCTTTCGAGCTTGCGCCCTGGACCGCATCATTTTCTTACCCAGAACATAGGAGGTTATCATAATGTCAGAATCGGTCTCTTCATAGTCTAGGTTGGAATAGAAGGTTTGACAGCTTCAGGGTAGTCGGACCTGTTGATACTAAGAAATTTTTGCCACCCAAATTAATGAGCCAAGAAAGAGCAGTACAGGAGGGGATCTCAGCAAACAAGATTCCACGACCTCTAGCAACATCATGATTTAACAGGCTCTTAAAGTACTCTTCAACAGTGGGATCAAGAAACTTCACCTCGAAAGGGATCTCATCGGGTTTGTTGATGTCGAAGATTGCTTTAGGGATATCAACCACTGTCTCGTCTTCACTGGAGTGTCCTTCTTTAGAGGCTGAAGGTTCCTTAGATGGAGAGCTCTGCTTAGGTGGACTGGAATCACGGGCTGGAGAGGGTAGTGAAGTAGGTTCGAGAATTGGAGAAGGTTGTAGGGTAGGTTCACGAACTGAAGAGTCATGGGGAGTGGTTTCACGAACAGGGGTGTGATCAGGAGATGGTTAAGGCTTAGGAGAAGGCTCTTTGTGAACTGTTTTGGCTTTCTTTGATGATTTTGAGGACTTTGAGGATTTCGTTGATGGCTTAGTTTTTGAGCGGGTGGTTCTGGAACGAGACTTCGTCGATGTGCTTAGTTTCTGAGCACTACTTAGGTGGTGGTTCTTTTCGCTTCTTCCCAGCGCTGGAGCCTGAGTCGATGTGCTTAGATCCGACCGTTCTCACCATTATTTTAGGGTTTTCAGAGGTAAAGAAGTAAGGATGATGAAAGGTAGAAGATGAAGTAAATGAGAGAGAGATAGATAGATAAAGTCGGTTGATTGGACGTGATGATTTAAAAATCAAAACAGATCGTGTGAGAGAGAAGGAAAGATTTTGGTTCTTAAATCGAGATGCTAAGAGGAGTTATTTTGGAAAAGGATTGAAGGGATCGGAGATTTAATTTCCTAATTTGAGATTTCTATTGAAGGATATCGTCTATATAAGGCTGTGAAATAATAGGCTGAAGGAGGGGATCATCTTTCCTTAATTAGCTCTAAGATTCCTAACGCTGACGGATATCACAGAAGCTACTTTCTATGAGACGCTTAGTGAAGATATCAGCTAATTGATCTGTGGTACCCACGAAATCAATGCTAATATTTCCTTTTTGAACATGATCTCGAATAAATGATGTTTTATTTCTATGTGTTACGTTTGAGAGTGATGAACAGGATTCTTTGTAATACTAATAGCATTGGTATTATCATAGAGAACAGGGATCTTATCATAGCTTATACCGTAATCAATAAGAGTTTGTCTTAACCATAACAGTTGTTGACAACAATTTCCTAGAGCCATGTACTCGGCTTCGGTTGACGACAGGGCGACCGTATTCTGTTTCTTACTAGAGCAAGTTATAAGGGAATTACCAAATAATTGGCAAGTTCCACTTGTACTTTTTCTACCATCCCTACAACCCGCATAGTCAGAATCAGAGTACCCTACTAAAGGAAATTCCTCGCTAGTTCCATGCCATAAACCTAAAATCATGGTTCCCTTAAGGTATCTAAGTATACGTTTAACAACAGTCAAGTGAGATTCCTTAGGGTTCGATTGATATCTAGAGCACATACCAACATCAAACATGATATCTGGCCTACTTGCAGTGAGATAAAGTAAACTACCTATAATGGCACGATACTTAGTTTGATCTACTTATGTACCTGATTTGTCGCTGTCAATTTTAGCTGTTTGGTGCATAGCAGTGGGCAGTGCCTTGGAATCAGCCGAACTTCTGCAATAACTTTTTAGTGTATTTGGTCTGAGAGATGAAGGTTCCACTGTTGCTTGATTTGGAGACCCAAGAAGTAATTTAGCTCCCCCATGAGACTCATTTCAAATTCGAGCTGCATAGACTTAGAAAACTCTTAGCAGAGTAGGTTATTGGTACTTCCAAAAATGATATCATCAACATAAATTTGTACCAGTAACATGTAATCACCATCATGCTTGATAAATAGGGTGTTATCAGTAGCTCCAGTAGTAAATCCATATCTATCAAATATTTGCTAAGTCTTTAGTACTAAGCCCTAGGTGCTTTTTTCAAACCATATAAAGCTTTAATTAATTTGAAAACATGATCTGAAAACTCTTATTTAAAAATCCAAGGGGTTGTTCGACGTAAACTTCTTCATTTATAAAACCATTTAAGAAAGCACCTTTTACGTCCATTTGAAATAACTTGAATCTTTTAAAGGATGCATAGGCAAATAATATACGAATGGATTCAAGTCTCGCTACGGGGACGAATGTTTCCTCATAATCAATACCTTCTTCTTGAGAATAACCTTTAGCGACTAACCTTGCTTTGGATAATGTTACCATATTCATCAAGCTTGTTGCGGAATACCCAGTTGGTACCGATGACTGACTTGTCATGAGGTCGTTCCACAAGTGTCCATACATGGCTCTTATCGAATTGAGCAAGTTCTTCTTGCATAGCAGATATCCATGAGTTTTTAGTGAGGGCTTCATTTACTGACCTGGGTTCGACCAAGGATAGTAGAGCATTGGGGGAATCCTCTGAAAATTGGTTTCGTGCAGTAGCTCTAGTTTTGATCCCGGAGGTAATGTTCCCAATGACTTGATTAGTGGGATGGCTGGATGCTTGAACTTTCTTTGAGTTCAGCAGTGGGATCACCAGCTTCATCCTGAGGGGACTCGTCAGTTGGCACTTGCGGTATCTGTAAATCTGCAGGGGACATATCTAAACCTTCCTCATTAGTAGCACTTGATGTGAGATACCATCAATGGTTACATGCATTGATTCCTGTACAGTCTCTTTTCTTTTGTTGAATACACGATATGCCTTAGAATGGAGACTATAACCTAAGAATGTGCTCTCATCCACCTTTAAGTCGAATATGCCTCTTTTGTCCCTATCATTTAAAATAAAATATTTGCAAACAAAAACACGAAAGTATCCTATGTTGGGTGTTCTACCATTCCACAGCTCATAGGGAGTCTTTTTCAGAATAGGTCTAAGAAAAACACTATTTGAAACATAGCCAGTTGTGCTAACAGCTTCTGCCCAAAATTTCTTAGGGAGATAATACTCATGTAACATTGTTCTCGCCATTTCCTGTAGCACTCGGTTCTTTCTCTCAACTACACAGTTTTGCCGAGGAGTAATAGCGGCTAAATAGTTATGTGTATAACCATGCTGATAAACGCTAACTGGCCCACTTGTTGTTCCAACTTCTTAATCGACGCGTCTGTATTCTGCGCACGTATATCGTTCGCTTCCATATACTCTTCCATCTTCGTCATTCGGCTCTCGTGAACTGCGGTGGTGCTGCTGAAGTTCGTGAGGAGTGCCTTCATCATGTCCTTCATCTCCCTCATATCATCAGATCCTCCTACGGGTGCATTTTGATACTGGCGTGGCGCCCGGTTTTGAAAACCGGACGGCCTAGGCTGAAATCTCGGTGGTCCTTGCCCTTGGTGGTTCTGATTGCCATACGCCAAGTTGGTGTGCTCAAGGTTCGAAGCTGCGCTGGACACCTTGGTAATTTCCCATGTAGTCTACGTACTCAAGCGACTGCTCGAGCTGGAATACAGACGTCTCGTGGGCTGCACAACAGATCCCCCACAGTGGTACGTATGACATATGTTGCGTCGGTGCGGTGGTCGTCATGGCATTCACAGGCGGTGTCTGCCTGGATTTCGGGAGTAGTGCGCCAATGACTGTCTGCAGCTGAAAGTTTGTCGCAACGATTTGTTGCTGGAGTGCCTCGAAATTAGCATTCGTGGCCGTCTCCTCGCTCACTCCGAATACGCCTGGTGTTTTCATCCTTGTATTGCCCCACATGAAGCTATTCCTCGAGTAGTCCTCAATCAGATTCCAAGCGTCGGTCGCATTGAGCTGCACGAGTCCTCCTCCTGCGGCTCCGTCTAGCATGTGAACGGTCTGGTCATCGAGACCCTCGTGGAATCGGTTGATCTGGCATTCCTTCGACATCCCGTATTGTGGGCGCCTCTTCAATAGCGCCTTGTATCGCTCCCACACCTCGTAGAGGTTTTCTGAGTCCTTCTGGTAAAAAGGAGAGATCTCCGTCTTCAATCTGAGCACCTTTGATAGTGGGAAGTAATGGTTGATGAAGGCGGCTCGCATCTCCTCCCAAGTAGTGATCGATCTGGGCGGTAACATATCCAATCAGTCCTTCGCCCTGAACTTGAGCAAGAATGGGAACAACATCAACTTAATTGCATCGCCCGAGACACCGTTGATCTTGATGGTGTCGGTCACCATCAGAAAGGCCTTCAGGTGTGAGTGGGGATCGTCGTCTGGATTTTCTTTAAACTGGGCCGTCTGGAATATCATCTGAAGCCAAGAGTGCTTCAGCTCGATGTTGTTGTTCTCGATTGGTGGGATAACTATCGCCAACTCCGTACCACCTAGTGCGGCATTCTTGAGCAGATTTTGTAGCGATTGCTCCTCCTCTGGAACGTGATGAACGGGAACTCTGTGGTCCGCATCTCTTTTTTTGTCTCTGGTCTATCTACGGATGACTCCTCTCGGAAATTTTTTGCCGACTCCTGATAGTTGTCTGAGTAACAGAGTAAAGGTTCTTGCGAGTTACTGGTCGTTGCTTCGGGATCGTATCTGAGCTGTCATGGTAACTTGCGTTCGAAGTTTGGATATCCTTCAATAATGGGACCCGATGGGTGGCTTTGGGCGATTCACCGTTGAATTGGACCTTCAATAGACGGAAATAAAGAAAATGAGCGAAGAACAAATCGATACGTAAAAGAAATAACGAAAATGCTAATGACTAAAAGATCAAATAATGCAACTAGTAAAAAGCAAATAAAATGACAAATAAAAATGGCTAAAGTACCGAACTACGGTGTTCCTAGTATCAATCTATTCCCCGGCAACGGCGCCAAAAACTTGATCGACACATGGTGTGCTAATATAAGTACAAGTGTGACAAGTAATAATTAAAACGAATACCTAAGTACTATAATGTGCGATAGGCAGTGGAGCTATCGTTTGTAGTTCAGTAAAGTGAAGAAACGAGTATCGAACACGAGGAATGGACTAGTTACTAGTAATAACCTATCGACTCGATATCTAGCCTACATAAAGTACGCAGATTATTTTACGAACTAACCTAACAGACCAATCCTAAAGCAACGAGGGATTAAGAGAAACGACTAAAAACTGATGTGAGTGCTTTCAAATAATAATGATGTGCTCGGGATTCGAGTCCTGCTAGGTACTATCGATCTAAGACAATAAATTATCGTTCCTACGTGGACTAAGTCATAGTAATTCCTACCCACTCACGAATTTGTTGTCGCCCTAGACGCTCGCGGGGATCTAAGATTCAATAATTACTATCAGCGATGGTCTAGTATTTGCTTTCTCCCTATACTCGAATCCTATCTTCTACGAGCGGCCTAGTCGTTGTTTAGCTGTCGTCCTAAACGATTTTCCACACATTCACTTTAACACTTTGACATATTAATAAAGCGAAGAAACAATTTCATAGATGGATAAATAGTCAAACACACGAGTCACGATAAACATATGTCTTAAATACTATTCGACCTAGCGTTTATCTAATCCCAAACACATAAGGATTTAACTACTCATAATTAACGGGAAAACAACGAAGGAAATAGAAAACACGGAAGGAAGACTCATGATCTTGATGTGCTGATGGATTTGAGATGTATCGTGGATGAATCTTCGTTCCTCGTTTAATTCGACGTGATTTCATCGTTGATCCGTCTCTTGCGCTTCACGGGTTGAATTCTTTGTTCTTGGCGTCTCTTTTCGTCTCTGATGGATTAGGGTGGAGTTCTGATCGGTATCTCCTTTTCTGAGTTGAATTTGGGCTTCTATAGTGAAATTTCTACACCTTCACGGCTTGGGACATGGGCCTTCACGGCCGTGACACTGTCTGGGCACAAAATGAGCTCACTGTCATGCATCACGGCCTCGTGCAGTAGTGTCACGGCGGTGACCCTTTCAACAGCCTTTCGACAGTTTCGTATTTCTCTCAGATGGAGAGGTAAACAATGTCGGATTGACCTAAAATTTCAACCATAGATATAAGACTCGCCAATCTAGACTCTTTCCAAAAGGAATTCTCAATCCGAGGTCTTTGAGAGATATGAATTTTTTAGTATGTTGCTACTTTCAGGCGGGTTTCACGTCCGTGACTATACTCTGCATCGCTTGGCTTCCTTTTCTGCCTCTTGTCACGGCCTGGTGCAATAATGTCATGGCCGTGACACTCTACTGCAACTTCATAACTTGTTTGTTTTGCCTCGTTTTCGTTCCTTTTCGCCCGATAGCCATCCTAAGGTCCTACAATGTTCAAATAACTGTAAATAGAGCATACAAAAGCGAGAAACAAAGGTGAATACTCTATTTTTTGATAACCGGGGAAAGCCGATGGTGAAACCCTGGGGCCGATCCACTACCTGCTAAGCAGACCGACCAGGTCAATCGCATGTCTGGGCCCATGTGGGCAGGCTTAGGGAAATGTCATAGGGATGAGATTCGAACCCAGGACCTCTCCCAACATGACCCTAACCGCTGAATACTCTATTATATCCCAAATAATTGCTACAATAAACGTATTACTATATGTTTATCACATGCTGATCACAGAAGGATGAAAATGAATTACTATCAAATTCCAATCCGTTATCACTACGAATTTTACATAGAGTGGTATCCTGCTCTCCAATCCATTATCACTACGAATTTTACATAGAGTGGTATCCTGCTCATTTTCTAGCTTCTTTACTAGTAATATGAAGTTCTCTAGAGCCTCACTCTTATGTGCAAGAAAAATTACCCATGAGTACCTAGAATAGTTATCTACAATCACAAATGCATATTTCTTACCTCGTAAAGACATGGTTTGAACGGGACTAAAAAGGTCAAGATGAAGTAGCTCTAAAGGTCTTGATGTAGAGACAATATTCTTACTCTTAAAAGACGATTTGGTCTGATTACCCATTTGACGTGCCTGACATGTCCTGTCCTTTAAGAACTTACCAATCGGAACTCCTCGTACCAGGTATTAGTCAGTGATATGGGATATTAGTTCCATGTTGGCATGACCAAGACGCCGATGCCATAACCATGAGGTATCCTGAGTAGCAGCTAAGCACTTAACGTTTTGGTTAGTGATATCATCGAGTGTTATACAATATATATTCCCCTGCCTAGATGCACTAAAGATTACATGGTAATCTTTCCTAACTATGCACTTATCATTTTCAAAAATCATGGAATGACCATTATCACATAGTTGACTTATACTGATAAAGTTATGCTCAAGATCCTTCACTAGCCAAACATCATTTATAGTTGTATTGAGAGTGTTACCTACTGTTCCAATACCAATTATCTTAGCTTTTGTGTTATCAGCATATGATACAAACCCATCGTCGCATGCTTTCAGGGAGACAAAATTTTTGATATCACCTATCATCTATCGAGAGCATCCACTGTCAAGATACCACCTCTTTTTCTTGCTAGTGCTCTTTCTCTGTACCTGCAAGCATTTGATTTTTCTGAGGTACCCAATTTTCTGTTGGGTCCAAACACATTAGCAGCAAAATAGTTCCTGTTCACATGTGACAAGCTATCATTTTCAACAGATGATTCCACTACACTAGCATGCATGGGTGCAGTCACAGTGGTACGTTTAGGTTTCCAAACATATTTAGATCTGTCAACATGTTTCAGAAAGCAATTATAAGGATGACCATTTCTACCACAAGTAAAGCACTTAGTTTTTGGAACCTCTGGTATTACCTATTTTTCTACAGTGGAATATCCCATCCCTGATCTCTCAATGTACCTAGGAATGTTTAGTTGGAGATCTAGATTTTGTTTCCCCTGATGTAGTCTATCAATAGTGTGCTCTTTCTCACTTAGGGATACTCTAAGTGCAATATATCACTAGTCAATTCCTTATTCGATTTTTCTAGTACATCACATTTACATGCTCTCTTTTCGTCCTTCAAGGTTTCTACTTCACTCCTTAGACTCGTAATCTCTAAGTCAGCTTGATGTTTCTCCTGGCTAAGGTTATCTCTTTGCTTCATTATTTCTCTCACTAAAGCATTAAAAGACTTTATCTTTCCATAGGCATTTTGAATCAGTTCGCATAACTCTTCTTTGCTCTCATCTACATCAAACATTGAGGATGCACTTTCCTCAAACATTGAGGAGTTACCTCAGCTAGAACTGAAGGACGTACCGATAGTCAACGAGTATATTGATGTATTTCCCGATGATCTCCCGGGGTTACCCCCTGACCGAGAAATACAGTTCACAATAGACTTGATACTGGGGTCCGCCCGAATCTTTAAAGCTCCTTATCGCTTAGCGCCGAACGAACTGAAAGAATTGAAAGAACAATTGGAGGACTTGTTGCAGAAAGGGTTTATTCAACCCAGCTTTTCACCATGGGGAGCACCAGTCTTATTTGTACGGAAGAAGGATGGGTCGATGCGACTGTGTATCGACTATCCGGAGTCGAACAAGATCACGATCAAGAATAAGTATCCGTTGCCGAGGATCGACGATCTATTCGATCAACTACAGGGTGCTACGGTATTCTCGAAAATCGATCTTCGTTCGGGATACCATCAATTAAAGATCAGGGAGACAGATGTTCCTAAAACAGCGTTCAGTACGAGGTACGGCCACTACGAGTTTTTGGGCATGCCCTTCGGACAGACAAATGCCCCTGCTGCATTCATGGATCTTATGAATCGAGTCTTGAAAGACTATCTTGACCGCTTTGTAATCGTCTTTATTGACGATATCCTGATCTATTCTAAAACGAAGGAAGAACACGAGAATCATCTAGAATCATCTTAGGAGTTCTGCGAGAAAACAGCTCTACGCCAAATTCAAGAAATGCGAATTTTGGCTTGAGCAGGTAGCCTTCTTGGGACATGTGATTTCTGGGAGTGCAATCTCCATGGACCCGAGTAAGATTGAGGCCGTAAATAATTGGCCAAGACCAACTACTCCAACCGAGGTCCGAAGTTTTCTAGGACTTGCGGGACACTACCGTAAGTTCATAGCTGACTTCTCTAGCATCGCCTCAACGCTGACGAACTTGACCAGTAACAATGTACCTTTCAAGTGGTCTGAAACGTGTGAACAGAGCTTTCAGGAACTGAAGAAGCGGCTCACTTCTGCTCCCATTTTAACAATACCATCGGGAACGAGAGGATTCTCAGTTTGTAGCGACGCTTCGAAAAATGGCCTAGGATGCGTGCTAATGCAAAATGGAAAGGTGATCGCATATGCTTCAAGACAGTTGAAAGAATACGAGAAGAACTATCCGACCCACGATCTAGAGCTTGCAGCAGTCGTGTTTTTAAAAATATGGCGACACTACCTCTACGGTGAAAGGTGTGAAATTTTCACTTACCATAAAATTCGAAATACTTCTTCACCCAGAAGGAGTTAAACATACGGCAGCGACGATGGCTGGAACTCGTAAAAGACTACGACTGCATCGATTATCATCCGGGCAAAGCAAACGTAGTCGCAGACGTGCTGAGTCGAAAGGTGATGAGTATGGAATTGCACAAACTTGGAGTGGAAATAGTCGATTTAGGTGAAGTCGAGGCGAAACTAGCAATGCTGACGCTACAGCCTACATTGCTAGAACGAATAAGGAAAGCACAAGAAGAAGACAAACTTTATCTGAAGGCGAAAGACGCACTACCTGGAGACTTCGATCCGAGAAGACGGAATCTTACTGTACAAGAACCGACTATACGTACCCAATGATGAAGAGTTACAGCGAACAATAATAGCAGAAGCACACGCAACAACGTACTCAGTGCACCCGGGCTCGATCAAGATGTACCAAGACTTGCGAACCACGTATTGGAGGCCGAGAATGAAGAAGGATATCGCTACATTCGTAAGTAGATGTAAACATGCCAACTGATCAAAGCGGAACACCAGCGACCAGCTGGAACTCTGCAGCCCTTATCGATTCCTCAATGGAAATAGGACCATATCACGATGGACTTCGTCGTTAGTTTGCCTAAGACGACGAAAGGCCACGATGCTATTTGGGTGATCGTGGGTCGCTTAATCAAATCGGCTCATTTTATCCCTATCAGCTCTACCTTTCCATGGAACGCTACTCTGAATTGTATATTCGCGAAATTGTTCGACTCCATGGGATTCCAATTTATATCGTCTCGGATCGAGATTCGAGATTCCTATCGAACTTTTGGCAGAGCTTGCAGAAAGCTATGTGAACTAAGCTCTCGTTCAGTACTGCATATCATCCCTCGACCGACGGTCGGTCTGAACGAACAATCCAAACCCTTGAAGATATGTTATGAGCATGCAGTTTTGACTTCAAGGGAACTGGAGTAAATACCTACCACTGATCGAATTCTCCTACAACAACAGTTTCCATGCTACGATCGGAATGGCACCGTACGAGGCATTATATGGGCGCAAATGCCGATCTCCAATCCATTGGGATGAAATTGGCAAACGAGCTCTATTAGGACCAGATATGGTACGAGAAATGACGGAAGCGGTAATGAAAATTCGGGAGAAGATGCAAACGGCTCAGAGTCGACATAAGAGTTATGCAGATCATCGACGACGACCCTTAGAGTTCGCAAAGCACGACCAAGTGTTTCTCAAGATTTCCCCGATGAAAGGGGTAAGCGCTTTGGAAAAAGGGCAAGCTAAATCTTAGATACATAGGCCCATTCAGAATCATCAAACGAGTGGGCGAAGTCACGTATCAATTAGAGTTGCCAGCTTCCCTATTGCAAGTTGACGACGTATTTCACGTATCGATATTACGAAAGTACGTCGCGGACCCGAGCCACGTTATTCAGAACGAGCTTCTTTATCAACGCTCAAGCCTGACTTGAGTTACGAAGAGAGGCCAGCAGAGATTTTAATGTATGAGATAAAGCAACTTCGGAATAAGTCTATTCCGTTAGTTAAGGTGTTGTGGCGGAATCAATCAATTGAGGAAGCCACCTGGGAGCGTGAGGATGATATGAGAGTCCCGAATTATTCCAGTCGGCATAATTTCGGGGACGAAATTCTTTTAAGGGGGGAGGATGTAATACCCGTAAAAGTCCGGGATTCTTGTAGATAAATATGTGATTATCAAAGGAGATTTGATAAAGAAATTTGAACGAACAATAAAAATGTGAACTTTAATAATTTCAAATATATTTCGAAACTTCCAAATAAATTAAATACATTCAATACAATTAGGATAATCTCATTGGGCCATATTTAATATCGAAAATTTTGGCCCAAAGATAATATTATAACAAAGCTTAGCTTACTTAAGTGCAAGGGAAAAACGCCTCATTATGCACCTTGTCTAATCAAGCACTAATTCCAAGTATTCATATATATCTAGTAGTAATATAAGTGATAAGTAACCGAAGACGCATATTTTTCGAATTTAAAGCTAGAAAAAGGAACTTCAACCCTGTTCTTGGCTACACACTAGGGTTTCATTTGAATTTTCAAATTCACGACGATCAGCCGCTGTTTCCAGCCATCAACCCTCGGTGGTGGTCGGCCGGCGATTGGGGTACAACCTCTGCGCTATCCAGGCGGGGGAGTTTCGACGTTTTGGGGTTGTTTTAACCGTGGTGCGAGTTAGGGTTTGCGTGATGGATTCTGATCCACCACCTGATAACGCGGCGTCTCCGGCTGCCCAAGCTCCGACGCTCCCAGACCTGGCTGCTTTGCGGGCGGCTTACCCAGATTTCGCCGCCTGCTTCGACGAGGCGCGATACCGGGAGCTGACGGATCGCGTTCAGGGCTCGTCTTCGATGGGCTGAGCGTCTGCCCATGGGCCCAAACCTAGTGATGGTTCGCTGGCATTGGCTAGGGCACAGGCGGACGTGGTGATTGGGGCAACACCGACTGCTGCAGATGATAGGGCGGTGATCTTGGCTCCGGCAATTACACCAATGCGACCGACGATTGCGACGATCGCCCCTAGGGCTGCCGATGCTAGGACGGCAGATGCGATTAGGGCGGCTAGGGCTGGATCTCCACCTAGGCATGGGGTGTCTGCTCCCCTTAAAGTCATCATTCGTCATCCTAAACGATGGGGTAGACCAGCCACTCCACCACCTGCGCGAATGACAGCGCGCCGGTTTGTCGACATGGGATCTGCGTTGGTGGATGAACAGGTTCATGAGGAGCTCGTTGTCGACGGAGAAGGGGCGCTGACGGGCAAAGGTGATACTACAATTAGGGTTTCTGAAGCACCATCTCAGCCGACGAAGATTATCGAGGATTCGGCACCAAATCTGAACCAGTTGGGGCTGACGTCGAGGGATAACCCGGTGTTAGGGCAACAGCAATGCGCAGAATCCACGGCCAAACATGCTGATGTATCGGGCACTAGGCATTCAATCACACCACGCAAGGCCTCTTTTGCGACGGTTGTGGCTAGTTCGATGGTGCGTGGGGACTTGCAGCCATGCACATCTCACGGGTCAGGCCCTAGGGTTAGTAAGATGAGGGACGAGCATCGCCCAGCTCTTGAGTATGTAGAGCCAAAGTCGATTGGGGATAGCATTGCGGTGGTCTCGCCGCCTTGGGAGGTAGCCCGACAAGGTTTGGCTAGGTGGGAGCATTCCTTGGTTGGGTATTTCGTTGGACGTCGCCCCTACTTTCCATTTGTCGAACAATTTGCCCGTGCAAGATGGCATGGCTTGGTGGAGGTACGGGCTGCTACAAATGGTTTCTTCCGGTTTAGATTCGACTCTACCTCGGCCATGAACACGGTGTTGGAGGGTGGCCCATGGCTCTACCAAGGCCAGCCTCTCTTTTTGGAGATTTGGCGACCGGGTATGTCTTTCGAGCGAAAGGAACTTACTGAGGTTCCTCTATGGGTGAAGTTATGGAATGTTCCAAGTGAGTACTGGACTAAAGCAGGGCTTACTATTGTTGCTAGCGGAGGGGGCCGCCCGCTGTATGCAGATGGGATTACAGCTACTGGTGACCGGATCGATTATGCGCGTGTCTGTCTTATGAAGACATTCACTACGCCCTTCATCGAAACGGTGCATATTGAGGTACCGACGGAGGATGGGCGCGTGTCGGGGACTATACCAGTTAGGGCGGAGTATGAATGGCGCCCTAAACGATGTAGCAAGTGTGAAACGTGGGCTCATGGCGACCCTCAGTGTCCTAAGCGTGGGCCAATGCCGAAGCCGAGTGCTGCCACGGTGGAGAGTCGGCAAAGTGCCCGGCCGGCTAAGGTGGTGACCCTCGGTGGGCAACAGCTGAATCGGGGTCGATCGAGGAGTGAGGGCAAGGTGAACGCTTGGCACCAAGTTGGCGCTAAGGGCAAGGCAGTGCGGGTTGATCCGAGCCCGACATTGCCATGCATGGCGACGTTACCACGTATGGAATCCACTGAGGCGAGCTCCTCGCATTCGCAGCCCCATCTACCGCAACGCACGGCGGATTTGTGTCAATCTGACCACAATTCATTTGCTATATTGCGTGGTTTGGAGGATGATGCTATCGTGACTACGCTTAACATGGGCCCTAAAGCAGATGCAGCCCAACAGCCGCCCCATTCATAATACAGATGGGGTCATGGAACGTCCGTGGTCTTAACAGGCAAGACCACAGAAGGGCGGTGGGGGAGTGGGGAAGACAAGCTGGCTTGAGACTTGTGGGCCTTCTCGAGACGCGTGTCGCTGTAGTAAATGCGGCCCGAATTTCGGAGGGTCTATGGTTCTTCGACTATGATGAAGGACCAGGCACTCGTCTTTGGGTAGGTTGGGATCCGGCGTGGCTTCGGGTAACTGTTGTTGCGAAGTCAACGCAGGCGATTCACTGTCAGGTAGAACTGCTTAGCTCGGGAGAGATACTGTTTATTTCCTTTGTGTATGGAAACTCCAGACGCGAGGATCGACGGTCTCTTTGGGATGATCTTATACATTTTTCTGCATTACAGGTAAATGATGCGTGGCTGGTGGCGGGTGATTTCAACGTCATGTTGCATGCGGGCGAGGGTCGGGGAGGGGCGCCACACGCCCTTGATATGGCGGAGTTTTGCAATTGTTTAGTCCAGGCGGATCTACTATCCCTTCCGGCCACGGGTTAGGAGTATACATGGTATAATCAGCAGCGGGCAATGGCGGGGATCTGGCGTAGATTGGATCGTATGGTTGGAAATCCCCAATGGTTCGTCAGGTGTCCGGATGTGTTCTATCGATGTCATTTGCCAGCCACTTCTGATCACTCACCTCTTACGTTAGGTGTTCAGGACACTCAGCTACGTGGGAGTAGTTTTCGGTTCGAGAATTTTCTAATTAAGGACCCGGGTTTCTTGGCAGGTCCGGCGGGTCTAGGAGGCGTCCGTGGATGGGTTCCCTATGTATGTGATGATGTCTAGGCTGAAGCAGCTTAAGCCTATGTTCAGGCGTATGCGGCGGGCTAAGGGGGATCTTGCTGCGAATGTCGCGGAGGCCATGCACTTCTTGGGGACTGTGCAAGACTTTCTCATGAGATATCCAATGGAATCCTCATTCCTTGACCTGGAGCACCATTGTCGGTTCTTATATGCACGCGCTGTCGAAGCTGAGCATACGGCCTTGTCCCAACGGGCTAAGTTGGCTTGGCTTAAGGATGGGGATCAATGCTCGGCCTATTTCTTCAGAAAGGTTGCTTTACGTCGAGCAACCAACCGGATTTTATCTTTGGAAACGGAGACTGGGATCCTACTTGATACATCGGATGCGGTCGACGAGGAGCTTCTGGGATTCTACCAAGGCCTACTAGGCCAGTCGGCTAGGGCTACTCCTGTAACGAGGGCGGAGGTACAGGGCTTCATTAAGCGCCCGCTTTCTCAACAGGCGGCTATGGATATGATCCGGCCCGTTGAACCATATGAGGTTCGCCAGGCACTTTTCTCTATGGGGGATGAAAAGGCCCCTGGTCCAGATGGCTACACGGCTGCATTCTTCAAGGCGGCTTGGGAGGTGGTAGGGACTGATCTGATTACCGCGGTTCAAGATTTCTTCATCACTGGGCGTCTACTGAAGGGGCTGAATAGCACTCTTATTACGTTGATTCCGAAGGTTCAGCAACCGAGGCGGTCAACGGATTTTCGGCCAATATCCTGCTGTAATGTCCTCTACAAAGTGATTTCGAAGATCTTGGCAAATAGGATAAAGGCCTCGTTGGGAGCTCTGGTCCATGTTTCCCAAACGGCATTCATTCCTGGGAGGAGGATCGCCGATAACATTCTTATGGCACATGAATTATGCTTGGGCTATACGAGCAAGGGGAGGCCGCCTAGAGTTATGCTAAAGGTGGACCTCGCCAAAGCCTATGATAAGATTGAATGGAGCTTCCTACTTGCCACGCTTCAAGCCATGGGTTTTCACCCGACTTATATCGAGTGGATCCGGTGCTGCTTGACTACGCCGACTTTTTTCATTAACATCAATGGACGATCAGTAGGCTTCTTTGAGGGTAAGAGGGGATTACGACAGGGAGACCCCATTTCACCGTATCTCTTTACGCTGGTAATGGAGGTGCTTCATGGCATAGTTGAAGAGCGGATTATGATGGAGCAGAGATTCCGTTACCATTGGAGATGTGAGTCCAACTTGCTGTCGATGCTGGTTTTCGCGGATGATCTTCTTCTTTTTAGTCACGCTGATACGATCTCTGTGGGCGTCCTGAAGAATGCGTTGACTGCATTCTCGACTATATATATATATATATATATCATGTAGAAGTATATACTACCGAGAATAAATCAGCTACATGAATCATAATTAAACCTTGAAGAGTTAGGGTTTCCCGAACATGACAACCCACGAGATTATTTAGAATCCTCCCTTTGTCATGAGATAACCATATAACATTAGGGGAAATGATTTGAATATACTATGTTCAAGAATTATACCTTGCTTAAGTTGTCGAGCTGTTGGTTTTTGTAGTTGAGGTGCTAGATTATCCTTTGCACCCAAATCCTGCAAAGAGCGAGATGTTTCTGTCGAGAAGTGCGGAGGGTCTAAAGGTCCAATTACAGGGCCTTTTGGGTTTTAGTATGGGCCAATTACCCGTACGATATTTGGGGGTGCCATTGATAGCATCACGACTTACGATTGGGGATTGCGCTCCGCTCTTGCAGCGAGTTGACGTGCGACTTGGGTCATGGCTGAATCAGTCCTTATCATATGCGGGGCGGGTCCAACTGATTAAGTCTGTTCTTCAAGCATTGCATGTATATTGGTCGGGTGTGTTCCTATTACCTAAGGGTGTTGTACGTGCATTGGAGTCCCGGTTTAGGCAGTTCCTGTGGGGAGGTTCCTCGGCTAAGGTCGCGTGGGAGGATATTTGTCTCCCACCTTGTGAGGGGGGTCTGGGAATTCGCTCCATAGCTACAGATAACAGGTCCTTACTTCTGCAGCTTTTATGGAGGGTAATTAGGCGAACGCCGGGCTCTGTTTGGGTGGATTGGCTCTATAGTACACGCCTGCAGGCTAGATCGATTTGGGCCATCCCTGTTTCAGCAAGCACGTCATGGAGTTGGAGGAAGCTTATGCAGCTGAGGTCGATCATTCTCCCACTTATCTTCTTTCGGATAGGCGATGGTTCGACTATCTCGTTGTGGGAGGACCCATGGCTACAGGAAGCGCCTCTACTCGACCGCTACCCAAGAGGCCCGATAGTTATGGGGCTGCCGATGGGGACCCGACTGAGCTCCGTCATTGATGCCCGTGGCTGGAATTGGCCAGGACTTACCACGACAGAATACATTGACTTCAGTCGACACCTTCCGTCTGTTGACTCGAACATGCGTGATAGGATTCTATGGAAGGGGGCGATCGATGGCTGTGCTACCACCCGCCTGATTAGGGAGGCAATCCGCGTTCGACGGCATCCAGTACCTTGGGCGGCACTCTTTGGGGGACCCCTAAAGGTGCCTAGGCATGAGTTTATACTTTGGCTGAGTATCCGCGACCGCTTGTCTACGAGAGATAAGCCGTGGGTGGCCCAGCGAGCGGGTACCCCTGCCTGTGTCCTCTGCGACGTGCTCCGCTACGAGACGGCCCAGCACCTGTTTTTCGACAGTCGATTTTCGCGTCAGTGCCTTCGACTGCTGCGGCGACGTATTCGTTGGTCATGGCCGTATAGGGAGTGGCCTCAGGGTGTTATGTGGGCTTCGCTAAGGTGGCGCGGACACCATCTTCTTTCTGCGGCATACCGTCATGTTTTGGCTTCATTAGTTTACCATATTTGGCAGGCACGAAATAAGCGCTGGAAGGAAGGGATCATCACGACTCCTGACAGGCTGGTGGCTGCGGTGCTTGATATGGTGTGTCTGCGACTTAGCGAGACATCTGCTAAGTTCGAACTTCAGCGGGCGGCCATTTGGCGCCTTTGGCGTGTAGCGTGGTAGTCTTTGCTGTGATGTTCCTTTTGCTTTGCCAGTAGTCTGTTACTGGTTTCTTGTGAGGGGTTAAACCTCACCCACCATGTACATTGACCCATATTTCTTTATATATATACACGGAATTAATCCAAAAAAAAATAATAATATAAGTGATAAGAACTATCTTGTTAACGAGGAAGCTCAAGAACAAATAGAGAGTTCGAACCATAAGTGCTGTAACAAGTCGAAAGATCAAGCTTTGGTATGAGGTATAATTTCTTGTTCTTAACATATTTAATTTATACCGATGGTCATATGCTTTTATAGCTAGATAATGATCACAGGTTAGATAACGAAAATTTGGAAATGCCTTCCTCATGTTTAGAAAACCCTAGTTATTTAAGATTCGAGAATTTATGTAATATAATTGCTAATGGGTTCGAGCATGTAACTTTGGAGTTTAATTCATTCCTTAGAAATTTAGAATTCTAAGATGTACCGTTTTCTGGAATTAGCTTAATTTTTTAAGCTGAGTTCGAAGATATAGAAATCTCTATTTTTAGGGTTTTCGAAAGAATCGGCATTTTTAAGGAATCGGGCGATTCTGTCTTATGTTAGGATCGGGCTACTGATTTTAAGTCTTAGAATGTTAAAATAATCACATTCGGTCGATTAGATGAGAATTATGTGACGATTTGAGTATATGATATAATCGGGCGATTTGTGTCACTCGGTGATTTTAAAATCGGCCGACTTAGCCTATTTGCAAGTGATGAATCGGGCAAGCTTGACAAATCGAGCAAAATCCTTCCCATGCTTGACAAATCGGGTGATTGGTTGAGGAAGTGAATAAGTCGGCGATTTAGGCCCTTAAATACTCCAATCGGGCGATGCAACTAATATCAAGCATGATGAATCGGGCGATCAAAGGCTAGGAACTCTCCAACAAATCGAGCGAAATGATGACGTAATTGAAGCTCGGCGATTTACCATGCAATCGGGCGAAGCCTAGTATTAAGCCTAGGGAATCGAGCGATTTAATAGTTTTAACACACAACCAATCGGACAAGTCTAGGTTTATGAAAGAAACTTAGATGAGCTTGACCCTAACGTAGGCTCAGATGAGAAATCGAAACTTAGGATCTTAACAGATTAACCTAATCAAAATTATAATCATTCAGTTTCGATACTATACTAATAATATTTATTTATTCAGAGGATCGACGTACAGGGATTCCACCAGATCTCTTATTTAGCAATAGCGGGAGGACAGGTAGGTGGATCATCCATCTACAATACGTAAAAACAAGTGTGAATTTATGTGATTCCATGTGATTTGATGATTTACGTGACTTCCGTGTTTTACCTGTTTCATGTACGTTTTATGTGGATCATGTTTATATGAAATTTCATATATATGCATGGCATGTGCATATCACGTCGGGGAGAGATATGGTTTCCACCGTATTGAGACGATGATGATTCGACATATTGTTAAGTGGGGGTAGATTGAGAATATTTTGTGACCGGTTAGGCTCACAGCATTCCTGGCGGAGACTGACGTGATCGATCTGTCTACTCGGACGTGGTCGATTCGAGGTGCACACCGCCAGAAGGGATACGGGTGTTATCACCCATGATATATATATATATATATATGGATACGGGCGTTATCGCTCATGACTTACGGATACGGGTTTAACCACCCATGACATTGGATTCGGGTGTGATCACGTGACCACCCATGATATTTATTGCGCGTGAGCCTAACTAGGGTCCTGTGTCGTGTGATGTGAAATAGAAATGTGGGAAAAGAAAGAGTGTGCATTATATCATGTTGTGAGATATTGGGGTCGGGATTGAGTACACATTTGCATGCATGCATTATATTCACCTACTGGGCAAATCGCTCAGTGTTTACGTGTTGTAGGTACTGAGTCCGACGCCGATACGCGTCAAGACTGAGGCGGCTGGTGGCGGTGCTCCACGGACTTTTGAGGGCAGTGCGGTACATGGATGAAGACCTGCGGAGCGACGTTAGGGCTTTTTGTTCTTTTGTCATTTTGGGGCTTCGGTCCGTGTACAGAGATGACGATGTAGTTATTTATAATTATGTATTAGGAAAAAGTTATAATTAGACGGGCTTTCCGCGGCTTACGTTGCGGAAATCCGCCACTAATCATAATTAGAAAAGTAGGGTCGCCACAGATATTTACTTAGTAAGATTCTCCTAGATTTTCGCTTAAATATCTATTAGTCTGTTATTATTCTATTTCTCTATTTAATCATATCCTACTAGTATAAATAGGTCTTGTTTCTCATTAGAGAGAACCAACTTTGATATATATAATTTCGAGTTTCTTTATTGAATCTCTTCGAGTCTTTGTTACTCTTTCGTTCGACATTCGGACATAGCAGTGCGTTGGATCTGAGACTTACCATACGGCTTTACACTAGAATATTCGATTCACCGGGTTCTCGCCAGTTCCAATTTCTAACGGAAGAGAAGAAGAAAAAAGTTCTTTTTGTCATTATACAACGAACATTTGCAAAATGATAAGATTTTTTTCTTCATGAAAACTATCTATAAAAAGAATTAGATAGAATAACTTCAACCTTTTCAACTGATAGTGAAAGAACGAAATCAGGACATATACCAATACCTAGTACGGGTAAAAAATGGATATCGAAATAAATAACTCTCTATCCGTTCGTGGCGTCTTTCAATCCATCAATTATTCCTTACGTTGCGATCGACGCTGTGCGACTTTGGGATTCGGGGTCTCGGGTGAAATAGATCGGAGTTCCTTATCAAGTGGCAGTTCGATCGGAGGGTAACACACGACGGTCACGCAAACAAGTACACCCTACGGCACAACAACCGCACCTCCACTCTCAGACCTCTTACACCAAGTCTAGTATATGAAGATCAAATTAAATTGCAAAAAGAAAAAGAGAGAGTTGAGCAATTAAAGCGAGAAAAAGAAACGAGAGATGTTGAGAGATCAAATGAGGTCAAATCAGAGCATTAAAATGACGAGGGAAATGTCGAGGGAAGTGAAAAAATAAGTTTAAGGACAAGCGTACTATATTGGCGAGGAGGAGCAATGTGAGGAAAGCTTACTATTTTTCACAGTCGATAATTTTACTTCTATAAAGAGGCCGTTTTATTAGCTAACCGGTCAGGCAAGGGACTACCCTTGACCGTTGATTCTTTATTGCAGAAATTCAACTCGTTCAAGACATGCCAATTGGACTGCCCCCTATTAGGGGAATAGAGCATCAGATTGACTTTGTGCCTAGAGCAGCACTACCGAATCGTCCAGCCTACCGAACTAACCCCGAGGAGACAAAGGAGTTGCAGAGACAAATTTCAGAATTAATATGAAAGGGGTACATCAGAGAAAGTATCCATGCGCTGTGCCGGTCGTCCTCGTGCCAAAGCAAGACGGCTCGCAAAGGATGTGCGTCGATTGTCGAGCTATCAACAACATTACGGTTAAGTACCGCTTTCCCATTCCTATATTAGATGATATGCTCGAGAGTTGCATGGTGCATGTATATTTTCAAAGATATATCTTAAGAGTGGGTATCACCAAAGAGGGAGACGAATGGAAGACGCCATTCAAAACGAAACTAGGATTATATGAATGGCTAGTTATGCCTTTTGGTTTATCAAATGCACCTAGTACGTTTATGCGCTTAATGAATCATGTTTTACGTTCATACATTGGCAAATTTGTGGTAGTCTACTTTGATGATATTCTTATTTATAGTAAGACTTTAGATGACCACTTAATGCATTTGCGGGAAGTGTTAATCGTACTACGAAAAGAATGCCTTTATGCTAACCTTGATAAGTGCATATTTTGCACCGTTCATGTTGTTTTCCTGGGTTTCGTTGTGAGTTCAACAGGAGTACAGGTTGACGACGAAAAGGTAAAAACTATACAGCAGTGGCCAACCCCAACGAATGCCGCGCAAGTTCGAAGCTTTCACGGGTTGGTGAGTTCTTATCCCGCTTTATAAAGGACTTAAGTACTATTCCTGCCCCTTTAACGGAGGTAATCAAGAAGAATCAAGCATTCATATGGGGATCGGCACAGGAGGAGGCGTTTGAAACACTGAAGCAGAAGTTATCCAACCCTCCTTGCCTAGCATTACCGAACTTTGATAAGCCATTTGAAGTTGAGTGTGATACATCCGGTGTGGGCATCGGGGCTATTCTTATGCAGGATCGACGGCCAATTGCGTACTTCAGTGAGAAGTTAGGGAGCACGGCACTTAATTACCCTACCTACGACAAAGAATTGTGTGCATTATTTCGAGCTCTCGAAACATGGCATCATTACCTTCTACCTAATGAGTTCGTGGTTCACACTGATCACAAATCGCTTAAGTACTTGAAGGGCCAACATAAACTAAATAAAAGGCATGCACGCTGGATGGAATTTCTCAAGCCTTTTCCATACATCGTCAGGTATAAACAAGGTAAAGAGAATGTGGTGGCCGATGCCCTTTCTCACAGGGAAGCCAATGCGGGAGGTTTAATGGGCCATTTTGGGATTGCAAAGACTCTAGGAATTGTCCAAGAACATTTCTATTGGCCTCGTATGAAGCGCGATATCGAGCGAATATGTACCACATGTCGCCAGGCAAAATCAAAAGTTCAACCACACGGTTTATATACACCTTTACCAATTCCTAATTCACCTTGGGTTGATATTTCTGTTAGGTCCTACGATTAACTCTATGATCGTAGGCATGAATTCTAAGTAATTCGATGATAATGATCAACATTGAGATTCGATCGAAAAACTCAACTGAAGAACAAGAGAGAGAATTCGAGTAGAGTGAGAAAGTTACTATTGTTTCTCTCTCTAGAAATTGAATTGCAAGCCTTTGGGATCAATTTCCAAAACTTTCTCTATTCAGCAGAATTTGTTTACATGTATTTATACCAAACAAACTTGGTATAAATATCAAACTAGTCCTAATCTAAGGACTACTATACAAAACGCCCCTAATTACAAGGACAACTAATAAAATCAAGCACAGTTAAAATATACTCTACAATCTCCCCCCTTTGTGCTTGATTGCGTCTGCGCTGTTTGTCCTCGTCGGGCGTAGTATGATCTGCGCAAGCCCAGTGCATACTCGAAGTTTCTGAGCGTTTCCCTCAGCTTCAGGCACTCCTCAATGTCGTCTAACAACTCCATCAGGAGCGGCTGTTCTCTCACGAACCTGTGGATCCTCAGCATTGCATCTCTATTGATTTCTTCCAACCTCTGCTCGATATTCCTCCTGATGACCTTGAGCGTCCCATTGCAAAACTTATGAATCTCAGTCTTCAGCATCATCCTAGTCTTCTCGGCAATTGGATTGTGGTAGGTGATGCCTAGGACTGAGCTGATGTGCACATGATTGCTTGGAAGCCTTTCGATCTCAGGTCCTCTGCAAAGTATTTGACTTGGCGCATCATGAACCGGTAGAGCCCTTCGATGCCTTCTTTCTTGATGAAGCCTTGAGGACCTTTCTCCACGTACAGCTGATAGAGGTTGTATACCTCGTCGGCAGGGAGATACGGAAGGTCGCTCTCTCTTAGTTCCTCTCGGGTTCTGTCCACTCACTCAATAACGTATATTGGGGTTGGAAGTCCTCCTTTGGCACAATAGATGCTGAGAAGCTAGCAAATTGGGGAGAGACTCTTATAGTGACTCTTGACTTGTCCTTTAGTCATCCCCAGCCTTACGTCAGGTCCTAGTTGAGTCAGCATCCAGAGGTAGGTCATCCTCTTCTGCTGATCCCAGTGAGAGATCCCTCTCAGCTCAAATTCGTTCGGCTTTTTGATCCTGTCCGCTGACCTCCAAATATTCTTACGGACTCTTTCGAGGAAGGGTATCTCTATTCAGATATTTTCCCACGGCGTGTCGATCCGAACGGTCCCTGGCATTTGTCTTGTGAAGGAAACCGCTCGTTGCGTGATCAGCTCTGAAAGCCCTGCAGGATCTTGTTCGTGGTCTACACCTTCCTAAGTTCGTCGTCTTCTATCAGCACGAAGTCCACCGAAGCTTGTTGCAAAATTTGTCAAACTTCCTTGAGCCGTTGTACTTGATGCTCCTCGGGCATATAATGGATCTCCCACTGTTCTTCAAATATGAATTTGTCGAGATATTCATGTGGGTTGACGCCGTGTCCTGAAGGGCCCGGTTGTTCTGTAGCTATTGAGGGAGTAGCTTGGGTTAGTGCCAGACCTACGAGCATGGCCGCACTTGCTTCTTCTTCCGGAAGAAAGGGGCTTGTCAGAGCCGGTGGTGTGGGCGGAGGCGTCCGGAGGTGAAAGGTTGGTGGGTCGATATGGGTTAGAGTGGTGGTGCGGAGCGTGGTGTGGGCGGTTTGTGTTTGGGTTTGGGTTTCACCTGCTCCAGCGCTTGTTTGCGTCGCGCCCGAGCCTTGTCCTTGGCCACTCTCAGATGTCTGTGGCCTCTTCTCCCCCTCATGAGGATCCTGATCGTCAGGATCGTCATGTCGGTGTCTTGAGTGAGAGATTTGGCCGCCGCCGCATGTTTCGGTAGGTGGCTCAGGATAGTCTACCCGTCGCCTATAGAGTGACTCCTCCTGAGGCGACCGGATGGTGAGACCGGTGAGGCGGGCTAGAAGGATGTCATGGAGCTCGGTGATTGGGACGGTATATGGGTTGATGAGGATTGATGAATTATGTAGAGGGTCAGTGGGTGTGGGTTGTGGAGGTGAGAGGTTGGGCTGTGACGAGGTGCCTTCGGAGACAGGTGCTTTCCCGGTGTCTCTGCGGGATGTCTCTGTGGCAGTAAGAACTCTCTCCATTATTTTGTCTTCAAGCGATTGGACAGCAGCGGAGAGAGCGGCTTGGAATTGCTCGTTCGTCACAAACGGTGCGGACGCCTGCTTGGATGTACCAGGACGACAGATGTCGCCTGTTATCAACCCTTAAGCAGACACCGGCTCCTCATGTTGGCTCACACTCACTTGAGGTTGTGACTGTATGAGACTTCCACCCAATCCTCGAGTCGAATCTTGAAGATTCTCCTCTATGGGTGTTAAGGCAGGCTCGGGTTGGGCTCAAGATTGAGCGAAGAAGTACCGGCAACACTTGTAGAAGTGGTTAGCATGGTATTCGGTGTGGTGGTGACGGCGGGGGAGAGGGACTCCATTTGTATAATGAGTCGTCTGGGAGTCCGTCTTATCAGGCTAATCTCCTCATCTGACTCCGTGTCGGATGGGGTAGCTGTGTGAGGAGTGAGGTCACGATCAATGTCCTCAGGAGCCTGATCCGTCACCCGTGGAAGCGAGCTTTGCCCCATTTCAACCTCGGGTTGTGCTTCTTGTAGAAGAGCCTCCTCGATAGACTCTTCAAGCACGCCTACATGTACGGGCACTTCCACTTGAAATGTTTCTGTTGGAGCCTCTTGTTCCAACTCAGCAGCCACAACATCGATCAAAGTGGCATCTATATCAGGAATCTGTTCGTCCTGAGTTGGTGGCTCCTGCTCTAGCTCCTGGACCACTTCATCAATCATCCTGGCCTCAGGGCTTTGGTGTTGTTGTGGTTGGGGAGGGCTAACTCCAAATCTGTCGGGGGCCCTCGAACCATCTCCTCGGTGAGGTGATTCTCCCGGCAGTACATACGATATAAGTCTCCTCTGGGGTCAGCGAGACGTAGAAGCTCAAAAGTAATCGGCGTCGACGATTGGTCCAAGTCCGTGAGCCGTGGATTGTGAAAGAATTTGAGCTCGGGTGGTTGATAATTTCCTCCCGGAGGCAGACGAGGAATGCTCTGCTCATGCATCTCCATATATTGGCGGATGATGACATTAAACCACCGAGCGTAGGGCACATCTTCGATCTCCGGTTCTCCTTTTGCCTAATCTGGTCTGCAAGATCATTCCAGATCAGCCGCGTGAAATCGTAATTTCTGGAGAATGCGAGTCCGTGAAAGATCCGCAGTATGTTGGCATTGCCCTTGTCGAAGCCTGCATGCTTGGGCGATAGGCACTTGTTCACAATCCCGAACAGTGTCTTCCACGGATGAGGGATACCGCTGCTCTGGACCTGAGCTAGCTTGGTGAGCTGCGGTTGATATCCCATCTGCATGAAATCATGCATTATTTTTGCGTCTGATGGGAGCGGGTCGTAGTTTGCACTGCATGGAAAGTCCAGAATCATCACGAACTGGTTCTTGTCCATATGTATGTGCCGCGTCCCAATCATAGTTGAGAAGGAGAATGCTCCATTATCCACTGCTCCTTGTATACATCCCCAGAATTGCTGGAGATAGACCATTGGCACCGATGCGGTGACCGTCAATGCATGCCAGATGGGGTGGCCGTGCAGGATTGATATGATGATATCATCTGGACACCGAAAGGTGGTCAGATCGAGTTGAAAATTTGTATCCTGGGCCTTCAGGTATAAATTATGGTCGTAGATGTGATTGTATCGTGGGTAGCGATCCATCTGAAACATAAAAGATATAAAAAGTTCATTAGTTCAAAATTTAATTTTAGTCGAAGATTGATTTAATTTCATCAAACTATAATAGTGTATCAAGTCATGACATGTTTGATGAATTTTGAATTGAAATCGTGTAGTATGCATATAGTATGATCGATTATGAAAAATGTAATGGCATGATCGTAATTTTGGATTAAACATATAACGCGTGAGAAGAGTTCGAAATTTTTCTAAGTATTTTATCGTGGAAAATGTCACTGTTCATGCCGAGATATTTTACGCTCGAAAAATTTGTTTTCAAATCGATTTTTTATGCATTGATTTCAATTGAAATAACTCCGCTTAATTTTGCGATCGAAAAATTTTATTCGCTTAATGTTCGCTACAGTGTAAAAGACTTAGAAGAAAAACTTCTAAGTGTTGAAGTTGGAATCGTGAGACTGTAGCCGATCAGTTTTATGATCGAGAAAAATTCCGCGTAAATTTACGATCGAGAAATTATTTCTCAGGTAAATTTACTATCGAAAATATTTCCTCGATTGAATAAAATTTTTCGATTTGAAATTTGTCGAGCGGTACGTGATTTTCGATACTAAGTGAAATTTTCGCTGCGATATTTTTCTATCGAGAAATTGGTCAACGAAAAACTAAGTCGATCGTCGAAAATTTTTTCGATCAATTAAATCCTAAGCGGTGAATTTTACGATCGAAAAATTAAGCGTTGAAAAATTAATTTTTCGCTGCTAAATTTTTGCGATCGAAATAAAATTAAATCGAAAATTCTATTTTGCGATAGTAAGTTTAACGCTCAATCCAATTTGCATCTAAATTGTCTATTCAGCGCTTAAATTTTTTGCTCGCAGAAAATTCTGATTAGATTTCTCGACGGTAAGTGATTTTCGGTCAAAATCTTCTTTCTTAGCGACTAAGTCAGAATTTTACAATCTAAAACTAATTCGATACAAACAGTATCTCCATTGAATCGGAATTCAATTAAGTCTCTTTGCGATGGACAAAGTTCTTCGATGGCTTCAAACATTCAAATACCCAGTTTCTTTCAAACTCAACTTAGTGGTCTAAGATGCAGATTTTTCGAAAGTTTAAACTACCAGATTCATAGAAAACATTGAAACTATCTTAAGTGCAGGCATTAACCCAGATTGAACTCGTAAACATGCCTAAATCACTATAAAATAGTATACGATTTTCTCAGTTTGAAGAACAATCAAGAATCTAATCCTAATCACGCGAAAAACTATAAAATGCAGATGCTAATGGAGTTAAATCGCACGCAAATGTCAAATGAGTCTTATTTCTACCTTAAACAGACAATTTGGTGCTGAAAATCGAAAGATTAGTGAGGGATTGAACTGTCTGTGAAAGTTTTTCGAGAGAAAAATTGTGCGATTTAGGTTTGCATGAGATAAAGTTTTTCGACTGACAAAAAGTGAACTTTTATTAACTCGCTGTAAGTCAATGTTGGGTTTGCGATTGGACGTTCTGCAATTAAATGGATCAGACCCATTACTATTTGCGCTCGGGAAATATTGATTCGAAAATTTCTCTTCAATTCAATTTCTCGATCGCAAATTATCGCGTCCAATCAAAATCGTTCCCAACACTGTTTACGATCGAGAAACTTATGATCACAAATTAATTCTTATATCCAGTTTCTCGATAGTAAGTACTTCTAAACTTTTCAGATTGACCCCTATTTCAAATAAAATCACATTGTAAAGTTCCCCCTCATAATTAAAATAAATGCAATTAACTCCCGGGATTTTCTGTGTAGTAACGACTAGCTCCCCTGGCAGAATAAAATCTTACCACTTAGGAAAAAAACGTTAGAAATAATAGAGTAATCAACAATTTTTGGCATGTTTTCCATTGAAATATTTGGTCTGTGACAATAGCTCCTTGTTTTGTAGTGTCGACGTCTCACTCCTTTATTTTGTTTGAAGAAATATGAAATACTTAGAGAAAAACGTCAAAAATATTTGGAGCTAATCTTCGGACGAAACTTAATTTAGATATTAAGTCGAGCGTGGACTTAACTTAAACTAGTGTTACAATATAATTATTTTATACAAGTCAGTTCGAGAAATTAGAATACACACTAATAATATTTATTATATTCAGAGGGCCGATATATAGAGATTCCACCAGATTTCCTATTGATTGTAGCAGGAGGACAGGTAGGTGGAATATCCATCTACAACACGTAAACTTATATGTGCTTATTTCGAATATATGTGCTATGTGAATAAGGTGAATAGGACGTACTAAATGATTTACATGATATATGTGCTCTTATGTGCTATCGTGTGATCATGCGATCATGTGCTTACGTAAGTTTCGCCTGGCATCATGTTACCATGTATTATCCTGTCAAATACCTGCATATGCAATACGCGTCCTTTCACGGAGTGTACCGTGGTGGAACGGTGGTACTGTATTGTAGCTAGCGAGCGAGTAGCCGATATTGGTTGTCAACCCGTAGAGGAGTCGCGTGAGTGTGGGCATCTGCTGTGCATCAGCACCTGTACGGTGAGCCATTGGCCCATTGGACATTATGCGGCGGACTGCGGGCGACCTGGAAAGGAGCGACTTGGGACATCCCCAAGTAGGCTAGCTAGTGTAGGCCACGCTGTTGCATGCGGGAGGAGGCGACCTGGAGATTGCGACCTGGGTACCCTTACGAGACCTAGTGTAGGCTATCAGCATAGGCACCGCATTGGGCAGAAGAGGCGACCTGAGAGTGTGACCTGATACAGCTCATGGAGGCTCCTCAGTGTAGGCCACTGCCGTAGTGTTGTGATCGTGGTGTGGTTGTGTTCGTGATCGTGGTAGTAATTTCGCGTGATGGTGCACAGTATGAAGCCCAGGGCCCGTGGTGGTGGTGAGTGTATCCCGATTGTGATGAGCGATAGTGAGTGGCATTGCATTGGTGAGAATTGGGGGTGAGTGAACGTGAGAGAGTCACACGTGCGTGTGCACTATTTCACCTACTGGGCAATAGCTCAGTGTTTGCGTGTTATAGGTAATCGATGATCCAGGCTGGCTATCGGAGCTTCCATGGGCTTTTGAGGGCGGGGCTGTACTTGGATGACGATCTGTGGGCGAGTGATAGGGTGTTTTGGGCCAGCGGCCCATTCGTATTAATATGTTTGCATAAACAAATGTTTTTGTAAAATGGGTTCTCCGTGGCTTTCGCTGCTAAAACCGACGTGATTTATCGCTAATTAGCGATTAGAAGGTGAGGGTCGCCACATGTGGTATCAGAGCTTAGGATATAGATTTTGTAGACTGTCCATGTACAGCCGCTCAAAAGCATGGAAGCCCAGCCTCGTCTGTAAGTGTTTATGTCTCTGTGATGATTCTTATACGCTAATGTGAAATTCTGATTATAATTAGTAGAATAAAATGGTACGAACTAGGAGTGAGTTTAATGGTGAATCAAGCCGACACAACAAGGAACGGGAACCCAGTCCCGATGAACATGACTCGAACCGTACAATTTCCCAGCTTGCTGATCTTGTTCGGCTCCAATCCGAACAAATTAATGCCCCGATCCGCAACCAAAATTCATCGGAGCGACATGTGTCGCCCCAGATCGATAGAATCGAAATCATCGGGCATAGGTTCCGTAAACTTGATCCTCCTATTTTTGAAGACACCCTAGATCCAATTGCGGCAGGTGAGTGGCTTAGGACCATTGTGTCCACATTCCAATATAGCTGAACTCCCGAAGATGAGAAAGTTCTATGTGCTGCCTTTCAACTCCGGGGAAATGCCAGATACTGGTGGGACACCATTACGGTGATGGAAATTCCAAATACGATGACCTGGGAGCGCTTTAAAGAGCTCTTCGAGGAAAAGTATTTTAGCATTTCTGCCCGTGACACGAAAATGGAGGAATTCATCAATCTACGTCAGGGCGGGATGTCTGTTGCGGAGTACATCGGCAAATTTGAGCAACTTTCTCGCTTTGCTCCCCACATAGTGCGACAGACAACCTAAGTGGGACGTTTTCTAATCGGCCTGAAGTCTTAATTGTACCGAGATGTCGTGGTGACGAGATCTCCAGATATGACCTATGCTAAGGCTGCCGAACGAGCTTTGGTGGCCGAAGAAGCCGAGGCGAGGCTATCTAAAGATCGAGAAGCAAAGAGAAAGATGGAGCAGGGACAATACAATTGCGAAGGAAATAAAAAGCACCAATTGGTCGTCCATGCTCCTAATCAGCCAAACCGAGGGAGGCCAAATGAACCCAGATGGGAACAAAGGCCAAATGCCAGACCTAACAATGCTCTGGCCAAACGGCCGATGCCGACTTGCCAACAATGTTGACGTCAACATGTCGGCGTCTGTTTCGGTCCTAATCCCAATATCAAGTGCTTCAATTGTGGAAAGGCTGGCCATATCTCGCCATTTTGCTGTGAGAATCCGCCAGTTAATCCGACCCCTGCACAGAATCAACAACCTGTGTGAAACAAACTCCGAGGGTACCTGCTAGGGTGTTTACCCTCACTGCTGAAGAAGATGAAGAACAACCTAGGGTAGAACCGAATATGTAAAGATAGAATGCCCTCATTTGTGAAACTTGTGACTTAGGAGCGGTAATATTTTGTACTGTAAGATAATATAAATATTTGGTCTAGTGGTTCAACACAATTAAATAACAGGAGAAAACTGATAATCAAGAAACAAAGACTCGAAATATGAATTTAAAATTTTTTCAGAAAAGGTAGTAATCAATCGTTTTTCCCGAATATGAGAATTACCACAACGGATATCTCCAAATCACTGTAAGAGTAGAAGAAATCGTTACTCAAGTTATTCGCTTCGGAGTAATTTTGGGGACGAAATTCTTTTAAGGGGGAAGGATATAATACCCGCAAACTTTAAAGCGGGATTACCATAGGAGATTTAGACAATTAGCAAAGAAAATATTAGGAATAAGTACCCTAAGAAACAATTAAGCAAAAATAATAATGTTAATGGGAATACAATTGGGCTATACTTAAAGAACTTGATCTTCAAAATTTGGGCCCAAATTCTCAAAATAAAAATAGGGAGTTCGTACTTAAAGAAGAAAGGTTTGAAAAGTTTTCTTAACCACATATATCCATACATATAATAAGGTTCACCCATCAAATCAAAGGCTAAGAATACACGTGGTGATCTTGAAAGTATTATTAAGAATGACTAATAGAACTTTCTTAACCGAAGGGTAATCGACATCACCACCTGATAAGCACCAATGTATGCACACCCTAACAATCGAGATATATAGATATAAATAAACTACCACTCTAAGAAAGAGGGAAATAGAAAAGAAGCAATAACGAAACTAGGAAAGGAAGAAAAACTGCAAATTTGGCTAGCTGGAATCATCAAAAATTGCAAGGCTTGAACGTAAGGTAGATATTTCATTTACAACACAATAATATGCTTATATCCTACGTGTATCCGAAGTGTTATATTATATGAAACTGATATATTTGAATTATGAGATAATTATGTAAGTTCAACATGTGATTAGAATAAGCTGCATAAAGTTTTCCGTGATTATTGGTTAGTAAAAATCTGGGGTTTTGAAATAAGCTACGTTAAATATACCTTGCTATTTAACTGTGAATTTTTCGACTACAGATAATTTATACAAAAACCGTAATTGGTTGCAATCTAGTTACGATCATATAGAAATAAGGGTGCTAGTAATTTTCTATATGTGAAAAATTCAGAAGCGAAGGATTTTAACGTTTGTAGACCGTATTATTTTCTTGAAATAGTATGAATTTTATGAATTGATGATGAAAGAATCTCACTTTTAGGAAAGGAATCAGACGATTCCACTTCAATTGAGAATCGGCCGATTTATGATGATCGATTGATTGCTAGGATTTGGCCGATTGGAATTAAGTTACGTCTTAGAAATAAATTTTAAATCAGTTTCGATCGATTATAAACTAGAATCGCCGAAATATGTACTATATTTATCTACTAGGAGAAATCGGGAGGTTTAAGGGATAGAGAATCGGGCAATTGGGAGAAAAGTACGATCAGACGATTTAAGTTGCTCCAATCGGGCGAAACATGAAAGAAATAGTCGAATAGATTAAGTATAATTTAAATCTCGGCGAACGTTAGTTTTGGTGCCTAACAAATCGGGCGATTTGGGATTGTGATGATCGAATGAAAGCAAGCCGCAACACATGCCGAATTGCGCGATTTGGATGCTAGGAGGAATCGGGCAAAACCAAACCTTGATCTTGACAAATCGGGCGATTTGTGACCACTCGGCAATTTTGGCGTGTGGATACCTCGAATCGGGCGACTTGAGCTCTCGGCGAAATCAAGTGGAGAGCATGACAAATCGGGCGATTTAAGGTGGATAATCGGGAGAATTGAAGACTGAAATGAATCGGGCGATTGGAAACTCATGGCAATTGGATGATTTAATTTCGCCGAGATTTTATGTGAATTAGGGTTGACCGACCTTGACCAATATTTTAAATAAATCTTCGGACGAAACATAATTTAGATATTAAGTCGAGCGTGGACTTAACTTAAACTAGTGTTACAATATAATTATTTTATACAAGTACAGTTCGAGAAATTAGAATACACACTAATAATATTTATTATATTCAGAGGGCTTATATATAGAGACTCCACCAGATTTCCTATTTGTTGTAGCAGGAGGACAGGTAGGTGGAATATCCATCTACAAGTGCTTATTTCGAATATATGTGCTATGTGAATAAGGTGAATAGGACGTACTAAATGATTTACATGATATATGTGCTCTTATGTGCTATCGTGTGATCATGCGATTATGTGCTTATGTAATTTCGCCTGGCATCATGTTACCATGTATTATCCTGTCAAATACCTGCATATTCAATACGCTTAGAGGAGTCGAGGTTGGGCTCACGGGGCACCTGGCGGAGACAGGTGTAATCGATCTGTCTACTCGGGCGTGATCGTTGCGAGGTGCATACCGCCGGATGGGATATTTGGTTTTGGTGCGGGGCGACCTGGTAAGGGGCCATTGGCGTGTTCGTCCAGTGCACTATCAGTGTAGGCTGCCGCGAGTCTTGGGGGTGGCCTCCGAGTAGTCTATTGCGCGCGAAGGTGTCGAGCCTAACCTAGGACCCTGTGTTGTGTGATGTGAGATACGATTGTGGAAAAAAGAAAGAGTGTACATTTCATGTGAGATATTGGGCTTTGGGACTGAGTGTACACTTGCATTCATGCATTTTTATTCACCTACTGGGCAAATCCCTCAGTGTTTACGTGTTGTCGGTACCGAGTCTGACTCTGATACGCGTCAAGACTGAGGCAGCTGGTGGCGGTGCTCCACGAACTTTTGAGGGCGGTGCGGTACGTGGATGAAGACTGTGGAGCGGCACTTGGGTTTTTGTTCTTTTGTCATTGGGGCTTTGGCCCATGTATAGTGATGACGATGTAGACAGATTGTTTTAGTAATGTATAATATTTTAGGATAACGTTTTACGTAGACGGGCCTTCCGCGGCTTACGTTGCGGAAATCCGCCACTAATACTAAATAGAAACTGAGGGTCGCTACAGGTGGTATAAGAGCGTAGGCTTTAGTTTCTGCAAACTGCCCATGTACTACCGCTCAAAATCTGGAGAACCAGGGCCTGTAAGTCTTAAGATTTGATGTGATTACTTGATTGTAATTTTATGTGATTAACATATGGAACCTTTGAGTATGTTACGTGTTTAGAAACCCTAGATTTTTTTTGGGTTTGCAGAAGTATTTAGGCGTACAGAAATTGTGGGCAATATGCACTCGAATGCTATACGAGGATAAGATTGTATAGGGCATTAGATTATTTATCATTCAACCTTTTGTCAAATAAGACATTTTAGCGTGTAAGTGTAAGGCATTGTTCGTTTATTGGATATAAGAGTTCTTTGCTTAGCATCCGGTAAAGTAATAAATGAACAAATCCAAATGTGTCGAGTTTGTCACTTTTCTCTATGGGCATGAGAGGAAGGCACCAGTGGACTCTTAACCTCGAACATTACAAGTCCGTAAGCCTGAGGTTCCAGTTGGGTGCTGGATAACCGATCACGACTTATTTGTCGACGACCTATCATGTGCAGATATCCCACTTGGAAGCGGAAGTCGTGACTTGTGATACGAATCGAATGAAGGGATTGAATCGTTTCACGGACACTGACTCACGTGTCGTACGGTCGAACATGGCTTATTACTCAAGGAGTGTCAATGACGAACGACAACACTATAGTAGTGTACGTGAACCTTAGACCGGAAGGGGCTTTGACGGAGTTGACTTCGAAGTCTCGACTGTCACTGTTCCCCTCTACCCGATTTGCTGTTGCATGGGTCAGCGGGCTAGATGCGGTCTTGATAACGATTTGTGATTGCCGAGCTTAGATCGCCGAGTACGGATTCACAGTCTCGCAAGTAATCGAGATAAGTGTCCTATGAGGACGGTGATGGATTCTCGTTTTGAGCGGAAATGGTTACGAGTTACGTTTTAGTAATCATATATATGCCATATTTATTTTGGAAATAATTGCATCGGAAGTACAAGTTTACCGAATGGATTATATTTTCTAAATGTCGAAGATAAAAAAACTTTGCTGTAGCATCTTCGACTCGGTCATGCTGGAGAACAGAAGATTCTCGAGTTGGAGAAAACCGGCATTATAAAGCCGCTTGGGTCTGATCCCTATCCGACCATTGAATCTTTCATCTTGGAAAGATGACCAAATCGCCCTTCATAGGGAATTCACAAGAGCAGTAGAACTTCTCGGTTTGATCCACACGGATGTTTGAGGACCGTTCGGGTAGCAGCTTGCGGTAACTTCCATTATTTCGTTACCATCACGGATGATCACTCTCGCTTCGGCAAGGTGTATCTCATGAAGCACAAGTCTGAGACTTTTGAATGGTTCAAAGAGTACAAGGCTTTGCTAGAAAATCAAACTGAAAAGAGCATTAAAGTCGTTCGATCAGATCGAGGCGGCGACTACATGAGCCTCGAGTTTGACGAGTTCTTGAAAGAGGACGAGATCATTTCACAGATGACACTGCCTGGAACACCACAGTTAAACGGTGTGTGCGAACACAGAAATCGAACTCTGTTGGATAAGAATCGATCTATGCTAAGCTATACAGACCTCTACATATCGTTGTGGGGTCATGCCCTGTTGACAGCGGGCACACATTCTGAATAGATGTCCTACAAAGTCTGTCGATCGTATTCCGTATCAGATATGTACATGATGAAAACCGAGATTGAATCACATTAGATATGAGGTTTTCCCACTTTTGTGAAAAAGCTCAAGACAGATAAACTAGAATCGATCATTTTTTCTTCCAAAAAAAGAAAAGATCGAAGGTTATGAAAGGGCATTTTGTCGGGTATCCTGGGGATTCCATGGGATACCAGTTTTACTTCCACGACGATCAGAGAATCGTAGCCCTTCAGGCTCACTTTCTCGAAGAAGAGTTCGTTCGAGAAGGTGGAGCGAGTCGTGAAGTAACTCTTGGAGAGTCGTCAGAAGCGCTTTCACAGACTCCAGTGTCAGATGACAGCGTAGAGCAGTCCGAGAATGAACCTGAGTTGTGCAGGTCGGGTAGAGTATCGCGCCAACCTGAGAGATACGGGATGGTCCACATCGAGCACGAGGTTGCTGCGATGGAAGAGAACGTCGGAGACGATGCCACTACCTATGACCAGGCAATCAGGGATAGATATCCGGAAAAATGGCTTATAGCTATTCAAGCCGAATTGGATTCTATACACGAAAACCAAGTATGGACTCTAGTAGACCTCTCAGATGGTTTTAGACCCATTAGACGTAAATGGATCTACAAGAGAAAGATTGGATCTAACGGATTGGTTGACACATAGAAAGCTAGGCTTGTGGCGAAAGGGTACAGTAAAATGAGGAGACATTTTCGCCTGTCGCTATGATGAAGTCCATTCGAACATTGCTTGCGATAGGTGCGCACTATGACTATGAGATCTGGCCGATGGATGTGAAAATTGTGTTCCTAAATTGATACTTCAAGGAGGGAATTTATATGGAGCAGCCTAAGGGTTTTACATTGCAAGGAGATGCTCATAAGGTGTGAAAATTGAACAAGTGCATTTATGGACTTAAACAAGCCTCCAGAAGCTGGAATCTTCGGTTCAATGAAGTGGTCAAGGGCAACAGATTCTTGATGAACGAAGACGAACCTTGCGTCTACAAGAAAAGCAGTGGGAGAAAAATATCATTCCTCGTATTGTACGTGGACGATATCCTTTTGATAGGAAATGATATTGGGACGCTCTCGATGGTGGAAGCGTGGCATTCCACCGAATTCTCCATGAAAGACTTGGGAGAAGCTACCTACATCTTGGGTATTCGCCTTTATAGAGATCGAGCAAAACGTATGTTAGGACTCTCCCAGTCCCTTTACTTAGAGAAGGTCCTGAAACGATATAATATGGACAACTCTAAGAAAGGGTTCCTGCCTATGCGACACGGGATTCACCTTTCCAAGGCTATAAGCCTTCAAAGTGAGTTGGACCGGAACGAGATGAATGGAATCCCCTATGCATTCGCAATGGGTAGCTTGATGTGCGCGATGCTTTGCACGCGAACTGACTTAGCGTACGCTGTGAGCGTAGTCAGTCGGTTTCAGGCTAACCCTGATAAGGAACATTGGATAGCGGTCAAGACTATCCTCAAGTACCTCAGACGGACTAAGGATATGATGATGTCTATGGTAATGGAGAATTGGAAGTGGAAGGGTATACGGATTCGGATTTCCAGTCTGACGTGGATGACCGAAAATCCACTTCAGGGTTCGTCTTTACGCTCAACAGTGGAGCAGTGACATGGAAAAGTTCCAAACAGAGCACCACTACAGGTTCCACATGCGAGCAGAGTATATAGCGACCTCAGAGGCAGCTAAGGAAGGTGTTTGGATGAGTGAAGTTCTTGGAAGAACTTGGTGTCGTTTCTGTAGCAGATAGGCCATCAGCATTGTGGTGTGACAATACTGGCGCTATTGCTCAGGTGAAAGAACCGAGATCTCACAGCAGGTCCAAACATATAGAAAGAAAGTACCACGTGTTACGTGGATTCGTTGAGAAAGGCTACATAGCCGTACAGAAGATCGCGACTGCAGAAAACGTGGCCGACCCCGTTCACCAAGCCTCTATCACAGGCAGTGCTGGCTAGATATCTCGAAAAGATGGTATTAGATACTGCAGCGCATGGCATTGAGTGCAAGTGGGAGATTGTTAGGAATACACCCCCCAATGCTATACGAGGATAAGATTGTATAGGAGATTATTTATCATTCGACCTTTTGTGTAACAAGACATTTTAGTGTGTCTAGTGAAAGGCATTGTTCACTTATTGGATATAAGAGTTCATTGCTTAGCATCCGATAAAGCAATAATGAACAAATCCAAATGTGTCGAGTTGAGTCACTGTTCTCAATGGGCACGAGAGAGGAAGGCACCAGTGTACTCTTAACCTCGAACATTAAAAGTCCGTAAGCCTGAGGTTCTAGTTGGGTGCTGGATAACCGATCACGGCTTATTTGTCGACGGCCTGTCATGTGCAGATATCCCGCTTGGAAGCGGAGGACGTGACTTGTGATACGTATCGAATTAAGGGATTGAATCGTTTCATGGACAGTGACTCACGGGTCGTACGATCGAGTATCGCTTATTACTCACGGAGGTCGATGACCAATGACAACAGTATAGTAGTCTACGTGAACCTTAGATCGAAAGGTGCTTTGATGGAGTTGACTTCAAACTAACGACTGTCACTGGTTCCCCTCGTCCCTATTTGCTGTTGCATGGGTCAGCGGGCCAGATGCAGTCTTGATAATGATTTGTGATTGTCGCGCTTAGATCGCCGAGTACGGATTCACAGTCTCACAAGTAATCGAGATAAGTGTCCTATGAGGAGGGCAATGGAAAATTATGAAGTCCTTGGCCAAGGTATTCAACTAACTCATGTTATACATGGATGGTAGTTTGGTAATTTGCCTCGTCTCCGTTTTATCATAGAATCGAGTTTAGTGAGTTTGACATAGACCATGGCTCTCACTCGATTGGGACACAGCTGAAGGGCTGCACTATTTTTCTATAGTGAGGCTCTGGAATAAACACTGGGTCGAAATTTACACTCGAATCGGGTTATGGTCCGGTACTGCCCGATTGGCTAGGTCATTACCGGACTCTTGGATTCCTCCGTTGCCGATTGAGTCGAACCTAGAGAGTCGGGCTTAAAAAGGATCATCGAAGTGTACTGATAAGGAAAGAGAGTGTTTTGGGCCTTAACGGGCCTTGGGCCGTTGGGCCACGCCTTCATCGGCCTTGGACCATTTATTGGATCGAAGTTGGACTTCTTATGAGACTAAGTTTAAGACTTGGGCTTGGCCAAGTGCTTAATGGGCTTGAGGATAAAATTGGATTTCACCTTAAGCTAATTTCGAAATATGCCTTTGAGGGTATTTTCAGAATTTGCATATTTGATTTAAATATGAAATAATATATTTGGAATATTATGTATTGATATTTTGAAATTATTCTAGGTTTAAGTTTTGAGTTTTATACTATATTTAAATATACTTAGTCTGACTTTGTATTCAAGTTGGTTTTCTAATAATAGCAAGTTTCGTTAAGTTTGGATTTTGGAATTCAAACGAGAATAAGATTTGGCAACAATCTCTCACATTTAGGGACTTAGCAATCGTAATCTAAGCCTTTAAATAGGCTAAATTTCGTGCTTCATGAGATTAGAGAAGAGATTTTTGAAAGCAACACAAGGCAAAAAAACACACACACCGAACGCACACACGTTTCTCCCGCGGTACGGCTCGGTTCTCTCTAGCCATCTTTAGAGAACTGATTCCGTGGTACACTGCGAGGTCAGCATGACGATCTAGTGTCATCCACTGCCATCGACGAAGTCTTGAAGAAAAGACGAGGAGCTGCCACTCGCTTCAACTGGTAATTCTCTACGGCTTTGACCCGCCTTGTTACGTGTCTATGTGTTACTATTCTAATCCGAGCAATGAGGGCAATCAGGGAACCCGGAAAATTTTTGTTCCGCACTGTACCCGTGGACGTGGCGTCTCCGGGAGACACCGGGTAACCCAACATATATACAATATATTATGCAGCTATAATTCACGAACTACTAGCCAATGTGATTATAAATTAGTGAATATTTACCTACTGGACATAATTTACTGTTGGATCTTTTTGCTATTGGAATAACTAAAGGTTGTGGGTGTAGTATAGTTTTTGGGGCTAGGTTGATTATTAGGTAAATGATAGTGTTTGGGGTGTAGATAGAAACTTATTTTTAAATCATAAATATTCGGGGTCTATGGTACGTGAGGTTTGACGGTATGATGGTGACTTAACTGTTAAATGCCATCGGAAGTTGAATATAGTAGACTTCAAATGTTTTGATGTTGAGGGTTTTCGTGAAGTGAACCATGAGTGATTTGAATTATTTAGTTTAGATTGTTAAATAATGGAAAATCCTGGAGAGCTTTCGACAATGGAAACTTTAGAACAATTTAAGTTTTCGTGAAGTTTAAGTTATCGGCAACTATAGGATTGTAATTCTCAAGAGTTTAGATATATTGAAAGTTTTCGCAACTTTAATATTGGGAATAAAGTTTTCGGTATTCAAAGATTGATTAGTTGACGTTTTTGGCATGAGTTTTTAGTTTTCGGTGTCTTCTAAATTGCTTCAAAGTTTTCGGCTTGGTCCCAACGTTTTCGGCATGTTTAATCTACAAGAGTTTCGAATTAGATAAGAGTTTTTTATGTGGGACATTTCAGAAGACTAAACAACTTTCGATTCTTACTAATCCTTTAATTCCGTAGTATGAATATTCAGGTACTGACTGTGATTTAATTTCTAGGCCAAGAGATTTATTTAGGTAGGAAATTCGGGTAATTAAATTTCGCATGATGAAATTGGGTTTCAAGACTTTTGAGCGTTAAGATTTTCTCCGGGATTAGTAATATTTGGGCAGTGACTAATGGGCCTCGTCCGAATTTTAAATGCGAATTAGTTGGACTTTACGTACTATTTTCGGACAGAACATCATTTTAGGGTAGATCTGGAATATTTTGAGGAAAATAATTATGTACGTAATAGATTTGCCCAAAACCCTTTCTTGAGCAAAATACACTGTTACTGTGTGCGATTTTCACACACTAGGGTTTCATTTGAATTTTCAAATTTTTGCCCGCGCGTCACGACGATCAGCCGCTGTTTCCGGCCATCAACCCTCGGTGGTGGTCGGCCGGCGATTGGGGTACAACCTCTGCGCTATCAGGCGGGGGAGTTTCGACGTTTTGGGGTTGTTTTAACCGTGGTGCGAGTTAGGGTTTGCGTGATGGATTCTGATCCACCACGTGATAACGCGGCGTCTCCGGCTGCCCAAGCTCCGACGCTCCCAGACCTGGCTGCTTTGCGGGCGGCTTACCCAGATTTCGCCGCCTGCTTCGACGAGGCGCGATATCGGGAGCTGACGGATCGCGTTCAGGGCTCGTCTTCGATGGGCTGTGCGTCTGCCCATGGGCCCAAACCTAATGATGATTCGCTGGCATTGGCTAGGGCACAGGCGGACGTGGTGATTGGGGCAACACCGACTGCTGCAGATGATAGGGCGGTATTCTTGGCTCCGGCAATTACACCAATGCGACCGGCGATTGCGACGATCGCCCCTAGGGCTGCCGATGCTAGGCCGGCAGATGCGATTAGGGCGGCTAGGGCTGGATCTCCACCTAGGCATGGGGTGTCTGCTCCCCTTAAAGGCATCCTTCGTCATCCTAAACGATGGGGTAGACCAGCCACTCCACCACCTGCGCGAATGACAGCGCGCCGGTTTGTCGACATGGGATCTGCGTTGGTGGATGCACAGGTTCCTGAGGAGATCGTTGTCGACGGAGAAGGGGCGCTGACGGGCAAAGGTGATACTACAATTAGGGTTTCTGAAGCACCATCTCAGCCGACGAAGATTATCGCGGATTCGGCACCAAATCTGAACCAGTTGGGGCTGACGTCGAGGGATAACCCGGTGTTAGGGAAACAGCAATGCGCAGAATCCACGGCCAAACATGCTGATGTATCGGGCACTAGGCATTCAATCACACCACGCAAGGCCTCTTTTGCGACGGTTGTGGCTAGTTCGATGGTGCGTGGGGACTTGCAGCCATGCACATCTCACGGGTCTGGCCCTAGGGTTAGTAAGATGAGGGACGAGCATCGCCTAGCTCTTGAGTATGTAGAGCCAAAGTCGATTGGGGATAGCATTGCGGTGGTCTCGCCGCCTTGGGAGGTAGCCCGACAAGGTTTGGCTAGGTGGGAGCATTCCTTGGTTGGGTATTTCGTTGGACGTTGGCCCTACTTTCCATTTGTCGAACAATTTGCCCGTGCAAGATGGCATGGCTTGGTGGAGGTACGGGCTGCTACAAATGGTTTCTTCCGGTTTAGATTCAACTCTACCTCGGCCATGAACACGGTGTTGGAGGGTGGCCCATGGCTCTACCAAGGCCAGCCTCTCTTTTTGGAGATTTGGCGACCGGGTATGTCTTTTGAGCGAAAGGAACTTACTGAGGTTCCCCTATGGGTGAAGTTATGGAATGTTCCAAGTGAGTACTGGACTAAAGCAGGGCTTACTATTGTTGCTAGCGGAGTGGGCCGCCCGCTGTATGCAGATGGGATTACAGCTACTGGTGACCGGATCGATTATGCGTGTGTCTGTCTTATGAAGACACTCACTACGCCCTTCATCGAAACGGTGCATATTGAGGTACCGACGGAGGATGGGCGCGTGTCGGGGACTATACCAGTTAGGGTGGAGTATGAATGGCGCCCTAAACGATGTAGCAAGTGTGAAACGTGGGCTCATGGCGACCCTCAGTGTCCTAAGCGTGGGCCAATGCCGAAGCCGAGGGCTGCCACGGTGGAGAGTCGGCAAAGTGCCCGGCCGGCTAAGGTGGTGACCCAAGATAGCAATAAGACGCGACAACAGCTGAATCGGGGTTGATCGAGGAGTGAGGGCAATGTGAACGCTTGGCACCAAGTTGGCGCTAAGGGCAAGGCAGTGCGGGTTGATCCGAGCCCGACATTGCCATGCATGGCGACGTTACCACGTATGGAATCCACTGAGGCGAGCTCCTCGCATACGCAGACCCATCTACCGCAACGCACGGCGGATTTGGGTCAATCTGACCACAATTCATTTGCTATATTGCGTGGTTTGGAGGATGATGCTATCGTGACTACGCTTAACATGGGCCCTAAAGCAGATGCAGCCCAACAGCCACCCCATTCATAATACAGATGGGGTCATGGAACGTCCGTGGTCTTAACAGGCAAGACCACAGAAGGGCGGTGGGGGAGTGGGTAAGACAAGCTGGATTGAGACTTGTGGGCCTTCTCGAGACGCGTGTCGCTGTAGTAAATGCGGCCCGAATTTCGGAGGGTCTAAGGCCAAGTTGGAAGTGGTTCTTCGACTATGATGAAGGACCAGGCACTCGTCTTTGGGTAGGTTGGGTTCCGGCGTGGCTTCGGGTAACTGTTGTTGCGAAGTCAACGCAGGCGATTCACTGTCAGGTAGAACTGCTTAGCTCGGGAGAGATACTGTTTATTTCCTTTGTGTATGGAAACTCCAGACGCGAGGATCGACGGTCTCTTTGGGATGATCTTATACATTTTTCTGCATTACGGGTAAATGATGCGTGGCTGGTGGCGGGTGATTTCAACGTCATGTTGCATGCGGGCGAGGGCCGGGGAGGGGCGCCACACGCCCTTGATATGGCGGAGTTTCGCAATTGTTTAGTCCAGGCGGATCTACTATCCCTTCCGGCCACGGGTCAGGAGCATACATGGTATAATCAGCAGCGGGCAATGGCGGGGATCTGGCGTAGATTGGATCGTATGGTTGGAAATCCCCAATGGTTCGTCAGGTGTCCAGATGTGTTCTATCGATGTCATTTGCCAGCCACTTCTGATCACTCACCTCTTACGTTAGGTGTTCAGGACACTCAGCTACGTGGGAGTAGTTTTCGGTTCGAGAATTTTCTAATAAAGGACCCGGGTTTCTTGGGGCAGGTCAGGCGGGTCTGGGAGGCATCCGTGGATGGGTTCCCTATGTATGTGATGATGTCTAGGCTGAAGCAGCTTAAGCCTATGTTCAGGCGTATGCGGCGGGCTAAGGGGGATCTTGCTGCGAATGTCGCGGAGGCCATGCACTTCTTGGGGACTGTGCAAGACTTTCTCATGAGATATTCAATGGAATCCTCATTCCTTGACCTGGAGCACCATTGTCGGTTCTTATATGCACGCGCTGTGGAAGCTGAGCATACGGCCTTGTCCCAACGGGCTAAGTTGGCTTGGCTTAAGGATGGGGATCAATGCTCGGCCTATTTCTTCAGAAAGGTTGCTTTACGTCGAGCAACCAACCGGATTTTATCTTTGGAAACGGAGACTGGGATCCTACTTGATACATCGGATACGGTCGACGAGGAGCTTCTGGGATTCTACCAAGGCCTACTAGGCCAGTCGGCTAGGGCTACTCCTGTAACGAGGGCGGAGGTACAGGGCTTCATTAAGCACCCGCTTTCTCAACAGGCGGCTATGGATATGATCCGGCCCGTTGAACCATATGAGTTTCGCCAGGCACTTTTCTCTATGGGGGATGAAAAGGCCCCTGGTCCAGATGGCTACACGGCTGCATTCTTCAAGGCGGCTTGGGAGGTGGTAGGGACTGATCTGATTACCGCGGTTCAGGATTTCTTCATCACTAGGCGTCTACTGAAGGGGCTGAATAGTACGCTTATTACGTTGATTCCGAAGGTTCAGCAACCGAGGCGGTCAACGGATTTTCGGCCAATATCCTGCTGTAATGTCCTCTACAAAGTGATTTCGAAGATCTTGGCAAATAGGATAAAGCCTCGTTGGGAGCTCTGGTCCATGTTTCCCAAACGGCATTCATTCCTGGGAGGAGGATCGCCGATAACATTCTTATGGCACAGGAATTATGCTTGGGCTATACGAGCAAGGGGAGGCCGCCTAGAGTTATGCTAAAGGTGGACCTCGCCAAGGCCTATGATAAGGTTGAATGGAGCTTCCTACTTGCCACGCTTCAAGCCATGGGTTTTCACCCGACTTATATCGAGTGGATCCGGTGCTGCTTGACTACGCCGATTTTTTCCATTAACATCAATGGACGATCGGTAGGATTCTTTAAGGGTAAGAGGGGATTACGACAGGGAGACCCCATTTCGCCGTATCTCTTTACGCTGGTAATGGAGGTGCTTCATGGCATAGTTGAAGAGCGGATTATGATGGAGCCGAGATTCCGTTACCATTGGAGATGTGAGTCCAGCTTGCTGTCGATGCTGGTTTTCGCGGATGATCTTCTTCTTTTTAGTCACGCTGATACGATCTCTGTGGGCGTCCTGAAGAATGCGTTGACTGCATTCTCGACTCTATCTGGCTTGCACCCAAATCCTGCAAAGAGCGAGATGTTTCTGTCGAGAAGTGCGGAGGGTCTATAGGTCCAATTACAGTGCCTTTTGGGTTTTAGTATGGGCCAATTACCCGTACGATATTTGGGGGTGCCATTGATAGCATCACGACTTATGATTGGGGATTGCGCTCCGCTCTTGCAGCGAGTTGACGTGCGACTTGGGTCATGGCTGAATCAGTCCTTATCATATGCGGGGCGGGTCCAACTGATTAAGTCTGTTCTTCAAGCATTGCATGTATATTGGTCGGGCGTGTTCCTATTACCTAAGGGTGTTGTACATGCATTGGAGTCTCGGTTTAGGCAGTTCCTGTGGGGAGGTTCCTCGGCTAAGGTCGCGTGGGAGGATATTTGTCTCCCACCTTGTGAGGGAGGTCTGGGAATTCGCTCCATAGCTACAGATAACAGGTCCTTACTTCTGCAGCTTTTATGGAGGGTAATTAGGCGAACGCCGGGCTCTGTTTGGGTGGATTGGCTCTACAGTACACGCCTGCAGGCTAGATCGATTTGGGCCATCTCTGTTTCAGCAAGCACGTCATGGAGTTGGAGGAAGCTTATGCAGCTGAGGTCGACCATTCTCCCACTTATCTCCTTTCGGATAGGCGATGGTTCGACTATCTCGTTGTGGGAGGACCCATGGCTACAGGAAGCGCCTCTACTCGACCGCTACCCAAGAGGCCCGATAGTTATGGGGCTGCCGGTGGGGACCCGACTGAGCTCCGTCATTGATGCCCGTGGCTGGAATTGGCCAGGACTTACCACGACAGAATACATTGACTTCAGTCGACACCTTCCGTCTGTTGACTCGAACATGCGTGATAGGATTCTATGGAAGGGGGCGATCGATGGCTGTGCTACCACCCGCCTGATTAGGGAGGCAATCCGCGTTCGACGATATCCTATACCTTGGGCGGCACTCTTTGGGGCACCCCTAAAGGTGCCTAGGCATGAGTTTATACTTTGGCTGAGTATCCGCGACCGCTTGTCTACGAGAGATAAGCCATGGGTGGCCCAGCGAGCGGGTACCCCTGCCTGTGTCCTCTGTGACGTGCTCCGCTACGAGACGGCCCAGCACCTGTTTTTCGACTGTCGATTTTCGCGTCAGTGCCTTCGACTGCTGCGGCGACGTATTCGTTGGTCATGGACGTATAGGGAGTGGCCTCAGGGTGTTATGTGGGCTTCGCTAAGGTGGCGCGGACACCATCTTCTTTCTGCGGCATACCGTCATGTTTTGGCTTCATTAGTTTACCATATTTGGCAGGCACGAAATAAGCGCTGGAAGGAAGGGATCATCACGACTCCTGACAGGCTGGTGGCTGCGGTGCTTGATATGGTGTGTCTGCGACTTAGCGGGACATCTGCTAAGTTCGAACTTCAGCGGGCGGCCATTCGGCGCCTTTGGCGTGTAGCGTGGTAGTCTTTGCTGTGATGTTCTTTTTTTTGCCAGTAGTCTGTTACTGGTTTCTTGTGAGGGGTTAAACCTCACCCACCATGTACATTGACCCATATTTCTTTATATATATACACGGAACTAATCCAAAAAAAATAATTATGTACGTATAATACTGCATTTTATTTCAAGTACGCCTAGAGTGCGCAGCGAAAGCGTGGTAGGAATACGAATAAGTATGCCTAGAGAAGTAGAAAATATGTGGACGAGTATAGACATAGAGAAATTGTTGATCCTAGAAAGCTGGGCAGCAGATTTTAATGTGTCGCCTAAATTTAGTAGGAAGGGTGCCTTAATAGGGTACTGAAAAATCAAGGGATAAGAGAAATCGTTACCCGAGTTATCCGCTTCGGCATAATTTCGGGGACGAAATTCTCTTAAGGGGGAGGATGTAATACCCGTAAAATTTAATACCGAATTTCCATGCAAATTGTTTGTGTGATAATTTTCCAGAAATGGGAAATTTAATAACGAAATATATGTGGATCATCCATCTAAACACATATGTAATTTATGTGCTTTCATGTGATTCAGTGATTTTCGTGACTTAAGTGATTTACGCGTTTTATTTGATTCACGTACGTTTTATGTGGATCGTGTTTTCATGAGATATCATGTATATGCATAGCTCATGCTTATCACGTCAAGGTGAGAGATACTCGCACCATATTGAGACGGTGATGATTTGAGATATTGACGTACGGGGTAATGAGATGCTTGTGATTTGTGACTCTTAGAGGAGTCGAGGTTGGGCTCACTGGGCACCTGGAGAAGACAGACGTGATCGATCTGTCTACTCGGGCGTGATCATTCTGAGGTGCATACCGCCGGATGGGATTTTCGATTTTGGTGCGGGGCGACCTGGTAGAGGGCCATTGGTGTGATCGTCCACTGCACTATCAATGTAGGCTGCCGCAAGACTTGGGGGTGGCCTCCTAGTTTGCGCGCGAAGGTGTCGAGCCTAACCTAGGGCCCTGTGTTATGTGATGTGAGATAGGATTGTGGAAAAAAGAAAGTGTACATTTCATGTGAGATATTGGGATTGGGACTGAGTACACTTGCATTCATGCATTTTTATTCACCTACTGGGCAAAATCGCTTAGTTTACGTGTTGTAGGTACCGAGTCTGACGCTGATACGCGTCAAGATTGAGGCGGCTGGTGGCGGTGCTCAATGGACTTTTGAGGGCTGTGAGGTACATGGATGAAGACCTGTGGAGCGAGATTAGGGCTTCTGTCCTTTTTACATTTTGGGGCTTTGGCCCATGTATAGTGATGACGATGTAGACAGATTTTTATAGTAATGTATATTATTTTAGGAAAATGTTTTAAGTAGACGGACCTTTCGCGGCTTACGTTGCATAAATCCGCCGCTAATCCTAATTAGAAAACGAGTGTCGCTACAACATGACTAAACGCCTAACCCACGTACATATAATCGAATGGCGGTGAGTAAACATGAACGATAACATGCAAATAACTTAGATACCATTCCACCAAACTAAGATATCAAAGTTTTCATTTCCAATCACTGCTTTTTCACCAATATACTTATTCAACTCTGTTTTGGGATCAGCTCTTCCACTGTTGGTCTTGTACCTCAAGTACTTTTGTTGTATTCGTGTTCCTTGGGTACTTTCGAAATTAACATTCAATACATCCAGTGAATAACTAAACGAGTTAGACGACAGCTCCAATATTTTTCAACTTGCTTTTCTATATTCTCAAACAAAGAATGCATATAACACTTCACTCCTTCTGCCATTTTCTCTCTTTCTCCTCACCATACATCTTCACAAATACAAAAGCAACGTGTCAAAATTGAAGACTTCAATTTTCAATTTTCCATCTTGTTCATATTTTTCGGAGCACCCCAGTACTTGTCAAATTTGGCTTTCATCCTCGTTGATATCATTTTCAAATTGAAGACTTCACGTTTGGCTAACGTATTCAAAAGACAAGCAACCTCCCCAATTTCGTGAAATTAGAGCATCTCCAACGAGTACTTCATTTTGCGTACAATGCAAAAATAAAGTACGTCTTTACTCCAATGGGACTCTATATCTAACACTAATATTGTGTTGATTAGCTGAGATATTCTAAATGTAGAGTACACACAATTTTCAACACAAAAATTGTGTTGTACTTTCTATTTATTTATAATTTATTAAAATAAAAATATTTTAATTATATTAAAATATTTGATTTCTTATAATAATAAAAGTAAAAATAATATTAATTTCCTATTATTTATTTTCGTTTTAATTAATCTTATAACTAAATAATATGCTAAGTTTATAATTTAGTAAATATATTTTTTTTGGAAAAATGTCAACCGGAGTACAAAACAGCGTACATGATATCGGTGATGACGCACCAAGCGGTAATGTTAGCCGACCAGACAGCACCAACACAAGGCAACCCAGACACCCACAAGGTCTCAACAAGACCAACGCCAAATAAGACACAGCGGACAACAAAAACGCAAACAGACGTAATCATCACAACAAAGGCAAAGGTAGGTGTCCAAAGCCACATCCATCAACAAGCTCCTGGCACCGAATGCAGTACCAGCAGGGCAGCCAGGCAAGATGCCACAAAGCGCCAAACGCGCGAAAGAAAACAATATCACGTAGGATAATCTTCAGGCGGGAAAGGGGGGGGGGGGGCATCCGCAAAGCTGGTCGGTTTACTGGCGAATTCACGCCAACTCCAGTTCTTCCGTCAAGTGAGGTCAAGGTGGTGGGCGGAGGGGGAGGGGGAGGACGTCAGGCTAGGGTGACTCACTCTCCAAGCGCATGCTGGCAAAGCCCGCCAAAGACAGCTCCAAGAGACAGAAGACCTGCAACACATGAAAGACCTAGGGGACGAGAAGTCAGATAGAAAGTCAATAGAAGAAGAAAGGAGAAAGGTGAGAGAGAGGGGAAGAAGTGACAGATCGCCATAAGTGAGGAAACGTGCCGCCACGTGATGAGCTCCCTCTACCACATGATCGCAAGGAAGAGGCCCACCACGGCAGCCTACACCGACCAAGCAACTCTCCAAACCCGGCGGATAGCAACAACTTGGAGAGGATACTTCGTGGCCACCATCGAAATCCGCATAGTCGCGGTACCCAGGATCCGCGCCACCACCTGCTCCGGGGACATCCTTTGGTTGGCCCGCCATCTGTTATTCCGCTCCTGCCACAAATGATACACCAAGGAGGACAGGACAAGGCGATAGGCTGCATGGATAAGGTGCCGTCCGCGCCACTTCATAGCAGCCCAAGCAAGGCCGTGGTGCTAGTCATCATTCGGCCAGCTCCAGCGCGTCTGCCAACGTATGAGAGAAATACACCGCTTCGCAAAGGGGCACCAACAGAAGAGGTGCACCACTGTCTCGACACTATTCCGATCACAAAGCGTAGAGTTAGACGTGCCAGCCTTAAGGGCCACCCAGTTCTTGTCTCTGGTAGCTAATCGATCGCGAATGGCCAGCCATAAGATGAATTCGAACCTCGGGACCTTAAGTGCACCACCAAACAACGACGACCACGGCACCAAATCATGGGGCGTGCGTATAACATCCCTAGCCGAGGCCGTAGAAAACTTCCCCGTATTCGAACCAATGCAACAGATCCTATCACATTCGCTAGGGTACACCGACGACAGACTAGGCTGAATTTCCAGGAATTCCACCGTTGATTGGCCCGGCCACGTCCACCCCGCCTCCGTAATAACCGTGCTAAGCAGTGCGTCGCTAGGCAGGCCCATAACCATCGGCCCTCTGGGGAAGCGCGCGAGCAGGGGTACATCAGTTAGCCACGGATCCTTCCAAAGCCACGTGTTGGCACCATCCCCAATTCGGAAAGAGACGAGGGAGCGTAATATTGGCCGCAGGCTAAGCATTTTCCTCCAACTCCAAGAATCGTTAGGAGACGGGTTAACGTCCCAAACAGATTTATTCTGCAACTTCGTCCTCAGAATCCACGTAACCCAGATAGAATCCGACTCGCGGCTGACCAAGTGCCACAGGTGCTTCATCATGAGGGCCCGATTATCCAAATGGACGGCACGGATACCCAGCCCCCTTCACATTTTGGTGTACACACATCACACCAAGCGACTTTAGCCGAGCGGCCACCCCACAGAACGCGTCGGAAGCGTGCTTCGATTTTCGTGATAACCCCTTTGGGCAGGATAAATACCCCGGACCAATAAGTCGCCATAGCAGTAAGGACAGATCTGATTAATTGCAGCCTCCCCGCATAGGATAGGGATTTGTGTAACCAAGATCCAAGCCTTGTATCAATCTTATCCAAGAGCGGGCCGCAGTCACTAATCGACAGTCTCGACGTGATGAGGGGTACCCCGAGGTATCGCACGGGAAGTTGGCCAGTAGAGAACCCCATAACCCGATGCAAGGCATTAGCCATAGGCTCAGCCCGTTTGGAGAGAAACATCTCGCTTTTGGCAGCGTTGGGACGAAGACCAGAAAGATTAGCAAAATCCTCCAACGCCCAATTGAGAACAGCAGCTGAGGCAGGATCAGCATGGCAGAAGAGTAGTAAGTCGTCCGCAAAAGTCAACATGGCGAGCGAGGTGGTCTCACACCGGCAGTGGTAGCGAAACACGGGCGACCGGTCAAATTAGTGACCATGCCATGGAGGACCTCCATGACAATGGTGAACAGGTAAGGGGAAAGCGGGTCGCCTTGTCGAAAACCTCGGCGGCCATCAAAGTAACCAACAGATTACCATTGAGGTTGATGGAGAAAGCAGTAGTCGTCATGCACCGCTCAATCCAGCCTATAAATGTCGGATGGAATGGCAGAAAGGGTAGCGAGCACAAAGCTCCACTCCACCTTATCGTACGCTTTAGCAAGGTCCACATTAAATGCCACACGGGCCGGGTGACTACTATTGCGGTATCCGCGCCACTTTAAACGCCACACGGGCCTATATTATAGCATGACGTATTCCATGTCCCGACACTATGGAAATATATAGCCGACCCGAATCATGTGCTAGGGAACGAATCCCTACATCAACAATTGAAACCGGATGATGTGAACCTCGATTGGGAGCACGAGTTTCACCTAGAAAAGACCGTGCCTTGAATGGCGAAGGATGCAACTATATGTTTCTAACTAATCCTCAAGCGAATCCAACAACAATAGGTATATTAAACCTATCACCTTTGGATCACACACGAAGAAGTGTCCCGGATACCCCACCCCGTATGACCTAACGAACCCAACAACAATAGGTATATGAAACCTATCACCTTTGAATCACGAAGGCTATATGAAGATGGTTTTGGCGCCACAACTAAATGGAACGAGTTTAGTTGATAAGCCGGGAAGTATTTGCACGTAAATTGCAAAGACTCGAACTAGCACTCGGAGAGCTAGGGAAAAGGAAAACCTTACAAGTTCAAAATGATAATTCTCTCTAAAATTCGTCCATACATAGCTTATTAATAGAAGACTAGGCTAAAAGCATTAAATAAACTACTTTGACTAAAAAAAATGAAGACTTAATGCATTGTATGACTTCAAGGTAACTTTTGATGACTTTTGATGACTTCAAGATGAACTTTTGAATGACTCTTTGCTTCTTTATGCATGTCACGAATTTGCCTTCCCAACTTGACTTGGACCACTTTCATTGAACTTGAGATGGGACTTGAAAGGTCATGGACGAGTTTGACTTTTCTTGACTTTCATTGGGCCTTCTTTTCAGCTCCTTCTTGGGTCGATTGGTTGGGCCTTGTTACTTCCAAAAGGTTGATAGATTTGGGCCTGTATTTATGAGAATTAGCCTCATTGTCTTGGGCTTCCATAAAGAGTTTGCTCAAGGCCTCATTCATCTTCTTCTTCCTTAATCTAGTCAACGGGCCGGCCATTCCTTCGAGCGCGTTCGGTGGACTAATGTTTCGGAAGGTTTCTCCTTGTCTCATGTTGTCTTTCGAGCTTGCGCCCTGGACCGCATCACCGGATCTGAGTTACGAAGAGACTCTGATGGAGATATTGATATATGAAATAAGAGACTTAGAAATAAAGAGATCCCTTTAGTGAAAGTATTTTGGCGGAATCAATCTACAGAAGAAGCCACATGGGAACGGGAGGACGAAATGAGGGTTCGTTATCCTGAGTTGTTCCACACGGGTTGATTTCGGGGGCGAAATCCTCCTTAAGTGGAGGATGATGTGGGACCCGAGTCCCCGCGATTTAGGTTGGTCAATAAATTATGTTCATGACCTAAGTGATTACGTGCTAATTGCATACATGTTATATGCTTACGTGACTCTATGAATTTCGTGCAATTATGTGAAACTAATCATGTGTGTGGGATGACTTCTAACTTATTTATGGAATTTTTGAAGAATAGTAGCGATAAGATATCATGACAATAGAATATGGGAATTTGGGCTAGGAAGCCATGAAATTATGTATTAGTAACAGTGGGTCATGACTTAAGAGTGAGAGTTGGGCTAAAATCCACCATTTGGACTAGAAATAAATAATAGGCCCAAAACTATGAGAAACCAACTTGGGGACAATTTCCCTCAAACAAGGAAATGCACGTTAACCTAGTTTTTCCCTAACCATGCCTAGACATAAAAATATCTATCAAACCATCTAAACTCCCTAACCCCACTTAAGAACAAACGAAAATCAAAGTAAAAGAGAAAGGAAAAGAGGGCCAAGAGGAATTCAATCCAAGAACACTCCAAGTACCCAAGGTAAGCGAAATATTCACCCTAAGCTTTGTAATTTTCATAATTTGGATTATCTAGATGTATTAATCTCATGGAAGCAACGGAGTTTAGGAAATTATTTTATGCCCTGCGTAAATTTTCTCTCACTAAAAAAACGCTCTCTAAGAAACCCTAATTCTGCTTGGCCTAATACTCCTGTTGGGCCTGCGCTTGAGGTGGAGGATTCTCCTCAAAAGGGCCCTGAATATGTGATGGATACTTACCCTAACACTGTTGGGCCTGATAAGCCTTTTGGGCCTGGACATGTGGAGAAAGCCACTAACACCATTAATGGGCCTACACATGGAGAGGATGAGGTTATATCCACTATTCTTGGGCCTAACGTTTCTTCCAAGGATTCCCCCATAATTCTCTCATGCGCCGGCAATACAGAATTGCACACTAGGCTGCCTGAGGGGGTTTCGCCACCGGGAATTCTTAGTTCGGGACCTTCTTTCTCTGATATTGTTTCTGGCGTCAACAACAACCAAGGAAGGGCTAGCTCGCCACGCCTCCCTCTAACTTACACGAAGCCTAGTGTCATTGATGGAGTTGCTGCTGCTCGGCCTTCGTGGGAAGTTGCTCAGCAAGGAGCCGCACGGTGGGATCATACACTCGTCGGGTATTTTCTTGGGAAGCGCCCGAATTTCCCACATGTTGAACGCTTTGTCCGATCTATTTGGAAGAACCATGTCGAAGTAAGATCGACGATCAATGGTTTTTTCAAGTTCCGTTTTTCCTCGGAGGAGGCGGCAGCTGCGGCCTTGGAAGGTGGACCTTGGCTCTTCCAGGGGCAGCCGATCTTCCTTGAGGCTTGGCATATGGGTTTTTCTTTTGAAAAGAAACAGCATCCGACTATTCCGCTTTGGGTTAGACTCCGAAACATCCCAACGGAATACTGGACACAAGCCGGCTTAGGAATCATTGCTAGTGTGCTCGGGAAGCCCTTGTTTGCGGACGCAGTGACAGCTCGCGCAGAACGTCTTGAGTATGCTAGGGTATGTGTTGAAATAACATCGACGGAACCTTTAGTCGAGCGTTTCAATATCCACATTCCAACTAAGGATGGTAGCTCCTCGGGGGTCGTACCCGTTAGTGTCGAATATGAGTGGCGACCAAAAAAAATGCTCGACATGTGACTCCTGGGCCCATAGTACCGCGACTTGCTCCAAACCCTGGCCGCAACAACCGCCTAAAAGCTCGGCCAAGACCCACCCGCTTCCTAACAGCTCGACTAGGGCCTTCACGGATCTCGCGCCCATGCAGCCTAACAAACCGCCGCCACGACCGGCTACGGTGGCAACACAAGTGCGTGCATGGAGTCATATGGAATCCAAGGGTACGTCGGTCATAAGGAGGCCAACATGGTTGGCCTCGATGGGGAAGGCAAGCGACACCGGCCCAACCATTCCTCCGAACGCAAGACTCGGCCACCTCATCCTAGCTCCGCGGATGCCCCCACCACCAGAGGTGTTGGGACGTCGTACCACCAAGCGGATCGAAACATGTTTGAAGCTCTTGCTGACCTCGAGGCTGCCCATGAAGCGACGAACAAGAGAACCCAAGATCCTATAGCTAGCCACGACACTGGAGACCCCTGACCTCGCTCGCCGCCTGAATTGTGATTTTTACTTAGTCGGATTTGGATTTCTGCATTTGTTTTGCTTTCTTTGCCGCCTTTGGCTTGTTGTTTGGCTGCTGTTTCTGTGGCTTTGGTTGTGTGCATGTGAGCTGGTAGCTTGTTACCAGTTGGTATGTGCTCCCTGAGCGAACCACATGTACTGCTTTCCTTTTTTATTTTAGTGACCATTTCCCAAAAAAAATAAAAATAAAAAAGTTTAGGAAATTAGATGTAAGGAAGACACGAAAACCCTAAGAGAGGGGTGTAAAGTCATACTAAGATCTTTACTTGGATGAATTTGTGATCGGATAGTTTAACATGCCTTAGGATTTAAAATTCTACATTTAGGTAAGAACACACAATTTTAAGGTAGAAGAAAGGTTAGGACTTACAAGTTTCAACTGGAATAGTAATATGAAGATTAGTTTCGGGTAGATGGGATTTGAAGCCTTCGATCAAAAGTGGGCAATTGAATTAGGGTTTCGAGCGAATGTGCTTAGTAAATGGACTTTCGATCGAATCAAATTAAGAGAGGAGTTTCGGGCAATTCAAGGGTTAGTGAACAGGAAATCTGATCGAAACTAGGGAATTACATGAACTTTCGGCCGAAACTTAGAACATTAGAGCAACACTTGAACATGATAACTCGACCTTCGATCAAACCAAATAAACGAGCTAAGCAAAATGGGCAATCCATGAGTGTCGATCAAAACTAACCTCAACGCACTACGATGTCGAAACTCCTCCCACAATCGAGCGAAACTAGGTGACGCCATGCTGATATCAGAAACGGCGAAACTCACTCACACATGCAACGTCGGGCAAAACTCTCATGGCATACATAGACTTGGGCTGACGTCATGATGATGAAAACGCACGGCGAAACTCACTTCTTACTATGCATAATCGGGCGAAACCAAGCCATGATAACCATCGATCGAAAGTAGGACTCAATGTACACCAATTGGGTGAAACTTGAATCGGGCGAAACCTTGTGAGCCAAATGACTTTGGCCGTGTCAAGAATCGATCGAAAGTGACAAAGGCTGATGTCATCATGCGGTGAAACCCATATGATTTAAGGACTTATTGAGTGAAATCGACACTAACAATTTTCCAACCTTCGCCGATTCTTCCACATTAAGGGTTTTAGTACCTTAGCTTAAAATTAATTTTGGGGCAGCGATTTACTTAGGTCTAATCGAATAATTTGGAGTTTCGATCGAAACCGAATTCAATGTTAGTAGCTAACCTACGCCGAGATGTATAAGTAAGACCCCAATTTAAAATGCTATCATAGCCTAGATTAAGAAATCAAATGACTTAGGAAATTTAATTAGACAAATCGAGTGGATGGAGTCTTAGCGAACTAGCATGATTTAAGTCATTAAATTTGCGAAAGTCAATTACCTTGATACGATGAGCTAAGAAGGATAATGCACTAAAACTTTAACCCTTTCTTATTTAAGGGTCACACGTTAGGGACGTTGCAAGGAAGTACGCTAGTTAAGCTCGGACGACAGGTAAGTAGAAATTCAACTACGACACGTAACCTACCTGCGCATGATTATGTGATACGTGCTTATGTGACCCTATGTGAACCTTGCACGATATGATTACTTCTTATGCATGAAGCCATTGTTAGGGATATGCCCTCGAATGCTATACGATGATTAGATTGTATAGGGCATTAGCTTATTTATCATTCGACCTTTAATGTAATAAGCTATTTTTTGTGTTTATTGAAAGGCGTTGTTCGTTTATTGGATATAAGAGTACTTTTTTAAGCATCCGGTAAAGCAATAAATGAACAAATCCAAATGTATCGAGTTGAGTCACTGTTCTCGATGGGTACGAGAGAGGAAGGCACCAGTGGATTCTTAACCTTGAGCATTAAAAGTCCATAAGCCTTAGGCTCCAGTTGGGTGCTGGATAACCGATTACGGCTTATTTGTCGATGACCTATCGAGAGCCGATATCCCACTTGGAAGCGAAGGTCATGACTTGCGATGCGAGTCAAATCAAGGGATTGAATCGTTTCATGGACACTGACTCACGAGTCGTACGTTCGAACATGGCTTATTACTCAAGGAGCGTCAATGACCGACGAAAACACTATAGTAGTCTACGTGAACCTTAGACCGAAAGGGGCTTTGACGGAGTTGACTTCGAAGTCTGGACAGTCACTGGTTCCCCTCAACCCGATTTGCTGTTGCATGGGTCAGCGTGCCAGATGCAGTCATGACGATTTGTGATTGCCGGGCTTAGACCGCCGAGTACGAATTCACAGACTTGCAAGTAATCCAGATAAGTGTCCTATGAGGACGGCAACGGAAAATTTACGAAATCCTTGGCCAAGGTATTGAACTAACTCATGTTAGACATGGAGGGTAGTTTTGGTAATTTGCCTCGTCCCCGTTTTATCATAGAATCGAGTATAGTGAGTTTGACATAGACCATGGCTCTCACTCGATTAGGACACAGCTGAAGGATTTATACGTAGTACTATAATCTATAGTAAGGTTCTCGAATAAAGACTGGGTCGAAATTCGCACTCGAATCGGGTTAGGATCCGGTACCGCGGGATTGGCTAGGTAACTGCCGGACTCTTGGATTCCTCCCTTGCCGATTGAGTCGAACCTAGAGAGTCGGGCTTAAAAAGGATCATCAACGTGTATTGATTAAGAAGAGAAAGTGTTTTGGGGCCTTAATGGGCCTTGGGCCGTTGGGCTGCGCCTTAGTGGGCCTCGGGCCGTTTAATGGAACGAAGTAGGACTTCGTATAAAACTAACTTTGAGACTTGGGCTTGGCCAAGTGCTTAAAAGGCTTGAGGGTAAAATTGGAATTTGACCCTAAGCTGATTTTCGAATTATGCCTTGGGAATTAATTTCAAAAATTAAATATAAATATGGAAATAATGTATTTGGAATATTATTTATTTTAAGGTGAAAATTTCGAAATTAATCTTGGATTAACTTTCGAATTTTATGCCATATTTAAATATACTTAGTTTGACTTAGTATTAAAGTTAGTTGTCTAATTATGGTAAGTATCCTTATATGAATTTTGAATTAAATAAGGGAAAGAAAGATATGGCAAAATCTCTCCACTTAGGGAGCGAAATCAAAAACCATATCTTTGAGATATCCTAGGGATTTCCAAATATATCATAGTATAAATAGGACAGCACTATTTCATAATGTGGAGTGAAAATTTCGTCCATAACAAAGGCATAAAACACACACCGAACAAAAGCACTCTTCTCTCACGCGACGGCTCAGTTCTCTCTAGCCATCTTTAGAGAACTGATTCCGTGGTACACTGCGAGATCGGCGTGACGATCTAGAGCCATCCACCACCATCGACGAAGTCTTGAAGAAAAGGACGAGGAGCTGCCACTCGCTTCAACTGGTAATTCTCTACGGGTTTAACCCGCCCTATTATATGTGGGAGCAAAATATATTTCCTCGTGTTGTACGTGGACGACATCCTTTTGATAGGAAATGATATTGGAATGCTCTCGATGGTGAAAGCGTGGCTTTTGACCGAATTCTCCATGAAAGACTTGGGAGAAGCTACCTACATCTTGGGGATTCGGCTCTATAGAGATCGAGCCAATCGTATGTTAGGACTCTCCCAGGCCCTTTACTTAGAGAAGGTCGCGAAGCGATATAATATGGACAACTCTAAGAAAGGGTTCCTGCCTATGTGGCATGTGATTCACCTTTCCAAGGCTATGAGCCCTCAAAGTGAGTTGGAGCGGAAAGAGATGAATGGAATCCCCTATGCATCCGCACTGGGTAGCTTGATGTACGCGATGCTTTGCACGCGACCTGACTTGGCGTACGCTGTGAGCGTAATCAGTCGGTCTCAGGCTGACCCTGGTAAGGAACATTGGACAACAGTCAAGACTATCCTCAAGTACCTCAGACGGACTAAGGATATGATGCTGGTCTACGGTAATGGAGAATTGAAAGTGGAAGCGTATACGGATTCAGATTTCCAGCCTGACGTGGACGACCGAAAATCTACTTCAGGATTCGTCTTTACGCTCAACGGTGGAGCGGTGTCTTGGAAAAGTTCAAACAGAGCACTACTGCAGATTCCACCTGCGAAGCAGAGTATATAGCGGCCTCAGAGGCAGCTAAGGAAGGTGTTTGGATGAGAAAGTTCTTGGAAGAACTTGGTGTCGTTCCTGTAGCAGATAGGCCATTGCCATTGTGGTGTGACAATACTGGCGCTATTGCTCAAGCGAAAGAACCGATGTCTCACAGCAGGTCCAAACATATAGAAAAAAAGTACCACGTGTTACGTGGATTCGTTGAGAATGGCTACATAGCCGTGTAGAAGATTGCGACCGCGGAAAACGTGGCCGACCCGTTCACCAAGCCTCTATCACAGGCAGTACTGGCTAGACATCTCGAAAAGATGGGTATTAGATACTGCAGCGCATGGCATTGAGTGCAAGTGGGAGATTGTTAGGGATATGCCCTCGAATGCTATACGAGGATTAAATTGTATAGGGCATTAGCTTATTTATCATTAGCTTATATAAGAGTACTTTACTAAGCATCCGGTAAAGCAATAAATGAACAAATACAAATGTGTCGATTTGAGTTACTAAGCATCCGGTAAAGCAACAAATGAACAAATCCAGTGGACTTTAACCTCGAGCATTAAGTCCGTAAGCCTTAGGCTCCAGTTGGGGGCTGGATAATCGATTACGGCTTATTTGTCGATGACCTATCGAGTGCCGGTATCCCGCTTGGAAGCGGAGATCATGACTTGTGATACGAGTCGAATCAAGGGATTGAATCGTTTCGTGGACACTGACTCACGGGTCGTACGGTCAAACATGGCTTATTACTCAAGGAGTGTCAATGACCAACGACAACACTGTAGTAGTTGACGGAGTTGACTTTGAAGTCTCAACTGTCACTGGTTCCCCTTGACCCGATTTGCTGTTGCATGGGTCAGCGTGCCAGACGCGGTCTTGATGACGATTTGTGATTGCCGGGCTTAGACCGCCGAGTACGAATTCACAATCTTTCAAGTAATCCAGATAAGTGTCCTATCAGGACGGCGACGGGAAATTATGAAATCCTTGGCCAAGGTATTGAACTAACTCATGTTACACATGGAGGGTAGTTTTGGTAATTTGCCTCGACCGTTTTATCATAGAATCGAGTATAGTGAGTCTGACATAGACCATGGATCTCACTCGATTAGGACACAGCTAAAGGGTTTATACGTAGTACTATAATCTATAGTAAGGTTCTCGAATAAAGAATGGGTCGAAATTCGCACTCGAATAGGGCTACGGTCCGGTACTGCAGGATTGGCTAGGTAACTGTCGGATTCTTGGATTCCTCCCTTGCCGATTGAGTCGAACCTAGAGAGTCGGGCTTAAAGGAACATCAACGTGTACTGATAAGGAGAGAAAGTGTTTTGGGCCTTAACGGGCCTTGGGCCGTTGGGCCGCGCCTTAGTGGGCCTCGGGCCATTTAATAGACCGAAGTTGGACTTCATATGAAACTAACTTTGAGACTTGGGCTTGGCCAAGTGCGTAAAAGGCTCGAGGGTAAAATTGGAATTTGACCCTAAGCTGATTTTCGAATTATGCCTTGGAATTAATTTCGAAAATTAAATATAAATATGGAAATAATGTATTTGGAATATTATTTATTTTAAGGTGAAAATTTCGAAATTGATCTTGGATTAAGTTTTGAATTTTATGTCATATTTAAATATACTTAGTTTGACTTAGTATTTAAATTGTTGTCTAATTATGATAAGTATCCTTATATGAATTTTGAATTAAATAAGGGAGAGAAAGATATGGCAAAATCTCTCCACTTAAGGAGCAAAATCAAAAACCATATCTTTGAGATATCCTAGGGATTTCCAAATGTATCATATTATAAATAGGGCAGTCCTATTTCATAATGTGGAGTGAAAATTTCGTCCATAACAAAGGCACAAAACACATACCGAACAAAAACACTTTTCTCTCACGCGACGGCTCGGTTCTCTCTAGCCATCTTTAGAGAACTGATTCCATGACACACTTCGAGGTCGGCGCGACGATCTAGAGCCATCCACCACCATTGACGAAGTCTTGAAGAAAAGGATGAGGAGCTGCCACTCGCTTCAACTGGTAATTCTCTACGGGTTTGACCCGCCCTATTACATGTATATGTGTTACTATTCTGATGCGAGCAACGAGGGCAATAAGGGAACCCGGAAAAATTTTGTTCCGCACGGTATCCGGGGACGTGGCGTCTCCGGTTGACACCGGGTATCCCAACAGCCATGATATGCATATAGATATAAACATGACATGCATTTGCACGCATAAGTAGTATGAAAGGCATGAGATACGAGCGTGCATAAGATTGCCTGTGTGCGATGGATATTCGCCGATGTTGGCGTCTGTTGTCGACTCAATGAAGAGTCACTGCTCTTCTATACGACCATGGCAATACGATGCCGAATTTACCTGTTATGATAGGTAGGGGGAATACCCCGTAGCGGGAGATGCAACCTGGAGGATGCGACCTGAGGCATGCACTACACAGAGGGGACCTCTGGGTTAGTGACCTCGGTGTTGGCTACAGTGAAAAGCGTCCGCGTGAAGGCCACACTGAGATAGGAAAGATTCCTTCGTGTGACCTTCCAGTGTGTGAACCTTCACATATGTAAGAATCCCTCGAGGATTAGAGCTCTATGAAATGGCGCATAGTAAGATAGAAAGCCGAGGGCCCATATGACGTGTGAGTCTGAAAGAGTACGAGCGTTAGTAAACGATGGCGTGGATTGCCATCATTAGGACACGTGCATACATGCATCGTTTATGCTTACTGAGCCACGGCGGCTCATTCCTTACGTTACGTGTTGTAGGTACCAGCGATCACGGTACGTGATCTGTATAGGATGCGAGGCCTACCTTTTGGAGCTTCCGGTTGCTTTTGAGGTGGAAGTATGTGTATGGATGACGCCTGTGAAGGTCTGGCACATAGGAGTTTTTGCTGTGCATGTACACACATCCCGTGTGAATAAAACTTGACTGAATGTAGAAAAATTCTATAATTCTTTGACTCGTAAGTATGACTTTCTTTTCGTAAATGGAAAAATTTTATTCGAATTTTACGTACCTTTTGAGACAACACACCGTTAGATACCAATAAAATACGTAACGAGGTTAGGCGGGTCCCGACAGAGTGGTATCAGAGCTTCGGTCACAGGTCCTGCAGACTGTCCATACACACACACTCAAAAGCACGAAAGCGGCCTTGCTAGTAAGTACCGTGTTATGTGAATTCTTTGTATGCAATAATTTATTGGCCTTAGGAATTGCCAAGATAGGTCAAAGGAATGGTAAGACTTAGGGGTGGGGGCAGTAGAAAGCAGATCAGAGTAGGGATACTAGTAACCCTACCGATAGTCGGGATGCTACCATCCTACAACTAACGGAATTGGTCCGGCAACAGTCGGCCCAAATCCAACAGCTGATCCAACAGCAAAATGCTGGAGGACAATCAGCCAGCGGACCTCCCCCGGCTGAAAGAATTGAGATGATCGGGGAAAGATTCTGAAAACTTAACCCACCATCATTTGAGGATGCCGTAGACCTACTTTGGCAGGGGACTGGCTCAGGGCGCTGGAAAACATGTTTCAGCACAGCCGCACTCCAGAAGCTGAAAAAGTCATGTGCGCTGCCTACCTACTGAGGGGGAGCGCCGGACATTGGTGGGATACCATCGCAGCCATCGAGAATCCATTCACGATGAGCTGGGATCGTTTTAAGGAACTCTTTCGAGGTAAGTATTACACCGCCCCCGTCCGAGCTCAGAGGATGAATGGGATTCATCAACCTCCGCCAAGGGGCATTGACGGTGGCGGAGTATATCAAGAAATTTGAACAACTATCAAGATTCGCTACTCAAATGGTGAGCACGGATGCGCTCAAGATCGAGCGATTCATGGAGGGACTAAACCCAGAGCTGTATAGAGATGTGAGCATGGCGGGAATTCAAGGAGCCACATACGCACAGGTGGCGGAAAGGGCGCTAGTGGTGGAGCAAGCCGAGGCTAGGATTGTCCGTGCCCAAGAAGCAAAACGCAAATTCATACAAGGTCCGCAATGGAGCGGAGGCAACCAAAAGCGGCCATTCATCGCCAAGGGTGGGAAGCAGAAATTTTTGGATCGACCAGGACCACACCAACAACCCAACCCAAACTAGGGTAGACCTCAATTGAACTTACCAGTATGCCCGAAGTGCACACGAAGGCACACCGGGGTCTGCTATTCACAGAACGCGACCTGCTTCAAATGTGGTAAGACGGGCCACTACCTCAAGGCATGCCCGGAGAATGGATCTGGGATCCAGGCAAAACAACCAATGGTACCGACCCGGGTTTACACGATCACATCTGAGGAAGCAGAAAATAACTCAGTGGTGGTGACAGGTACCACCAAGTACCTGTCGATTCAGGAGCAAACTGAGTACGTTACGAGAGTAGGAGTGACACCCCACCAAGCTGAGTGCGAGTATAGCATAACCGCCCCAAATGGGAACCCAACTAGAACTAGCCACGTATTAAGGAATTTCCCAGTACTAGTCGGGGACAAGGAGTTGCCGATAGACCTGATAACAATCCCAATGAATGATTACGAGGTAATCCTCGGGATGGACTGGCTATCGAGATACGGCGCTGTTATACACTACCACCGTAAGATAGTCACGTTCAAGAAGAGACAAGAAGGTGGAAGAAAATACGAACCCAGTCACACAAGAAGAGCTAAAAGACGATGGCATTCTCTTAATGGCGCTCGAGGATAAAATCCGAGCAGAGACATGGTGTGGTATCTCGACACGGTGCTAGCAATCACATGAGTGGGCACAAACATCACTTCATCGATTTGAAGAATATTGATGACGGACATGTGTCTTTTGACGATGCATCAAAAATCAAAGTCAAAGGCCATGGAAAAATATGTTTCTCGCAAAACGATGGCAAACAAGGATCGGTCGAGGACGAACATCTTAAGCATGGGATAGTTGCTTGAAAAAGAATGTTCGGTGTTCATGAAGGACCGGTCGCTACATGTAAGGAATAAAGATGGAAAATTGATCGCACGGCTCGAGATGGAAAGGAACTGAATGTTCAAACTCAACCTCAGGACAATACAAGAAAAATGTCTGCAAGTTTCGGGCATTTTACACTATGGACTAAAGGAGCTCTCTAAGAAAGGCATGGTGCACGGGATTTCAGTGATAGAGGAAGAAAAGAAACTTCGTGAAAGTTGGGTGATTGGCAAACAGGTGTGGAGGTCATTTCAGAAGCAAGCAGGATTTCAAGCAAGCAAACCGCTTGTACACACTGATATATGTGGACCTATCAAGCCGGCATCATTTAGCGAAAAAAGATACCTCATCACGTTCATCAACGATAACTCGAGAAAGATTTTGGTATATTTTTTGAAAGCATGTCGGGTGCTTTCGTAGCTTTTTGCGAGGAACAGGGCGTCAGGAGATTCCTCACCGCGTATTCGCATAAAACGTGGCTGAAAGGAAAAATCGTACCATACTCGACATGGTTCTATCAATGTTGAAAAAACAAAGAGATGCCAAAGGAGCTCTTGGCCGAGGCGGTACAATGTGCCGTGTATTCAAAATTGATGCCCACATCTCAGCCTCGAGAATCGAACACCACAAGAAGCATGGAGTGGCTAGAAACCGACCGTAGCGCACTTCAAAACCTTCGGAAGTGTGGCGTATGCGCATGTGCCTGACTAGAAAAGAACCAAGCTGGATGACAAAAGTAGAAAGCTTGTTTTTATTGGGTATGATGAGAAGACGAAGGCCTACCGGCTGTATGATCGAGAAAATAAAAAGGTGATAGTAAGTCGAGATGTTCGAGTAGATGAAGAAAGTTTGTGGGGCTGGAACGTTGAAGAAAACACAACGCCTGGAGAACCATTGAATGTTGCACCAACGTCTGTCTCAGTTTCATCTCAAGAAAATATCGAGGAGGACAACCAAAACAGCCCAGGATGCGAAGCATGCAGGGTCTGTACGAAACAACCGAACAGGTTCACCTAGCCTGCTTACTGGCCGACTAGAAATAAATGAGTATCGGAGAAGCCGTAAAAGACAAGAGATGGAAAACGGTGATGAACGAGGAGATCAAGGCTATTGAAAAAAATAACACTTGGAAGCTGGTGGAATTGCCACACGGGCATAAATTCATAGGAGTAAAATGGTTTATAAAAAGAAAATCACGCTCAAGGACAAATCGAACGTTAGAAGGAAAGATTGGTGGCGAAGGGCTACAGACAACGAGCAGGGTGACTACGATGAATGTTTTTGCTCATGCTGCAAGAATGGAAAGAATCCACCTGCTCCTTGCCCAAACTGCACAACTAGTTGACCAATCTATCAAATGGACGTAAAGTCTGCTTTTCTGAATGGCGAGCTCACAAGAACTTTACGGTCTACCAGAAGGACACCAAAACTACATTCCTCAACAGAATTCTGAAGGAAGAAGTTTTCGTATCTCAGCCTAAAGGTCTTGTGAGGAAACAATTTCTCGACCACGTATACCGGTTGGATAAATCTCTCTATGGACTTAAACAAGCTCCCAGCGAGGTCCTCTCGAATTTTCTCACGGATTCCAAAAAAGAAGATCGATACAACTCTTTTCATCAAGAGGAACGGCTCAGAAATTATGCTCCTATAGATATGCGTCGACGACATCATCTTTGGCTCGACGGACATAAGACTGTGTAGGAACTTTGGAGATCTGATGAAGCAGAAATTCAAAATGAGTATGATGGGAGAACTATGATCTTCTTAGGTCTTCAAGTCAAACAGCTTCACGATGGAATTTTTATCAACCAATCCAAGTACTTTCATGACATCCTCAAGAAGTACAACTTGGACAACTCCACTCCTGCCAGCACTCCCATGTCCACCTCATGCAAGCTTGATGCAAATTCCTCAGGAAAATAAGTCAACCAAACAATTTATCGAGGCATGATAGGATCATTACTCTATCTCACATCCAGTCAACCAAGACATCATGTTACGTGTCTCGGTGCTTGTTTCAAGCTGATCCGAAGGAGTCCCACATGCTCGCCGTCAAAAGGATCATGACATACCTCAAAGGCACTCCTAACCTTGGTTCTATGGTACCCAATGGACTCTGACTTCAAACTCGTCGGATACACGGATGCTGATTACGTGGGATGCAAGCTGGATAGAAAGAGCACCTAAGGAGCCGCTCAATTTCTAGGGGGTAAACTCGTAACCTGGTCGTCTCGAAAACTAAATTATGTCTCAACTTCGACAGCAAACGCAGAATATGTCGCTGCTGCGAGTTGTTGTTTCATAAATTTTGTGAATGAGAACCCAGCTACGAGATTTTTGCATTTAAGATTTTGGCATTTAAAAGGTGCAATAGCTATAATTTGCACTCATGTACATCACTCACACACAAAGCATATAAACATTAGATATCACTTTGTCAAGGAACATGTAAGGTACAATCAAAATGCATTTGTGCACACAGATCTTCAACTCGCTGACTTATTCACTAAGGCATTGGATGAAAAGCAATTCCAATTCCTGGTGTCTAAGTTAGGCATGTTGAACCGTAAGACATGAACGATTGTCCCTAGTGAATAGGTCATTTAAGTTTCTCTATATTTTACTGTGTATGTCCGATAACTAAAAGAAGAATTACTATCATATCTAAGGGAGTTTCTTTTGAAAAATATACACTAATTTAGGGGGAGTTTTTGAGCAATACGCATAAATTAAGGGGGAGTTCTTGAAGAATCTCTTTCATTTTTCCTTAATCGATGTTTGGGTCAAAAATCTTAAGTTAGCAATTTTTACTAACTAGGGATACTTACTACCAAAACCTATATCTTGCAAAAGGATTATGGGCAGGCTTATGCAAGGGATCGGGTCATTTCGAAAAACGGTCAAGTAGGATCGGGTCATTTCACGAATAGCAGAGGAGAACACTAAATCAGACATTGAATCAGTAACCCTCAAGTTCGACTTCTGCTCTATTCTAATCAACTCAGGTTCAGATAATCTCTGGAGGCTTATTCGGGTCAGTGGCTTTTATGATTTCCGAGGAAAGCTAACAAGTGGCTCAGTCTCAAAGTGGCTAACTAATGGGATCGTCATGGTAGGGAAATTTTGCCCTGGACTTAATTCCTATCCCTCATCATTTTCACACTAACGCACCCGAAACAGTTTCAACACGAGCCAGACAGGCAAGTTCTAGAGAGATAGAGACTAGGCACGTCACACAACCAAGACAAATGAGCATAAGCTCGTCAGGCTCAAACTCTCACAACGAAACAGGGTTTATGTGTACAAATCTCTCAAAACAGTGCAATATCTATTCAGGTAGACACGATTCAATCAATCATGCGTATGCTAATTGCTCACAAGATTTTATAACAATGCAGACCAACTTGAGACAATCGTAAACAATCATGCCTGAGTTCAATAATTCATGCCTTTCTAACAAAATTTATAGCTCATGGCCACGTCCTAGAGATTTTTTCGTAAGTTCTCAACCTATTTTCCACCTCCCCACACTTAAGACGTACGTTGTCCTCACCGTAAAAATTGAATAAACGAGAGGGAAACGAAGGTTTAGGAGAACGAAACTCCCATGACGGAAAATTGACGTGGTCGTGTCTGAACGCGTGCCGGTCGTTGTGTCGTAACTCGTTATGCTTATCCGGCCTTACTAAAGGAAGAATTAAACGTAGAAGTAAAATAGTCATAATAATGATAGACATAGTTATAAGCACCAACAATATAAACAAACTAAAAATAGACACAAACAACCACTCGAGCAATGAAATGTCTAAGGAAAGAAAACAAAGGTAGAGAAAAGAGTGGTCTCGGGCGAAGGAATGACAGCGACTGCTATCTGAGCTAAACCGCGGCGTCCATTGCTTGGAGGGCCTGTTCATAGCGTGCTTGCTCCTCGCGGTATCGGCTGTGGGCCTCCTCGTTCCTGCGCTCGTACTCTTCCTGTTGGCGTTGAGTCTCTTTGTTATAGCTCCGGGACTCTGCGTCGCGTTGCAGCGCGTCGGCGTTCATGCGCATCATCTCCTAGCGCAGTGCTTCGAGGTCCGCTGTCGACGCGTATGGGGGACACCGGATGACTCACCTGGTGGTATCCTGAAGAATATGAAGGTCCAGTGGTCGTGTCTGTCTCCATCGGGTAAGGACCCTCGATATAGAGCTGGTTGGTGGGGATGGTGACGTGGTCCAACTGGCCAGATACATCTCGTGCCAGATGTACACCTTGTTCGCGGGCGTCCAGGTGGGCGCCTTCATGAGCATCTTCATCATTATCAGTATTTCCTCATTCAGGGGGTTGCGCCCGCCGACTACCTTCATCTCGGGTGCGTTCTGTGGCCACACGGAGTCTCCGGACGACTTTGGAGATGAGTGCTCCCACGGCGATATTGCCATGGCTTCGTGGTTCCGCCTGAGCACCGAAGGCGTGAGACAGCGCCATTCCCAGGTGGGTGACTGCTCCGTGCGAGTCGCCCCTCGGTGTGATGAGGTCGTCAGGAGGTGGTGGATGTAGCGCAGTCCTGGGCTCCTGAGCGCAGACACCTTCGACGTCTTCGCGCTGAATTCTGGCTCGCCTGGTCGCGTGATGTAAGCCTAGCAAGCTTGTCGACCTCCCGGTTGCTGAAGGTAGTCCTTGTAGCGCAGGTCCGAGAATGGTCTGTCGTGCCCGAAAAATGGTATTGGTACGCCAAGAGCATGGCACAAGTCGTCGACCTTCAATATATGCTCTTCGTTGAATGCCCGGAAGGTGACTTTGCTGACGTCGTATTCCTCGTGGGAAAAGGTTGAAAGGAACTCCAAGGTGAGTTCCTTGTACGTCGGTTCGTCGATGTTGAAGAACGTGGCTCATTCACTGAGTGAGAGGTACTGCGTGACTTGTTGGTCGATGTGGTGTTTCACCAACGTGTCGTGGTCGATCTGGTCCATGGGAATGAACTCCATGGCCTTCAACCTGGTGTACCGGGCCGTCTGCATGTCATCATTAAACTGCTGCATGGCATCTAGCAGTGTCGGCGGGGGCCCGCGTCGCCTTTAACGAACGAGCGAGCGCGTCGGGGGGTCCGCTGAGCGGTGGAGCGGCTTCGACCTATAGTACCTAAAAACGCATCTGAGTTCGCGAGAAATAATGGTATAAAGACTAGACCTGTCAAAATGGCCCGCGGCCCGCGGGCCGGCCCGCCCCGCCCTGCATATGGGGCGGGCTGGGCTGAGATTTTTAAGGCCCACCTTTGCGCGGCCTGCGGGCTAGGCGGGGCGGGTCGAGCTGACCCGCCAGTTTAATAAAATTATATATATATTTTATATTATATATTATGTTTAAATATATTAATTTAATTGTCAATGATTCATTATTTATACCATAATTAATAACATATATATTTACAAATATATATTTAATATGTTTTTATATTAAAAACCTTAATTAACTAAAACTAATTAATAAATCAAATGATAAAACAAAATACAAAAAAATGAATAATATATATAGGTGGGTGGGCCCCCCCCCCCCCCCCCCCCCCCCCCGCGGGGCGGGCCGATCCCCTATTTTTTAGGCCCGCCATCTGCCCCACGCCGCTTATCGGGCTTTGGCGGGCGGCGGGAAAACCCTGCCCGGCCCGCTAATTTGACAGCTCTAATGAGGACAGCTCGACTCGACCAATAACAGCAACAAAGACACGTCACGATTCAAGAACTCATGAAAAATTCAAAGACGCATTTTGTCGAACACGTAAAGGGCAAGCCAAGTATGCATTTCAAATACAAAAATCGATCAATCAAACACATTCCGAAATGTCGCATGATAAATTAACGCGAAACAGACCACGAAAAGCACAAATTCACCAGAAATTATATAAATCCCCAATTTTGAAATTAGGGGTTCCTAATCCCAAAATTCGAAATTGATTGACGCAATCAACGAATTAAGCATACCCAACGTGTTATTAACATGTATGTGGCCATAAAAGAGCAAGACGAACACCAAAGCTTCCGCCGCAACCGCCGCCGCCTTAGCCCTTCCCTTCCCAATCCCAGCAATTGGAGTCACTCCTCACCCCATCATTCTCGTCGCCATTCATCTTTTTGTTGCCTGAAGTTGGATTCTCGCCGCGACGCTCTCTCGCCTATCCCACACGACTTCTTTCTCTACGCTTGCTGGGAGGTTTCGTGTGAGCTCCCACATCGCTTGTAAGGCTTTCTACTTTGTGTGCAAAGCAATTGTTGACAATCTATATCACTTGTTTGAATTGGGAACCGATATGGGTCAAATCGATTCGTGATGGGCTTTAAGTTGATCTCATTGCCCAATTGCTGTGGGATTCTTGGTGGCTGTGAAGGTTGTTCCTTGGCGGACATATAATAATCCAAAGAAGGACGTTGTTTTGGCGGCAGTGATGATGGAGCATCTTATAAATTTGGCTTTGTGTGGAAGTTTAAAACCACTTCCTCATGTCGCAAAATATTCTGTAGTTTTCAGATTTTGCTAAGGCAGAGCCGCTGACTTGGGTCTTTCTTCACTTGGTATAACCAACAGAGTGGTACATCCGGGGTTTGGAGGCGCTTGGACAGGATGCTAGGCAATCCTGCTTGGTTTGCGAGATTTGTGGAGCTGGCATATAAGTGGACCATGCCTGCCACGTCTGACCACGCTCCTCTCATATTAGATGTGGAGGCTCCACCACGAACGAGGGGGACTAGCTTCCGATTTGACAACTTTCAAACTCAAGACCCGCGTTTCATTCCATTAGTAGAAGATATTTGGAAGCGGGAGGAGGCGGGGTATCCCATGTTCGGGGTTGTTAAGAGACTCAAAGCACTTAAGAAGGAGATGAGGAAGATCCGACGCGACAAGGGAGATCTTAACTGCAATGTTGTGGAAGCTCAGCAATTCCTTGAAGCTGCTCAAGGATTACTTGTCGAACACCCGATGGACTCTCAAATGCTCATCCTCGAGAAGAGATGTCGATGTGCGTATGCGAAAGCAGTGGATATGGAGCACTCTTGCCCTTGCCCAAAGAGCGAAGGTTGCTTGGCTGAAGGACGGTGACCAATGCACGGCCTTTTTCTTTAAGAAGGTTGCTATCCGTAGGGCTATCAATCGCATCCTGTCTATAGATACTGAGGCTGGCGTCACCATAGAGGACGAGGAATATGTAAGGGCCGAAATACTACGCTGTTACACTGAAATCCTGGGACGATCTAGCGGCGAGACACCTCTTGCCACTTCTGAGGTGAGTCCGTATCTCGCCAACACTCTTACTATGGCTGAAGCGAAAGAAATGGTTCGACCTGTTACTGAAGGGGAGATTAGGAAGGCACTATTCTCCATTGGCGACAACAAGTCCCCAGGACCTGACGGTTACTCGGCCAAGTTCTATAAGCATGCTTGGGAGGTCATGGAAAGGGCGTCACTCATGCAATTCAAGAGTTCTTCCGGACTGGTCACTTGCTTGGCGAGCTGAACTCGACACTTATCACTCTTATCCCAAAGAGCGATAACCCAAGAACAACAAGGGAGTTCAGACCAATATCATGCTATAATGTTCTTTACAAGGTCATCTCGAAGGTGATTGCGAATCGATTACGGGGCTGCTCGGGGAAACTTGTCCACCCTTCCCTGACGGTATTCATTCCCGGCCGGCGTATTACTGACCAAGCCATATGCGATTTCCCGGTGCAGCATCGTAATCGAAGAACCTAGTCCAGTCACGTATAGAATTAGAAATGGAAGCTGTGTTTTGAATAGAGACCCTGGTTTCAATTAAACAAACCATTTTCAATCTGAATTTTTGAAGCAATTCCCCGCACCCCTCTTTGGTGGTCTAATTTGCTTAGACCACGAACATTCCAAGTCGCGACAGGGATCATGGATTACTCATCGCAAGGGTGCTTTTTAGGCCCTTGATAGTGGTCACCGATGTCGTACTAATTTCATTGTTTACTGTAATAATTGAACCGTCTTCCTCGATATCTTGGAGGATTGCATAAGTATTTGTCTCACCATTTTGAGGCGTTGGTCTTGGCTCTTTTTGAAGGGTTTTTTGTGGCTCGCTTTGAGGGCCTCCTCGTGGGTCGTTTTGCAGGGCTGGCCTTGGTTCGTTTCCAACTAGTCTGCCATCATTTTTCTTCTTTGCCCGGTCATTTTTCTGCTCTTTACGGACTGGTTGCCATTCATGTGGAGGCAGCGGGGCAGCAACTTTAGGTGTTTCGGCTCGATGCGGTTGGGTCTTGGCTGGTTTATTCGGGCAGCTATTCTTCCCATGAGAGAAGGACGAGCAAAGGTCACATGGTACGGGTCGCCACTCGCATTCCACTTTAATGGTGATGGAGCCTGCACTTTCTCCATTTGGCGATGTCAAGTCGATTGTAAAGTGGTCCAAATAAGGTTCTGAGATCTTCTTCATTACACAAACACGGGCGTAGTCAATCCTTTCCATGCTCAAGGTCATCGCGTCAGGAAATAGTGGCTTTCCAATGGCACTAGCAATGGGACTCAAGCCTTCAGGCGTCCAAAATTCTGACGGAATATTACGAGAATGAACCCAGGTAGGGACCTCGCGATGGTCTTTTTTCTCCAGCGTCATCCCTGGCCACCATATTTGAAGGAAGAGGGGCTGTCCTTGGTGTAGCCATGGGCCTCCTTCAAGTGCTTCGTTCATAGCTTCTGTCGTTTTAAAGCGCAGCTTGAAAAAACCTGACGAGGTTGATCTTACCTCGACTAGCTCTGGCCATAGTGAACGAAAGAATTTTTCTGCCAAAGGGTAAAACGGTCTACGGCCCAAGAAGTAGCCAACCAATGTATGAGTCCAACGAGCAATTCCTTTAGTCGCGGTATCCATTGATAGCTTAATGACGACATCCCCATCGACTAGCTGTGGCGGTATGTATTGTAGCTGGACTCGATTAGGGTTTCTAACTCCAGACTCAATAAAATTCTGTGTGATTCCCTGGACAACATCGGTGAAGGACGGAGTCGGCAGCCTCTTTGGTTGCTCTTCGGGTGTCTTCGGCGGTGGCGACAAGGTTCTAACGGTACGATCCATATTAGTCCGAGTAGGCGCTGTCGGGGCAGGCGATGAGATAGGGCCCGGTTCCTTCTCTGAATTTGATCCGTCCGTAGAAATATCAGTCCCGAAAATTAGACACGTTGTGGAGGGGGCATCCCCGCGCGCTGAAATCCCGTGAGACTCGAATCGTCACGCAATGTTAGCTGCATGTCAGTGAATCGGCGAGGTCGGGTATTTTCAACGTGGGCAATCAGTGTGGTGAACTGGGCGTTCGCACTAGGCGGTGTGGTGACCTGGGTGTTCACAACAAGCGGTGCGGTCACAATGGGCGGCGCAAAGACCTGGGCCTTCACATTCGGCGGCTGGCCAGTATGCACGCACTGCATCAGGGAGTTGAAAGCCGCCGTGTCAAACTTCTTCTCAAACGTCGGGTAGTCGCGCTTTAGGGTTATCAAATCTGGGAAGAGATTGGGGCCAAAGAAATCGATGGCTGAAGACGATGTCGTGGGGCCAAAGAATCCAAGAGTCCGCCAGTTACCTAGCCAATCCCGTAGTACCGGACCGTAACCCAATTCGAGTGCGAATTTCGACCTAGTCTTTATTCGAGAACCTTACTAGAGATTATAGAACTACATATAAACCCTTCAGCTGTGTCCCAATCGAGTGGAGCCATGGTCTATGTCAAACTCACTATACTCGATTCTATGATGAAACAGGGACGAGGCAAATTACCAAAACTACCCTCCATGTCTAACATGAGTTAGTTCAATACCTTGGCCAAGGATTTCGTAATTTCCCGTCGCCGTCCTCATAGGTCACTTATCTCGATTACTTGCAAGACTGTGAATCCGTACTCGGCGGTCTAAGCTCGGCAATCACAAATCGTCATCAAGACCGCATCTGGCCCGCTGACCCATGCAACAGCAAATCGGGTCGAGGGGAACCAGTGACAGTCGAGACTTCGAAGTCAACTCCGTCAAAGCCCCTTTCGGTCTAAGGTTCACGTAGACTACTATAGTGTTGTCGTCGGTCATTGACACTCCTTGAGTAATAAGCCATGTTCGACCGCACGACCCGTGAGTCAGTGTCCATGAAACGATTCAATCCCTTGATTCGACCCGCATCACAAGTCATGACCTCCACTTCCAAGTGGGATATCGGCACTCGATAGGTCATCGACAAATAAGTCGTAATCGGTTATCCAGCACACACTAGAACCTAAGGCTTACGGACTTTCAATGCTCGAGGTTAAGAGTCCACTGGTGCCTTCCTCTCTAGTACCCATCGAGAACAGTGACTCAACTCGACACATTTGGATTTGTTCATTTATTGCTTTACCGAATGCTTAGTAAAGTACTCTTATATCCAATAAACGAACAACGCCTTTCAATAAACACATAGAAAATATCTTATTACATAAAAGGTCGAATGATAAATAAGCTAATCCCTATACAATCTAATCCTCGTATAGCATTCGAGAGTATATTCCTAACAATGGCGCAGAAGAGCAATCAAGCACAAAGGGGGAGAATGTAGAATATTAGTTTTAGTTGTGCTTTGATTTTATTAGTTGTCCTTGTAATTAGGGACTTTTATTGTATTTGACCTTAGATTAGGACTTGTTTGTTATTCATACCAAGTTTGTTTGGTATAAATACATTCGTATACATTGTGCTTAATAGAAGATTTTAGAAAATTGGTCCGAAAGGCTTGGAATTCAATTTCTAGAGAGAGAAACATTAGAATCTTCATCTCACTAAGCTAATTCTCTCTCGAGATTTCAAACGAGTTTTACGATCGAGTTTAGATTTCGTATAATTCCAATCGATTAACTAAGGATTCAAGTCTAGGATCATAAGAGTTGATAAAATAGGACCTAACATTTTGTGATTATTAGAATTAAATCGTCGAATACAAGGATTTCTACATAATAAAATTTTCATTCAATTGATTCATTCGGTAGCAGCCATCGTCGTCAAACGCCTTCCTTATGGCAACACGAGCTTGCCAAGAGCCGAAACAGGATTAATAAATCAAATTTAGTACGACCTTTATCCAAAATTTAATTCTTTCAATCAATTTTCAAAAGATTTTCTATGAAAATATTAAATACATCATATATATATATATAATCTGATATAAAACCATGATTAAGGTTGTTTGTCCTTATATTACCAAACAAGGATCAAAAGAAATATTAATATCAACACGTGAAGAACACCTTGAGCATGTGTAACTGTGTGTTTCTCAAAGGAAAAGTACAAGGTGGCTTACTTTTGGAATTCTTTTGATAACCATATTAGGGTAAGTTTGGGCTTTATATACCACAAGTATTTGTTATATTAAAGCCCAGTCACTTAACTTATACAAAATAACATATGTCTCCCCAAACCACTAATAACCCACTAAATACAAAATAAACCCAAGACTTAAAGAATTAGAGGACTATATATTTAATTCCTAACAATCTCCCCTTAGTGTCCTCGTCATCTCGTTGGCATATTGTGCTTTTTCCTTCTCTTGGGCCTCACCAGCACGTAAGAAGACTTTCTGAGTCCTAGGAAGTGTTCATATGATCGCAAACTTCTTCTAAGGGATATTCTCTCAGAGATGGTATCGATCAGCTTCATGTATTTTGCTTGGACTTCGTGTTGTTCGTATCTTAGCTGATCGAGAATACTTATAAGTTTGTTTCGAATGATCAGGAGGGTTCCGTCGCTGAACTTGTTAATCTCTCACGTTTTCATTAGCCTCTTCTCTCCCTTGTAGTTAATTTAGACCACTGACAGATCGTCATCTTCATTTATTATGTGGCCTTCATCAAACATGGGTCTGGGACTTCGAAGGATGGCTTCGTGAGATTTACCCTCTTCAAGTTGCTTTCCACTGTCATTTGGAGGTCATGGGTTGCGTTGAACTTGACTTGGCGCATCGTAGATCGCTAGAGCGACGTATCCAACCTTGAGGTCTGGGTTCTGAAGTGTTCCAAGGATCCTGTAGCTTCCCAGCATCTGATCAATGTCCCCACTTTTGATGTAGGAGAGTCGCCTTCAGTCAGTTCTTCGATCGTTCCATTTTCTCGCCGCACCTTGTAGATAGGGAATTCATAGAAGTCAAGGCGAGCTCGTCGTATTCCCACAATTGCACTGATTCTGGCTCTTTCTTTCTCTTCTCTTCGAAGAGTATCAACATCAACTCCTTTCCTTTGAGCATAAGTCCTCGACGGAGAGATAGCAGGTACCAAACGACAGTTGGATTTGAATGATGAGTTAGGCCTCTGAGTTCAAGCTCGTCTAACTTCTTAATCCTATCTTCCTTCCTCAAGATTCTCCTTCGTATCTCTTCTTGATATGGAGCAATCACTTTTGACATTTTCCCATGGCAGCTTCAATTGTTCTCTTATTCTCGACTTTAAGGGGGGCACCCCTCATCAACAACGGTGTGTTTGAGAAGCTCGGGAAGTTCCGGGATCTCAGATTCGTAATCTTCTCCTTCCTCGAGTTCATCATCTTCGATAAGAGCCAGGCTTATATTTGCCTTCATCAGGAAGTATCTTGCATTCTCTATTAGGCCTTTGGCTATGGCTAGATCCATCGGCTTTGTTATCCAATCATCGTTAAAGATGTACTTCTCAACGGCAGTGTGAGGATTATAAAGCTATTTGAGAGATACGATTGGTTCATCTATCTGAGGGGATAGGATTGGAGATGATGGAGGATTTAAGGGAATTCGTAGATTCGTGGGACTATGAAGGGAAAGGCTTATAGCTGGTGAGGAGACTTGTTGGGTTGTTTTGGTGGTAGTTCGGGTAGATTGTTTGGTTCGTGTGGGTCTAGGTGTTTTGGTTCGGGTGGGTGTTCTGGTGACTCTTGGCTGCGACTGTTGAGGCTGAGGCCCTTTGTCTTGCATCCTCTCCCCCTCGGGATGACCCTCATCGTCTGGATCGTCACGTGGTTGTTTTGATAATCCGGCTCGCCTCGACAGGTGAAGGGAACCTCGAGCCGTCTAAGAACCTCTTGAGCCCATTCGCTAAGGTTCGATGCAGTTCGTAGTCTGGCCAGCAGGACTTCAATGACTTCATCTATTGGGACATTCCATGGGCCAGCATCAGGATCAGCGGACTCAGGGGCTGCACGTTCTTCTTCGATGACGGGGGTCTTTCCTTTGTCGCGAGTGGACGAACCGAGTGCTTCGTGGACTCGGGTCATGATAGAGTCCTCAAGGACCCTCGTAAACTCTTCAAGTCGGGCATTGAGCCTTGCCTCCGTCACGAACGAGGAAAATAAAAGGACAGAGTCACGAAGACGTTCAACCGTAACATCAGAAAAAAGTGTCCCTGATGTGCCGTCTGTTTGCACAGGACTTGAGAAACCGGGGCCACTGAGGCTCACCGTTGACATCGATGCTGAGACGGACTCAGATCGATGACCCAAGTCAGTTGCTGCTATGGTGTTGACCACTTTGGGTCTTCCGCTCTATTCCATACTAGCTTCTAGTACGGAGACGTTGTGGAGCGCTTTGTCCAGATCACTAAGATCTAGAGGTGCAGTAAGAGGTGTTTGTGTCCTAGTAAACATCGACCTCCTCCGAGCGAGGTGGTGACGGTTGACGTGGTGCCTCGTGTGTATGTGAAACAACATTTGTTGGGAGATGATTGAGTGGGAGTGTGGGGTAGTTTGCGCGATTGGAACCGATGTCGCGACTTTTATTCGGGGGAAGACAAAGTCATCCTCTGCACCTATTGGCTCGGTCCGGCTTATTGATGGACTAGAGGACTGAGGAAGACGGTCGTGTTTTTATTTTGTACGCCGTTCCTATTTGCTGCTTCCGTCATCCCCTTTTGATTTTCTCTTTTATTTTTGTTTTGGGGTGAGGAGCTTCCTAGACCTACATTTGGCTGTGAGGGTTGGCTTATCTCTGGGTTAGGTTCAACTGGGATGTGTTAAATCATGGGAATATCTTCGAGGTTATTTGCTCGAAGGTAGTCTTGGAGCTCCCGGCTGTTGGATCAAGGAGTTGAAGTAGATATTCTGATAGAATCATGGCCTCCTGATTGAGCTTGCTTTTTGTCGATTGTATCTTGGCAAGTTTAGGGATTTGGTAGCCCTCAGCCTAGGGACGGTGCTCGATTTCGGGATGAAGGTCCACAAATGCTGGACAATGACAGGGAGCCACCGTAGGTAGGGAAGTACTCTATTTGTGGATCTGAGACCTCGTCTTCTTAATTGGTCAAGGATGTCCGTCCAAAGTATTCGGGCGACATCATAATTTTTGTTGAAGGCGATGCCGTGGAAGATCAGCATTATGTTCCGGTTGCAACGGTCAGACCCAGTGTGTTTTGGAGATAGGCATTTGTTGACGATTAAGAAGAGGGTCCGTGATAAACGTATTTTAATACGTTTATTGTACTATTTAATTGGCTCATACTAGAGTTTTCGTATTCTTAGACACTTATTCACTCTATTTCTACTTAATTTGGTATTAGAAGGCCTTGGGATGAGTTTCGGGCAAAAAGGAGCGAAAATAAAACAAAGCGGAGCGCGTATGAAGAGAACTGGTGACTGTCACGACCGTGACACCCAGTGCACGAGGCCGTGACATGTAGCAGAGGCCAAATGTAGAGAGAGTCACGGCCGTGACTACTATTGCACTTGGCCGTGACTCGTGATAGAAAGGCAAAGAGAAGACAAGATCACAGTCACAGTCACGGCCGTGACGCCCGAATTCGATTCCAAAAAGGTACACACCTACCAAATATCAGCCCCAATCCATCAAGAGATGAAAATGAGTAGAATAGAATAGGGAAACACGTCTCGGAGTGAAGGAGACGGATCAAAGATGAATTCCACGCAGAATTGACGAAGAACGAAGATCCTTCCACAAGACCATCCCAGATCCACCAGTAGGAAAGTTCATGAGTTCTTCGCCCTTATTTTATATTTCTTTCATTGTTTTCTTGTCAATTATGAGTAGCTAAATTCCATGTGTTTGGGAGTAGATGAATACTAGGTTTATTCGTATTTAAGACATGTGTTTATCGTGACTTGTGCGTCTGACTATTTATCTCTATCTATGAATTTGTTTCTTTGCTTTAATATGTCTATGTGTTAAAGTGAATGTATGGAAAATCGTTTAGGGCGACAGCTAAACAACGATTAGGCCGTTCGTAGATGATAGGATTCGAGTATAGGGCAAAAGCAAATACTCGATCCTCGTCGTTAGTAATTACTGAATTTTAAATCCCCGCGATCGTTTAGGGCGACAGCAAATCCCCGAGTGGGTAGGAAATTACTGCGATGTAGTCTAGAATCACGTAGGAACGATATTTCATTATCTTAGTCGATAATACATAGCGGGATTCGAATCTCGAGCAACTCGTTATCATCCGAAAGTACTCTTATCAGTTTAAGCGAGTTCTTTGAATCTGTCGTTGATTTAGGAGTGATCTGTTAGGATAGTTTGTACAAACATCTATGCACTTTATTTAGGCTAGATATCGAGTCGATGGTCATTACTAGTAATCAGTTTATTCCTCGTGTTCTATACTCGTTTACTCACTTTACTGCACAATAAACGATAGGTCAACTGCCTATCGGACGTTGGTGATAGTAATTAGGTATTCGTTTTATATCACTAGTCGCACTTGCAATTTATATTAGCACACCACGTATCGATCAAGTTTTTGGTGCCGTTGTCGGGGAATAGATTGATATTAGGAACACCGTAGTTTGGTACTTCAGCCACTCTATACGTTCTCTTAATTTTTTAATTGGGTTATTTGTGTTAACCGCGTTATTTGTTTCCTACATCATTATTAGTCTCGTTATCTTTTCAACGTATGTATTTATTTATTTGCTAATTTTCAATTTCGCTTCTTGAAGGTACGATCAGTGGTGAATGACCCGAAGCCACCCATCGAGTCCCATTGTTGAAGCAGACCCAGATTTTGTGCGAACGTTACGAAGGCAACTCAAGCAAGAATCTGAAGGAGCTTCCACTAGCTCTCAGGATCCTTTGGTCTGTTATTCAGAGGATAGATTGCAGGATCGACCCAAAACTCTGGTGTAGAGGCTCTGTAGATAGCCCAGACATTGAAGTAAGAATTGCAGACCAAGGGGTGCCCGTCCACGAGGAGGAGCCATCACTACAAGATCTCCTCAAGAATGCCGCACTAGGCGGTATTGAGTCGACGATTGTCATCCCGCCGATCGAGAACAACAATTTCAAACTGAAGCATTCTTGGCTTCAGATGATATTCCAGACGGCCCAGTTTGAAGGGAATCCAGACGACGATCCCTACTCACACCTGAAGGCCTTTCTGACGGTGACTGACACCATTAAGATCAACGGTGTCACGGGCGATGCAATTAAGTTGATGTTGTTCCCTTTCTCGCTTAAGTTCGGGGCGAAGGACTGGTTGGATATGTTGCTGCCCAGATCGATCACTACTTGGGAGGTGATGCGAGCTGCTTTCATCAACCATTACTTCCTATTATCAAAGGTGCTAAGGTTGAAGACGGAGACCTGCCTTTTACACCAGAAGGATTCAGAAAACCTCTACGAGATATGGGAGCGATACAAGGTGCTACTGAAGAGGTGCCCACAACACGGGATGTCAAAGGCAGCCAGATCAACCGATTTCACGAGGGGCTCAATGACCAGACCATTCACATGCTAGACGGAGCCACATGATGAGGACTCGTGAAGCTCAATGCGACCGACGCTTGGAATCTAATTGAGGACTACTCGAGGAACAGCTTCATGAGGTGTAATACGAGGATGAAGACGCCAGGAGTGTTCGGAGTGAGTGAGGAGACGGCCACTAATGCCAAATTCGAGGCGCTCCAGCAACAAATCGTTGCGACAAACTCTCAGTTGCGGACAGTCATTGGCGCACTACTCCCAAAATCCGGGCAGGCACAGCCCGTGAATGCCGTGACGACCACAGCACCGACGCAGGATACGTCCTACATACCACTGTGCAGGATCTGTGGTGCAGCCCACGAAATGTCTGAATGCCTACTCGGGCAGTCGCTGGAGCACGTAGATTACATGGGCAATTACCAAGGTGGCCAGCGAACCTTCCAACCTCGAGCGCATCCTAACTTTTTTTTTTTTGGAAATTTCCGTGTATATATATAAGGATAAATGTACAAAATGGATGAGCATCAACACTCACATGCAACCAGTAACAGACTACTGGGTAACACACGTAGAGTGGGAACCTAGTACATCAACTCTACCATGCAACACGCCAAAGGCGCCGTATGGCCGCATTTTGAAGGTCATACTTAGCCGAGGTCCCACTAAGTCGGACGACTACCAATTCAAGGACGCTCGCCACCAGCCGGTCCCGTGTAGTCACGATCCCTTCCTTCCAGCGCTTGTTCCGTGCTTGCCATATATGATAAATCAATGACGCTAAGACATGACGATAAGCCACCGATAGTAGATGATTTCCACGCCATCTCCTGGAGGCCCACATGATTCCCTGGTGCCAATCTCTAAATGGCCACCACCATCGAATACGGCGCCTTAGTATCCGCAGGCATTGACGGGAGAACCCGCAATCAAAGAACAAGTGTTGTGCCGTCTCGTAGCGTAAGACATCACAAAGCATGCAAGCCGGTGTGACCGCTCTAGCGCATCCTAACTTGGCGTATGGGAATCAGAACCACCAGGGGCAAGGACCGCGGGAATTTCCGCGCAGACCATTCGGTTTTCAAAACGGGGCGCTACGACAGTATTAGAACGCACCCGCAGGAGGATCTGATGATGTGAAGGAGATGAAGGACATGATGAAAGTGCTCCTCACGAACTTCAGCAGCACCACCACAGCCCGCGAGAGCCGAATGACGAAGATGGAGGAGTACATGGAACCGAACGACGTACGTGCCCAGAACACGGACACCTCGCTCAAGAAGCTGGACCAACAGGTGGGCCAGATGGCGAAACAATTGGCGGGACGTACTCAGGGATCGCTCCCAAGCTACACCGAGCCAAATCCAAAGGAGTACTGCAAGACGGTGACTTTGAGAGGACGAGAACTGCAAGAAGTGACCGCCAAGAAGAAGGCGAAGGAGAACGGCAACTTCGAGAGCCACGACGAGCCCGAAGTGGAGGAAATCAGAGGTGAAAATGTCGAGGAGGCCGAAGCTGAGAAGGAGGCGGTTGAGCCCGAAAAGGAAAAGGAGAAGGAGATCCAACGGCTATCGGTTAAGCCATACCAGCCGAAGATTCTTTACCCGGCTGGATTGAATAAAGACAAGGACGAGGGGCAGTTCGGTAAATTTATAGGTGTGTGTAAGGAATTACATATTAGCTTACCATTTGTTAAAGCCATTACGCAGATGCCCAGCTTCGCCAAGTTCCTGAGGACCAGCTGACGAACAGAAGGAAGCTCGAACACGTCTCCACGGTATGCCTGCGAGGAGAGTGTTCGGCGATAGTCCAAAGCAAGATCCTGAAGAAGCTTAAGGACTCAGGGTGTTTTACTATTCCCTGTCTTATAGGAGAGTGATTGAGCGTGCGTTAGCTGATCTAGGCGCTAGTATGAATCTCATGCCATATTCTATGTTTAAGCGTTTCGGACTAGGTGAACCACGACCTACTAGGATGAGCCTCCAATTAGCTGATAGATCATTAAAGTATCCTCGAGGCGTTATCGAGGATGTCCTAGTTAAGGTCGATAAGTTTGTTATCCCTGCCAATTTTGTTATTCTAGACATGGAGGAAGATGAAAATGTCCCATTGATCTTAGGTAGACCGTTCTTAGCCACGGGAGAGACCATGATAGTGTTAGAAATGGGACATTAACCTTGACGGTAGACGGCGAAAAAGTTACGTTCAATATGGCTGATTCGATGAAAAAGAGTAACGAGCAGGATGATAAATGTTATTTCTTAGACGTCTTTGAGCACGACTTTCTCTTTTCTGTGCAAAGTCTGTCATAGGTCGGTGAGCAGGACATGCACACTATTATGGTGATCGATGAGTGTGGGGAGGAGGTCGACGAGCCTATCATAGCAATCGATGAGAGCAGCGAAGAGGACAAGGAAAAGAGCTCAGTCGAGGAGCCACCGGTCCTGGAATTGAAGCCGTTGCCCGACCACCTCGAGTATGCGTTTCTTGGCAGCAACGAAGGGATACTAGTCATCATCTCATCGAGCCTCAACGACGGACAGAAGGGGCAGCTCTTGGTCGTGTTGAAAGAGTACAAAAGGCCTTGGCGTGGAAGATATCCGACATAAGGGGTATCAACCCGAGCTACTATACGCACAAGATCCTCATGAAGGATGATTTCAAGCTGATCACGCAACGCCAAAGGTGCCTCAATCCAAATATGAAGGACGTCGTCAAGAAAGAGGTGATCAAGTTACTAGACGCAGGGATGATCTACCCCATTTCAGACAGCGCATGGATCAGCCCAATCCAAGTGATCCCAAAGAAGAGAGGCATGACGGTCGTCACCAACGACAAGAACGAGTTGATTCCAACGAGAACCATGACTGGATGGCGCGTCTGCATCGACTATAGGAAGTTGAACGACGCCACGAGAAAGGATCACGTTCCTTTACCTTTTATTGATCATATGTTAGAAAAGTTAGCCGGTCACTCATTTTACTATTTTCTTGATGGTTTGTCAGGTTATCTGCAGATCCCATAGCACCCGAGGACCGGGAGAATACCACATTCACGTGCCCGTTCGGGACGTTCGCGTACCGAAGGATACCATTCGGTCTTTGGAATGCTCCAATCACCTTTTAGCGATGCATGATGGCCATATTCGACGAACTGGTAGGTAAGGTAATGAAGGTATTTATGGATGATTTTTTTGTGTTTGGTTCGTCGTTCGATGCATGCTTATCTAATTTGAAGCTCGTACTCGCACGATGCGAGGAAACGAATCTGGTACTTAATTGGGAAAATGCCACTTCATGGTTCGATAGGGCATAGTTCTGGGCCATAAGATCTCCTCTAAAGGAATCAAAGTGGACCGAGCTAAGTTAGAGACTATAGAAAATTTACCCGTCCCCTCGAATGTGAGATCAACTAGGAGTTTTCTAGGGCATGCTGGATTTAATCGTCGGTTTATAAAGGATTTTTCTAAGATTGCAAGACCCATGTCGAGATTGCTAGAAAAGATGCTCCTTTTGAGTTTAAAGATGAGTGCTTGCATGCTTTCAATTTACTTAAGGAGCGACTTATCGCAGTACCTATTATGGTCGCCCCCGACTGGGGCTGCCCTTTTAACTAATGTGGATGCTAGTGATTATACAGTTGGGGCCGTGTTAGGGCAGCGCAAGGACAACCATTTCAGGCAGATCTACTATGCGAGTAAGACGTTGGACGTAGCCCAAATAAATTACACGACCACTGAAAAGGAGTTGTTAGCCGTCGTGTTCGCTTTCGACGAGTTTAGGTCATATCTTATCTTATCTAAAGTTATTGTGTTTACTGACCACTCTGCTCTTAAGTACTTGTTAGCAAAGCCAGATGCCAAGCCACGGCTAATCAGGTGGATCCTACTACTTCACGAGTTCGACATAGGGATCCGAGACAAGAAGGGCGTAGAGAATTTGGCGGCGGATCACCTCTCTCGACTAGAGGAGTCCGAAAATACCACAAGGACGGAAGGCCGATACAAGATGGGTTCCCAGACGAGCACCTTTACTCGATACAGGGGGTAAGTGACGACACTCCTTGGTTCGCAGATTATGCTAACTACCTTGTTGCGAGGGTCCTACTTAAGGAGTACACTAGTCAGCAAAAGAAGAAATACTTTTCTGACTTGAGGTACTACTTTTGGGAAGACCCGTATCTTTTCAAGCGATGTGCGGACTAGGTGATACGACGATGTGTTGCTGCTCCTGAGACTTCACGGATTTTGATGCACTGCCATAGCGGGCCGACCGGAGGACATTATGTAGCTAACAGAACTGCCCAGAAGGTGCTAGAGAGCGGATTTTACTGGCCCACGATTTTCAAGGATGCCCAAAGGTACGTTGACACTTGTGATCAGTGTTAGTGCGCATGTAATCTCTCGAAACGCGACGAAATGCCCCAGAACTTTATCTTAGTTTGTGAGATTTTTGACGTATGGGGTATAGATTTTATGGATCCGTTTCCTAGCTCGCATAATAATTACATTCTAGTTGCTGTCGATTATGTGTCTAAGTGGACCGAGGCACAAGCCTTACCCACGAACGATGCTAGGGTAGTCGTTAGATTTCTACGTGCACTGTTTTCACATTTTGGGGCACCTAGGTGCACTATTAGTGATAGAGGTACACATTTTTGTAACACCCAGTTTGCACGCACGTTAGAACGTTACGGTGTTAGACACAGCCTATCGATCCCGTAACCCCCAAGCTAGCGGTCAGGTCTAGAGGTACATATAGGACTGTATATAAGACACCCATAGGCACTACACCGTCTAGATTAGTCTATGGGAAGGCGTGCCACCTCCCCGTAGAAATAGAGCATAAGGCCTATTGGGCAATCAAGTCCTTTTATTTTGATTTGGGGGATGCCGATGGAAAGCGGCAACTCCAAATTAACGAATTAGACGAGTGGCGGTTATCGGCTTACGATAACGCTCGAATGTATAAGGAACGCTCGAAAGCTTATCATGACAAGAAAATTAGGCAAAAGCAGGAGTTTCAGGAAGGGGACCAAGTCATTCTCTTTAACTCTCGACTTAGACTCTTTTCCGGCAAACTTAGATCACGTTGGTCGAGACCGTTCACTGTTACCCGTATTTTGTCTTATGCTACTGTTGAGATTTCAGGTATGGAGCATGGTACTTTCAAGGTGAACGACCACAGGTTGAAGCCTATCACGCAGGCGAGGAAGACGTGAGCGAAAAAGAAGCGCTATACCTGGACTTCCAAACTTGAGCGAACGAAAAGACGTCTAGCTAAAGACGGTAATGTAAGCTCTTCTTGGGAGGCACCCATGTATTTTTGTTTATGTTTTAGACATTAGCTTAGTTAAAAAGGGGGGGCAGCGACAATGGCTTAAGCAATCACGGCTATAATGTACCTATATTCGCACACTGCCCCTTGTCACGGTCAACGGCATAAGACATCGCGGCCGCGACACCCTTTGCGCGATCGTTCTGCCTATCGTCATGGCCAGAAGCTTAAGCTTCACGGCCGTGACATATACGGGCCGAAAATAATAATAAAAAAAAGAATTTTGACAGTGTCACGGCCATCGACGTACAGGTCACGGCCGTGACGGCCGACAGAGGACTACGCTGTCTCTTGTCACGGCCGGCGTCTTGTACGTCACGGCTGTGACGGTCACAGATTTAAAGGCAAAAACCCTTTCTCCCCTTATTCTCTCTCTCTCTCTTTTTGGAATAATTCCCGTGTGTATATATATAAAATAAATGGGTCGATGTACAAGGTGGGTGAGGGTTAACCCCTCACAAGCAACCAATTACAGACTACTGGACCAAAGTAAGAAGAAAAAGATCACAGCATAGACTACCACGCAACCCGCCAGAGGCGTCGAATGGCTGCCCATTGGAGCTCAAACCTAGCAGATGTCCCACTAAGTCGCAGACACACCATATCAAGAACCGCAGCCACCAGTCTGTCAGGAGTCGTGATGATCCCTTCCTTCCAGCGCTTGTTGCGTGCCTACCAAATATGGTAAACCAAGGATGCCAAAACATGACGGTAAGCTGCCGCAATAAGATGGCGTCCTCGCCACTTCCTCGAAGCCCACATAATGGCTTGGGGCCAATCCCTATAAGTCGAAGACACTGACGAGAAAACCGACAATCGAAAAACAAGTGCCGAGCCGTCTCGTAGTGGAGCACATCACATAGGACACAGGCGGGGGTACACGCTCGCTGGGCCACCCATGGCTTATCCCTCGTAGACAGGCGGTCACGTATACTCAGCCAAAGTATAATCTCATGCCTAGGCACCTTTAGGGGTCCCCCAAAAAGGGCTGCCCAATGTACAGGCTGCCGTCGAAATCGGAGTGCCTCCCTAATCAAGCGGGTCGTTGCACAACCATTGATCGCCCCCTTCCCTAATATCCTATCTCTCATGGTCGGTTCAACAGACGGAAGATGGCGGCTGAAGTCAATGTATTCGGTCGAAGTCCGGCCTGGCCAGTTCCATCCATGGGCATCAATGACGGCGCTCAACCGGGTTCCCACGGGAAGCCCCATGACAATCGGGCCTCGCAGGTAGCGACCCAGTAGTGGAACTTCCTGTAGCCATGGGTCCTCCCACAACCAAAAAGTCGAACCATCGCCGATCCGAAAAGAGACAAGTGGAAGAATGGTCGACCTCAGCTGCATAAGTTTCCTCCAGCTCCATGATGTGTTGGCAGAAACAGGGACTGCCCACATCGATCTAGCCTGGAGGCGTGTACTGTAAAGCCAATCCACCCAAACAGAGTCTGGCGTACGTCGAATTACCCTCCATAGAAGCTGCACAAGTAGCGATCTGTTATCCGTAGCTATGGAGCGTAGTCCAAACCTCCCTCGCATGATGGTAGACAAAGATCCTCCCACGCGACCTTAGCCGAGGACCCTCCCCACAGGAACTGCCTAAATCGGGACTCCAACTCACGTACGACGCCCTTAGGCAATAGAAACACCCCCGACCAATAAACATGCAATGCTTGAAGAACAGACTTAATCAGTTGGACCCTCCCCGATATGACAAGGACTGATTCAGCCATGATCCAAGACGCACATCAACACCCTGTAAAGCGGAGCGCAATCCCCAATCGTGAGTCGTGATTAGACGTGGGCTTTGGGCCGGGCCGACCCGGAACCGGCCCAAAACCGGCCCGTTAGCCCGGCCCAAAACCGGAACCGGTAGAACCGGTTCTAGAACCGGTAACCGGCCCATTTAATTTGGGCTGGGCCGGTTTTTGGGCCGCGGAACCGCGGATTGCCGGTTCCGGTTCCCGGATTCGGATCCGCGGTTCCGGTTCCGGTTCCGAACCGGAACCGGAACCGGCCCAACGGCTATATAGCCGTTGGGCCAACGGCCATGTTGATTTTATTTTTTTTTTAATTTTTAAACACTGGAAAATTACAGTTTTAACCCTAAACGAAAAATCTATAAATACCACCTCATTTAACCATTTTAACTCACAATTACATCCAAATCTCTTCCAAACTCTCTCAAAAAGCTTTCAAAAAAATCATCCTATTAATATTTAATATTATTAACATTAATAATTATTTTATTATTACTACACTACACTACTACCTACACATACTCACTTATTATTACCAATGATTGAATTATTATTTTACACTAATGGCGTCGTCATCGAGTAATCCTAACCCTCATGACGAAGATGTTTTTATGGTTTTAGGCCACGCCGACACATTTCGGGGAAATGGCGACACCGACGAGGAGACCGATATACCGGAACCGCAACAGACGAGAGCGACCGACGAGGGACCGAGCCAAGCTTCTACGGCGACGATAAAAAGGAAGCAACAACCGCGTGGTCGGCGATCTAAGGTATGGAATTTTTTCGATTTAGAAATGGATAAAAATAATGCCGCTTCAGGTACCGCTTATTGCAAAATGTGCCGCCACCCCTACACAATTAAGACCGGACCGAATCAAGGTGGGACGGGCTCGATGAAAAAACACCTCCAGAGGGCGCATAACTTCGGGGACGATCTAGAGCCGGTAGAGACCGAACCCCGACAACAACAAATAAACGTAAGTACGGGTAAGAATTTTGTTATTACTAGGGAAATTTCTAAAAAAGCATTAGTTAAATTCGTAGTTATGTGTGAAGAACCCTTTTGCATTGCGGAAAGTGAAGGGTTTATCGAATTTACGAGTACGATACAACCCGGATTCCATAACGTGACCCGTAAAACCCTTAGGAAATATGTGTTAGAAACTTTTTAGGAATATCAAACTAGCTTAATTAGTCATTTAGCCAACATTACGTGTAGGATTAGTTTGACTATCGATATTTGGACTAATATTACGTCGCAATCTTATTTAGTCGTCACCGCCCATTGGATAGATGAAACATGGACCATGCAAAAACGTATTCTTTCCCTAGATCCCCTAGATTCGCAACATAATGCCACTACGATATCGAACTATGTGTTGAATGTGGTTAATAAATATTGTATTCAAGATAAGATTATGTCTATCACCTTAGATAATGCTAGCGCGAACAACGTAGCGATAGGGATCCTTCGTAGGCAACTTAGGTTACCCTTAGACGGCAAATTATTACATGCTAGGTGCGCTTGCCATATTATTAACTTGTGTGTGCAATGTGCTTTTGATGAAGTTTTGGGAGATATTGTAGAAAAGTTTAAGGTAATAGGTAAGTTACTTCGGGAACGCCGCATCGGAACGTCGTGGAAGCAAACCGTCCTTGCCGCCGGCCTCCCGTACAAGAAGTTTCCGTTGCCAGTCCCGACTAGGTGGAACTCGTTGTACCACCTCCTCAGCACCTTCATGCGTTACAAGGACTTGTTGACGCTTTTTGGAACGAGGCTGCAGTCGGCACCACCTCCAGGTATGAATTACGACCACTTGATTGGGATATTGTAGGTTTGGTCGTGTCTATACTTGAAGTGTTCGCCGAGGCTACGGAGAAATTTTCCGGAGTTCACTACCCGACGTCCCCCTTATTCGTCCCGAACCTCTTCGCGATGTGCTACAAGTTCGTGGAGTTTCGCAACAATCCATACTTGGGTGGTTTCATGCAAAATATGGAGCAGAAGTTCAAGAAGTATTGGGAAACCATCCCAATAGTACACGGTTTGTCGGCCGTACTCGATCCTAGTTGCGGTGTTGATACATTTGATATTTTTTTCGAATATTATGCTCAGATTCTTGGAAAGAAAGTGGACGACCAAAAGGCGTCAATTCACGCTTCTCTCCAAGAACTTTTTTCTTTTTATGCATCTGAGCAGGGACATAGCGTGGAGCAACCCGTACCAGCGAGCGAAGCCGGTTCGTCGGAAGGAGGCGGCGGCGCAATGGGACTACTACGAAGATTGAAGGCGCAAAAGACGAAGACCAAACGCGTGCGTCAGGGTCGAACACGAATGAGATCCAGCTCTACCTGAGCCACAACTTCCAGACTCCCGAAGACTTGGCGTTTTGGCCTAGTGGAAGTCGAACGCGACTCTTTATCCGACCCTCTCCGCCGTCGCTCGAGACGTTTTAGCCGTGCAAGCGTCTAGCGTCGCCTCCGAGTCCGCATTCTCTACCTCCGGGCGAATTATCGGCGACAGACGCGCGAGCCTTAACCCGACTTCCCTCGCAATGTTAACATTATTGAAGGATTGGTATTTGGCCGAATCGAAGAACCGACGGGAGAACGCCATCGACGAGTTCCGTTCTTCCAGTTCGGACGAAGACGAAGAGGCCTCTAACATAGTTTTAATTAATAGTCAAGTCGAATAAATTGTATTTTTTATTTCGAATATTTTTTCCTTTTTTGTATTTTGTAACTTGTAAGTTTTAGATTTATTTTTCTTTCTTTTATGTTTTTATTTGTATTTTTTAGGTAGTTTTTTTATTTTTTTGTACTTTTCTTATCTTTTTTTTTGTTGTTTTTTTGGAATAAAATTTTTGGATATTTTCTAAAGAATTTTTTCATAGCAAAAAAAAATAAAAAAATTAAACGGGCCGGTTTCGGTTCTGGAACCGGAACCGGCCCAAAAGAGGCCCGGGGGTTCTTCTTATGGTTCTGGTCCGGTCCCTGGAAAATGGTTCCGAAACCGGACCCAGAACCGGAACCGGAACAGTGCCGGAACCGGTAGAACCGGACCGGTAGAACCGGAACCGGTAGAACCGGCCCGGAACCGGCCCAATCCGGCCCAAAGCCCAGGTCTAGTCGTGATGCTATCAGCGGCACCCCCAAATAGCGCACAAGTAGCTGTCCCATCCGAAAACCCAAAAGGCCCTGCAGCTGGACCTTTAAACCCTCCGCACGTCTTGACAGAAACATCTCGCTCTTGTCGGGATTTGGGTATAAGCCTGACAGAGTCGAGAATGCTGTCAACGCGTTCTGCATGACACCCACAGAGACCGCATCAGCATGGGAAAAAATTCTCTCTCTCTCTCTCTCTCTCTCTCTCTCTCTCTCTCTCTCTCTCTCTCTCTCTCTCTCTCTCTCTCTCTCTCTCTCTCGACCTCTTCTTCTTCTACAACCATCGCCACCCAAAACCACCTTCAATTACCACTCACCAACACCACATAACACCGCGTCGCCCTCTCATCTCCGGCGTAAACCCCTTACCCTCGAATTAATCTAGGAAAATCCCAAGGTATGAAATTTCTCTTCTTAACATTCAATTTGGGGATTTCGTTTCATATTACTAATGTTGGGTATAATTGTGCTTTCCTAACTTTGATACGTGCTATTGACATTATGAGCATGTCTAATTCGTTGATGTTACGCATGAATTTCGATTTTTATGAAGAAGAACCCTAATTTTCAAATTGGGGATTTTGAAATTGGGTCTAATTTGGTGTTCGTCAATTTTGTGTTTAAAATGATGGACTGTCTTATCACGAGATTATAATCTTGGCCCATTGTGTTGGATAAGTTGTGAGGGAGCCCGTGATTTTTATAACGGGCCAATTTTAATCTCGGGCATTAAGCTGGATTGAAAGCTGGCAACTAAACAAGATAATATATTATTAAATAGCCTCTTCTTGGCTTATCCAATAAACTAAACACTGCCTCAAGATCAAAATCCATCGTCTGACCATGTATGCAATAGGAATACTGTATATTACTAGCGACCATCTGAGGGTTTGAGAAGTATAACCGCGAACGTCTGAGGGTTTGAGAAGGATTTAACCGCGAACGTCTGAGTGTGAGAAGGATTTTCATATAGCTATGGAAGATCTCGATCTTACACAGAGTGGTTTCATTTGCCCTAGTATTTAGTTAACAGGGGAAAAATTGGAATTAGACTTTTTATTTGACCGTTATACTCAAAATGGCCCGATGGGGAGCGTATGCAGAATTACAGAAACTACAAGGGTGTTTTGGATAATAAAAATGCAGTATGGTGCATTTTGTAAAAACACAAAGGGTAATATGCAATTTTGCCTTATTTATATTAGATTTTTATGCTGAAGCTCAACTTGATATTTAAATAGCGGTTCCACTTGGGGTTGAGCCAAGCCGACTCACGAGCTCCAGCCCGTTAAAAAACTAGCGACACACGTAAGCTTTGTATTTTGTCTGACTTATAAGGTTGAGCTGGTCAAATAGACTCGAAGTCGAGCTTGAAATATAAAGCTCATCGAGCTCGAGTATATTTTAGAGATAGATCCTTTCTTTTTTTTGGTCAAATAGAGATAGAGCTCGAGACCTTTTTATACTCTGAAAAAATGGTATTTATGAAATTTAGCAGTGCTTTAAAACGCGCATAGCGTAACGCGTCGTGTTTCAGTTCAGATAGCGCGTAGCGTAAATAGCGTAGCGTATTGCGTGAGTATTTCGGACAAGCCATTTATTACATTAAGAAACATAATTTATAACAAATTATTAATATAAGCACATTATTAAGTAAGTTCTATATAAAATGTGTTCAGTAATAAATGTAAGATTTCACTTCCAACGAATTAGACTCGCACTAAAAAGTATTGAAAAAGATAACTGATCAAATTTTACAAACCTAAACTAAAAAATATAGTATTTGATATCAAATTATATAAGATATGCATGTCATTTTGATCGTTGTTAAACAATGAATAAATTAGATGAATTTATTTATTTTTATCATGTATATTACGTTACAATTATCGCTTTTTATGTTGTAAATTTAAAAGTTAGAAATTAATTGGAAAACTAAATAAAAATACAATACCAAATCATTAAAGGCCACGTCACAATAACACCTCTTCCTCTATGTGACGGAATTAATTATGTCCTTTAAAAGACAAGAATTTGTTCTAACTCTGAGTCACTCTCTGTCGCATCTCTGACACAGTAACACACTCCCACTCTCTGTCGCATTAATTATTGCTTCTCAGCAACGGAATTTCTGTAAAAAGCGCGCGTTGATGCGCGCGAAATTTCGCTTTTGAAAACACTTGAATTTAGTGACATCACTGGTATATCTAGTAGTGACATCATGGATATTCATTGGAACCTAGGAAGTCAAGCATATGACAACTATCACCAAAATTAATTTGTTTTTTTCCTACAACGTCCACATAATTAACTACTTTTTGTTTATGTAATTTCCAAGAAATTACTTATATTCAAACACGAAATGAATGTCTTGATCAAAAACCAAACACGCCATACGACTCTAATGGCAGGGTTCGTGTTCATGCCGTGTTTGCATGAATTTCAATGACAGAAGCCTCCATTGTTATTTTCGCAAATTAAGCAATGATAATTGAAGAGAAATAAGTGATATTTGTCATTTGCCTTCCGTTAAAAAAATCTATTTATTTTAACGATATGATGTTTGAGGAGGAATTTTATGGTGCTCACCTTATATGAGCACCTTATGTGGGCACCTACTGATGTGGAACCGATTGGTGCTATGTGAACAACCCACCCGACATCGGAGGTTATGTCGTCTTGATTGACACCTTTTAGATGTTGTTAATCGACATTTCGGATGATGTGGCACATTAACGTCTTACATAGCACGTGTTACTAGTCAATGAAATATATCACGTTAATATGCCACACCACCATACGAAATGCCGGGCACCTGGAAGATGTCAATTAAGACCTCGAAAGTCGATGTTGGTTGTTGACATGACAGTGTCACATCAGTAGGTGCCCACATAAAGTTGCTCACATAAGGTAAGCACCATAAAATTCCTCGATGTTTGAGACTTCTATATATATAGTTTAACAATCGAATTGAAAATTTTCACAACGTTTGGTAATTGAACTATCAACAACCGAAAAATTCATTCCTAACTCAAAAGTTAGTAATTATCACATCAACGGTGATTATTCTACACCAATTTAATTCGTTCACGAACTCAACAGAATATTTTCGGAATACTCTTTTCTACACCAACATTGATAAATTTTCAATGCCATCTATATATTTTATAAATTACAAATTAGACCAGGATAATACTTAAGCATATAGACAAACCATAAGAATGTAGTACACGGAATTGATAGAAAAAAAAAAAAAACAAGGTGATTACACTGGAGAAAAAATAGATTGAGATGCATCTAAAAACAATGTTCGTACAAACAAAAAAAGAGACAATTTTTCAAGTCTATAATTTTGGTATATTTCTTCGTCAATTGATCGATGAACACATTCCAATGAGCGACGTGGCCATCTTATATCTATGTCTGAAAAATGTATAATTGTGGTCATATAATATTTAACTATTATACCACATATCAATAAAATATCAAAAAAGTAAATAACAACCTATAAAAAATAATTACTAAAAACGGGGTAAATGTCATAATAAATATTGTCAGTTATACTTAAAAACATTGATTCAATATCTTGCAATTATTTTTATATTTTGTACGGCTGCTTTGATGATTCAATATAAGCAAAATGGCTTGTTTGCAAACTATAAACATCAAACTCATTTTTTTTACGCAAATGCTAATTTGTGTTTCAATGAAGAGGCCGGAGAGAAGCTTAGAGAACTTTTTTCAAGTTTGCCGTTCGCGTACTGCGGTGTTTTTACTCCACCGTTTGGATTTTGTATGCACTATTGCTGTAGCATGAAAGCCATGACATGTTCATGAACTAAAAAAGAGAAGATAAAGAAAGCTTTAAAAGGAGTTGACATGCACTAACTAATCATAATATATATATATGTAAAAGTTCGTAGAGGGTTTTGAATCTAGGCTTATATGTTGAGTTTATTACGAAACATGCCACCCCCTGTAGCCGGCTGCTATGTGCCACGTCAGCTGTTCATGAGGGTATTTATGCCATTAAAAAGTAGCGAAAATAATGTCCATTTCAGCCTTATGTGTGGGTTGTATTACATTGGTGGCATCATAAATGCGATTTGTATTTGATCTATAGATGATATTTAATTATGCATTTTTTCATTCGTTTTAATTGTGGTGTTTGGAATATCATAGGTCGTTAGACCAAAGGTCATCTCGGATGGAAGTCTTATTTATATGCTCTGACCGACGCTTTGGTGTTGCTGGGGTTGTTTTGCATTTCATGGTTGTTTATCGATCCTCTGTATGTGTGTGCGTGTTTGTTTATTGTTGCAGGTTTCAAGCTATGATACAGTCGTGCAGTTTGAAGGTGTGGCATGTACGATTATTATGATGCCTTTTATGGAGCATATTTATTCGTTTTAATTTGATCTGTGGACGTCTTTCAGCATTTCATGGTTGTTTATCATTGCTCTATATGTGTGGGTGTTTGTTTACTGTTGAAGAGATATAGCCGTGTAGTTATCTCCCTACTGTGTAAGGTCGTGCATGTTTTTGCGGTTGAAGAAATATCTCTAAGGTTGGTTGGATTATTTTTTGGTTATCATTATAGGTGTTCTGTAATGATAGAGTCGTGCAGTTGTCGTCCCATTGCGTGCGATCTGTGGGTTGTTTTGAAGGTGTGGCAGGTGCGATTTTTATGATGCCTTTTTTATTCATTTTAATTTGATTTGTGGAGGATGTTTATTTGTTATAATTTGATCTTTGGCCTTTTTTTATTATGTATTTTTATTTATATGCTGTCTCACGTTTGGTGTTGTTAAGCTATTTTGCAGTCGTTCCTCTACCTACGGGTTTGAATAGTGGCTACTGGAGTTGTGATAGAATTCGATACAGTCGTGTAATTATCACTCCCCTGTTTGTTTACTGTTTCAGGTATCAAGCGATACAGTCGTGTAGTTATCTCTCCACTGCGTAAGGTCGTGCATGTTTTTTGCTGTTGAAAGCACATCTCTAAGGTTTGGTTGGATCATTTTTTGGTTATCATCATTGGTGTTTTGTATTGGTTATCATTATAGGTGTTTTGTAATGATACAGTCGTTGCAGTTGTCGTCCCATTGCGTGCGATCTTTGAGTTGTTTTGGAGGTGTGGCAGGTGCGATTTTTATGATGCCTTTTTTATTCATTTTAATTTGATTTATGAAGGATGTTTATTCGTTATAATTTGATCTTTGGCCGTTTTTTATTATGCCTTTTTATTTATATGATGTGTCTCACAGTTTGGTGTTGTTAAGCTATTTGCAGTCGTTCCTCTACCTACAGGTTTGAATAGTGGCTACTGGAGTTGTGATGGAGTTCGATAAAGTCGTGTAATTATCTCTCCCCTGTTTGTTTACCGTTTCAGGTATCAAGCGATACAGTCGTGTAGTTATCTCTCCACTGCGTAAGGTCGTGCATGTTTTTTGCTGTTGAAAGCACATCTCTAAGGTTGGTTGGATCATTTTTTGGTTATCATCATTGGTGTTTTGTAATGATCAGAGTGCACTTATCATCCCATTGCGTGTGATTCGTGGGGTGTTTTGAAGGTGTGGCCTGTACGATTTTTATGATAAATAAATGCGAATTGTATTCATTTTATTTGATCTATAGACGATTTTTATTATGCGTTCTTTATTCATTTTAATTTAATATGTGGTGGTTGGAATATCATAGGTCGGAAGACCAGGGGTCACCTCGGTTGAAGCTCTTATTTATATTCTCTGACTGACTGTTTGGTGTCCCTGATGTTGTTTTGCATTTCATTTTTGCTTATGAATCTAGTGTATGTGTCTGTGTGTTTGTTTATTGTTGCAGGTTTCAAAAATAGAGTTCGGGTTTAGATCATTGACGGCCTTTCATGTTCTAACGTAAAGGGTCGTTTGTACATGGGATGGGTTGTTTGACGTATTTGTTCTTTTAATTTTTGTTCGATATGTTTAAAAAATACATGGACGAATGAAATTCGAGCCAGTTTAGTTCCAATAAGTTTGTCATTAATCATATATAAAAGGTCATTTAATGTTACACGTGTTTATTTAACAACGATGCTATAATAGTTCCGTATTGATTTAGCTGATTCATAAAAGGTTGTTTGATACCTAGCACGGGTTGTTTAATGACACATGTTTTTATTTAACATCAATGCTATAATCGTTTCGTATTGGTTTATTAAAGTTACTATAATTGCGTTAAACGACCTTTCAGATGATTTTGTAGTTTATAGGTTTTGCTATACGTTTCGTATTATCATTTTATTGATAAAAGGTCGTAGGTAGCACGAGTTCCTTAATGATACATGATAAAAGGTCGTTTAATACGTAGAACGGGTTGTTTAATGATACATGTGTTTATTTAACAACAATGCTATAATAGTTATGTATTGATTTAGCTGATTCACAAAAGGTTGTTTGATACCTAGCACGGGTTGTTTAATGGAACATGTTTTTATTTAACAACAATGCTATAATCGTGGCGTATTGGTTGGATCATTTTTTGGTTATCATAATAGGTGTTTTGTAATGATACAGTCGTGCAGTTATCATCCCATTGCGTGTATGTGAGGTGTTTTGAAGGTGTGGCATGTGCGATTTTTATGATGCATTTATTCATTTCACCGTTTTTGTCGTGCCTCTTTATTTATATGCTATGTCTCACAATTTGGTGTTGTTTAGGTTGTTTGCCTTCCGATTTGTTTATGGACCCTGTATGTATTTTTTCTCCATTAGATTACTATAATTTCATTATCCGTATTAAGATAACATAGATGTGGCTAATGTTGGGGCACGATTTAGAATGCACTGCTGAAGTTGATATGGTTGTCTTTATTAATTGATGACGTCTCAATCCTTTGTAATGAAATACGGCATTTAAATTTACAATTATTTAGGCGATTGAAAAAGAGCCTACTGAATAATGTACTGTTTTCTGAATATTATATGTATAATTGTTTTGGTAAAGTTGATATAATTTCATTAAATGAACGTTCAATGGGTTTTGTAGTTCAGGGATTAACTTACTGTAATTGCATTAAACGTATTAATGAATGATTTGTGGAGCATGTTTATTCGTTTTAATTTGATCTTTCTGTGTTTTTCATCATTTCATGGTTGTTTATCGTTGCTCTGTATGTGTGTGTGTTTGTTTACTGTTGCATGTTTGAAGAGATACATCTGAGTTATCTCCTGACTGCGTGAGATCGTGCATGTTTCTGCGGTTGAAAGAATATCTCTAAGGTTGGTTGGATCATTTTTTGGATATCATCATAGGTGTTTTGTAATGATACAGTCGTGCACTTATCATCCCATTGCGTGTGATCTGTGAGGTGTTTTGAAGGTGTGGCAGGTGCGATTTTTATGATGTATTTTTATTCATTTGGCCATTTTTATTGTGCCTTTTTATTTATCCTATGTATCACAGCTTGGTGTTGTTTGTAGGTTGTTTTGCCTTCCGGTTTGTTTATGGAGCGGACCCTCTATGTATTTGTTTCGTGTTGCATGTACCAAGCTACGTTGCAGTCGTTCCTCTACCTGCGGGTTTGAATAATGTGTACTGGAGTTGTGATACAATTTGATGCAATCGTGTAATTATCTCACCCCTGTTTGTTTACTGTTTCAGGTTTCAAGCGATACAGTCGTGTAGTTATCTCTCCATTGCGTAAGGTCGTGCACGTTTTTTGCTGTTGAAAGCGTATCTCTAAGTTTGGTTGGATCATTTTTGGGTTATCATCACTGGTGTTTTGTAATGATACAGTCGTGCACTTATCATCCCATTGCGTGGGATTCGTGGGGTGTTTTCAGTCTGTTTTATACCGGTTCCAACTAGACCTGGGCTTTGGGCCGGATTGGGCCGGTTCCGGGCCGGTTCTACCGGTTCCGGTTCTACCGGTTCCGGCACTGTTCCGGTTCCGGGTCCGGTTCCGGAACCATTTTCCAGGGACCGGACCAGAACCATACGAAGAACCCCCGGGCCTCTTTTGGGCCGGAACCGGAACCGGCCCGTTTAATTTTTTTTTATTTTTTTTTCCTATGAAAAAATTCTTTAGAAAATATCCAAAAATTTTATTCCAAAAAAACAAAAAAAAAAAAGATAAGAAAAGTACAAAAAAATAAAAAAAACTACCTAAAAAATACAAATAAAAACATAAACGATAAATCTAAAACTTACAAGTTACAAAATACAAAAAAGGAAAAAATATTCGAAATAAAAAATACAATTTATTGGACTTGACTATTAACTAAAACTATGTTAGAGGCCTCTTCGTCTTCGTCCGAACTGGAAGAACGGAACTCGTCGATGGCGTTCTCCCGTCGGTTCTTCGATTCGGCCAAATATCAATCCTTCAATAATGTTAACATTGCGAGGGAAGTCGGGTTAAGGCTCGCGCGTCTATCGCCGATAATTCACCCGGAGGTAGAGAATGCGGACTCGGAGGCGACGCTAGACGCTTGCACGGCTAAAACGTCTCGAGCGACGGCGGAGAGGGTCGGATAAAGAGTCGCGTTCGACTTCCACCAGGCCAAAACGTCGAAGTCTTCGGGAGTCTGGAAGTTGTGGCTCAGGTAGAGCTGGATCTCATTCGTGTTCGACCCCGACGCACGCGTTTTGGTCTTCGTCTTTTGCGCCTTCAATCTTCGTAGTAGTCCCATTGCGCCGCCGCCTCCTTCCGATGAACCGGCTTCGCTCGCTGGTACGGGTTGCTCCACGCTATGTCCCTGCTCAGATGCATAAAAAGAAAAAAGTTATTGGAGAGAAGCGTGAATTGACGCCTTTTGGTCGTCCACTTTCTTTCCAAGAAACTGAGCATAATATTCGAAAAAAATATCAAATGTATCAACACTGCAACTAGGATCGAGTATGGCCGACAAACCGTGTACTATTGGGATGGTTTCCCAATACTTCTTGAACTTCTGCTCCATATTTTGGATGAAACCACCCAAGTATGGATTGTTGCGAAACTCCACGGACTTGTAGCACATCGCGAAGAGGTTCGGGACGAATAAGGGGGACGTCGGGTAGTGAACTCCGTAAAATTTCTCCGTAGCCTCGGCGAACACTTCAAGTATAGACACGACCAAACCTACAATATCCCAATCAAGTGGTCGTAATTCATACCTGGAGGTGGTGCCGACTGCGGCCTCGTTCCAAAAAGGCGTCAACAAGTCCTTGTAACGCATGAAGGTGCTGAGGAGGTGGTACAACGAGTTCCACCTAGTCGGGACTGGCAACGGAAACTTCTTGTACGGGAGGCCGGTGGCAAGGACGGTTTGCTTCCACGACGTTCCGATGCGGCATTCCCGAAGTAACTTACCTATTACCTTAAACTTTTCTACAATATCTCCCAAAGCTTCGTCAAAAGCACATTGCACACACAAGTTAATAATATGGCAAGCGCACCTAGCATGTAATAATTTGCCGTCTAAGGGTAACCTAAGTTGCCTACGAAGGATCCCTATCGCTACGTTGTTCGCGCTAGCATTATCTAAGGTGATAAACATAATCTTATCTTGAATACAATATTTATTAACGACATCCAACACATAGTTCGATATCGTAGTGGCATTATGTTGCGAATCTAGGGGATCTAGGGAAAGAATATGTTTTTGCATGGTCCATGTTTCATCTATCCAATGGGCGGTGACGACTAAATAAGATTGCGACGTAATATTAGTCCAAATATCGGTAGTCAAACTAATCCTACACGTAATGTTGGCTAAATGACTAATTAAGCTAGTTTGATATTCCTGAAAAGTTTCTAACACATATTTCCTAAGGGTTTTACGAGTCACGTTATGGAATCTGGGTTGTATCGTACTCGTAAATTCGATAAACCCTTCACTTTCCGCAATGCAAAAGGGCTCTTCACACATAACTACGAATTTAACTAATGCTTTTTTAGAAATTTTCCTAGTAATAACAAAATTCTTACCCGTACTTACGTTTATTTGTTGTTGTCGGGGTTCGGTCCCTACCGGCTCTAGATCGTCCCCGAAGTTATGCGCCCTCTGGAGGTGTTTTTTCATCGAGCCCGTCCCACCTTGATTCGGTCCGGTCTTAATTGTGTAGGGGTGGCGGCACATTTTGCAATAAGCGGTACCTGAAGCGGCATTATTTTTATCCATTTCTAAATCGAAAAAATTCCATACCTTAGACCGCCGACCACGCGGTTGTTGCTTCCTTTTTGTCGTCGCCGTAGAAGCTTGGCTCGGTCCCTCGTCGGTCGCTCTCGTCTGTTGCGGTTCCGGTATATCGGTCTCCTCGTCGGTGTCGCCATTTCCCCGAAATGTGTCGGCGTGACCTAAAACCATAAAAACATCTTCGTCATGAGGGTTAGGATTTCTCGATGACGACGCCATTAGTGTAAAATAATAATTCAATTATTGGTAATAATAAGTGAGTGTGTTTAGGTAGTAGTGTAGTGTAGTAATAATAAAATAATTATTAATGTTAATAATATTAAATATTAATAGGATGATTTTTTTGAGAGCTTTTTGAGAGAGTTTGGAAGAGATTTGGATGTAATTGTGAGTTAAAATGGTTAAAATGAGGTGGTATTTATAGATTTTTCATTTGGGGTTAAAACTGTAATTTTACAGTGTTTAAAAATTAAAAAAAATAAGGCCGTTGAGCCGGTTCCGGTTCCAACCGGAACCGGAACCGCGGGTCCGGATCCGGGAACCGGAACCGGTGATCCGCGGTTCCACGGCCCGCTAACCGGCCCAGCCCAAATTAAATGGGCCGGTTACCGGTTCTGGAACCGGTTCTACCGGTTCCGGTTTTGGGCCGGGTTAACGGGCCGGTTTTGGGCCGGTTCCGGGTCGGCCCGGCCCAAAGCCCACGTCTAGTTCCAACTACATTGCCTTGATATCATCCTACTGTAATTGAAAGATTTGGCTTTTCATTCTCATCATTATAGGGATTTTCAATTGCATTATACGCATTAAGATGACATAACTATTGTCAGTGTTTGGAATCGGATAAGAATAGACTGATGCTGAAGTTAGTGATTTCAATTATGGCAACGAATCATTAGGTATTCGTAATGTAATGGACTTGCTACGTTGCATTACCCGCATTAACATAGCATGGTGACAGGCAGGGCTTGGAAGTCGATTATAATACAATACTGTTGAGAATCTTATTATAGTTCAAAGGTTTTGTTTGGTCTCTGACAATATCATTTCATATTATGATAATATTGTTTTACTAACGTTGTTATAATTGCATTAAATATATTAATGAATGAGCGACTGTAATACACTTCGCCATTTAAAAGTATATTATTGACAAATACTTGCCCGGCTGAAAAACAGTTGACTGATTGAATGAGGTCGTTTATGGAAAATGTTTGGGCTACTGAAAACATGTGACCAAATGAGATCGTTGACGGAATCTAAACGTTGGTGCGTTTCTTAATTAGTGTCTTATCATTAACGATACGCATTTTAATGGAACGAAAGCGTTGTTTTTTAATTATGACAACAAGGCCATTCGTATTCCTATTATATTGATTTATTGAAGTTACTATAATTGCATTAGCATATTAACATACCATGGAGATAGACAGGTCTGGAAAATCGATGAGACTACAGAGCTATTGAGTCGTATTGTAGTAGGATAGTTATACCCAAGGTTAGGAATCGGATAAGGATATACTACTGCTGAATTTCACAAGTTTGTCTGTAGATTATCTTATTGTGTTTCAAAGGTTTGGATTTTAATTATGACAACAAATCGTTTCGTATTATAATGAAATTGATTTACTAAAGATGCTATAATTACATTAACCGTATTTAACATAATAGGGCGATTGACATGGCTTGGCAATAGATGAGAATACAATATCGTTGAAAATCGTATTGTAGTTCAATGCTTTTAATTCTGACGTAAATAATTTCGCATTATCATTAGATTACTATAATATCATTATCCGTATTAAGATAACATAGCTGTGGCTAATGTTGTGGCCCCATTAGAATGCACTGCTGCTGAAGTTGATATGGTTGTCTTTATTAATTGATGGCGTCTCAATCGTTTGTAATGCACTACAGCATTTAAATTTACAATTATTTAGGCGATTGAAAAAGAACTGAATAATGTACTGTTTTCTGAAATATTATATGTATAACACGGTGTAGAAATAACTTTTCCTTTATTCATGACAAATACATGTTCTATGCCCGTTTCAAGTACATTCGCTTAATCTTCTCTTATTGTAGTTGAAAGCTTTTTCTTTTAATCCTATGGCAATAAATCGCTTCATATTATTCTTATATATATAGAGAATCCTTCGTCCAAGTCTTAATATGATTAAGAAACAGTATTAGTTGTGCAGTTTTTAAATCATCATGGTTCTACCAAGTAATTATTCTGTACTTAATTCTTTAACTCCGAAGATGGGAAACACTGCAATAATTGTTCGGCTGTTGCGGTCCTGGAGAGCTACTAATTTTAGAAGAAATGGAGAACTGATGTTAGTTGGCTTAATGTTACTAGATGAAGAGGTATTAAATTTTACTTTATATGCAATTCCCCACCCCCTCTAATTTTTTTTGTTTTGTTATAGGATACTCTCATGCAAGCTACAATTAATAGTGCGCTGGTGGAAAATTTTGAACGGCTACTTGAAGAGGGCTGTCTGTTTTCAATATCAAACTTTGATATTGTCAATTCTCCATAAAGATATCGTACAACAGAGCATAGTTATATGATACGTTACAATAGACGTACGACTGTCTCAAACTGCTGCTCATGATCTTATGATAAAAAGAGAGAAATCTCAGTTTCGTCCGTCTCAGTATTTGGAGACAAATGCCGGCTTGCAGATTTACTTACCAGGTTTGCTCCCCTATCTCTATAGAATGGTTATGTATTCCTTTTGCTTGGAGTGGAGTTATAATCAAAGAAGTTTCACACACACACCCCCCCCCCCCTCCCCCACCACCCATTAGATGTCATTGCACTGGTTTCATCCATTGTTGAGCCGGATGACAATGGTAATGGGAATTCATCGCGGATTATGGTGAGTATAATTCTGGAAGGATATGTTTTTTTCCCAACAATCTTATTATTCTCATTCATAGTCTTCATTTTGTCAGTTGTCGATAACGAACTGTTTTTATCTGTAGCGGTTGCCGTGCAACTGTTACTGCTTGGGATGAGAAGTCGCGCGAGTTTTATAAGAGATTGAAAGGAATTGGCGGCGATGATACTGTGATTATTGTGACGAATATCAATCCACGGACGTTTCAAGGTGTTTTGTATGTCGACGTACTGTTTCTGCTCAACAAATATTTGTAATCTTATTATTTAATCAGGTGGTTTATATCTGAATACAATCACTTCAAGTGCTCTTTATATTAATGGAGATGGCCCGTCAGTTTTGGAGTTCCACAAACAGTGAGAATTCCTTTGTTAATGTGTACAGTTCCTTTATCTATTCTGTAATTTCGTTTTTTTTAGTTCTGACTTAACAGTTTATTTTTATCTGCGTCTACGCCATTAGTTACCAATGTCAGGCCAGTAACAAAGATCAGTCTATCGGATATATGCTATACTACGTTCGGATCCTGAACAGGTTTGTTCATATATTTATACGACAGCATCCTACGTCGTTCCATTGCACTAACTTTCTCTGTTCGTTAGGAGCGTGATTTTTCATGCGAAGCAAGGATAACTGATATAATTAGCCGAAGTGGTTGGAGCTATATTTCTTGCTCCACATGTTCATCCAAGCCGAGAAAGTCTGAGGAATCGCTAATTGCTATAAATGTGACAATTTTAATGCTTTGGGAGTTTTGCGGTATTGTTCACTGTAACATATTAACAACTATCACCCGGTGAAGTAATTCATTCGTATTTATTTACTGCGTTTTTCTTTGCATAGTTTCCGTATTGAGGTGGCCGTTGATGATGGCTCTGAATCGGGTACTTTTGTTGTATTTGACGGGCCAGCTAAGAAATATACGAATACAACAGCGGAAGACCTAAGGAACGCTATGGCGACTACCTGTTTTTTACCTTATTTTCATGATAGAATGGTCGTCACGTATTTTTCAATTGTTACAGAAAACTGTAATTGAAGACGACGGTATTGGAGTTGAGGAGCTTCCTGATTGTATTCGTTCTTTAGTGGGGAAGTCTTTTAACTTTTTTGTGAGGATCAAGCCGTTTGATTTTAAAAGTTTATATAAAAGCTTGATGGTTACCCGTATGTCGGAAATCCTTGATGTTAAGGCGTGTCCGATCAGCCTAAGTCAACCGAGGTAAAAGTCAGAGATAGTCTGCGAATGTTTTAATGGTGGTTGATTGTGTTTCACTTTCTAAATGCAGGGATCGATTGGTGCTCCCTAGGTTTCGCCTCCCCTGTCGGATGGGGTAACCATGGTTGACCGCGTTCTTTCAGGTGAGTTGCGGGATTGTATAGAAAAACCAAAGGCGCATGTGGGAAAAAGCGTGATGAGGACTCGAGCTGCTGCAAAGGATCTCAGTACAATAGAAAGCAAAAAAAATGATGAGGACACTGTTTTAGCAACGTTTCAGAAGGGTAAACGAAAGAAAATCAAGAAGGAAGCAGTAGACCAGTCCCATTAGTTTTTCTGACTGTTTTCTTATCTTCGCGTTGTTTTGGGCTTCTTTACTATGTTGAGCTACCTATTTCACTGTCTATCTTGAATTTCTAAGTTCATTTATCGTTCAATATGATCAATATATACAACAATAATATTGACAATAATAAATTGATACCGACATTATATTACTGACGTGGTATTATAGAAAGCTGTTATAATAATGTAAGTGTTGATGTTCTTCAAACTCGAAAACTGGAAACGCACGACTGAATATTGTATTTTATTACTATCAGACATACAATTATACCAACCTATGTTCATGAATCCGCATAGACTGCAAAGGCGAATGTCAGCAAAGTGCGTAAGTTCTATTACTTAATTGTGTTGTTAAGGTCAAATATTTATTCAATTTCGACTATCTAACTATTCACAATTAAATGTTCCTTTTAAAATTAAGTCGTGAGTTTTGTATTTATTTAAGTATTAATAATGTTTAGTTGTCGATACCAACATTATATTACTGAGAGTGTGTCATGGGAAACTGTAAAAAAATGTAATTGCTGACATAGTTCAGAATTAAGGACAGAAAGCGTACTACTGAATATTGTGTTTTATTTTTATCCAACTGACACTTATTCCAACCTGTGTTCGTGAATCGGGGAACGCCGCAAGGACGAATGTGATTAAAATGCATAAGTTGCATTACTTAATGCGCTGTTAAAAGATCCTTTTTAAGCTATGCCTTTTGTATTTATTTAGTTATTGATAAAGGTTATTGCTTATATATTACCATTATACGAAAATAGAACTACGACTGACCTTTAAAATTCCTTGTTTAAATATTTAACTACCTAATTACATAAGAATTCTCCCAATAAATGTTTATGAACTTTCACATAGCCCAGTTTTGCAATAATAGTTTGCATAACGTTTATACGACTCTACGCTATCAGAAGATATAACTACGCAATATATGATTATGTGCGTAATAAATGCACAGTAATTGAAAATAAAATGTGTCAGACTCTTATAATTCTTTCCATAATAACTATTTAATTACTTAAATACATATGAATTCGTTTATAATAACAATGAAGTAGGACAGCTGTTTAGCTTCCAGTCTTTCATTAATTCATTCAATGAGTAATTGTCTTGCGGGGGTTCGTTCTGAAGGGTTTTGGGGCGAATATGTGAAGGGGTATAACTTTTGGACACGTGCTGTTCTGCGAATAGTTAAAATAATTGTGCCATTTAATCATCTTTTAGATCCATTTCAGTCTGGTTCGTCTGATCTGTATCCTACGATGCAGTCGCACCCCTTCGCCTTGACGCACCTGATTAAATTCTATGCAACCGTTCAACTTATCTGTGGGTATTTAATCTCGCGTTGTTTTGAAATAAATAAATATACCTATTGTTTTTGAAAACTTAATATGATGAATGAAATACGCAACTATTTACAGAGAAGTCTTGCAGATTTGCAAAATTTAATATCTCAAATGATTGTCCGTATCGAATGAAAGATTGATGACTATGCGCAAAGTGCTGTTCAGAGGTTTGATGCATTGCAAAGTAGATATGATGTCCATGCCACTATGCTGAAGGATATGGGAAGAACGATAGACCAACACTTTGAACAGGTCAACTTGAAGTTGGCGACGTTAGAGAACAGATTAGGTATTACTGTTTTCTGACAATTTATGTAATCATTTATATGCTTTGTTTTCATATTAAATATCTCGGGTCTCATTAATTTTCCGCAATAATATTCCTACACATGCAGATGATTTGCGCGGGACAGCAAATACTGATGTTCATGCGGAGGATGAGCAACGACAACGTCGCAAAATACAGTGCACCCTCACAACTATGGAAAAAAAGCGGAAGCACCCGGTCATTCGCCAACTTAAATACCAAATTCCCCCTCAGATACTGTCACAGATAATTCCTCTAACAGCGCATTTGATAATCGTATTAGTAGGATTCTTGCTATGTTTCCACATGTTTCTATGATCGTTGAGAACATGGGCCCAGATTTGTACGTAACCGGATCCTTGCGTGGCCAGCGTGGACAACAGTTTCAACGCTGATGAAAAATGTTGCGTGGCTGTTTGATGAGGTATGTTATGTTATATTGACGAGTGACATTTGCGATCCTATAACTGAAAAAAAATTGTTGTTTGTAGCATATTGATGAATGCCTGCGCGGATTTATTGAACTCCAGAGAAAAACAAACATCGCCTGCTCTTCCATTGTATTCATGAATACTGCATTCAATCAGGTATTGTAGCAGAATACAGATTGGAAGGTGAATACGACCTTTCTGTAATCAAGCCTTATGCCGATGAAACCGTACTTGACTGGCCTGCAACGCCGTGGGATGCGTCTGATATCATCGTTATCCCAGTAAACGTTAATCAATGTCATTGGGTTCTTGCAATAGTAGACTACAGAGCAGGGAGTGTCACTGTACGTGATTCAGACAAAACATGCGATATGGATATGAGATTTTTCAATCAGGCTTTTGGTAGGACATTGCATACCATGCAATTTCTACTTGACCATCTTCATTTGACGAATGGGCGTACAGAGTTCACCATTACAAGAGATGAAAATTACCCCCGCCAAGCTACAGCGTAAGGCGTCAATGTTTATTTCATACATATTTATGCATCCAATTTACGCACCATTTTTTGAAAATTGTTCGTTTGCTCTAATTTGCTGACAGGGGTGAATGCGGTGTACACGTCTTGCGTTCGGCGTTTGCCTTAATGTTTTCGGACAATTCTGTCTACGGAATCACCAAAAACAAATAGAAGATTTCAGAAAGTATCTCGCAGTTGCTCTTACCTGCAATAGATGGATATGAATGGTTAAGTATGCAGTTTACATTACTTTGTCGTGTTCTTTTCATTACTATATTAGTAAACATTTACATTATGTTATTTTGATGGTCTTCCTGTCGCCCAAAAATTTACAGTACTGGCCAGTATTTACACGTCACGTTAAACTGGGAGAGTTCGTGCTTGCCAATATATACAACTGAAGTTTACAAGACTGATTAATAATACTCAATTATAAATCACAGGTTTTTTATGACATTGTCAGAACATATAGTCATACAATCATGATATATCACATAATTAAATATTGAATACGGATACAGGTATATTAGTGATAAACTCTAATGCTAAAAAGCAACGTAAAGTCAATTATTAAATTCTAAATGATGTATATAACGCATAATAACTTTCTATCGGAACACATTATAAGCTCATAACTTTCCCCAGGGGTTCCGTAAAGGCGGGAAGAGTGGTGATATTTGCCGCTTATAAAGATATATGCACGCATCTAATGGAAATCTTGAATAGAGCAGAGATAGCCGAGTTGGTTTTAAAAAGCCAATTTGGACGTTTAATAGTGGCTGCAGACAATTTTCAGTTGTCAGGACAATTGTTGTGGTATCTGATGCTGATCGACACGTGGTGTGTGAATGAAAAGTGCGACAAGTAATAATTAAAACGAATACCTAATTACTATCACCGACGTGCGATAGGCAGTGGACCTATCGTGTGTATTGCAGTAAAGTGAGTGACGAGTATCGAACACAAGGAATAAATCAAGTACTAGCAGGGACCTATCGACTCGATATTTAGCCTAAATAAAATACGCTGGTGGTGTTACGGACTATCCTAACAGATTACTCCTAAATCAATGAGAGACTAAAAGAATACGCCTAAACTGGTGAAAACTTTCAGATAATAGAGATGTACTCGGGATTCGAATCCGGCTAGGTACTATCGATTAAGACAATGAATTCTCGCTCCTACGTGATTCCGACTACATCGCAGTAATTTCCAACCCGCTCACGAGTTTGCTATCGCCCTAAACGCTCGCGGGGATCTAAGGCTCAGTAATTACTAAAGGCGAGGATCGAGTATTTGCTTCGCCCTATACTCGAATCCTATCTTCTACGAATGGCCTAATCGTTGTTTAGCTGTCGCCCTAAACGATTTTCAACACGATCACTTTAACACATAGACATATTAAAGCGACGAAACAATTTCATAGATAGATAAAAGGTCACAAACACGAGTCACGATTAAACATATGTCTTAATTATGAAATATCCTAGCGTTCATCTAATCCCAAACACATAGGGAATTTAGCTACGTATAATTGACGGGAAAACAACGAAATAAATAAGAAACGAAGAAGAAGAATTTATGATATCGAATACTGATGATCAGGGATGGTGGCACGGATGAATCTTCGTTCTGCGTTCTGTTTGGCGTGATTGCGTCGTTGATCCGTCTCTCGCGCTTCTCCAATGGAATTATGCGTTTCTGGCGTCTGTAATTCGTCTCTTATGAGTTAGGGTTGATATCTGGTGAGAATCCCCCTTTTCTGGATCGAAATCGGGCTTTTATTGTTGATAAGTTGGGATTTTACGTTGTTTCTAATACCCGTAAACTTGCGATGTCGATTTCAATTTATCAAAATTGCATTGGATATTCTATGTTTATGTGCACATTTCAAATTTGACAGCTATTGAATAAAATGAACCGAAACAAAGAGGAAGCGTGAAAAGAGTGAAGAAACGAAGAAGATTAGGTGGTGTTGACCAACATGAGTGAGTAGGGGACCTACAAAGAAGATTGAGATCATTTATGAAAACAAATTTTCATCTCACGACAAGCAAACAATCGCACATGGCTCAAGAAATCAATAGTCAAGATAAAACAAATGGAAAGGCCGCTTGAGTGGAGAAAAAATGGTCACTTTATTTCCATGTCGACACCAAGTGTGTATTTAAAAACCCAACACATGCTGCCATAAAAGAGGAGGGATCAAGAGCTGAAAAAAAAAAAAAATACAGACGCGTATCATATTTCATCCTCTCAAATATTGCTCAAGGCCACCTACAATAAAATTCGGCAGAGCAACCAACACAGGCATCGCAGCCCGGGCTGCTGCGGCTGCGAATCATCAAGGTCGCTGCTCTTCGTTCGCATCACAAATCTGACGTCTCCCTCACACTGAACATCCACAGGACCGAGGATTATTGTAGTACACACCTCTCACACCTTCTCCCTGACCTCGCTGCCAATCGAAGCTCACAGCTCAAGGAGCAAGCAGGAGCCACCAAGCAAGCTGCTCTCGGGCAGCACATGCCACATACCACACGGTGAAAATTTCCAAGCAGCCAGCTCTTGTACGGGAGGAGGAGCAGTGAACACGGAGGCGATCTTTCAACTGGGAAGTAGCCGAGACTCACGGCTGGGAGCGAATCAGCGGGCGTTCACGACGACCAAGAAGAACTAAGAAAGCTACGAGCACGACCACGAGGGTCTCCAAGGTGCCTCTTCCACGAGGGAGAGAAACCGAGGCGACGCGTGACAACTCGAGCGTCGGGAAGGGGCGTATTTCTTTACCTTAATATCTTATTTTCAACTACGTTTTGTTGATTATGATTGTCCCCATGTTAGCTTAAATTACTTCTGTGGTTAAGGGCGTGTTAGGCCGAACTATTATTGCGTGTTAGTGCTATTGGTATTTTATTTAATTATATGATTTAAGTTATGTATTCGTTATCTTTGTTTAATGCTTGCGTATGTCTGATCAACATGTGCACGATATTTGATTGGTTTATGAGACGGACAAAGTGATTAGACCGGTTAGAACAATAGATAACGTGTACCACGACGTAAAACCGACCAGAGATGGAATTCGGTTTCGTCCGTGTGGTTTCCTAGATTTCAGGCGCCGAAAGCGTCTAAACTCGGGGAAATTCATAAAGCTGAATGCGTGCGGAGTAACTACAGTCATATAGAAATATAGTTGATTGGTTCATTTTCGCATAGGATCGCTATTGTGGGACAAACGGATAGCGATTATTTTAGGAATTTCTACCTTAACTAGATTTATATTTTTAGATAAAACGACTGCATGAATACGTAGGAATATTTTGTGCCGAGCACGTGCCTTGATCACATCCCTCGTCAAATTTATCCATTTTCTATCTTTTTATTTATGTTATTTTTTTATTTGCATTTTATTTTCTTTTATTAAATCCACAAAATATAAAAACTCGTTTTAGTCTAAATTAAATTTCAGAATAATATCTTAAATTAATCGAGCTGTCCTCGTGGATCGATACTTGGACTTGTCCATTTTATACTACTTGCACGACCTAGTACACTTGCTAGTATTCGAACGTGTCAATTGTGAAATTCGACACGGACACGGCCTGGGACAAGATAGGTCACGGCCGTGACACTCTCGGGGCAAAAAATGAGCTCACTGCTGTTCGTCACGGCCTGGTGCAGTAGTGTCACGGCCGTGACCACCTCAACAACTTTGCGGCAGTTTCGTATTTCTCTCGGATGGAGGGGTAAACGATGTCCAATTGACCTGAATTTTAACGATAGATAGAAGACTCGCCAATCTTGATTCTGACCAAAGGAATTCTCAATCCGAGGTCTGGATTGAGAGATATGAATTTTCTAATGCTGCTGCTGCTATGGGTCACGGCATGGTGCAAGAAGTGTCACGGCCGTGACCATCTTCAGTCTAACTCTCTGCCAAGTGTCACGGCCAGGTGCACTATGTGTCACGGCCGTGACCTTCATCAGTTTTCATCGTTTTCGCGCCGTTTTGCCTCGTTTCCGCTCCTTTTCGCCCGAAACTTGTCCTAAAGCCTTATAATACCAAAACAAGCAGAAATAGGGTTAATAAGTGCATAAAATGACTACGAAAACTCTATTATGAGTTAATTAAATACTATGATAAACGTACTACGATACGTTTATCAAACCTCCCCACGCTTAAGCATTTCTTGTCCTCAAGTAAATTAGAAGTCAGAAAAGGCATCAGATCAAGATAACGGCACGATTGTTCGCAATTTATCAACAAAGCTAGAAAGCACAAAACGGAATCAAGCAAACAATCATGGACATCGCACTAATGACTTGCACTTGTTGGCCTAAACTTCCTTCGCACTGCCAATCGAGACTCATACCTCAAAGGGATTCGCTCAAATCACTCAGTGTATAGGTTAACGTATAGTGAATCACTCAAACAGTGCACTAGTCCGACCCCTACCATAGGCTTGCAAACTAATCGCATATCTACTTAAAGTGGCAAGCATAAATCTGAGGATCTTCTTGGGTCTTCTCGGGTCAAATAATAATGACTTGACAAGCATAGATATTGAACACGTAATCTTAAAGCTAGGACACATAAGCGAAAATTCAAAGAATATAGCATGATCAAATTGATAGTCACATGCCCCAACATAAGACTCAACATTCTCGCTCCGAAATCCTAGACTTTTCTGGCCGCCCTGTCAACTCAGTTTCCTTTCATTTTCTGCCCTTTCCCCTTAATTACGCTCTAGTGCACTGCCCTTATTCCCTAAAACATCAAGGTTCGGTTTTTGTCGCAAAGAATACATCGTCAAAGCGAATGCCGTGTACCTAGGGATATTTATTACCAAACCCTATATCTTGCCAAAAGGTTTATGGGCATGCTTATAAAAGGGATCAGGTCATTTCAGAAAACGGTCAAGTCAGGGGCGAGTCATATCACGAATAGCAGAGAAGAACATCAAATCATACACTGAAATAGTAACTCTCAAGTTCGACTTCTGCTTTATTCTAATGAATTTGGGTTCATATAATCTCTGGAAGCTTATATGGGTCAAGGGCATTTCATATCATACGAGGTAAGCAACGAATAGGCTCAGGCTCAAAGTGGCTAACAAGTGAGGTTAGTCATGGTGGGGAATTTTGGCTCTGGACTTAATTCCTAATGCCCTCATCATCTTCACACTAACACACCAAAAACAGTTTCACCACGCATCAGACAGGCAAGTTCTAGAGAGATGTAGACTAGGCACGTCACACAACCAAGAAAAATGAGCATAAGCTCGTCAGGCTCAAACTCTCACATGAAACAGGGTTATGCGTACGAATCTCTCAAAACAGTGCTATATCTATTCAGGTAAACATGATTCAATCAGTCATGCATATCCTAATTGCTCACAAGGATTTCATAACATGCAAACCAACTCGAGATAAACGCAAACAATCATTCCTGATTTTAATAATTCATGCCTTTCTAACAAAATTGATAGCTCACGGACACGTCATAAAAAAATTTCACGCACATTCTCACGGACACGTCATAAAAAAAATTTCACGTACATTCTCAACCTAAATTCCCCTCCCCACACTTAAGCCCTACGTTGTCCTCAACGTAAAAATTGAATAAACGAAAGGGAAAAGTAGGTGTAAGAGAACGAAACTTCCCTGACGGAAAATATTGACGTGGTCGTCACTAGACGCGTGATGGTTGTCATATCGTGACTCGTGATGCCTGACATGACTAAAAGGAAAACTAAACGTAACAGAAAAAACATGAATTGTAATAATAATAGGCATAATAAAAAAATACTAGATAGATAAAACCTGGGTTGCCTCCCAAGAAGCGCTTCCTTTACCGTCTTTAGCCGGACGTGCTTTCGTTAGCTTAGGGTGGCTGGAAGTCGAGGTACAGCATCTCTTTTCTGCTTAAGTTTTCCTCGCCTACATCCATACCTTGGCGGTGTCTCCTTTCGTCGGGCAGCGATTTCAACTCTAGTGGCGTTCGCTCCTCGACTGGGCTCTTGTCCTTAACTTCTTTGCTGCTCTCGTCGATGGTTATGATGGGTTCGTCGATCTCCTCCCCACACTTATCGATTTCCATAATCGTGTGCCTATCATGCTTGCTGACCTGTGACAGACCTTGCACAGAAAAGAGAAAATCGCGCTCAAAGACATCTAAGAAATAGCATTTATCATCTTGCTCGTTGCTCTTTTTCATCGAATCAGCCATATTGAATGTAACTTTTTCGCCTTCTACTGTCAAGGTTAATGTTCCATTCCTAACATCTATCATGGTCTCGCCTGTAGCTAAGAATGGTCTACCTAGAATTAATGGAACATTTTCATCCTCGTCCATGTCTAAGATCACAAAATCAGCAGGGATAACGAACTTATTGACCTTAACTAGAACATCTTCGATACCACATAGAGGGTATTTTAATGATCTATCGGCCAGTTGAATACTCATTCTAGTGGGTCGTGGTTCACCTAATTCTAAACGCTTAAACATGGAGTACGGCATTAAATTTATACTAGCACCTAGATCAGCTAAAGCATGCTCAACAACTAAATCACCTACCAAACAAGGAATAGTAAAACTCCCTGGGTCCTTGAGCTTTTTCGGTATCTTGCTCTGGAGTATCGCTGAGCACTCTCCTCGTAGGTATACCGTGGAGACGTGTTTGAGCTTCCGTCGGTTCGTCAGCAAGTCCATCAGGAACTTAACGAAACTGGGCATCTGCACAATAGCTTCAATAAACGGTAAGTTAATATGTAATTCTTTGCACATACCGATAAATCTGCCAATTAGCGCCTCGTCTTTGTCCTTCTTCAACCGTGCTGGATAGGGAATCTTCGGCTGGTACGGCATCACTGGTGGCCGCTCATTCTCCCTCGCTTTTTCTATTTCGGGTGCAGCCTCCTCCTTTTTAGGTTGAACCTTCTCTTTTTCAGGTGCAGCTCCCTCAACCGAACTGGGTACGAGATCTTTGGTTGATACGGCTTCACGAATGGTCGCGTCTTTCTCTCATCATCCTTGACCTTCTCGACTCCGTCGCCCTTGCTTTCCTCCACTTCTGGCTCGTCGTGGCCCTCGAAATCGACTTTCTCCTTTAAATTCTGCTTGGTGGGGGCTTCTTGTAATCCTCTCCCGCTCCTCAGGGTTACCGCATTGCAATACTCCTTGGGGTTTGTCTCGGTGTAGCTCGGGAGTGGTCCTTGATTTCGCCCCGCCATTTGCTTTGCTAATTGCCCCACTTGCTGCTCCAACCTCTTGATCGAGGCATCTGTATTCTGAGCACGCAAGTCGTTTGCCTCCATGTACTCCTCCATCTTCGTCATTCGGCTTTCGTGGGCTGCGGTGGTGCTACTGAAATTCATGAGAAGTGCCTTCATCATGTCCTCCATCTCCCTCATGTCGTCGGATCCTCCTGCGGGCGCGTTCTGGTACTGTCGTGGTGGCCCATTTTGGAATCCGGATGGTCGGGCTGAAATCCGGACGGTCCTTGGCCCTGATGGTTCTGATTCCCGTACGCCAGGTTTGGATGTGGCCGAGGCTGGAAGCTTCACTGGCCACCTTGGTAATTGCCCATATAGTCTACGTGCTTCAGCGGCTGCCCAAGTTGGCATTCTGATGTCTCGTGGGCTGCGCCACAAATTCCACACAATGGAACGTAAGACGTGTGCTGCGTCGGTGCGATGGTGGCCACGACGTTCACGGGCTGAGTTTGCCCGGACTTGGGAAGTAATGCGCCAATCACCGTCTGCAACTGGGAGTTCGTCGAGGCGATTTGTTGCTGAAGTGCCTCGATTTTAGCGTTAGTGGCCGTCTCCTTGCTCACTCCAAATACGCCTGTCATCTTCATCCTGGTATTGCCCCTCATGAAACTGTTCCTCGAGTAGTCCTCAATGAGGTTCCAAGCGTCGGTCGCGTTGAGCTTCACGAGTCCTCCTCCGGCGGCTCCGTCTAGCATATGGACAGTCTGGTCGTTGAGCCCCTCGTGGAACCTGTTGATCTGGGCTGCCTTCGACATCCCGTGCAGTGGGCATCTCTTCAATAGCGCCTTGTATCGCTCCCACACCTCATACAGATTCTCAGAGTCCTTCTGCTGGAATAGGGAAATCTCCGTCTTCAACCGCAGCACCTACGACAGTGGGAAATAGTGATTGATGAAAGCGGCTCGCATCTCCTCCCAGGTAGTGATCGACCTGGGCGGCAACATGTCTAACCAGTCCTTCGCCATGAACTTGAGCGAGAACGGGAACAGCATCAGCTTGATTGCATCGCCGGGGACACCATTGATTTTGATGGTGTCGGTCACCATCAGGAACACCTTCAGGTGGGAGTAAGGGTCGTCGTCGGGGTTACCCTCGAACTGGGCCGTCTGGAATATCATCTGAAGCCAGGAGTGCTTCAGCTCAAAATTGTTCTCAATCGGCGGGATGACAATCGCCGACTCAGTACCGCCTAGCGCGGCATTCTTGAGGAGGTCCTGTAGTGATGGCTCCTCTTCTGGAACGTGATGGACGGGTACTCGGTGGTCCGCCTTGTCTACTTCTGTATTGGGACTATCTACGGCTGTCTCTACACGTGAGTTTTGGATGGATTCCTGCGAACTATCCTCTGAATAACAAACTAACGGATCCTGAGAGCTAGTGGATGCTCCTTCGGTATCGTACTTAAGTTTCCTTCGTAACTTCCGCTCGAAATCCGGGTCTGCGTCAACGATGGGACCCGATGGATGGCTTCGGGTCATTCACCGCTGAATCGTACCTTCAATGAGTGAGAAATAAAAATTAGCGAAAAAGTAAACAAAGACGCCGAATAAGAATATGAAATCAATAACGACGCAGGAAAACAACTAATGCATATAATACAAATAACACAAAAAGTAAAAACACAAGAAAAACGTCAAAATAAAAGTGGCTAAAGTACCGAACTACGGTGTTCCTAATATCAATTTATTCCCCGGCAACGGCGCCAAAAACTTGATCGACACGTGGTGTGTGAATGAAAAGTGCGACAAGTAATAATTAAAACGAATACCTAATTACTATCACCGACGTGCGATAGGCAGTGGACCTATCGTGTGTAGTGCAGTAAAGTGAGTAGACGAGTATCGAACACAAGGCATAAATCAAGTACTAGCAGTGACCTATCGACTCGATATTTAGCCTAAATAAAATACGCCGGTGGTGTTACGTACTATCCTAACAGATTACTCCTAAATCAATGAGAGACTAAATGAATACGCCTAAACTGGTGAAAACTTTCAGACAATAGAGATGTGCTCGGGATTCCAATCCGACTAGGTACTATCGATTAAGACAATGAATTCTCGCTCCTACGTGATTCTGACTAGATCGCAGTAATTTCCAACCCGCTCACGAGCTGTCGCCCTAAACGCTCGCGGGGATCTAAGGTTCAGTAATTACTAAAGGCGAGGATCGAGTATTTGCTTTCGCCCTATACTCGAATCCTATCTTCTACGAATGGTCTAATCATTGTTTAGCTGTCGCCCTAAACGATTTTCAACACGATCACTTTAACACATAGACATATTAAAGCGACGAAACAATTTCATAGACAGATAAAAAGTCACAAACACGAGTCACGATTAAACATATGTCTTAATTACGAAATATTCTAGCGTTCATCTAATCCCAAACACATAGGGAATTTAGCTACGCTGACGGGGAAAACAACGAAATAAATAAGAAACGAAGAAGAAGAATTCATGATCTCGAATACCGATGATCAGGGATGGTGGCACGGATGAATCTTCGTTCTGCGTTCAATTTGGCGTGATTGCGTCGTTGATCCGTCTCTCACGCTTCTCCAATGGAATTATGCGTTTCTGGCGTCTGTAATTCGTCTCTTATGAGTTAGGGTTGATATCTGGTGAGAATCCCCCTTTTCTGGATCGAAATCGGGCTTTTATAGTGAAATTCGACACCGTCACGGCCTGGGACAAGATAGGTCACGGCCGTGACACTCTCGGGGCAAAAAATGAGCTCACTGCTGTTCGTCACGGCCTGGTGCAGTAGTGTCACGGCCGTGACCCCCTCAACAGCTTTGCGGCAGTTTCGTATTTCTCTTGGATGGAGTGGTAAACGATGTCCGATTGACCTGAAATTTTAACCATAGATAGAAGACTCGCCAGTCTTGATTCTGACCAAAGAAATTCTCAATCCGAGGTGTGGATTGAGAGATATGAATTTTCTAATGCTGCTGCTGCTATGGGTCACGGCCTGGTGCAAGAAGTGTCACGGCCGTGACCATCTTCAGTCTAACTCTCTGCCAAGTGTCACGGCCAGGTGCACTATGTGTCACGGCCGTCACCTTCATCAGTTTTCATCGTTTTCACGCCGTTTTGCCTCGTTTTCGCTCCTTTTCGCCCGAAACTTGTCCTAAAGCCTTATAATATCAAAACAAGCAGAAATAGGGTTAATAAGTGCATAAAATGACTACGAAAACTCTATTATGAGCCAATTAAAAACTATGATAAACGTACTACGATACGTTTATCAAACCTCCCCACACTTAAGCATTTGCTTGTCCTCAAGTAAATTAGAAGTCAGAAAAGGCATCAGATCAAGATAACGGCACGATTGTTCGCAATTTATCAACAAAGCTAGAAAGCACAAAACGGAGTCAATGCTTACGTCGATCCTGCAATAATGTATTTGGTGGAAGACTTTGAGAAATTCAATGCTTACCAATGGGGAACCCTAGCATTCAATGAAGCCCTAGCGTCACTTAAGAGGGATCTCTCCCAGTACAGTGCTGAATCGACTGAAGAGCAAGTGAACAAAAATCCAAACTTAAGTTTAGGAGGTTTTGTACATCCATTTCAGGTAATAGTACTGCGTTTATTATTTCAGTTACTGATATCTATTATTTCACATTGACTTCGAAATAAATTGTTCATTCTTATTTAGATACTTGCTTATGAATGTATCCCTGGAGTTGCAAGTTCGTTTGCGAAGAGACTTGAAGGAGTGGAACCTGGCATTCCACGGATGTGTCGGTGGAAGACAAATGATTGGAGTACTAAGTACTCACCGAGGTTGGACCAGGTCACAGAGGCTAATTCTTCTGAAGGTGTTGGCAAATGTATTTTGCAGCCAACTGCTGAAGAATCGGCTACGTTCTTTATTAGATCAAGTCACGTCGCACTCCAAAACCGCCCTCCACTACTGCAGAAGATCAATTTGTGTTTGGAGAAAGGATTCACGGTTATTTGTCCTCCAGTAGCAGGAAAAGTTTCAGCTAAGCATGCTAGAAGTGTTGATGCAACAGAGATCGAGGAAGAGTGTGACGTAGAAGAGGACAATGAACGTAACATTTCGAAATCATCGGGTAGGAAAGATTCAGCCATTGGTGACTCTATGTCAGAAGATGTTGTTGTTGAGAGTAGGAAAATGTCTGGTAAGAAATCAGGAAAGGGAAAGAAAAAGGTGATTGGTCAGAAGTCCACACCGAAAAAACTTACGCGACGGGCAAAACGTCTGAGTGAAACTGACCCGTCAAGTGGGTTCGTTGATTTTGTGAAGAAAGCAAAGTTATCAAATAAGGAGCACGTTTTCACGGGTAATGCAGAGAGCGGAAGAGACGATGAGATGGAGAATGAGGATGTTCAGCCCGGAACGCCACATGCCAGAGGAAATAAGCACATGCCTGATGAAGACGTTCGACAGGCGGAAGGAACTTCGGGTTTGTTAGATTTATTCTGATTTAATTATATGTTTTATACGTCTCTACGTATCATTACTAACATTATGTACTCGATTTGATAATACTCCTGGTCTAATCGCTTAACTTTTTACGTGCAGTTGTGCAGAAAATGAAGTCGCTGGAACGCAAAATGCAACTTCAGTCAGAGGAAGTATCTGCTGTGAAAGTCTCATTTCAAGAAGCACTGGAGGGAACTCGAGAAAGATTGGCTGGTGTTGAAAGTAACAGAGGCACCTTTTTGAACGTTAATTTCATAACTGAGAAGATGACGTCCATGGAAGAGTGTTTGAAGGTGTTAGGCGAGAAGGTAGTACAGCTCAAGGCGCAGGTTGATGTATTACCAGACCCTCAGTGGATAGGTGGTAGTTATTTTGTATTCTCGATATTGATATTTTGAAATAGCATTGGTTACAGATAAATCTACCATCTGTTCACAAATTATTTTCGCATGACCAGGCGTTGACATGGTTGTCATTCCCGAAAACGTCAATAATATCGTGCACAATATAACGTCATGTGCATTTGACAGGAATCAGCAACTTCCAGCTTCTAGGAGGCTTAAGCTTGCAGAGGATGCCTTTCTACGTAACAACTCTGCTGTTTCAAGCCGATGAGCCCTTAGCTCTACTGGTTGAGGGGGAGGTGCCTGGAGTCATGTTGGGAGAGGTCCTGGGTTCGAACCTCCACCCTGTGACATTTCTCTAGGCCTGCCCACATGGGCCCAGACATGTGCGATTGACCTGGTCGGCCCGTTTAGCAGGTAGTGGGTCGGCCCCGGGGTTTCACCATCGGCTTTCCCCGGTTACCAAAAAAAAAAAACTCTGCTGTTTCAAGACAAGCTTATACCCATCGTAAGCTTGACGAGCATATCCTGTATAAGCTAGCATTCTGGCCAATGGCAGAACAAGAGATTAAAACTATGCAGCAGTGCCGCCAGAGTGGCCTTTCTGGAAATCCTTTGTCGCCAACTTTCTTCAGGACCCTAATGACAGCGAGCCAAGCACTCCAAAATGATGTAAGTCTATAATTGAATATATATAGTCATAGTATTATGTAACACCGCTGTTTACAACGATATAAAGATTTACGTATATATATGGCATATTCATGGTTCTCTGATGAATTGTTTGATTCTTTGTTTTTAAAGCATGTTGATGAATGCATCTGTGGTTTCATTGAGATGCAGTTAAAGTGCAAAATCCCCGCGAAGAATGTTGCATTCATGAGCACGCTATTCAGTCAAATTATCATGTCGCTCTCCGGCGTAAACGAAACTGTTAGCTTGAGTGATTTTATGCCATACACTCTTGGAAAGTACCCAGGGTGGCCTTCGTGCCCATGGAGCAGAGCGGAGACAATAGTTTTCCCGCTGGAAGTCAATAGCTGTGAATGGATTCTGTGCATTATTTGTCCAAATAGAGCTGAAATACAAATTTGGGACCCACAGAGGGGAGCTCATGCAGATGCCAAGTTCGTCGATAATGCAATAGACAATGTTTCTATCATAATCAGACGTTTGCTACAGGAATTATCGCTCTTGGCAATGGACTGCACGTTATCCATTAAGAAGTATGAGCGCCTCCCACAGCTAGATGACAGGCAAGATCCAGATGTTTTTCATAAAAATTATATGTGCATTCAAAAAGTTATTGAAGATGTGTTCTCATCATATACAGTGGTGATAAATGCGTCCAAGTACTTTTGAGTGCATTTGCAACGATATTTTCTGAACATATTGCCGGTGAGGTAACCAAGTCCCATTTAACGGAGTTCAGAAAATATTTGGCGGCAAGTGTGTTGTTCTTCTCCTACTGGCACTGGCCGCCGTGGAATGAGTGAATGAGCGTGTATCATCGTTAATTGCTGCAGTTTCTATTATGGACGTTTCTTGACAATGGACAATTGCATTTTGTGATGTACGGTATAATTTCTTTAGCTATCTATGTGTTGACATTAGTATCTAAGTATGTCTGTTCTAATGTTAGGTCGTATCTTGAACCTTTTCATAACCTATGCGTCGAACCTCTGTGTTGACATTAGTATGTAAGTATGTCTGTTCTAATGTTAGGTCGTATCTCGAACCTTTTCATAACCTATGTGCCGAACCTGTTTCCTAACTATTTCTGGTTTTACTCTTATAGATTAATCCACATTATTCACCGACTTCATTGATTATAAAATTATGGAATATTTCATTTAACATTTTTAAAACTACCATAATTTATATTGGGGTATTCTAAATAAAGCATGTGTTGGACATTCCGTCAACAAAATACGGGTGCGTGTATCATATTACATAATTATAATATTGCAGGATACCTTAGAAATCATTTTCCGTTGATATGGGCTATAATAATATTCCAGTCATTGTTGTAAATATTGTCAAATATAAATTTTATACGTGTGGTGATGTAAAAATATTGCATTATGTTTCATTAGTTGTGAACTAATTTACGTACAGTCATCCAGTTTCTTGCGGCTGTAAAGAAGATGGGCTGAATAAATCAATAAATCTATAAGCATACAATATAAGGTTTAAACGAACCTCCCAACATTATTCTCCTTCTGGTTTCCTGACAGTTTACAAGGTATGTTGTATATTGCACGACTGATGCTGCGCATATCGTGTAATTTAACGGTATCACATATTTTACGCAACTGTTATTGAATTCTTTGCAGTATTATACTAATAATAAATTTTCCAAGTATACAATTATGCTATACTGTTATGTACCACTTTGAGGAAGTCAGAGAGCCAAAAACTGTCTGATAAATTAATTCACTTTTAACGTTTAATATATTAATACATGCATGTATTAACCTTAGCTCACCCTTATTAAATATGGATAAATTTATTGAATATATGCAACAATCAGTGATATAGCTATATGTTTCGGCGAATTGAAAAATTTCATGCAATTGTCTTACATTGTATGTATCTGATTCCAAAGCAACGTATCTTAATTGACTCCTCGGATCTCTCCAACAGCGTTAACAACTTGCCTTTGCCGAGTATAGAATGAGTCGAAGTACATTTACTAAAGAGTCAATAGTCGATAATGGAAGAGGATTTTGAGGTTTCCATTGACAAGATATTTCGGGAACTACTCGATTTGATTAATCATTTAGCAGGAAGAATAGCAAAACAAGTCGATTGTTATTCAAGAACTGAAAATCGACAGTGGGGGAATTTGCTAATGAGTTACGATTCACTTACACAATTTATGCAATACAGTTGACAATCGTTATCATCAATATTGCAGGGAAATTCCAGAGCAGCTCTGCAACTTCGTATTGCAATCTTTCCTTAATTACAAGTATATTGCTACGAAAATTTCCGTTTCTTCAATTATTATTTGATGTTGTAGATTATAATACAGAGATGCAGCATAGAAGGAAAAGACTATTCTCTGAGGCAAATAATGTCAATGATTATACGGATCGTCGCAAAATTGGTACTACAAAGTTGCCCTACAATTAATTTACATGCATGTGCTGGTATGCTCGAAGATAATTTATTTGAACATTATATCGACATATGCAATCTGCAAATCTTCTAATATCAGCATCAAAGAGAAGACGCAGCATGCACAGCAATGATACATAAGTTGTTGGATACAACGAAGAAAGATCTCCAACTTTGTTACAAGGTAATTGAAAAACTTACTTTGTTTGGAATTTGTCATAGAATAGTTTAAAAAATGATGTTCTGATTGATATGAATTCAGGAGTTGCTCGGAGAGCTTCATTGTCAAATAAAAAAACAGCTCAACTTCTACAGTGATTACCACAGAGAACATTAGCAATGTCCTCACTGTCATGCATTGATGTGGAAATCAGAGTCAGCAAAAGCAAGAGCGAGTAGCAACAATTTGGTATTTCGCTCTGTTGTGACCAAGAGTTTCACTACCTCCACTTGAACGTCCTCCGTTATATCTCAAAGAAAAGTTGTCAGATATATCTTTTCGGCAATCTATACGAGTCTATAACTCAATCCTTTCCTTCACATCAATGGGTGCAAAAATAGTCTCAACGGTAAAAGCAAGAACAGGTTCGTACGTCTACAGAATACACGGACAAAACTGTCATATTGGTTCATTACTTCCTGCTGAAGGTGAGTCTCCAAAATTTGCTCAGCTCTATATCTGTGACACATCAATTGAAGTTTCAAACTGTTTAGGTACGTTGACCAGAAAAAGTTCAGAAAATTTGGATACAGAGGTGGTTTCAGCACTCATTCAAATGATGGATACATACAATAAGCTGGCAAAAATTTTCCGAATGGCACGAGACAGATATAAATCTGGTGAGACTGCTGAACTATCAATATTACTAATTGGACGAGGGCGTAGAGGAAAACAGTACGAACTTCCCTCCACTGAGGAAATTGCTGGATAGTTGGTGATCTTCCTGAAACGATTGGAGAAAGAGACATCATAGTTCAGACAAAAAATGGTTCACTAAAGAGAATCGGTGATGGCAATGCAATATCCTTTATTATTTCCGTTTGGACAGTCTGGATTCCATGACCAGATACTCTGCTCAGATAGGGTCCCCAGCTCTAACAAAAGAGAGTTCATAACTATGCATGAATACTATGCGTATCAAATACAGACTAGATTATCGGAAGGACAAGGTATTGTACGATCTCGACGTCTACTCCATCAGTATGTTGTCGATGCTTACACCGTGATCGAACAGGAAAGACTGCGTTGGATAAGAAATAATCAAAAGACATTGAGAGCGGATATTTACAATAACATTGCTGATGCTGTAGCCAGAGGAGAGACAAATGCAAGATCTATTGGCAAGAAGATCATATTACCGTCTTCGTTTACTGGGTCTCCCAGATATATGTCGGAAAACTACCATGACGCTCTGGCTTTATGCAGGTGGTACAATAATCCACATCTATTCATTACTATCACAGCAAATCCCAACTGGGACGAAATAACAGATCATTTGAAAAATATGGCAATGATAGCTCTAATAATAGGCCAGACTTGCAGTGTCGGGTTTTTAAATAAAGCGGGACAGTTTGATTTCTGATATTCGGAAAGGAATATTCTTTGGCCCTGTGGTTGCAGGTATATTTTCTACACGATACTCTCAGATATTTTATGTCATTGATGAGGACGACATTTTACAAAAAGTATTTAACGATACAAGAATTTATTTATTTAATTTTTTTTGTAGTGTTGTATACAATAGAATTTCATAAAAGAGGCCTGCCACATGCACATATATTGACTTGGCTAGCTGGGCGTGATGGACATCCAAGTCCTTCAGAAGTAGATTCATTAATATCAGCAGAAATTCCAGACATAGAAGTAGACGAGGAAGGATATCATTTGGTCAAACAATTTATGATGCATGGACCATGTGGTTTGGACAGACCAAACAACGCTTGTATGGAAAATCACAGATGCACAGAAAAGTTCCCTAAACAGTATAGTGAGACGACGACCATCGATGAGTCTGGTTATGTCAGATATCGGCGGAGGAGAATAGATAGGATTTATATTACAAAGAAGAAAATCCGCATGGATAATAGTTATGTTGTGCCGCATAATCTGCCACTGCTGAAAAAATATCATGCTCATATAAACGTTGAATGGTGCAATAGGAGTAAAGCAATCAAATACCTCTTCAAGTATAATACGAAGGGAGTCGATAAAGCAACGATGATCATACAAAGCAGATCCTGTAGATGCTGCAGTTGATAACTCTGCAAAAACGGCACATAACAGTTGTGAAATAAAGAGATATCTTGACTGTAGGTACTCATCTACTTGCGAAGCTATGTGGAGAATATTTTTCTTTGACATACATTATAGATCGCCGGTTGTTCTGAGACTTCCGCTGCATCTCGAAGGACAACAGAGTGTTGTTTATGATGATGCTGCTGATTTGGAGAATTTATTAGCGCGAGATGGTATTAAGAAAACGATGTTTACCCAATGGATGGTAACAAACTCGCGTAATAGGGAAGCACGGGCTCTAACTTACATATAGTTTCCTTCAAAATTTGTATGGAACAGTTCTAAAAAAGCTTGGACACCACGCAAAAGAGGAATTGTTCTTGGAAGAATTGTGAATATTCATCCAACTGCTGGTGAAATATACTACATGAAAAGGTTGCTTATGTTTGTGAAAGGACCAACATCCTATGAAGATATACGAACTGTGGACGGAAATGTATTACAAAGTTTCAAAGAAGCATGTTACAGAAGAGGATTGTTGGAAGGAGCTTCTGAATGGCATCAAGCCATGGAAGAAGCTGTTCACTGGGCGACTCCATATCAGTTGCAGCATTTATTCACTACACTGTTGACATACTGTGAAATAACGGATCCTTTGCGACTATGGAATAGTTTCTGGCAATCTATGTCAGAAGATATTACGAGGAAACAAAGGCGTTTGTTTACATTTTCATCTTTGGAGCTTTCAGACGATGAACTACAATGTTATACCCTGATAGAAGTGGAGAAGTTATTGAATTAGAATTCGAAAACACTAGGTGACTTCCCTGGAATGCCGACTCCCTCTGACAGTGTTCTCAGAGACCTTGGAAATAGATTCCTAATGGAAGAATTGAACTTCAATATTGAAAGAAGCATGGTGGAAAATGAGGAACTAATTTCTACGTTGAATGAAGATCAAAAAGCGGTATTTGATGCTATTATTGAATCCGTATATGCGAATGATGGTCAACTTTTTTTCCTCAATGGTCCAGGAGAAACAGGAAAGACTTATTTATACAATTTGCTAATACAAAAGCTGCGGTCAGAAAACAAGATAGTAATTCCTGTAGCATCATCAGGGATTGCTTGGTTATTGCTACAGGGAGGAAGGACAGCTCATTCGAGATTTAAGCTGCCAATATCGTTACGTGAAAATTCCATGTGTGATATACGTCATGGTTCAATGTTAGCGGAACTCTTACGTCGTTCGGAATTAATCATTTGGGATGAAGCACCGATGATACGTAAATTTGCTTTCGAATCATTGGACAGAACAATGCGGGATCTTATGTCAGTTGAAAACACAGGTGCTGATAGAATGATATTCGGAGGGAAAACTGTCCTTCTTGGTGGAGACTTCAGGCAAATACTGCCGGTTATTCCAAAGGGTACACGGCAAGACGTTGTTGAATCTGTTATAAACCGCTCTTACCTATGGAAGTATTGTCGTTTCTACAGCTTGAAGAAGAATATGAGAGTACATCGGTCTGAAATAGATTTCCCAAAATGGATATTACAAGTTGGAGATGGTAATCCAGTGACAACTTCAGTCAATGGTACAGAAACAATTTGACTTCCCAGTGATATGATTATTCGTCCTTCTACGAATCCGGTGCAACAGATGCAGAGTATGTTTACGCAGATTTTGGAGAAAACAATACTGATCATACATATCTCAGAGAGAGGGCAATACTCACCCCAAGAAATGAGACTGTTGATGAGATCAACAGGTACTTGTTGTCAATGTCCCCTGGACAACCAACTGAATATTTAAGTTCAGATAGTATGGAAATCAATTCTGGGGATGAAAGTGAAATCGAAAACATGTATCCAGTTGAATTTCTTAACACTCATGAATTTTCTGGCCTTCCAAATCATAAGCTCTTACTCAAACATGCAGTTGCCGTAATGGTGTTGAGGAATCTAAATCAGAAGGACGGATTATGTAATGGGACAAGGATGACAGTTTCGCGTATGGGCAGTAGAGTGATTGAATGTGAGATTATTACAGGATCGCATGTTGGAAATAAAGTACTTATCCCAAGAATAGTTCTTTCACCAACAGAGTCAACATTGCCGGTTAAGTTGCGACGCAGACAGTTTCCGATACGAGTATGCTATGCAATGACTATCAACAAAAGCCAGGGACAGAGTTTAAAAAATGTTGGTGTATATCTTCCAAAACCGGTATTTACGCATGGGCAACTGTACGTTGCCTTGTCTCAGGCGACATCACAGACCGCGGAATAAAGATTCTCAATTTGAAGGAAGGTGAACTCGAAGACGACGAAATAGTTAATATTGTTTACCATGAAGTCTACAAAATTAGGTGAGAAATTTCTACATTACATTTTTTTAATAAAAGAGCTCATGGGTTCCTCCACTAAATTATCAGACTAACATACATTTACTTCACATATATCGAGCAACTGATGATGTCTTATTTTTTATTTTTACAGGTTAGGAAGTTTCAAATTTCCATTCTGTTTGACTAGAGTTTTGAGAGTTGTGGAGATCGTTGATGAAAAGGGACTCTTCGAATATAAGGATTGAATACATGCATTGAAATACTAATAAAAATTTCCCTAACAGTTGTATTAGTCCTATATAGTTTAATGCCAGAAAGGCGATTTCACAAATATCATATACAGGACTTCAGAAACAATTGAGAAAATTCTTCAATTTTCTTATACGTGAATGGCTACTAACTTACATTGTTGGAAAATTCTCTTGGAAACGTCACTTTCTTCTATGAGTGAGCTATAACTAACACGACTGAAACATTAACAACAAAGTCAAAAAAGGGAAAATAAAATTTAAGGAAACAAAAATTCTTTCAGATCTATGAAGGTCGCATCACTCGAGACGACGTTGTTACCGACGTCACGGAACAGATATTCAGCTATCATTGACAAAACTATGATTTACACGACTGATACATTACCAGTCGTCTAATTTATAACATATGTTTGAATAATTAACGGCTTCAGAACGTTCCGGGAAATAGTGCATATGCTTCGAATGAACTACTGATTCATTAACAGTCGTGCAAACGCACACACCCTAAATGAACAGTTTCAAAAGGACAGGATATTATTACAGTCATCCAAAATAATGGGTATTATAAATTTAATTAATTATTACAGAGAATAACTTAATTTAACTACAAAAGGTTGTTGTTCGTAATAAGACTTACGTTTGCCTTTAATCATTAGCACAATGAAAACAATGTGTTGAGATTTATTTATTTTTTGGTTAGTACGTAATTATATATGCCATGGAGATTCGTGATCATGTATTTGAAAATTATGTTGTTTTCATCTTATATACCTCATATATTAATCTGATATGTTTACATATGATTAGCAAACTTTTTTCGTCCGAAAATTCACATGACAAATTTAGCAACTTCTTTATTACTAAACTATGATTAGACGACTGATACATTATCAGCTGTGTAAAATATGAGAGCCTATAACAATGACCGCTCCAGTAACGTTCGTGCATTGTAGCATATGTTTACATAGACGACTGATTCAGAAACAGTCGTCCAAAAAGAAAGAATATGTCATTAGGATCGTCAAAAAACAAACGACGCAAAACAACTCAACAAACCATCAATAAAATCGACGGTAAAACAGATACGAAATGTCGGAGATAAGTGATACGGGTCCTCAAGTGCATTTACTGTTTATCATTCTGAATGCAGTTTCAAATAACGCGTTTTGTTGGTTATGGTCTATATGTGTTGTATATCAGTTATTAATATATTTTGGGTATTTATATTCTCAATTATAGTTTCATGGAGACGATTGGGGTTTTCAGTAATTTAATTACTAATGGTTTTTAATAATAAGAATTTCGTTTGACTTATCCAGACAATAATAAACATAGTAAAAAGAATGTTTCATATTTATTTATTTTCTGGTCAGTCGGTTATATGCAATTGATATTGCTGTCAATTGTGTATTTGAATTTATGTTACTGTATTTAATTTTATAGAAATTTAGGTGTAAATCCATTATGTTTACCCATGATTAACAATAATATTGCTTTTATGTGTATTAGTTGTATTTCTATTATTTAGATTGACTGTGTAATTTAAGTCAAGGGTTACTATTTTAATTCGGACGGCGTGAATAGCTATTGTAGTCAATCTCGACACAAAATTGAATTTACCCAAATTGAACTTGGAATGCCTTCACGTTTTACTAATAAGCGCGCCTCAAAATTTCCCTCATTTATTGTTCACACCCTAAGAAAAAAATCGCACCCTGACGAAGGTGAAGTATCGAACATGGAATCACAGAAAGCAACGTTTACTAACATTGTTGCGAGAGTAAGTTTTTCATTCTCATGTCCAAGTCTTACTTGCTAAATATTATTAAATGTGTGCATGTTTGCGAGTTCTGTTTGTTTTTCTTAGCGTGTGTGTTGTGTTATTTTATCTGCTCAGGAGATTCTTGACACGCAACTTCCTACAAACGTGGTCCCGCGGTGTAAGCTAACAATATCCGCTGATTATCAAGAGATTAGTCAGTTCATTATTGATAATTTGAGCAAGAATGAACTTCAACAACTGATTAGTAGTACGCAGTTTGGAAATCTTATTATGTCCGCAGATCATTTCAATTTATCAAGCCAACTCATTTGGTATTTGATGAAGTCACAAACTGCATGTAGTGAATTAGATGAATTATGGATGGTAATCGACAAATCGCCAATGCAATTTGCCTGTATAGAGTTCTGTCGCTTAACAGGAATGAAATTCTTTGTGATTCCCAACATTGCTGACAACAAACAGTTTATGTCCAGACATTTTCCTGGAATCAGTAAGGTTCATCTAGATGACGTTCGTAGCCGGTTATTGGAATTAAAGAGCAACTCATCCAGTGTAGTTAACATAGAGAAGCTGAAATTAGCTTGCATTATATTTGTCGTTGCAGTGCTAGAACAGCGTAGTTCTCGGAAAAATGTAATCGTAAGTCCTAAATTATTTTCTTTGGTGGAGGACTTTGACAGATTCAACACATGGGGAACTATTGCGTATGAACAAGCTCTAAAGTCGTTGAAAAAGGACTTATCACAATATGCAATTAGCAATAGAACAGATGGAGTTAAGAAGCCACCGGCATTCACCCTAGGTGGATTCGTGCATCCTTTGCAGGTATGTTTAACAAACTGTGAAGTTATACGTGATCTTTTGTATAATTTTATCAATATGTACAGTTTCGTCTTTATTGTTTTATAATATAGTGAATAATGACGTATGTGTGTTCAATTTGCTATTGCAAAGGTTCTTGCATGTGAATGCATGCCTGGTGTTGCTGAAAGGTTTGCAACGCCTTTGGATAAAGGAGACCGAACAGTTCCTCGCATGTGTTTGTGGAAGACAAATCCGTGGAACACTAAAGCTTCTCCAAAAATGAAGGAAGTAATTAAAGTAGTGTCGAAGTTCGGTGTGAAGACAAGCATCCTGCAGCCTACAGTTGATGAGTCTAGAGCAGACTTCTTTGCTACAAGTAGTTTTGAACAGAGAACCGGTTCTGATGTTATCAAGCGAATAACAAATTGTTATTGAATGGGGTCACAGTTCTATGTCTGCCATCCATTTTGTCTAATCTAGAGGATGATTCCGAGCAACGTGGGCTTCATGAAACAGAGAACAAACAAATTTCTGCATGTGAGCCTGCAGGAAGTGCCTGCAACAAAAGTGTGCATCAAACACAAAAAAGAAAGGAGAAAACCACAGGTGGCCACACGTCTTCTCAGCCATTGAAGAACAATGAGAAGGGTCCCGTATCTTCCCAGCTGAATGTTGAATTGCCTTCACAGACCGAATCTGCACCGTCCTCTTCCTCTGTTCGTGACGATGACGCTGGATGCTCCTTGGATTACCGCTCTTCTGAAGAGAACGCTGAACAATTGCCTCGTGAGCATATGCCTGATTATAGCAGTGCTGAAAATGTACAGGCAGACATGGGCCCAGACATGTGCGATTGACCTGGTCGGCCTGCTTACCAGGTAGTGGGTCGGCCGGGGTTTCACCATCGGCTTTCCCCGGCTACAGAAAAAAATGTACAGGCAGAAAGTAATGTTTCTAGGCATACAGACAGTGATTGTGAGGACGCTAATTTTGACACAAAAACTTTTAATGAGTTTTTGGCGAAACTGCGATCAAGAAGGACGGAGAGAAACTTGTCTTATCACAGCCAGACTGCTCCCGTTTCTTCAGTACTTTCTCTACCTAATGTACCGCATTTAAAAGTGGGAGAATCAGAAGATAATGCCTTTGTCGAACTCATCCCAACTTACAATAGAATTAGCCCGGACTAGATGATTTTTTTTTTTTGGAATAATTCCCGTGTATATATATAAGTGGGTAGATGCACAAGAATGAGTGGGAGTCAAAACTCACAGTGCAACCAGTAACAGGCTACTGGGTAAACAACCAACAAGGAAAACCAGAAAAACAAAAATACAAAAGTCTACCATGCTACACGCCAAAGGCGTCGTATGGCAGCCTTTTGAAGGTCATACTTAGCCGAGGTGCCGCTAAGCCTCACGCATACTAAGTCTAGCACGGTCGCAACCAGCCGAGGTTCCGTTATCACTGGAGATGTGACGCGAATTCACTTCCTATGTTGGCTTTTGCGGATGACCTACTGCTTTTCTGTCATGCTGATGCTGTCTCTGTGGGAGTCCTCGGGGATGCATTGACATCATTCTCCGCTCTATCAAGTCTCTATCCAAACCCGGATAAGAGTGAGATGTACCTATCACGACGGGCGGAGTGTTTGAAACGACAGCTACATTCCATAATGGGTTTCCAAGATGGCCGATTACCTGTTTGCTACTTGGGGGTTCCCCTGATCTCTTCACGCCTGACGATTGGCGATTGTGCCCCGCTCCTACAGCGCGTTGATGCACGGTTGGGGTCATGGCTGAATCAGACCTTATCGTATGCGGGAAGAGTTCAATTGATCACTTCTGTTCTGCAGGCCTTGCATATTGGTCGGGGAATTCCTTTTGCCAAAAGGTGTTGTGCGTGCTTTGGAGTCAAGATTTCGGCGCTTCTTGTGGGGGGTCCTTCGGCCAAGGTCGCATGGGATGATATATGCCTCCCAGTCTCTGAAGGGGGTTTGGGCATTCGTTCGATTGCTACGGATAGGTCCTTATTGCTTCAGCTGTTATGGAGAGTAATTACACGGGCTCCGGACTCTATTTGGGTGGACTGGCTATATCGCATAATCAAACCAGAAAACAACAAAACATGATAAATTTTTCCAGATTTTGATGAATTCCACGAAGAACACGAATTATCACGTATCCTACCGAAAACAACAAATTAATCTGTAAAACTCTGGATAATCGATCGAAATCATGCAATTGACAAGAACAAACACTCAATTTAGCACAATCAAAGCAAAATCAGCTCAATTTTTGAAAAATCAGATTAAGAACTTGAAGAATTTTCAATCAAATCTTCAAAATTTGCTAAAATTTGTGGTTCGAACGAAAACAAGCTCAGATCAATTAGAAACATATAGTCGAACCTCAATAACAACAAAACAAGTCGAATTAAGAAAAATCAGATTGAAAATCAGCGATGACAGTGCCAATTTCGCGATGAACAGTGATTTTTCGCGATGAACAGTAACTCGCGAAAAAAAAATCAGATTTTCAAGAATCCTAATTTCGATTCAAATCCAAATTTGTCCAACCTAGATCGATCTAAGAAGAAACGGGTAGTAAATCTAAGAAATTCGAAGTTCAAGCTTGAGATTTACTTACATTGAAGATCGGGAGAGAGAAAACTTGTAGAACAAGCAAGGTGTGGATTTTCTCTCTCTAAAATTCCAATTCTTCTATTCGATACTAACTCCTTCCTACAACACACTCCTAATTTTCTTAGGAGTTCACTTATATATACCACCTATTGTGGTATATTTACACAAGTAGTCTTATAATATGACTCATTAATATTCAGTCCAAGACTACTAATTTACATAGACACGATAACTATATTAATTTAATACAATAAAATAGTTCGAACAGAAACTATGCATGATGTGCACATGTCAACCCCCGCCACGGCAATCCGCGCCAAAGCATCTATCCCTCATACTATCTTTACTCAGGGCCCTCGGCTAGCTAACTATGCACCGTAAAAGAGCTCTATCGTAATTACATGACAGTGACCTACGCGGGTTGCCTACGCTAGGTTTCCCTAGGTCGCACCCTCCCAGGTCGTCCCTTCTGCCATGCGGTAGCCTATGCTAGGATTCCCCCGCTCCTTCCCGCCAATATCTTCGGTGCATCAACACCGTTAGGGCATCAACCCAAGTATACCTCGGCAACGCATCAACGTTGTCCGTTGTAGAGTATCAATTTTAATTGTGCTTGATTTCGTTAGTTGTCCTTGAATTTTGGGGCATTTCTTATATTTGTCCTTAATTTAGGACTAGTTTGATATTTATACCAAGTTTGTTTGGCATAAAATACATGTAAACAAATTGTGCTAAATAGAGAAAGTTTTGGAAATTGATCCGAAAGGCTTGCAATTCAATTTCTAGAGAGAAACAATAGTAACTTTCTCACTCTACTCGAATTCTCTCTCTTGTTCTTCATTTGAGTTTTTCGATCGAATCTTAATGTCAATCATTATCATCGAATTACTTAGAATTCATGCCTAGGATCGTAGAGTTGTTAATCGTAGGACCTATCAATTGGTATCAGAGCAGATTCGTTCTGTTTTGAATCGAAAATTGTTAGAATTGGATTGAAAATCATTTTCTGATTACTGTTCATTGATTACTGTTCATCGAAGAACAGTTTGGCGCGAAAAATCATTTTCGATCCAATAGCTTAATTCTGTGCTTAGTTGACTTGAATTTGATGCTTCTGTGGTCGTTCAAGTGCTAAATGTTGATTGCTATTACACCGTCTTGTCGACCGTTCTGACCCGATCGAAACTTGTCGAGGCCAAGGCTCCTGCTCCAAACACCGACATGACGACCCTGACGATCAAGGTCGCCATGAGGGGGAGAAGAGACCTCGAATAGCAACAAGAAGTCACAGACGAGGCTCGGGCGCGGCACAGACAAGCGCTGGAGCCGCTGAAACCTCGCAACCCACTACACAAACAACCACCACGGCGCACTGCACCATCCATACAACCCAAATCGACCCACCATCCTTTACCCTAAGGACGCCTCCACCCACACCAACGACGAGCACAAGCCCCTTGCTTCCGGAAGAAGAAGCAAGTGCCGCCATACTCGTGGCCCTGGCACAGACTCAAGCTACTCCCTCAGCTGCTCCAGACCAATCGGGACCTTCAGTACATAGTGTCAACCCTCATGAGTTCCTCAACAAGTACATCTTCAAAGGACAATGAATGATCCATTCCATGCCCGATGAGCATCAGAGACAATGGCTTAAGGATGTTCGACAGTTCTTTACAGCAAGCTTCGGTGGACCTTGTGCTGATAGAAGACGATGAACTTCAGGAAGGTAAAGATCACGAACAAGAACTCCCAGGGCTTCCAGAGTTGATTGCGCAACGTGCAGTTTACCCCACAAGACATATGCCAGGGACCGTTCGGATCGACACGCTATGGGAGAACTTCATAATAGAAATTCCCTTCCTTGAAGAAATTCTAGAACACATTTGGAGGTCACCTGACAAAGTCAAGAAGTCGAATGAGTTCGAGCTCAGAGGGATCTCTCACTGGGATCAGTAAAAGGGAATGACGTATCTCTGGCTGCTGACCCACCTTGGACCGGACATGAGACTGGGAATGACTAAAGCACAAGCCAAAAGCCACTATAATAGTCTATCTCTCATATGTCAGTTACTCAGCGTCTTCAGTGCCAAAGGAGCTCTTCCAACACCATACTACGCCATCGAGCGAGTAGACAGAACTCGAGAAGAATTAAGCAAGAGCGACCTACTGTACCTCTACCAGCTGTATGTGGAGAAGTACAAGGGTCCTCAAGGCTTCATCAAGAAATAAGGACTCGAGGGACTCTATCGATTCATGATACGCCAAGTCAAGTACTGTGCCGCACACGACCTTCAGATGACTCTGGAGAGCAACATGAAGAAGGTCAACATGACTGCTCCGCTCAACAAAGGACCTGAGATCGAAGGGCTTTCCAATAATCACGTGCACATCAGCTCAGTCTTAGGCATCACCTACCACAATCCGATTCCAAAGAAGACTAGGATGATGCGGAAGACTGAGATTCATAAATTTTCTGATGGGATGCTCTAGGTCATCAGGCACGAACATAGAGAAATGGTCGGAAGAAATCAACAGAGACGATGTTGAGGATTCACTAGTTCGTGAGAGAACAGCCGCTCCTGATGGAATTGCTCGATGATATCGAGGAGCGACTAGAACTGAGGAATACACTCAGAAACTTCGAGCATGCGCTGGCTTGCGCAGGTTGTATTATGTCCGACGATGACTGACAGCGCGGAAGAGAAATCAAGCACAAAGGGGGAGAATGTAGAATACGATTTTAGTTGTGCTTTGATTTAATTAGCTGTCCTTGTAATTAGGGGCTTTTATTGTATTTGTCCTTAGTTTAGGACTTAGTTTGTTATTTATACCAAGTATGTTTGGTTAAATAGTTGTACAAACATTGTGCTTAATGAGAAGATTTGAGAAATTGATCGAAAAGGCTTGCAATTCGATTTCTAGAGAGAGAAACACAAGAAATCTTCTCACTCTAAGAGAAAATCTCTCTCGATCTCAATAGTAAGTTTTCGATCGTGAGGTAAAGTTGAATATTTCTAATCGTAAACTAAGAATTTGAGTCTAGGATCATAGAGTTGATAAATCAGGACCTAACACCTAGGGCTGAATGGATTTATGAGGAAGGAAGATAATAGGTGGTTATATAAAGGCCGAATTCATCTTGGATGGAAAGGATTTTGGAGAGATGTGATATCGATTAGACGTGAGGCAGATAAGGAAAAGATTTCAAAATTTAAATTTTAGAAAAATCAAAGGTAGAAAAGGAAACTGCCGGTTAGACGGAATTAAATGAGGATAAGAGGATATCTCGCGGAGGTGAAGGAAGGAAATAAGGACTAAGACCAGAATTCAAAAACAAGAAGGATTTTTCGGCTGAGAATTGATATTAACATAAGTCTCGAAAAAAATACATTTAGAGAGATGAATTGAAAAAAAAAATATGCCCTATGAAGAGAAGGAAATAAAATATATAAGGAAGGAAGAATCAAGATAAGATTACTAATAGAATCAAAGGGATAAGATCAGAGAAATTGTAAAGGCTAACTATTCTACTTTTCACCATTCCTATTTGAGCTCTGTAATTCCTGAACGATCATGAATATCACGGAATCTACTCTAAGGGATTTTATGAAAAAATCAGCCAGCTGATCATTAATTCCTTCAAAGTTAACACTGATATTCCCTTTCTGGACATGATCTCAAATAAATGATATTTCACCTCTATGTGCTTCGTTCGAGAGTGGTGTACGGGATTCTTAGTGATACTAATGGCACTAGTACTATCACAGGAAATAGGAATTTGGTCGTATCTTAAATCATAATCACTCAAGATCTGTTTCATCCAAATGATTTGCTGAGAACAGCTTCCTAAGGCCATATATTCTGTTCGGTGGTGGACAGGGCGACAACATTTTGTTTCCGACTAGACCAAGTTACAAGGGAATTCCCTAGTAATTGGCAAGTACAACTAGTACTTATCCTATCTTATCTAGAACCGGCATAATCAGCATCCGAGTAGCCCATTAATGGGAATTCCTTGGAATTTGGATACCAGATTCCAAAATTAATTGTTCCTTTCAAATTCTAAGTATCCGCTTGACTGCTGTCAAGTAAGATTCCCTAGGACTTGATTGATATCTAGAACATAGACCAGTAGCAAACATAATATCGGGTCTGCTTGCCGTAAGGTAGGACTTGGTTTTTGCGGACGATCTCCTACTGTTCTGCCATGCGGATGCCGTGTCTGTAGGAGTGCTTAAGGATGCTTTGAGGACCTTTTCTGAGCTGTCCGGGCTACATCCGAATCCGGATAAGAGCGAGCTATACCTTTCACATAGGGCGGAGGGCCTAAAGGCTCAGCTTTTACCCTTGTTGGGTTTTCGTGAGGGTAGGCTACCTGTTCGATATTTGGGGGTGCCATTGATTGCTTCCCGGCTCTCAATTCGTGACTGTGACCCGCTGATGCAGCGTGTGGATGCGCGCTTGGGTTCTTGGCTAAGTAAATCCCTGTCTTATGCGGGAAGAGTGCAACTGATAAAGTCTGTACTGCAAGCGCTACACGTCTACTGGTCTGGGGTGTTCCTGCTGCCCAAGGGTGTTGTGCGTGCGCTGGAGTCGCGCTTTCGCCAGTTCTTATAGGGAGGAACCTCGGCCAAGGTTGCTTGGGAGGATGTCTGCCTTCCAGTTTCTGAGGGGGGATTGGGTCTTAGATCGATTGCTACTGACAACAAGGCACTCCTTGTGCAGCTATTGTGGAGGGTGATCGATCGGGTGCCCGACTCGATCTGGGTGGAATGGTTGTATCGAGCGCGTCTGCTTGCGCGCTCAATTTGGACCGTCCCCATCTCGGCCAGCACTGCATGGAGCTGGAGGAAGCTGATGCGGTTACGACAGGTTATTCTTCCATTCCTCTTCTTCACGATTGGTGACGGTGAATCTTTATTGTTATGGGAGGACCCGTGGATGCGATCAGTGCCACTCCTCGAACACTACCCTAGAGGGCCTCTTGCGATGGAGCTGCCATTGGGGACTCGCCTGAGTTCAGTTATTAACGATCAGGGATGGAATTGGCCAGGACGCTCGGCGACCGAGTACATTGAGTTCAGTCGCCATCTTCCCCAGGTACATCCGACGCTGCCTGATGGTGTCCGCTAGATTGGAGCGCCTGATGGTCGGCCTACTGCAAAGTTGGTTTGGGAGGCCATTCGTCATCGTCGACCACCTGTCCCCTAGGCGGTTCTCTTTGGGGGACCGCTCCGAGTTCCTCGGCATGAGTTTATTCTTTGGCTGGGTATTCGGGATAGATTATCGACCAGGGATAAGCCTTGGGTGGCACAGCGTATGGGGACCCCTGCTTGTGTTCTTTGTGATGCGCTCCAATTTGAGTCGGTTCAGCACCTATTTTTTTAGTGTGGGTTTTCACGCCAATGTGTTCGTCTTCTGAGACAGAGGATCAGGTGGGTCTGGCCATACACGGACTGGCGCGAGGGCATCACCTGGGCTTCGATGCGATGGCGGCGGCAGCACCTTATACCGGCTGCTTATCGGCATGTCCTGGCTTCACTGGTATACCATATCTGGCAGGCGCGTAACAAGCGCTGGAAGGAGGGGACTATCATGACTCCGGACAGTCTTGTTGCGATTGTACTCAACCTAGCGTGCATGCGTCTGCTGGGGACACCCCCCGGGTTGGAGTTACAGAGAGCCGCTATTCGACGCATTTGGCGTGTAGCTTGGTAGGATTGGAATTATTTTCGTTTCCTTACTGGTGTTAACCAGTAGCCTGTTACTGGTATTTTCGTGAGGCATACCTCACTCATCTGTATATCTCCCACTTATATATATACACGGAATCTATTCCAAAAAAAAAACTTCCGAGCATACCTCTATACTTACTTTTGTCAAAGGGCGTACCTTGTTCATCACTGTCAATTTTGGTGGTCTGACGCATAAGAGTGGGAAGTACCTTGGAATCAACCATTCCGAATTTTTCAAGTACTTCCTTTTTGTACTTCGTTTGAGATATGAATGTTCCCATGTCCAATTGCTTGATTTGCAATCCAAGGAAGTACGTGAGCTTTCTCATTAGGCTCATCTCTAATTCCTGTTGCATAGACTTAGAAAAGTTCTCGCAAAGAGTGATGTCAGTATTGCCAAATATGATATCATCAACATATATTTGCACTAGCAGTATGTGATTCCCTTTGCATTTTATAACAGTGTTATCTATTGTTCCTTTTGTAAAGCCCATGACTAGTAAAAATCTACTCAATCTATCGTACCATGCCCTAGGGACCTGTTTTAAACCATGCAAAGCTTTGTATAATTTGAAGACGTGATTTGGAAATTCTTCTTTTTCAAAACCAGGATGTTGCTCGACATCAAACTTCCTCATTCATAAAACAATTTGTGCACTTTTCACGTCCATTAGAAAAAGCTTGAATCTTTTAGAGGATGGATATGCAAGTAAAATCCGTATTGACTCAAGCCTAGCTACGGGTGCAAAGGTTTCTTGAAAATCTATACCTTCTTCTGGGGAGTAGCCTTTGGCAACTAACCTGGCTTTGTTCCGTGTTACTTTACCGTTTTCGTCAATCTTGTTGCGAAACACCCACTTCGTGCCTATTATGAACTTGTCGTTAGGTCTTTCCATAAGAGTCCACACCTGACTCTTTCCGAATTGTGTTAGCTCTTCTTACATGGCAATCACCCACGATTCATCGACAAGAGCTTCATTCACTATCTTACGTTCCATGGTTGACAACAGTACGTCATGTGATTCCTCAGCAATATCATTTCGTGCAGTTGCTCTCGTCTTGATTCCTGAAGTGATATTCCCTATGATCTGCTCATTGGGATGGCTGGAGGCGTGTTTGAATTTTCTACGTTGTTGTTCGTCTGAAGCCTCGGGTTCCTCTGACTTAGTATCTAGGTCCAATGGAATTGCGCTCACCTCTGTCAGTAACCTGTATACCTGCAGGAGACACAATTATACCTTCCTCAGTAGCATCCGCGTTAGAAATTCATCAAATGTAACAAGCACAGATTCTTGAACAGTCTTCTTCCTATTATTAACACTCGAATAGCTCTGGAATAAAGGCTGTAACCTAGGAATATCCCTTCATCTACTTTGGAATCGAATTTTATTCTCTTATCCCTATCATTTCAAATACAACATTTGCAGCCAAATACATGGAAATATCCTATGTTAGGGGTTTTATCATTCCAAAGTTCATAGGGAGTTCTCTTAATAATCGGTCTAAGGAAAATCCTGTTCGAGACATGACAAGCCGTACTAACAGCTTCAGCCAAAAAGTGTCTTGGAGTATTATATTCGCTCATCATAGTCCTCGCCATTTCTTGTAATACTCTATTTTTCCTCTCGACCACTCCATTCTGTTGAGGCGTAATAGGGGCTGAGAAATTATGACTATAACCATTTTCTTCACAGAAAGATGCAAAAGATTTACTATCAAATTAGACAGTCATCACTCCTAATCTTGCGGATTTCATCTCTTTCTCGTTTGCGTCTTAATCAGTGGTACGAAGTTATCTAAAGCCTCACTGTTGTGCGCAAGAAATAAGATCCATGGTACCTAATATAGTCGTCTACAATAACAAAGGCATATCGTTTCTCAATGGCATAACATGTACCAGACCAAAAAGGTCAAGATGTAGTAGTTCCAGTGGTCTGGAGGTGGATATCACATTCTTAGGTTTGAAGGACGTCTTCGTCTGTTTCCCCATTTGGCACGCTTTGCAAATTCTGTCCTTGATGGCATTCATATCTGGGATACCTCTTACTAATTCATTGCATGAGATGTGAGACATCAGTTCCACGTTAACATGTCCCAGATGTCTGTGCATAACCATGTGATATCCTGCGTAACTGCTAGACACTTGATATTCTGGTTAACAATATCATCAAGGGTAACGCAGTAGATGTTACCATGCTAGATTAACTAAACACAACCTCATCATCCTTTCTGACAAAGCACTTATCTTTAGCAAAGGCTACGGTATGTCCATCATCACACAGTTGGCTATGCTAATTAAATTATGTATAAAGTTCCTAACAAACCATACGTTATCTATAGTGATATTTAAATTGTTACCGATAGTACCAACTCCAACGATTTTGGTTTTTGCGCCGTTAGCGTACGAAACATATCCTCCATCACATGCTTTTAACGACACAAAATTGCCTATATCACCTACATGTGGCGGGAGCATCTGCTGTCGAGATACCACCTGTTTTTCTTGCTGAAATTCCTCCTTTATATCTATAGATTGAAGTACTCTCCTGAGGTACCCTATTTCTCTTGGGTCCTAACATGTTAGTGGAGAAATAACTCTGTTAACATATGAGATATCATTCTACATGGACGGTGATCTCCTGTTACTTCAGATACAAAATGGCATTTATTGGTGACTTCTTATGTCTCCAAACATACTTCGCTTTATCAACTTTCTTTAAAGGACATTTGTATGCATAATGACCATTTCTACCACAACAGAAACACTTAAGCTTAGGCATAGAATGTTTAGCATGATTGTATTCAGTGGAATAACCTATCCCTGACCTACCAATGTTTCTAGGAGTACTTAACAGCATATCTAGGTTCGGCCCTCAAGTAGTCTGTCAATTTTATGCTTTTCTCTATCTAAAAATCCTGAGTTCTACGATATCTCTAGATAAGTCACTATTTTTTTTCTAATTTCTCACAGTCACGTGGAACTTTCTCTTTCCTAGCGGTAACTAACTCCATGGGCGGAGCCACCTCATGCCTAGGGAAGGCACTTGCCTACCCTGAATTTTTTTTTACATATGTATATATATGGTCATATAATCTGAAGATGATGACCATGGATGCAAACCTTTTTTCCTAGTGTTACAGTGTAAGATGAAATGAAAAGAATGGAATCTTCAGAGGAGATCGAACACGAAGACATTGTAGATAGGGAGGGGCCAGCTTGATCAATTACAATTATACTATAAAATTGCCATTGTAGCTAAAAAATTTAGTTACAATTATTTATTTTTAAAACACTAAAGACTTAAGTATACCTAACTAATTTAATTAAAATCCGGCAATTTTATTACTTAAATTTCAGTATAATTATACTATCTACTATTTTAGGGTGTATATTAATAAAATCTAAATTATAATGAAGATGTATATAATGAAGATGTATAAATTATAGTGAAATCTATTTTTATCCGATATTTCAACATTTTCATCTATAATATGTCCACAAGGACAAATATTACAAAAGAAAAAAGTTACATTAGTGAAACATTTCGTTTATATAGAATATGAAATATTCTTAGATATTTCATATAATGATTTCAATGAAGACTTGTAAAAAAAAAAAAAAAAACTATAATTGTGAGGTGATTTTTATTATATATTATATTATTATTTGTCTTAAATTTAATTAATTCTTTTGCCCAACCTCAAATTATCTTCTAGCTCTGCCCCTGACTAAGTCTCCCCTCAAACGTGAAATCTCTAGATCATCCTCGTGTTTTTCCTTAGCTAAATCATCTCGCTGTTTTATCAATTTCCTATTAGAGGAATTTAACGACTTAATCTTCATCTCTGCATTTTGAAGTAATTCGCCACAAATGTTCCTTACTTTCTTCTATATCAAAAAATAGATGAGTCACTTTCACAATCATTGTTATAAAGACTGTTTAGGATATGAATTTTCTCAATGGAGGAAGAACGAGATACCTGATCCTCGTCAGCCATGTAAGCGTGATCCTCGTCCTCACTTAGTTCCATTTCAGAGTCATTTGATTCCGTCACCATGTCCTTCTGCTTCCTTGGTTTCTCCTTGTTGGTTGTATGACATTCATGTGCATAGTGGCCTGGTTTGTTGCATCGGAAACATTTCTGAACTTTCTTCTAAGACGTGGAGATTCCCTTGTTTTTTTTCTGGAATTTGTTGAAGTTCCCATTCTTTTTCTGCTGGAATCTTTCGAAGCTTTTAGTAAGCATGGCTAAGTCGTTCATCAAGCCTTCTTCTTCGTCGTCAGAATCAGATTCTTCCTGGTTGGATTTGAATGCAACAGACTTCTGGTTTTTGTTCTGTGATCTCTCGTTTATTGACGTTTGAATCATTTCGTAACAGATGAGAGAACCAATCAATTTAGAGATGCTCAGTGTTTCCAGATCCTTTGCTTCGTAGATTGCAGTAACCTTGGCCATCCATTCTCTTGGAAGTGATCTCAATATCATTCTGACTTGTTCACTGTCGGGAACCATCTTTCCGATAGAGAATATTTGGTTGATGATTCCCATGAATCTAGCATATGGTTTCGTCTGATTCCATTGAGAACAGTTCGTACTGATGAGTGATCAGAGCCAGTCTTTCTTGTACAACTGGTTGGGTTCCTTCATGAGTAACTTGGAGCATATCCCACATAGCCTTTGCGGATGAGCAGAAACTAACCCGAATGTATTCTTTCTGTGTTAGTGCGCATGCGAGCATGTTTTTTCGCGTTTGTGTTTCGCGTGATTCCCTTTTTATCATCAGCAGTGTAATCTTTAGCAGCCTTTGGAGTTCCATCATTTTTCATAGACGTATATGGTCCATTGATGATTGCCTCCGATCATAGTCGACAACAATGAGAAATTCGATCATACGATTCTTCCGCACTGCGTAGTTCGTTCCAGCAAAGAGAGGCGGCCTAGAGTGGGATTGACCCTCTGCAAATACATCAACACTCGAAAATGCCATAATCTTCACTCAGGCGTGTTAGGCCTTCCATTGAGTAACCCGCTCTGATACCAAATGAAGAGTAAAATATGCCTAAGAGGTGGGGTGAATTAGACTTTAAAAACTTGGCTTGTTCTTCTTTGAAAAATAATTTTCTTTAAGAAGATATTGAAGAGTACGTTATTTCCTGAAAATGGTACGAGTATCAATGATATATCCCTAACCCTGTTTAAAAAATATCACATAGTTTCTGAAAACTTTTGACGATATCACCTAGTTATTTGAAAGCATTCCGGGTTTGTCTCACAGAAAAGTAAATAACTGAAAGTAAAGTGAGACGGGATTTTTATACAGGTTATATCCCCAACTGTGGTTTAATCATGTCCTTGGGGTTCGTTCTCCCTAAGAGCTCCAATCACTCACTAAGTATTACTGGTTATGGTTACAAAATGATCGACCCTTACACAACGGAAGCACTATGGAAACTAGACCTCCTTCTAAACTGCCGCACAACGTGTTTCATTCCACGTCGTGTACCCAGGAAACCAATTCCCCGACTGGACATAACTCGCTACCGAAGGGCCACCGAATCTCCCAAATTCGTCCGTCCACGTGCAGAAGACTCCACTCGTGCTTCTTCGTGCGTTCAACACGTCCGAAGACCAATCACATCCGACGATAAGGTTTGGGATAGAGTGTTACAAACGCTCGCTGAAAGGGTACTGTTTTCGCAATCTACGCTCAACACAAACTACGAGAATTTTTCGCAAATCAAAGCTCAGTCACTCAAAGGAATTCGTTTTCTTGTGTGTAGGTTCGGTACCCTTGATTATAAAGTGTGCTCCTTAATATAGATATAAAATAGCTTCAACACTTCACGTAGAAAGTGAAGCACGAAACACAAGCGAAGTATGCTCAAGAATCATGTGCATTAACTTAAAGAATCCTGCAAAGAATAAACCAATAAAGCTCAACGACCATATTTTCCACAGGCTTACTTTCCTTCCGTGGTAATCTCATTCGTTGTCAGCACATTCCATCTATAATTCCACTAAGCATACTACCAATAATAAGTTCAATCAACTAATTTCTTCCTAAAATATAATAGCCAATTCGCACAAGGAAAGATTTGATCTACTGAGTATAAGGCAAAGACAGATTTTCCATATATGATGATCTCATCCTCTTTCGACAGATACAATAAATAGACTCAATCAGTATCTTGCCACATATGAGTCCAATTAACAAATCACTTTCCAAAATATAGTGCCTAAGTCGCACAAGGAAAGCAGGATCATTGATTCATTGATTTAAAAGTCAATTAAGATTACACTCAACGAATATCTCATAATATTCTCTCCTAAAACAACTCAGTCAGATGTACAATTCAAACAGAATAGTTTTCCACATATAGCATACAATCGTTCATATCGAAGTGATCACAATGATATTCTTTCCTAAAATAACTTAAATACTGTAGAATACTAATTGCAGTTTTGCTTTGATTTAATTAGTTGTCCTTGTAATTAGGGGCATTTCTTGTACTTGTCCTTAGATTAGGACTTATATGTTATTTATACCAAGTTTGTTTGGTATAAATACATTTGTAAACATTGAGCTTAATAGAGAATTTTAGTCAATTTATCCATAAGGCTGGCAAATCTAATTCTAGAGAGAGAAAATCAAAATTCATTCTCTCACTACTCGAAATCTCTCTCGAAGCTCTCAACGAAAGGTTTTCGATCGAAATCTAATTTTCCATAAGTCTTACCGATTGCCTTAGATTTCAAGTCTAGGATCTAGGAGTTGACTTCGGACATCAAGCTCAAAGAACAAAGAACGTACACCTGAGACCTCCGAAGTCAAGAAGAACAAAGAACCGACCAAGTGCTTTAACTGCGGTAAACCAGGCCATTATGCCAGAGAATGCACTCTCCCAAAGAAGAGAGATGCAAAACTACTACTCCAGGAAGCTTCAACTCACAAAACAAAAAGAAGCTGGAGTGGCACTAATGGCAGAACAAGATCACTGGCTCGAGGATACGTCTAGTTCAGAAGAAGAGAATCTAGCCCTCATGGCTCGCCTGGACGAGAACTCTGACGCCGAAACCTCCAACCAGACGAACGAAGACCAGGCATCCGAACCTTTTGAGGAGGTAGGTTCTCCTTCCACACTATTGACCATGTTAGAATCGTATCAAAAAGCATACACTTACATGAAACGTGAGCAGAAAAGCATAATGGAAGTAGAGAAGAAACTATCTAAGTCTCAGGAGAAAATCATTAGTCTCGAATCAGAACTTAGGAGCTCTATTACAAAAATAGAAGAACTTACTAAGAGCCTACATTTTAGAGAGACTATAAAACCTCCACTAGAGCAAAATAATGAAAAAGTTAAGGAACTAGAAGACAGACTAGAAAATAATTATAATTGTTTAGTTAGAAATCTCAATGAGAAAGCTAACCTCAATCGTAGGATAACGGAAGAATCTAATAAGATCACCAACCTAGAAGCCGAATTAGCTAAATCAAATATTAAGGTCTGTGAACTTATGAGATATCTAGACGCCTGTAAAGCTGCCAAGTTAACAGTAGAAGATGAGTTTACTCTATTAGGAGAAGAGTGTAAGAAACTATACGCTAAAGTTAAGAAATTAGAAGATCTTCTGGTAAAAAGGGGACAAACTGATCAAACAATTTTCTTGAATCAACCCACGATGCTTGTCAAAAGTTGATTGCAAACAACTTTATGATATCAAGTACATGGGTTTAGGATTAACGAATCTCATGGTCTTTACTAACGCAAAAGGAAATAGATGACTTGGAAGAGGCCAAGAGAAGCCAAAACTAGGGTTGAAATCGCCTTCTCCTAGACCGAGTTGAATCAAAGCTACAAATCAATGGATCTTCCCAAGAGTTGGAGCCTTGAGTCAACTCACCTTCGAGAAGATCAATTTATAATAGGGGAAACACAATATCATCATTATTAAAATGTTCTCTACATACCCCCTATCGTTAAGAAAATAGAGGGATTAAGAGCTTCTTTGGAAAAAGAAAGAGAGGGTTTTGAAGCTGAAAATAAAACATTCCTAAAAGAGATGAAAAATCTCGAAGCTTCCTCCATCTCACAAACTATTTCTCACGCATCTCCCTCAAAAGATAACATCATTCTGAAAAGCGTAAAGAAAGAAAAGATGCCTTCTCCTAAACCAAAACCCAAGAAAAATATTTCCAGAAATATTATCTCTAATCTCATCTCTACTATGTCTGCAGCGAGCATAGTGACAGAGCCTAAGGAGTCGAAGGCAAGAGTGTCTAGAATAAAAATAAAGAAGGGACGTGTAGATTTAAATACGTCCGATGTCCGCCCTTCTTCTGTAAAAATAAAAGATACTCGTGGAAATAAAAGAGTCATTTCTTCACTACAAATAATTTCTTTCTACGTGCTTTCTTCAGCCTGTAACTTTTAGAAGCACCAATTTCAAAATCGATTCTACGTCAAAAATTAAAAATAATCATTCTCAAACAAATGCATCAAGGATGACCCGTAGGAAACAAGATCCAGTCATAAAAAAGGCTTATAGCGCTATTTACGCTTGTCTCACATAAGGTATTCTGTGAAGATCGAATCCCCCAAGCACCTTAGGAGATTATCCAAAGAAAAGATCTTTTCCTCGATCAAGCCTCACAAAGCATTTGTTCGTGCTGAAATTAAAGCCCCAACTAGTACTAACTTAGGAACCATATCTGAACCAACAGCTAAATCTACTAATCTGAGAGGACCCATTTATAAGTGGGTACCTGATGTGAACCTCGATTGGGAGCACGAGTTTCACCTAGAAAAGACCGTGCCTTGAATGGCGAAGGATGCAACTATATGTTTCTAACTAATCCTCAAGCGAACCCAACAACAACAGGTATATTAAACCTATCACCTTTGGATCACACACGAAGAAGTGTTCCGGATACCCCACCCCGTATGACCTAACGAACCCAACAACAATAGGTATATGAAACCTATCACCTTTGAATCACGAAGGCTATATGAAGATGGTTTTGGCGCCACAACTAAATGGAACGAGTTCAGTTGATAAGCCGGGAAGTATTTGCACGTAAATTGCAAAGACTCGAACTAGCACTCGGAGAGCTAGGGAAAAGGAAAACCTTTACAAGTTCAAAAATGATAACTCTCCTTAAAATTCGTCCATACATAGCTTATTAATAGAAGACTAGGCTAAAAGCATTAAATAAACTACTTTGACTAAAAAAATGAAGACTTAATGCAATGTATGACTTCAAGGTAACTTTTGATGCTTTTTGATGACTTCAAGATGAACTTTTGAATGACTCTTTGGCTTCTTTCATGCATGCCACGAATTTGCCTTCCCAACTTGACTTGGACCACTTTCATTGAACTTGAGATGGGACTTGAAAGGTCATGGACGAGTTTGACTTTTCTTGACTTTCATTGGGCCTTCTTTTCAGCTCCTTCTTGGGTCGATTGGTTGGGCCTTGTTACTTCCAAAAGGTTGATAGATTTGGTCCTGTATTTATGAGAATTAGCCTCATTGTCTTGGGCTTCCATAAAGAGTTTGCTCAAGGCCTCATTCATCTTCTTCTTCCTTAATCTAGTCAACGGGCCGGCCATTCCTTCGAGCGCGTTCGGTGGACTAATGTTTCGGAAGGTTTCTCCTTGTCTCATGTTGTCTTTCGAGCTTGCGCCCTGGACCGCATCATCTCCCCCTTCTTGAAAATGATTCGTCCTCGAATCAGCTTGACCTACATCAAATTCAAAAGGAGTCAGGTCAGTCACATTAAAGGAAGTACTTACCCCATAGTCTCCGGGAAGATCTAGCTTGTAGGCGTTATCGTTAATTCGTGCTATGATTTGAAAAGGCCCATCGCCGCGAGGATGGAGCTTGGTTCGTCGAGATGCGGGAAACCTCTCCTTGCGCATATGCACCCAAACCCAATCACCGGGTTCAAATACCATCTTCTTTCGGCCTTTGTTCGCCTGCTTTGCATATTGCATAGTGCGCCTCTCAATGTTGGCTCGTGCTTGTTCGTGAAGTTTCTTTACTGTTTCTGCCCTCTTTTCTCCATCTAAACTGAACTTTTCGTTAGTAGGCAAAGGGAAAGATCTAAGGAGTCAAGGGATTAAAACCATATACGAGCTCAAAAGGAGAAAACTTCGTCGATGTATGTACTGTACGATTATAAGCAAATTCAGCAATAGGTAAACACTCCTCCCAACCTTTCAAGTTTTTACTGATAATTGCCCGAAGTACAGCTCCCAAAGTGCGGTTTGTTACCTCGGTTTGTCCATCCGTTTGCGGGTGACTTGTAGTGGAGAACAATAGTTTCGTTCCCAACTTACCCCAAAGTGTTTTCCAGAAGTAGCTTAGAAACTTAACGTCCCTGTCCGACACGATTGACTTTGGAACACCATGAAGGCGCACAATTTCCTTGAAAAACAAGTCTGAAATCTGTTTGGCATCGTTAGTCTTTTTACAAGCAATAAAATGTGCCATTTTTGAAAACCGATCAACAACTACAAGAACAGAATCCATTCCTCGTGGCGAACGGGGTAATCCAAGGATAAAATCCATAGAAATATCGGTCCACGGAGAAAAAGGAATAGGAAGTGGAGTATACAAACCGTGGGGACGGGAAGTAGACTTAGCACGCTTGCAATCGATACACCGGTCACATATCCTTTCAACATCTTTTTTCATGTTAGGCCAAAAAAAATGCTCACGCAATATATCAATAGTTTTCAAGATACCAAAATGACCCATTAAACCCCCGCCATGAGCCTCACGAATTAAAAGTTCTCTTAGCGAGCATGAAGGAATGCACATTTTATTTTCTTTAAACAAAAAACCTTCATGTCGATAAAACTTGTTGAATGCTCCCTTCTCACATGCTTTAAAAATAGTGGCAAAATCAAGATCAGATTCATACAAGTCTTTAATAAATTCAAAGCCCATGATTTCCGCACTTAAAGTAGTAATCAAAGAGTACCTTCGTGAGAGTGCGTCGGCAACAACATTTTCTTTACCTTTCTTGTATTGAACGACGTATGGGAATGCCTCAATAAATGAAATCCACTTGGCGTGCCTCTTGTGGAGATTTTTCTGCCCCTTTAGATACTTTATCGATTCATGATCGGTATGAATCACGAACTCCTTCGGCAAGAGATAATGCTGCCACGTCTCCAACGCCCTCACAACAGCATACAACTCTTTATCGTACGTTGGGTAATTCGAAGTAGCGCCGTTAAGCTTCTCACTAAAGTAGGCGATTGGTCTGCCTCCTTGAAGTAACACTGCACCAATACCTACACCTGAAGCATCACATTCAATCTCAAAGGTTTTAGAAAAATCCGGCAAGGCTAAGATAGGGGCATGAGTTAAGTCATGCTTAAGTTCCTCGAAGGCTTTTTGCTGAGAGTCGCCCCATTCAAATTTAACGTTCTTCTTTACCAACTCGTTAAGCGGGGCTGCCTTCGTAGAAAAATTCTTAACAAATCGGCGGTAGAAACTTGCAAGCCCATGGAAAGATCTTATCTCGGACACATTGGTAGGTGTCGGCCACTCGTGAATAGCCTTTACCTTTGTCTCGTCAACACGCAAACCCTTAGCACTTACAACATAGCCAAGAAAAATAATTTCTTCCATGCAAAACATGCACTTTTTAGCATTAGCATATAGTTTTTCTTTTCTAAGGGTGGTAAGCACGAGTTTAATATGCTCAATATGATCTACCATGCTTTTACTATAAACCATAATGTCATCAAAGTAAACAACAACAAATTTACCAATAAAATGTCGTAGCACATGGTTCATAAGTCGCATAAAAGTACTAGGGGCGTTCGTTAGACCAAATGGCATAACTAACCACTCATAGAGGCCAAATTTTGTTTTAAAAGCCGTTTTCCACTCGTCGCCTTCTTTCATTCTAATTTGATGATAACCAGATTTCAAGTCAATTTTTGAAAACATGCGAGCACCATAAAGCTCATCAAGCATATCATCTAGCCTAGGAATCGGGTGACGATACTTAATGGTAATTTTATTAACAGCGCGAGAATCTATGCACATACGCCACGTACCATCTTTCTTTGGGACGAGAATTACCGGGACAGCGCATGGACTAAGGGACTCCCGGATTAACCCCTTCGAAAGCAACTCGTCAACTTGTTTTTGTAATTCTTTTGTCTCCTCCGGATTTGCACGATAGGCGGGTCGGTTCGGTATGGCTGATCCGGGCAGGAATTCAATCTCGTGCTCGATCCCCCTAATCGGCGGTAGCTCGCATGGCATTTCATCGGGCAAAACATCTGCAAAATCTTTCAAAACATCCACGATTTCCAAAGGTATGGAATTCGGAAGATCGTTAGAGATAGCATCGCTCAGTAAGAGAAGGTAAATTGGCTTGCGAGAAGCCATGGCCCGATCAACATCTCTCACGCTAGCGAAGAAAGCGCCTTTTTTCTCACTTGCTTTCGGCTCTTTTCTCATATTTTTTCTTTTTCTTTTTCCTCATTTTTTCCTCCCTCACTCGCTTTTTCCTCCTCTCTACTCTCATGTTCTCTTTTTTCGCTCATCTTGATCTGCTCTTTGTAAACTTGTTGCGGTGTCAATGGAACAAGCGTGTATGTCTTATTCTGGTGGACGATCTTGTATTTATTCGTCTTTCCCTTGTGTTCAGCGTCACGATCAAACTCCCAAGGACGTCCAAGCAATATATGACCAGCACTCATCGGGACAACATCGCACAAAACCTCATCTTCGTACTTGCCGATCGAGAACTTCACTAGAGCTTGTCGATTGACCCTTATCTCACCACTATCGTTCAACCACCGTAACCGATATGGAGACGGATGTTTGATCAAGGGTAACCCAAGCTTCTCTACAAGGTATGAACTAACACAATTAGTGCAACTTCCGCCATCAATTATCATCATGCATACCTTTTCTTGGACCTTGCATCGGGTGTGGAAGATGTTATGTCTTTGTGAGTCGTCTTCTTTTACTTGTACGTTCAACGCCCTCATGGTAACAAGAAGCTCGTCACAACTTGATTCGTGTTGTTCGCCTTCATCTTCATGTTCTTGTTCCGCATTGCTATCACACTCACTTACGTACGTACCATCATCGAGTATGACCATGGCCCTTTCCTAAACACTTAAAACATGTCACACGAGAAGAAGTACCCTTACTTGATTCACCTTTCGAGAAGTTCTTGGGATCGTTCTTCTTTGGTTCTGATTTCTTCTCGACTTCACCATCTCGCTTCGGGTGACTAGGGTTTTTCCACGGGGTCGGCTTAGAAGCTCGGTTGTCTTTCCTCTTTAGTTGGCGCTCTACCTTCTCAGCCATGTGTAGCATCTCCTCCATGTCAAGATAGTGCTGCAACTCGACGATGTCGGCAATCTCTCGCCTCAACCCTCGTAAGAACCGAGCCATGGTAGCTTCCGGATCTTCCTCGACATTAGCTCTTGTCATCGCCGTATCTAACTCTTGGTAATATTCCTCGACACTCCTCGATCCTTGCGCCATGCTTTGAAGCTTGTTGTACAGCTCACGATCGTAATGAGGGGGAACAAATCGCTTCCTCAAAATCGCTTTCATCTCGGCCCACGTTCTGATTGGTCGTTCGCGATTTCTTCGCCTTGTCGCCACTAGTTTGTCCCACCATGCTAATGCGTAGTTCTGGAATTCAAGTGATGCGAGCTGAACCTTCTTCTCTTCGGAGTAATTGTGGAGTGAGAATATTTTCTCGACCTTGGCCTCCCACTCAATATAGGCTTCGGGATCGCTTTTCCCTTGAAAACTTGGAATACTCATTTTGATACCTCTTAGATCATCGTCGTTTCCTCCTCTCCGTTCTCTCCTCCTGTTATCTCGTGAGACGTCGGACCGCTCCCCATCCTCATCTTCGTCAGAAGTATTATGTCGTCGATTGCGGTTGAAATTCGTTTCTAGCTGGTCCATCCGGTCCAACATGGTTTCCATTATGCGGTTAAATTGAGCTGCTATAGTATCCGCCAATGCTCGTTGAAATAAATTCGGGACTTCTTGGCGATTTTCGTCGTCGGCCATGGTATTTCTCCGTTGGTTGAAGGCTTATGTGAAAGGTAGGATCACTCACACTCTTTTTTTTTTTCTTCCTTATCCGTGAACCCCCCGAGACTCGTTCTAACCTCGCAAAAACGTAGACGAAATACCCACTCAACTTGACAACTAATATTACGAAGGACACCAACCGAGGCGTAAGAAGACTCAAGAATAAAAACCCTCTCTCCTTTTTTTTTTTTACTTTATTTTTTTTTTCGAGCTTTCCTTTTTTTTTTTGCACACTTTTTTTTCGATTCTTTTTTTTTTTGTTTTTTTTTCGTTTTTTTTTTTTTTTTTTTGGATAAACAACCCTCAAGGCAACTCGCTCTGATACCAAACTGATGTGAAACCTCGATTGGGAGCACGAGTTTCACCTAGAAAAGACCGTGCCTTGAATGGCGAAGGATGCAACTATATGTTTCTAACTAATCCTCAAGCGAACCCAACAACAATAGGTATATTAAACCTATCACCTTTGGATCACACACGAAGAAGTGTCCCGGATACCCCACCCCGTATGACCTAACGAACCCAACAACAATAGGTATATGAAACCTATCACCTTTGAATCACGAAGGCTATATGAAGATGGTTTTGGCGCCACAACTAGATGGAACGAGTTCAGTTGATAAGCCGGGAAGTATTTGCACGTAAATTGCAAAGACTCGAACTAGCACTCGGAGAGCTAGGGAAAAGGAAAACCTTACAAGTTCAAAAATGATAACTCTCCTTAAAATTCGTCCATACATAGCTTATTAATAGAAGACTAGGCTAAAAGCATTAAATAAACTACTTTGACTAAAAAAATGAAGACTTAATGCAATGTATGACTTCAAGGTAACTTTTGATGATTTTTGATGACTTCAAGATGAACTTTTGAATGACTCTTTGGCTTCTTTCATGCATGCCACGAATTTGCCTTCCCAACTTGACTTGGACCACTTTCATTGAACTTGAGATGGGACTTGAAAGGTCATGGACGAGTTTGACTTTTCTTGACTTTCATTGGGCCTTCTTTTCAGCTCCTTCTTGGGTCGATTGGTTGGGCCTTGTTACTTCCAAAAGGTTGATAGATTTGGTCCTGTATTTATGAGAATTAGCCTCATTGTCTTGGGCTTCCATAAAGAGTTTGCTCAAGGCCTCATTCATCTTCTTCTTCCTTAATCTAGTCAACGGGCCGGCCATTCCTTCGAGCGCGTTCGGTGGACTAATGTTTCGGAAGGTTTCTCCTTGTCTCATGTTGTCTTTCGAGCTTGCGCCCTGGACCGCATCAGTACCTAAAGCTCTTTAATTTGTTTTGCAGATCCCATGTGTGGTACGTCGACTCCGGTTTCTCCACACACATGACGGTAAATCAAGAGTGCTGAGCAACTACGAAGACTGGCCTAATGGAAAAGTCAGACTCGGGGAACAACGACTCAGCCCTCATTCTAGGTTCTGGGGACGTCATTCTGACGATCTGACAATAAAAGATGTCTCATAGGTCGAAGGTCACCGCCATAACTTGTTCAGCATAAGCCAGTACTGTGATAAAGGATTCCAGGTGGTCTTTCTGGCTGACCGGTGTAGAATATTGGACAGTTAGGACAAAGAACTCCTCCAAGGACTTCGGAAATCTAATCTTTACACGATCAACCTGACGCCCGTACGGCCCTGGACAGTTGTTTGCCTCATTTCTCAGATTTGTAATTCAGAGGAACAACATACGGCATCAACAAATGTCTCATCTCAATATTAAAGCTCGTCAACGACTCTCAATGAAAAGGTTGGTTCACGGTCTTCCAACTATAGTATTATAGAAAGAGCATCAATGTTCGACATGCCAACTAGGAAAAATGAAGCAAGCATCTCATCATATAAAGCTGATTGCCTCTACCTCATGTCCACTGGAACTTCTACACATGGACCTCTGTGGACTAATGCAGACATAGAGCATCATTGGACGCAAGTACATCCTGGTTATTGTTGATGATTTCTCGCGCTACAACGAAGTTCCTCCGAACTAAAGATGAGACAGGGGACTTGATCATTAATTTCGTGAACTCAACTCAAAATTTAGTGCAGCAAACTATCCAGGTCATCCGAACAGACAACGGCATTGAGTTCAGCAACAAGTACCTCAGTGACGTTTATCAAAAACTTGGGATTAGCCAACAATTCTCAGCCGCCAAGACGCCTCAACAAAACGGGGTCGTTGAAACGAGTAACATGACTCTAGTGGAACCTCACGTGCAATGTTTATTCATTCCGGCCTCCCACATTTTCTTTGGGCTGAAGCAGTAAATACTGCCTGTTTCACTCAAAACAGGACGGTGGTTCACAAGCAGTTTGATAAGACTCCGTATGAAATCATTAACAAGCGGATACCCAACATTTCCTTCTTCAAGGTCTTCGGGTGCAAGTGGTTTGTGGCGAACGACAAAGAACAACGAGCTAAGTTTGACCCTAAAGCATTCGAAGCCACTTTCGTCGTGTATTCTTCAACTTGAAAGGCGTACCGGGTATATATAAAGTCCAACCGAACTATCAAAGAAAGCTACAATGTCACTTTCCACGAAGTGGCAGAGTTGGCTTCTGGGCACATCAGTTCAGGACCCGTGCCTAACCAGATGGCTTCGTACTACGACACTTCAGAACTCGTTTTCACTGGTGTGTTGGCACAAAACCAACAGAAGATGGCAACTAATCAGGATTCAATGTCAGAAGAAGCTTTGAGACTTGCATTAGACGATTTGGACTCTCTCTTTGAGCCTGTATATCGGCCAGTCACCATCACTACTACACCTTTAGTGGATCCCCCACTCGACGAGGCCGATGTACCAAGCTCTTCAAATGTCCCCACCTCACTCGATTCAGAATCACCACAGAACACCGAAGCACCTACCATGGTTTTTGAGGAAGTCTCGACAGAATCAATCAATTCAAGTGCAGAATTAGACCTCCCTCACTCTAATGAACAACCGGAGATTATTGGAAATCTCGGTCCACAAATGGCTGATGCATCTACTTCAGTTTTGCCTCACGAGCGAAAGTGGACTCGAGCACATCCGGTTGATCAGATTTTTTTTGGATTAAGTTCCGTGTATATATATAAATGGGTGAATGTACAGATGAGTGAGAGTGTAATCCCTCACAGACAACCCAGTAACATACTACTGAAGAAAACCAAGAAATGACAAATCAAGTCAAATGACAGAATAAACAAAATCATACCACGCTACACGCCAAAGTCGTCGTATAGCTGCCCTCTGAAGGTCAAACTTGGGTGAGATCCCAAGTAGTCGCATGCACACCATGTCAAGAACCACAACAACCAGTCTATCCGGCGTCGTGATGATCCCCTCTTTCCATCGCTTGTTCCGTGCTTGCTAGATATGATACACCAAAGAAGCGAGGACATGGCGATAAGCAACCCGTAAGAGATGATGCCCACGCCAGCGTGATGCAGCCCACTGTAGACCATGTCGCCAATCTCGATATGGCCATGCCCACCTGATCTTCCGCCGCAAGGCCCGAGCACAGTCGCGTGAGAACCCACAGTCAAAAAAAAGATGCTGAACCGTCTCCACATGCAACGTGTCACAAAGAACACAAATCGATGTACCAGCACGGCCACCCAAGACTTATCCCTAGTCGATAAGCGATCGCGGATTGCCTACCACAAGATGACTTCATGGCGAGGAATCTTCAAGGGTCCCCCAAACAAGTTTGCCCAGGGGACAATAGAACCACGTATGCACAACGCCTCTCTAATCCCTCGTGCTGTGGGCCGGCCATCCGGTGTATCCCTCCAATAAATGGCATCGCACCTACTAGGGTGGACAGGTGGAAGATGCGGGCTAAAGTCAATATACTCCACCGTCGAGCGTTTCGGCCAGTTCCAGCCATGCGCATCAATGACCGTGCTAAGGCGCATCCCTACCGGCATTCCCATCGCAAGCGGGCCTCTAGGGTAGCGCTCCAAAAGAGGGGCAGACCGCAGCCATGGGTCCTCCCAAAGAAGAACAGATGCACCATTCCCAATCGAAAAGGTAAGGAAAGGTAAAATCACAAGCCGTAATTTCATCAGTTTCCTCCAGCTCCATGCAGTGTTAGCCGAAATGGTGATGGTCCACAGGGATCGGTTATGTAGTCGTGTACGATACAACCACTCCACCCAGATTGAGTCTGCTGTCTGATTGATCACCCTCCAAAGTTGCTGAACCAGAAGAACATAGTTATCAGTGGCTATCGAGCGAAGGCACAGACCTCCTTCAACAACCGGCAGACAGATGTCATCCCATGCGACCTTTGCCGAAGTACCACCCCACAAGAATCTCTAGAATCTCGCTTCTAAGGCTCGGATGATACCCTTGGGCAGCAAGAATACACCTGACCAGTAGACGCGCAATGCCTGAAGTACCAATTTGATCAGCTGTACCTTGCCTGCGTAAGACAGCGACTGATTCAGCCACGATCCCAGCCGAGAATCCACCCGCTGCAGTAGAGGCGCACAATCACTGATCGTCAGACGTGAAGCAATATGCGGGACCCCCAGATAGCGTATAGGCAAACGACCCTCACGAATCCCATAATAGACTGTAGTTGTACCTTGAGGCCCTCCGCCCGGTAACAGAGATACAGCTCACTCTTGTCAGGGTTAGGGTATAACCCAGACAGCTGAGAGAAACTCATCAAAGCTCCCTTCAGCACCCCAACAGAAATAGGATCGGCATGACAGAAAAGAAGGTCATCCGCGAAGAGCAACATAGGAAGAGATGTAGTCTCGCAACGCCAGTGATAGCGAAATCGAGGTTCCGCCTGTATATGCCTCTCAACAAGGCCGGAAGCACCTCCATGACAAGAGTGAATACGTAAGGTGATATAGGATCCCCTGGCGAAGACCACGCTTGCCAGCAAAGTATCCCGTCGGTCGCCCATGCATGTTAAGGGAAAAAGTGGTTGTCGTCAAGCAGCACCGAATCCACTCAATATATTTGGGGTGGAATCCCATCGCCTGAAGAGTTGCCAATAAGAAACTCCATTCCACCTTGTCGTAGGCCTTAGCCAGATCAACCTTCAGCATAGCGTGCGGCGGTCGACTTTTGCTCGCATACCCAAGGCAAAGCTCTTGCGCTAGAAGTATGTTATCCGTAATGCGTCTCCCATGTATAAATGCCGTCTGCGAAGGGTGGACCAGCCCTCCCAACACCGGCTTTAACCGGTTGGCCAACACCTTCGAGATGATCTTGTATAGGACATTACAGCACGAGATGGGTCGAAATTTGTAGAGCGCCTTGGAGAGGTGCACTTAGGAATAAGCGCAATAAGCGTACTGTTTAGCCCCTTTAGTAGGCGGCCCGTAGCAAAGAAATCCTAGGTGGCCCGTGTCACATCAGAGCCCACCGTCCCCCAAGCCGCTTTGAAGAAAGCAGCTGTATACCCGTCCGGCCCCGGCGCTTTTTCATCCCCCATAGAGAATAGCGCGAGCTTGACCTCCATATCGTCAACTGGTCGGACCATGTCTAGAGACACATCCGGGGGAAGCGATCGTGTAACGGCCTCCTGAACCTCAGCCCGTTCCACCGGAGTTGATCTCGCAGACTGACCAAGTAAGCCCAGATAAAACCCAAGCAATTCCCCTTCCACCGCCTCTGGAGAATGGAGGAGGTCGCCAGCCGAGCTTTCCAGCGCAATAATACGATTGATCGCCCGCCGAACCGCCACCTATCTGAAGAAGAACGATGAGCACTGATCGCCATCCTTGAGCCAAGCAAGCTTCGCCCGTTGGGATAGGGCATTATGTTCCACCTCCACAGCCCTAGCATAGAGGCGACGACAGTGCCGTTCGAGATCATGAAACATCACCTCAAGGGGGTATCGCGCTGCAAAATCCTGTGCAATCCCCAAAAAAAGTAATACATCCGCAACATTTGCTGCAAGGTCCCCCTTGGCACGTCGCATTCGCCTGAAGATAGGCTTCAGCAACTTCAGCCTCTGGTTCAGCACAAACATAGGAAAACCCGACAAACGAATGTTCCAGACAACTTTAACATGGTCTAAGAAACCCTCCTCCTTAGTAAGAAAGTTTTCGAAGCGAAAACTCACACCACCCAATCGTGACGCCGACACCCCTAATGACAATGGCGGATGGTCCGATGTGGCAGGGAGATCACATCGAAAACATGCATCCGGCCATTGAGCGAACCACTGTGGGTTACCAACCATGCGGTCCAGTTTCCTCCAAATGCCCGCAAGACCCGCTATTGGTTGTACCAGGTGAATTCCTGGCCCGTGGATGGTAGCGTTAGGAGGTCGGCTTGTAGGAGACACGCCTGAAATTCAGACATATCCCGCTCTTGTGGTGCACCCCCACGTCCCTCCCCCGCATGCAATATAGTGTTGAAGTCCCCCGTCACCAGCCATGCGTCCTCAACACGTAAAGCTGAAAACTGATTCAGCTCAATCCATAGGGTCACTCTATCTTCCCGTCGAGAGTTCCCATACACAAACGAGATAAAAGTCGTTTCCCGCGTATCAAGTTGTTCCACACGGCAATGCAGAGCTTGACGAGATTTCGCGACGACTATGACACGTAGCACAGAAGGATCCCAGCCCACCCAGATACGAGTACCTGGCCCATCCTCGTAGTCAAAGAACCACGTCCACCGGGGCCTAATACCCTCCGATATGCGTGCTGCGTTGGACTCAGCCACCCGCGTCTCAAGAAGTCCAATAAGCCTTAGCCCACCCCGAACTATCCAATCCCCCACCGCCCTCCTGTGGTCTTGTTTATTAAGACCACGAACGTTCCACGAACCCATCGGGGCTAGGAATGTGCCACTGATAGGGCTGCATGTGTTTTAGGGCCCGTAAGAGTTGGATCAGTATCGACAAGATCATCATCAGTCAACCCCCGTAGCAAGCCAAAGGAGTTATGATCAGATTGGCCAGGGTCGCCAGCTCGCCGCGGGATGTGCGGCCCCTTCGAAGAACTCGCATCTTGCGAAGCCACATGGGTAGCAGGGCCGATATTCATTGATGAGGGAGGGGCCATCACCGCCTTAGCCTTACCATGGGCACCAACTTGCAGCCAATCCGTTTGCACAACCCTACCGCGGGGAGCATCCCTCCTACTCGGCTGCGGCGGATTCCTAGCATGTGCCTTTACCCCTGTATCGGCGGGCTTAGGCACGGGCGTTGTTCGTTTTGGCTGCCCCGGCGCATCCTTTTGCCGATTGGGCATTGGGTATCCCCATGAGCCCATGTAACACACACCTCGCACCGCGTTGGATGCCATTCATATTCTACCCGAATATGCACGATCCCAGACGTGCCACCCACTTCCTTTGGCACCTCGATGTGAACTTCGTCAATGAATGGAGTTGCTAGCGTTTTCATGACACACACGCGGGCGTAGTCGATCCTTTCCCCTTTCGCCGTGATCCCGTCAGCAAAGAGCTGACGACCCACCCCACTAGCTACGATGCCCAAACCCTTTTGGGTCCAGAGCTCACTAGGGACGTTCCAAAGTTTCACCCACAATGGCACCTCAATGAGCTCCTTCTTTCCATAGACATGCCCGGGTGCCAAATCTCCAAAAAAAGAGGCCGGCCTTGCATAAGCCAAGGTCCGCCGTCCAACACCGTGTTCATGGTTGTGGCTGTCTCAAACCGGAAACGGAAAAACTTATTATGGGTGGCCCGAACCTCCACCACCCCATTCCAGCGTGCCCGCACAAACTGCTCAACGAATGGAAAGTAGGGTTTCCTCCCCAGAAAATAACCAACCAAGGTGTGTTCCCACCTCGCAAAACCTTGGCGAGCCACCTCCCACGCCGGTGATACCACCGCAATATTAGAGACAGTCGATGTGGGTGAAACGTAATCAAGGGCAAGGCATTTCTCCCCTTTCGCCTTACGTTCCCATTTCGTGTCGGATATCGTGAGCCAGGAGCAGCCGTGGCTGGGTCCGTAACCACCTCAGCAAAGGACTTCCTTGATGGAGCATGCTGATCCGTGTTCGTCGTGGCATGTTGCATCCCCCCCACCATCGTCACCATCGGAGGAGGCACCGCCTCAATCTGAAGAAGCCTAGGCCGCGTTTCCGCAGGGCCAACCAAACGCGCTGAGCCATTTCCATCGCGACCCATCTCGTCATCAACTGCCGAGCCCATATCCACACATCGCCTAGCTGTGAGACGTGGCGGCGGCGTATCCGGGCGTCCCCACTGTTGCTGCCGGGTGTGATTGTGCAGAATACCCTTGAGTGGGCCGGGCCCACCCCCAAGCGGAACCCTAACGCCAACCATCGTCGATTGCGTAGGAACCCTAGATGCTGCATCAATAGCCGCTGCAGTACCAATCTGTTCGACTTCCTCAGCCGCCATCGATTGTCATGAAACCCTAGCCGTCGCGCCATCAATCGTTGCAGTTGCAGCCCCCGCCGATCCACCAGCCGCACAACTCGACCCTCGCCCAGAACCAGATCCCGTGGCCGTAGTCACGGCAGCCGACCCAGAACCAGACCCGCGCCCCATACCATCGACCCCATGAACGCGTGATTTAGCCCACGAAATTTGGGCTCGTCGAAGCATGCCGCAAACTCCGGGTAAGCAGCACATAAACTGCCAGATCCGGTAGAGCCGGCAGGATCATCGATGTGACGTCGCCGATTGCTGTAGCATCCCGATCAGAAGCCGACGCACTCGCCAATGAATCATCTGCCATCGTAACCGAAACCCTAGCCGAAAAGTTTTGTGAAAACCGTACAACCTATCCACCCCTCCACCACCCGATCGATGGAGAAGGGCAGCAGCCACACCGGCCGGCCACCATTGTGGCCAAATGGTAAGGTATTGGGCTTCATGGCCGGGCAGGGTTCGATTCCCTCTTACATCATTTTATTTTTGTCTAATAATTAACACATAAACCATTTTTTTCGTATTACGTTTTGACCCCAAATGTTAAAGATTTAATTTTTATCCACCTATGGTTTAATAATTTTAACTACCAACAAAATTTAATTCAATTAATTTTAACCCCCAATTTATAATATTGTAATATATTAAAAAAGGTTATAAATTTACATGTACATAATCTATGTTATTAGTTTATCAATCATTATATATCTTAATTATATTTAAACATACCGGTTTGACTACGGTTTGATTCCGGTTTTATACCGATTAAACCACTAAACCTTAAACCACTAAAATTTCCGATCCGGTTCGAAAACCCGGTTTCAGAACCATGATATGAAGTTCATCAATTTTGTTAGTTCTAAGCCCATGTACTTGACATCATAAAGCTATGCGCAAGTAACTTTCTTCAAGTGACGTGGGTTTTCAAAACCTAAGCCATACTTATAGTCATAAAAAATTCTAAATCCTTGGACTGATTCAGAAAGATAGTCTGCTCAGTTAGTCCCTTTGTTACTATAAGATATTTTTTTATTTTTGAATATAGATTCTTACGTTCATTGTCTAAGGCAGCATAGTTATTTCGAGCGGTGCTCTTTTTGGCTTGACGGGTATCTAGGCTTTTTCCTAGTTCACTAATCTTAGAATTGCCTTAGCTAATTCCTCTTCGAGACTTGTGATTTTCTTAGTTGCCGATTCAATTCTACTTTTAATCAGACCTTCTCGTCTAAGTTCCTTAGTAGACATTTGTGATTATTGTCTAGCCTGTCTTCTAGTTCTTTTACTACCGAACTATGCTCATCTAATGAGGTATACTTAGTCTCATATGTTTGGAGTTTCTTCGTTAATTCGTCTATGGTGAGGCTAGAATTCCTAACTTGTTCTTTGAGACTGGCTATGGTTTCCTTAGACCTAAGAAGCTTTTTCTCTACTATTATTCCTCTTTTCTGCTCAGTTATGTTAGCAAATTTAGACCTTAACTCAGCTAGCAGGTCAGATTGGAGTCAGAGGTTTCTACCTCCTGAGATGATGTGGATGCTTTTTCATCGTATGTCTCTGCGGAAGTATCATCGTCCTTTTCATCAAGGCGTGCCGTCAGGGCAAGATTGTCGGCGTCAAAATCTGAGCTGCCCTATAGCCAGTGGTCCTGTTCTGCCATTAGGGCTACTCCAGCTTCCTTTTGTCTGATCAGTTGAAGCTTCCCGGAGTAATAGTTAGTGTCCTTCTTCTTTGGAAGGATGCACTCCTAAGTGCCATGTTTTACCACAATTAAAACATTTTAGTATGTCCTTTTGCAGTTGTGGCTTTTGAGGACTCAGTTGGCTTCTCTTTATTCTTCGAGCTAGTGGTTCGAAGTCTAATGCAGAGGATGATGACTTATTCTTGAAGTATTTCTTTGTCATCATTCTTGCGACTAAAGCTAGCTGTTTCCCAAATTCTTTAATCTCAGAGGCAAGTTCTGAATCAGATGCATCTTCATCCTCTGAGGAGCTAGGGAGCTTTACGTGCTTTTCCTTTTGCTCCTTTTGTAACTCGCCTGTGTCTTCTTCGTGCTGTGCGAGGTTATCAAAAACAGCATGAATATCCATCTCGTCCAAGTCCTTATTTTGTCGGACTTGGGTAGAGATCTTCTTCCAGTCGGTGGGCAGTGCGGACAGGAAGCGAATGTTCATCTCCATGTTAGTCTTTTTGATATCAGTTTTCCTCATTTCATTGAGAAGAGTGAGGTACCGCTGCGTGTAAGCTCTCCTCACTTTTGCCCTTGAAGGAGTCATACGATGTAAGTATGTTAGCCTCTTAGCTTTTGCGTCGACTTCGGTTCTTTGCATCATCCTCTCTAGTTCATCCCACATCCCTTTAGCTGTTGGGAAGCTATATATCTATCTATAGATATCGTTCGGGATGCCCTGCATAAGTGTGTTTTTGGCAATGAGATCTGCCCTTGCTCTACTTTTCTCTGCTGCATCGTACTCACTCGGTAGTTTTACTCGCCTAGTGGGTTCGATTTGAGGATTGTTTGAGCTTTCACCTTCTTGACATGTATAAAAAATTTCTGGTCCCTCACGAAGTGATTTGAGTAGATCTTCAGCCTGATCTTTGAGTTCGATGAAGTTTAAGAACCGACTTCTCCATACGGTATATTCGCCCCTTTTGAGAATGGGAGGTCGATTGTCATTTCCTAGAGCATATGCATCCATTTTCTTTTAATTGAGTTGATGAAGGATCTTCGTTTGTTGTTTTGAAATCTTGATCTGATGTGATGTGCTTCACAATTAGCAGATTAGTTAGTAGCGCTCGATTCTAGAGCAGTTTCGAGAATAATTTTTGACTCAATCTTTAAAGTTTGATCAAAAATTGATTCGTCGAAAAAAGTTGTCGTTGTTACTGTTCTCGTGCGAGAAAGTGTCCCAGCGAAAAATTTTGCGAGCGAGAAAAATTGCTCAAAATCTTTCGGCCGAGAAGAATTATTGAGCCGTGAAATTATTTCGAACACGGAGAACCAATATATTTAATAAGTTACTCGATAGGTTAAAATAAAATCGTTGACTGGAAAGGTTTCTCGTACGCAAAAGATTTTCACTTAGTCAAACTGGGAAGTCTGACCGAGAAAACTTTTCTACAGTAAGTTTTGCGAGCAAAAAATTCAAAGTTGATTTTGTCGAAAAATTTTCACTTAGTAATGCTCGAGAAATTTTCCTTCTAAAATCGTTTCTAGCGACGACGACTTTAGTGCTGATTTAAGAGTCTTGATCGAGAAAATTTTTTGCACAAAGTTCTCGATCGTCGAAAGTTTGAGCGCGAAAAATTAAAATCACTCAAACAGTCGAAGAACTCAAATTAACACTGATTCAAGCAAAAACACCAAATTAGAACGTGAAATTGCATGTATTCACTCGCAATCAGTTACTTAGCACACACGAACAAGTAATTAAACACGTTTTGAGGCAAATCATGAAGAATTTAATCAAAATCAGAACGTGTTCTAGCAGTTTTATCGCGCGAACAACAACAACTCAAATTCAATCAATTCAGCTCGAATGATCTTCTAAATGCTACCGATCTAATCGCAAAAGTTTCGTCTCACTAAACCGAGCACAGAATCATCAAATTCAAGTCTATTAATCACAGAATTAAGCTATCAGATCGATAATCGTTTCGTGCCAGAACTGTTCTTCGCACGGAACAGTTCCAGAAAATAGTTTTCGATCCGAATCTAACAATTATCGATTCAAAACAGAACGAATCTGCTCTGATACCAATCTTTAGGTCCTGTAGGGATTTTTATCAGATCCAATTCCAGCCCAAACCCAACCGCGTATAATCTTGTGAGGTTCCTCTCTAAAACCAATTGGCAATAGAGGGAGTGAACCCACAAGCTTATAAACCTCTCAGATTTTTTTCATTCTTTCAGTATGGGATATAGTTTGCACACCCAACAAACCTCCTCTCAAACTCAAGACCATACAACGGGCCTCACTTACGACGATTATCTGCACCAAGAGCTTCTCCACAATCACTGCACCAAGCGCTTCTCATCGCAGATTCACCAATCGTCTTTACAAGGGCCGGGGACACACCACCCACACCGTATTCGGGAAGGAGCATATGCAACTCTGATCTTATGCTTGAGTGATCAGGTGCTTTGCAAGGTTGCGAAGGCGACCACAGCTGAGGATCTATGGAAGAAACTCGATGAATTGTACATGACAAAGTCCCTAGCTCGACACTTGTACTTGAAGCAAGCTCTATACACCTTTCAGATGGTGGATGAGATTGCATTAGAACCTCAAGTTGATCAGTTTTCAAAACTGATTTTGGATTTGGAGAATATAGGTGAGGAGTTGAAGGACGAAGATCAAGCACTTCTGTTGCTTTGCTCATTGCCTAAAAGTCATGAACACTTCAAGGAGGCTTTAATGTATGGTAGGGATACTTTGAGGCTCGCAGATGTGCTCTCGGCATTGAGTTCTAGACAGCTAAACTCATGGAGAAATCATGAAGTTGTTGAAAATTCTGGTTTGGGTGATATGTTGCTTGTGAGGCAGAAATGTTTGTCGGGAATTGGTGCGCCTAAGCTCGCCGGAGCTGTGATCAGTCGGCCTCTTTTTCGGCCACTTTCTGGCCAGCTCCGGCGAGCTTAGGTGCACCAATTCCCGACAAACTCCACCTTGAGCCTAGAGCTCGCATTCCATGCCCGAACTCCTCCCTAACAGCCCAAACACAGGAGTTATCTTAGCTAAAAAACATACCAGAAATCAGCCCCACTTTTCATCAGCTTCAGGAATTTTCTGCTGTTTTCCTTTCGCAGCTTTGTTAGAAGCTCCACCTCGATCTGTAGCTCTGCTCTGTTGGTCATCAAGCTCCTTAGGAGCTCCGAGCCTCGAAAGAGACCTTGTCGAGTCCAAGTGAGATTGAAATCTCCCACTTGGAACCAACTCGGGCTTTAGAGATTTCAACCTTCGTTTCCCCCGAAGGTTCTCCCTTCACAGCCTCAAGAGCTTCCTTCCAAGCTCTTAACCCGCTGTCCTTTGCTTTTCCCTTGCCCTCATTCACAGTAGAAAGCCCAGCAACTTGAAAACCATCACAGTTTCCAAGTTCAGTTTCTGAAATTTCAGCTCCATTCTCAGTTTTGGTCGAGCTTTTTCCCTCTGTTTCTGGTATTTATATCAGTGTTTCTTCATGTGTTTAAGTCGCGACTGCTGTTAGCCGTCCGATCAGACTCCTCACATCAAATGGTCCATATCTTCCCACAGCTTGCACAGAAAGCGTTGTTTCACTTATAGTGTTGCTAAACACTTTTCACAGCATTTAATCTCAGCCATCGATCTTCTAAGCGTGCTGAATCCGACCAATGAGATTTAAATTGACAGCTTTGAATTCTGGCCCTCAAATGAGGTGCGCACGATCCGACAATTGGCCCTCATTTCCAGGCAACATCGACTCTTAAGAGTAAGGAAGAACTAATTGAGAAAATGGAGGATGCTATAGATTATGTAAACGAGCAGCTCCCTTCTGATGATACTGTAATTCCATTGGTAATGATCTTCCTATGCTCCACGGGTTGAAATATTTTATGTTTTTCTTCATAGAGCAAAAATGTTGCAGGCAGCTGATTGTAAATCGAAAGATGCATCTCACCTCGAAGCTCGAATTCCTTCAGACCTAATCTCCAATTGTGTGTCGACACTACTGATGATTCGGGTAAAAAAATCATGAAATTTATATACGACAAGTATTGAACGCCTTGAAATATCTTAATATAAAATCATTTGCTTGGATTTCAGAAATGCACGGAACGACAGTTCCCTCCATCTGATGTGGCACATATATTAGATTACGTGGTGACGAGCTTAGAGCCTCTCAGTTCACAGAATATTGCAGTTTATAATGAGGTACAAAGTGCATGGGAATAATAAGGAACCAAATCATGGCTCTCATGCCTACCACTACATGGAATCTGTCAGTAGTATAGATAGAGATATATAATCCAAGTTCATCTTCAAACATTCTCAGCAGCTTTGCTTTAGATAATCTATTGATACAGTGCTTAGGTATTCTATCTGGTAATAGTTAACCAACTGCCCACGAACTTCACGGGCAGTTGTTGATTTGAGTTTTTTTTTTTCTGCACAAACTCAGACTGCCATTTCCATAGTTTTGTAAATGTAGTAGTTTGGTCGCAGCATGAAGACGATGATGATATACTTTCCTTGGTTGATAAAATAAAACAGTGTTTCCTATGATGATATACTTTCCTTGATTGATCAAATACAACAGTGTTTCCTTGTATTATCCGTTCCAATTAAATGTGACAAGCTGTATAATCAAACAATCCAACGATATCTTCATGCATGTTATTACACATCTAGAATTTGAAATAAACAGGGTATAGTTTAAGCGCAAATTAGCTACATGGATAATACGTAGACCTGATGAGTTAAAGTTTCTTCGAGATTCATAAATCATAGATTCTGTCCTTGGTCATGGCCAGTGAAGTTATATCGTTGTAGCAACTAAGAAGTTGAAGCTTTGCGGAAACAACAAAAAAATTATATAATTGAGGAGGAACAAAAGAGTCACGTATCATTGGAGATGTGAGTAGGTCCGTGAAAACCGAATACCGAACCGATTCGGTAAAATCGAACTTTGTTTTCGGTTTTTTATCCGTTGACCGACCGAAAACACGAAAAAATTAAAAACTATAAATAATTCTTGTGAAATAAATCCCTGGATCTAGTTCAGTCTCAGTATATTTGCAAACAATAATCGCTCTACATAAGTCGTTTTATATAACGAGAATTGTTGTATAAAAGAATAATCTTTGTAATAAATCGAAAAACGTTATTTATAAATCTCTAAAATAACAAAATACACTAGCATAAAAAGCCAAGCATTATATATTAATGGGCCTGCAAACTGTTTCAGATATGGCTTAGAGCAATAGAAAACAAAAATTGGTAATTCGATTTTTATTCGGTTTCATTTTTTTGAAAACCGAAAACCAAACCAAAATTATTTCGGTCGGTACTCGGTACAAACCAAACTTTCGATTTCGGTTCGGTTCGGTTCGATAGGTTAATGGACTTTTGAACACCCATAGATCTGAGAAAGTTAAGTTTTTTATGATCGTATTTGCCGACGACTTACTTCTATTCTGATAAGTGCTCCGTAGAAACGTTAAAAAGAGGGTTGGAAATCTTTTTTTTGTCGGAGCTCTCGAGCCTTCATGCAAATGCCGAGAAGAGTAACATGTTCATTTCGGTGAAAGGGAGCGCGATTGTTGCATACTCTACGGCTGGTCATGGAATTCCTGGTTATGGATTACTGATAATTATCTTGGGGCTTCAATGATTACATCGAAATTAACTAATCGTCCATTAGATATCTGAATTTCGATTTGAAATTCGGGTTTCCTTCAAATCACCCATTTGGGAAATTCTACGGATTTGCTGTGGTCGACTTGTTCGTGTTTTTTCGATTTGCAGTTGTCGATTTGGGTTTTTTCGAATGATTCAATTTAGTTTGGTTGATTTCAGTTTTTTTTCGAATGAGTTGATTTGGGTTTTTTCGAATGTGGTCAATTTGTTTTGATACTACATGATCATTGTATTTGGTACCATCTGTTTGGGCAAATTGGTACCTCGTGTGTGAATAAAATGGTACTGCTTCTTAACAGTTTTGTTTTGTTGCAGAAATGCCTCCGCGGAACAGATCTGAGCTTTCCAGGTGCCATCCTGCAGTCTTTCGATCTACCACAATAAATTTGAAGGGTAGCATCACCCCCGAGCAAAAAGAAGCTATAAGAATATCCCCTTTTCATTTTTTAGATATGCCTAAGATGTCACATTCGTTCGCTAGAATTGTGGCATTGATAAAGCGTTATAGCGTAGAGGCGAACACGTTTAGGTTCGGGGTGAATGCCGATGTGGCCTTGCGTAACATAGGACATCCCGTTGACCTAAACTCGAAGATGAAATCAAAATCGTTGATCGGCTTTTTGGTGGAAAAAATGGCAATGTAACCCATAGTAAAATCTTAGAGTTGTTAAACCAGTTTGTCGGAGAGGTTGGTAGGGAGAACACGGATGAGTTCGTTAGGTTGTTCGCTCTTTTCTTGTTTAACTGTATATTATTCTCGACGTGTAATTCCAAAATCCATCGTTCTTGAATGCGTACGTCGACGATGTCGACATGATAGGCAAGTATGCATGGGGAAAGGTTGGTCGGAGAGATAAAGCAAGCCGTTTTGAATTCGATTCGGATCGACTCGTCCAGCCTAACGATGAACGGGTGCACTATTGGGTTAATGGTAATACTCTCCATTATGTTATGAGTTTACTTATTTGGTTATGTGTTTATTGATGAATTCAATGCTTTAGGCACTTTCATGTACCCCTTCGCCTAGAAGCCTGCCAGGAGCCGCTCCTTGTCCGTGCACCTCTCTGGCACCGGCGATCACTCCCCGCCCTCATCGGCCCCGGGCGTCACATGCCCACCAGCTTCCGCCTGGTTCATCCCCGAACCAGCACCTTACTGCGAGAGGTTGTGTTCTGATACCACCTGTAACATCCCGTCCCATACCGGGTGTCACAATAGCATTCGTCCCTACCGGGACATGTGGGGTTGGGCCCACCACACTCCGGCTGATAGTCTGGCCCCACTGTACCACCATTTAACCTTTCAGCGTACTTTGTCCTCACTCACACGCACCCTGGGCAAACTTCCGAGGGGGTCACCCATCCTTAGATTGCTTCAAGTCAAGCACGCTTAACTTCGAAGTTCTTTCGGATGGGTGATCGCTTATGCTTCACGGCAACTAAAAGAATACGAAAAGAACTACCAAACCCACGACTTAGAACTTGCACCAGTCGTCTTTGCCTTAAAGATTTGGAGACACTACCTTTACGGAGAAAGATGCGAAATCTTTACAGATCATAAGAGTCTGAAATACTTCTTCACCCAGAAAGAGCTAAATATGAGGCAGCGACGATGGCTAGAGCTTGTAAAAGACTACGACTGTGTTATCAATTTTTAATAACCATTTCTTCATTATTTAAAGAAATTGTTTCTTCAGTAGTTCTGACTACTTGTTTTAATCCTAATTTTTTGAAAGTTCCTAATTCATAGATTATTTTATGATCAATCTTTGGAATTGTCCAGCGATTTAATTTGTCTAAATCTTGAGGAATATCATACTCCTCTTCAATACTTTTTTAACAGTATCTTTTCTCCTCATCAAATTTAACATTTGATAAAGATCGTTAAACTACACCTCAATTTCTTAATACCCCACCATGGCTCTGATACCATATTTTTAGGATCTTTACAAAAAGTTTAAAAACTTTACAAAACAAGTGATATATGGCATTACCAACCTATCGAACCATGAAAACTGGTACTTGGCGTTGTTAAACCTATTAGTCCAGTTATCAAGCTGTAAACAGTTTGATCCCGTTCGGACCCAAGGTAGTCCAGCCTATATACCATAATCAGACTCTCATTCAATCGGTAGTTCAGCCATTATACCAAAAACTAAAAAATTATTTTTTTGATTGTTTAGCATTAAATCATATAATACAAGGGTTTTTACATAATAAAATTTTCGTTCAATTAATTCAATCGGTAACAGCCATCGCCCTCAAACGCCAGTTCATTCGGCAACACGGCTTTGCCAAGAGTCGACAAAGAATTAATTAGACTTCAAATTTTATTAAAACCTTTATCCCAAATTTAATTCTTTCAATCTGTTTTTATAAAAAAAAATTTAGTAAAATATATACATCATATTAATATATATATATATATAATGATATAAAACCATAATTAGAGTATTAAGGCATCTTGGTGTAGTTTAACGTTTAAGTTTAGCCTTCCATTAAGGCTTGATCAAACAAAAATATAAAAAAGATAAAAACTTACTTGAATAAGAAGTAGAGGCAAACCCGGAACTTTTATTTCTTCAACTTATTTTACAGAAGAGAGAGAGAGATTTTACAAGAGTGCATAAGAAAACTCGTACACAGCTTATGGCAAAAGGCCATATTTAAAGACAAGAAAAGTAAAATACAAAAGAGTCAAAAGAAGGGATTATGATTCCAGCTGGCCTCCATCTTGTTCTTGATTTCTGCTTTGTTGTCGGCCAATACTATATAAAAGTAAAGTATTTTGTCTTCATGCTAAAATTTTAGCCGAAAATGGATCCTTCATTCTTCGATCTTATATTTCATCTTTTTTAAAGTTACTTTTGTGATATTATCAATGTCATCTTCAAAAGATAATAAATCGTCATCCTCAAATGGGTCTTGAGCTTCTTGACAAAAGTCTTCGTCTTTCGAAGAAGTTCCCATAGACACATCGGTCATATCAATTCCAAAATTTTTCCCAAGGTCCTTTTTAATTTCTTCCATATATTCGACAAGATTTGTTCTTTCGATAATTTTCCTTTCTGAATATTTAATCTTCTAGAAAGGATTTCAAATGGGCTAGGAGATTCTCGTTGCTGTCTTTTCTCGATTTGATCTTTGTAATGAGCAACCTTTTCTTTGATTTTATCAATTGTTTGATGTCCTTCATATTGCCCTTGTCCGTCTATTCGGATCATTTTCTTCCAGAATTTTGTATAAAAAATTCTCCATAAACAAGGTATATTCTGGTGGTTATGACCAACTTCAGGAGCCCATTTCCAAATCCATGGAATATTGTACTCGATATAAAAATGCATTGAAGCCATTCCTTCAATCCATTTATTATTATGTTGGGCCTCTATTAGAGCTGGCGAAACTTTGACCCACTCAGTATATAATTCTGAGAATGGTTCTTTAAGAATATTAACTGTGGCTCCGTAAGATAACCACCAATTATAAAACCAAGTAGGAATTTCCTGCTTGTAGACTTCTGCGCATATCTTGATCCACCAAGAATGCTTTCTTTTAATATTTTCATGTAAGAACACTCTATGAAAAGCTTGGATATAATCCCAATAATTAAATTTAACTGGAACTTTTAATTCTGGATGAAAATATTCCTTATCCTTCATTGGGTGAATTGCCCAAGCTTCAGGAGATATAATCCTCTTAATAATGATCTTACTGAAGTTATAAACTCTCTGATTTCCAGTGACAAAATGGTCAAGTTCACATGATTCTATGAACTTGAGAATGTTTTCATAGTTCATCCGATTTTTATAATATCCTCCAGCATATGATGCTGTATCAAGATACCTTTCCATTAAGGTACAGGGCTGATCTTTCCATTTTAAATCATGTTCACTTAAGAAGAATATAGCTTCTTTGTGTGAATTTTGCTCAGAAGTAAATTCTTAATCATCAATTTCTTCATCTACTAATATTTTAGCATATGAAGGCGTACCTTCTTGGGCCTTTTGTTCCTTATATTTAAGGAATTCTTTAAACATTTGCTGATCTTTAGCACTCATGTTGCTCGAAGAAGACGAAGAGAGATTCTCTCTGAATAATTGTCTATTGCCCTGCTGAACAATAGGCTTACCCCCTCTACCGCCTCTATTAGAGGGATAATTTTTCCCATATTGGGACATTCCTGCAAAATTATTCATTGAATAAATCCCTTGTTAGAAAATCTGGAAGACTATTATTGTTAGGAATATGACCTCAAATGCTATACGAGGATTAGATTGTATAGGGCATTAGCTTATTTATCATTCGACCTTTTATGTAATAAGATATTTTTTATGTGTTTCTTGAAAGGCGTTGTTCGTTTATTGGATATTAGAGTACTTTACTAAGCATCCGGTAAAGCAATAAATGAACAAATCCAAATGTGTCGAGTTGAGTTACTGTTCTCAATGGGTACGAGAGAGGAAGGCACCAGTGGACTCTTAACCTCGAGCATTAAAAGTCCATAAGCCTTAGGCTCCAGTTGGGTGCTGGATAACCGATTACGGCTTATTTGTCGATGACCTATCGAGTGCCGATATCCCGCTTGGAAGCGGAGGTCATGACTTGTGATGTGAGTCAAATCAAGGGATTGAATCGTTTCATGGACACTGACTCACGGGTCGTACGGTCGAACATGGCTTATTACTCAAGGAGTGTCAATGACCGACGACAACACTATAGTAGTCTACGTGAACCTTAGACCGAAAGGGGCTTTGACGGAGTTGACTTCGAAGTCTCGATTGTCACTGGTTCCCCTCGACCCGATTTGCTGTTGCAAGGGTCAGCGGGCCAGATGCGGTCTTGATAACGACTTGTGATTGCCGGGCTTAGACCGTCGAGTACGTATTCACAGTCTTGCAAGTAATCGAGATAAGTGTCCCATGAGGACGGCGACGGGAAATTACGAAATCCTTGGCCGAGGTATTGAACTAACTCATGTTACACATGGAGGGTAGTTTTGGTAATTTGCCTCGTCCCCGTTTTATCATAGAATCGAGTATAGTGAGTTTGACATAGACCATGGCTCTCACTCGATTGGGACACAGTTGAAGGGTTTATACGTAGTACTATAATCTATAGTAAGGTTCTCGAATAAAGACTGGGTCAAAATTCGCACTCGAATCGGGTTACGGTCCGGTACTGCGGGATTGGCTAGGTAACTGCCGGACTCTTTGATTCCTCCCTTGCCGATTGAGTCGAACCTAGAGAGTCGGGCTTAAAAAGGATCATCAACGTGTACTGGTAAGGAGCGAAAGTGTTTTGGGCCTTAACGGGCCTTGAGCCGTTGGGCCGCGCCTTAGTGGGCCTCGGGCCGTTTAATGGACCGAAGTCGGACTTCGTATGAAACTAACTTTGAGACTTGGGCTTGGCCAAGTGCTTAGAAGGCTTGAGGGTAAAATTAGAATTTGACCCTAAGCTGATTTTCGAATTATGTCTTGGGAATTAATTTCGAAAATTAAATATAGATATGGAAATAATGTATTTGGAATATTATTTATTTTAAGGTGAAAATTTCGAAATTAATCTTGGATTAAGTTTCGATTTATGCCATATTTAAATATACTTAGTTTGACTTAGTATTTAAGTTAGTTGTCTAATTATGGTAAGTATCCTTATATGAATTTTGAATTAAATAAGGGAGAGAAAGATATGACAAAATCTCTCCACTGAAGGAGCAAAATCAAAAACCATATCTTTGAGAAATCATAGGGATTTCCAAATATATCATAGTATAAATAGGGCAGCCCTATTTCATAATTTGGAGTGAAAAATTTCGTCCATAACAAAGGCACAAAACACACACCGAATAAAAACACTCTTCTCTCACGCGATGGCTCGTTTCTCTCTAGCCATCTTTAGAGAACTGATTCCGTGGTACACTGCGAGGTCGGCGTGATGATCTAGTGTCATCCACCACCATCGACGAAGTCTTGAAGAAAAGGACGAGGAGCTGCCACTCGCTTCAACTGATAATTCTCTACGGGTTTGACCCGCCCTATTACATGTCTATGTGTTATATTCTAATCCGAGCAACGAGGGCAATATGGGAACCCGGAAAATTTTTGTTCTGCACCGTACCCGGGGACGTGGCGTCTCCGAGAGACACCGGGTAACCCAACAATTATCACTTCCTTTTTTATAAGTTATTTCAAAATCAAATGGAGCTAAATGAGCTTGCCATCTCGCAAATATTTGTTTTGAAACATCATGTTTAAAATCTTTGATAAACATAAATTTTGCAGCTTGGCAATCTGTTTTTATTAAAACTCTTTGATTATATAAATCAGTTTGAAATTTTAAAATACATTTAACTATAGCAAGAACTTCTCTAGCAATAGTAGCATAATTTTTCTGGGCATTATTCCATTTTCCCAAATGGAATCTAACTAAATATACTTTTTTATCATCTGGAGAAATTTGTTTTAAAATTCCTCCATATCCTAAATCAGAGGCATCGGTTTCAATAACATTTTGCCAATTTGAATTAGCAAGCATAAGACAAGGTAAATGAGTTACTTTATTTTTAATTGTTTTAACTGCTTCAGTGTGACTATTAGTCCATTGATAAGGAATTTTCTTAAGTCTATCGTATAAAATAGATGTATCAATAGCAAGATTTTTGTAATAAGGAGAAATATAATTTAAACTTCCTAAAAATCTTTGAAGCTGAGTCTTATCTAAAATTTGATCTGGAAATTTTGATGCAAACTCAATACATCTATTAATTGGATTAATATTTCTTTTTTCAATGGTATGACCCAAAAATCTAATTTTAGTTTGAAATAAAACCATTTTTGGGGTAGATATTGTAATACCCGTAAAATTTAATTAGGGAATTTACAATAAAATTAGTGGTGGAGAGTATTTAATTAGAAACTTTGTGGAATTAATTAAATGAGGAAATTGGAACTTTGGGTGAAATTCTGATTATAATACATAATTATTTTGAATTCGATGTGTGATATGATGTTTTTACGTCTTATGCATTTAAATGACTTATGTGTCTGTATGATTTCATGATGTGTTATTTATAGTTTGTTATATGTGTTATATGTACGCTACATGACTTATTATTTTATGATGATATTAGAACTTATGGTAAGCAAGATAATAATAATATAAGGACTTAAATATTAGGGTATGCTTAATAAAATAATAATAGAAAGACTTATGAAATTGGGCCATGTGTAATACGTAAATTAAAGCCCATGTTTGCAAGATAAACCTTAAGTTACTTAAGACATAGGAAAATAACGTCATCACATGTCCCATCATAGAAAACCTTTCGATAGTTTAATGTTTATCAAGAATTCCTTTTATGGTAAAACATCATTCAAATTGTAAAACTCATTGAACACTAAGCTGATCGTCCAAGAAACTTAAAACAAGACAGAGGGAAGAAAGGAGAATCTAGCAAAAGACGAGTCACGTTAAGCTTGGAAGTAGGTACAATATTCTTCCTTTCAATTCAAGTTTCCAACAAGTTAGTAGCATGTTTTAAAGAAATCTTAAATCAGTAGACCATTACATACTTAAGACTTATATTAAGTAGATTATCAAGGGTCTAGGATGGTAAAAAAAATTCGAAGGATATTCATGTTTTCTTGAGAGAAACGGGTTTCGATTGAAAGGTTAGGAATCCTCACGATTAATAATTGTTTTCTTAAGATTAAATGTTAACCTATTTAAATATAGATGACTTAGGCTTGTACGTCGTTCTTGGAGGTTTTGAAAAGAATTTCGAAGTTCTTATGATATTTAAAATTTTCTTGGGAAGAATAGCATGTGGATCGAAAACCCTCAAGTTTTAAATTGTTAAAAAGGTTATAAGCGTTATTATGGGTCGTGAAGTATTGGATTCGCAAACCACAAGAGATTCGCGAACCATTCATGTGGAATGAGGGTTTTTGCGAATTGGAACTAAGTGATGAACCCTAAGTTAGTAGGGCAAAATAAATGTGTTACGAGTTAGGTGGATTTGACGAATCGAGCTTCACGAATTAAAAAAAAATGATTTCGAACCGAGCTATTTCGCGAATTGAAGAAGTTTGGCGAACCCTTGGCTTAGGAATGCTTTGCGAATTATATTAAGTGCACGAATTAGGATGAGTTTAGCGAATGGTGGGGGAAAATAAAAATAACAATAGAATAATACTTATTATATGACCTAGATAAGGATCAACTAAGTGTTGATGTCATTTAGATAGTTCTATACGCAAAACAGAAATAGAATAAGGGACATAATTATTCATATCATAAAAGAGACTTCACGAGACTTAATAAAAATAATATTATAACACAGAACTTTACAATTGTATGTCACGTTGAGAGCGAAGCTTAGGGAAATAAAATAATACTATAAACACAGAATTTCACAAGTCCATGTCACATAACGAGATTCTATTGAAAATATCGAGATGTATATCTAAACCATGTATCGAGATTTACCTTAAATATCGACATCCTTGAGTAAAGTATAAATATCGAAATCATAAATGGGATGAATAATATCGAGGGTTATGTTAGGAACATATCGAAAATCTTGTTTATAATTCCAAGATACAACCTCGAAATTGTAATATTGTCTCGACATTTGGTATTTTATAACATCTCGATATCTATGTCAAAACCTTGTTAAAATGTCGAGACACATCTCAAGGTCTTTATGTATTGCTTAATATCGAATCTTTGTCGAAAATGTCGAGATCTATCTTAATGTGGATATCGATACTTTGTTGTAACTTCTCGACATGTTAAGTCTAATATTAATATATATGTATCTCGACATTTAACCCAAGCCTGAGATTTGCTTTTAATATCGAAATCCTATGAGTAGATATAAAACTTCATGTCGAGATTTTGGGGCATAGTTTAAATGTCGAATTGTGCACTCTTATAATCTCGAAATCATGTACTGTTTAAGCTCGACATCTATCCCAAGATAAATATCGAAATCTTACATACTATGTCGAGATCTATACCTGAAATAAAATCTTTCAGTTTAAGTTAAGTTCTAAATTGTAGGGTTTCGAAATTATAAAAGTCAAAACTAGGGTTTTCTAAATTAAGCCATTTTAGTGAAACTGTAAGTAGACTAACAAACCCTAATTTTATGTGTTCCTATACTTAGGGTTTGAAGATTAGCGATTTACCGTACGATATAGCTAAGGATACCAGGTAAGTGGAAATCGCAACTACAACACATAATTTTTATGTGTGCATGAAATTATGTGTTATGTGTTCTTATGATTTTATGCGACTACTTGCTTATGACTTACGTGATTTGATGTGATGAAAATTATTATATGAACATGACACGCATATTCATGGCATGAGCATGTGCACGCACGACTAGTATGAGAGTCAGGGAAATAGCGTGCATGAGTATAAGATCGCTTGAGAGCGATGTATATTTGCCGATATGGGCATTTGTGTCGACTCAATGATGAGTCTCAGCTCTTCTATGCTACCACGGCGATTCACGAAGCCGAATTACCTGATTCACGAAAGGTAGTGGAAATATATTACGGCGATTCACGAGGCCGACTGCCTGATTCACGAGAGGCAGGTAAATACCCCGTAGCGGGAGATGCAACCTGGAGGATGCGACTCGAGGGTATGAGCGACACCGAGGGAACCTCGAGTGTTTGCGACCTCGTAGTAAGCTACCAGTGAGAAGCGCCCGCGTGTCAGACCGCATTGGGATGGAAAGGCGCCTTAGGGTTAAACGAAATTTGTGTGCCCGGGTTAGCCTCTCAGTGTGGACCGCATTGGGATTGAAAGGCGCCATAGGGATAAGCACAAATGGAGTACTCGGGTTTAGCCTCCCAGTGTGTGTACTGCCACTTATACCCTTAGGGGTTTGAGCTCTATATGGTGCATAGCAAGATTGAAAGCCGAAAGGGCCCAACTATGAAATGAAAAGAACGAGAAGGATGTAAGGAGTCAATAGCAATGGCGCGGATGCCTTCGCTATTTAGGTCACGTGCATTGCATGCATGATTTTCACTTACTGAGCTTTATAAGCTCATTCCACGTTTTATGTGTTGTAGGACCCCGCGATCACGGTACGTGATCATTTTCACGGCGAGGCCAACTTTTGAAGCTTCCGTGGGCTTTTGAGATGGAAGTGTGTGCATGGATGCGACTTCGTGGAGGCCCAATAGATAGATTTATTTTGACACGCTTGCACATCTTCCTATGTAATTAGGACCCTTTATGATTTTGTAGGAACCTTTACGATTCCTTTTCATTAAAGGAAAAATTTTATCCGAAATTTCGTACGATCTATTTCATTTTTAGGACATTAGCCGCGTAGACTAATTAAGAAAGTAGTGGTGGAAGGCGGGGCTGCCACAGGTGGTATCAGAGCTTAGGATATAGGTTCTGCAGACTGTCCATGTACACACACTCAAAAGCACGGAGCGGCCTTGCCTGTAAGTTTTATGTTTTTATGAATTTCTGGTGTTACATGATTTATTGATCTTAGGAACGTTAGGATAGAAGAACAATGGGTAGAACGAGAAGTGAAAATAGTGGAGGTGCGGATAAAAGTAATGAATCCGCAGCTCCTACTGATAGTCGGGATGCGACTATTCTTCAGCTCGCGGAACTAGTCCGCCAACAATCTGCCCAAATTCAGCAACTGATCCAGCAACAAAACGCTGGCGGGCAATCGAGTAATGGACCCCCTCAGGCCGACAGAATCGAAATGGTCGGGGAAAGATTTCGCAAACTTAACCCCCCAACCTTTGAAGATGCTGTTGACCCAACCTCGGCTGAGGATTGGCTCCGAACCCTAGAAACTATGTTCCAGCATAGCCGTACCCCTGAAATCGAAAAAGCCTTGTGTGCTGGGTACCTATTAAGGGGAAGCGCCAGCCACTGGTGGGACACGATCCTAACTTTAGAAGATCCTTTGACAATGACCTGGGAGCGTTTCAAAGAACTTTTCCGCAATAAGTATTTCACTGCTCCCGTCCTTGCCCAAAGGATGAACGAGTTCATCAATCTTCGCCAGGGAGCAATGACGGTGGCGGATTATATTAGGAAATTTGAACAATTGTCCCGATTCGCCACACACATGGTAAGTACGGATGCATTAAAGATTGAGCGGTTTATGGAGGGCCTGAAGCCAGAACTTTACCGTGATGTTGGCATGGCTGGATTCCAAGGGGTTACGTATGCCCAAATGGCGGAACGAGCCCTGATGGCTGAGCAAGCCGAGATCAGAATTGTGCGAGCCCAGGAAGTTAAGAGGAAATTCGAACAAGGACCCAAAGGGAACGGAAATAACCCGAAGAAACCGTTTGTCCCTCAGAATGTGAAATCCAATTTCCAAAACCGCCCTGGACCACCTCAACAACCTAATCCGAATCAAGGGAGACCCCAACCAAATGCACCTATATGTCCGAAATGTGCACGACGTCATCTTGGCGTCTGTTTTTCCCAAAACGCCACCTGCTTTAAATGTGGAAAGACAGGCCACTACTCCGTAGCCTGCCCGGGAAATGCATCTGGAAGTCAGGGAACGAACCGGGCCAAGCCGCCGACAGCACCCGCTCGAGTATATATGCTTACGGCGGAAGAAGCTGAAAATAACCCATCCGGGACGGAAGGTACCCTTCTAACCAATTAAACCTCAACATGCATGATTAGTGGACTTAGGAACCACACTTCCTTTTATATTCACCACTTATGTGGTAAGACTCGGGAATTCTTTTAGCCGACTTGGTTGATACTAGTTCGAGTGTCGACCTGAGTCGTGATCGTAGTAGATAGGCGTTCGAAATAGGAAGCCGAAATCTTTGGCTGAATTCCTGAAACCAATAATAACGGGATATATTCCTATGCCCTAATCTTTTGCTCACCCTAAGAAACGTATTTGTTCGATATCAGAGTTGCGCAGCGGAAGCGTGATGGGTACTTAGGATCTTCGATTTCTGCCTAAGTTTATAATTATTCTCGTTAGCTCTTCGAGGTAGTACAGGTTCCACTAACTGGAACAATCTTCATATCTACTTCATCAGGATTCCATTCCTTTCTATCCTAGAGAAAATTATTTGAGATTCCTTGATAGCTTTCTAGGGTGAATTTCTATCACCCAACCAAGCCAGATCAACTCCCTACCAATCGTCACCCTGCATTATTCCAGCTGACGGAATTTCGGGGGCGAAATTCTTTTAAGGGGGGAGGATGTAATACCCGTAAAATTTAATTAGGGAATTTACAATAAAATTAGTGGTGGAGAGTATTTAATTAGAAACTTTGTGGAATTAATTAAATGAGGAAATTGGAACTTTGGGTGAAATTCTGATTATAATACATAATTATTTTGAATTCGATGTGTGATATGATGTTTTTACGTCTTATGCATTTAAATGACTGATGTGTCTGTATGATTTCATGATGTGTTATTTATAGTTTGTTATATGTGTTATATGTACGCTACATGACTTATTATTTTATGATGATATTAGAACTTATGGTAAGCAAGATAATAATAATATAAGGACTTAAATATTAGGGTATACTTAATAAAATAATAATAGAAAGACTTATGAAATTGGGCCATGTGTAATACGTAAATTAAAGCCCATGTTTGCAAGATAAACCTTAAGTTACTTAAGACATAGGAAAATAACGTCATCACATGTCCCATCATAGAAAACCTTTCGATAGTTTAATGTTTATCAAGAATTCCTTTTATGGTAAAACATCATTCAAATTGTAAAACTCGTTGAACACTAAGCTGATCGTCCAAGGAACTTAAAACAAGAGAGAGGGAAGAAAGGAGAATCTAGCAAAAGACGAGTCACGTTAAGCTTGGAAGTAGGTACAATATTCTTCCTTTCAATTCAAGTTTCCATCAAGTTAGTAGCATGTTTTAAAGAAATCTTAAATCAGTAGACCATTACATACTTAAGACTTATATTAAGTAGATTATCAAGGGTCTAGGATGGTAAAAAAAATTCGAAGGATATTCATGTTTTCTTGAGAGAAACGGGTTTCGATTGAAAGGTTAGGAATCCTCACGATTAATAATTGTTTTCTTAAGATTAAATGTTAACCTATTTAAATATAGATGACTTAGGCTTGTACGTCGTTCTTGGAGGTTTTGAAAAGAATTTCGAAGTTCTTATGATATTTAAAATTTTCTTGGGAAGAATAGCATGTGGATCGAAAACCCTCAAGTTTTAAATTGTTAAAAAGGTTATAAGCGTTATTATGGGTCGTGAAGTATTGGATTCGCAAACCACAAGAGATTCGCGAACCATTCATGTGGAATGAGGGTTTTTGCGAATTGGAACTAAGTGATGAACCCTAAGTTAGTAGGGCAAAATAAATGTGTTACGAGTTAGGTGGATTTGACGAATCGAGCTTCACGAATTAAAAAAAATGATTTTGAACCGAGCTATTTCGCGAATTGAAGAAGTTTGGCGAACCCTTGGCTTAGGAATGCTTTGCGAATTATATTAAGTGCATGAATTAGGATGAGTTTAGCGAATGGTGGGGGAAAATAAAAATAACAATAGAATAATACTTATTATATGACCTAGATAAGGATCAACTAAGTGTTGATGTCATTTAGATAGTTCTATACGCAAAACAGAAATAGAATAAGGGACATAATTATTCATATCATAAAAGAGACTTCACGAGACTTAATAAAAATAATATTATAACACAGAACTTTACAATTGTATGTCACGTTGAGAGCGAAGCTTAGGGAAATAAAATAATACTATAAACACAGAATTTCACAAGTCCATGTCACATAACGAGATTTCTATTGAAAATATCGAGATGTATATCTAAACCATGTATCGAGATTTACCTTAAATCATATCGACATCCTTGAGTAAAGTATAAATATCGAAATCATAAATGGGATGAATAATATCGAGGGTTATGTTAGGAACATATCGAAAATCTTGTTTATAATTCCAAGATACAACCTCGAAATTGTAATATTGTCTCGACATTTGGTATTTTATAACATCTCGATATCTATGTCAAAACCTTGTTAAAATGTCGAGACACATCTCAAGGTCTTTATGTATTGCTTAATATCGAATCTTTGTCGAAAATGTCGAGATCTATCTTAATGTGGATATCGATACTTTGTTGTAACTTCTCGACATGTTAAGTCTAATATTAATATATATGTATCTCGACATTTAACCCAAGCCTGAGATTTGCTTTTAATATCGAAATCCTATGAGTAGATATAAAACTTCATGTCGAGATTTTGGGGCATAGTTTAAATGTCGAATTGTGCACTCTTATAATCTCGAAATCATGTACTGTTTAAGCTCGACATCTATCCCAAGATAAATATCGAAATCTTACATACTATGTCGAGATCTATACCTGAAATAAAATCTTTCAGTTTAAGTTAAGTTCTAAATTGTAGGGTTTCGAAATTATAAAAGTCAAAACTAGGGTTTTCTAAATTAAGCCATTTTAGTGAAACTGTAAGTAGACTAACAAACCCTAATTTTATGTGTTCCTATACTTAGGGTTTGAAGATTAGCGATTTACCGTACGATATAGCTAAGGATACCAGGTAAGTGGAAATCGCAACTACAACACATAATTTTTATGTGTGCATGAAATTATGTGTTATGTGTTCTTATGATTTTATGCGACTACTTGCTTATGACTTACGTGATTTGATGTGATGAAAATTATTATATGAACATGACACGCATATTCATGGCATGAGCATGTGCACGCACGACTAGTATGAGAGTCAGGGAAATAGCGTGCATGAGTATAAGATCGCTTGAGAGCGATGTATATTTGCCGATATGGGCATTTGTGTCGACTCAATGATGAGTCTCGGCTCTTCTATGCTACCACGGCGATTCACGAAGCCGAATTACCTGATTCACGAAAGGTAGTGGAAATATATTACGGCGATTCACGAGGCCGACTGCCTGATTCACGAGAGGCAGGTAAATACCCCGTAGCGGGAGATGCAACCTGGAGGATGCGACTCGAGGGTATGAGCGACACCGAGGGAACCTCGAGTGTTTGCGACCTCGTAGTAAGCTACCAGTGAGAAGCGCCCGCGTGTCAGACCGCATTGGGATGGAAAGGCGCCTTAGGGTTAAACGAAATTTGTGTGCCCGGGTTAGCCTCTCAGTGTGGACCGCATTGGGATTGAAAGGCGCCATAGGGATAAGCACAAATGGAGTACTCGGGTTTAGCCTCCCAGTGTGTGTACTGCCACTTATACCCTTAGGGGTTTGAGCTCTATATGGTGCATAGCAAGATTGAAAGCCGAAAGGGCCCAACTATGAAATGAAAAGAACGAGAAGGATGTAAGGAGTCAATAGCAATGGCGCGGATGCCTTCGCTATTTAGGTCACGTGCATTGCATGCATGATTTTCACTTACTGAGCTTTATAAGCTCATTCCACGTTTTATGTGTTGTAGGACCCCGCGATCACGGTACGTGATCATTTTCACGGCGAGGCCAACTTTTGAAGCTTCCGTGGGCTTTTGAGATGGAAGTGTGTGCATGGATGCGACTTCGTGGAGGCCCAGTAGATAGATTTATTTTGACACGCTTGCACATCTTCCTATGTAATTAGGACTCATTATGATTTTGTAGGAACCTTTACGATTCCTTTTCATAAAAGGAAAAATTTTATCCGAAATTTCGTACGATCTATTTCATTTTTAGGACATTAGTCGCGTACACTAATTAAGAAAGTAGTGGTGGAAGGCGGGGCTGCCACAGATATAACTAATCCATTTTGAACAACAATTTTCTTAAAAATATTAAGATGTTTAAAATGAGTTTCAATATCTTTAGAAAAGATTAAAATATCGTCAATGTAGACGATAATAAAATCACTGTAAGGAATAAAAATATCGTTCATAATATTTTGAAATTCAGAAGGAGCGTTTTTTAAACCAAAAGGCATAACGTTCCATTCAAATTGTCCGATAGGGACTGTAAACGCAGTTTTATATCTATCTTTTTGAGCAACTTGAATTTGCCAAAATCCCGATTTTAAATCAAATTTTGAAAAAAATAATAGCATTAAATAGTCGATCTAAAAGATCTTTTTTATTCGGGATAGGATACCTAATCCATTTTAAAACTTTGTTTAGGGGTTTATAATTAATAACTAACCTAGGTGCTCCCCTTTCCTTTTCTGCCGCATTATTGACATAAAAGGCTGTGCATGATCAAGGTGATTTCGAAGGTTTCATTAACCCTTTTTCTAAAAGAGAAGCTATTTCTTTTTTACATAATTCTAATAATTCAGAATTCATTTGACAGGGATGAGCTTTAGTGGGAATATTTTTCTCCCTAAAATCATCTTTATAGGTAAAGAAACTATATGCTTCTTTCTATCCCAAAAAGCATTAGGAAGATCGTTACATATTTGCAACGTAAATTCATTATGTAATAATTTAATTTTTTCCTGTAACTTAGGATTTTGGATTTTATCCTCAATCGTAAGTATACTGATTTCATGCTTAAGGTAATTTACCTGTTTTTCTTTCGCTCTAATAAGGATAGAGTCCTTAATTTCACTAAGAATCCTGGAAAAAGGTTCGGTAATGAATTCAAAATAACCTTCTTTGTTTTCGAAACTTCCTTTAAATCCATATTCATCAATATTTTTTATAGGAAATATTTTCCTAAGGAATGGAGTACCAAGAATTACTTGGTTCGTAATGTTCTTGACTAGCAAGAATGACGTAGGGATACAGACCTTATTTTCACAAATAAAAGCCTTAGGGATTTTATAATATATTTGAAGTTTTTCTCCACTTGTAGAGCTAAAGAGAATGAGTTGCTTTGTGAAAATATTGGGTAGGAATTATTCCTTCCTGAATACAATTTAAATCTGCTCCACTATCGATTAGAGCTATAAGATTTTTTTTGAAAATTTCCATCTATAAGTAGTGATATTTTCAGCAACCATTTTTGGGAAGTAATGACTTCTAATGTTGAAAGAAAGTTGTCGTCTTAAATATTTTCAGAAGTACTAGCAAATTCTTCATTAACTTCAAATCCTTAATTTCTTTCACCTTTTCTAATTTATAAAATCTGCTTTCTAAATCTATATGACTTAATTTTAAATTTTTTATTTCATATTTTAAATTCGAAATTTCAATCGCTAAATCTTTAATATTAACAGGAGATTCATTCTTTTTATTTTTTGAAGTAATTTCATTACTTCGGACATCCTATAAGGTTCTGTTTTAGGAATAACATTTCTTGAAGTTTCTTCCTCTTTTTGAATTAATCTTGTTGATTATGTTGGTAATAAGTTAAAAAAACATCAGTGTGTATAATTGTAAATTATTTCTGTTAGGTCCTCAGATTAACAACTCTACGATCCTAGGCTAGAATCCATAGTAATTCGATCGTTTAGATAATCAATTGAATTCGATCGAGAAACTCAAGTTAAGAACACGAGAGAGAATTCAATTAGAGTGAGAAAGTTACTGTTGTTTCTCTCTCTAGAAATCGAATTGCAAGCCCTTCGGATCAATTCTCTAAACTTTCTCTATTCAGCTCAATTCATTTGCAAGTATTTACACCAAACAAGCTGGGTATAAATATCAAGTCATTCCTTAATAAAAAGACTAATACAAATAAAGCCCCTAATTACAAGGACAACTAATGAAATCAAGCACAATTACAAATGACATTCTACAATCTCCCCCTTTGTGCTTGATTGCGTCTCGGCGCTGTTCGTCCTTGTCGGGCATAGTACGATCTGCGCAAGCCCAGCGCATGCTCGTAGTCCCTAACGGTCTCCCTGTGCTTCAGGCGCTCCTCGATGTCATCCAACAATTCCATCGGGAGCGGCTGTTCCCTCACAAACCGGTGGATCCTCAGCATCGTGTCTCTATTTATCTCTTCCAACCTCTGTTCGATATTTCTCCTGAAGATCTTGAGGGTTCCATCGCAAAACTTGTGAATTTCTGTCTTCAGCATCAACCTATTCTTCTTGGCAATTGGGTTGTTGTAGGTGATGCCGATGACAGAGCTGATATGCACGAGATTGCTTGGAAGCCTCTCGATCTCAGGTCCTTTGAAGAGTGGTTCGGCCATGTTGACCTTCTTCATATTGCTCTCAAGCGCCATTTGAAGGTCGTGAGCGGCGAAGTACTTGACTTGTCGCATCATGAACTGGTAGAGCCCTTCGAGGCATTGTTTCTTGATGAAGCCCTGAGGACCTTTGTACTTCTCCATGTATGGTACACTTCATCGGCGGGGAGGTACGCGCTCAGTTCCTCTCGGGTCCTGTCCACTCGTTCGATGATGTAGTGAGGTGTTGGAAGTCCTCCTTTGGCACAATAGACACTGAGGAGTTGGCAAATTGGGGAGAGTTCCCTGAAGTGACTCTTCAGTCGATCCTTCGGGATCCCCAGCCTCACGTCCGGTCCTAGTTGGATTGACGCCATGTCCAGAGGATCCCGGTTGGTCTGGAGCGACGGAGGGAGTAGCTTGGGTAGCTGCCAGAGCTACAAGCATTGCAGCACTTGCTTCTACTTCCGGAAGCAAGGGGCTTGAGTAGATCAGCGGTGTGGGCGAAGGCATCCGTAGGGTAATGGTTGGTTGGTCGAAATTTGGTAGAGTGGCGGTGCGGTGCGTGGTGTGGGTGGTTTGTGTTTGGATTTGTGTTTGGGTTTCACCAGCTCCAGCGCTTGTCTGTGTAGCGCCCGAGCCTTGTCCTTGGCCGGATGTAGATGTCCTCAACCTCTGCTCCCCTTCATGAGGGTCCTGATCGTCAGGATCGTCATGTCTGCGCCGTGAGTGGGAGCTTTGGCCTCGGCAGGTGTCAGTCGGTGGCTCAGGATGATCCACCAATCGCCTATAAAGGGATTCTTCTTGAGGCGACTGGATGGAAAGGCCTATCAGACGGGCGAGGATAATGTTGTGGAGCTCGGTGATGGGGATTGTGTATGGGTTGATGAGGATGGAGGAAGTGGCTAGAGGGTCGGTGGGTGTGGGTTGTGGAGGTGTGGGGTAGGTTTGTGACGAAGGCCCTTCTGAGACAGGTGCTTTCCCGGTATCTTGTCGGGATATCTCGATGGCATGTAACACTCTCTCCGTGATTGTGTCTTCCATAGTTCTCACAACGGCAGAGAGAGCGGCATGGAACTGCTCGATCGTCACAAAGGGAGTGGACGCCTCCGTAGATGGACCAGGACGACTGATGTCGCCTGTTATCAACCCTTGAGTAGACACCGACTCTTGGAGTTGGCTCACAGTCACTTGAGGTTGTGACTGTATGAGACTTCCACCCAATCCTCGAGTCGAATTCAGAGGATCCGCCTCTAAGGGTGTTATGGCAGGCTCAGGTTGCTCCTGCGAACCAGACACCACGTGAGATGGTTGCGGCTCAAGATCGAGCGATGAAGTGCCGGCAACACTTGTCATTGTGGTCTGCGTAGTATCTGGTGCGGTGGTGACTGCTGGAAAGAACGACTCCAACTGAATACTGAGTCTTCTGGGAGTCCTCCTGATCAGACTGATTTCCACGTCAGACTCTGTGTCAGACGGGGTGGCGGTGTGAGGAGTAAGGTCTCGATCGACGTTCTCCAATGTCTGATCTGTCACCAGTGGAAGTGAAGTGTGCCCCATTTCCGTTTCGGGCTCTGCTTCTTGTTGAAGGACTTCCTCAAAAGTTTCTTCGAGCACGCCAACACTTACGGGCACTTCCACTTGTAATTCGAGTGCAGGAGCCTCGAGCCCCATCTCTGTAGCCACGACGTCGATTAGGGTATCTTCCACGTCGGGCATTGGCTCTTCGATCAAAGAGGACTCCTGTTGAAGCTCCTGAGCGACGACGTCTATCATCACGTCGTCAGGCTTGGTTGGTGTTGGGGAGGGCTCACATGGTGATTTGCCGGAGGCCCCCTAATCATTTCTTCCGTTAAGTTGTGTTCCCGGCAGAATCTTTGATACTCAGCTCCCGCGGGGTCGACGAGCCTGAGTAAGCTGAGTGGAATTGGCATCGACGGTTGGTCCAGGTCCGTGAGCCGTGGGTTGTGGAAAAACTTAAGCCTTGGCGGCTGGTAGTTTCCACCAGGAGGTAGCTGAGAGATGTTCTCCGCATGTAACTCCATGAACTCCCTGATGATCACGTGGAACCATCGAGCATATGGCACGTTCTTTGATCGCCGGTTCTCCTTCTGCCGAATCTGGTCCGCGAGGTCGTTCCAGATCAGCTGTGCGTAGTCATAATTTCTTGAGAAGGCGATGCCGTGGAAGATCCTTAAAATATTGCTGTTGCCCTTATCGAATCCTGCGTGCTTGGGCGACAGACACTTATTCACTATTCCGAATAGTGTCTTCAACGGGTGTGGGGTTCCGCTGCTCTGGACCTGAGCTAATCTTGTAAGCGGCGGTTGGTATCCCATGTGCAAGAAGTCCTGAATCATCTCTGCGTCCGTCGGGAGCGGGTCATTGTTGTCGCTGTGGGGCAAGTCCAGCATCATCCCGAACTGGCTCTTGCTCATAAGAATATGCCGCGCCCCGAGTTTTGTTGTGAAGGAGAATGCCCCATTTGCTACAACTCCTTGTATATATCCCCAGAATTGCTGGAGATAGACCATCAGCACTGATGCGGTGACCGTTAACGCATGCCAGATGGGGTGGCCTCTGAGGATGGATACGATGATCTCGTCCGGGCACCGAAATGTGCTCAGATCGAGCTGAAAGTTCGTATCCTGAACCTTCAAGTACAGATTGTGATCATATATATGGTTGTATCTTGGGTAGCGATCCATCTGAAAAATAAGATATATAAAAGTTTATTAGATCAATTTTATTTTCAGTCGAAATATGAATAAATTTCATCAACTATATTAATATTGCAATAATAGCATGTTCGATAAATTTTGAATTGAAATCATATCAAATGCATAGTGTATGTTCAAATTCAAAAATCGTGATGACATGAATGTAATTTCGAATGAAATATATATCGCGTGAAAAATAGTTCGAAATTTCGCTGTGTTTAATCAAAAAATTTGTCATTGTTCATGCCGAGAAATTTTTCGGTCGATAAAATTGATTTTCAATTTGATTTCCTATGCATTGATTTCAATTGAAATGTTTCCGTGTAATTTTTCGATCGAGAAATTTTATTCGCTAATATTCGCTGCAGTGTAAAAGACTTAGAGAAAAATTTTCTAAGTGTTGAAGATTGAAATCTAGACTGTAGTCGATCAATTTTACGATCGAGAAAAATTCCGTGTAAATTTACGATCGAGAAATTATTTCTCAGGTAAATTTACTGTCGAGAAATTTTTTTCGATTGAATAAATTTTTCGATTTGAAATTTGTCAAGCGGTAGATAGTTTTCGATTTAAAGTAAAATTTTCGCTGCTGTATTTATTTATCGAGAAATTGGTCAACGACGAAACTAAGTCAATCGTCGAGAAATTTTCGATCAATTTCGCGGTGAATTTTACGATCGAAAAATTAAGCATTGAAATTAATTTTCGCTGCTAAATTTTTGCGACCGAAATAAAGTGAAATCGAAATTTTAATTTTGCGATGGTAAGTTTAACGCTCGATTTGAATTTGCATCTAAATTATCCATTCAGTGCATAAGTTTCTCGCTCGCAGAAAATTATAATTGGATTTTTCGATGGTAAGTTTAGCGGTCAAAATCTTTTATCGTGATGACTAAATCAAAAGTTTGCGATCGGAAACTAAATCCACAAATAGTATCTCAATTGAATCGGAATTCAATTAAGATTATTTGCGATCGACAAAGTTCTTCGACAGCTTCAAAACTTCAAAACCAGTTTCATCGAAACTCATTTTAACGTCACAGATGCAGATTTTTCCGAAGATTTAAACTATCTGTTTCATCAAAAACATCAAATCTATCTAAAAAACAGGCATTTAAGTCAGAAAAGCTATTTTTGAAGAACAGTCGAAAAATCTTAACTAAACACGCGAAAAACTACAGAATGTAAATGAAAAACAAGCTATAACATTCGCAATCGTTAACCGAATCGAATTTCTACCTTAATCAGACGACTTGAAGTGAAAAAAATCGAAAGATTTTGAAGGTTTTTGAATCGTCTGAGAAAGTTTTGCGAGAGAGTTTTTTTTTCGATTAGGTTTTGCGTGAGAAAAAGTTTTTCGACTGACAAAAGTTAAACTTTTATTAACTAGCATTGATTCGTTGTAGGGCTTGTGATTTGACATTTTGCGATTTAATGGATCAGGCCCATTACTATTTGCACACGAAAAATTCAAATTTTCTATCGCAAATTATCGCGGTTAATCAAAATCGATCCCAACACTGTTTACGATCGAGAAACTTTAGATTGCGAATTAATTCCAATATCCAGTTTCTCGATAGAAAGTTCTTCTAAAGAATTTCAGATTGACCCCTATTTCAAAATAAAACCCATTGTAAGGCCCCCTTAGTAATTAAAATAAATGCAATTAACTCTCTGTATTTTCCGTGGAGTAACGTCTAGCTCCCCTGGCAGAAGTTTAAAAATCTGTACCACTTAGAGATAAACGTTAGTAATAATGGAGTTAATCACCAATTATTTTTGGCAATTTTATCTTTGAAATATTTGGTCTTGTGTCTAGCTCCTCTCTTTGTAGTGTCGACGTCTCACTCCGTAATTTTGTTTGAAGGAATCGAAACACTTAGAGAAAAACATCGAGAATATTTGGAGGTAATCCACGATTTTTATATTTGCTCCCCCTCAAATAATGCGCAAGAATTGACTAATTATGCAAGCATATGAAATCAATTCAAGTCACGAGCATATAACACACAAATTTACTAAGTAAGCACGTATACATGGTCATCGAAAACATGTACTTAAAATATTGTGTGAGGGTAAGAGCAATGAAAAATTTATCGCATTAAACAATTTAGTGCCAATGCAATATCACATTGCATTTAGAATGTGCGACACACTAAAGAAGTTCGCATTTATTCAATTCAACGTATATGAAACATAACATTTCATGTCAAAATGTGCGAATTTTATTATTTATTATTTATATATATATTAATTTTTTTTACTATTATTATAGTATGGGGTCAGATTATTTTACTTCGATCAATCGTCATTCTTAAAATTTTACGAGACATTTGAAAGACGAAAATACCGTCATGTCTTGTCGTCAAACTAAAGTCCTAAGTTCATAGACTGCTCCATTTCAACAACTCTCACTAGGTTCGCTCTTGCTCTCAATTATTTCTATCTTGGGATTTTTATATTTTTATCACTCAAGTCAACACAAGCAGTTTCAAGTCAATTTACCTGTGATCGAGGCGTGTTTAATCATTTCACCCAAGCGAGAGACCGTCGATTGGAATCAAAGGGGTGTAAAGGTTTTAGTTTGGCTAGGACTTAGAAGGGAAGGAATTTAGAGGAAAGTGAGCTTATCTCTTCATAATCTTCCATTTCTACGTTCGTCTCCTTTCTTTTCGGCATCTTTCCCTCTTTTACTCTCCCTTATGAAGCTATGCTCAAGCTGAAGCTCCGCTTCTCCATGAGGCTATAAGAGATTATCGTAGGCGAAGTTCTTCTCGTTGGTTCTCGGGCCGATACCCTGCTCCTCTTCTCTTAATCCCTAGAGAGGTTTCAGAGATTATCTTTTTGGAAAAGTTCACGGTTATGGAATTCGTACCCGAGGCTGCGCTCCTCTTCTTGTTTCCCGATATAAGACCGGATTATCGTTGGAGAAGTTCACTTCATGGTGCTCCTCTTCCAGCCGTTCTGACGAGCATACGAGATTATCGTTGGAGAAGTTCGCAGCAGGAACCATGCCACTTTCTACAAGGTAGTCGGAAGGCCGGTTCCTTTGGTCTTTGCGCGTTGAGCAATGCCTTCTTTTGTCATCATCCTACTCTTCTTTTGTTATCTCCCCCTCCTTTTCTGGTTTGAACAACCATTCGATGAGTATAGACGTCGGAGAAGGCTCAAAGTGGATGACTAAGGGCAAACGTGGGGGAATTTATATAAGGCCGAATGAGGAATATCCTAAACTCCCTTATCATTTTCCTAACGATCTAACGCAAGATGAGTATGACACCAAGAATCACTAGGTAAGACAAGTAATTTATGTGTGACTCACTCGAGAAGTAGATCCAAAGAAAGGAAAAAGGAACAAGGCTTGAATCCTCACGCATGTAGAGTGACTTTGTGTCTAGTGGAACAATCAAATGACCTTTTAAACACAAGAATGCGACTTAGACTGACAAAATTTAAGCAATTAAATCGGGGTAAAATTCTTGGTGACTTTAGATCAAAGCATCCTAAAGGATTTCGTCATACCCCATTATATTATATATATATATATTTATTATTATTTTTATTATTATTATTTTTATCACGCAAGATAAGGACAAATAAGCATAGAAAACACATAGAATAGAGCATGTGATAGCACAGAAGATCACGTAATGCACATATTACGGAAGATTCAGCATGCCTAATTTTCCGACAAGGAATTGGAATCGTTTCTCATCCAAGGCCTTGGTGAAAATGTCGGCTAGTTGAAACTCCGTGTTCACAAAGTACAACTCTATCGTGCCTTTTTCTACGTGATCTTTGATAAAATGATATCTAATGTCTATGTGTTTTGTGCGTGAATGATGAACAGGATTGCAAGTAATGGCGATTGCACTTTGACTATCACTATATATGGGTATATTATTTAGATTGTACCCATAGTCGCGAAGCTGTGTCCGCATCCACAGCATCTGTGAGCAACAACTGGCGGCAGCTACGTATTCTGCTTCGGCCGTCGAAGTGGACACACAGTTCTGCTTTTTGGATGACCAGCAGACCAGCTTTTCTCCTAGAAATTGAGCGTCGCCGGACGTGCTTTTCCTGTCCATTCGGCAACCTGCATAGTCAGCGTCAGTGTAGCCGATAAGTTCGAAATTCGTACCCTTTGGATACCATAGGCCAAGGGTAGAGGTGCCCTTAAGGTAGCGTAGAATTCTTTTGACCGCGAGCATATGGGATTCTTTGGGATCGGCTTGAAAACGGGCACACAAGCAGGTGGCAAACATGATCTTCGGCCGGCTCGAAGTGAGGTAGAGAAGAGATCCAATAATACTGCGATACAGTGTGATGTCGACCGATTTACCAGAGGGATCGATATCCAACTTGCAGCATGGTGACATAGGAGTGCTGAGAGGCTTGCTCTGGTTTTGATGAAACTTCTTCAGAATATCCGTGATGTATTTTGTCTGACTGATGAAAATTCCATCATTGAGCTGCCTGACTTGAAGGCCTAAGAAAAATTGCATCCCATGTGACTCATCTCGAATTTGCTCTTCATGAGATCTCCAAACTTCTTGCAGAGCCGAGGATTTGTTGATCCGAAGATGATGTCGTCGACGTATACTTGGACGATCATCAGATCTTTTTCATGCCATTTAATGAAGAGGGTTGTGTCTATCGTAGCTCGTATGAATCCAGACTTCACGAGGAAATCACTCGGGACATCGTACCAAGCACGTGGGGCTTGTTTTAGTCCATAGAGAGCTTTGTCCAAGCGATAGACGTGATGGGGATGTTCTTGATCAACGAAACCTTCCGGCTGAGCGACGTAGACTTCTTCTTTTAACACGCCGTTGAGAAAGGCGGTTTTAACATCCATCTGATAGACTTTGAAGTCTTTGTGAGCCGCATAAGCCAGCATGAGGCGGATAGCTTCGATACGGGCAACAGGAGCATAAGTCTCGTCGTAGTCGATGCCTTCCTTTGATTGTATCCCTCAGCAACTAGCCTTGCTTTGTTCCGGATCACTTCACCATCTTCATTTTTCTTATACTTGAAAGCCCATTTAGTTCCGACCACTGTTTTCCCATGTGGACGGGGTACCAAGGTCCACACTTGAAGACGTTCGAATTGATTGATTTCCTCTTGCATTGCAATTGTCCAATCCGGGTCTCGAAGTGCGTCTGCTACTTTGGTAGCCTCGTTTTGGCTCAGGAAGCAACTGAAAAGACTGTATTGACGACGTGTCCTCACACCAACCGAAGGATCGCCAATTATCTGAACAACCGGGTGGCCTCTCGTCCACTTGCGCTCATGAGGCAAGGCTGAAGTCGATGCGTCAGCCACATGTGGATCTAGATTGCCTATAGTCTCCGATTGATCATTTGTCTGAGGAAGTTCCAATACTGCACTTGGATTGATCGTCTCTGATGATACTTCCTCGATGACCACTGTAGGTTCTTCGCTATTCTGTGGCAATTCTGAATCGGGTGGGGTAGAGGTGTGAGTTGAACTTGGTACGTCGGTCTCGTTCGGTGGAGCATCCATTGTAGGTGTAGTCGTGTATGACCGATATACCGGTTCGAAGAGAGAATCCAAGTCGTCTATTGCAAGTCTCGTTGCTTCGTCTGACACTGATCCTGAAGTTGTTGCCATCTTCTGTTGGTTTTGTGCCAACACACTAGTGATTACGGGTTCTGAAATGTTGTCTTCAGAAGCCAACGGGTTGAGCACGGGTCCTGAACTGAATTGAGCAGGAACCAACGGGTTAGGCACGGGTCCTGGACTGAGTTGACCAGAAGCCATTTCTGCCACTTCGTGGAAAGTGACATTATAGATTTCCTTAATAGTTCGGTTGGACTTGATGTATAGTCTGTACGCTTTTGATGTTGAAGAATACCCGACAAATGTGGCTTCAAATGCTTTAGGGTCGAACTTTGCACGTTGATCTCGGTCGTTCGCCACAAAGCACTTGCACCCGAAGACTTTAAGGAAAGAGATGTTGGGCACTCTATTATTCACAATCTCGTACGGAGTCTTGTTGAACCGTTTGTGAACCACCGTCTTGTTTTGAGTGAAACAAGCGGTATTGACTGCTTCAGCCCATAGAAAGTGTGGAAGTCTCGATTGGATCAGCATTGTACGAGCGGCTTCCACTAGTGTTCGATTTTTCCTTTCAACGACCCCATTTTGTTGAGGTGTTTTGGCGGCTAAAAATTGTTGATTTATTCCAAGTTTCTGATAAAACTCACTGAGGTGATTGTTCTTGAACTCATTGCCGTTGTCAGTTCTAACAACTTGAATAGTCTGTTGCAGCAGATTTTGAGTTGTGTTCACAAAATTGATAATCAAGTCACTGGTCTCATCTTTCGTTCGGAGGAACTTTGTCCACGTGTAGCGAGAATAGTCATCTACAATCACTAGGACATACTTTCTTCCATTGATACTCTGAGTCTGCATTGGACCACAGAGATCCATGTGAATTAGTTCCAATGGTCGAGAAGTAGACGCAATTTGCTTGACGTGATGAGATGCTCGCTTCATTTTCCTAGGTGACATGCCGAACAATGATGCTCCCTTTGTAGTTGTATAGTTGGAAGACCGTGAACCAACTTTTTCGTAGAAAGACGTTGGAGAGCTTTTATGTTTAGATGAGACAGTCGTTGATGGCATAGGCTGTTCCTCTGTAAGTCAATCTGAGAAATGAGGCATACAACTGTCAAGGGCCGCACGGACGTCAGGTTGATCGTGTAAAGATTGGATCTCCGAAGTCCTTGAAGGAGTTCTGTGTCCTGACTATCCAAAATTCTGCACCGGTCAGCATGGAAGACCACCTGGAAGCCTTTGTCACAGAATTGGCCTATGCTGAACAAGTTATGGCGGAGGCCTTCGACGTATGAGACATCTTTGATGGTCAGATTCTTCAGAATGATATCCCCAAGTCCTAGAATCGGGGCTGAATCGTTGTTCCCAAATTTGACTTTGCCGTGTGGTCGGTCTTTGTAGTTGTTCAGCAGCTCTTGTTTACCAGTCATGTGTGTGGAGCAACCAGAGTCGAGGTACCACACATGATGGATCTGCAAAAACAATTTAGAGAGCTTAGGTACCCACTTAAAGCATGGGTCCTCTCGGATTAGCAGATTTAATTTTGGGTTCAGATACGACTCCTAAATCTATTTCTGGAAGAGTCTTAATAACTCATTGCACTTAGTGGGTTTGGGTTTTGCCTCTATAGGAGACTTGGCCCTTTTGGCTTTTGTCGTCCTAGGCGGAGATTTAGGAACCCATTTGGGTTGAACCTTACAGGGAAGGTTAATTTCAGCTCGTACAAATGCCTTGGAAGGTTTGACTGAGGAAAAGATCTTTTCTTGTGATAGTCTCCTAAGGTGCTTGGGGGATTTAATTGCTACGGGATACCTTAGGTGAGTACAGTCATGTACGGCGCCATAAGCTTTCTTTATGGCTGGATATTGTTTCCTACGAGTCTGCTATTTCTTTCTAGGTCGTTGTTTTTGCTTGGAGGTTTGTCATTCTCGTTCGTCGTTTCTGCTGTTGACTCCTCTACTCTGGTATTCCTCATTTCTTTTACATCGATAGATCCATTGGCAGAGTATATCCTTTATGTGGATATTTTGTGTATAAATTCTTTCATTTGTCGAGGTTTTGAATTATTTTGTACAATGTGAAATATCATTCAATATTTCATCGAGTTTTAATTATGATTTCTTTCGTGTGATTTTTATTTCGCGACGTGTGAGTTGATATCGAGCCTTGCGTTTATTGGTAAACGCGGCGGCTGTCGCGCCTTGGACGCGGGTCGGGGCGTGACAGTTTTGGATGGCATTTGTTTCAGAATGATTAGTAGTAATTTTCGAGGTAGAGCCTATTTCGAGATTTTCACTTCTATAGGTGATAGGCTGAAGTGAGCACGTAGAAGCAATTATTTTGAACGTAGAAATGGCTCTTTTATTACTACGAGTGTCTTTTATTTTGACAGAAGGAATAACATGTTCAGAAACATTTAAATCTACTAGCTCCTTTTTTATTTTAGGACTAGACACTCTCGCCTTCGTAGTCGGTGCTGGCTCTACGCTCCCTGTGGACGTAGGTGAAGTAGAATTAGTCTTAGCACTTGTAATAGAATTATTAATGCTCTTACGATCTTTTGAAGGCGATTTTTCTATTTTCACGCTTTTTATGATAGCGTGTGAGGAAGATTGGGAGAACAGGGAAGCCTTGAGATTTTCCATCTCTTTAAAGAATTTTTTCTTTTCAGCTTCGAAATTCTCTATTTCTTTGTCTCGTTTCGCCTGTGACTCCTCTATCTGTTTTATGATAGGGGGTTTGTAGAGAGAATTTTGATAATTAACCTTTTGACTCCTCGTAGTGTTCTTTAGAGTCAGGAGGTAAGACTTGAGCTAAATCACTGACAGGTGTTAAGGATGGTTTCCTATTTTTGTCCTTTTCAATTAGTTCACTATAGTCAAAGGGGATCTTAGGCCCATGTGAGGCTTGTTTGATGGATGAATCAAACGCATTTTCATACATCGATTCCGTAATGTTCATAAGAGAGGTTGCAGCTAAACCCACGTTCTTAATGTCATGCATTTCTTTCTTCCGTAAAATACGGGTTAGTGTAACCTATGCCTTCTACTGGATTATAAAACTCTATACCCTTGGGCTTGTTTAAGAATATCGTCTGTTCAGAGTGTCCCCTACGCGTAAGAAGATCATCTAATTTTTTAATTTTTGCATACAACTTCCTGCGTTCCTCACTTAGGAGAGCATAATTATTTTCTACCGTCAGTTTGGCGGCTTGACAGGTGTCTAGATCCTTACTAAGCTCACTAACCTTAGTGTTAGACGTTTCTAATTGAGCTTCTAAGTCAGTGATCTTAGAGGTAGCTTCGGTTATCCTACAATTTAAGGTAGCTTTCTCGTTGAGATACCTAACCAAACAATTGTAGTTATTTGCTAGTCTATCTTCTAATTCTTTAATCTTTTCACTATGATGTCCTAAAGGAGGTTGACTAGTTTCTCTAGAATGTAGACTCTTAGTAAGTTCTTCTATTTTTGCACTAGAGCTTCTAAGTTCTAATTCGAGACTATATATCTTCTCCTGAGCTCTCTCAAGTTTGTTCCCTACATCCTTTATACTTTTCTGCTCACGTTTCATGTTAGCATATTGCGTTTGATATGATTCTAACATGGTCAATAATGTGGAAGGAGTGACTACCTCATTTGAAGACGTGGATGTGTTGTCGTCGTCCGTATGAGTGGATGTTTCGGCGTTCAATTCGTTGTCGAGACGGGCCATGAGGGCTAAGTTCTCTTCTTCGGAGCTCGACGTGTCCTCGAGCCATTTGTCCTGTTCGGCCATGAGAGCTACTACAGCTTCTTTCTGTTTGGTCAATTGAAGCTTACTGGAGTAGTAGTTTGCATCTCTCTTCTTCGGGAGAGTGCACTCTCTGTGAAGTGACCTGCTTTGCCATAGTTAAAGCATTTGTTAGTCGCTTTGGGATTCTTGACCTCGAAACTCTCCGGAGCATGTTCTTTGTTCTTGGAGCTTGTAGTCCGAAGTCTGTTGGCTGAGGTTGAAGACTTCTTCTTGAAGTAATTCTTGCTAATCATTTGTCCAACGAGAGCTAACTGCTTTCCAAGGGCTTTCATATTCGGCTCAATGTCGTAGTCCGATTCTCCTTCTGACTCCGATGATGAAGGTGGCCTAACGATCTTTTCCTTTCTTGATCTTGTGGTCCTCTTCTCGGAGACTAAGGCAACCTTGTCATCGGTTTGTTTGCCTTTCTGCTTTTTGATAATCTCGCGGATATCATCCTCATGCTGAGCGAGATTATCGAACACGGCATGGACATCCAACTCCTCTAGATCTTTATTTTGTCGTATTTGTGTGGATATTTTCTTCCATTCCGTGGGCAGAGAAGATAGAAATCTTATGTTCGTCTCCATGTTGGTCTTCGTTATTTCTATCTTCCTCATCTCGTTGAAAGAGTGAGGTATCTTTGGTAGATTTCATATAGACTCTCCTCCGGCTTTGCTTTGAAGGAGTCGTAAGCAGTGAGAATGTTCGCCTTCTTGGCCTTTATGCCAACTTCCGTCTGTTGCATCATCCTATGCAGCTCATCCCACATCCCCTTAGCCGATGTAAGGCTGTCTATTTGTCTGTATATATCGTTGGGGATGCCCTGCATAAGGGATTCATGGCTACTAGATCAGCCTTAGCTCGAGCTCTTTCCTCCAGAGTGTATTCTCTAGGCTCCTTTAGTCGCCTAGAAGCTGAAATTACTGGAGTAGCTGATTCGTCCCCGGGTACATGAACCCAGAACTGTGCCGGTCCCTCTTCAAGGCACTGCAGTAGATTTTCGGCTTGATCCTTTAGAGCTATGAAATTCAGAAAGCGGCTTCTCCACACTGTGTATTCGCCTCTTTGCAAGATCGGCGGACGGTTGTCATTTCCGAGTGAGTATGCATCCATGTTTGTATTATATAGTAGTCGAGTTGTTGAAGGATCTTCGTTGATTGTTTTGAGAGTTGAAGACGATGTTGTGCTTCACAAGTGACGAAATTTGTTAGTAGCGTTTGATTCAAAGATTAGTTCGAGAATTATTTTCGATTCAATCTTTAAAGTATGATCGAAATTTATTTCGTCGATATAGAATGTATTTACTGTTCTCGTGCGAGAAATTTTGTCAGCGAAATATTTTACGAGCGAAATAATTGCCCAAAATTGTTCAGTCGAGAAAAGTTTCCTGATCGTGAATTTATTTCGATCGTAAAGAAACAGTACGTTAATAAGTTTTTCGACAAGTCAAAATAAATCCATTGACTAGAAAAGTTTCTCGCGTATAAATGATTTTCGCCTGGTCAAACGTTAAAAGGTTTGACTGAAAAAGTTTTTCGAGTGGAAGTTATTACGCATGCAAGGTCAAAATTGGTCTCACTCGAAAAAGTTTTCGCTGGATAATGCTCGAGAAATATTTCTAACTAAAATCGTTTCTGCTGATGACGATTCTAGCGCTGACTTCGTATTCTGATCGAGAAACATTCTCGCGCTAAGTTTATCGATCGTGAAACTAATCCGATCGCAAAACCTAGCGAGAAAAATTCGAGCAATCGTGAAAAATTCACAGAATACGATTAATACAGATTCGAGCAAAAACAAATAATCAGATAGTGAAGTTTGAGGTAATTGCTCGCAATCAAGTACTAATCACGCACGAACAAGCAATTAAACACGTTATGAAGCAAAATATATCGAATTTGATCAAAATCAGAACGTGTTCTTCATGTTCTTCGTCAACAGTAAAATTTCAGAATCAAATTACTCAAAATTCGAAGTTCAAACTGCTACTGATCTAGTCGCAATGATCGTTTATCACTTAATCTAGCACTGAAACATCAAATTCAAGTCAATTAAGCACAGAATTAAGCTATTGGATCGAAAAACTTTTCGCGCCAAATCTGTTCTTCGATGGAACAATGTTCGAAATAAAATTTCGATCCAATTCTAACAATTTACGATTCAAAACAGAACGAATCTGCTCTGATACCAATTGTTAGGTCCTCAGATTAACAACTCTACGATCCTAGGCTAGAATCCATAGTAATTCGATCGTTTAGATAATCAATTGAATTCGATCGAAAAACTCAAGGTAAGAACACGAGAGAGAATTCAATTAGAGTGAGAGTTATTGTTGTTTCTCTCTCTAGAAATCGAATTGCAAGCCCTTCGGATCAATTCTCTAAACTTTCTCTATTCAGCTCAATTTCATTTACAAGTATTTATACCAAACAAGCTTGGTATAAATATCAAGCCAGTCCTTAATAAAAAGACTAAAACAAATAAAGCCCCTAATTACAAGGACAACTAATGAAATCAAGCACAATTACCAATGATATTATACAATTTCCATAATAAATTGATAAAGAAAAGTTAAAAAGACAAAATTGTATTAATGGTTGAAGATGAGAGTCGATCCTCAAACCTCTCCATTATTTGAGCACTTAACCACTACACTACCATCTAAAACTTAATATGTCATAGTATCAATGGTATATATGTCTGCGGCTGGGGGTCAATGGCCCCCCAAGCCGCTACGTGGGTCCACCCATGAATATACAGATGAAGAGAAACTGCGACATAAGGCTGATCAAGTCGCAAAGTCATACCTAATGCAGGCCATCCCCAATGGCATCCTCATGCTGCTCGAATGCGGTGAAGAACTGTGGGACACTCTGAGGATCACGATGCAGGGAACAGAGGTCAACAAAATGGCAAGGATGGCTAATACACTCATATATTACGATTGCTTTAAGGCAATCAAGGGAGAAAGTCTTCAAGAAACTTTCATCGATTCCTCATTCTGCTAAAAGAGTTGAAAATGAACGGAGTAACGAATAATGATGACACAAATGAACGACTTGACCAAGATCAGCATCCGCGCATTATTCGACTACCTCAACCAATACTACAATTACGTGGCGAAAAGGAGAGAGAAAGCTAGACAGCTGGAAGCGACGCGCTTGCACTCATGTCTGAACGACAACCCAAAAAGCCATCAAAGGACAATGAGATTACGCAGATCCCTAATTTCGGAGGGAGAAGATTCGGGCTCTGATGGGGGAACTCAAGGAGCTCATAAAACAAATTGTAATTGATCTCAAACTTTGTGAAGAAGAAACTCTATAAGAAGCCTGGATGCTCATCCAACAGACCCGAGAACTTCCTAATACAAAGGGAAAGGGTCAAGATGAAGAAGCTGAACCTGCGACTGCCCCTCAAGCTGGAAAATGCTTTAACTACGGGAAGTCTGGACAATTTACCAGGGAGTGCAGAATGGCCAAGAAAAATGATGCCACTTATTTATCGAAGAAAAGTTCAATTGGCCGAGCTAAAATAGAAGGGAATGGTCTTGATGGCTGAATAAGATCATTGGCTTGAGGACACCTCCGACAGCTAGGAAGAGAACATGGTGTTGATGGCTAGACTAGATTAAGAGGAGGGCGGAGCTGAAACTCTGGGAAAGCGACTCAGAAAGGGAAACCTCCAACAACTCATGCACGGTTGAGGTAAACTAATCTGAATATGACTCCCTACTTAAAATGAAATATGAGTTTTTGTAAGTGTATAAATTGAACAAATAGGGCAAAAACAAAATTAAAGAACTAGAAGCGAATCTTCAAAATAACCTAGAAACTTTTAGACCAATTTCGATATGATTATGCATGTGAGAAAAATCAAGTATTAGTAGCTAATGAGAAAGTTGCTAAGATGGAAGCTCAGATCTCTTCATGTTTTGCAGGTGTCTTAGTAAATTTTGTTTTTGATCGTTTCATTTTCTTTACACGCGTGGTTTTGAAATTGTTTTGGAAGCTTGTTTGTAGAAACAATCATGCTTGAGATATCGATTGCTGAAATGTAAAGATGAGTTTTTCGATACATGAGAAAAGGAAGACGATACAACAGTTTTTGAAGGAAAACATTGAATAACGAAAGTCTTTTTAAAATCACGGTCTCCTTCAAAAGATATTCCTTTCGAACCAGACTTTTCCTTACAATGGTCCTTTCGTGGGTCCTGTGATTTTCAAAGTTTGAGTACGAGAAATGTTATCGGGTGAAATCAAAGTATATGCATGTGAATTGTGGAGATTTCCTCGAGACGTTTCTGCCTTTCATTATCGAAGGACTTTCTCTCTCTTTCGAGAGTGGAGTGTAGATAACTAATTTTCTGTATGCAATCAGGCATACCCTGCTTCATACGTAATCATCGGTATCTCACTCGTCGATTCTTCTAAGGTATCTCCTTCGCAGGGACGAGGAATATCTGACTCGAATTTAGTTATTGGAGGACACTTTCTTTCTTTATAGCTATCATTCAATTCTGTGTAACTAAATGATATTTCAGTATCCTGCATGTGGGTATCTCATCTTCCCATTGTAAGGTTTAAGATTCACAGACAAAGGGCATGAGGTTTTACAAACATATATTTAAGATCATATAATAGAGGTGCATCGATAATGCCTTTCTTTCAAATACATGGACTTTCAAACCCTAGTCCCTTATGGGAATTATAAAAATCAATGTTCACAGGTTTGTTTAAGAAAATGGTTTTGTCTGTCTGTCCTCGTCGAGTTAAGAGGTCCTCTATTTTTTTTTATCTTGGTGTACAATCTTTTCCTTTCCTTAGAGATGAAGTCATATTCAGCTAACGCGTCAATCATTTTTCTTTATTGGACTTCATTTCGTTTGTTAGATATTGGGCTTCAACTTCAGATATTAGCAGAAGATCAAAGAAAGCTATAATATTACAACAATTGGTTCCAAAGCTTAAGACTGAGGAAACAGTAATCCAAGCCATAGAAACGAAAGCCTAATATTAATACCTCTGTTGACAATGCTAAACTTAGGCTAGATAGAGAGTCTATTCGGACTAACAAACACAACGGAGGTGGTCCCATTTTCAAATGGGTACCTAAAAACCTCTAGTTTGATTTTGTAAGACCCGCATGTGTGGTGTTTCGATTCAGGTTGCTCCACACACTGACCGGAAAGAAAAAACTGTTGAGCAACTACGTTGAAAGGCCGACTTGACTGGTGTGCTTTGGAAATAGCGATGGACCAAGAATTCTTTGTTATGGAGATCTTGTATGCAATCGACTAACAATCAAGAAGTCTCCCAAAGGTCTGACGCATAACCTCTTCTCAATAGGGCAGTTCAGCGACATAGGACTCCAAATACTTTTGCTAAGGCGGCGCACACAATACTCGCGATGGTGAAGAACTCCTCACGGGAACTCGCAAAACAAATCCTTACACCATCGACATTAGGACCACCAGACCAAAAACAACCATCTGCCTGATGTCCAAACAAACTGTCAAACGACAAACTGGCTCTCGGACTTCCGTCATTGAAGTATCAAAAAGAGCATCTGTGTTCAGATTGTGAGAGAGACAAAATAAAAAAGGCATCTCACTCTACAAAACACAAAGCATCAACTCAGCATCAACTGGAGCTACTACATGTAGACCTGTGCGGCCCAATGCTAAAAGATAGGATCAGTGGAAAGCGATATATGCTGGTTATCGTAGACGACTACTCTCGATACACTTGGGTCCGCTTCTTGAGGACAAAATTAGAAACGGTCGAACATATCCCAAATCTAGTTAGGACCACGCACAACTTACTGGAGCTCAGTGTTAAAGTAATTCGATCTGACATGAAACGAAATTCAAGAATCAACTGCTCCGCGAATTCTATGAATCACTAGGAATTACTCAACAATTCTCCGCTGTCCACACTCCTCAACAAATGGGGTCGTAGAAAGACCGAATGGGATGCTGGTAGAAGCCGCCCGAACAATGCTAATACAATCATAACTACCTCATTTTCTTTAGCCAAGCAATTAACACTGCGTGCTACACACAAAATCGGACAAACATCCATCACAGATTTTTTAATGATGCCTTAAGAGCTGACGAACAAAAGATTAAGCCAATATCGCCCACCTTAGGAAATCTTCGGGTGCAGATGATGTAGCCAATGACCGAGACGACAAATCAATGCTAGACCCAAAGGCTATTGAAGGAATTTTTGTGGGCTACTCTGTGCAATCTAAGGCGTACAGGGTATATCACCGTGAGAGGAGGATAATCATCGAAAGTGTCAATTTAACTTTCGATGAAGGTCAAGAAATTACTTCTGAACAAAGCAGTTCAGGACTCGAGCCGAGACCAGTGGCTTCTTCACAATTCAGACAAGGACATTACAAGATAAAGCTTCTAGACACGGTCATTCAGAACCCAGATTAGACGAAAGAGAGTTGGCTCAAAACCAACAAGTAGCTAAAGATATAAGAAACTGCAGACCAGCATGTTTCAGTTAACAAGGTCAAGAGAAAATTGATCTGGACCAACTTTTTGAGAATATGTATTTCTCAATCAACAGAAATAAGACAACCTTCGATCCCTTTTCCGATACATAACCCAGTCCTAGTCAAGGACCTATAGAGTGCGAGCCCATTCCTGACCAGACCATTCTACACTAAGAAGTAGTTAACTCGCCCTCTGCAGCAGCAACAGAGAACTCCCAGGCTTCCGTGAGCACCACTGCTACTCCTAAGAACGAGTATCCTCTTAATGAGGAATCAGAAATGGATCAATCTACACTACCTCACAAAAAGAAATGGATTCAAAGTCATCCTACGAATCAAATCATAGGAGACCCCACTGCAGGTATACAGACTAGGGTTCAAAGTCAAACGAGTGCAACTTAACTTGTTTCTTGGGCCAAACTGAACCCACCAAAGTCATAGACGCACAAACGAGTGCAACTTTACCAGCGTATGCTCGTAATGTCTGATGGTGTCCCTCAGCTCGATACGCTCCTCTATGGCTTCGAGTATCTGGGTCAGAAACTGTTGCTCTCTTACTAGTTTGCGGTCGGGCAGCCTGGTGTCTTCATTAATTTCTTCCAATCACCTCTTGATGTTCCTCTTGATTAACTTGAGCGTCCCATCGCAGAAATTGCAGACCTCAGTCATTACCATCAGTCGATTCTGTGTTGAGGTAGGTGATGCATAAGACTTGGTCAAAGAAGATGTGACTGAAGGGAACCTCTTCGATTTCAGAACACTCACACGCGGAGCTGTCTTGACCTTCTTCATATTTCTCTCCAAAGCCATCTAAAGGTCTTGTGTGGCAAAGTACTTGACTTGGCGCAACATGATCCCGTTGATTCCCTCGAGTCCTTCCTTCTTCATGTAGCCTTAAGGATCCTGTACTTTTCCACGTACATCTGGAAAAGGTCATAGATCTCGTAGGATGGAAGGTACGGTAGATCAGTCTTGTCTAGCTCTTGAGTGCTGTTTGTCCGCTCTATGATATAGATTGGAGTTGGAAACTGTCCCTTAGAATGGTAGACACCTATCAGCTGAAAGATTGGAGGCAGCTTCTTGAAGTGACTCCTCACCCGATTTTTAGGGATTCCCAACCGCTGACTTGGACCAAGGTAGATAAGCCTGTATAGGTAGTTCAGCCTCCTTTGCTGGTCCCAGTGTTCAATGCCTCTGAGTTTGAACTCGTTTACCTTCTTGATTCTGTCCGGTGACCTCCAAATTGATGACGAGCTTCTTCGAGGAATGGAACTTCTATCCGTACGTCTCCCATGCCGATTCGATTCGAACGGTCCCTTAGTCAATGTTGTAGCAGTGTCCGCTCATTGTGCAATCAAATATTGAAGCCTTGGGGGATCCAGATTGTAGTTCACACCTTTCTGGAGTTCGTCGTCTTCGATGAGGATTAGGTCGACTGAAGCTTGGCGTAGGAAAAGGCGAATGTCTTCGAGCCTTTGATAGGCTATCGCGCCGGAGAGATATTAAGTCAACCACTGTCCATAGAAGATATGTTTATCGAGGACTTCATGCTGGTTGGCCTTACGTCCTTATGTTCCCGACTGGTCCGGAGCATTTGAGCTGGAGGGCGCTACTGTATCTGCAAGTGCTAAAAGCATATCAGCGCCTGCTTCTTCTTGTGGAAGCAGTGGGCTTGTACTTTATGTTTGTGGTGGTGGGCTTCATTAAAGTACACTCGAGGTGTTATCGAGGATGTCCTAGTCAATGTGGATAAGTTTGTGATTCCCGCGGATTTCGTTATTTTAGATATGGAGGAAGATAAAAATGTCCCCTTGATTTTAGGTAGACCATTCTTAGCCACGGGGGAGACCATGATAGACGTTAGGAATGGGACGTTAACTTTGACGGTAGATGGGGAAAAGGTTTTAATATGGCCGACTAGATGAAAAAAAAGTAACGAGCAGGATGATAAGTGTTATTCCTTAGACGTATTTGAGTACGATTTCCTTTTTTTCGTGCAAGGTCTATCACAGGTCGGCGAGCAGGACATGCATATGATTATGACAATCGATAAGTGTGGGGAGGAAGTCGACGAGCCCATAATAGCCATTGATGAGAGCAGCGAAGAGGACAAGGAAAAGAGCTCGGTCGAAGAGCCACCAGTCCTGGAATTAAACCGCTGCCCGACCACCTTGACGCGTTTCTTGGCAGCAACGGAGGGCTGTCAGTCATCATCTCGTCGAGCCTCGACGACGGACAGAAGGGCCAGCTCTTAGACGTGTTGAAAGCGCACAAGAAAGCTTTGGTGTGGAAGATATCCGACGTAAGGGGTATCAACCCGAGCTACTGCACGCACAAGATCCTCATGGAGTACAATTTCAAACCAGTCGCTCAACGTCAAAGGCGACTCAATCCCAACATGAAGGATGTGATCAAGTTGCTAGACGTGGGGATGATCTATACTGATGTGAACCTCGATTGGGAGCACGAGTTTCACCTAGAAAAGACCGTGCCTTGAATGGCGAAGGATGCAACTATATGTTTCTAACTAATCCTCAAGCGAACCCAACAACAATAGGTATATTAAACCTATCACCTTTGGATCACACACGAAGAAGTGTCCCGGATACCCCACCCCGTATGACCTAACGAACCCAACAACAATAGGTATATGAAACCTATCACCTTTGAATCACGAAGGCTATATGAAGATGGTTTTGGCGCCACAACTAAATGGAACGAGTTTAGTTGATAAGCCGGGAAGTATTTGCACGTAAATTGCAAAGACTCGAACTAGCACTCGGAGAGCTAGGGAAAAGGAAAACCTTACAAGTTCAAAATGATAATTCTCCTTAAAATTCGTCCATACATAGCTTATTAATAGAAGACTAGGCTAAAAGCATTAAATAAACTACTTTGACTAAAAAAATGAAGACTTAATGCAATGTATGACTTCAAGGTAACTTTGATGCTTTTTGATGACTTCAAGATGAACTTTTGAATGACTCTTTGGCTTCTTTCATGCATGCCACGAATTTGCCTTCCCAACTTGACTTGGACCACTTTCATTGAACTTGAGATGGGACTTGAAAGGTCATGGACGAGTTTGACTTTTCTTGACTTTCATTGGGCCTTCTTTTCAGCTCCTTCTTGGGTCGATTGGTTGGGCCTTGTTACTTCCAAAAGGTTGATAGATTTGGGCCTGTATTTATGAGAATTAGCCTCATTGTCTTGGGCTTCCATAAAGAGTTTGCTCAAGGCCTCATTCATCTTCTTCTTCCTTAATCTAGTCAACGGGCCGGCCATTCCTTCGAGCGCGTTCGGTGGACTAATGTTTCGGAAGGTTTCTCCTTGTCTCATGTTGTCTTTCGAGCTTGCGCCCTGGACCGCATCATCTCCCCCTTCTTGAAAATGATTCGTCCTCGAATCAGCTTGACCTACATCAAATTCAAAAGGAGTCAGGTCAGTCACATTAAAGGAAGTACTTACCCCATAGTCTCCGGGAAGATCTAGCTTGTAGGCGTTATCGTTAATTCGTGCTATGATTTGAAAAGGCCCATCGCCGCGAGGATGGAGCTTGGTTCGTCGAGATGCGGGAAACCTCTCCTTGCGCATATGCACCCAAACCCAATCACCGGGTTCAAATACCATCTTCTTTCGGCCTTCGTTCGCCTGCTTTGCATATTGCATAGTGCGCCTCTCAATGTTGGCTCGTGCTTGTTCGTGAAGTTTCTTTACTGTTTCTGCCCTCTTTTCTCCATCTAAACTGAACTTTTCGTTAGTAGGCAAAGGGGAAAGATCTAAGGGAGTCAAGCGATTAAAACCATATACGAGCTCAAAAGGAGAAAACTTCGTCGATGTATGTACTGTACGATTATAAGCAAATTCAGCAATAGGTAAACACTCCTCCCAACCTTTCAAGTTTTTACTGATAATTGCCCGAAGTACAGCTCCCAAAGTGCGGTTTGTTACCTCGGTTTGTCCATCCGTTTGCGGGTGACTTGTAGTGGAGAACAATAGTTTCGTTCCCAACTTACCCCAAAGTGTTTTCCAGAAGTAGCTTAGAAACTTAACGTCCCTGTCCGACACGACTGACTTTGGAACACCATGAAGGCGCACAATTTCCTTGAAAAACAAGTCTGAAATCTGTTTGGCATCGTTAGTCTTTTTACAAGCAATAAAATGGGCCATTTTTGAAAACCGATCAACAACTACAAGAACAGAATCCATTCCTCGTGGCGAACGGGGTAATCCAAGGATAAAATCCATAGAAATATCGGTCCACGGAGAAAAAGGAATAGGAAGTGGAGTATACAAACCGTGGGGACGGGAAGTAGACTTAGCACGCTTGCAATCGATACACCGGTCACATATCCTTTCAACATCTTTTTTCATGTTAGGCCAAAAAAAATGCTCACGCAATATATCAATAGTTTTCAAGATACCAAAATGACCCATTAAACCCCCACTATGAGCCTCACGAATTAAAAGTTCTCTTAGCGAGCATGAAGGAATGCACATTTTATTTTCTTTAAACAAAAAACCTTCATGTCGATAAAACTTGTTGAATGCTCCCTTCTCACATGCTTTAAAAACAGTGGCAAAATCAAGATCAGATTCATACAAGTCTTTAATAAATTCAAAGCCCATGATTTCCGCACTTAAAGTAGTAATCAAAGAGTACCTTCGTGAGAGTGCGTCGGCAACAACATTTTCTTTACCTTTCTTGTATTGAACGACGTATGGGAATGCCTCAATAAATGAAATCCACTTGGCGTGCCTCTTGTGGAGATTTTTCTGCCCCTTTAGATACTTTATCGATTCATGATCGGTATGAATCACGAACTCCTTCGGCAAGAGATAATGCTGCCACGTCTCCAACGCCCTCACAACAGCATACAACTCTTTATCGTACGTTGGGTAATTCGAAGTAGCGCCGTTAAGCTTCTCACTAAAGTAGGCGATTGGTCTGCCTCCTTGAAGTAACACTGCACCAATACCTACACCTGAAGCATCACATTCAATCTCAAAGGTTTTAGAAAAATCCGGCAAGGCTAAGATAGGGGCATGAGTTAAGTCATGCTTAAGTTCCTCGAAGGCTTTTTGCTGAGAGTCGCCCCATTCAAATTTAACGTTCTTCTTTACCAACTCGTTAAGCGGGGCTGCCTTCGTAGAAAAATTCTTAACAAATCGGCGGTAGAAACTTGCAAGCCCATGGAAAGATCTTATCTCGGACACATTGGTAGGTGTCGGCCACTCGTGAATAGCCTTTACCTTTGTCTCGTCAACACGCAAACCCTTAGCACTTACAACATAGCCAAGAAAAATAATTTCTTCCATGCAAAACATGCACTTTTTAGCATTAGCATATAGTTTTTCTTTTCTAAGGGTGGTAAGCACGAGTTTAATATGCTCAATATGATCTACCATGCTTTTACTATAAACCATAATGTCATCAAAGTAAACAACAAATTTACCAATAAAATGTCGTAGCACATGGTTCATAAGTCGCATAAAAGTACTAGGGGCGTTCGTTAGACCAAATGGCATAACTAACCACTCATAGAGGCCAAATTTTGTTTTAAAAGCCGTTTTCCACTCGTCGCCTTCTTTCATTCTAATTTGATGATAACCAGATTTCAAGTCAATTTTTGAAAACATGCGAGCACCATAAAGCTCATCAAGCATATCATCTAGCCTAGGAATCGGGTGACGATACTTAATGGTAATTTTATTAACAGCGCGAGAATCTATGCACATACGCCACGTACCATCTTTCTTTGGGACGAGAATTACCGGGACAGCGCATGGACTAAGGGACTCGCGGATTAACCCCTTCGAAAGCAACTCGTCAACTTGTTTTTGTAATTCTTTTGTCTCCTCCGGATTTGCACGATAGGCGGGTCGGTTCGGTATGGCTGATCCGGGCAGGAATTCAATCTCGTGCTCGATCCCCCTAATCGGCGGTAGCTCGCATGGCATTTCATCGGGCAAAACATCTGCAAAATCTTTCAAAACATCCACGATTTCCAAAGGTATGGAATTCGGAAGATCGTTAGAGATAGCATCGCTCAGTAAGAGAAGGTAAATTGGCTTGCGAGAAGCCATGGCCCGATCAACATCTCTCACGCTAGCGAAGAAAGCGCCTTTTTTCTCACTTGCTTTCGGCTCTTTTCTCATATTTTTTTCTTTTTCTTTTTCCTCATTTTTTCCTCCCTCACTCGCTTTTTCCTCCTCTCTACTCTCATGTTTTCTTTTTTCGCTCATCTTGATCTGCTCTTTGTAAACTTGTTGCGGTGTCAATGGAACAAGCGTGTATGTCTTATTCTGGTGGACGATCTTGTATTTATTCGTCTTTCCCTTATGTTCAGCGTCACGATCAAACTCCCAAGGACGTCCAAGCAATATATGACCAGCACTCATCGGGACAACATCGCACAAAACCTCATCTTCGTACTTGCCGATCGAGAACTTCACTAGAGCTTGTCGATTGACCCTTATCTCACCACTATCGTTCAACCACCGTAACCGATATGGAGACGGATGTTTGACCAAGGGTAACCCAAGCTTCTCTACAAGGTATGAACTAACACAATTAGTGCAACTTCCGCCATCAATTATCATCATGCATACCTTTTCTTGGACCTTGCATCGGGTGTGGAAGATGTTATGTCTTTGTGAGTCGTCTTCTTTTACTTGTACGTTCAACGCCCTCATGGTAACAAGAAGCTCGTCACAACTTGATTCGTGTTGTTCGCCTTCATCTTCATGTTCTTGTTCCGCATCGCTATCACACTCACTTACGTACGTACCATCATCGAGTATGACCATGGTTTTCGTGTTCGGACATTGTGATGCGATGTGGCCCTTTCCTAAACACTTAAAACATGTCACACGAGAAGAAGTACCCTTACTTGATTCACCTTTCGAGAAGTTCTTGGGATCGTTCTTCTTTGGTTCTGATTTCTTCTCGACTTCACCATCTCGCTTCGGGTGACTAGGGTTTTTCCACGGGGTCGGCTTAGAAGCTCGGTTGTCTTTCCTCTTTAGTTGGCGCTCTACCTTCTCAGCCATGTGTAGCATCTCCTCCATGTCAAGATAGTGCTGCAACTCGACGATGTCGGCAATCTCTCGCCTCAACCCTCGTAAGAACCGAGCCATGGTAGCTTCCGGATCTTCCTCGACATTAGCTCTTGTCATCGCCGTATCTAACTCTTGGTAATATTCCTCGACACTCCTCGATCCTTGCACCATGCTTTGAAGCTTGTTGTACAGCTCACGATAGTAATGAGGGGGAACAAATCGCTTCCTCAAAATCGCTTTCATCTCGGCCCACGTTCTGATTGGTCGTTCGCGATTTCTTCGCCTTGTCGCCACTAGTTTGTCCCACCATGCTAATGCGTAGTTCTGGAATTCAAGTGATGCGAGCTGAACCTTCTTCTCTTCGGAGTAATTGTGGAGTGAGAATATTTTCTCGACCTTGGCCTCCCACTCAATATAGGCTTCGGGATCGCTTTTCCCTTGAAAACTTGGAATACTCATTTTGATACCTCTTAGATCATCGTCGTTTCCTCCTCTCCGTTCTCTCCTCCTGTTATCTCGTGAGACGTCGGACCGCTCCCCATCCTTATCTTCGTCAGAAGTATTATGTCGTCGATTGCGGTTGAAATTCGTTTCTAGCTGGTCCATCCGGTCCAACATGGTTTCCATTATGCGGTTAAATTGAGCTGCTATAGTATCCGCCAATGCTTGTTGAAATAAATTCGGGACTTCTTGGCGATTTTCGTCGTCGGCCATGGTATTTCTCCGTTGGTTGAAGGCTTATGTGAAAGGTAGGATCACTCACACTCTTTTTTTTTTTCTTCCTTATCCGTGAACCCCCCGAGACTCGTTCTAACCTCGCAAAAACGTAGACGAAATACCCACTCAACTTGACAACTAATATTACGAAGGACACCAACCGAGGCGTAAGAAGACTCAAGAATAAAAACCCTCTCTCCTTTTTTTTTTACTTTCCTTTTTTTTTTTCGAGCTTTCCTTTTTTTTTTTGCACACTTTTTTTTTTTCGATTCTTTTTTTTTTTTGTTTTTTTTTCGTTTTTTTTTTTTTTTTTTTTTGGATAAACAACCCTCAAGGCAACTCGCTCTGATACCAAACTGATGTGAACCTCGATTGGGAGCACGAGTTTCACCTAGAAAAGACCGTGCCTTGAATGGCGAAGGATGCAACTATATGTTTCTAACTAATCCTCAAGCGAACCCAACAACAATAGGTATATTAAACCTATCACCTTTGGATCACACACGAAGAAGTGTCCCGGATACCCCACCCCGTATGACCTAACGAACCCAACAACAATAGGTATATGAAACCTATCACCTTTGAATCACGAAGGCTATATGAAGATGGTTTTGGCGCCACAACTAAATGGAACGAGTTTAGTTGATAAGCCGGGAAGTATTTGCACGTAAATTGCAAAGACTCGAACTAGCACTCGGAGAGCTAGGGAAAGGAAAACCTTACAAGTTCAAAATGATAATTCTCCTTAAAATTCGTCCATACATAGCTTATTAATAGAAGACTAGGCTAAAAGCATTAAATAAACTACTTTGACTAAAAAAATGAAGACTTAATGCAATGTATGACTTCAAGGTAACTTTTGATGCTTTTTGATGACTTCAAGATGAACTTTTGAATGACTCTTTGGCTTCTTTCATGCATGCCACGAATTTGCCTTCCCAACTTGACTTGGACCACTTTCATTGAACTTGAGATGGGACTTGAAAGGTCATGGACGAGTTTGACTTTTCTTGACTTTCATTGGGCCTTCTTTTCAGCTCCTTCTTGGGTCGATTGGTTGGGCCTTGTTACTTCCAAAAGGTTGATAGATTTGGGCCTGTATTTATGAGAATTAGCCTCATTGTCTTGGGCTTCCATAAAGAGTTTGCTCAAGGCCTCATTCATCTTCTTCTTCCTTAATCTAGTCAACGGGCCGGCCATTCCTTCGAGCGCGTTCGGTGGACTAATGTTTCGGAAGGTTTCTCCTTGTCTCATGTTGTCTTTCGAGCTTGCGCCCTGGACCGCATCATATACCATTTCAGACAGCGCATGGGTCAGCCCGATCCAAGTGGTCCCAAAGAAAGGAGGCATGACGGTCGTCACCAACGACAAGAACGAACTGATCCCGACGAGGACCGTGACTGGATGGCGCGTCTGCATCGACTACAGGAAGTTGAACGATGCGACGAGAAAGGATCACTTCCCTTTACCGTTTATTGATCAAATGTTAGAAAATAGCCGGTCACTCATTTTACTGTTTTCTCGATGGTTTGTAAGGTTATCTGCAGATCCCCATAGCACCCGAGGACCAGGAGAAGACCACGTTTACTTGCCCGTTCGGGACGTTCGCGTACCGAAGGATGCCGTTCGATCTCTGTAATGCCCCAGCCACCTTCCAGTGGTGCATGATGGCCATATTCGATGAACTGGTAGGTGAGGTAATGGAGGTATTTATGGACGGTTTTTCTGTTTTTAGGTCTTCATTCGATGTATGTTTATCGAATCTAAAGCTCGTACTCGCACGATGCGAGGAAACAAACTTGGCACTTAATTGGGAAAAGTGCCACTTCATGGTTCGAGAGGGCATAGTTATGGGCCATAAGATTTCCTCTAAAGGGATCGAAGTGGACCGAGCTAAGTTGGAAACCATAGAAAAAATTGCCCGCCCCTCGAACGTGAAGTCAATTAGGAGCTTTCTAGAATATGCGGGATTTTATCGTAGGTTTATTCGATTTTTCTAAGATCGCAAGACCCATGTCCAGATTGCTAGAAAAAGATGCTCCGTTTGATTTTAATGACCAGTCCTTGCATGCTTTCATCTTACTTAAGGAGCGACTTATCGCAGCACCTATTATGGTCGCCCGACTGGGGGCTACCCTTGGAACTAATGTGTGATGCTAGTGACTATGCAGTTGGGGCCGTGTTAGGTTAGTGCAAGGATAACCACTTCATGTCGATCTACTACGCGAGTAAGACGCTGGACGCAGCCCAGGCAATTCCACGACCACTGAAAAGGAATTACTAGCCGTCGTGTTCGCTTTCGACAAGTTCAGGACATATCTTATCCTATCTAAGGTTATTGTTTTTACTGACCACTCTGCTCTTAAGTACTTGTTTGAAAAGCCGGATGCGAAGCCCCGACTGATAAGGTAGATCCTACTACTTCAAGAATTTGACATAGAGATCCGAGACAAGAAGTGCGCAGAAAACCTGGCAGCGGATCACCTCTCTCGACTAGAGGAGTCCGAGATATACCATAAGGATGAAAGGGCTATACAAGATCGATTCCCAGACGAGCACCTTTACGCGATACATGTGGTAAGTGACGATACTCCCTGGTTCGCAGATTGTGCTATCTATCTTGTTGCGAGGGTCCTACCGAAGGAGTACACCAGTCAACAAAAGAAGAAATTCTTTTCTGATTTGAGGTTCTACTTTTGGGAAGACCCATATCTTTTCAGGCGATGCACAGACCAGGTGATACGACGATGTGTTGCTGCTCCAGAGACGGCACAAATCCCGAGGCATTGCCACAACGGACCGACCGGAGGGCACTACGCAGCCAACAGAACCGCTCAAAAGGTGTTGGAAAGCGGATTCTACTGGCTCACGATCTTCAAGAACGCCCAAAGGTACGTTGACACTTGTTATCAGTGTCAGCGCGCAGGTAATCTCTCGAACGCGACGAAATGCCCCAGAACTTCATCTTAGTTTGTGAGATTTTTGACGTATGGGGTATAGATCCGTTCCTAGCTCGTACAATAATAAGTATATTCTAGTCATTGTCGATTATGTGTCTAAGTGGGCCGAGGCGCAAGCTTTACCCACGAATGACGCCGGGGTAGTCGTTTGATTTCTTCGAGCATTATTCTCACGTTTTGGGCGCCTAGGTGCATTATTAGTGATAGAGGTACACACTTCTGTAACACCCAGTTTGCACACACGTTAGAACGTTACGGTGTTAGACACAGCCTATCCACCCCTTAGCACCCGCAAGCTAGCGGTCAGGTCGAAGTAGTGAACCGTGAGTTGATACGCATCCTAGAAAAGACCATAGAAAGGAAATGTAGGGAGTGGGCAAATAAGCCGAACGAAGCACTTTGGGCATATAGGACTGCATATAAGACACCTATTGGCACTACACCGTACAGACTAGTCTATGGTAAGGCATGTCACCTCCCCGTAGAAATAGAGCATAAGGCCTATTGGGCGATTAAGTCTTTAAATTTTGATTTCGGAGACACCAGCGAAAAGCGGCAACTCCAAATCAACGAGTTAGACGAGTGGCGTTTATCGGTTACGGTAACGCTCGCATGTATAAAGAGCGCTCCAAAGCCTATCATGATAAAAAGATTAGGCAAAAGCGGGAGTTCCAAGAAGGGGACCAAGTCCTCCTCTTTAACTCCCGACTTAGGCTCTTTCCCGACAAACTTAGATCACGCTGGTCAGGACCTTTCACCGTTACCCGTGTTTTCCCTTATGGTACTGTTGAGATTTCAGGAACGGAGCAGGGCACTTTCAAGGTGAACGGCCACAGGTTGAAGCATTATCATGGAGGCGAGGAAGACGTGAGCGACAAGGTAGTGCTTTACATGGACTTCCAAACTTGAGCGAACGAAAAGACGTCCGGCTAAAGATGGTAAAGTAAGCGCTTCTTGGGAGGCAACCGAGGTACTCTCGTTTATGTTCAGCCATTAGTTTAGTAAAAAAAAAGATGTCGCGGCCAACGGCTTAAGCAGTCACGGCCGTTACGTACCCATATATGCGCACTGCCAGACGTCATGGCCTGAGGCTTAAGCCTTCACGACTGTGACGTGACAAGGGTACTCACTGGCCCTTGTCACGGCCTGGTCCTTAAGGACTCACGGCCGTGACGTACCTACCTTGGCATGCTGCCAAGTGTCACAGCCAATGGCTTAAGCCATCACGGCCGTGACGCATCAGAAAATATATATATGTATATATATATATATATATATATATAAACAAATAAATATATAAAAAAACCCCAAAAGTGTCACGGCCAGTGACGTGCTCGTCACGGCCGTGACTACTGGCAGAGGCCTTCGCCGCCTCATGTCACGGCCAAGACCTTTATAGGTCACGGCCGTGACATGCACGGTTTTAAGAAGAAAATTCGAATTTTTCTTCTCTCTCCATCTTTTCTCTTCCCTCTCTCCCTCGCGATTTCTCCCCTCCCTTCACTATCACCAACAAAACCTCCCCATCTACCACCTAACGCCGCCGCCGTCCCCCCGTATCCGATGAACCACCACCTAAACATCACAATTCTCTCTAATCTCGTTAAAACTCCAAGGTATGACATTCTTTTTGCCCTATTCCGACTTAAATTTGGGGATCTCGTCGAAATTGTTAATCATTGGATACGAACATGCTTTTATTTTGTTATTACATGATATAGTTATTATGGGCATGCTTAATTAGTTCCTTTGAACTGCAAATTTTCGAATTTTTGACAAACGCTAATTTTCAAATTGGGGATTTTCGAAATTGGGTCTAATTTGGTGTTTCTCTTATTCTTTTATTGATAGATACATGCTAGGAACACTTTGGGCATGCTTAATACGTGAATTTGAGGTTGAATTTCGAAATTTATGACAAACCCTAATTTAGAATTTGGGGCTTTCCAAATTGAGTCCAATTTCGTGCTTCTTGCTCTCTTATGATTCAATACATGTTAATAGCCCCATGAGTATGTTTAATTGAGTGATTTCATGACTAATTTACAATGCTTGGTTGAGGAACCCTAATCTCTCACACTGGAAATTTTTTAATTTGGGGGCGAAAGTTGTTGCTTTTTTGTAGTTTCTCGAGCCTTGATTCTTCGTTTGAATTCTATGAATGCTTTTAAAGTGTTGTTTATCCAGTTTCAAATGCTTATCTTGGATTTCCCGTTACGTGCTCGACAAATGTCTCTTCCAACTTTTCAAGGGATATTGAATTATGATATCTTTGTTGCTGATATTGGTCGAGTCGAGCTGTCTTCATACTACTATTTCTCTGAGCTCACGTTTTCCTTCCAGGTATTATGCGTAAAAGCCGCTCCTCAGCTCAGCGTGACCCCGCCTCACGCTCGCCCGTTCGTCAAAGGCGACGTGGGCCCCCCACCGACACTGCTAGAAGCCATGGGTCAGTTCACTGACGAGACTCAGACTGCACACTACAACAGGCTGAAGGGGATGGAGTTCATCCTCATGGACCAGATCGATTACGATACGCTGGCGAAGCACCACATCGATCAGCAGGTCGCGCAGTACCTCTCACTCAGTGGATGGACCACTTTCGTGGGCATTGACGAACCGGCGTACAAGGAGCTCACCTTGGAATTCTTATCAACGCTCCCCTATGATGAATACGGTGACCGGACAATCACATTCCGGGCATTCAACGAAAAGCACATAGTGACGGTCGACAACTTTTGCTACGCCCTTGGAGTACCAGTGCCATATCCACACCTGCCCTATGCGACTTACTTTGACCAACCGGGAGGTCGCCAGGGCTGCTGGGCTAACATCGCTCGACCAGGAGAGCCAGAATTCAGCCCGAAGACTTTGAAGGCGTCTGCGCTCAGGAGCCCAGGACTGCGCTACATCCACCGCCTCCTCACAACCTCACTCACACCGAGGGGCGAGTCGCACGGAGCAATCACCCTCCGTGATCTCTTTTACCTAACTAAGCTGCAACGAGGCGAACAGGTCCACTTGGGGAAGGCGCTGGCCCACGCCTTCAGTGCTCAGGCGGAAGCAAGAAGCCAGGGCAAGATTTTCGTAGGAGCACTCATCACCAAGGTCGTCCGGGGACTACGGTTTTGGCCAGTGAATGCACCCGAGATGGAGATAGTCGGTGGGCGCAACCCCTTGAACGAGGAGATGCTCGTGAAGATGAAGATGCTCGTGAAGGTGCCCACCTGAACTTGCATGAACAAGGTGTACGTCTGGCACGAGATGTATCGTGGCCAGACGGACCACGTCGACGTCCCCGCCGACCAGCTTCACCTCGAGGGCCCTTACCCAATTGAGACAGACACGACCGCCGGGCCTTCCTACTCCTCCGGCTACCACCATGGCGAGTCATCCGGCGTCGCCCCCTACGCGTCGACAGCGGACCTCGAAGCGCTGCGTCAGGACATGATGCTGATGAACGCCGACGCGCTGCAGCAAGACGAAGAAGCACGGCGGTATAACGAAGAGACTCGCCGCCGACAGGAAGAATACGAGCGCCAGAATGAGAAAGCCCACCATCGGTACCAGGAAGAGCTAGACCGATTTAACCAGGCCCTGCAAGCCATGGACACCGTGCTCAAGTACTCCCAGCAGTCGATGTCCTTTCTTCGCCCAAGGCAGCAGTCGTCGCCACCGCCGCCACCACCTTTGGGATTTTCCTTTTATTTTCTATAGACATTTCGTTTGGTTGAGTAGTCGCGTGTGTTTATTTTGATTATGCTTCTACCTTTGATGCTTGTAACTATGTTTATAGTTAATCTATGACGATTATACTTTCTGCGTCTGTTCCTCTCTTTAGCTAGGCCAGGATACTCATAACGAGTACAACACGACCTTCACGTGTTCAGTCACGACCACTTCACGTCAACGTCACTTATTCGTAAGGGGAGTCCCGTTCTTTCTGCCTTATTTTTCCCTTTCTTTTATTCTGTTTACGTTGAGGACAAAGTCAGACTTAAGTGTGGGGAGGGAAATTTAGGTTAAGAATGCATGCAAATTTTGTTCTTTTTTTAGTTTATACGTGTCCGCGAGTCGTTAAGTTCGTTAGAAAGGCATGATTACTGAAATCAGGCATGATTGTTTGCGCTTATCTCGAGTTGGTCTGCATTTTATGAAATTCTTGTGAGCAATTAGGATATGCATGACTGATTGAATCGTGTCTGCCTGAATTGATATAGCACTGTTTTGAGAGAGTCGTACGCATACCCTTGTTCATTGTGAGAGTTTGAGCCTGACGAGCTTATACTCATTTTCTTGATTGTGTGACGTGCCTAGTCTATATCTCTCTATAACTTGCTTGTCTAATACGTGTTGAAACTGTTTTGGTGCGTTAGTGTGAAAATGATGAGGGATTAGGATTTAAGTCCAGAGCCAGATTTTTCCACCATGACTAACCCCATTAGTTAGCCACTTTGAGCCTGAGCCAATTGTTGCCTACCTCGTATGTTATGAAATGCCCCTGACCCGAATAAGCCTCCAGAGATTATATGAACCTGAGTTGATTAGAATAGAGCATAAGTCAAACTTGAGAGTTACTGTTTCAGTGTATGATTCGATGTTCTTATCTGATATTCGTGAAATGACTCGTCCCTGACTTGACCGTTTTTTAAAATGACCCGATCCCTTGCATAAGCCTGCCCATAATCCTTTTGCAAGATATAAGTGGTAATAAGTATCCCCATGTACACGATTCGCTGTGACGATGTATTATTTACGACAAAAGCCAAACCTTGATGTTTAGGGAATAAGGACAGTGCATAAAGTAGAGCGTAACTAAGGAGAAAGGGCAGAAATGAAAGGGAATTGAGTCGAGAGGGTCGGGCAGAAAAGTCTAGGATTTCAGAGCGAGAACGTTGAGTCTTATGTGGGACGTGTGACTGTCTGTCGATCATGCTATGTTCTTTGATATTTTTCAGTTACGTCTCCTAGCTCTAAGATTACGTGTCCATCATACATGATTGTCTCTTCATGATTACTCGATCCATTTCCCCCGAAAAGACCCTCAGATTTATGCTTGCCACATTAAATAGTAGAGATGCGATTTGCTTGCAAGTTTACGGTAGGGGTGGGACTAGTGCACGAATTGAGTGATTCACTAATACTAGCCTATACACTGAGTGATTTTGAGCGAATCCCTGTGAGGTATGAGTCTCGATTGGCAGTGCGAAGGAAGTTTAAGTTGCCAAGTGCAAGTCATTAGTGTGATATCCATGATTGTTTGCTTGATTCCGTTTCGTGCTTTCTAGCTTTGATGATAAATTGCGAACAATCGTGCCGTTATCCTGATTTGATGCCTTTTATGACCTATAATTTACTTGAGGACAAGCAAATGCTTAAGTGTGGGGAGGTTTGATAAACGTATTTCAATGCGTTTATCGTAGTATTTACTTGAGATATAATAGAGCTCTAGCATTATTTATGCGTTTATTCGCCATATTTACACTCATCTTGTTATTGAAGGAACTTAGGACGAGTTTCGGGCGAAAAGGAGCGAAAGCGAGGCAAAACGGCGCGAAGATAACGAACACTGCCAGGTGTCACGCCCGTGACACCTTGTGCACTTGGCCATGACAACCCCCAGAGGCTGAAACCCGAAGACGTCACGGCCGTGACACCTAATGCACTGACCGTGACATGGGACAGAAAGCGAAGATGACTCACTGCCAATTGTCACGGCCGTGATGTGTAGTGCACCAAGTCGTGACATGTGGCAGAGAGTTGGACGAACGATGGTCACGGCCGTGGCATCCAATGCCTTTGACCGTGACGTATGGCAGTATGCAAAGCAAGTTAAGTCGGTGATGGTCAAGGCCGTGACGGCCCATGTCTCAGGCCGTGACCGTTACGACAAAGCCCGAATTCGACTCAGAAATGGGGGACAACTACCAGATATCAACCCTAATTCATAAGAGACGAATTACAGACGCCAGAAATGCAGAATTCCACTGGAGAAATGCGAGAGATGGATCAACGATGCAATCATGCCAAATTGAATACAGATTGAAGATTCATCCACGCTACCACCCCAGATTATCAGTATTCAAGATCATGAGTTCTTCTTCTTCGTTTCTTATTTCTTTCGTTGTTTTCCCGTCTATTAAGCGTAGCTATATTCCCTATGTGTTTGGGATTAGATGAACGCTAGGATATTAAGACATATGTTTAATCGTGACTCGTGTTTATGACTATTTATCTGTCTATGAAATTGTTTCGTCGCTTTAATATGTCTATTTGTTAAAGTGATCGTGTGGAAAATTGTTTAGGGCGACAGCTAAACAACGATTAGGCCATTCGTAGAAGATAGGATTCGAGTATAGGGCGAAAACAAATACTCGATTCGCCTTTAGTAATTACGGAACTTTAGATCCCCGTGAGCATTTAGGGCGACAGCAAACTCGTGAGCAGGTAGGAAATTACTGCGATCTAGTCAGAATCACGTAGGAGCGATAATTCATTGTCTTAACCGATAGTACCTAGCGGGATTCGAATCTCGAGCACATCTCTATTATCTGAAAATTTTACCAGTTTTAGGCGTGTTCTTTGAATCTCTAGTTGATTTAGGAGTAATATGTTAGGATAGTTCGTAATACCATCTGCGTACTTTATATAGGCTAAATATCGAGTCGATAGGTCACTACTAGTACTTGATTTATTCCTTGTGTTCGATACTCATTTACTCACCTTACTGCACTACACACGATAGGTCCACTGCCTATCGCACGTTGGTGATAGTAATTAGGTATTCGTTTAAATTATTACTTATCACACTTTTCATTCACACACCACGTGTCGATCATATTTCCTCACCTGATGTCATAGCTTCTGAAGAGGTAGCCGTGCGAGGAGATGGTTAACATTCAGCGTCCTCACGGGCTTGTGCTGTTACGTGAGGCTCAGAAGGTGTGATCGAGGAGATCGGAGCCTTAGCTTCAGGCGTAGTCGCCTCTCGAAGTGGGCTGGACCCCGTTTCGGCTTTGAGCGGTGCTTCGTTCACTAGAACCTCCTCAATAGGCTCTTGAAGCACTTCCACAATGACTGGGCCCATTTCTTTGAGTTCTTGACATGGAGTTTCGATCTCCAACTCACGTGCCACTTCATCAATCAATGTGGCGTCCTGATCTGGCATTGGAGCTTCTTGTGTTGGAGGCTCCAGTTCGTTCCTGGGCTACTGCATCAATCAGTGCAGCCTCAGGATCGGGTGGGGAGGGCTAACGTTGAAGTCTGTCGGTGGCCCTCTGATAATTGCTTCGGTGTAACGATGTTCCCGACAGAAGAGTCTGTACACGTCTCTCGTGGGGTCCGCAAGACGGAGTAAATCAAAGGAAATGGGCCTCGAGAGCCTGTCGAGATCCGTTAGCTTGGGGTGATGAAAGAACTTGAGCTTGGGCGGTTGGTAGTTTCCACCAGGAGGCAATTTTGGAATGTCCTCGTGTACCTCCGAGATTTGCAATTGTTGAGGTATATGCCCTAGATGCCGTACGAGGACGGAGAGTACGAGGGCAATTTGCTAATGTGTAGTGTTTAGTGATGTAATTTGATTACTTCTATTAATGGAATGACTTTATTTATCATTAATTAATTAGTGGATTAATAAATTAAAAGGCAAATTATTAATTAGTCTAAAGATTTCACCTTGCAGTCTGGGTGGATAAGACAAATTAATAAAACCCAATATTGGCAGTTCAATTACTAATTCTGTGGGGACAGAGACGGGCACCAATAAGCTGAGATATTGCAATATTAAAATAGTCCACAAGTCTAAGTCTCCAGTAGGGTGACTGGAATGACACGTACGACTTGTTTGTCGATGGGTCCAATATGGTTGTGCCAACCGTTCACTTGGGAAGTGGGAGCCCATGACAATGATACAAGATGAATCAGGGGATTATCTGTATTTGGACACTGACTAGTAATCGAATGATCACACGCTTGGATTGTCCTTGATCGAACGATTGATTGTAGTAGTATGCGTGAACCTTAGACCGAAAGGGTTAACTTGGGGTTGATCTTGGGGTCTTGACTTGTCACTAGTTTGCTAGGCCCGTCTTGCCGGTGGCATGGGTCAGCGGCGAAATGCGGTCTTGGCTTTTGGATGTGATTGCCGGTTGAACCGCGGAGCGGGATTTACGATCTCGATTAAATTCGAGGTTAACATCCTATGGCAAGTTTAATGTGCGGAAATTTATCCAAGTCTCTGGCCAGAGCATATAACTGACTCAAGATAGTCGTGGAGTGCAGTTTCAGACCTTTCACCGACATAAACGACATAGAGTCGAGTTCTGTAAGTTTGACTATGCGTGACTTTCACTCGACCGGGACAAACGTAAAGGGTTTATACTTATGACGGAAATCTACAGTTGGTTCGTGGATTATGATTAGATCAAATTCGTACTCAACTTGGGATCTGTTCGGTACCACGGGGCTGGCTAGGTGAATACCGAACTCCTAGATACCTCATGGACCGGTTGAGACGAACCAAGAGAGTCGGGCTTAAAAAGGGCAACCGATACAACGTCATCATCAGAGAGAGACAAGGCTAGGTCCTAGATTGTGACATTAGGGTTTGGGCTTGGCCAAAGCCTTGTCGGCCGAAAATACTAAGTTTGACTAGTGAGGGGTAAAATGGTCTTTTCAATTCACGATATATTTTTGAAATAAAATAGTTGATATTGAATATTTAGTATATGATTGAAATTAGATTTAGATCTTTATTATTTTCTTAGAGAAATAATATTAGATAATTTATATCGGATATATATAAGTTTCGAATATTTATTAGATAAAACTTCGAAAATGATTAAATATATTTATATTGGATATTATATATTTAAATATACTAAATATGGTATTTTAATTAATTAAGGTATTGGATAGTTAATTAATTAAATATAAAGTTTGAATTTTGAATTCATTACTTGGTAAAACGAAGACTTGGTAAAAGGGGGGGTTTGAGGATTTTCGAGAAGGATTTCCGAGAAGGATTTTTGAGATCCTAAAGTTGGTGGAAGCTAAATTTTCGAGAGTTTTTTCCTCTCACCACTTTATCTCTCGCACTCTCTCTCTCTCGGGGGCAGCAAGCAGTTCGTTTTTGGCCTAGCCGCACATGCAAGAACAGCTGTGACGTTAGTAAGGTATAAAGAAGCGAGACGATCTTGCGCAAAGAAGGCGTCCCGTTTGTGTGCTTTTGGCATAGGAGAGGGGCACTACGCCTCGGGGATTCGAAGGATTCGAAGCTAGCCATCGTTAAGAGGTTTCAACAAGGTATCATGGCTGATCTCTTATCTCTTTATGTCAATACGTTCTTGTGTTTGTAGCCGAGCGATCTTGGATAGGCGGGAAACCCCGTAAGATTTTAAAATTCTGGCGTTCTAGGAACGTGGGTCCAGGGACCCTCGGGGATTCCCAACAGCAATGAGGACAGAAAACCACCTAGCGTACGATAGATTCTTCGATTTCTTATTCTGCTTCTGCCTGATCTGTTCGGCTAGATCATTCCAGATCAGCTGGGCCACTTCATAGTTCCGTGAGAACACAATACCGTGGAAGATACGAAGAATGTTGCCGTTGCATTTGTCCAACCCCGCGTGCTTTGGCGAGAGACATTTGTTGACGATCCCAAACACTGTCTTCCATGGATGAGGGATGCAGTTGCTCTGACCTTGTGCAAGTTGGATGAACGGCGGTCGATATCCCATTTGTAAGAAGTCTCGTACCATATCAGCATCTGTAGGCATCGGGTCGTACTCGTGACTAAACAGTTAGTGCAAGACCATTCCAAAATGGTTCTTGTTCACATTGATATGTTTGTTCCGAGCATCATGGTGAAATAGTAAGGTCCATCATCTACGTGACCTTGTATGCAACCCCAAAAATGCTGGAGATAGTCCATTGGCACCGATGCTGTCACTAAAGATGCATTCAAGGGGATGGCCTTGAAGTATAGACACAATGATCTCGTCTGGACACCAAGAGGTGGTCGGATCGAGTTGGGAATTGGTGTCCTGAACATCTACGTACATGTTGCAATCATAGATGTGATTATACGTGGGACAGTGAGCCATCTGAAAAGGATAAGAAATAAGAAACTTCATTAGTTCAATTGTAAATTTGAGTCGAAAATCATCATATCAAACTATAATATTCGAACGATTTACATCATGTTTGACAGAAATGTAAGATGAAATTCTGTACCTAGGACATACAAAGTGAACAAATGTGATGGTATTTATTTAAAAATTTGGAAGTCCAATATGATACATATAAGAAGTCTATCGAAAATTTTTCTAAGCGTTGGACGCGCAAATCACACTGTTGACTCTGTGAATTTTGTCGATTGAGAATTGAATTCGCTAATCAATTTCCTAAGTGCCGAGTTTTCTAATTATGGTCTCCGCTAAATTCTTCTTTCTCTTTCGATCGGAAGATTTTATTCGCTATGTTGGTCTACAGCGAAAATGACTTAGAAAATTTTGCTAAGTGCTAAAAGGTTATCCGTGATACTGTAGCCGATAAATTTTCGCGAGTGAATAAAATTTTTCGTTGTGAGGTTTGTCGAGCGAGAAATGATTCGATCCTAAATGAGGTTTCGCTGCGAAGCTTGTCGATCGAGAAAAAAACTAAGTTAATCGCCGAGAAATTTTTCAATCAATCAAAACCTTTGTCGCGAATTTTTACGATCGTAAATTCAACATCGAAAATTAAACTTTATCACGCCAAATTTTACAATCGAGATAGAATGAAATCTGAAGTTCAATTTGCGATTGTAAGTTTTATGCTCGAGATAAGTTGCATTTATTTTATCTATTCCTCTCTTAATTTTTTCGATCGCATAGAGTCCTAATTAGAATTATCGTTCTCGATGGTAAGTAATTTTTTCTGTCAACGTCATCTATCTTAGCGACTAACTCAATTTTAACAATTGAAAATCTTTTTCTATGCAAACAGTATCTCAATCGAATCGGAACTTAAACTGTTTGCGGTAGAAAAAACTCTTCGACAGTTTCAAAACATCAAAATCCCAGTTTAGTCGAAACTAAGGTTTCAAGTATAAAGACGCAGATTACCAAATCTATACTATCAGATTGATCGAAAACACCAAAACTATCTTAAAATGCAGATATTAATCCAGATAAACACGTAGAAAGGTATTAATCTCTGCAAAATAGCATTCGGATTTTCAGAGTTTAAACAGACGAAAATCTAGCATATAATCGTGCAAAAAATTTCAGAATGTAGATGCAGGTAGATATTATTCTCATGCAAATGCCTAAAGGTTGCCGATTCTACCTTGAAAAGACGAATAACTGTTAAAATTAAACTTTAGTGAAGGATTTGCGATTCGTCTTTTTTAAAAGGTTTTCCGGAGAGAGTAAAATCGACACTAAATTTTCGATTAATGCGTGAGAAAAGGTTTTTCGGCTGCAAAAAGTGAGATATTCTAATGGGCTGATTAGACATATTGGGTTCTAAGATTAGACAGGCCCATTCGAAATTTGTTTGAGAAACTTAGCGTGAAAAGTGCAATTTTTCACCCAGGTTTTTCGATGGTATGTTTTCCAATTTTTCAGATTGCTCCCCGTAAGAATTAAAATAACTGAGATTAGTCCGTGTAAGTCTGAATTGTAATGTCTGGCTCCTTTGACACAATTTGAAAAATCTGTATCAAGATATCAAAATTATTGGAGTTAATCAACATTTGTTTTAATCAAAGCTCCCCCTGAATTTTTACACCAATGCAGCTAGCTCCCGATTGTGAAAAATTTTCACGTCCTCCTCTTGGATGTGCTCGAGAAAAATTTTCTGAAACACTTAGAGAAACACGTCAAGATATTTATAAATGCTCCCTTGAGTAATGCGCCTAAATTGATGTTTCATGCAAGCATATAAAATCAATATAAGTAATAAGCATAGAACACGCAAAATCAATGTAAACTAGATACATGGTCCCCGAATCATGTATTCAATGTTGGTGTGGGCCCGATTAATCGACGCCGGCCCCCCCAAACAGCGCAACGTGGCTATAGCGGAAGCGCGATTTGTGCCGAGCGGCGTAGGGTGGCGAATTTTCGATTTTTAATATCTAAATTCAACCTTACGCTATTCAGCTTCTCCCGAGGGTCTAAGATATTGCCCTAAGCCTCGGGAGATCATGGTTAATTCGAATTATCAAAATTCGAATTTATTTCCAATTTATTTGAATTAATAATTTAGATCCAAATTAATCGAACAAAGCGACAACCAGTCGTTTTTCGATTATTTGGAGACCGAAATGATTTTTGATCAATACCAAACTTTCCAGAATAATTCTACACTTCCTAACGTTCGCAACGATAGGTCTTTCGAATTATTCCGACATCGCTTGATATTTTTCTCAAAATCAAATCTGTGGTTCGAAATTATTAATTCGAATAAAACGGCAGTTTGCCGTCTTTTAACTATTTGACAACCGAAATGATTTCCGATCGATACCAAATTTTCCAGAATAATTCTACTCTTCCCGACGTTTCCAACGAGGGGTCTTTCGAATTATTCCGATACCGTTTGGTATTTTTCGTAAATCAAATCGTTAAGGTTCGAGGTATACCTTCGGTGTACGAGATTTCTTCTGTTGTCGCCTCGGATGAACGTGGCTACACCTCGTCTGGATCCCGGGCTTCCGGGCTAGATTATCACGCCGGTATGACTTTGAGCGAACCTCCGAGACTACTCCCGATGGCTAGATGCAACTCGGTTCGGGCGTCGGGACTCGTCGAACGATCCCGTCGGTTCAAAGTGGCTTGAGAATTTCTACAAATTCTACTTCTTTTCTTCTTTTATTTCTTATTTGTTCAATGAACCATAAAAACCCCTTTTTCACTCTTGCATATCACGTTTCTATATATGCATGGTTAATTTTATTTTTTTATTTTTTATTATTTTTTTTTTTTAATTGAGACACTTGTATAACAAGTGTCATATAATAATAATAAAAAAAAATGACTCATGCTTTCTACACATCCCAACGTGGATGTGTAGAATTTTCATTTTTTTTTCATTTTTTTTTTTATTTATTTTGATAATTTCCTTTTGGCCCTTGAGGTTTCTAAATTCTCAATTTAGTCCCTCCATTTTAAATAATAAAATAATTAAATCCAATCTAATTATTTTAATTATAATTGAGCCTCACTTAGTTAATTAATTAATCACTTAAGACAATCTTAAGTCCTAATTATATCCGTGACTGTCACTGGAATTTAACTAAGTCGTCGACACCTCGTATCAACTTTGCCACTACCTCAACGAATCTCATTCGTTAGGTTCCACATAAAAGCCCGCCATTTTCGTTCAAGTTCATTACCATTTTTAAGCGCGACTCTCTAGGTCCGTCTCAACTGGCATGGGAGGAATCCACGAGTCCCGGCATTCGCCTAGCCTATCCCGCGGTACCGGACAGATCCCAGTTGAGAACGAATTTTGATCTAATCGAAATTCGGGCGAACCGACTATAGTGTATACATTTAAATACTTCTTACGCCTTTCACTTGCGTCCCGGTTAGGTGAGAGCCATGCAAGTGTCAAACTCACTAACCTAACACTATGTTATAATCGAAACCGAACCGATTATTTAAACTCCACTCCGTATCTAATACAAGCAAGTTTTCCAAGCTTCGGCCGAAGGCTTTATAATCGTCGCTCTCCGATTACCTCATAGGACATTAACCTATACGAATATAGGCAGTGAATCCCGATAGCAGTCGAAGCCCGGCAATCACCTCCGTAAAGTCGGTTGCGTTTCGTCGCTGACCCGTGTCTCATTTATGAACACTTGCGAGCCTAGCCAACTAGCGACAAACCGAAATCGCGAAAGCAAATCCGTCAATGACCCTATCGGTCTGAGGCTGCTATAGTCATTCGTTCAATCATTGACAACATCCTAGCCATGTGATTGAGACGAATACGAGCCGAATGTCCGGATACGCGATCTCTCCGATCACTGATATCTTCATCACGACCCACAACCTCTCAGGTAATCGGTGACACTACCGATACTATGTGGTCGTCAATGGATAAGTCATATTCGGATATCTAGTCACCCACCTAGAATCCTTAGACTTACGGACTTTTTATTTAATGTTGAGATTAAGGACTGTCCGGTGTCTCCTCTCTCGTCCCACGAGAATCAGACGTCCAACTCAAACATTTGGGTGTTATTTATTTATCGCACTACCGGATGCCAAGTAGACTTTAAATTCGATAAATAAATAATAATGCCTTTATTATAATGAAAATATATATTCATTAATTTATTTGACGGTATATACAATAAACCTGTCTATCAACCTATACATCATCGTGCGCCCTATACTATTCCTAGTCCTCGTATGGCATTCCGAGGGCACACTCCCTAACAGCCTCCCACTTGCACTCGAATGCCATGCGATGCACCTAATGTCAGTCGCAATGGTATCGTAGCCCCATCTTGTCCAGATGCTGTTCCATAACTGCTTGGGACAAGGGCTTCGTGAGCGGGTCCGCCACATTTTCTGCGGTGGCGATTTTCTGCACGGCGACCATCCCGTTTTCAACGAATTCACGTAATACGTGATACTTTCTCTCGATATGTTTGGACTTGCTATGAGATCGTGGTTCTTTTGCTTGCGCGACTGCACCGCTATTATCGCACCAAAGTGTAAGCGGTCTGTCAGCAACTGGTACCACAGTAAGTTCCTCCAAGAACTTTTTCATCCAAACAGCTTCTTTAGCTGCCTCTGAGGCTGCTATGTATTCTGCCTCGCACGTGGAATCGGCAGTTGCGCTTTGCTTGGAGCTTCTCCAAGACACTGCCCCACCGTTGAGCACGAATACAAAGCCTGAAGTAGATTTTCGGTCATCCACGTCCGACTGGAAGTCCGAATCGGTATAACCAACTACTTCTAATCCCGCTCCTCCATAAACCAGCGTTAAGTCTTTAGTCCGTCTAAGGTATTTAAAGATATTCTTAACAGCTGTCCAATGTTCTTCCCCTGGGTTTGCCTGAAACCGACTAACCACGCTCACAGCGTAGGCAATGTCCGGTCGTGTACACAACATCGCGTACATCAGACTACCCACTGCAGACGCATACGGTATCCCACTCATCCGTCGTCTGTCTTCCTCACTTTGAGGTGACATTGACTTTGACAAATGGATCCAATGTCGCATTGGTAAGAACCCTCTCTTAGAGTCATCCATTCTGAATTTCTTCAGGATTTTCTCTAAGTAAAGGGCCTGAGATAAGCCGATCGTATGGTTCGCTCGATCCCTGAACAAGCGAATACCTAGTATATACGTCGCTTCTCCCAGGTCTTTCATGGAGAATTCGGTTGAAAGCCATGCTTTCACCGATGAGAGCATCCCAATGTCGTTTCCTATCAAAAGGATATCATCCACGTACAATACAAGGAACGACACCATACTCCCACTGCTCTTTCTGTAGACACATGGCTCATCTACGTTTTTCACGAATCCAAAGTTCCGAACTGCTTCATCAAAACGTAGATTCCAGCTGCGAGAGGCCTGTTTCAGTCCGTAAATTGACCGATTCAGTTTGCACACTTTGTGAGCATCTGCATGCGACTCAAAACCTTTTGGCTGCTCCATATAGATCTCCTCCTTGAGGAATCCATTAAGGAACGCCGTTTTGACGTCCATCTGCCAAATCTCATAATCATAGTGCGCAGCTATCGCGAGCATTATCCGGATGGACTTGATCATGGCTACAGGCGAGAAAGTCTCCTCATAGTCAACTCCCTCTTTTTGGTTATAGCCCTTGGCAACCAATCTGGCCTTGTACGTCTCAACTTGTCCATCAGATCCAATCTTTCTCTTGTAAATCCATTTACAGCCGATTGGTCTAAAACCACTCGGTAGGTCTACAAGAGTCCAGACTTTGTTGGAGTACATTGAGTCCATCTCAGCTCGCATAGCCTCAATCCATCTCGCTGAGTCAACATCGGATATAGCTTGATCGAAAGTAGCGGGATCTTCTCTTAGAAGTCCCCTAGTCGCAACATAACCTTGTTCGACATGTGACATGCCATACCGCTGTGGTTGGCGAGGCACCCTTTCAGATCGTCGCATGACTGGTTCGCTCGGACCATCCGAATCCTGTGTGGGCGTTTCGGTCGACTGCTCCTCGAGAGTGACCTCACGGCCAATGCCAAAATCTCGAATGAACTCTTCCTCGAGAAAATGTGCATGTAGGCCAACAACGATCCTTTGATCATCGTGAAAATAGAATAGGTACCCCATAGAGTCTTCGGGGTAACCTATGAAACGTCCTTTTACTGACCTAGACTCCAATTTATCTGTTTTCAGCTTTTTCACATAGGCGGGGCAACCCCAAATCCTAATATGTGATAAGCTGGGTAAACGACCAGTCCATATCTCATACGGAATACCGTTAACAGACTTTGAGGGACACCGGTTAATTGTATACGCTGCTGTCAAAAGCGCGTATCCCACAATGACATTGGTAAATCTGTATAGCTTAACATAGAACGAACCATATCTAATAAAGTTCGGTTTCTACGTTCGGCCACGCCATTCAACTGTGGCGTGCCGGGCGGAGTCATCTGCGATATTATACCGTTCTCTTTTAAGAACTGGTCAAACTCGTCACTCATGTACTCGCCACCTCGATCCGATCGAATGGCTTTAATGAGCTTCGAAGTTTGGTTTTCCACCAAGGCCTTATACTCCTTGAACCTTTCAAGAGCATCAGCTTTATACCTCATCAGATACACTAGTCCGTAACGACTGTGATCATCCGTAAAGGTAATAAAATAGTGGAAGTCACCTCGAGCTTTTACATTGAATGGCCCGCAAACGTCCGTGTGAATTAAATCGAGAATTTCAGTGGCTCTATTAAAAGTCCCGGTGAAGGGTGATCGGGTCATTTTACCTTTGAGGCATGATTCACAAGTCGGATAGGGATCTGATCCCAACGGTGTCAATATCCCGTTTTTCTCCAACTCGTGGATCTTACGTTCTCCAGTATGACCTAATCGAAGATGCCACAAGTATCTCGCATTTATTCCCGACTTTCGTTTATTTGTGACAGTATTCACAGATATATCGTCCTGGGTATTTAAATAGTACAAACCATTTATCAGTGTTGCGCTGCCAACATTTTTATTTCTATACATAATGTGGCATGTATTATTATTAAAACTAAATACATAACCATTCCTGCTCAAAACAGGAACGGAGACGATGTTCTTAAATCCCCTCGGGAGTACAAGACAATCGTACAAACGCAACACATGCCCAGAAGATAATACAAGAGATCTTGATCCGACGTGGCTTGCCGAGATACTATCCCCGCTTCCCACTCTGACCTCGATCTCACGCTCCCCAAGCTCTCTACTTGGTCCCAGACCCTGCGTGGAAACACAAATGTGAGTACTAGCCCCCGAATCCAATATCCAGGAAGTAGAGTATACAGATGAAGAACAAACTGTTTCTAAAACATTAAGTTCCATACCTGACGCAGCCTGCTCACCCTTGAGCTTCGGACAGTCACGCTTCCAGTGGCCCAGCGCACCGCAATGCAGACACCTATCCGTCGGCTTTACACCGGTTTGTTTCGATTTCCCAGAAGATATTTTCTTCTTGGAAACCTTCCCTGTTGGCTTGAGCTTGTTGCTCTTCTTCTTTTTGCCATTCTGGGGCTTTGAAGAAGTGGCGACAAGTGCAGTTTGCTTTGCCCTCTTCATCTGACCTTGCGCCGTTGCTAACTGATTCATCAGATCAGGAAGCAATAGCGTCATGCCGTTCAGATGATAGTTCACAATGAATGCATTGAAGGACGGAGGCAGGGACTGCAAGATGAGATCATTTTGTAATTCCCGATCAAATCGAAAATTGAGAGTTTCCAACCTCTCGATCATGGTGATCATGTTCATAACATGTTCGCCAACATTCTCACCCTCAGACATCCTCGATCGGAAGAGCTGCGACGAAGTCGCATAGCGAGCTGTCCTAGACGTCTCACCGTAAAGCTCTTTCAAATGTTGAACCATCACCCGAGCATCAGCCATACTTTCGTGGCTACGCTGCAGTGCGTTACTCATCGATCCGAGGACATGAGCCTTTACGAGCTTCTCGTCACGCAGTCGCTTGTCATAAGCGGCACGAGCCTGCTCGGATGCCCGCGCCCCTGGGGCCGGCGGCATTTCGGAGTCAAGGATATAAACTAGGTTCTCAATCTCGAGGAAAATCCTCAAGTTGCGAAGCCAGTCTGAATAGTTTGGCCCAGTCAACCTATTCTCCTTGAGCAGTACATTTAAAGCGGTCGACATAATTTCACAAAGAGAGAAAATGCTGCAGAAAATAAAAGGCATATTAAGTCGATTGTATAAGTTATCAAACGCGAACAAGGACTTTTTATTCCGTTTGACTCCCACTATCTTTTCATAAACTCCATTCTCCCTACGGATGTTTTGGAAGTTTCGTTGATAACTTCGATAGTGGAGTTGATGTCCCCGTGGACGGGTGCAAACCTCAACCTCTGTCGTTTTATTGGTTTGCAGCGGCCCACGAAGTCGTGCTCCGCACGAATCCGACCTTGTCGAATGTCTCAACTATCTTTGTCTCAGTCAGGGACCCCCGCCGGCAAACCCGGAACAAGGCGGTATGACTGTCTAAGTGCGACCTATCAACGTTGCTCAAAACCGTACACTTGAACCGTACGTTTTACCGCACAGTGTGGTCTTGGCGAGCGGCACAAATGCACCCGAGCAAGCCGAAACAAAAGCAAATGCAAGGCGCCGGCATACCCGAAACCAAACCTTGCATTTAGATTTTGTAACAACTAGACCCGAACTTGATAGAAGACAGGGCATCCAATCCCTTTACTCACTTAGTATTACGGGAGATCTTTATAACTCATAGCATATTAAAATTAAGCACGAGCACGTAAATGCGATAAATAAATTCCTAACCCTAGGAAAGCAATTTAAATGGACAAATATGCGGACTACTTCTAGACTTGTCCTATTACATGGGTCGTAAAACGACCGGGATCTTCAATCTTCTAAACGTTGAGTCATCGACACGATGGTCGTCGAACCCTCCAACCTCGCCTTGCATCGAACGGCCGTCATTCATCTAACTTATCTAATAAAGCGATAAAATACATCACGGGGGGAATTATTTCCCAAACAACCCGTAATCCATGTACATACCGGGGGCGACAAACGGCCCTTAAACAAATAACCCGGTTAGAACCTAAGCCCGCGTAAATGTCCCACATAAACATGCAACACATAATTTTGACGTTGGGTGCCCAACCGACGTCACGAGCGACGATAGTCTCCAAACTACGTCGACCGTTCGTTCGCCACATCGGCTTTCGAGGCCTTCGGTCGAAACATTCATGAGCCTTGGCTCTGATACCACTGTTGGTGTGGGCCCGATTAATCGACGCCGGCCCCCCAAACAGCGCAACGTGGCTATAGCGGAAGCGCGATTTGTGCCGAGCGGCGTAGGGTGGCGAATTTTCGATTTTTAATATCTAAATTCAACCTTACGCTATTCAGCTTCTCCCGAGGGTCTAAGATATTGCCCTAAGCCTCGGGAGATCATGGTTAATTCGAATTATCAAAATTCGAATTTATTTCCAATTTATTTGAATTAATAATTTAGATCCAAATTAATCGAACAAAGCGACAACCAGTCGTTTTTCGATTATTTGGAGACCGAAATGATTTTTGATCAATACCAAACTTTCCAGAATAATTCTACACTTCCTAACGTTCGCAACGATAGGTCTTTCGAATTATTCCGACATCGCTTGATATTTTTCTCAAAATCAAATCTGTGGTTCGAAATTATTAATTCGAATAAAACGGCAGTTTGCCGTCTTTTAACTATTTGACAACCGAAATGATTTCCGATCGATACCAAATTTTCCAGAATAATTCTACTCTTCCCGACGTTTCCAACGAGGGGTCTTTCGAATTATTCCGATACCGTTTGGTATTTTTCGTAAATCAAATCGTTAAGGTTCGAGGTATACCTTCGGTGTACGAGATTTCTTCTGTTGTCGCCTCGGATGAACGTGGCTACACCTCGTCTGGATCCCGGGGCTTCCGGGCTAGATTATCACGCCGGTATGACTTTGAGCGAACCTCCGAGACTACTCCCGATGGCTAGATGCAACTCGGTTCGGGCGTCGGGACTCGTCGAACGATCCCGTCGGTTCAAAGTGGCTTGAGAATTTCTACAAATTCTACTTCTTTTCTTCTTTTATTTCTTATTTGTTCAATGAACCATAAAAACCCCTTTTTCACTCTTGCATATCACGTTTCTATATATGCATGGTTAATTTTATTTTTTTATTTTTTATTATTTTTTTTTTTAATTGAGACACTTGTATAACAAGTGTCATATAATAATAATAAAAAAAAATGACTCATGCTTTCTACACATCCCAACGTGGATGTGTAGAATTTTCATTTTTTTTTTTCATTTTTTTTTTTTATTTATTTTGATAATTTCCTTTTGGCCCTTGAGGTTTCTAAATTCTCAATTTAGTCCCTCCATTTTAAATAATAAAATAATTAAATCCAATCTAATTATTTTAATTATAATTGAGCCTCACTTAGTTAATTAATTAATCACTTAAGACAATCTTAAGTCCTAATTATATCCGTGACTGTCACTGGAATTTAACTAAGTCGTCGACACCTCGTATCAACTTTGCCACTACCTCAACGAATCTCATTCGTTAGGTTCCACATAAAAGCCCGCCATTTTCGTTCAAGTTCATTACCATTTTTAAGCGCGACTCTCTAGGTCCGTCTCAACTGGCATGGGAGGAATCCACGAGTCCCGGCATTCGCCTAGCCTATCCCGCGGTACCGGACAGATCCCAGTTGAGAACGAATTTTGATCTAATCGAAATTCGGGCGAACCGACTATAGTGTATACATTTAAATACTTCTTACGCCTTTCACTTGCGTCCCGGTTAGGTGAGAGCCATGCAAGTGTCAAACTCACTAACCTAACACTATGTTATAATCGAAACCGAACCGATTATTTAAACTCCACTCCGTATCTAATACAAGCAAGTTTTCCAAGCTTCGGCCGAAGGCTTTATAATCGTCGCTCTCCGATTACCTCATAGGACATTAACCTATACGAATATAGGCAGTGAATCCCGATAGCAGTCGAAGCCCGGCAATCACCTCCGTAAAGTCGGTTGCGTTTCGTCGCTGACCCGTGTCTCATTTATGAACACTTGCGAGCCTAGCCAACTAGCGACAAACCGAAATCGCGAAAGCAAATCCGTCAATGACCCTATCGGTCTGAGGCTGCTATAGTCATTCGTTCAATCATTGACAACATCCTAGCCATGTGATTGAGACGAATACGAGCCGAATGTCCGGATACGCGATCTCTCCGATCACTGATATCTTCATCACGACCCACAACCTCTCAGGTAATCGGTGACACTACCGATACTATGTGGTCGTCAATGGATAAGTCATATTCGGATATCTAGTCACCCACCTAGAATCCTTAGACTTACGGACTTTTTATTTAATGTTGAGATTAAGGACTGTCCGGTGTCTCCTCTCTCGTCCCACGAGAATCAGACGTCCAACTCAAACATTTGGGTGTTATTTATTTATCGCACTACCGGATGCCAAGTAGACTTTAAATTCGATAAATAAATAATAATGCCTTTATTATAATGAAAATATATATTCATTAATTTATTTGACGGTATATACAATAAACCTGTCTATCAACCTATACATCATCGTGCGCCCTATACTATTCCTAGTCCTCGTATGGCATTCCGAGGGCACACTCCCTAACATTCAAAATATTGCTTAGGGTATGAGCACAAAAAAAAATAGCATTTAATCTATTCAGTACCAATGCAAGCTAAACATGCATTCAGAATGTGCGAATTTATGAGAAGCAAAAATTTCGCATTTATACAAGAAAATAAGAAAAGAATAAGAAAAATAAGAAAGAAATATATCTATATCTTTTTATTTTCTTTTATTTCCTTATATATACGTATAGACTAATATTATTAATAGTATTGGGTCAGGTCATTTTGCTTCGATCAACGTCACCCATAAAATTTCACAAGGCACATTGAAAGATAGTATGCCGTCAAGTCATATCGTCAAACTGAAATCCTAAGTTCATAGAATGGTCCGATTCGACAATTCTCACCAGGTTCATTCTAGCACTCAATTATTTTAACTTGGAATTTTATATCTATATCACTCAAGTCACCACAAGCAATATTATGTCAATTTACCTGTGATCCAGATGCTTTTAATCTTTTCACGTAAGCGAAAGACCATCGTTTTGGAATCAAAGGGACTTTGAAGGATTTTAATTTGGCTCTAGCTTAGAAGGGAGAAATAGGGACTAAAAGTCTTTGCCTTCCTTTTCTTAGCCTTTCTTCTCCACCGATTTCATATTTGATTTCCTTTTTCTTTGTCACCCCTTCTTTTTCTTATTTTTCTACACTTGCTCATGCTGAAGCTCCGCTTCTCTACAAGGCTGAGAGATTTATCTACGGCGAAGTTCTTCTTGTTGGTTCTCGGCCGATACCGTGCTCCTCTTCTCTTAATCCCTAGAGAGGTTCATAGATTGTCAATTTGGAGAAGTTCACAGTTGTGGAATTTGTACCCAATGTCATGCTCCTCTTCTCGCTTCGTTGGACAAGTTCACTTGGTGGTGCTCTTCCTTCCAGCCGTTGTGACCAGCGTACGAGATTATCAAGGGAGAAGTTCACAGAAAGATGCATGCCCCTCTTCTTATGATTTCTGAAGATCTCAATAATTGGGAGGGAAGGTTCTTTTTGACTGCTTTTTGTGCGTTGATCATTCCCTCGTGTGAGTTTTCTAGCTTTCTTTTGTCATCTTTTACTTTTCCGTCTTTTTCTCCCCCTCCTTTTCTCGTTTTTATTCCTCTGAAGATTTTTTAAATCGGTTGAAGGCTCGTGGGTTTCAAATGAGGTATTCGGAGAAGGCTCAAAATGGATGACTAAATGCTATGTTTAATGGACTGAAAATGTTTATTTATTTGGCCGAGTGGGGAATTTCTTAAGTGCCCTAATCATTTTCCTAACGATCTAACGCAAGGCGAGTATGAGGCCAAGAATCACTAGGTAAGATAAGCAATTGATGCGTGACTCGCTCAGGAGAAAATTCTTAGAAAGAAAATAAAAGGCTAGAATCCTCACATTTGTAAAGTGGCTTTGTGTCTCGCCTAAAAATTGAGCGCCACCGGATGTACTTTTCCTATCCATTCGGCAACTGGCATAATCAACATCAGTGTAGCCGATAAGTTTGAAATTGGTACCTTTGGGATACCACAATCCTAAGGTAGAAGTGCCTTTAAGGTAGCGCAGGCCGGCCGACTCGAGGTGAGATACAAAAGAGAATCGATGATGCTGCGATAGAGGGTGATGTCGACCGCTTTTCCAGAAGGGTCAATATCCAATTTGCAGCTGTTGCCATGGGAGTGCTGATAGGCTTGCTCTGATCTTGTTGGCGGGGCAGACTGTTAATTTTTCGGCCCGCCAAAGGGTGGACCTGAGCGGGCATGCCCGGGCGGGCTGCAGGCTTTGGCGGGGCGGGCCCGGCGGGCAACGGGTAGGCCCCCCCCAAAATAATATATTATGTAATTATACTAAATAATAAGAATTATAAATAAATTTTATTGATTTTGATATTTTTTGAGTTTTTTAATAACATAACTAATTCATATTAAAAAGTTGATTAAATTTTACATATATGTTCCAAGTTGAATTCTTTATTTTTTTTCCTATTTTCCATATTATTTTTATCTACTTTTTATCATATTTTTCTCATTTTTTCCTTTTTTTTATTATTTTTACTTCTTTTTTTATTTTTCTGAAAATTGGCGGGCTAAGCCCGCCAGGCCCGCTACCCGCACGCTGGTCCGGACCCGCCCCGAACCCGCCCCTAATGGGCCGGGTATTTTCAAAATAATCGGGTATGGGGCGGGTCGTGGATTTAAATTTTTCTACCCGGCCGTGTCCGGGGCGGGTCCCGGGTCTTGCCAAACCCGCCCCGAGACCCGACCCGGGACCCGCCCCGAAAATATTTATATATTATAATTTATTTCGTAATTAAGTTATATAGTGTTATTGTTAATATTATGAATAAAAAATCTGTTGGTCTAATGGTAGAAGTTTGGTATTACAAAGGTGAGGTTGTGGGTTCGAGTCTCAAGCAATGCATTTCTCTATTTTTCTCTTTTAAAAAATGAAAAAAAAAATAAAAAAATTAAAAAAAAAATATATCCGGGTTTGGCGGGTCAGACCCGGTTCGTTCGGGTCCAGTCCGGGGCGGGGCGGGTCCAGACCCGAGGCGGGGCGGGGCGGGTCTCGGGTCCGCTAAGAAATATTCGGGTCGGGTCCCGGGTCCAGCCAAACCCGACCCATACCCGACCCATTGCCATTCCTACCCGCTGGTGGGGGCGGGCCTTCATTTTTCCAGTCCCGCCAGTAGGCGGGCTTGCCCGCGGCCGCCCGCCAATGGCGGGCTTTGGCGCGCTACGGGCCGGCCCGCTACGCCGGCCCGTTTTGACAGCTCTAATCCTTGATGCACTACGTCTGACTTATGAAAATTCCTTCGTCGAGCTGCCTGACCTGAAGTCTTAGGAAAAACTGTATTTGTTAGTAATAATTTATTGTGTTCAATTAATTATTTTATCTTAGCCTTATAAATTTGTTTAAGTGAGCTGGGCTTTTATTTCTAGAGCCCAGTGAGCTTAGTTATAATGGCCTTTCAAGAAGCCCAAGCACTATTTACCAACACATGTAGTATAAGTGCTATAAACCCTAACACGTTGGGGTTGTCTTGTGTGTGAGAAAGACAAAGAAAGAATTCTTAGTGAAGCCCCGACATTCAAAACGCACATTAACCCCACGTATTCCACTACTTCCCATCTTTAAATCGTGGTAAAATCGTCTCATTACAGTTTAGTTGGATAGATTTAGGACCAACAAGTGGTATCAAAACCAAACGCGTTAGGATTTGAGCATGTTTCTGAAATTATTGGGTTTATGTTTTTTAGTTTCGAATTCTGCCTTTTTCCTAAGTTTTTGAGCTGATTTGCTGATTCTGCAAACTATAGAGCTAAAATAGGTTGTTTTCGAATGATTTGAAGTGATTACCCAACATTTTTCAGTTGATTTTGAGTGAGATTTAGGTAGAAATTGAGTTTGAAGTTCGTAATTCAGCCCAAAAATTGTTCGGACTGATTCAAAATCTTTCAATTTATTTTTCAATCAAAATTTCCCGAATTTGATTTCTCGGCGAATTTCATTTTGTAAGACAATATCGTTGTTAGGTCCTCGATTATCAAGTCCTATGATCCTAGACTCAAATCCTAAGGAATTCGATTAGAATTGTATGGAATTAACTTCGATCGAAAAAGCTTCGTTGAAGAATTGTGAGAGAATTTGAGTAGTGAGAGAATGGTTCTTGAGTTTCTCTCTCTAGAATTGGATTTGGCAGCCCTTCGGATCAATTGACTAAATTTCTCTATTAAGCACAATGTTTACAAATCTATTTATACCAAACAAACTTAGTATAAATAACAAGTAAGTCCTAAGCTAAGGACAAATACATATAACGCCCTAATCTACGAAGACAACTAATAAATCAAAGCACAATTACAAATCATATTCTGCAATCTCCACCTTTGTGCTTGATTGCCCTTCCACGCTGCTTGTCTAGGTCGGGCGTAGTATGACCTGCGCAAGTCCAGCGCGTACTCGAAGTCCCTTAACGTGCTCCTCAGCTCCAGTCGCTCCTCAATGTCATCAAGTAGTTCCAGCAGGAGCGGTTGTTCTCTCACGAACTGATCAATCCTCAGCATCGTCTCTCGATTGATCTCTTCCAATCTCTTCTCTATGTTCTGCCTGATCACCTTGAGCGTTCCGTCGCAAAACTTATGTATCTCAGTCTTCAGCTTCAACCTAGTCTTCTTAGCGATTGGATTGTGGTAGGTGATGCCTAGGACTGAGCTGATGTGTACGTAATTGCTTGGAAGCCCTTCGATTTCAGGTCCTTGATTGAGCGGGGCCGTCATGTTGACCTCCTTCATATTGCTCTCCAGAGCTATCTAAAGATCGTGGGCGGCAGAGTACTTGACAATAGGAATCGGTAGAGTCCCTCATGTCCTTCGTTCTTGATAAAGCCTTGATGACCGGACTTCTCTACATATATTGGTAGAGCTTGTACACCTTCTTGGCAGGAAGATAGGGTAGGTCACTCTCGCTTAGTTCTTCTCGAGTTTGATCTATCCGCTCTATCACGTAGTACGGTGTTGGCAGATTCCCTTTATTGCAGTTGACGCTGATTAGCTGACATATCAGGGATAATTCCTTGAAGTTACTCTTCAGCCGCTTCCTAGGAATCCCCAACCTCACATCGGGTCCGCATTGGGCAGCATCCAAAGATAGCTCATCCTTTTCTGCTGCTCCCAGTGAAAGATGCCTCTTAGCTCGAACTCGTTCGGCATCTTGATTTTGTTCGGTGACCTCCAAATATTTTACGAACTTCTTCCAGGAATGGGATCTCAATCCTTATTGTTTCCCACTGCGTATCAATGCGAACGGTTCGAGGCATTTGTCTTGTAGGCGAGGCCGCTCGTTGCGCAATTAATTTTGGAAGCCTTGTGGGAACTTGTTCATGGTCTTACCTTCCCGAAGTTCTACTTCTTCAATTAAGACTAAGTCAACCGAAGCTGCTTGGAGGAACTATCGAACGTCCCTGATGCGTTCTCTTTGATCTTCATTGGGCATGCTATTGGTCATCCACTGTCCTTCGAAGATGTACTTGTCGAGGAATTCGTGCGGATTGACGCCATGGCCAGAAGTACCCGGTTGGTCTGGAGCAATTGAGGGAGTTGCTTGACTAGCTGTTAGGGCCACGAGCATAGCGGCACTTACTTCTTCTACCGGAAGCAAAGGGCTTGTGAGGGTCATTGGTGTGGGCGGAGGCGTCCTTAGGGTGAAGGATGGTGGGTCGATTTGGGTTTGGGTTAGAGTGGTGCGGTGCATGGTGGTGGTTTATTTGGGTAGTGGGTTGTGTGGTTTCAGCGGCTCTAGCGCTTGTCTGCGTCGCGCCCGAGCTTCGTCCTTGGCTTCGTGTTTGTATAGGAGGCCTCTTCTCCCCCCCATGACGACCTTGATCATCTGGATCGTCAGGTCGGCATTTGGAAGCCTTGGCCTCGACAGGTTAAGATCGGGTCAGGACGGTCAACGAGACGGCGGAAGAGGTCTTCTTCTTCCGGCGTTCGAGTGGTCAGCTCTAGTAGGCGGGGCAACTAAGATGGAGTGGAGGTCGCTGATAGGTACTATTGCTGGGTTGATTAGGTTGTGGGTGAGGATGGGTGTGGGGACTGGTGTGGTACGTGTGGGTTGTACGGGTGTGAGGATGAGTTGTGAGGAAGACGGCTCCGAGACGGGTGCTTTCCACGATCTTGGTGGGACGTCTCGATTGCTGTACGCACGCTCTCCATGATCTTATCTTCAAAGGACTTTAATGCCTCAGAGAGAGCGGCCTAAAGTCGGTCTTCTGTCACAAACGGGACGGGCGCCTCCGTCGTAGATGGACCAGGTCGACTGATGTCGCCTGTTGACAACCCTAGGGCTAGCACCCGCTCCTCAGGTTGGCTCGGAGTCACTTGAGGTCTTGCTGTTCGAGAGTTCCACCCAATCCTTGAGTCGAATCTTGGAGATTCTCCTCTATGGGTGTTACGGCAGGCTCGATGTGAACCTGCGAACCAGACACCGGTAGGCTGTGATGCAGCTCAAGATTGAGCAAAGAAGTGGCCGCAGTACTTGAAGAGGTGATCGATGTGGTGTCCGATGTGGTGGTGACGGTGGTGAAGAGGGACTCGAGTTGTATGCTGAGTCGTCTGGGAGTGCATCCAATCAATCTGATCTCCTCATCGTACTCCGTGTCTGATGAGGTGGCTGTGTGAGGAGAAGGATCACGCTCAACGTCCTCACGAGCATGTTCCGTCACTTGTGGAAGTGAGCCTTGCCCCATTTCTGCCTCGGGCTGTGGTACTTGTTGAAGAGCCTCCTCAATGGTCTCTTCGAGCACGCCAACATGTACGGGCACTTCCACCTGGAGTGTTTCTGCAGAAGCCTCTTGTTCCAACTCTGCTGCCACAGCATCGATCAACATGGCATCAACCTCAGGTATTTGTTCGTCCTGAGTTGGAAGCTCATGCTCTAGCTCCTGGGCCACTACATCAATCAGCGTGTCCTTAGGGCTGGAGTGTTGTGGTTGTTGAGGGCTAACTTGGATATCTGCCGGGGGCCCTCGAATCACCTGCTCAGTGATGATGTTCCCGACAGTATCTCTGGTATTCGTCTCCCGTGGGGTTGGTGTGACGCCCCGCCATCTACTACTATTTTCTTACACTAACTTACGTGATAAATAAAATATAACATATATTACATATGAAACATCGATAGAATTTTTTGATTTTACAATTTTACAAAGCACACCACACCCAACCATTTTACAATACAAACGTTGTTCAGATTTTACATACGACACAAACTTATTTTACAAAACACAACATAATTAAACATAATGCCCGCCGCACAGGTCGCATCTATGTACACAGCACTCACAAAAGTCACCGGAAGTTCCAGAAGGACCAGCCTCATCATCTAAACATTTACGTACCGGATTCGCTACATCTACAACACATAAAAACATGGGATGAGCTATAAAGCTCAGTAAGTGAAAATATGCATGTATGCACGTGCCCAAAATAGCAAAGGCATCCGCGCCAATGCTTTCTAATACTCTTATCCTCACATCATACTTATTCATTCCTCATTTTTATCAGGGCCCATAGCTTCTTACTAACCGCACCATCATATCATGAGCTCAAATCCTATACGGATAAAAATACGATAGTCAGCCCACACTGGCTAGGATAAAACTAGGGTTTATCTGCAGTCTTATCATTCACCAGGTCGCCCCTCTATCAAATCACTTTCCTGGCACTATAGTTATACTATGTGCCTTCCCATTACCTAAATAATTTAGGTAAATATATTCGACGGTTTTACCCCCGTCATGATGCCTTTGTAGAAATAGCTATACTCTCATTCATCTACATTACATATAATTCGCTTTCAACTCGAGTAATACAATGCACGCTCATTCCTCAAATACTCAGTATGATTCGTGCGTGCACATTATCATGCCGCATAAATAATGCGACAATTTAATAAATTCCAAACAATCGCATATAACAGATAATTCACATACCGCGTATTTAGCGAGAGCAATTAGTCACATAACATTACACATATCAATCAATTTATGTGTTGTAGGTGAAATTCCCACTTACTAGTATCCTTAGCTTATCGTACGGTTAAATCGCTAACCTTCGAAACCTAATTATAGAAACATATAAAATTATAGTTCGTTAATTTAGTTACAATTTTCATGAAATTAACTTAATTTGAAAACCCTATTTTCGACTTCTAAATTTTGAAACCCTAAAATTCCAAATTTAACTTAAATTAAAAGTACCACTTTAAAATTTACAAAAATCTTGAATTGCATAATAATTTAAACTCGACATAATATATTCTAAAGCTTCAAAACTTGAATGAGATAAAATCTCGAAATACAACTCGACATAAATCTCGACATGAAGTTGATGAACCTTAATATGAATTTCGAGTTCTTCTTCGACAATTATAAAAAATCTCGGCACCACCTCATTTAAATACTTCGACATTCTTAGTAATTTATCTCGAGATCTCATGTCATAATTCATATATATATATATATATTATATATATACATCGAGATTATAACTCGAGATTATCACTTCACGTAACACGTCGACATCTTACTCGAGATGATCATTTAAAATTCATATAACTCGAAATCATACATAAGCATTTCGAAATCCTCACATTAATAACCCACCTAGAGATTTTGTTTCAAAATTCATTTAGTCACACCTCGATTTCATTTCACAATTCATAAACTCAAAACCACATTCGAACTTATTACTAAGAGATTTCGAAATTATCTATAACGAAACCCTAAATTTCGAAATCATAATATTTCGAAATTTTTCATTCAAAATTTCTAAGCTCCATACCTAACTTTCAAATAATATTAGATATCATGTAGGCACAAAATTAATTAAATACTAAATATAAAATCATATAGACACATAATATGCATGCAAATTTATTGGCCATCTTACTCACGGGACTCGGGTATTACATTCTTCCCCCTTAAAAGGATTTCGCCCCCGAAATTAGGTTAGTTGAAACAATTCTGGGTAGCGACTCCTCAATCATCTTCACGTTCCCATGTAGCTTCCTCAGTTGACTGATTCTGCCACAATACTTTTACCAACGGAATCTCTTTATTTCGAAGTCTTTTCATTTCATACATCAGAATTTCCACTGGTTTCTCTTCATAACTCAAATCTGGTTTGAGTTGTTGATATAGAAATTCATTTCTCAAAACACGATTCGGGGTCAGCGACATATTTTCGCAATGTCGACACATGAAAAACATAGTGAACTTGTGCCAATGAGGCTGGTAATTCCAGTTGGTATGCTACTTCATCGACTCTTTCAATTACTAAAAGGTCCAATGTATCTTGGGCTCAATTTACCCTTTCGCCCATCCGTTTCACCCCTTTCGTCGGAGATACTTTGATAAACACCCAGTCATCTATTTCAAATTCCAACGGTCTGCGTCTTTGGTCTGCATAACTCTTTTGTCGACTTTGAGTTGTTTGCATTCTTTCTCGTATCTTTGCTATTGCCTCATTCATCTCTTGAACCATGTCAGGTCCTAACATCGCACGTTCACCGACTTCATCCCAATGTATGGGAGATCGACATTTGCGCCCATACAAGGCTTCATAGGGTGCCATCCAATAGTTGCATGATAACTATTGTTATAAGAAAACTCGATCAATGGCAAGTATTTGCTCCAGTTTCCTTTAAAATCCAAAACACATGCTCGCAACATGTCTTCCAAAGTTTGAATCGTTCGTTCTGACCGCCCATCAGTTTGAGGATGATAAGCCGTACTGAAAGACAACTTAGTTCCTATCGCTTTCTGCAGACTCCTCCAAAAATTAGATAAGAATCGCGAATCTCGATCCGAAATAATTGATAACGGAATCCCGTGGAGTCGAACAATTTCTTGAATATATATTTCTGCGTATCGCTCCAAGGGAAATATCGAACTTATGTGTAGAAAATGAGCATACTTCGTCAATCGATCGACTATCACCCAAATAGCATCGTAACGTTTCCCCGTTTTTGGCAACCCGACCACGAAATCCATTGTAATGTGATCCCACTTCCACTCTGGTATTGGCAAAGGTTGTAATGTCCCTACCGGTCGTTGAAGCTCCGCCTTTATTTGTTGGCATGTTAGACATTGACTTACAAATGCCGCAATGTCTCTTTTCATTACCGGCCACCAATAATTTATTCGAAGATCTCTATAATTTTTGTAGCTCCTGGATGTACTGAGTATGCCGTCGCATGTGCTTCCATCATTACTATTCTTCGAATCTCCACATCATCAGGTACGTATAGACGGTTTTTGTAATATAGACTTCCGTCTTCTTGTATTTTGAAATAAGTTGAAGTTTGCTCCGTCTGTGCGTCTTTGATTTTTAGATATAATTCGTCATTTTTTTGCACCCGTTTAATTTGTTCAACTATCGTAGGTTGTAGAGTTAATGCTACCAACTTTGCTTCAACTTCCCCTAATTGCACTACCTCCACTTCCAACAATTGTAACTCCGTGTTACCGCTTTTCGGCTGAATGCATCAGCCACCACATTTGCTTTACCTGGGTAGTAACTAATTACACAATCGTAGTCTTTAACAAGTTCTAACCACCGTCTCTGCCGCATATTTAATTCCTTCTGAGTGAAGAAATATTTCAGGCTCTTGTGATCCGTAAAAATTTCTCATCGTTCCCCATATATGTAATGCCTCCAAATTTTTAGAGCAAAAACCACAGCAGCTAGCTCCAAGTCATGAGTCGGATAATTCTTTCATACTCCTTCAATTGCCGAGAGGCATAAGCTATCACATTTCCATGTTGCATCAATACACAGCCCAGATCATTCCTTGATGCATCGCTATAGACTGAAAATCCTCCAGTCCCTGATGGTATTGTAAGAACTGGAGCTGAAGTGAGTCGCTTCTTTAACTCTTGAAAACTTTGCTCGTACTCCTCGCTCCAATGGAATGGAACATTCTTCCTTGTTAACTTCGTTAGTGTTGATGCAATCTTTGAGAAGTCCTTAATAAACTTTCTGTAGTATCCGCTAAGCTAAGAAAACTCCGTACTTCTGTGACATTAGATGGTTGATGCCAATTGTTGATAGCTTCAATTTTGCTAGGATCCACAGAAATTCCTTCTCCAGAAACAATGTGGCCCAAAAATGCGACTTGACTCAACCAGAACTCACATTTCTTGAACTTGGCATATAATTTATTTTCTCGTAATATCTCGGGAACTATCTTCAAATGTTGCTCATGTTCCTCCTTCGTTTTCGAGTAAATAAGAATGTCATCAATGAACACAATGATAAACTTATCGAAGAATTGTTTGAACACTCGATTCATTAGATCCATAAATGCCGCTGGCGCATTAGTTACCCCAAAAGGCATAACTAAAAATTCGTAGTGTCCATATCGGGTACTGAATGCCGTCTTTGGAATATCTTCTTCTCGAACCTCGATGATACCCCGATCGTAAATCTATCTTTGAAAACACTGTTGCACCTTGTAATTGATCAAATAAATCATCAATTCTGGGTAATGGATATTTATTCTTGATTGTTATTTTGTTCAGCTCTCTGTAATCGATACATAATCGCATCGATCCATCCTTCTTTCGTACAAATAGAACTGGAGCTCCCCAAGGAGAAAAACTGGGTTGGATAAATCCCTTCTGTAACAGATCGTCCAACTGTTCTCTTAACTCTTTCAATTCACTTGGCGCTAACCGATAGGGAGTTCTAGAGATTGGAGCAGACCCTGGTAGTAGATCAATCGTAAATTCAATTTCACGATCTGGTGGTAGTCCTGGTAAATCTTCAGGAAAGACATCCGGAAATTCTCCTTCTAATCTCGGAGATAAACGTTCCCCTGATTTGACTGCGATAAGCTTCGCATCCCACCTTGATCAAGCATTGTGCTTTTGTCACTGAAGTTCTAGAAACATTTCCTTCTTTGATTGTTCCCACAAAAGTGAAAGGCTCCTTCTCTTCAATATTAAACGTAACTGTCTTGCGATTACAGTCAATAACAGCTCCGTATTTTGAGAGCCAGTCCATTCCAAGAATCACCTCGTAGTCATTCATCGGAATAACTATTAAGTCAACGCACAATTCTCTTCCGTTAATTGACACCGGAGAATTCCGTAAAACCAGATTGGTTCGCATCACAACTCCGTGTGGAACAGTCACATTATATTCACAATCAGACAGGGTAGGTATAATCCTGAGTCTCGCCACATATTTAGTGGATGCAAATGAATGCGTGGGTCCTGAATCTACTAAAATGCATGTCGGAAGTTTGTGAATAAGTAGAATACGTGCCACCACGGATGGATTATCTTTTGCTTCCTCTGCAGTCAATGTATACACACGTGCTGGCACATTTGGTGGTTTCGCTTGAGCCATAGCTTGATTTCCTGGTGTCTTCTCTGAACATGATCTTGCGTAATGCCCCGTCTTCCAACATTTGAAACAGATAGCATTCTGTGAAAAACAGATACCCGAATGATGTCGTCCACATCTTGGGCAAGCTGGCATTGGGGCTGGGGGTCTCCATTGATTAAGGTTTTCTTGCTGAGGTGGTCCAGGCCTATTCTGAAAATTTGGCTTCCACCTTTTGGAAAGAACTGTCGTTTCTGATTACCACCCCTCCAATTTACTCCCTGCACAAATTTTCGCTTTGCCTCATGAGCACGAATAATTCGTGTCTCGGCCTGTTCTGCCACCATCGCTCGCTCCGCCACTTGAGCATATGAGATTCCTTGTAGTCCAGCCATGTTAACATCACGGTACAGCTCCGGCTTTAGACCCTCAAGGAATCGTTCAATCTTTAGGGCATCAGTGCTAACCATATGAGTCGCGAACCTTGACAGTTGTTCAAATTTTCTGATGTACTCCGCCACAGTCATTGCCCCTTGTTTGAGATTGATAAACTCATTCATGCGTTGGGCTCGCACTGGTGCAGTGAAGTATTTGTTTCGGAACAATTCCTTGAAACGTTCCCAACTCATGTTGATTGGATCCTCAATCGCCAAAATAGTGTCCCACCAGTGCCCTGCACTTCCTCGTAGTAGAAATGCAGCACACAGAACTTTCTCATTCCAAGGAATTCTGCTATATTGGAACATACTCTGTAACGTTCTGAGCCAATCTTCAGAGATGTTGGATCAATAGCATCCTCAAAAGTCGGTCAGTTTGCGAAATCTTTCACCCACCGCTTCAACCCTATCAGCCTGAGAAATTCCGTTATTCCTTGTCCCCTCAGAGTTTTGCTGCTGAATCAATTCCCGAATCTGTTGAGACTGCTGACGTACTAACTCAGTGAGCTGAAGGATAGCCGAATCACGATTGTCAGCTGGAATTGCATTTTCATCATCTTGATTGTTTACCCCGCTGCCTTCACCTCTGGTTCTAACCATGTTGTCTCTTGTACCTTAACAGTCCCTTAGGCCAATAAATTATGCAATGCAAGAAATTCATAATATCACCTAACTTACAAGCAATGCCGTCTTCCGCGCTTTTGAGTGTGTGTACATGGACAGTCTACAGAAACTGCAAACCGAAGCTCTGATACCAACCTATGACGCCCCGCCATCTACTACTATTTTCTTGCACTAACTTACGTGACTAAATAAAATATAACATATATTACATATGAAACATCGATAGAATTTTTCGATTTTACAATTTTACAAAGCACACCACACCCAACTATATTACAATACAAACGTTGTTCAGATTTTACATACGATACAAACTTATTTTACAAAACACAACATAATTAAACATAACGCCAGCCGCACAGGTCGCATCCATGTACACACCACCCTCAAAAGTCACCGGAAGTTCCAGAAGAACCAGCCTCATCATCTAAACATTTACGTACCGGATTCGCTACATCTACAACACATAAAAACATGGGATGAGCTATAAAGCTCAGTAAGTGGAAATATGCATGTATGCACGTGCCCAAAATAGTAAAGGCATCCGCGCCAATGCTTTCTAATACTCTTATCCTCACATCATACTCATTCATTCCTCATTTTTCTCAGGGCCCATAGCTTCTTACTAACCGCACCATCATATCATGAGCTCAAATCCTATACGGATAAAAATACGATAGTCAGCCCACACTGACTAGGATAAAACTAGGGTTTATCTCCAGTTTTATCATTCACTAGGTCGCCCCTCTATAAAATTACTTTCCTGGCACTATAGTTATATGTGCCTTCCCATTACCTAAATAATTTAGGTAAATATATTCGACGGTTTTACCCCCGCCATGGTGCCTTTGTAGAAGTAGCTATATTCTCATTCATCTACATTACATATACGCTTTCAACTCGAGTAATACAATGCACGCTCATTCCTCAAATACTCAGTATGATTCGTGCGTGCACATTATCATGCCGCATAAGTAATGCGACAATTTAATAAATTCCAAACAATCGCATATAACAGATAATTCACATACCACGTATTTAGCGAGAGCAATTAGTCACATAACATTACACATATCAATCAATTTATGTGTTGTAGGTGAAATTCCCACTTACCTGGTATCCTTAGCTTATCGTACGGTTAAATCGCTAACCTTCGAAACCTAATTATAGAAACATATAAAATTATAGTTCGTTAATTTAGTTACAATTTTCATGAAGTTAACTTAATTTGAAAACCCTATTTTCGACTTCTAAATTTTGAAACCCTAAAATTCCAAATTTAACTTAAATTAAAAGTACCACTTTAAAATTTACAAAAATCTTGAATTGCATAATAATTTAAACTCGACATAATATATTCTAAAGCTTCGAAACTTGAATGAGATAAAATCTCGAAATACAACTCGACATAAATCTCGACATGAAGTTGATGAACCTTAATATGAATTTCGAGTTCTTCTTCGATAATTATAAAAAATCTCGGCACCACCTCATTTAAATACTTCGACATTCTTAGTAATTTATCTCGAGATCTCATGTCATAATTCATATATATATATATATCGAGATTATAACTCGAGATTATCACTTCACGTAACATGTCGACATCTTACTCGAGATGATCATTTAAAATTCATATAACTCGAAATCACACATAAGCATTTCGAAATCCTCACATTAATAACCCACCTAGAGATTTTGTTTCAAAATTCATTTAGTCACACCTCGATTTCTTTCACAATTCATAAACTCAAAACCACATTCGAACTTATTACTAAGAGATTTCGAAATTATCTATAACGAAACCCTAAATTTCGAAATCATAATATTTCGAAATTTTTCATTCAAAATTTCTAAGCTCCATACCTAACTTTCAAATAATATTAGATATCATGTAGGCACAAAATTAATTAAATACTAAATATAAAATCATATAGACACATAATATGCATGCAAATTTATTGGCCATCTTACTCACGGGACTCGGGTATTACAATTGGCAAGACGAAGAAGCTCAAACGAGATCGGCATTGATGGTTTTATCAGATCCGTGAGCCTAGGGTTATGGAAGAATTTGAGTCGTGGTGGTTCATAGTTCCCTCCTGGAGGCAGACGTGGAATATTTTCGTGGAGCTCCATGAGGTTGGCAATGATCACATTGAACCATCAGGCATAGGGAACATTCTTTGATCGCTTATTTTCCTTCTGCCTGATCTGCTCGACTAGATCATTCCAGAGCAGTTGAACGAAATCGTAATTCCGCGAGAAGGCGATTCCATGGAAAGTCCTCAGAATGTTGCCGTGCCTTTATCGAACCATGCTTGCTTTGGTGACAGTCACTTATTGATTATCCCAAAAAGTGTCTTCCACGAATGAGGGATGCCATTGCTCTGAACTTGAGCAAGCTTGGTGAGAGGTGGCCGGTATCTCATGTGAAGGAACTCACGCACCATTTCTGCATCAGTAGGCAGAGGGTTGTAGTTTGGGCTGAATGGCAGGTCAAGAACGAGATCAAAATCATCCTTGCTGAAGTGATGTGTCTCGTCCCAACCACCATCGTGGTAAACCGGTAGCTGCCCTCTACTATGAGACTCTTAATTCTTCCCCAGAATTGCTGGAGATAGACCATTGGTAATGATGCCGTCATCGTCAGAGCATTCCACAGAGGATGGCCTTGTAAGATGGACACGATTATCTCGTCCGGACACCTGAAGGTAGCCAGGTCGAGTTGAAAGTTGGTGTCCTGCACCTTGAGGTATAGATTCTTGTCATATATGTGGTTGTAGGCGGGATAGTGATCCATCTGAAATACACATAAGAAATATAAATCATTAGTTCAAGATTTTAATTTGAGTCGAAATTCAATATATATCAAACCATAATGTTGTATCAAGTCATAACATGTTTGAAAATATGCTTAATTGATAATATGAAATTTACACAAGGATCATACAAAGTGAATTGTGAATAGAAAATTTTATTTCGACATAAGTATGTTAATCTCATAGAGGTTCAGTCGAAATTTTTCTAAGTGTTTTAAGCACTGTTCACTCCGTGTTTTTTATCCAATTTAATTTGCGATCGAGAAAAATTTCATTTGCTATTGAAAGCTACAGTGAAAAAGGACTTAGAAAATTTTCTAAGTTTTTGAACTTAAGGTACGTTACTGTAGCCGAGATCCAGAAAATTTTCGTGTAAATTTACGATCGAGAAATTTTTCGCATGTGAATACAGTGAATGTTTTCGAGCGAGAGAGTATTTCGATTTTAAAATAGTTTTGCGCTATGGAATTTTACGATCGAGAAAATTGACAGCGAGAAACTTGGTGACTAGTCGAGAAAATTTTCGATCGATAAAAATCATCACTCTGCGGGTTCGCGATCGAGAAATTTTATCGTCGAAAAATTAATTTTATCGCCGCTAAAATTCTCGACCAAGAATGAAATTGAAATCGATATTACTGTTTGCGACTGTAAGTTTTGCGCTCGAAACTTATTTTGCACCTATTATATCTATTTCATTCAGAAATCTTTTCGCTCGCATAAAATCCTAAATTCAATTTCTCGATTCTAATTATTTTTCAATCTACATTATCTGCCTTAACGACTAAGTCAAAAGTCTAGCGATCGAAAAACATTTTACAGTGAAAGTAGTAGAACAATTGAAATTCAATTGACACTCTTTGCGAGCGAAAAAGTTCTTCGATACCTTCAAACTGTGATATCCCAGATTTAGTCTTACTTTCAATCGAACTCGAATAACGCAGAGAATCAAAATAATCTACCTTAAAACGATCAAAGAAACTTCGAAACTATCATAATATGCAGGATATAGATTATGCTGACAAATTGGTCTTTATCCACTGCAAATAAGCATTCGAGTTCTCGGAATATGAATACACGGGAAATGAACACATGATCATGCGAAATATATCACAATACAGATGCAAATGAGTTTAAATACACGATATTCCCTAAACGAAGTCAAATCTACCTTCTAAAGACGAAAATCAGAGGAAAAATCGAAAGATTTGAAAGATTTTGACGTTCGTCTTTGAGAGAAAAAGATTTTCGCACGAAAATTTGACTGTTGAATTTTGCGATCGAGGGTTTTAGCGTGGATTTTCGACTGCAAGCAATGATTTCGTTTAATTGGGTTGATTAGACATTTTGCGAGACTTAGTGAATTTAAGCCCATTACTGTTTACAATCGAGAAACTTACGATCGAGAAATTTTCTTTGGTTACTGTTTAATTTTGCTTGATGATTCCGATCGAAAATCAATTAGTTCCTGTTAAATTTTCGCTCGTCAATATGAGGGCGAAAATTACAACTTGGTCCCAAAGTTAATTTTTGCTCGAGAAACTGCGAATGAAAATTGCAAAATTCGCTCGAATTTCTCGATAGTAAGTTTTTCTATGTATTTCAGATTGATCCTCAGTTTAAGAGTAAACCACATAATTGCTCCCCCTAAATATAATACCGAATGTAATTAACTCCTTGTAATTTTGAGCGGTGACAACTTGCTCCAAGGCTGGATCATCGAAAACCTGTAACACTTAGAGTAAATTGTAGACAATATTTGAGTTAATTTTGGAAGCAATTTTACCAATTAGGCTCGGTACCTTTCTGAAAAAATTTTTGTTAAATCCAAATCATAAAACACGTTAGAGATCAGATGATTTAACCATGCAAAATTTTATATAATGCCGTTTACTCCAAGTCCGGAATAATTCGTGAAGCCCTCCTCTTTGCTTATGCAAAACTTAGAGAAAGAACATCAAGCAAGTATGGAGTTTAAGACATATTATTGTATATGCTCCCCCTCAAGTGATGCACCAAAAATGATTTAGCATACACAGAGAATCAATTGGCACAAACTAAATGAGTAACGCGAAATTTAAACAACTTCACTTAGATACATGGTCCCCGAATCATGTATTCAAAATGTTAAGTGAGGGTATGAGCATAAACAAGTAAAATCGCATTTAATCATTTCAGCGTAAATGCAAATTAAACTTGCATATCAGAATGTGCGAGTTATCTGTTATATGTAAAATAATTTTTTTAATAGAGTTTTTTTCGTAAGCATATTAATATCTTTAATAGTATGTGGTCGACTATTTTGCTACGATCATTGTCACGCCTAAAAATTTCACACGACACTTGAAAGGATCATATGCTGTCAAGTCATGTCGTCACAACTCTCACTAGGTTCACTCTAGCACTCGATTATTTTTACTTGGGATTTTTATATTTATATCACTCAAGTCAATACAAGCAATATTAAGTCAATTTACCTGTGATCGAGGCGTTTTTAATCTTTCACCTATGCGCAAGACCGTCGATTTGGAATCATAGAGACTGTAAATGGTTTTAATTTGGCTCTTGACTTATAAGGGAAGGATTATCTTGGAATTGCGGACTAAAGATTTTCTTCCTTTTCTTCGTCGTCTTCTTCACCGGCATTTTTATCTTATCCATCCTTAATGTTTTTCATTTTATTCTACACTTGCTCAAGCTGAAGCTCCGCTTCTCTAGGAGGCTGAGATATTATCTAAGGCGAAGTTCTTCTCGTTTGTTCTTGGGCCGATACCGCGCTCCTTTTCTCTTAATCCCTAGTGAGGTTTCAGAGATTATTGATTTGAACAAGTTCACAGTTATGAAATTCGAACCCAAGGCCATGCTCCTCTTCTCGTTGTCTCGATAGAAGACCAGATTATCGTTGGAGAAGTTCACTTCGTGGTGCTCCTCTTCCAGCCGTTCTGACGAGTATACGAGATTATCGAATGAGAAGTTCACAGCAAGATCCATACCCTCTTCTTATGATTTCTAGAAGATTTCGATAATTAGGAATGCAAGTTCTTTTGGACTATTTATTGTGCATTGAGCATCCTCGTGTGCGTTTTCCCATCTCCTTTTGTCATTATTTTCTTCGTTTTCTTTTGTCGCATTTTTCTCCCCCTCCTTTTCTCGTTTATGCAACCCTCCGAAATTTATGATTTACGGTTGAAGGCTTGATCGGGATACAAATGAAGAAAAGGCTATCGGAGAAGGCTCAAAAGGGATGATATTGTCTGTGTAAGGCCAAGTGAGGAATTTCCTAAGTGCTCTAATCATTTTCCTACGGAATTAGCGCAAGGCGAGTATGAAGCCGGGAATCACTAGTTAAGACAAACAATTGATGTGTGACTCGCTCAAGAATAAATCCATAGAGAAAAAAATAAAGGGCCGGAATCCTCACTTATGTAAAGTGGTTTTGTCTAGTGGAACAGACTAAGACCTTTAGACACAAGAATGCGACTTAGATTGATCAATTTAAGCAACAAATCAGTCTCATGTCAATGAAATCTATTCGTGACGTAGATCGAGCATCCTAAAGGTATCGTCATGCCCCTAATATTATACTTATATGTATAATATTTTGGTATTTTAGAATTATTTTAGTATTGTATTTTCATTTTAAAAGCACATAGCATAGAGCATGTGAAAGCACATATATTCACATAGTGCACAAATTATTGGAGGTTCAAAATGCCTATTATTCCGACAAGGAATTGGAACCGTTTTTCATCCAATGCCTTGGTGAAATAGTTGCTATTCCGTTCTCACGAAATACATGTCCATGGTGCCTTTTTCTACGTATTCTTTGATAAAGTGATATCGTATGTCTATGTGTTTTGTGCGTGAATGGTGAACAGGATTGCACGTAATCGCAATGGCACTTTGGCTATCGCCATAGATGTGTATATTAGTTAGATTATATCCATAATCGCGAAGCTGAGTCCGCATTCATAGCATCTGCGAGCAACAGGTGGCGGCCGCGACATATTCTGCTTCAGCCGTCGATGTTGAAATGTAGTTCTGCTTTTTGGATGACCAGCAAAGCAGCTTTTCGCCTAGAAATTGAGCACCACTGGATGTGCTTTTCCCATCCATTCGGCAACCTGCATAGTCAGTGATTAAGGTAGATGTGCCATTAAGGTAGCGCAAGATTCGCTTTACCGCAAGCATGTGAGATTCCTTAGGGTCGGCTTGAAAACGGGCGCAACAGGTGGAAAACATGATGTCTGGCTGGCTTGATGTGAGACAGAGAAGAGATCCAATTATGCTGCGATAGACTGTGATGTCAACCGATTTTCCTGCGAGATCGGCATCCAACTTGCAGCTTGTTGACATGGGAGTGTTAAAAAGCTTGCTCTGATCTTGATGGAACTTTTTCAAGATGTCCTTGATGTACTTAGTTTGACTGATAAATATCCCATCATCGAGCTGCCTGATTTGAAGTCCTACGAAGAATTGCATCTCTATGTGGCTCATTTTGAATTTACTCTTCATGAGATCTCCAAACTTCATGCAAAGCCGCGGATTAGTAGAACAAAAAATGATGTCGTCGACGTAAACCTGGACGACCATCAGATCCTTGTCTTGCCATTTGATGAAGAGGGTCGTATCGATTGTTCCTCAGATAAATCCAGACATTACGAGGAAGTCACTGAAGACATCATACCAAGCACGTGTGGCTTCTTTTAGTCCTTAGAGAGCTTTATCCAATCGATAGACGTGATCGGGGTGTTCTTGATCAACGAAGCCTTCTGGTGAGCGACATAGACTTCTTCTTTTAGTACGCCGTTGACAAAGGCGGTTTTAACATCCATTCGGTGGACCATGAAGTCTTTATGAGCCGCGTAAGCCAATACGAGACGAATGGCTTCGATTCAGGCAACAAAAGCGTCTGTCTCGTCGTAGTCAATGCCTTCCTGTTGGTTATATCCCTTTGCAACTAATCTTGCCTTGTTCCTGATCACTTCGCCATCTTCATTCTTTTTGTTCTTAAATACCCATTTCGTACCGATGAAAGTTTTCCCATGCGGACGGGGTACTGATTTCCACACTTGAAGATGCTCGAATTAATTGATTTCTTCTTGCATCGCAAATATCCAACACGGGTCTTGTGGTGCATCTGCTACCTTAGTAGGCTCATTTTTGGCTTAAGAAGCAGCTGAAGAGACTGTGTTGATAACGTGTCCTTACACCGCTTGAAGGATAGCTAATTATCTGATCAATCGGGTGAGCTCTAGTCCACTTGCGCTCATAGCGCAAAGCTGAGGATGAAGCATCAGCCATTTGTGGGTCTAGATTTCCAATGATCTCCGATTGGTCACTTGTGTGAGGAAGTTCCAAATATGCACTTGGAAGGAGCGACTCTGATGATTCTTCCTCAATAGTCATGATAGATTCTTCATTATTCTGTGGAAATTCTGAATCGAGTGAGGTAGGGCGTTGAAGAGCTTGGAACATCGGCCTCGTCGGGTGTAGGACTGATGGTGACTAGCTGATGTAGGGGCTCAAAGAGGGAATCCAAGTCTTCTAACACAATTCTCATAGCTTCTTCTGGCGTTGATTGCTGAGTTGTTGCCATCTTCTGTTGGTTTTGTGCCAACACACCAGTGAAAAAGGGTTCTGAGATGTCGTCTTCAGAAGCCAGCGGGTTTGGCACGGGTCCTGAACTGAGGTGTGCAGGAGCCACCGAGTTTGGCTCGGGTCCTGGACTGATGTGCCCAGAAGCCACATCTGTCACTTCGTGAAAAGTGACGTTGTAGCTTTCCTTAATCATACGGTTGGACTTGATGTATACTCGGTACGCTTCTGAGGTTAAAGAATACCCGACGAAAGTTGCTTCTAATGCTTTAGGGTCGAACTTGGCGCGTTGCTCTCTGTCGTTCGCCACAAAGCACTTGCACCCGAAGACTTTGAAAAATGAGATGTTGCGTACTCTCTTATTTAAGATCACGTACGGAGTTTTGTGGAAACGTTTGTGAACCTCCGTCCTGTTTTGGGTAAAACAAGCGGTATTTACTGCTTCAGCCTAAAGGAAGTGTGGGAGGCTGGAATGAATCAGCATCGTGCGAGCGACTTCCACTAGAGTTCTATTTTTCCTTTCAACGATGCCATTTTGTTGAGGTTTTTTTGCGGCTGAGAATTGTTGACTAACTCCAAGTTATTGATAAAACTCACTGAGATATTTGTTCTTGAACTCAGTGCCGTTGTATGTTCGAATAACTTGAATAGTCTGTTGCACCAAGTTTTGAGTAGAGTTCACAAAATTAATAATCAAGTCCCCTATCTCATCCTTTGGAGGAACTTTGTTCAGGTGTAACGGGAGAAGTCATCGACGATAACTAGCACGTACTTGCGTCCATTGATACTCTGTGTCTGCATGGACCCACAGAGGTGCATATGGATTAGTTCCAAAGGACGAGAGGTGGATGCAATAGGCTTGACATGATGAGATGCTCGCTTCATTTTCCCTAATTGACAGGCCGAAACATTGAAGCTCCTTTTGTGGCATTATAATTGAAAGATCGTGGACCAATTTTTGCTTAAAGAGGCGTTGAAGAGCTTTCATATTCAGATGAGACATTCGTTGATGCCATAAGCTGATCCTCTGTATCACAGTCTGAGAAATGAGGCATACAACTGTCGAGGGCCGCACAGACGTCAGGTTGATCGTGTAAAGATTGGATTTCCGAAGTCCGTAGAGGAGTTCTATGTCCTGATTGTACAAAATTCTGCATCGGTCAGCGTGAAAGACCACTTGAAATCCTTTGTTGCAGAATTGGCCTACGCTGAACAAGTTATGGCGGAGCCCTTCGACATAAGAGACATCTTTTATCGTCAGTTTTTCAAAAATAATATCCCCAAGTCCTAGAATGGGGGCTGCGTCATTGTTCCCGAATTTGACTTTGCCGTTTGGTCGGTCTTTGTAGTTGATCAGCAGCCCTTGATTTCATGTCATGTGTGTGGAGCAACCAGAATCAAGATACCACACATGATGGATCTGCATAGATAATTTAGAGAACTTTAGGTACCCACTTAAGAATGGATCCTCTCGGATTAGCAGATGTAGAATTTGGTTCAGATATGGTTCCTAAATTATTACTTGAGGGAGTTTTAATAACCCAAGTGGGTTTAGCCTCTTTGGTTGACTTGGACTTCTTGGCGGTTGTCTTCCTAGGCGGAGATTTAGGAGCCCATTTGGGTTGAACCTTGTAGGGAAGGCTAATTTCAGCTCGTACAAATGCTTTTGTAGGCTTGGCCGAGGAAAAGATCTTTTCTTTTAATAATCTCCTAAGGTGTTTGGGGGATTCAATCTTTAAGGGATACCTTAAGTGAGAGCAAGAATGAACAGCGCCATATGCCTTCTTTATGAGGAATCTTGTTTCCTACGGTTTATCATAGATGCATTTGTCTTAGAATGAATATCCTTAATTTGTGAAGTAGAGCCTATTTCGTAGTTATTGCTTCTAAAGGTGATAGGCTGAAGTGAACAAGTTGAAGTAATTATTTGAAAAGTAGAAATGGCCCTTTTATTTCTACGAGTGTCTTTATTTGAACTGAAGGAATAACATTCTTAGAAACATCCAAATCTACTGGCTCCTTCTTTGTCTTAGAACTAGACACTCTGACCTTCGTTTTTAGTGCTTCCCCTATGCTCCCTGTAGAGGTAGGTGAGATAGATTTAGACTTAGCACTTTTAGCAGAATTAACAATACACTTTTGATATTTTGAAGGCACTTTTTCTATTTTCACGCTTTTCACAAGAGCGTGAGAGGTATCATGGGAAGATGAGGAAGCTTTGAGATTTTCCATCTCTTGTAAAAACTTTTTCTTTTCAGCTTCGAAGTTCTCTCGGTCTTTGTCTAATTTCGCCTGAGATTCCTCTATCTGTTTTATGATGGGAGGTTTGTAGAGAGAATTTCTATAATAAACGTCTTTGGCTTCCTCGTAGAATGTTTGAGGGTCAGAAGGTTGAACTAAGTCACAGGCAAGAGTTAGGGATGATTTTATATTTTTATCTTTGTCATTTAGCTCTATGTAGTCGAAGGGGATTTGAGCCCTTTTTGTGGTTTTTCTCTAGGCGATTTCTGGATCAGCTTGTTCTTTTGCTTCAGTAAATGCCCTGAGAGTGGTTATACCTAACCCTATGTGCTTTATTTTATACATTTCTTTCTTCTTGAGCATGCATGGATTAGTGAAACCTATAGCTTCTAAAGGATTATAGAAATCTAAATCCTTGGGCTGATTTAGAAATATAGTCTGTTCAGAATGGCCCCTTTGCGTAAGAAGATCGTCTAATTTCTTAATTTTTGCATATAACTTCTTACATTCCACGCCTAAGAGAGCATAATTATTTTCTACCGTCAGTTTAGCGGTTTGACAGGCATCAAGTTCTTTACTAAGTTCACTAATTTTGGCATTCGATATTTCTAATTGAGCTTCCAAGTTAGTGATCTTAGTGGTAGCTTCGGTTAACCTACAATTGATGGTGGCTTTCTCATTGAGATTCCTAACCAAGCAATTGTAGTTGTTTTCTAGCTTATCTTCTAATTCTTTAATTTTTTCAGTATCCTGCCCTGTTTGAGGTTGACTAGTCGCCCTAGAATTCTTCTATTTTTGTACTGGAGCTTCTAAGTTCTGATTCGAGACCAATAATCTTTACCTGAGACCTAGAAAGTTTGTCCTCCACTTCCTTTATACTTTTCTACTCACGTTTCACGTTAGCGTATTTTATGTTATACGATTCTAACATGGTCAATAATGTGGAAGGAGAGACTACCTCTTGTGATGAGGTGGATGCGTAGTCATCGTCCGTCTGGCTTGAGGTTTCGGCATCCAAGGTATTGTCCAGGCGGGCCATGAGGGCTAAATTCTCCTCTTCGGAATTGGACGTGTCTTCGAGTCAGTGGTCCTGCTCTGCCATGAGGGTTATTCCAGCTTTCTCTTCTGTTTTGAAAGTTGAAGCTTTCTGAAGTAGTAACTAGCATCTCTCTTCTTGGGAAAAGTGCATTCTCTGGCAAAATGACCAGGCATGACTCAGTAGAAGCACTTGTTGGACTCTTTGGTGTTCTTGTTTTTGGAGCTCTCTGGTGCACATTCTTTACTCTTAGAGCTCGAGGTCCGAAGTCAGTTGGCCGAAGATGAGGATTTCTTTTTGATGTACGTCTTGCTCATCAATTTTCCGACTAAAGCCAACTGCTTCCCCAGTGCTTTTATGCTTGGCTCGGAGTCTGACTCAGAATCTTCTTCTGACTCTGATGGGAAGGGAGGCCTAACGGTCTTCTCTTTGCGAGGCTTTGTTCCATGCTTCTCTGAGACAAGGGCAACGGTGTCTTCAATCTGCTTGCTCTTTTGCTCCTTCTGATGCTCGCAGATATCTTCCTCATGCTGGGCGAGATTATCAAAGACTGCATGGATATCCAACTCATCCATATCTTTGTTTTGCCTGAGTTGAGTGGATATCTTTTTCCAATCTGAGGGCAGGGAGGATAGAAATCTGATGTTGGTTTCCATGTTTGTGTTAGAGATTTCTATCTTCCTCATCCCATTAAGAAGGGTGAGGAACCTTTGATATATGTCATATAGGCTCTCCTTCGGCTTTGCTTTGAAGGTTCATAGTGAGAATGTTTGCCTTTTTGGCCTAGATGCCAACTTCCGTCCTTTGCATCATTCTATGCAGTTCATCCCACATCCCCTTAGCCGTTGGAAGGCTGTCTATCTGTCTATAGATGTCATTGGGGATGCCCTGCATGAGTGTGTTCATGGCTATCAGGTCTGCCTTAGCGCAGGTCCTTTCCACGATGGAATATTCCCTAGGCTCCTTGAGTCGCCTAGTAGCGAAAATTTGAGGAGTAACCGTGTCATCACCGGCTACATTGACCTAGAACTGTGGGTCCCCTCTTCGAGTGACTTTAGCAGGTTTTTGGCTTGATCTTTCAAGGCAATGAAATTTAGAAAGTGGCTTCTCCAGACTGTATATTCGCAGCGTTGCAAGATTGGCGGACGGTTATCATTTCCTAGTGAGTATGCCTCCATCTTTTCTTTATTTGTGGTAGAGTTGATGAAGGATCTTAGTTAGTTTTGACGAATGGATTTTGATGTAATAAGTTTCACAAGTAGCAAATTAGTTAGTAGCGTTTGATGTTTAAAAAAATGATCGAGAATTATTTTTGATTCAATTGTTACCGTTTGATCAAAAATAATTTCGTTGATTTTAACGTAATGATATTGTTTTCACGTGTCTGGTACTGTAGGTGAAAAGTTTGTCGAGCGAGAAAAAATTGACTTAAGTCTTTTGGTCGAGAAACTTTTTCAGTGTGTGAATTTTTTTCGATCGTTAAGAAACGTTGCAGTTAGAATGTTTCTCGTGAAGTCAAAATAAATTGTTTGACCAAAAAAGTTTTGCGATCCTAAAAGATTTTTCGCTTGGTCAAACTTGAGAGTCTGACCGAGAAAGTTTTTCGATTAAAAAAAATTTCACACGCAAAAGTCTATTGAAGATCTCTCGAAAAAAATCCTCGCTGAAATAACGCTCTTAAAACTTTTGCACTCAAATCGTCCTTAGCAGTAGCGACTTCTGTTTCTAGTTCGTATCCTCGCACGTTGTTTTCCGATCGATAATTTATTTCGATCGCAACAGTTCACAGAATACAAATTTAACACGGAATTCAAGCAATATTGAAAATTGATCGATGGAATTGCAGGTATATGCTCGAAATTAGCTACTGAACCCTTACGAACAGACGATTAAACATGTTTTGCAGCAAATGATATTCAATTTTGCAAAACTCAGAACACATTCAAACTGTTCTCGCAAACAGTAACATGTCAGAATAAAAATTCGGTCTAAATCCTGATTCTGATCGCTACTTATCTGATCGCAATTGATCTACACTACTTATGCGAGCACAGAAATATCAAATCAGATCAAATAAGCTTAGGCTATCAAATCGAAATTAATTTTCGCGGCGTAAACTGTTCTTCGCACGGAAGAGTTCCAGAAAAAAATTGCGATCTGATTTCTAACCATTTCGATTCAAAACACAACGAATCTGCTCTGATACCAATTGTTAGGTCCTTGATTATCAACTCCTATGATCCTAGACACTCAAATTCTAAGGAATTCGATAGAATTGTATGAAATTAACTTCGATGGAAAAACCTTCGTTGAATAATTTAGAGAGAATTCGAGTAGTGAGAAAATGGTTATTGAGTTTCTCTCTCTAGAATTGGATTTGTCAACCATTCGGATCAATTGACTAAATTTTTCAATTAAGCGCAATGTTTACAAGTCTATTTATACCAAACAAACTTAGAATAAAAAACTAGTAAGCCGTAAACTAAGGACAAATACATATAACGCCCCAATCTACGAAGACAACTAATAAATCAAAGCACAATTAAAAATCATATTCTACAATCGCCCGAATATACACTTAAGTATTTTCACCCGATTTTGTACCTGATAATATCTTTTGGAAAACGACGAATTTCCACTTTAACATTTTCACCTGAATTTGCACCTGATAATTCTAGGCAACACGGCGAATTTCATTTTTCAGATTACTTTGTCAAAGACCAAATTCTGTCAAAAGAAACAATTGCAAATTCGCCTTACTTCATAAGAGAATATCGGCCACTTGCAAATTTGCCTTCCTTCAGACAAAATCTCGGCCACATCTAGACCGAATTCGGCCATTTAGAAAAATGAAATTGATCAATACGGCGAATTTCATTGTCTAAGCCGAATTTGCACTTGGTCAAACATCAATCTCGGTCAAAAAGGTACAATAGAGTCCAATTGCGTAATACACATGTCCAAAGAAAATTCTAGTACTTGCTTTTTTCTAATACAAATTCGACCAATCATTGTTGCTCTGACGAGGCCAATTATTGGTCAAAACTCTAACAAAATTCGGGCATTTTTAATTAAATAAACCAAAAAAAATAAGTATTAAGAAAATAAACGCAATCTGAGAAGCATTAATAAAATAGGCGTTTTCGTACTCCCAGCATACGAGTTAGTAACTCGTATTCTGAGACTACGAATTACTCTGGCCCGCTGACTTGTTGACCTGACGTGGCTCTCGTAACTCGTATTCCCAGTATACGAGATAGTAATTCGTATTCCTGGGATACGAATTACTCCGACTGGCCAATTGACTCTTTGATCATGACATGGCAGCTTACTTGGCAACGTAACTCGTAACTTTAGAATACGAGATAGTAACTCGTAGTCTGAAGTTACGAGTTACGGGGGGCCCGACCAACTTGCATGGCCATGCAAGTATCGGGCAATAATTGATCTAATTCGTAATCTGGTATTACGAGTTACGTGAATTATTCAAATAATTGACGTAACTGGTAACACCAGATTACGAGTTACATTAACTCGTACTTCTGTCATACGATTTAGTTTTCTATATAAACTAACCACTTCTCGCTTATAATTCAAACCATAAATCCTAAGTTTTTTTATAACTCAAACAATGGTGTCAAGTCGGGTACAAGTCGTAGTATATTTCGACGGGGAAATAATTCAATCGAAGAATGAGTTCCACCTGTCAAATATTTACACAACATTTACAAATGTAAGATTGTAACAAATTTTGCAAAATCCGGAAGAACAAACAGACCTTGCAGCATGTGGCGGGCCCGGTAACAGTACCCCGTCGACAACCTGGGGCTCCATCGTGATACGAAGATCACCCCGTACAGGCTGAAATGGCAAAATCCTCACATATGCCCATGCCTAACACAAATCACTTATTATAACTAAATATTTACAATAAATAAACATTTAATAATGTTTTCAATAGAATTACCTGTAACAGCCGTAGGGGTCCGCCTATATTTAGCTTTTTCGGCTCGCATGCCGAACAAAGCTCTCTGTATAGGAATGCCAGCACCGCACTGCCCCAACTAAATGTGCTCACCTCCTCAATATCGTCCAACAGCTGAAGGTAAGTCAATGATACGGTGCTGGCACTGCAATCGGGGAACATAACGGCACCGAATAGCAGCATCGCATATCCCCGTGCTGATTGTTCGACCTCTTCCTCATCGCTATCATCCGTTATCGGGTTCTGCAACAACCAACTCGATAACGACTTCATTGAAAGCGATGACCCCCTAATTTTATCCGCAGGCGGTCTAAAACCTAGCAACTCCTCGCACTCGTCCATCCACTGTGTGACCGTCCTAGTATGGATCACACCAGAGACATAACTACCATCTATAGGCAACCCCCACAAGATACCTACGTCCTGTAAGGTAACGGTCGCCTCCCCAACAAAAAAATGAAACGTATGGGTCTCCTTCCTCCGACGCTCTACCAACGCTGTAATCAAATGAGGGTTAACCCTCTGTGACATACAACTGTAGACGCTGTACAGACCCATTTCGTTCAACTTTCCTAGTAAGCGACCGTGTAAGTTATTCGGTGCTTCTCTCGTACCCCACACTACATTCTCTAACGACCTAATCTTAATAGTTCTATCTATCGCTGTCGCCTCTAACAACAAATCGTTACTACGGTGATTTGACTGCATCGTCAACACTGAACTATCTAAAGGCCCGTAAGAAGAATCGAAATCCATTCTACATTTTAAAAAAAAAAACAAACAAATAATCAATAAAAGCATTTGATAATGATGAAATTAACTCAAAAAAGCGTATTTCGGATAAACACGGGGTACCCGAACTAATCGCGGAACAGCGGACAGCGGGGTAGCGGGCAGCAGGCGGCGGGCAGAGGGCAGCGGGCGGCCGGCAGCGTGGAGCCGGCAGCCGGCGGCGGGCAGCTCAGCGGGCAGCTGGGGCAGCGCCTGGGCAGGGCGTGCGGCGGGGCACGGCAGGCCGGCGGGGCAGCAAGGAACGGCGGAGCAGTGGCCTTCGGGGGGGCAGCAAGGCACGGCGGGGCGGCGCTGTTAGCTCGGCGGCTTCGTCGTCGCCCTCTTCGTCGTCGACCTCGTCTTCGTCGTCGTCGACGCCGTAGTCGTCGTCTTCCTCGTCGTCGTCTTTCCAGAGTACGAGTTACTCCACGTAAGGCGCACGCGCCAGCTCGGACAGTAACTCGTACTCTGTGAGTACGAGTTACTAATTCGTAATCCCAGATTACGAAAAAGCCTATTTTATTAATACTTTGAACTTTCTGTTTATTTTATTAATGCTTATTTGTTTTTGGTTTATTTAATTAAAAATACCCAAAATTCGGTCAACAAGAAAGGAATTTTTGGCTCCTTTTAAAGAGCAATCTCGGCAATTCTTTTTAAGACCAATTTCAGCCACACTTTCAGCTTAGCTCAAATTCGGGCACCTTCCTTATTTAATAAAAAAGCAAACAGCCAAATCCAGACATTATTATCTTGCAAAATTGGGGCACTTTAAATTGTGAATTTTCCGTTTTTTTTTAACCCGAATTTGGCCCTCTCACACAGATCACCCGAATTACTACACAAAAAAAATCTACCACCCGAATTTCTAATCGGCAATTTCATATTTACCAGAAAATATTTTACCGGAATTTCCACCTATCTATTGTACCCAATTTTGACATATATATATATATATAAATATATATATTCGTATATCCTAATTAAAGCAGTGACTTCACATTCTTAATTACTCTCATCTCAAATCCACAAGACGTGTTAACGATAAAATATCCAACTAAATTAAAAAAATGAAAGAAAACTTGATCAACATCATCGAAAATTCAACTTCCTACTCAAATACATACACACACCCAATCAATCAATGACACCCTTCCACAAGTCCCATAGTAAGAATAACATGTTGCGATCATAGTCTGAATAATTGTTTCCTCAGTTGCTGTAGATATTTAGCAGGCAACTTAGAGTGCATCGTCATACGACAACATGGATTCAAGGTTGGCTGGCTAGGCTCTCACCTACTCCCCTATGTTCATCGTGTGCATGTAGTATAAGAAACGCTAGCGACTTCTATGTGTTGTAAAATAAATAAGATATGTGCATATATCTGTATGATATGCGTGAAAATGACTAGACCAGATGTACGCTCCCGTTTAAGTATAAAGACATGGTTGTAAAAAGGCGAAAAATTTTATGTGAAAAATATAATAGCTGCGCAGATAAAGCAACAGAAAACAGGACGTTACAGTTGTTCTCTGTCGTTCGCCACAAAGCACTTGCACCCGAAGACCTTGAAGAAAGAAATGTTGGGTATTCTCTTGTACTGATCTCGTACGGAGTCTTATTGAAGTGCTTGTGAAACACCGTCCTCTTCTGAGTGAAACAGGCGGTATTTACTGCTTCAGCCCAAAGGAAGTGTGGGAGGCCGGAGTGAATCAGCATTGTACGTGCGGCTTCCACTAGAGTCCTGTTCTTCCTTTCAATGACCCCGTTTTGTTGTGGCGTCTTGGCGGCTGAGAATTGTTGACTAATCCCAAGTTTCTGATAAAAGTCACTAAGGTACTTGTTCTTGAACTCAGTGTTGTTATCCGTTCGGATGACTTGGATAGTTTGCCGTAGTAAATTTTGAGTCGAGTTGTGAAATTGATGATCAAGTCTCCTGTCTCATCTTTAGTTCGGAGGAACTTCGTCCATGTGTAGCGAGAAAAATCATCAACGATAACCAGCATGTACTTGCATCCATTGATACTCTGTGTCTGCATTGGTCCACAGAGTTCCATGTGTAACAGTTCCAGTGGACGTAAAGTAGAGGCTACCAGCTTTATCTGATGAGATGCTCACTTCATTTTTCCTAGTTGGCATGCCGAACATTTATGCTCTTTCTTTAATACTATAGTTGGAAGACCTTGAACCAACTTTTTCATTAAAAGTCGTTGAATAGCTTTAATTGTTGAGATGAGACATGCGTTGATGCCATAAGCTGTTCCTTTGAGTTACAGTCTGAGAAATGAGGCAAACAGCTGTCAAGGGCCGCACGGACGTCAGGTTGATCGTACAAAGGTTTGATTTTCGAAGTCCTTGGAGGAGTTCTTTGTCCTGACTGTCCAACATTCTGCACCGGTCAGCAAGAAAGACCACCTGTAATCCTTTATCATAGAACTGGCCTATGCTGAACAAGTTATGACTGAGACCTTCGACATAGGAGACATCCTTTATTGTCAGATTCGTCAGAATGATATCCCCAAATCCTAGAATAGGGGTCGAGTCGTTGTTCCCGAATCTGACTTTTCCATTTGGTCGCTCTTGGTAGTTGCTCAGCAGCTCTTGATTTCCCGTCATGTATGTGGAGCAACCATAGTCGAGGTACCACACATGATGGATCTGTAAAATCAAATTAGAGAGCTTTAGGTATCCACTTGTAAAGGGGTCCTCTCAGATTAGCAGATTTAGATGTTGGTTCAGATATGGTTCCTAAGTTAGTACTAGTTGGAGCTTTAACAACCCATGTCAACGTTGAGGAAGTTGATGTGGGTGTACCCTTAGTAGAAGACTTGGCCTTTTTGGCTTTCGTATTTTTAGACAGAGATTTAAGAACCCATTTAGGTTGAACCTTGCAGGGAAGAGTAATTTCAGTACGAACAAATGCTTTGGTAGGCTTGACCAAGCAAAAGATCTTTTCATTGGATAATCTCTTAAGGTGCTTGGGGGATACGATCTTTAGGGGATACCTTAGGTGAGAACAAGCATGAATAGCGCCATATGCTTTCTTAATGGCTGGATCTTGTTTCCTACGGGTCTTCCTAGAGGCATTTGTTTTAGAATGATTACTTTTTATTGCTGATGAAGAGCCTATTTCAAAATTAGTTCTTGTAAAAGTGGTGGGCTGAAGAGAACATGTAGAACTAATTATTTGAAGAGAAGAAACAGCTCTTTTATTTATACGAGTGTTTTATTTGTACATAAGGAGAAATATTCTTAGAAGCATTCAAATCTACGGACTCCTTCGATGTTTTTAAACAAGACACTCTCGCCATCGACTCTGGTGCGGGCCCTATGCTCCCTGTAGACGTAAGTGAAGCAGGATTAGAGTCAGAACTTTTCAAAATATTATTTTTAAGTTTCTGATCGTTTGACGACGCTTTTCTTAGAGTGATCTTATTAGTTGAATGAGTTGCGTGAGAAATAGATGTGAGATGGAGGAAGCTTTGAGAGATTCCATCCCTTTTAACGGTTTCTTTTCAGCTTCAAAATTCTTTCTTTCTTTTTCTAACGAAGCTCTTAATGCTTCTATTTTCCTAACTATAGGAGGGATATAGAGGGAATTTTCAGAGTTATGGGTTTGTGCTTCCCGTATTATAGAATGATCTTCTTGAAGGTGAGTTGACTCAAGGCTCTAACCCTTGGGAAGATCCCTAATTTTGTAGCTTTGGTTCAACACGGTGTAGGAGAAGGAGATTTCAACCCTAGTTTTGGCTTTTCACTTGGCTTCTTCTAAAGCATCTATTTCTTTTGCGTTAGTAAAAACCATGAGATTCGTTAATCCTAAACCCATGTACTTGACATCGTAAAGTTGTTTGCGATCAACGTCTGACAAGCATCGTGGATTCTCAAAGCCTAAGCCAAATTTATAGTCAAACTCTTGGTCCATGGGTTGATTCAAGAATATTGTTTGATCAGTTTGTCCCCCTTTTACAAGAAGATCTTCTAACTTCTTTACTGTAGCGTATAATTTCGTACGCTATTCTCCTAATAGAGCCAAATTATTTTCCACCGTCAATTAGGAGGCTTTACAGGCGTCTAGATCTCTCATAAGTTTACAAACCTTAGTATTTGATTATCTAATTCGGCTTCTAGGTTGGTGATCTTAGTAGTTGCTTCCATTATCCTACAATTGAGGTTAGCTTTCTCATTGAGATTTCTAACCCAACAATTATAGTTAGTGTATGCTTTTTGATACGACTCTAACATGGTCAATAATGTGGACGGAGAAACTACCTCCTGAAAAGATTCGGAAGCCTGGTCTTCGTCCGTCTTGTTGGTGGTTTCGGCGTCAGATTTCTCGTCCAGGCAGGCCACGAGGGCTAGATTTTCTTTCGCTGAGCTAGACGTATCCTTGAGCCAGCGGTCTTGTTCTGCCATTAGAGCTACTCCAGCTTCCTTCTGCTTTGTGAGTTGAAGCTTCCTGGAGTAGTAGTTGGCACCTCTCTTCTTCGAGAGAGTGCATTCTCTGGCATAGTGACCGGGTTACCGCAGTTAAAGCACTTGGTCGGTTCTTTGGTGTTCTTGACTTCGGAGGTCTCAGGTGCACGTTCTTTCTTCTTTGAGCTTGAGGTTCGAGGTCGATTGGCTGATGATGAGGACTTCTTCTGAAAGGTTGCTTGCTCATCATTTTTCCAATGAGAGCCAACTGCTTTCCCAACGATTTCGTGTTTGGCTCCATGCCTGAGTCTGATTCATCTTCAGACTTTGAGGGGGTAGGAGGCTTGATGATCTTCTCCTTTTGTGATTTTGAGCTTCTCTTCTCTGAGACTAGGGCAACCGTGTCTTCGATAAATTTGCCCTTCTGCTCCTTCTGAATCTCACTTACATCCTCCTCGTGTTGCGCGAGATTGTCGAATATGGCGTGGATATCCAACTCCTCAAGGTTTTTGTTTTGTCTGATTTGAATGGATATCTTGTTCCATTCCGAGGGCAGAGAGGAAAGAAATCGTATGTTAGTTTCCATGTTCGTCTTAGTGATTTCTATTTCCTCATCTCATTCAAGAGTGTGAGATATATCTGATAGACATCATGTAAGCATTCCTCGGGTTTAGCTTCGAAAGAGTCGTAAGATGTGAGAATATTTGCCTTCTTGGCCTTGATAAGGACTCTTGTTCTTTGTATCATCTTATGCAGCTCATCCCACATTCCTGTTAGGTCCTACGATTAACAACTCTATGATCCTAGGCATGAATTCTAAGTAATTCGATGATAATGATTGACATTCAGATTCGATCGAAAAACTCAAATGAAGAACAAGAGAGAGAATTCGAGTAGAGTGAGAAAGTTACTATTGTTTCTCTCTCTAGATATTGAATTGCAAGCCTTTCGGATCAATTTCCAAAACTTTCTCTTTTGATTGCGATTGATTACAAAGTATTTATACCTAACACACTTGGTTTGGTATAAATATCTAACTAGTCCTAGTCTAAGGACAAATATAAGAAAAGCCCCAAAATACAAGGAATACAAGGACAACTAATGAATTCAAGCACAATTAAAATTGATACTCTACAATCTCCCCCTTTGCGCTTGATTGCGTTTCTGCGCTGTTTGTCCTCGTCGGGCGTAGTACGACCTGCGGAAGCCCAGTGCATACTCGAAGTTCCTGAGCGTTTCCCTCAGCTTCAGGCACTCCTCGATGTCGTCTAACAACTCCATCAGGAGCGGCTGTTCACTCACGAACTGAGGATTCTCAGCATCGTCTCTCGGTTGATTTCTTCCAACCTTTGCTCTATATTCCTCCTGATGACCTTGAGCGTTCCGTCGCGAAACTTCTGAGTCTCAGTCTTCAGCATCAACCTAGTCTTCTTGATGATTGGATTGTGGTAGGTGATGCCTAGGACTGAGCTGACGTGCACATGATTGCTTCGAAGCCCTTTGATCTCAGGTCCTTCGTTGAACGGTGCAGTCATGTTGACCTTCTTCATGTTGCTCTCCAGAGCCATCTGAATGCGCGGCGAAGTATTTGACTTGGCGCATCATGAACTGGTAGAGCCCTTCGAGGCCTTCTTTCTTGACGAAGACTTGAGGACCTTTGAACTTCTGCACGTACAGCTGATAGAGGTTGTATACCTCGTCGGCATGGATATACGGAAGGTCGCTCTCTCTTAGTTCCTCTCGGGTTCTGTCCACTCACTCAATTACATAGGTTGGGGTTGGAATGGGTTAGAGTGGTGGTGCGGGGCGTGGTGTGGGTAGTTTGTGTGTGGGTTTAGGTTTCACCTGCTCCAGCGCTTGTTTGCGTTGTGCCCGAGCCTTGTCCTTGGCCACTCGTAGATGTCCGTGGCCTCTTCTCCCCCTCATGAGGGTCCTGATTGTCAGGATCGTCATGTCTGCGTCTTGAGTGAGAGCTTTGGCCTTGGCAAGTTTCAGTAGGTGGCTCATGATGATCCACCAATCGCCTATAAAGAGACTCTTCTTGAGGCGACCGGATGGAGAGGGCGATCAGGCGGGTGAGTAGGATGTCATGGAGCTCGGTTATAGGTATGGTGTATGGGTTGATGAGGATGGATGAAGTGGCTAAAGGGTCGGTGGGTGTGGGTTGTGCAGGTGTGAGGTTGGGCTGTGACGAGGTGCCTTCGGAGACAGGTGCTTTCCCGGTTTCTCTACGGGATGTCTCTATGGCAGTAAGAACTCTCTCCATTATTTTGTATTCAAGCGATTGAACAACAGCGAAGAGAGCGGCTTGGAATTGCTCGTTCGTCGCAAACAGTGCAGACGCCTCCTTGGATGTTCCAGGACGACTGATGTCGCCTGTTATCAACCCTTGAGCAGACACCGGCTCCTCAGGTTGGCTCACAGTCACTTGAGGTTGTGACTGTATGAGACTTCCACCTAATCCTGGAGTCGAATCTTGAAGATTCTCCTCTAAGGGTGTTATGGCAGGCTGTTGGGCCTGCGAACCAGACACCGGTAGATTTGGTTGCGGGTCAAGATTGAGTGAAGAAGTGCCGGCAACACTTGAAGAAGTGATCAGCACGGTATCTGGTGCAGTGGTGACGGCGGGGAAGAGGGACTCCAACTGTATGCTAAGTCGCCTAGGAGTCCGTCTTATCAGGCTGATTTCCTCATCATACTCCGTGTCGGACGGGGTGGCTGTGTGAGGTGTAGGGTCACGTTCAACATCCTCAAGTGCCTGATTCATCACCAGTGGAAGCGAGCTTTGCCCCATTTCTGCATCGGGCTGTGCTTCTTGTAGAGGAGCCTCCTCGATAGGCTATTCAAGCACGCCTACATGTACGGGCACTTTCACTTGGAATGTTTCGGTTGGAGCTTCTTGTTCCAACTCTGCCACCACAGCATCGATCAATGTGGCATCTATGTTAGGAATGTGTTCGTCCTGAGTTGTAACCTCCTGCTCTAGCTCCTGGGCCACTTCATCAATCAACATGGCCTCAGGGCTTGAGTGTTGTTGCGGTTGGGGAGGGCTAACTCCAAAATCTGTCGGGGGCCCTCGAATCATCTCCTCGGTGAGGTGATTCTCCCGGCAATACATACGGTATACGTCTCCTCTGGGGTCAGCGAGACGTAGAAGCTCAAAAGGAATTGGCATCGACGGTTGGTCCAAGTCCATGAGCCGTGGATTGTGGAAGAATTTCAGCCTGGGTGGTTGATAATTTCCTTCAGGAGGTAGACGAGGGATGGACTCGTGCATCTCCATGAATTCCTTGATGATTACATTAAACCACAGAGTGTAGGGCACAATCTTCGATATCCGATTCTCCTTTTGCCGAATCTGGTCTGCAAGATCATTCCAGATCAGCTGCGTGAAATCGTAAGTTTTGGAGAATGCGAGTCCGTGAAAGATCCGCAGTATGTTGCCATTGCCCTTGTCGAAGCCAGCATGCTTGGGCGATAGACACTTGTTCACAATCCCAAACAGTGTCTTCCACGGATGAGGGATATCGTTGCTCTGAACCTGAGCTAGCTTGGTGAGCTGCGGTTGATATCCCATCTGCATGAAATCATGCACCATTTCTGCGTCTGATGGGAGCGGGTCTTAGTTTGCGCTGTATGGCAAGTCCAGAATCATCCGAACCGGTTCTTCTCCATATGTATGTGCCGCGTCCCAATTATGGTTGAGAAGGAGAATGCTCCATTATGCACTGCTCCTTGTATACATCCCCAGAATTGCTGGAGATAGACCATTGGCACCGATGCGGTGACCGTCAATGCATGCCAGATAGGGTGGCCTTGCAGGATAGAGACAATGATCTCGTCTGGACACCGAAAGGTGCTCAGATCGACCTGGAAATTCGTATCATGGACATTCAGACACAAGTTGTGGTCGTATATGTGATTATAACGAGGGTAGCGATCCATCTGAAAAATAAGAGATATAAAAGTTCATTAGTTCATAAATTTGATTTTAGTCAAAAATTGATTTAATTTCATCAAACTATAATATTGTATCAAGTCATGACATGTTTGATGAATTTTGAATTGAAATCGTGTAGCATCATATAGGATACTTGATTTTGAAAAAATGTAATGGCATGATTGTATTTTCGAATTAAACATATAACACGTGAAAAGAGTTCGAAATTTTCTAAGTATTTGATCGAGGGAAATGTCACTGTTCATGCCGAGATATTTTTCGCTCAATAAATTGGTTGTCAAATTGATTTCCTATGCATTGATTTCAATTGAAATAACTCCGTTTAATTTTGCGATCGATAAAATTTTACTCGCTAATTTTTGCTACAGTGTAAAAGACTTAGAAAAAACTCTTCTAAGTGTTGAAGTTGGAATCGTGAGACTGTAGCCGATTAATTTTACGATCGAGAAAAATTCCGCGTAAATTTACGATCGAGAAATTATTTCTCCGGTAAATTTACTAACGAAAAATTTTCCTCGATTGAATAAAATTTTTCGATTTGAAATTCGTCGAGAGGTACGTGATTTTCGATCCCAAGTAAAATTTGCTGCGATATTTTTCTATCGAGAAATTAGTCAACGAAAAACTAAGTCGATCGTCGAGAAATTTTTCGATCAATTAAATCCTAAGCGGCGAATATTACGATCGAAAAATTAGGCGTTGAAAATTAATTTTTCGCTGCTAAATTTTTGCGACCGAAATAAAATTAAATCGAAAATCTATTTTGCGATAGTAAGTTTTACGCTCGATCTAATTTTCATCTAAATTGTCTATTCAGTGCTTAAATTTTTTGCTCACAGAAAAATCCTACTTAGATTTCTCGATGTTAATTAATTTTTCGGTCAAAATCTTCTGTTTTAGCGACTAAGTCAGAATTTTATCTATCGAAAACTAATTTGATACAAACAGTATCTCAATTGAATCGGAATTCAATTAAGTCTGTTTGCGATCGACAAAGTTGTTCGATGGCTTCAAACATTCAACTGCCCAGTTTTATCTAAGTTCATATTAGAGTCGAAGATGCAGATTTTCCGAAGATTTATACTACCAGATTCATAAAGAACACCGAAACTATCTTAAGTGCAGGCATTAATCTCAGATAAAACTCATAATCATGTCTAAATCACTATAAAATAGCATACGGTTTTCTCAGTTGAAGAACAATCGAGAAGCTAATCTTAATAATGCGAAAAACTACAAAATGCAGATCCTAATGAAGTTAAATCACATGCAAATGTCACAATAATCTCATTTCTACCTTAGACAGACAATTTGGTGTTGAAAATCGAAAGATTTTTGAGAAATTGGAAATGTCTGTGAAAGTTTTTCGAGAGAGAAATTTTTGCGATTTAGGGTTGCGTCGAGAAAAAGTTTCTCGACAGACCAAAAAGTGAACTTTTATTAACTCGCTGTAAGTCAATGTTGGGTTTGCGATTTGACATTTTGCGATTAAATGGATCAGGCCCATTACTATTTGTGTTCGAGAAATTTTTGATTCGAAAATTGCTCTTCAATTCAATTTTTTTTTTCGAGAGCAAATTATCGCGGCTAATCAAAATCGTTCCCAACACTGTTTACGATCGAGAAACTTATGATCGCGAATTGACCCCTATTTCAAATAAAATCACATTGTAAAGCTCCCCTTCAGAATTAAAATAAATGTAATTAACTCCCTGTATTTTCTGTGTAGTAACGTCTAGCTTCCCTGGCAGAATAAAAATCTGTACCACCTAGAGAAAAACGTTAGAAATAATGGAGTTAATCAACAATTATTTTAGGCATTTTCTGAAATATTTGGTCTGTGACTAGCTCCTTTCCTTGTAGTGTCGTCGTCTCACTCCTTAATTTTGTTCGAAGGAATCTGAAACGCTTAGAGAAAAACGTCAAGAATATTTGGAGCTAATGCACGATTATTATATTTGCTCCCCCTCAAATAATGCGTGAGAATTGAATAAACATGCAAGCATATGAAATCAATTCAAGTCACGAATGCATGCGTGATATGCATGCTTCATTATGCAGGATCGTTCCTATCTGTAGCCTTTACCAGAAACTCTAACTTATTTTAATTTGCTATTCCTTTGAAAATTTACTAACAAATACTCTTATCAAATTTCATCTTGCACCATGTTCAATTATTTAAATTCTATGATAGGATCTCGAAGTGTAACCTACAGGATTTCGACATGTAATCAGGTTTCGAAGTTTTCCTTATTTCATTTCGAGATTTCTTTCGAAATCTTACCATTGTATTTCTAAATCTCGAAATCTTGGTTTCGAAGTTTTCCTTGTTTCATCTCGAGATATCTTTCGAAATCTTACGCTTGTGTTTCTAAATCTCGAGATCTTGGTTTCGAGATTTACTTAATTGATTTCGACATCATATCTCGAGCTTCACCTAGTTCATTTCGACATCATATCTCGAGCTTCACCTAGTTCATTTCGACATCATATCTCGAGCTTCACCTAGTTCATTTCGACATCATATCTCGAGATTCATCTAATTCATTTCGACATCCACCATAGCTTCTCTCGACATCTCATGTCGAAATTCCTCTCGAATTCTTGAAACTTCATACTGTTCATATATATCGAAAATTTTCATACCCTTAAGGATACGAAAACCTTCCATTACATTTAGATATGCAACTCATTCATAGTTATTAATTCTAACATGTGTTCTAACATCGAAACTATTCAAACAAATATGAATGAAATCTTTTCAGAAATCTAGAAAACCCTAATATATCTAAGTTACCAAATTTCTTATGATCTTAAAGAATACTGAACCATCGTTATTACTCCCATATGTATACATACACAAGTTTCAAATTATATAAACAAGTAACACTATATATAAAATTTTCATACCTCCTTTAGAATTTTGTTTTCGACATCTGAGTGTTCAAGTTTGTCTCTTCTCGGTCTTTTTCCTTCATGAGTTATCCAAAATGATATGAATGTTAATCTCCTTTCTTCTTATCCTATACTTGCGTGTGTTAGTAGTCAAATGACATCAACACCTTTGTTAATACTTATCATAAGTTCCTCTCATATACATTATATATTATTATTAAAATGTTTCCTTTACAACTAAGTTTTCGATATCCGTTCCTAAGAATTGTTTAAATCGTCACATGTTATATATCGAGAACTCAAGGAATCTCGAATTCTTGACTGAAGAATTTCAAGGTCTTCATTGAACCAATCTCGAGATCCTTGTTTCCGATATGTAGTTCTATGAATTATTTAAATTGCTACAATTTCACATCGAGAACCAAAGTTCTCGCAATATCTATGTTAATGAATCTCGAGATCCTTGCTTAAAGAATTTCGAAGTCCTCATTGACCAATTTCGAGATCCATATCTAAAGAGTTTCGCAATTCTTCTTTAGCCATACTTTAGTATTATTTAATTGTTTCTTCCACTTTAAAGAATCTCAAGATATCATTAAACTTCCTAATTTATCTGATCACTTTAATTAGTACATATAAAGTTTCTCAGAACCTGAGAAACCCCTAGATATTTCATAATTAGAAATTCTAACTTCAATAACATTCATTCCCTTACCACTTGTATATCTTTAAGAACCTAGGACTATAATACCTTAAATTCCTTATCCTACATATACTTCTTTTAAAATGACTTATATGAATGCATGAATTTATGTAATTACATGAAATTATAATATAAAGTTTCGGTTTCGGTTCCTGACAGAAACTCAGAAATCACTCTCACTCTACTCGAATTCTCTCTCGGTGTTCTTCATTGAAGGTTTTCGATCGAAGTTAATTTCATACAATTCTAATCGATTTCCTTAGGATTTGAGTCTAGGATCATAGGAGTTGATAATTGAGGACCTAACAATTGGTACCAGAGCAGATTCGTTCTGTTTTGGATCAAAATTGTTAGAAATCAGATCGTAATTTTTTTTGGAACTGTTCCGTGCGAAGAACAGTTTACGCGCGAAAATTGATTTCGATTTGATAGCCTAAATTCTGTGCTTATTTGATCTGATTTTGATGTTTCTGTGCTCGCATAAGTAGGTTAGATCAATCGTGATTAGATAAGTAGCGTTCAGATTCAGGATTTAGACAGAATTTTTGATTCTGAGATTTTACTGTTTGAGCGAAGAACAGTTTAAATGTGTTCTGTTTTTTGCAAAATTGAATATCATTTGCTTCAAAACATGTTTAATCATCTGTTCATTAGGGTTCAGTAGCTAATTTCGAGCACATACCCGAAATTTCAACGATCAATTTTCAGTGTTGCTTGAATTATGTGTTAAATTTGTATTCTGTGAACTGTTGCGTAATTTCAATTTTTCTCGAGATCCTTTCTTAAAGAATTTCGAAGTCCTCATTGACCAATTTCGAGATCCATATCTAAAGAGTTTCGCAATTCTTCTTTAGCCATACTTTAGTATTATTTAATTATTTCTTGCACTTTAAAGAATCTCAAGATATCATTAAACTTCCTAATTTATCTGATCACTTCAATTAGTACATATAAAGTTTCTCAGAACCTGAGACAACCCTAGAAATTTCATAATTAGAAATTCTAACTTCTATAACATTCATTCCCTTACCACTTGTATCTCTTTAAGAACCTAGGACTATAATACATTAAATTCCTTATCCTACATATACTTCTTGTTTTAAAATAACTTATATGAATGCATGAATGAATGCATGAATTTTTGTAATTACATGAAATTATAATATAAAGTTTCGGTTTCGGTCCCTGACAATTCTCCCCCTTTAAAAATTTCGACCTCGAAATTTCGTACCTGTACTAGTGAACAACCATGGGTACTGTGTTTCCATATTTTCTATTGTTTCTCAGGCAGCTTCACGAGCTGAATGATTCTCTCACTTTAACCATCGAAATCGTTTTATTCCGTAACTGCTTATCAACAAATCCTAGGATTTCTGTCGGTTCTTCTTCGTAACTAAGATCCTCAGAAACATTTATCGGTTCGTCATGCAGAACATGAGCAGGATCTGATCTGTATCGCCGCAACATACTAACGTGGAACACGTTGTGTATCTGTGAAAGTTCAGGTGGTAGTGCCAATCAATATGCTAACGGTCCAATTCGTTCAAGTATCTCGTACGGTCCGATATATCGCGGACTTAACTTTCCTTTCTTTCCAAATCGTAACACACCGAATGAGATACTCGCAAATATACTTTCTCCCCAAATTCATATTCCATTTCTCGTCGATGTTGGTCTATATAACTTTTCTGTCTATCTTGGGCCGCTTTAAGTCGACTCTTTACTACTTTAATCTTTTCCATTGTATCCTGAATCAAATTTGACCCTTCCAATACTTGTGCTCCTTCCACATCCCAACAAATTGGGTTTCGACATTTCCGACCATACAAAGCTTCGTACGGTGCCATTCCAATACTTGAGTGGTACTGATTATTATAGGCAAATTCCATTAATGCTCTATAATCATCCATGATCCATTGAATTCGATTACGCATGCTCGAAGCATGTATTCTAGGGTCTGTATTGTCCTTTCTGATTGACCGTCGGTTTGTGGATATAAAGCCGTACTAAAATGTAATTTAGTTCCGAGTGCTTCGTGTAAACTTCCCCAAAATCTGGAAGTAAATCGGGGATCACGATCAGATATGATAGAGATGGGTACACCGTGTAACCGAACTATTTCATTAACATATCTTTTTGCTAAATATTTTAACGTAGAACCCCATCGAAATGGCAAGAAATGAGCTGATTTCGTAAGCCTGTCGACAATTACCCACACGGCATCATTTTTCTTAGCCGTTGGAGGAAGCCCGTAGAGAAAATCCATTGTTATACGCTCCCATTTCCAAACAGGTATCGGTCAAGGACGTAATTTACCCACTGGCGCTTGGTGTTCAGCTTTGATTTGCTGAAACGTTAATCATTTCAGCACATATTCAGCCACATCCTTGGCCACCAATAGTAAGATTTAAGGGTCCGATACATCTTCGTACTGCCTGGACGCATAGCATAAGGAGCAGTGTGTGCTTCTTCCATTATTTCTTGTCGAAGATTATCGATATCAGGAACACATATGCGGCCATTTGTTGTCAAAGTCCCATTCTCGTCTATCACAAAAGACTTCCCTAATCATGGTTTCACTTTAGCAGCAATCTTATCCAGCTTTTCATCTTTGAACTGTACTTGTCTAGTTCGATCTAACATGATAGGTTGAATTATAATTGAGGCACAAATAGCACCGGTTTCGTTTACTCTCATCTCCGTATTCATTTTCATGAGATCAATCAAACTTGAGAAGGAGCAAGTCGATAAATAAGAGACGGAACCGTACGATTTCCGACTTAAGGCGTAAGCAACGACGTTAGCCTTTCCAGGATGATACTCTATAGTACAGTCGTAATCCTTTAGTAGCTCGATCCATCGCCTCTGTCTCATATTCAACTCTTTCTGGCTTAATAGATATTTAAGGCTCTTGTGATCAGTAAATATCTTAAATGTCGTACCGTATAAGTAGTGTCGCCATATCTTCAGTGCAAATACCACGGCCGCTAGCTCTAAGTCGTGAGTTGGGTAGGATGTTTCGTATGGCTTCAGCTGTCGAGATGCATACGCCACTACTTTTCCGTGTTGCATTAGCACACATCCTAGTCCTTGATACGACGCGTCGCCATAGATTACAAAACCATCTGTTCCTGATGGAATAGTTAGTATAGGGGCTATCGTTAGTCGTTCCTTTAATTCTTCAAAACTCCTTTGACATTCCTCGGTTCACTTAAATGTAACTCCTTTACGTAGTAACTTCATCATTGGGGCTGCTATCAGTGAGAAATTTTCGACGAACCGTTGATAATATCCAGCCAATCCCAGAAAACTACGAACTTCTGACGTTTTTAGGACTTCCCCACTTGATTACCGCTTCGATTTTACTGGAATCGACTTGAATACCTTTACCAGAGACTACGTGCCCCAGAAATACTCTTGATCTAACCAAAATTCACATTTCGAGAGCTTCACATATAACTTCTTTTCCCGTAAGGTTTGAAGTATAACCCTTAAATGTTGTTCGTGCTCCTCTTTTGACTTGGAATATATTAGAATATCATCAATAAAGACGATCACAAACTGGTCTAAATAGGGTCGGAAAACGTCATTCATTAATGCCATAAAGACTGTAGGGGCATTCGTCAATCCAAAGGGCATAACTAGAAATTCGTAGTGTCCATATCTTGTTTTAAAGGCAGTCTTTGGAATATCACCATCCGCAATCTTCAATTGATGAGATCCTGATCTCAGATCGATTTTTGAAAAGACCCTAGAACGTTGCAATTGATCAAATAGATCATCAATTCGAGGCAATGAATATTTTTTTCACCGTTACCTTATTCAACTGTCTATAATCAATACACAGTCTAAGAGTTCCATCCTTCTTTTTAACGAAAAGAACAGGCGCTCCCCAAGGTGATACACTCGGTCTTATATAGCCCTTATCTTTTTTTTTTTGGAAATTGTCACTAAAAGAAAGGAAAACAGGGGTACAAAGCAGCGTACATGATATCGCTCATGACGCACCAAACGGTAATGATACAACCGACCAGAGAGCACCTAGACAAGGCAACCCAGACAACCTACAGGTCCCACCAAAGGAGACCTAACCCAATCAAGCAAAGTACAATCGAAACAGGGCAGTAGGTGTCCTAAAAACCAAATCCATCAACCGGTTCCTGACACCAGACGCAGTGCCAGCAGGGAAGCCAAGTCAGGTGCCACGAACAGCGCCGAAGCACAAAAAGAGCCAACACGCACGGGGTTGGCAAGGCGGATGAGGAGGGGCATAACTTTATGCAAGGATATTGCAAATCAAAGCACACGCCAGGCTGGTCGGTAAGGGGCGCAGAAGCGCCGACCCCTGTTTTCCAGCAGGAGAGGGGGGAAGCCAAAGGGCCCGTGCCACCGCACCATGGCCGCAGCAGTCGCAGCGACATCCCAGATAATAGTAGCCCAAGGCAGCCAGTCCTACAACACCAAACAAGAGAGTAAACCCAGGGAATCAGGTGATAAGGACAGACGAAAATAGGAGGGTTAGAAGTTATTCTCACTTTCAAGGCGGAAGTGACGTTCCGATCCAGCTAGAGCGAACCGGTGTCATCCATCCTGCAAATGACTACCAGGAGATTCGCCACACGCGTCGAAGGGCCCTAGCTTGGAGTTGATACTTGGGCTTAATAGTGGATAATCGCAGGCATAGGAGGGTTTCAATTTCAGCCGTAATTTGCTCCGGGGTGCGTCGTCGTCCATCATGCCATCTCCTATTTCGCTCCGTCCATAGATGGTAGACAAGCGAGGCGATGATATGTCGTGGTCCCATCCACGCGAGATGTCGCCCTTTCCAACGATGTGCAGCCCATTGAATCCCCTCGAGCCAGTCCGTTCTCGGCCAGCTAAATCTAACCCTGCCACGCATGATAGAAAGGCAGCGTCTAGTAAATCTACATTGAAAAAATAAGTGTCTAATCGTTTCCTCCAGTTGGTCGTCGCATAATAGACATAACGGTGTCCCCGCAGCCGCCGCCACCCAAGGCTTATCGCGAGTAGCCAGTTTATCTCGAATCGCCATCCAAAGAATAAACTCATGTTTCGGAATGGCCAGTGGTCCGCCAAACAGATTGCGCCAATGGACAATGGGTCTTCGTAGACGCAAGCTATCCCTCGCCGATTTAGTCGTGAACTGTCCATCTCCCGTGGCCTTCCAACGATTGGAGCTGGGGTTTTCATGCTTCCCTCGCATTTTATCCCGTTATTGTCAACTTTACATTCTGGGTATACGGTGTTTACTATAAGTATTTCTCCTGTTGGAAGTCGAGCATATAACTCATCCTCTAGTGGTTCGGGTTTATCAGGTAATGATGATGCAAATGTTTGTGACATGAATGAATGAGTGGCACCTGGATCGAATAAAACATATGCATCAAAATCACAAATAGATAATTTACCCATAATTACGCGTGATCCCTCTTTGGCCTCGTCACGAGTCATAGTGAACATCCGTGCCTGTGCTGGCGGTCTGTAAGCTTGGCCTCCTATATTTCCTCTTCCTGAGCCTGTACTATATGGTCCTCGGCACCTTCCTCTTCCACGACTTGTGGAAAGGTTCGCTAACTTTTGATTGATCTATTGTAGGTTCTGCGCGCAATGTTGGGCAATTCCTAGCTATATGTCCTGATTGCCCACATGTAAAACATTCGCCTGTGAGCCATCTACATACACCCCTGTGGTTCTTCCCACAGTGTTCACATGTTGGTAATTGTTGCGAAGTTTCTATACTCCGTCCAGTAGTTATTGGTCCGCCTGTACTACCCTTTGCAGAGCTACTTTTGAATACTCATTGGTCTAGGCGAACTAATACGCCTTTTTCATTTTTCCACTAGACGACTCTTCGCCTGACCTTCATTTACTGCTTTGAAAATTCCAAAACTCGGTTTCTAATCTTTCAGCGCGAATAGCTGCCGCCCTCAATTTCCCATAGGACTCCATCTGATGGCATGATGCGAATTCTAATCATATAGCGGAGTCCTGCTTCAAATCTTCGACACTTATTTCTTTCAGTAGCAACCATATGCGAGGCATACCGGGATAGCTGATTAAACAGCACTTCAAACTCGCCTACGGACCTGTTACCTTGTTTTAATTTTAGGAATTCCCTCTCTTTCTGATCCTAAATTCAGGCATGCACGTATCGTTAAATTCCCTCAGAAAATCCTCCCAGGTCAGTACTGGAGGTTGAGTCATACTATCTGGGACAGTCTCCCACCATTCGTATGCATGTCCCTGTAAGAGTGAGACAGCATAGTCGAATCTCTCTTCTGGGGTGCATTGCATCATATTAAACACCCTTTCCGTTCTTTTCAACCATGTTTTCGCTTCAGCGGGATCGGTCGTACCCATAAATCCACAGCACCCATCTTTCTTAACTTATCATATCTTCGTTCTCGGGGAGTTGTCAGGGGGTGTTCAGATTCATACTGCTAAGAGTATGCGATGAATGGGATTCAGGTACGGCCGTTCTTCCTCCCCCTCTATAGTAGGTTCATCCCGTTCTATAGGTATCGGATCACCTATTGCCCTTTGCCTATATATGCAAGAAAAGTTTAAGGGTAATTCATAACATGCACATACTATGCAAATGTCTACAGAGCCTAAAACCTCGGCTCTGATACCACTACACGTAGCGCCCCAGTTCCTATTACTATTTTTCGCAGCAATAAAATATTCATATAAAATTTTTCGCGATTCCCATAGCCATTTCCTTTAACAAAACGGGCGTGTACATCCGATCTAGTTCCTTTCACAATCATGTACATATATGTACCTATCATATGAGTCATAAAATGCAACAGTCTAAATCCATTTCTATTCTATATGCTAACGATGAACCAGAGGGGAGCAGAAGGAGAGCGTAGCCGGCCAACCTTGAATCCATGCTTCATGTTGATGCTTTTTACGCAGCCTGCTAATTATCTACAACAACTGTGAAGATACCGATTCAGAGTATGATCGCAACATGTTAACTAAAACAAGTAATAATAAAATAAATAGTAGTCATTCTTCCCGTCAATTTTGTAATCATGCCATCATGAAATCGTTGTGCATAAAACTGTCATTCATAGGATCCGTAGATCACATGTCATTCTATATGCCCATTTATTTCGATACTCCCGTTATATCCGTATTCTGTACATGCATGTGACTTTGTCATACTGTCATCCTGTACATGACTCTGTCATCCCCCGACTTGAAAAGAAGTAACTATCATCCCCCGATTTGAAGGGAAGTATGCCGTAGCATCCATATCGTACTATCCGTAGTCTTAGCAGTCATAACGGTTTCTCCTTTCTTTTATGTGTATGCATGCTATATAGAATACCTTAAATGACACATAGATCATATAAAGGCACTTTACGGTCACATAGTTCACGTCGATTCGTAAATAACACGTATATGACATACTAATCAATTAATCCATGTAAATCATGTAAGCACATAAGGCAGATCATGTTTCAAATCATACTCACAAGTTTCGCCTATTTTTCCCGTTTGCTTACTCGGCGTTGTCCTTGCCCTTATCCGACCCCTGACCTATATAATTATTTTATCCGTAATATGAAATTCCTATAATGACATGCATACGTGATATGCATGCTTTATTATGCAGGATCGTTCCTATCCGTAGCCTTTACCAGAAACCCTAACTTATTTTAATTTGCTATTCCTTTGAAAATTAACTAACAAGTACTCTTATCAAATTTCATCTTGCACCATGTTCAGTTATTAATTTAAATTCTATGATAAGATCTCGAAGTGTAACCTACAGGATTTCGACATATATGATAAAAGATTTCGAATCAGGTTTCGAAGTTTTCCTTATTTCATTTCGAGAGTTCTTTCGAAATCCTACCATTGTATTTCTAAATCACGAGATCTTTGTTTCGAAGTTTTCCTTGTTTCATCTCGAGATTTCTTTCGAAATCTTACCATTGTGTTTCTAAATCTCGAGATCTTGGTTTCGAGATTTACTTAATTGATTTCGACATCATATCTCGAGCTTCACCTAGTTTATTTCGACATCATATCTCGAGCTTCACCTAGTTTATTTCGACATCATATCTCGAGCTTCACCTAGTTCATTTCGACATCATATCTCGAGCTTCACCTAGTTCATTTCGACATCATATCTCAAGATTCACCTAGTTCATTTCTGTAATACCCGAGTCCCGTGCGTAAGTTGGCCAATAAATTTGCATGCATATTATGTGATGATATGATTTTATATTTAGTATTTATTTAATTTAGTGATTATATGATATCTAACATTATTTGGAAATTTAATATCGAGTTGAGGAATTATGAAATTAGGTTGTGTGGGTAAGATAAAGTCGAAATATATTTAGAGATTAACTTTTGAAATTTTTAGAAATTCGGGATGAGGAAGTCGAACTAGGGATTGAATGATTTCAACATTTTATTTCGAGATCTTATGAACTTTGAAATACAATCTCGAAATTTGTTTTTTGAAATCTTAAGAAGTCTAAAAATGTCGATATGGGTTATGTAAAGTTATTTAGAGTTTTATGAATATTGAAAGAAAATCTCGATAAGGATGTCGATGTGTGTGAAGATGTTAATGAGAAATGACTTTGATATTATAAGGATTGTTACACGAGATTTTCAAGATAGATGTCGAAAGGTTATTATAAAGGACAATATTTAATTAAGAGTTATCATTTGATTAAGGGGATTAGGTAAAGGTCATAATCTCTTAGGAATTAATACACGATAATGATGAGAGGATGAATCCAAATTTCAACAGCTAAAGACAAAACCTAAACTATTTAAGATTTAAGTACTAATAATAATTAGAACTTCATGAATAAGAAACGAAGACTTCAAATTTCTGAAAACAAACCTTACAAAACTCTCGATAATTAAGAAGCAGAAGAAGAAACGAAAAGCAGTTTTCCATAAGTTAGGAGGAGGTATGAAATTTCTATCTTAATCTACATATTTTAATTCATATTTAGCATACTAATTATTGGAATTAGGGTTTAAAAATCAGAGATTAGTAAAAATAATTTCTTAGTTAAAGATCACATATGGTACTCAAATCGTATATATTGAAGTTCATATGGTATTTAAACTGTTCTTGGAAAATAGGGTTTTTGATCGAAAGTTTATATGGGTTTAGAATTAAATAGTGTTTAGTAAGGATATCGAAATGTTTATATGTAGTTGGTTTGAGCTTTATGAAAATGTCGAGTAAGATGTCGACATGAGTTTTGTGTAGTTGAAAAAGTCGAATGCATAATGTCGAATTAAATTAAGATGTCGACGTGGTTTACTATAAGTTGAAAAAGTCGAATTAGATAGAGTCGAGATTTACAGAAATGTAGAATAAAATGTCGAGATGTATTGTGGGATTTTGAGACAAGATGTCGATATGTGTCTTAGGTGAAGTGGTTAGAATGTCTTGGAATTATTATGAGAATGTCGATATGTGGTGTGGGAGATGCCGAGTTTTATGAATAGTGAAGTAAGATGTCGAGGTTATTTTGTGATGTGAGTTTGTCGAATAAAATGTCGAGAGTGAACAGTGGTTTCGATATATTTATATGAAATTGTCGAGTTGTGTTGTGTGAATTTTGAGACAAGATGTCGAGTGGTTAGGTGAAATTTTTGTTTGGTGTTGATCATGAAATGTCGACATCTATTATATAGTTTATGTCAAAATCTTGCTAAAGTAATAAGAATAATGCCGAGACTTGGTTTGATGATTGATATCGACATCTGTACTGAAATTCCTTTAATAATGCTAAGATTTATTGTTTAATATGATAAATGTTGAAACCTTATTTGAATAATAAAGAAGTATGTCGAGCTTTATTTAATGTCGAGATATATTTTAATTCATGCCGAAATTTATATCAATAGTATTTTTCAGTTTAGGTTAAAGTTTTAAATTTTAGGGTTTTGAAATTTATAAAAGTCGAAAAATAGGGTTTATTAAGCTAATTTCATGAAATTATAATTAAATTAACGAACTCTAATTTTATATGTTTCTATAATTAGGGTTTGAAGGTTAGCAATTTAACCGTACGATAAGCTAAGGATATCAGGTAAGTGGGAATTTCACCTACAACACATAAATCGATTGATATGTGTATTACTATGTGATTATTTGTTTCGATGAATACGTGGTATGTGAATTATCTGTTATATGCAATGGTTTGGAATGTTTATTGTTGCATTATTTATGCATCATGATCATGTGCACGCACAAGTCATATTGAGTATTTTGAGGAATGAGCGTGCATTATATTACTCGAGTGGAAAGCGAGTTATATGTAATGGAAATAGATGAGAATATAGCTACTTCTACAAAGGCACCATGACGGGGGTAAAACCGTCGAGTATATTTACCTAAATTATTTAGGTATTGGGAAGGCACGTAGTATAACTATAGTGCCAGGAAAGTAATTTGATAGAGGGGCGACCTGGTAAATGATAAGATTGGAGATAAACCCTAATTTTATCCTAGCCAGTGTGGGCCATTATCGTATTTTTATCCGAATAGGATTTGAGCTCATGATGTGATGGTGCGGTTAGTAAGTAGCTATGGGCCCTGATGAAAATGAGAAATGAATGAGTATGATGTGAGGATAGTATTAGAAAGCACTGGCGCGGATGCCTTTGCTATTTTGGACACGTGCATACATGCATATTTCACTTACTGAGCTTTATAGCTCATTCCATGTTTTATGTGTTGTAGACGTAGCAAATCCGGTACGTAAATGTTTAAATGACGAGGCTGGTCCTTCTGGAACTTCCGGTGACTTTTGAGGGTGTTGTGTACATGGATGCGACCTGTGCGGCGGGCGTTATGTTTAATTATGTGTGTTTTTGTAAAATATGTTTATATTGTATGTAAAATCTGAACAATGTTTGTATTGTAAATAGTTGGGTGTGGTGTGCGTTGTAAAATCGAAAAAAAAATCTATCGATGTTTCCTATGTAATATATTTTATATTTTATTTAGTCATGTAAGTTAGCGTAAGAAAATAGTAGTAGATGGCGGGTCGTCACAATTTCGACATCCACCATAGTTTCTCTCGACATCTCATGTCGAAATTCCTCTCGAATTCTTGAAACTTCATACTGTTCATATATATCGAAAATTTTCATACCCTTAAGGATACGAAAACCTTCCATTACATTTAGATATGCAACTCATTCATAGTTATTAATTCTAACATGTGTTCTAACATCGAAACTATTCAAACAAATATGAATGAACTCTTTTCAGAAATCTAGAAACCCTAATATATCTAAGTTACCAAATTTCTTATGATCTTAAAGTATATCGAACCATCGTTATTACTCCCATATGTATACATACACAAGTTTCAAATTATATAAACAAGTAACACTATATATAAAATTTTCATACCTCCTTTAGAATTTTGTTTTCGACATCTGAGTGTTCAAGCTTGTCTCTTCTCGGACTTTTTCCTTCATGAGTTATCGAAAATGATATGAATATTAATCTACTTTCTTCTTATCCTATACTTGCGTGTGTTAGTAGTCAAATGACATCAACACCTTTGTTAATACTTATCATAAGTTCCTCTCATATACATTATATTATTATTACTATGACGTTTCCTTTACAACTAAGTTTTCGATATCTGTTCCTAAGAATTGTTTAAATTGTCACATGTTATATATCGAGAACTCAAGGAATCTCGAATTCTTGATTGAAGAATTTCAAGGTCTTCATTGAACCAATCTCGAGATCCTTGTTTCCGATAGGTAGTTCTATGAATTATTTAAATTGCTACAATTTCACATCGAGAAGCAAAGTTCTCGCAATATCTATGTTAATGAATCTCGAGATCCTTGCTTAAAGAATTTCGAAGTCCTCATTGACCAATTTCGAGATCCATATCTAAAGAGTTTCGCAATTCTTCTTTAGCCATACTTTAGTATTATTTAATTATTTCTTCCACTTTACAGAATCTCAAGATATCATTAAACTTCCTACTTTATCTGATCACGTTAATTAGTACATATAAAGTTTCTCAGAACCTGAGAAAACCCTAGATATTTCATAGTTAGAAATTCTAACTTCAATAACATTCATTCCCTTACCACTTGTATATCTTTAAGAACCTAGGACTATAATACCTTAAATTCCTTATCCTACATATACTTCTTGTTTTAAAATGACTTATATGAATGCATGAATGAATGCATGAATTTTTGTAATTACATGAAATTATAATATAAAGTTTCGGTTTCGGTTCCTGACAGAAACTCAGAAATCACTCTCACTCTACTCGAATTCTCTCTCGGTGTTCTTCATTGAAGGTTTTCGATCGAAGTTAATCTCATAAAATTCTAATCGATTTCCTTAGGATTTGAGTCTAGGATCATAGGAGTTGATAATTGAGGACCTAACAATTGGTATCAGAGCAGATTCGTTCCGTTTTGGATCGAAATTGTTAGAAATCAGTTCGTAATTTTTTTTGGAACTGTTCCGTGCGAAGAACAGTTTACGCGCGAAGATTGATTTCGATTTGATAGCCTAAATTCTGTGCTTATTTGATCTGATTTTGATGTTTTTGTGCATACGTAGGTTAGATCAATCGTGATTAGATAAGTAGCGTTCAGAATCAGGATTTAGATCGAATTTTTGATTCTGAGATTTTACTGTTTGAGCGAAGAACAGTTTAAATGTGTTCTGATTTTTGCAAAATTGAATATCATTTGCTTCAAAACATGTTTAATCATCTGTTCATTAGGGTTCAGTAGCTAATTTCGAGCATATACCCGAAATTTCAACGATCAATTTTCAGTGTTGCTTGAATTATGTGTTAATTTGTATTCTGTGAACTGTTGCGTAATTTCAATTTTTCTCGCTAAGTTTCTCGATCGAAATAGTTTCTCTATTGAAAAACAACGCGCGGAAAATTTCTCAATTAGGATACAAATTAGAAACAGAAGTCGCTACTGCTAAGGACGATTTGAGTGTAAAATTTTACGAACGTTAATTTCAGCGAGAATTTTGTTCGAGAGATTTTTAATAGACTTTTGCGTGCAAAATTTTACCAATCGAAAAACTTTCTCGTCAGACTCTCTGGTTTGACCAAGCGAAAAATCTTTTAGGATCGCAAAACTCTTTCGGTCAAACAATTTATTTTGACTTCGCGAGAAACATACTGACTGTACTGTTTCTTAACGATTGAAATAAATTCACACTGAAAAAGTTTTTCGATCGAAAGACTTTAGGGTAATTTTTCTCGCTCATCAAACTCTCGTCTACAGTACCAGATGCGGAGAACAGTAACTTTACGATTAAATCAAAGAAATTATTTTTGATCAAACGGTAGCGATTGAACCAAAAATAATTCTCGATCATTTTTGTTAAATCAAACGCTACTAGCAAATTTGCTACTTGTGAAACATATTACATCAAAGTCTATTCATCAAAACTAACGGAGATCCTTCATCAACTCCACCACAAAGAAAAAAATGGATGCTTACTCACTAGGAAACGACAACCGTCCGCCGATCTTGCAACGCGGCGAATTTATATTTTGGAGAAGCTGCTTCCTAAATTTTATAGCCTTGAAAGATCAAGCCGAAAACCTGCTAAAGTCACTCGAAGAAGGGCCCGCACAATTCTGGGTCACTGTAGCCGGTGATGACACGGTTACTCCTCATATTCCCGCTACTAGGCGACTGAAGGAGCCTAGGGAATATTCCATCGAGGAAAGGGCCCGTGCTAAGGAAGATCTGATAGCCATGAACACACTCATGCAGGGCAGCCCAAAGGACATCTATAGACAGATAGACAGCCTCCCAACGGCTAAGGGGATGTGGGATGAACTGCATAGAATGATGCAAAGGACGGAAGTGGGCATCAAGGCCAAAAAGGCAAATATTCTCACGGCTTACCACTCATTCAAAGCAAAGCCGGAGGAGAGCCTAGACGTATATCAAAGGTTTCTCACCCTTCTTAATGAGATGAGGAAAATAGAAATCTCTAAGACAAACATGGAAACAAACATCATATTTCTATCCTCCCTGCCCTCAGACTGGAAAAAGATATCCACTCAACTTAGGCAACACAAAGATTTGGAGGAGTTGGATATCCATGCAGTCTTTGACAATCTCGCCCAACATTAGGAAGATATTTGCGAGATTCAGAAGGAGCAAAAGGGCAAGCAGATTGAAGACACTGTTGCCCTTGTCTCAGAAAAGCGTGGAACAAGGTCTCGCAAAGAGAAGATCATTAGGCCTCCCTCCCCATCAGAGTCAGAAGAAGATTCGGAGACAGAAGATGAGCCAAGCATGAAAGCGCTGGGGAAGCAGTTGGCTCTAATCGGCAAATTGATGAGCAAGACATACTTCAAAAAGAAGTCCTCATCTTCGGCCAACCAACTTCGGACCTCAAGCTCTAAGAATAAAGAACGTGCACCTGAGAGCTCCGAAATCAAAAACACCAAAGAGCCCAACAAGTGCTTCAACTGTGGCAAGCCTGGTCATTTTGCCAGAGAATGCACTCTTCCCAAGAAGAGAGATGCTAATTACTACTCCAGAAAGCTTCAACTTTCAAAGTAGAAGGAAGCTGGAGTAGCCCTTGTAACATCCCGTCCCATACCGGGTGTCACTGTAGCATCTGTCCCTACCGGGACTTGTGGGGTTGGGCCCACCACACTCCGACTGATAGTCTGGCCCCACTGTACCACCACTTAACCTTTCAGCGTGCTTCGTCCTCGCTCACACGCACCCTGGGCAAACTTCCTAGGGGGTCACCCATCCCAAGATTGCTTCAAGTCAAGCACGCTTAACTTTGAAGTTCTTTCGGATGGACTCCCGAAAAGGTAGGTCGACCTAGGTGATATGAGTAGTACTATCAATTCTTTTATACGATTCTTAGCCTAACACGCCCATACATTGTCAGTCTCAGAATCCCCTCTCATTCGGGTGTCGGATCGGTTCGTTCATGTACCCCTTCGCCTAGAAGCCCGCCAGGAGCCGCTCCTTGTCCGTGCATCTCTTTGGCACCGGCGATCACTCCCCGCCCTCGTCGGCCCCGGGCATCACATGCCCACCAGCTTCCGCCTGGTTCGTCCCCGAACCAGCACCGTACTGCGAGAGGTTGTGCTCTGATACCACCTGTAACATCCCGTCCCATACCGGGTGTCACTGTAGCATCTGTCCCTACCGGGACTTGTGGGGTTGGGCCCACCACACTCCGACTGATAGTCTGGCCCCACTGTACCACCACTTAACCTTTCAGCGTGCTTCGTCCTCGCTCACACGCACCCTGGGCAAACTTCCCAGGGGGTCACCCATCCCAAGATTGCTTCAAGTCAAGCACGCTTAACTTTGAAGTTCTTTCGGATGGACTCCCGAAAACGTAGGTCGACCTAGGTGATATGAGTAGTACTATCAATTCTTTTATACGATTCTTAGCCTGACACGCCCATACATTGTCAGTCTCAGAATCCCCTCTCATTCGGGTGTCGGATCGGTTCGTTCATGTACCCCTTCGCCTAGAAGCCTGCCAGGAGCCGCTCCTTGTCCGTGCATCTCTTTGGCACCGGCGATCACTCCCCGCCCTCGTCGGTCCCGGGCATCACAGCCCTCATGGCAGAGCAGGACCACAGGCTCGAAGACACGTCCAACTCCGAAGAGGAGAATTTTATGACCCACTAGGACGACACCCTGGATGCCGAAACTTCAAACCAGACGGACGATGGCCCACTTGGAAGACACCCTGGATGCCGAAACTTCAAACCAGACGGACGATGACGACGCATCCATCTCATCACAAGAGGTAGTCTCTTCTTCCACATTATTGACCATGCTAGAATCATATCAAAAATAATATGCTAACATGAAACGTGAGCAGAAAGTATTAAGGAAGTAGAGGATAAACATTCGAGGTCTTAGGAGAAGATAAATAGTCTCGAATCAGAACTTAGAAGCTCTAGTGTTAAAATAGAAGAACGTACTAAGAGCCTACATTCTAGAGAGACTAGTCAACCTCAAATAGGACAACATAACGATAAGATTAAGGAATTAGAAGATAGGCTAGCAAATAACTACAATTGCTTGGTTCGGAATCTCAATGAGAAAGCCACACTAAATTGTAGGATAACCGAAGCTACCACTAAGATCACTAACTTAGAAGCTCAATTAGAAATATCAAATGCTAAGGTTAGTGAGCTTAGTAAAGAACTAGATGCCTGTCAAGCCGCCAAACTGACGGTAGCAAATAATTATGCTCTCCTAAGTGAGGAACTCAAGAAACTATAAGCAAAAATTAAGAAATTAGATGATATAGTTACGCGTAGGGGACAATCCGAACAGACGATATTCCTAAATCAGCCCAAGGATGTAGATTTCTATAATCCAAAAGAAGGCTTATGTTTCACTAACCCACGTGTTCTACGGAAGAAAGAAATATATGATATTAAGCACATGGGTTTAGGAGTAACCTCTCTTAGAGATTTTACTGAATCGACGTACCAAAATACTTTCGATTCATCCATGAGAAAAGCCTCACACGGGCCTGAAATCCCCCTTTGTAGGATACTATTTCTAATTGTGCTTGATTTCATTAGTCGTTCTTGTAATTTGGGGCGTTTTGTATAGTAGTCCTTAGATTAGGACTAGTTTGATATTTATACCAAGCTTGTTTGGTATAAATACATTTAAAGAATTTGAGCTGAATAGAGAAAGTTTTAAAAATTGATCCGAAAGGCTTGCAATTCGATTTCTAGAGAGAGAAACAACAGTAACTTTCTCACTCTACTCAAATCCTCTCTCACGTTCTACATTAGAGTTTTTCGATCGAATTTCATTGATCATCATAATCGTCGAATTACTTTGAATTCCTTCCTAGGATCTTAGAGTTGTTAATCATAGGACCTAACAATTGGTACCAGAGCAGATTGGTTCTGTTTTATAAAAAATTGTTAGATTTGGATCGAAATTCATTTTTCTGGTTACTGTTCATTGTAGAACAGTTTGGTGCGAAACTTGTTTTCGATCCAATAGCATAATTTTGTGCTTAATTGACTTGAATTTGATGTTTCTGTGCTTAGTTAAGTGCTAAATGTTGATTACGATCAAATCTGTAGCTGTTTGAACGTCGAATTGAGGATTGATTTGATTATGTGTGTTACTGTTATGCAAAGAACATGAAGAACACGTTCTGATTTTGCTCAAATTCGACATATTTTGCTATAATGTGTTTAATTGCTTGTTCGTGCGTAGTTAGCTAGTGGTTGCGAGCGATTACCTGAAATTTCACTGTCTAATTTCTTGTTTTTGCTCGAATCTGTGATTAATCGTATTCTGTGAATTTTTCTCGATTATTCTAATTTTTCTCGCTAGGTTTACGATCGGATTAGTTTCTCGATCGAAAACTTGGCGCGAAAATTTTTCTCGGTCAGAATACGAAGTCAGCGCTAGAATCGTCATCACCAGAAACGATTTTAGTTAGAAATATTTCTCGAGCATTATTCAGCGAAAAGCTTTTTCGAGAGAGATAGGTGCTTTCCCGGTGTCTCTACGGGATGTCTCTATGGCAGTAAGAACTCTCTCCATTATTTTGTATTCAAGCGATTGAACAACAGCGGAGAGAGCGGCTTGGAATTGCTCGTTCGTCGCAAACAGTGCGGACGCCTCCTTGGATGTTCCAGGACGACTGATGTCGCCTGTTATCAACCCTTGAGCAGACACCGGCTCCTCAGGTTGGCTCACAGTCAGTTGAGGTTGTGACTGTATGAGACTTCCACCTAATCCTGGAGTCGAATCTTGAAGATTCTCCTCTAAGGGTGTTATGGCAGGCTGTTGGGCCTGCGAACCAGACACCGGTAGATTTGGTTGCGGCTCAAGATTGAGTGAAGAAGTGCCGGCAACACTTGAAGAAGTGATCAGCACGGTATCTGGTGCAGTGGTGACGGCGGGGAAGAGGGACTCCAACTGTATGCTAAGTCGCCTAGGAGTCCGTCTTATCAGGCTGATTTCCTCATCATACTCCGTGTCGGACGGGGTGGCTGTGTGAGGTGTAGGGTCACGTTCAACATCCTCAAGTGCCTGATTCATCACCAGTGGAAGCGAGCTTTGCCCCATTTCTGCATCGGGCTGTGCTTCTTGTAGAGGAGCCTCCTCGATAGGCTCTTCAAGCACGCCTACATGTACGGGCACTTTCACTTGGAATGTTTCGGTTGGAGCTTCTTGTTCCAACTCTGCCACCACAGCATCGATCAATGTGGCATCTATGTTAGGAATGTGTTCGTCCTGAGTTGTAACCTCCTGCTCTAGCTCCTGGGCCACTTCATCAATCAACATGGCCTCAGGGCTTGAGTGTTGTTGCGGTTGGGGAGGGCTAACTCCAAAATCTGTCGGGGGCCCTCGAATCATCTCTCGGTGAGGTGATTCTCCCGGCAATACATACGGTATACGTCTCCTCTGGGGTCAGCGAGACGTAGAAGCTCAAAAGGAATTGGCATCGACGGTTGGTCCAAGTCCATGAGCCGTGGATTGTGAAAGAATTTAAGCCTGGGTGGTTGATAATTTCCTTCAGGAGGTAGACGAGGGATGGACTCGTGCATCTTCATGAATTCCTTGATGATTACATTAAACCACAGAGTGTAGGGCACATTCTTCGATCTCCGATTCTCCTTTTGCCGAATCTGGTCTGCAAGATCATTCCAGATCAACTGCGTGAAATCGTAAGTTTTGGAGAATGCGAGTCCGTGAAAGATTCGCAGTATGTTGCCATTGCCCTTGTCGAAGCCAGCATGCTTGGGCGATAGACACTTGTTCACAATCCCAAACAGTGTCTTCCACGGATGAGGGATATCGTTGCTCTGAACCTGAGCTAGCTTGGTGAGCTGCGGTTGATATCCCATCTGCATGAAATCATGCACCATTTCTGCGTCTGATGGGAGCGGGTCTTAGTTTGCGCTGTATGGCAAGTCCAGAATCATCCGAACCGGTTCTTCTCCATATGTATGTGCCGCGTCCCAATTATGGTTGAGAAGGAGAATGCTCCATTATGCACTGCTCCTTGTATACATCCCCAGAATTGCTGGAGATAGACCATTGGCACCGATGCGGTGACCGTCAATGCATGCCAGATAGGGTGGCCTTGTAGGATAGAGACAATGATCTCGTCTGGACACCGAAAGGTGCTCAGATCGAGCTGGAAATTCGTATCCTGGACCTTCAGATACAAGTTGTGGTCGTATATGTGATTATAACGAGGGTAGCGATCCATCTGAAAAATAAGAGATATAAAAGTTCATTAGTTCATAAATTTGATTTTAGTCAAAAATTGATTTAATTTCATCAAACTATAATATTGTATCAAGTCATGACATGTTTGATGAATTTTGAATTGAAATCGTGTAGCATCATATAGGATACTTGATTTTGAAAAAATGTAATGGCATGATTGTATTTTCGAATTAAACATATAACACGTGAAAAGAGTTCGAAATTTTCTAAGTATTTGATCGCGGGAAATGTCACTGTTCATGCCGAGATATTTTTCGCTCAATAAATTTGGTTGTCAAATTGATTTCCTATGCATTGATTTCAATTGAAATAACTCCGTTTAATTTTGCGATCGATAAAATTTTACTCGCTAATTTTTGCTACAGTGTAAAAGACTTAGAAAAAACTCTTCTAAGTGTTGAAGTTGGAATCGTGAGACTGTAGCCGATTAATTTTACGATCGAGAAAAATTCCGCGTAAATTTACGATCGAGAAATTATTTCTCCGATAAATTTACTAACGAAAAATTTTCCTCGATTGAATAAAATTTTTCTATTTGAAATTCGTCGAGCGGTACGTGATTTTCGATCCCAAGTAAAATTTGCTGCGATATTTTTCTATCGAGAAATTAGTCAACGAAAAACTAAGTCGATCGTCGAGAAATTTTTCGATCAATTAAATCCTAAGCGGCGAATATTACGATCGAAAAATTAGGCGTTGAAAAATTAATTTTTCGCTGCTAAATTTTTGCGATCGAAATAAAATTAAATCGAAAATCTATTTTGCGATAGTAAGTTTTACGCTCGATCTAATTTTCATCTAAATTGTCTATTCAGTGCTTAAATTTTTTGCTCACAGAAAAATCCTACTTAGATTTCTCGATGTTTATTAATTTTTCGGTCAAAATCTTCTATTTTAGCGACTAAGTCAGAATTTTATCGATCGAAAACTAATTTGATGCAAACAGTATCTCAATTGAATCGGAATTCAATTAAGTCTGTTTGCGATCGACAAAGTTCTTTGATGGCTTCAAACATTCAAATACCCAGTTTTATCTAAGTTCATATTAGAGTCGAAGATGCAGATTTTCCGAAGATTTATACTACCAGATTCATAAAGAACACCGAAACTATCTTAAGTGCAGGCATTAATCTCAGATAAAACTCATAATCATGTCTAAATCACTATAAAATAGCATACGGTTTTCTCAGGTGAAGAACAATCGAGAAGCTAATCTTAATAATGCGAAAAACTACAAAATGCAGATCCTAATGAAGTTAAATCACATGCAAATGTCAAAATAATCTCATTTCTACCTTAGACAGACAATTTGGTGTTGAAAATCGAAAGATTTTTGAGAAATTGGAAATGTCTGTGAAAGTTTTTCGAGAGAGAAATTTTTGCGATTTAGGGTTGCGTCGAGAAAAAGTTTCTCGACAGACCAAAAAGTGAACTTTTATTAACTCGCTGTAAGTCAATGTTGGGTTTGCGATTCGACATTTTGCGAAGGCCCATTACTATTTGCGTTCGAGAAATTTTTGATTCGAAAATTGCTCTTCAATTCAATTTTTTTTTAGAGCAAATTATCGCGGCTAATCAAAATCATTCCCAACACTGTTTACGATCGAGAAACTTATGATCACGAATTGACCCCTATTTCAAATAAAATCACATTGTAAAGCTCTCCTTCAGAATTAAAATAAATGTAATTAACTCCCTGTATTTTCTGTGTAGTAACGTCTAGCTTCCCTGGCAGAATAAAAATCTGTACCACCTAGAGAAAAACGTTAAAAATAATGGAGTTAATCAACAATTATTTTAGGCATTTTCTGAAATATTTGGTCTGTGACTAGCTCCTTTCCTTGTAGTGTCGACGTCTCACTCCTTAATTTTGTTTGAAGGAATCTGAAACGCTTAGAGAAAAACGTCAAGAATATTTGGAGCTAATGCACGATTATTATATTTGCTCCCCCTCAAATAATGCGTGAGAATTGAATAAACATGCAAGCATATGAAATCAATTCAAGTCACGAATGCATGCGTGATATGCATGCTTCATTATGCAGGATCGTTCCTATCTGTAGCCTTTACCAGAAACTGTAACTTATTTTAATTTGCTATTCCTTTGAAAATTTACTAACAAATACTCTTATCAAATTTCATCTTGCACCATGTTCAATTATTTAAATTCTATGATAGGATCTCGAAGTGTAACCTACAGGATTTCGACATGTATCATAAAAGATTTCGAATCAGGTTTCGAAGTTTTCCTTATTTCATTTCGAGATTTCTTTCGAAATCTTACCATTGTATTTCTAAATCTCGAAATCTTGGTTTCGAAGTTTTCCTTGTTTCATCTCGAGATATCTTTCGAAATCTTACGCTTGTGTTTCTAAATCTCGAGATCTTGGTTTCGAGATTTACTTAATTGATTTCGACATCATATCTCGAGCTTCACCTAGTTCATTTCGACATCATATCTCGAGCTTCACCTAGTTCATTTCGACATCATATCTCGAGCTTCACCTAGTTCATTTCGACATCATATCTCGAGATTCATCTAATTCATTTCGACATCCACCATAGCTTCTCTCGACATCTCATGTCGAAATTCCTCTCGAATTCTTGAAACTTCATACTGTTCATATATATCGAAAATTTTCATACCCTTAAGGATACGAAAACCTTCCATTACATTTAGATATGCAACTCATTCATAGTTATTAATTCTAACATGTGTTCTAACATCGAAACTATTCAAACAAATATGAATGAAATCTTTTCAGAAATCTAGAAAACCCTAATATATCTAAGTTACCAAATTTCTTATGATCTTAAAGTATACTGAACCATCGTTATTACTCCCATATGTATACATACACAAGTTTCAAATTATATAAACAAGTAACACTATATATAAAATTTTCATACCTCCTTTAGAATTTTGTTTTCGACATCTGAGTGTTCAAGCTTGTCTCTTCTCGGTATTTTTCCTTCATGAGTTATCCAAAATGATATGAATGTTAATCTCCTTTCTTCTTATCCTATACTTGCGGGTGTTAGTAGTCAAATGACATCAACACCTTTGTTAATACTTATCATAAGTTCCTCTCATATACATTATATATTATTATTAAAATGTTTCCTTTACAACTAAGTTTTCGATATCCGTTCCTAAGAATTGTTTAAATCGTCACATGTTATATATCGAGAACTCAAGGAATCTCGAATTCTTGACTGAAGAATTTCAAGGTATTCATTGAACCAATCTCGAGATCCTTGTTTCCGATATGTAGTTCTATGAATTACTTAAATTGCTACAATTTCACATCGAGAACCAAAGTTCTCGCAATATCTATGTTAATGAATCTCGAGATCCTTGCTTAAAGAATTTCGAAGTCCTCATTTACCAATTTCGAGATCCATATCTAAAGAGTTTCGCAATTCTTCTTTAGCCATACTTTAGTATTATTTAATTGTTTCTTCCACTTTAAAGAATGTCCAGATATCATTAAACTTCCTAATTTATCTGATCACTTTAATTAGTACATATAAAGTTTCTCAGAACCTGAGAAAACCCTAGATATTTCATAATTAGAAATTCTAACTTCAATAACATTCATTCCCTTACCACTTGTATATCTTTAAGAACCTAGGACTATAATACCTTAAATTCCTTATCCTACATATACTTCTTTTAAAATGACTTATATGAATGCATGAATTTATGTAATTACATGAAATTATAATATGAAGTTTCGGTTTCGGTTCCTGACAGAAACTCAGAAATCACTCTCGCTCTACTCGAATTCTCTCTCGGTGTTCTTCATTGAAGGTTTTCGATCGAAGTTAATTTCATACAATTCTAATCGATTTCCTTAGGATTTGAGTCTAGGATCATAGGAGTTGAGAATTGAGGACCTAACAATTGGTACCAGAGCAGATTCAATCTGTTTTGGATCGAAATTGTTAGAAATCAGATCGTAATTTTTTTTGGAACTGTTCCGTGCGAAGAACAGTTTACGCGCGAAAATTGATTTCCATTTGATAGCCTAAATTCTGTGCTTATTTGATCTGATTTTGATGTTTCTGTGCTCGCATAAGTAGGTTAGATCAATCGCGATTAGATAAGTAGCGTTCAGATTCAGGATTTAGACAGAATTTTTGATTCTGAGATTTTACTGTTTGAGCGAAGAACAGTTTAAATGTGTTCTGATTTTTGCAAAATTGAATATCATTTGCTTCAAAACATGTTTAATCATCTGTTCATTAGGGTTCAGTAGCTAATTTCGAGCACATACCCGAAATTTCAACGATCAATTTTCAGTGTTGCTTGAATTATGTGTTAAATTTGTATTCTGTGAACTGTTGCGTAATTTCAATTTTTCTCGAGATCCTTTCTTAAAGAATTTCGAAGTCCTCATTGACCAATTTCGAGATCCATATCTAAAGAGTTTCGCAATTCTTCTTTAGCCATACTTTAGTATTATTTAATTATTTCTTGCACTTTAAAGAATCTCAAGATATCATTAAACTTCCTAATTTATCTGATCACTTCAATTAGTACATATAAAGTTTCTCAGAACCTGAGATAACCCTAGCAATTTCATAATTAGAAATTCTAACTTCTATAACATTCATTCCCTTACCACTTGTATCTCTTTAAGAACCTAGGACTATAATACATTAAATTCCTTATCCTACATATACTTCTTGTTTTAAAATAACTTATATGAATGCATGAATGAATGCATGAATTTTTGTAATTACATGAAGTTATAATATAAAGTTTCGGTTTCGGTTCCTGACAATTCTCCCCCTTTAAAAATTTCGACCTCGAAATTTCGTACCTGTACTAGAACAACCATGGGGACTGTGTTTCCATATTTTCTATTGTTTCTCAGGTAGCTTCACGAGCTGAATGATTCTTACATCTCACTTTAACCATCGAAATCGTTTTATTCCGTAACTGCTTATCGACAAATCCTAGGATTTCTGTCGGTTCTTCTTCGTAACTAAGATCCTCAGTAACATTTATCGGTTCGTCACGCAGAACATGAGCAGGATCTGATCTGTATCGCCGCAACATACTAACGTGGAACACGTTGTGTATCTGTGAAAGTTCAGGTGGTCGTGCCAATCAATATGCTAACGGTCCAATTCGTTCAAGTATCTCGTACGGTCCGATATATCGCGGACTTAACTTTCCTTTCTTTCCAAATCGTAACACACGGAATGAGATACTCGCAAAAATACTTTCTCCCCAACTTCATATTCCATTTCTCGTCGATGTTGGTCTATATAACTTTTCTGTCTATCTTGGGCCGCTTTAAGTCGACTCTTTACTACTTTAATCTTTTCCATTGTATCCTGAATCAAATTGACCCTTCCAATACTTGTTCTCCTTCCACATCCGAACAAATTGGGTTTCGACATTTCCGACCATACAAAGCTTCGTACGGTGCCATTCCAATACTTGAGTGGTACTGATTATTATAGGCAAATTACATTAGTGCTATATAATCATCCATGATCCATTGAATTCGATTACGCATGCTCGAAGCATGTATTCTAGGGTCTGTATTGTCCTTTCTGATTGACCGTCGGTTTGTGGATATAAAGCCGTACTAAAATGTAATTTAGTTCCGAGTGCGTCGTGTAAACTTCCCTACAATCTGGAAGTAAATCGGGGATCACGATCAGATATGATAGAGATGGGTACACCGTGTAACCGAACTATTTCATTAACATATCTTTTTGCTAAATATTCTAACGTAGAACCCCATCGAAATGGCAAGAAATGAGCTGATTTCGTAAGCCTGTCGACAATTACCCACACGGCATCATTTTTCTTAGCCGTTGGAGGAAGTCCGTAGAGAAAATCCATTGTTATACGCTCCCATTTCCAAACAGGTATCGGTCAAGGACGTAATTTACCCACTGGCGCTTGGTGTTCAGCTTTGATTTGCTGACACGTTAATCATTTCAGCACATATTCAGCCACATCCTTGGCCACCAATAGTAAGATTTACGGGTCCGATACATCTTCGTACTGCCTGGACGCATAGCATAAGGAGCAGTGTGTGCTTCTTCCATTATTTCTTGTCGAAGATTATCGATATCACGAACACATATGCGGCCATTTGTTGTCAAAGTCCCATTCTCGTCTATCACAAAAGACTTCCCTAATCATGGTTTCACTTTAGCAGCAATCTTAGCCAGCTTTTCATCTTTAAACTGTACTTGTCTAATTCGAACTAACATGATAGGTTGAATTATAATTGAGGCACAAATAGCACCGATTTCGTTTACTCTCATCTCCGTATTCATTTTCCTGAGATCAATCAAACTTGAGAAGGAGCAAGTCGATAAATAAGAGACGGAACCGTACGATTTCCGACTTAAGGCGTAAGCAACGACGTTAGCCTTTCCAGGATGATACTCTATAGTACAGTCGTAATCCTTTAGTAGCTCGATCCATCGCCTCTATCTCATATTCAATTCTTTCTGGCTTAATAGATATTTAAGGCTCTTGTGATCAGTAAATATCTTAGATGTCGTACCGTATAAGTAGTGTCGCCATATCTTCAGTGCAAATACCACGGCCGCTAGCTCTAAGTCGTGAGTTGGGTAGGATGTTTCGTATGGCTTCAGCTCTCGAGATGCATACGCCACTACTTTTCCGTGTTGCATTAGCACACATCCTAGTCCTTGATACGACGCGTCGCCATAGATTACAAAACCATCTGTTCCTGATGGAATAGTTAGTATAGGGGCTATCGTTAGTCGTTCCTTTAATTCTTCAAAACTCCTTTGACATTCCTCGGTTCACTTAAATGTAACTCCTTTACGTAGTAACTTCATCATTGGGGCTGCTATCAGTGAGAAATTTTCGACGAACCGTTGATAATATCCAGCCAATCCCAGAAAACTACGAACTTCTGACGTTTTTAGGACTTCCCCACTTGATTACCGCTTCGAGTTTACTGGAATCGACTTGAATACCTTTACCAGAGACTACGTGCCCCAGAAATACTCTTGATCTAACCAAAATTCACATTTCGAGAGCTTCACATATAACTTCTTTTCCCGTAAGGTCTGAAGTATAACCCTTAAATGTTGTTCGTGCTCCTCTTTTGACTTGGAATATATTAGAATATCATCAATAAAGACGATCACAAACTGGTCTAAATAGGGTCGGAAAACGTCATTCATTAATACCATAAAGACTGTAGGGGCATTCGTCAATCCAAAGGGCATAACTAGAAATTCGTAGTGTCCATATCTTGTTTTAAAGGCAGTCTTTGGAATATCACCATCCGCAATCTTCAACTGATGAGATCCTGATCTCAGATCGATTTTTGAAAAGACCCTAGAACGTTGCAATTGATCAAATAGATCATCAATTCGAGGCAATGAATATTTTTTTTTCACCGTTACCTTATTCAACTGTCTATAATCAATACACATTCTAAGAGTTCCATCCTTCTTTTTAACGAAAAGAACAGGCGCTCCCCAAGGTGATACACTCGGTCTTATATAGCCCTTATCTAATAATTCCTTTAACTGTACTTTCAATTCATTCAATTCGATTGGAGCCATCCGGTATGGTGGAATAGAAATTGGTGCCGTGCCGGGAAAGACATCATTCACTGACTATCGAAATATCTTCTATTTTCAATCCACTTAATTGCGCATCTATAACGTAGGCTATATACCCTTCGCATCCTTTACTAATCATCTTATAAGCTTCTAAACTTGATATCTGATGTGCCGTCCATACGCTCTTTTCTCTTAAGTATTATATGATTTGGATCTATAGGGGTCAATTCAATGTCCTTTTTGAAACAGTCAAGCTTCGCCCTGTATCTTGACAACCAGTCCATGCCCAATATTACGTCAATCAATTAAATGAATAACGAACAAGGTTGCTCGCATTTTATCCCGTTATTGTCAACTTTACATTCTGGGTATACGGTGTTTACTATAAGTATTTCTCCTGTTGGAAGTCGAGCATATAACTCATCCTCTAGTGGTTCGGGTTTATCAGGTAATGATGATGCAAATGTTTGTGACATGAATGAATGAGTGGCACCTGGATCGAATAAAACATATGCATCAAAATCACAAATAGATAATTTACCCGTAATTACGCGTGATCCCTCTTTGGCCTCGTCACGAGTCATAGTGAACATCCGTGCCTGTGCTGGCGGTCTGTAAGCTTGGCCTCCTATATTTCCTCTTCCTGAGCCTGTACTATATGGTCCTCGGCCCCTTCCTCTTCCACGACTTGTGGAAAGGTTCGCTAACTTTTGATTGATCTATTGTAGGTTCTGCGCGCAATGTTGGGCAATTCCTAGCTATATGTCCTGATTGCCCACATGTAAAACATTCGCCTGTGAGCCATCTACATACACCCCTGTGGTTCTTCCCACAATGTTCACATGTTGGTAATTGTTGCGAAGTTTCTATACTCCGTCCAGTAGTTATTGGTCCGCCTGTACTACCCTTTGCAGAGCTACTTTGAATACTCATTGGTCTAGGCGAACTAATACGCCTTTTTCATTTTTCCACTAGACGACTCTTCACCTGACCTTCATTTACTACTTTGAAAATTCCAAAACTCGGTTTCTAATCTTTCAGCGCGAATAGCTGCCGCCCTCAATTTCCCATAGGACTCCATCTGATGGCATGATGCGATTTCTAATCATATAGCGGAGTCCTGCTTCAAATCTTCGACACTTATTTCTTTCAGTAGCAACCATATGCGAGGCATAACGGGATAGCTGATTAAACAGCACTTCAAACTCGCCTACGGACCTGTTACCTTGTTTTAATTTTAGGAATTCCCTCTCTTTCTGATCCTAAATTCAGGCATGCACGTATGGTTAAATTCCCTCAGAAAATCCTCCCAGGTCAGTACTGGAGGTTGAGTCATACTATCTGGGACAGTCTCCCACCATTCGTATGCATGTCCCTGTAAGAGTGAGAGAGCATAGTCGAATCTCTCTTCTGGGGTGCATTGCATCATATTAAACACCCTTTCCGTTCTTTTTTTTTTTTGGAAATTTTCACTAAATAAAATAAAAGAGTACAGCCGCGTACATGAGCAATATCATGACGCTCCAACCCGCTAACATGCTACCACCAGGCACAAGCAATATACCACAAGCGGCATATGCACCCTACTCTAAAGCAAAACAAAAGGCAGCAAAGACATATACAAAGCATAAAAGATCATATAGGATCAAGAACCAATGTCATCGCCCGGCATATCTTGAAGGACAGCGAAGGAATTGTTGGACTTCACCAGATGGGAATCAGTGGTCGCAAGTCGACTTTGCATTAAATTCACAGCGCTTGAGGGCTCAGTAGCTTTAGAATTCCTTTGATCCATACCCTCATCACGCCCCTCCTTATCAATCTTACCTTGCACCTCATGCACTATAGAGGACGAAGGGTCATCACTCAGACCTGAAGATGGTGGCAGATTGCGCGAACCATTTGCGCCATGCACATCACGAGAAGTCGTATCGACCACTATCGCCTTGCCTTTCGCCACTACTCGCTTCCAAGATCGTTTATCCTTCACAATATGCCTTGAAGTGGCCTGAGAAGTAGTCCGAGAAAATGGTTGTGTCCGATATATTACTGTTGGTAGTGCAGTCTGCTCCTTCGACTTGATTTTGGTTGGACATTCTGAATTATTATGTCCAATGCCAGAACAAATAGAACACCAAGAAGGCCGCCACTCATATTCCACCTTAATATTAATAACATCCACTTGATCTCTATTCTTGACAGGAAGCCGGAGATTAAAACTGTCAATATAAGGTTCATTGAGGTCCTTCAAGACATAAACCCTAGCGTAGTCAATACGCTCCATAGTAGTGGTAAATGCATCTGGGAAAAGTGGACGACCAACTGCACTAGCCACTATACCTAAGCCCTCCTTCGTCCAGTACTCCGAAGGAAGATGCCGAAGACGAACCCATATTGGGACCTCATGATGGGTTTTCTTCTCAAATGTCATGCCCTGACGCCATTCTTCCAGAGTGAGTGGCTGACCATTAAGTGACCATGGTCCACCTTCTAACACTTCGCACATCGCCTCTGCTGACTCAAAACGAAATTTGAAGAATCCGTTGGATGTCGATCGCACTTCCACCAGATGCGTCCACAATGACCTGAAGTGTTTTTCCACACTATGAAAATAAGGCTTACGGCCAAGAAAGTATCCAACAAGAGTGTGTTTCCAGCGGGGACACCCCTTAACTACCACATGCAAAGGCGGCCTAACTTCAAGAGTGCCCTCTACCATCTCTGGTGGAGTAAAGTCAAGCTGAAGCCTCTCTTGATGAGTTTTCCTTAATGGGGCAGTTTCAGTATAACGACCCCGAAGAACATCAGCAAACGAAGGCGGTGGGCTCTGCGATACCGTGGGGGAAACTTGATGGCTTGTAGTCCCTCCAGCAACAATGGAAACAGTAGACGTTTGCATCTCATGCACCACCGCATCCAACGCAGTGATTACCTGGGCCTGTAATGGAGACGTGATAGGATGTCCCCCGGGCGACGGATTCATAGCATCACTTGTGCCCATCGCCAAACAAGTTTTATCACATCCATTTTCGACTACCGCTGAATTCACCCCATCATCATTATCCAATCTCATCCCCTTCAACGGGGGAGGAGTACATATTCGTCGTTGAAACACCTCGCTACTAATCTCGTTAGCACCCTTTAAGGGTTTGAGAATCATGGAACCCACGCCCGCATCTGAATGATTTTTAGCTAGAACTGTATTCAGCTGCGGCAGGCCCTCCAACAGCAAAGGCCCATCCCCCATTAAGGCTTGAGGGGCTGGCGGTTTCTGCTGCATAGCTTCGCCTGTGCCCCCCTATTAACACCTTTCACCTCTTCATTCGATATTTGCCTAGAACTCGCCCCATTCTTAAAGTCAAGAAATCCCCGCCGAAACAGTTCTTTTCCTTGTGAGCGGGTCAGATGAGACTCCTCTTGAATCACCATGACGTTATTATCAGAACTAGCCTCGAGAGTCAAATCTGTCAAATTGTTCCCCTGATCCATAGCTCCAGTACGCCACATGTCCTTGCCAACAACACGATTCAACAATTCCGTAAATCCTTCACCGTCAAATTTTGCACCAAACGATGGGTAATCTCTACCCAATTTCTCGAGATCTGGAAGATTTAAAACATTTTCTGTCGTTGAAGAAGTTCCACTCATCATCGATCCGCACATCAGAGACAATGTCGCCATATTCAGCAAGAAAACAGCGAGCACAATCGAGGAAATCGGAAAAACATGGGCTGCTCAAGACGAAAGGGGCCGTGGTGGGTAGGCAGTGTGTAGCGACTGATGCAAGTTTCGCAGGTGGAGGCTGTAAGATGAACGGTCCCGAATTAGAAACGTCGATGGCGGTGAAGGATGCGCAACTCTCCAAATTTAATGGGCTCTGCAGATTTAAATGGCACACTCGGTCGTTGTCGGGGTGAGGATGGTCTTGGGCGATGTAGGGTATGGGCGGCGGTATGAGAGCGCGACTGAGGTGGATGATGGTGCGGCGACGACGACGGAAATCTGCAGGTGTTGGATCTGAGGCGCCGCGGGTCTTTGGGCTGCGACGACGGGAAACTAGGTGGCCCGCACCCACCGGCCGGCCAGATGGTGGCCGGAGACGGCGGTGGGTGACCGGGTGAGGTAGGAGAGAAAGCTAACTGCTGGCGGCTGGTTTTCGTTTCTGTAGGGTTTTACTTTTTTCGTTTTTAGATTTTTATTTTTTGTTTTTTTTTTGTTTTTTTTTTTTTAGCTAGAGAGAAGGAGGAGAGAAATCGCAAGAGCCCCTTTCCGTTCTTTTCAACCATGTTTCCGCTTCAGCGGGATCGGTCGTACCCATAAATCCACAGCACCCATCTTTCTTAACTTATCATATCGTCGTTCTCGGGGAGTTGTCAGGGGGTGTTCAGATTCATATTGTCTAAGAGTATGCGATGAATGGGATTCAGGTACGACCGTTCTTCCTCCCCCTCTATAGTAGGTTCATCCCGTTCTATAGGTATCGGATCACCTATTGCCCTTTGCCTATATATGCAAGAAAAGTTTAAGGGTAATTCATAACATGCACATACTATGAAAATGTCTACAGAGCCTAAAACCTCGGCTCTGATACCACTACACGTAGCAACCAGTTCCTATTACTATTTTTCGCAGCAATAAAATATTCATATAAAATTTTTCGCGATTCCCATAGCCATTTCCTTTAACAAAACGGGCGTGGACATCCGATCTAGTTCCTTTCACAATCATGTACATATATGTACCTATCATATGAGTCATAAAATGCAACAGTCTAAATCCATTTCTATTCTATATGCTAACGATGAACCAGAGGGGAGCAGAAGGAGAGCGTAGCCGGCCAACCTTGAATCCATGCTTCATGTTGATGCTTTTTACGCAGCCTGCTAATTATCTACAACAACTGTGAAGATACCGATTCAGAGTATGATCGCAACATGTTAACTAAAACAAGTAATAATAAAATAAATAGTAGTCATTCTTCCCGTCAAGTTTGTAATCATGCCATCATGAAATCGTTGTGCATAAAACTGTCATTCATAGGATCCGTAGATCACATGTCATTCTATATGCCCATTTATTTCGATACTCCCGTTATAGACTAGCTAGACTTGTATTCTGTAAGCCCAGTCGGTGCCCATGCATGTGACTCTGTCAATACTGTAAATATCTGTATTATCCTGTACATGACTCTGTCATCCCCCGATTTGAAAAGAAGTAACTATCATCCCCCGATTTGAAGGGAAGTATGCCGTAGCATCCATATCGTACTATCCGTAGTCTTAGCAGTCATAACGGTTTCTCCTTTCTTTTATGTGTATGCATGCTATATAGAATACCTTAAATGACACATAGATCATATAAAGGCACTTTACGGTCACATAGTTCACGTCGATTCGTAAATAACACGTATATGACATACTAATCAATTAATCCATGTAAATCATGTAAGCACATAAGGCACATAAGGTACATGTTTCAAATCATACTCACAAGTTTCGCCTATTTTTCCCGTTTGCTTACTCGGCGTTGTCCTTGCCCTTATCCGACTCCTGACCTATATAATTATTTTATCCGTAATATGAAATTCCTATAATGACATGCATACGTGATATGCATGCTTTATTATGCAGGATCGTTCCTATCCGTAGCCTTTACCAGAAACCCTAACTTATTTTAATTTGCTATTCCTTTGAAAATTAACTAACAAGTACTCTTATCAAATTTCATCTTGCACCATGTTCAGTTATTAATTTAAATTCTATGATAAGATCTCGAAGTGTAAACTACAAGATTTCGACATATATGATAAAAGATTTCGAATCAGGTTTCGAAGTTTTCCTTATTTCATTTCGAGAGTTCTTTCGAAATCCTACCATTGTATTTCTAAATCACGAGATCTTTGTTTCGAAGTTTTCCTTGTTTCATCTCGAGATTTCTTTCGAAATCTTACCATTGTGTTTCTAAATCTCGAGATCTTGGTTTCGAGATTTACTTAATTGATTTCGACATCATATCTCGAGCTTCACCTAGTTTATTTCGACATCATATCTCGAGCTTCACCTAGTTTATTTCGACATCATATCTCGAGCTTCACCTAGTTCATTTCGACATCATATCTCGAGCTTCACCTAGTTCATTTCGACATCATATCTCAAGATTCACCAAGTTCATTTCGACATCCACCATAGTTTCTCTCGACATCTCATGTCGAAATTCCTCTCGAATTCTTGAAACTTCATACTGTTCATATATATCGAAAATTTTCATACCCTTAAGGATACGAAAACCTTCCATTACATTTAGATATGCAACTCATTCATAGTTATTAATTCTAACATGTGTTCTAACATCGAAACTATTCAAACAAATATGAATGAACTCTTTTCAGAAATCTAGAAACCCTAATATATCCAAGTTACCAAATTTCTTATGATCTTAAAGTATACTGAACCATCGTTATTACTCCCATATGTATACATACACAAGTTTCAAATTATATAAACAAGTAACACTATATATAAAATTTTCATACCTCCTTTAGAATTTTGTTTTCGACATCTGAGTGTTCAAGCTTGTCTCTTCTCGGACTTTTTCCTTCATGAGTTATCGAAAATGATATGAATATTAATCTACTTTCTTCTTATCCTATACTTGCGTGTGTTAGTAGTCAAATGACATCAACACCTTTGTTAATACTTATCATAAGTTCCTCTCATATACATTATATTATTATTACTATGACGTTTCCTTTACAACTAAGTTTTCGATATCTGTTCCTAAGAATTGTTTAAATTGTCACATGTTATATATCGAGAACTCAAGGAATCTCGAATTCTTGATTGAAGAATTTCAAGGTCTTCATTGAACCAATCTCGAGATCCTTGTTTCCGATAGGTACCTCTATGAATTATTTAATTGCTACAATTTCACATCGAGAAGCAAAGTTCTCGCAATATCTATGTTAATGAATCTCGAGATCCTTGCTTAAAGAATTTCGAAGTCCTCATTGACCAATTTCGAGATCCATATCTAAAGAGTTTCGCAATTCTTCTTTAGCCATACTTTAGTATTATTTAATTATTTCTTCCACTTTAAAGAATCTCAAGATATCATTAAACTTCCTACTTTATCTGATCACGTTAATTAGTACATATAAAGTTTCTCAGAACCTGAGAAAACCCTAGATATTTCATAGTTAGAAATTCTAACTTCAATAACATTCATTCCCTTACCACTTGTATATCTTTAAGAACCTAGGACTATAATACCTTAAATTCCTTATCCTACATATACTTCTTGTTTTAAAATGACTTATATGAATGCATGAATGAATGCCTGAATTTATGTAATTACATGAAATTATAATATAAAGTTTCGGTTTCGGTTCCTGACAGAAACTCAGAAATCACTCTCACTCTACTCGAATTCTCTCTCGGTGTTCTTCATTGAAGGTTTTTGATCGAAGTTAATCTCATACAATTCTAATCGATTTCCTTAGGATTTGAGTCTAGGATCATAGGAGTTGATAATTGAGGACCTAACAATTGGTATCAGAGCAGATTCGTTCCATTTTGGATCGAAATTGTTAGAAATCAGATCGTAATTTTTTTTGGAACTGTTCCGTGCGAAGAACAGTTTACGCGCGAAGATTGATTTCGATTTGATAGCCTAAATTCTGTGCTTATTTGATCTGATTTTGATGTTTCTGTGCATACGTAGGTTAGATCAATCGTGATTAGATAAGTAGCGTTCAGAATCAGGATTTAGACCGAATTTTTGATTCTGAGATTTTACTGTTTGAGCAAAGAACAGTTTACATGTGTTCTGATTTTTGCAAAATTGAATATCATTTGCTTCAAAACATGTTTAATCATCTGTTCATTAGGGTTCAGTAGCTAATTTCGAGCATATACCCGAAATTTCAACGATCAATTTTCAGTGTTGCTTGAATTATGTGTTAATTTGTACTCTGTGAACTGTTGCGTAATTTCAATTTTTCTCGCTAAGTTTCTCGATCGAAATAGTTTCTCTATTGAAAAACAACGCGCGGAAAATTTCTCAATTAGGATACAAATTAGAAACAGAAGTCTGCTAAGGACGATTTGAGTGTAAGATTTTACGAGCGTTAATTTCAGCGAGAATTTTTTTCGAGAGATTTTTAATAGACTTTTGCATGCAAAATTTTACCAATCGAAAAACTTTCTCGTCAGACTCTCTGGTTTGACCAAGCGAAAAATCTTTTAGGATCGCAAAACTCTTTCGGTCAAACAATTTATTTTGACTTCGCGAGAAACATACTGACTGTACTGTTTCTTAACGATTGAAATAAATTCACACACTGAAAAAGTTTTTCGACCGAAAGACTTTAGGGTAATATTTCTCGCTCATCAAACTCTCGTCTACAGTACCAGATGCGGAGAACAGTAACTTTACGATTAAATCAACGAAATTATTTTTGATCAAACAGTAGCGATTGAACCAAAAATAATTCTCGATCATTTTTGTTAAATCAAACGCTACTAGCAAATTTGCTACTTGTGAAACATATTACATCAAAGTCTATTCATCAAAACTAACGAAGATCCTTCATCAACTCCACCACAAAGAAAAAAATGGATGCTTACTCACTAGGAAACGACAACCGTACGCCGATCTTGCAACGCGGCGAATTTATATTTTGGAGAAGCCGCTTCCTAAATTTTATAGCCTTGAAAGATCAAGCCGAAAACTTGCTAAAGTTACTCGAAGAAGGGCCCGCACAATTCTGGGTCACTGTAGCCGGTGATGACACGGTTACTCCTCATATTCCCGCTACTAGGCGACTGAAGGAGCCTAGGGAATATTCCATCGGGGAAAGGGCCCGTGCTAAGGAAGATCTGATAGTCATGAACACACTCATGCAGGGCAGCCCAAAGGACATCTATAGACAGATAGACAGCCTCCCAACGGCTAAGGGGATGTGGGATGAACTGCATAGAATGATGCAAAGGACGGAAGTGGGCATCAAGGCCAAAAAGGCAAATATTCTCACGGCTTACCACTCATTCAAAGCAAAGCCGGAGGAGAGCCTATATGACGTATATAAAAGGTTTCTCACCCTTCTTAATGAGATGAGGAAAATAGAAATCTCTAAGACAAACATGGAAACAAACATCATATTTCTATCCTCCCTGCCCTCAGACTGGAAAAAGATATCCACTCAACTTAGGCAACACAAAGATTTGGAGGAGTTGGATATCCATGCAGTCTTTGACAATCTCGCCCAACATTAGGAAGATATTTGCGAGATTCAGAAGGAGCAAAAGGGCAAGCAGATTGAAGACACTGTTGCCCTTGTCTCAGAAAAGCGTGGAACAAGGTCTCGCAAAGAGAAGATCATTAGGCCTCCCTCCCCATCAGAGTCAGAAGAAGATTCGGAGACAGAAGATGAGCCAAGCATGAAAGCGCTGGGGAAGCAGTTGGCTCTAATCGGCAAATTGATGAGCAAGACGTACTTCAAAAAGAAGTCCTCATCTTCGGCCAACCAACTTCGGACCTCAAGCTCTAAGAATAAAGAACGTGCACCTGAGAGCTCCGAAATCAAAAACACCAAAGAGCCCAACAAGTGCTTCAACTGTGGCAAGCCTGGTCATTTTGCCAGAGAATGCACTCTTCCCAAGAAGAGAGATGCTAATTACTACTCCAGAAAGCTTCAACTTTCAAAGCAGAAGGAAGCTGGAGTAGCCCTCATGGCAGAGCAGGACCACAGGCTCGAAGACACGTCCAACTCCGAAGAGGAGAATTTTATGGCCCACTTGGACGACACCCTGGATGCCGAAACTTCAAACCAGACGGACGATGGCCCACTTGGAAGACACCCTGGATGCCGAAACTTCAAACCAGACGGACGATGACGACGCATCCATCTCATCACAAGAGGTAGTCTCTTCTTCCACATTATTGACCATGCTAGAATCATATCAAAAATAATATGCTAACATGAAACGTGAGCAGAAAGTATTAAGGAAGTAGAGGATAAACATTCGAGGTCTTAGGAGAAGATAAATAGTCTCGAATCAGAACTTAGAAGCTCTAGTGTTAAAATAGAAGAACGTACTAAGAGCCTACATTCTAGAGAGACTAGTCAACCTCAAATAGGACAACATAACGATAAGATTAAGGAATTAGAAGATCGGCTAGCAAATAACTACAATTGCTTGGTTCGGAATCTCAATGAGAAAACAACACTAAATTGTAGGATAACCGAAGCTACCACTAAGATCACTAACTTAGAAGCTCAATTAGAAATATCAAATGCTAAGGTTAGTGAGCTTAGTAAAGAACTAGATGCCTGTCAAGCCGCCAGACTGACGGTAGCAAATAATTATGCTCTCCTAAGTGAGGAACTCAAGAAACTATAAGCAAAAATTAAGAAATTAGATGATATAGTTACGCGTAGGGGACAATCCGAACAGACGATATTCCTAAATCAGCCCAAGGATGTAGATTTCTATAATCCAAAAGAAGGCTTATGTTTCACTAACCCACGTGTTCTACGGAAGAAAGAAATATATGATATTAAGCACATGAGTTTAGGAGTAACCTCTCTTAGAGATTTTACTGAATCGACGTACCAAAATACTTTCGATTCATCCATGAGAAAAGCCTCACACGGGCCTGAAATCCCCCTTTGTAGGATACTATTTCTAATTGTGCTTGATTTCATTAGTCGTTCTTGTAATTTGGGGCGTTTTGTATAGTAGTCCTTAGATTAGGACTAGTTTGATATTTATACCAAGCTTGTTTGGTATAAATACATGTAAAGAATTTGAGCTGAATAGAGAAAGTTTTAAAAATTGATCCGAAAGGCTTGCAATTCAATTTTTAGAGAGAGAAACAACAGTAACTTTCTCACTCTACTCAAATCCTCTCTCACGTTCTACATTAGAGTTTTTCGATCGAATTTCATTGATCATCATAATCGTCGAATTACTTTGAATTCCTTCGTAGGATCTTAGAGTTGTTAATCATAGGACCTAACAATTGGTACCAGAGCAGATTGGTTCTGTTTTGAATAAAAAATTGTTAGATTTGGATCGAAATTCATTTTTCTGGTTACTGTTCATTGTAGAACAGTTTGGTGCGAAACTTGTTTTCGATTAATAGCATAATTTTGTGCTTAATTGACTTGAATTTGATGTTTCTGTGCTCAGTTAAGTGCTAAATGTTGATTACGATCAAATCTGTAGCTGTTTGAACGTCGAATTGAGGATTGATTTGATTATGTGTGTTACTGTTATGCAAAGAACATGAAGAACACGTTCTGATTTTGCTCAAATTCGACATATTTTGCTTCATAACGTGTTTAATTGCTTGTTCGTGCGTAGTTAGCTAGTGGTTGCGAGCGATTACCTGAAACACTGTCTAATTTCTTGTTTTTGCTCGAATTTGTGATTAATCGTATTCTGTGAATTTTTCTCGATTATTCTAATTTTTCTCGCTAGGTTTACGATCGGATTAGTTTCTCGATCGAAAACTTGGCGCGAAAATTTTTCTCGGTCAGAATACGAAGTCAGCGCTAGAATCGTCATCACCAGAAACGATTTTAGTTAGAAATATTTCTCGAGCATTATTCAGCGAAAAGCTTTTTCGAGAGAGACTAATTTTGACTTTGCATGCGTAAAAACTTTCTCTCGAAAAACTTTTTCGGTCAAACATTTAACGTTTGACCAGGCGAAAATCATATATACGCGAGAAACTTTTCTAGTCAACAGATTTATTTTGAGTTGCCGAGGAACTTACTAACGTACTGTTTCTGTACGATCGAAATAAATTCACGATCAAGAAATTTATCTCGACCGAATGATTTTGAACACTTTATCTCGCTCGTAAAATATTTCGTTGATAAAATTTCTCGCACGAGAACAGTACTCAGTACATTCTATTTCGACGAAATTAATTTCGATCAAACTTTAAAGATTGAATCAAAAATAATTCTTGTCCTAATTTTTCGAATAAAATGCTACTAACGAATTTTGTCACTTGTGAAGCATGTTACACTTCAAACCTTCAAAACAATTAACGAAGATCCTTCAACAACTCGACTACAATACAAAAATGGATGCATACTCGCTTGGAAATGACAACCGTCCGATTTTGCAAATAAGCGAATACACAGTGTGGAGAAGCCGCTTCCTAAATTTCATTGCTCTAAAGGATCAAGCCGAAAATCTGCTGCAGTCTCTTGAAGAGGGCCGGCACAATTCTGGGTCCATGTACCCGGGGACGAAATAGCTACTCCTCCAATTCCACCTTCTAGGCGACTAAAGGAGCCTAGAGAATACTCTCTGGAGGAAAGAGCTCGGGCTAAGGCTGATCTACTAGCCATGAATACCCTCATGCAGGGCATCCCCAACGATATATACAGACAAATTGATAGACTCTCATCGGCTAAAGGGATGTGGGATGAGCTGCATAGGATGATGCAGAGGACGGAAGTTGGCATAAAGGCCAAAAAGACGAACATTCTCACTGCTTACGACTCCTTCAAAGCAAAGCCGGATGAGAGTCTATATGAAATCTACCAAAGATACCTCACTCTTCTCAACGAGATGAGGAAGATAGAAATAACGAAGACCAACATGGAGACGAACATCAGATTTCTATCTTCTCTGCCCGCGGAATGGAAGAAAATGTCCACTCAGATTCGACAAAATAAAAATCTAGAGGAGTTGGATGTCCATGCCGTGTTCGACAATCTCACTCAGCATGAGGATGATATCAGTGAGATTCTCAAAGAGTAGAAAGGCAAACAGACCGAAGGCACTGTTGCCTTAGTCTCTGAGAAGAGGAGCTAAAGATCAAGAAAGGAAAAGATCGTTAGGCCTCCTTCACCTTCAGAGTCGGAAGAAGAGTCAGACTCAGACGTTGAGCCGAATTTGAAAGCTCTAGGAAAGCAGTTAGCTCTCATAGGACAAATGATGAGCAAGAAGTACTTCAAGAAGAAGTCTTCAACCTCTGCCAATAGACTTCGGACTACAAGCTCTAAGAACAAAGAACGTGCACCAGAGAGCTCCGAGGTCAAGAATCCTAAGGAAGCTAACAAGTGCTTCAATTGTGGCAAGCCAGGTCACTTCGCCAGAGAGTGCACTCTTCCAAAGAAAAGAGATGCAAGCTACTACTCCAGGAAGCTCCAATTGACGAAACAGAAGAAGCTGGAGTAGCTCTCATGGCCGAACAGGACCAATGGCTCGAGGACACGTCGAGTTCTGAAGAAGAGAATCTAGCTCTCATGGCCCGTCTCGACAATGAATCAGACGCCGAAGCATCCACTCAGACGGATGACGACAACGCATCCACTTTGTCAAAAGAGTGGTACCTCGACTCTGGTTGCTCCACACACATGACTGGTAAACAAGAGCTGCTGAGCAACTACAAAGACCGACCGAACGGCAAAGTCAGATTCGGAAACAATGACTCAGCTCCAATTCTTGGATTTGGAGATATCATTCTGGAGAATCTGACAATAAAAGATGTCTCCTACGTCGAAGGCCTCTGCCATAACTTGTTCAGCATAGGCCAGTTCTGTGACAAAGGATTCCAGGTGGTCTTTCATGCTGACCGGTGCAGAATTTTGGATAGCCAGGACAAATAACTCCTTCAAGGACTTTGGAAATCCAATCTTTACACGATCAACCTGACGTCCGTGAGGCCCTCGACAACTATAATCCTCATCTCTCAGATAGATTTACAGAGGAACAGCCTATGGCATCAACGACTATCTCATCTAAATATGAAAGCTCTCCAACGTCTTTCAACAAAAAAGTTGGTTCGCGGTCTTCCAACTATACTACTACAAAGGGAGAACCAATGTTCGGCATGTCAATTAGGAAAAATGAAGCGAGCGTCCCATCATGTCAAGCAAATTGCTTCTACTTCTCGCCCATTGGAATTAATCCACATGGACCTCTGTGGGCCAATGCAGCACAGAGTATCAATGGACGCAAGTATGTGCTAGTTATCGTCCATGACTACTCTCGCTACACGTGGACTAAGTTCCTCCGAACCAAAGATGAGACCGGTGACTTGATTATCAATTTTGTGAACACTACTCAAATCTGTTGCAACAGACTACCCAAGTTATTCGAACAGACAATGGCACTGAGTTCCAGAACAATCACCTCAGTGCATTTAATGGGAAGCTTGGAATAAGTCAACAATTTTCAGCGGCCAAGACACCTGAGCAAAATGGGGTCGTTGAAAGGAAAAACCGAACACTAGTGGAAGCAACTCGTATAATGTTGATCCATTCAGGATTCCACACTTTCTATGGGCTGAAGCAGTCAATACCGCTTGTTTCACTCAAAACAGGACGGTGGTTCACAAACGGTTCAACAAGACTCCGTACGAGATTGTTAATAATACAGTGCCCAACATCTCATTCCTTAAAGTCTTTGGGTGCAAGTGCTTTGTGGCGAACGATAGAGAGCATCGTGCTAAGTTCGACCCTAAAGCATTCAAAGCAACTTTCGTCGGGTATTCTTCAACATCAAAAGCGTACCGAGTATACATCAAGTCCAACCGAACAATTAAGGAAAGTTATAATGTCACTTTCCACGAAGTGGCAGAAATGGCTTCTGGTCACCTCAGTCCAGGACCCTTACCTAACCCGATGGTTCCTGCTCAACTCAGTTCAGGACCCATGCTCAACCCGTTGGTTTCTGAAGACTACATCTCAGAACCCGTAATCACTGGTGTGTTGGCACAAAACCAACAGAAGATGGCCACAACTTCGAAGTCAATGTCAGAAGAAGCAATGAGACTTGTATTAGACGATTTGGATTCTCTCTTTGAACCAGTATATCGGTCATGCACTATTACGCCTACAGTGGATTCTCCAGCCAACGAGACCGACGTACCAAGTTCATCTCACGTCTCTACCCCACCCGATTCAGAATTGCCACAGAACAACGTAGAACCTACAGTGGTCCTCGAGGAAGTATCATCAGACAATTGATCAATCAGAGACTATAGGAAATCCAGGCCCACAGATGGCTGACGCATCGACTTCAGCCTTGCCTCATGAGCGCAAGTGGACTAGAGGTCACCCAGTTGATCAGATAATTGGCGATCCTTCGGATGGTGTGAGGACACGTCATCAACACATTCTTTTCAGTTGCTTCCTGAGCCAAAATGAACCTACTAAGGTAGCAGACGCACTTCGAGACACGGATTGGATAATTGCGATGCAAGAGGAAGTAAATCAATTCGAACGTCTTCAAGTGTGGACCTTGGTACCCCGTCCACATGGGAAAATAATTGTCGGAACTAAATGGGTATTCAAGAACAAGAAAATGAAGATGGTGAGGTGATCCGGAACAAAGCAAGGCTAGTTGCGAAGGGATACAATCAACAGGAAGGCATCGACTACGACGAGACATACGCTCCTGTTGCTCGAATCGAAGCTATCCGCCTTCTCCTGGCTTATGCGGCTCACAAAGACTTCAAAGTCTCTCAAATGGATGTTAAGATCGCCTTTCTCAACGGCGTGTTAAAAGAAGAAGTCTACGTCGCTCAGCCGGAAGGTTTCGTTGATCAAGAACATCCCGATCAAGTCTATCGCTTGTACAAAGTTCTCTATGGACTAAAACAAGCCCCACGTGCTTGGTACGATGTCCTGAGTGAATTCCTCGTGAAGTCTGGATTTATACGAGGAACGATAGACATAACCCTCTTCATCAAATGGCAAGACAAAGATCTGATGGTCGTTCAAGTATACGTCGACGACATCATCTTCGGATCAACTAATCCGCGGCTGTGCACGAAGTTCGGAGATCTAATGATTGGCAAGTTCGAGATGAGTTACATAGGAGAGATGCAGTTCTTCTTAGGACTACAAATTAGGCAACTCGAAGATGAGATTTTTATCAGTCAGACTAAATACATCAAGGATATTCTAAAGAAATTCCAGCAAGACCAGAGCAAGCCTCTCAGTACTCCTATGTCACCAAGCTGCAAGTTGGATGCCGATCACTCTGGCAAGTCGGTCGACATCACACTTAATCGAAGCATCATTGAATCTCTTCTCTACCTCACTTCGAGATGGCCGGATATCATGTTGCCACCTGCTTATGTGCCTGTTTTCAAGCCGATCCCAAAGAATCTCATATGCTCGCGGTTAAAAGGATGTTGCGTTACCATAAGGGCAGTTCTACTTCTACCCTTGGACTGTGGTACCCAAAGGGTATGAATTTCAAACTTATTGGCTACACCGACGCTGATTATGCAGGTTGCCGAATGGACAGGAAAAGCATGTCCGGTGGCGTTCAATTTCTAGGCGAAAAGCTGGTCTGCTGGTCATCCAAAAAGCAGAACTGTGTGTCAACTTCGACGGCCGAAGCAGAATACGTGGCAGTCGCCAGTTGTTGCTCCCAGATGCTGTGGATGCGGACACAACTTCGCGACTATGGGTACAATTTAAATAATATACCCATATATAGTGATAGTCAAAGTGCCATCGCTATTACTTGCAATCCTGTTCATCGCTCACGCACGAAACACATAGATATTAGATACCACTTTATCAAAGATCAAGTAGAAAAAGGCATAATAGATATGTATTTTGTGAACACGGAGTTTCAACTAGCCGACATTTTCACCAAGGCTTTGGATGAGAAACGATTCCAATTCCTTGTCGGAAAATTAGGCATGTTGAATCACATGCTCTATTCTATGTGTTTTCCATGCTTATTTGTCTTTATCTTGCGTGATATAATAATAAATAAAAATAAATATAATATAAAGGGATATGACGAAATCCTTTAGGATGCTTTGATCTAAAGACACTTAGAATATTACCCCGACATGCGATCGATTTAATTGCTCAATATTGTCAGTCTAAGTCGCATTCTTGTGTCTAAAAGGTCATTAGATTGTTCCACTAGACACAAAGTCACTTTACATAAGTGAGGATTCAAGCCTTGTTCCATTTTCTTACTTTGGATCTATTTCTCGAGTGAGTTCACACATCAATTACTTGTCTTATCTAGTGATTCTTGGTTTCATACTCACCTTGCTTTAGATCGTTGGGAAAATTATAAGGGCGCTTAGGATATTCCTCACTCGGCCTTATATTATTTTCCCTCACATTAGCCCTTAGTCATCCATTTTGAGCCTTCTTCGATGTCCTTTTCTTCCTTTGAAACCCATTCCACGCCTTCAACCGAATTCTATACTCTTCGAATGGTTGTTCAAACGAGAAAAGCAGGGGGAGAAAACAAAAGAAATAAATGGATGATAACAATAGAAGGCATTGCTCAACGCGCAAAAATCAGACCAAAGGAACCTGCTTTCCGACTATCTCTTAGAAGGTGGCATGGATCCTGCTGTGAACTTCTCCAACGATAATCTTGTACGCTCGTCAGAACGGCTGGAAGAGGAGCACCACGAAGTGAACTTCTCCAACGACAATCCGGTCTTATTGTCACGATCCGTCGTCCCGCCCTCGTATTCCGTTCTAAATCTAAGTGTTAATGCTTTGTTATCGTGCGAGTACGTAAAAATGCGAATAAAATTTTTCATTTTAAACGTGCATGCGGAAGTCTTATATACATGTCAAAAGAATATTCGTAATTCGTTCTACGAATCATCGAAGTCGTGTCTACACAAAATGCAAGTGTATGTGTGTGCAGCCAAAAGCTCCCTATGCGCCCGGCCTTCACAGGTCGTCATCCATACACACACTCCCACCTCAAAAGCAGCCGGATAGCTTCAAAAGACTGGCCTCGCATAAAGTTCGGATCACGTACCGTGATCGTCTGTACCTACAACACGTAACATAAACAATGAGCCACCGAGGCTCAGTAAGCGGAAATTATGCATGTATGCACATGTCCTAACGATCGACAATCCGCGTCGTCGTTTTCTATCGCTCGTACACTTCTACTCATACTCTTACTCTTCTCCTGACTCATACTCTTTTTCTTATATTCTTATTTCATTCGGGCCCTCGGCTTTCTATCCCACTATGCGCCATATCATAGAGATCTCAAGTGTGGAGGTTCTCACACTAGAAGGTCACCCGAAGGAATCTTTCCTTACTCAGTGTGGCCTCCACGCGGACGCTTCTCACTGGTAGCCAACACCGAGGCCACTAACCACGGAGGTCACCCGAAGGAATCTTCCCTCCGGGTAGTGTTTTACACGCTAGAAGGTCACCCGAAGGAATCTTCCCTTACTCAGCGGGTGCCCGTGGCCTCATCCTCCAGGTTGCATCTCCCGCATACGGGGTATTTCCCACAGCCTCTTATACAGGCCTTATGGCTTCATTCGCCATGGCCGCATAGGGGTAGCCGTGACTCTTCATTCGAGAAGACACTAACACCAATATCGGTGAGTATACATCGCACACAGGCGATTTTATGCACGCTCATACCTCGCGCCTTACGTACTACGCATGCGTGCAAGTGCTCATGCTATGTTCATGTACATATGCAAACCATGCCATCATACGTAAAATTAAATCATGTCGTAACATGCATATTTCACATAAAATACGCGAGCAAATAATTCAGAACACAGGCAAGTTACGTGTCGTAGTTGAATTTCTACTTACCTGGAGTCCGTAGATTAACTGCTACTGGTTCGGCGAAATTCCTAATTTTCGACCTTAATCATAAAATTATTATGTCAGTACATTATCTAAGATTATCTATGTTCTTGAAAAGTGTTGAAATATTTTCCTTAATATTGTATGTAAGGATTTCGATATTACAAGAATTCGCATTCATTATTAAAATTGATCTCGACATTTAGCGCTCAATTTCGCTCGACATGTGGATAAATTTCGGGGTGCATGGTTAATTAAGTCTCGACATTGTATGTGTAAGAATTCGACATTTGGACTATTTGAAGATCTCGACATTTGTTTTGGTATAACAACTCGATATGATACATGTAAGGGTTCGACATTTACATTCTACAAAGATCTCGATATGTGTTTTCGAGGTTACTTATAATGTACCAATGTCGAGATATAATTTGACATCATACTTAAGATGTCGAGAGGTGGGCATAGCAAAAATGTCGATGTGAAGAAGTTAAATGTCGAGGTGCATAAAGGTTTCGACATTGCCTTTCGACATTTGAGGAAGATGTCGACATGGCTCAACGTGGGTCTCGTCATATAAGCTCGACATTTCTATCTTAACATTCGACATTTTCCTTAACATGGTTTCGACATCTTTCCTTACTATGGTTTCGACATTTATCATTAGACATCTCGACATTATATAAATCTCGATATGTAAGCTCGACATTTTAGCTATCATTCGACATTGTGCCTCGACATCTCTTATAGGTGGATCTCGACATTTCTTATATCTAAATGTCGATATATGATATGTAAAGATCTCGGCATCTTTCCTAACAAGGTTTCGACATTCTTCCTTAATCTCTCGACATTTGAAACAGAAGAAGTCGACATGAGCTCGACATCTTATCCTATCGTTTCAATATTCACTTGGCATCTCGACTTTTAACAAATCTCGATATCATAGGCCTCGACATTTTTCGTTGGTTCTCGACATTTTCCCTCTAGCTCGACATTCTATTCGGTTCGACGTTTGTCTCGACATGTATATCAATTTCTTTGAATTCGACATTTTATCCAGTTAGAAGGTCTCGACATTTTGGAACATAAGATGTCGATATGAAATTCACCTCGACTTTTTACTCGACATTCATCATAAACTCGATATCCAAACGTTCTTCTTCTCCTCGAAACTAGATTCATAGTTCATTCTACCCAGAATTATAAGTTCTAAATCACATGCTAAACTACCCAACTCCATATCTGCCCGAACGGAAATCATTAGAACTAACCTAAGCTCGGCATTTTAGGGTTTTCTCGTGTTCTTCCTAAAAATTGCTTTTAATGACCTTAATACTTTCAACTACGCATACCATACGAAATGAAAAGCTTAAAGAGGATATTTTACTTACCAATTTCGAATCCTTAAGCTAGTTGAAGTGCTCTTGGTTCAATTTTGGCTCGGCTCCTTTCTCTTTCCTTTTAAATTTTTTCGTGGGTTTCTTTCTTGATGGGTATGGAGTTGAAGTGTTTAGATATTTTTAGTCATGTTGGAGAAGACAAGGGTAGCGTGGGTTTTCCTTGAATTAGGGAACTTTGCCTCCCATTTTGGTCTCTTTCATGGATTGGGCCTAGTTCCATTCTTAGCCCACTTAGAAATTTCTTATTAATAAATTCATGGTCCAAAGTAACTTCCTAGCCCAATATAAAATTCTAGCAAACTCTTATTTAGCTATCATTTAGTTTTCCCTTCTTTACTATTTTCGAAAATCCCTCTCATGAACTCGGGTCATCGTGGGCACATATTATTGTCATGTATTTGCACGAAATTCACGTAGCACGTAAGAACGAAAATCGTAAGATCACGTAAATATAAATCACGTAGGCAATAAACACTTATCACTTAGTTCACAGTCATAATTTTATTGACCGACCTAGCTTGCGGGGATCGGGGTCCTACATCCTCCCCTCCTTAAGGAGGATTTCGCCCCCGAAATCAGCCCATGTGAAACAACTCGGGATAACGAATTCTCATTTCGTCCTCCCGTTCCCAGGTGGCTTCTTCCGTGGACTGGTTCCGCCACAGTATCTTCACTAACGGAATATCTTTATTCCTTAGTTTCTTGGTTTCATACATCAATATTTCCTCCGGAATCTCTTCGTAGCTTAGATCCGGTTTCAATCGTTGATGTAGGGACTCGTTTCCTAGCACGTGGTTCGGGTCAGCTATGTATTTCCGCAGCGTGGAGACGTGGAACACGTCATGCACTTGCGATAATGAGGCTGGCAGTTCTAATTGGTATGCCACCTCGCCAACCTTCTTCAGTATCCTAAATGGACCGATATATCTAGGGCTTAGCTTCCCTTTCTTCCCGAACCTCTTGACGTCCTTCATCGGCGACACCTTAACAAACACCATATCGTCTTCTTCGAATTGCAGCGGTCGACGTCTTCTGTCGGCGTAGCTTTTCTGTCGACTTTGTGCCGTTCGCATTCTTTCTCGTATGGTAGTAATGGCTTCCGTCATTTCTCGTACTATGTCGGGGCCTAACATTGCCCGTTCTCCGACTTCGTCCCAATGTACTGGGGATCTGCACCTACGCCCGTATAGCGCTTCGTACGGTGCCATTCCAATGGTGACGTGGTAACTATTGTTATATGAGAACTCGATTAGTGGGAGGTACCTACTCCAATTTCCTTTGAAATCGAGTACGCACGCTCGGAGCATGTCCTCCAGGGTCTGAATGGTTCGCTCGGACTGACCGTCCGTCTGTGGATGGTAGGCGGTACTAAAAGATAGCTTCGTTCCCATCGCCTTTTGCAAGCTCGTCCAGAATTTCGAAAGAAATCTGGAGTCGCGATCCGAGACTATCGACGATGGAACGCCGTGCAGTCGCACTATCTCCCGAATATAGAGCTCCGCGTACCGTTCCATGGAAAACGTCGTGCTAATAGGTAGGAAGTGGGCGGACTTGGTGAGTCTGTCGACAATTACCCAAATTGCGTCGTGCCCCTTCGTGTTCCTCGGCAGTCCTACTACGAAATCCATGGTAATGTTATCCCATTTCCATTCCGGAATGGGTAACGGTTGGAGGGTTCCCGCCGGCCTTTGATGCTCGGCTTTTATCTGCTGGCACGTCAGGCACTGACTCACGAAAGTCGCGATGTCCTTTTTCATGCCTAGCCACCAGTTGTTCTCCTTTAAACCTCTGTACATCTTCGTCGCTCCTGGATGTACTGAGTATGCAGTAGTATGGGCTTCCGTCATTATCGTCTTTCTTAGCTCAGCGTTGTCTGGTACGTACAACCGATCTTAAAATACAGTCGTCCGTCTTCCCGTATCATGAGGTCTCCGGTTGTTTGTTCCGGCTGTGCCTCCTTAATTTTTGCGTACAATTCGTCTGCTCCTAGCGCTATCTTAATTTGCTCCAGCAGTGTTGGTTGCAAAGTTAAGGCGCTAGCTGCGCCTCAACTTCGCCTAACCATACGACTTCTACTTCCAGCAATTGCAGTTCTGCACTGACTGCTTTCGGCTTAAGGCATCGGCTACTACGTTCGCCTTGCCTGGGTGGTAGTTGATTACGCAGTCATAACCACCTCCTCTGCCTCATATTCAGCTCCTTTTGCGTAAAGAAGTACTTGAGGCTCTTGTGGTCCGTGTATATTTCACACTGCTCTCCATAGAGGTAATGCCTCCAGATCTTGAGAGCAAAGACCACTGCCGCCAGTTCTAGGTCGTGCGTCGGATAATTTTTCTCGTACTCTTTCAGTTGGCGGGAAGCGTATGCTACTACGTTCCCGTTCTGCATTAGTACGCACCCTAATCCGTTCTTCGACGCATCACTATACACCGTAAACCCTCCGGTTCCCGAAGGTATTGTGAGAACTGGGGCTGTCGTAAGCCGTTCCTTCAGCTCTTGGAAACTCCGTTCACATTACATGGTCCATGGAAATGGAGTACTCTTCCTGGTCAGCCTCGTCAGTGTCGACGCTATTTTCGAGAAGTCCTTTATAAACTTCCTATAGTATCCTGCCAGACCGAGGAAACTTCGTATTTCCGTTACGTTCGTCGGTCTGGGCCAATTGCTAATGGCTTCTATCTTCTTTGGGTCTACAGAAATCCCTTCTCCTGATACTATATGCCCCAAGAAGGCGACTTGGTCGAGCCAAAATTCATACTTCTTGAACTTGGCGTATAGTTGTTTGTCCCGTAGTATTCCTAGGACTGTTCTCAGGTGTTCTTCGTGCTCCTCCTTCGTCCGTGAGTAGATTAGGATGTCATCAATGAAGACGATGACAAACTTATCTAAGTAGGGTTTGAACACCCGGTTCATTAAATCCATAAAAGCTGCAGGCGCATTAGTCAGCCCGAATGGCATCACCAGAAACTCGTAGTGGCCATAACGTGTACTAAAGGCCGTCTTCGGGACATCTTCCTTCCGGATCCTCAGTTGATGGTAGCCCGATCTTAAGTCGATCTTGGAGAAAACCGTTGCGCCTTGTAGTTGATCGAACAGATCGTCTATCCTAGGGAGTGGATACTTGTTCTTAATCGTTAACTTATTCAGCTCCCTGTAGTCTATGCATAGTCGCATAGACCCATCTTTCTTCTTCACGAATAGCACCGGCGCTCCCCAGGGAGAGAAACTCGGCTGTATGAACTCCTTCTGCAGGAGTTCGTCGAGTTGGTCCTTTAACTCCTTCATCTCCGTCGGTGCTAGCCGATAGGCGGTCTTAGATACTGGCGCCGCTCCAGGTACCAGATCTATAGCGAACTCTATTTCTCGCTCGGGTGGTAGTCCCGGTAATTCCTCGGGGAATACGTCAGGGAACTCCTTAACTACCGGCACTTCCTCGAATTTCGGTGAGGGATCCTCCCCCGACTTGATAGCGAATACCAGATAGGCTTCGCACCCCGATCTGATCAGTCGTTGTGCTTTCAGCGCTGATATCCTAGAGATCATAGCCCCCTTACTAGTCCCTACAAACTTAAGGGGTTCATCCCCGTCCATATTGAGCGTGACTATCTTGCGGTGACAGTCTATGACGGCTCCGTACTTCGATAGCCAATCCATTCCGAGGATCACCTCATAATCATTCATGGGAATGATTATGAGGTCTATGGGTAGTTCCTTACTCCCGATCACTATTGGGCAATCCCGTAGGACATGGTTAGTTTGGGTGGGATTCCCGTTTGGAACTGTTACCCTAAACTCACACTCAGCTCGGTGAGGCGTGACTCCTACCCTCGTGGCATACTTAGTGGATGCAAATGAGTGAGTCGCCCCCGAGTCGACTAGGATGCATGTGGGGGTTTCATAGACGAGAAGGGTACCTGTTACTACTGCCGGGTTATTTTCCGCTTCCTCGGAGGTTATAGTGAAAACCCTGGCTGGTACCCTTGGTGGTGCTGCTTGGTTTCCAGCTTGGCTTCCGGATCCACCTTCCGGACATGCCCTCAAATAGTGGCCCGTCTTGCCACATTTGAAGCAGACGGCATTTTGGGAGTTGCAGGCTCCCATGTGCCTCCGTGCACACTTCGGGCATACGGGTAGGTCGAACTGGGGTCTATCCTGGTTTGGGTTAAACTGTGGGGGTGGTCCTGGTCGATTCTGAAAGTTCGGTTTTCCACCCTTGGGAATGAACTGCCACTTTGGGTTACTTCCGCTCCCTTGCGGCCCTTGTACGAACTTGCGCTTGGCTTCTTGGGCGCGAGCAATTCTAGCCTCTGCCTGCTCCGCCACAAGCGCCCTTTCAGCCACTTGTGCGTATGTGGCTCCCTGGATCCCAGCCATGCTCACATCCCGGTATAGCTCGGGCTTCAACCCTTCCATGAACCGTTCGATCTTGAGCGTGTCCGTACTGACCATGTGAGCGGCAAACCTTGAGAGCTGCTCGAATTTCCTGATATACTCCGCCACTGTCATTGCTCCTTGGCGGAGGTTGATGAACTCACTCATCCGCTGTGCTCTGACGGGGGCGGTGTAATACTTTCCCCTGAAGATCTCCTTAAACCTATCCCAGCTCATCGTTAGGGGGTTTTCGACGGCTGAGACGGTTTCCCACCAGTGTCCGGCGCTCCCCCTTTGCAGGTAGGCAGCGACATGACCTTTTCCGCCTCCGGGGTGCGGCTGTGCTGAAACATGTTCTCCAGCGTCCTCAGCCAATCCTCGGCGGATGTGGGGTCTACAGCATCCTCGAACAGTGGAGGATTTAGTTTCCTGAACCTCTCCCCGATCATCTCGATTCGTTCAGGTGGGGGAGGTAGGTTAGCTGATTGCCCACCAGCATTTTGCTGTTGGATCAGCTGCTGGATTTGGGCCGACTGTTGCCGGACCAATTCGGTTAGTTGCAGGATGGTAGCATCCCGGCTATCAGGGGGATTATTGGTATCTCTACCCTGATCAGATTCCATGCTTCCTTCACCCCTAAGTCTAACCATTTTCACCTATCCTGACAATTCCTAAGGCCAATAAATCAAACCATACAAGCAATTCACATAACAGGGTACTTACAAGCAAGGCCGCTTCCGCGCTTTTGAGTGTGTGTGTATGGACAGTCTGCAGGACCTGTGACCGAAGCTCTGATACCACTCTGTCACGATCCGTCGTCCCGCCCTCGTATTCCGTTCTAAATCTAAGTGTTAATGCTTTGTTATCGTGCGAGTACGTAAAAATGCGAATAAAATTTTTAATTTTAAACGTGCATGCGGAAGTCTTATATACATGTCAAAAGAATATTCGTAATTCGTTCTACGAATCATCGAAGTCGTGTCTACACAAAATGCAAGTGTATGTGTCTGCAGCCAAAATCTCCCTATGCGCCCGGCCTTCACAGGTCGTCATCCATACACACACTCCCACCTCAAAAGCAGCCGGATAGCTTCAAAAGACTGGCCTCGCATAAAGTTCGGATCACGTGCCGTGATCGTCTGTACCTACAACACGTAACATAAACAATGAGCCACCGAGGCTCAGTAAGCGGAAATTATGCATGTATGCACATGTCCTAACGATCGACAATCCGCGTCGTCGTTTTCTATCGCTCGTACACTTCTACTCATACTCTTACTCTTCTCCTGACTCATACTCTTTTTCTTATATTCTTATTTCATTCGGGCCATCGGCTTTCTATCCCACTATGCGCCATATCATAGAGATCTCAAGTGTGGAGGTTCTCACACTAGAAGGTCACCCGAAGGAATCTTCCCTTACTCAGTGTGGCCTCCACGCGGACGCTTCTCACTGGTAGCCAACACCGAGTCCACTAACCACGGAGGTCACCCGAAGGAATCTTCCCTCCGGGTAGTGTTTTACACGCTAGAAGGTCACCCGAAGGAATCTTCCCTTACTCAGCGGGTGCCCCGGGCTGCATCCTCCAGGTTGCATCTCCTGCATACGGGGTATTTCCCCCAGCCTCTTATACAGGCCTTATGGCTTCATTCGCCATGGCCGCATAGGGGTAGCCGTGACTCTTCATTCGAGTCGACACTAACACCAATATCGGTGAGTATACATCGCACACAGGCGATTTTATGCACGCTCATACCTCGCGCCTTACGTACTACGCATGCGTGCAAGTGCTCATGCTATGTTCATGTACATATGCAAACCATGCCATCATACGTAAAATTAAATCATGTCGTAACATGCATATTTCACATAAAATACGCGAGCAAATAATTCAGAACACAGGCAAGTTACGTGTCGTAGTTGAATTTCTACTTACCTGGAGTCCGTAGATTAACTGCTACTGGTTCGGCGAAATTCCTAATTTTCGACCTTAATCATAAAATTATTATGTCAGTACATTATCTAAGATTATCTATGTTCTTGAAAAGTGTTGAAATATTTTCCTTAATATTGTATGTAAGGATTTCGATATTACAAGAATTCGCATTCATTATTAAAATTGATCTCGACATTTAGCGCTCAATTTCGCTCGACATGTGGATAAATTTCGGGGTGCATGGTTAATTAATTCTCGACATTGTATGTGTAAGAATTCGACATTTGGACTATTTGAAGATCTCGACATTTGTTTTGGTATAACAACTCGATATGATACATGTAAGGGTTCGACATTTACATTCTACAAAGATCTCGATATGTGTTTTCGAGGTTACTTATAATGTACCAATGTCGAGATATAATTTGACATCATACTTAAGATGTCGAGAGGTGGGCATAGCAAAAATGTCGATGTGAAGAAGTTAAATGTCGAGGTGAATAAAGGTTTCGACATTGCCTCTCGACATTTGAGGAAGATGTCGACATGGCTCAACGTGGGTCTCGTCATATAAGCTCGACATTTCTATCTTAACATTCGACATTTTCCTTAACATGGTTTCGACATCTTTCCTTACTATGGTTTCGACATTTATCATTAGACATCTCGACATTATATAAATCTCGATATGTAAGCTCGACATTTTAGCTATCATTCGACATTGTGCCTCGACATCTCTTATAGGTGGATCTCGACATTTCTTATATCTAAATGTCGATATATGATATGTAAAGATCTCGGCATCTTTCCTAACAAGGTTTCGACATTCTTCCTTAATCTCTCGACATTTGAAACAGAAGAAGTCGACATGAGCTCGACATCTTATCCTATCGTTTCAATATTCACTTGGCATCTCGACTTTTAACAAATCTCGATATCATAGGCCTCGACATTTTTCGTTGGTTCTCGACATTTTCCCTCTAGCTCGACATTCTATTCGGTTCGACGTTTGTCTCGACATGTATATCAATTTCTTTGAATTCGACATTTTATCCAGTTAGAAGGTCTCGACATTTTGGAACATAAGATGTCGATATGAAATTCACCTCGACTTTTTACTCGACATTCATCATAAACTCGATATCCAAACGTTCTTCTTCTCCTCGAAACTAGATTCATAGTTCATTCTACCCAGAATTATAAGTTCTAAATCACATGCTAAACTACCCAACTCCATATCTGCCCGAACGGAAATCATTAGAACTAACGTAAGCTCGGCATTTTAGGGTTTTCTCGTGTTCTTCCTAAAAATTGCTTTTAATGACCTTAATACTTTCAACTACGCATACCATACGAAATGAAAAGCTTAAAGAGGATATTTTACTTACCAATTTCGAATCCTTAAGCTAGTTGAAGTGCTCTTGGTTCAATTTTGGCTCGGCTCCTTTCTCTTTCCTTTTAAATTTTTTCGTGGGTTTCTTTCTTGATGGGTATGGAGTTGAAAATGTGTTTAGATGTTTTTAGTCATGTTGGAGAAGACAAGGGTAGCGTGGGTTTTCCTTGAATTAGGGAACTTTGCCTCCCATTTTGGTCTCTTTCATGGATTGGGCCTAGTTCCATTCTTAGCCCACTTAGAAATTTCTTATTAATAAATTCATGGTCCAAAGTAACTTCCTAGCCCAATATTAAATTCTAGCAAACTCTTATTTAGCTATCATTTAGTTTTCCCTTCTTTACTATTTTCGAAATCCCTCTCATGAACTCGGGTCATCGTGGGCACATATTATTGTCATGTATTTGCACGAAATTCACGTAGCACGTAAGAACGAAAATCGTAAGATCACGTAAATATAAATCACGTAGGCAATAAACACTTATCACTTAGTTCACAGTCATAATTTTATTGACCGACCTAGCTTGCGGGGATCGGGGTCCTACACTTATATCGGGAAACGAGAAGAGGAGCGCAGCCTCGGGTACGAATTCCATAATCGTGAACTTTTCCAAAAAGTTAATCTCTGAAACCTCTATAGGGATTAAGAGAAGAGGAGCGCGGTATCGGCCCGAGAACCAACAAGAAGAACTTCGCCTATGATAATCTCCTATAGCCTCGTGGAGAAGCGGAGCTTCAGCTTGAGCATAACATAAAAAGGGATAGTTCCTAAAAGAAAAGAAGGGAGAAAAGATTGAAAAGAAGAAAGACGCCAAAAAAAAGACGGACGTGGAAATGAAAGATGACGAAGAGATAAGCTCACTTACCTCTAAATTCCTTCCCTTATAAGTCCTAGCCAAACTATAACCCTTACAACCCTTTGATTCCAATCGACGGTCTCTCGCTTAGGTGAAATGATTAAAAACTGCCTCGATCACAGGTAAATTGACTTAAAATTGCTTGTGTTAACTTGAGTGATATAAATATAAAAATCCCAAGTCAGAAATTATTGAGTGCAAGAGCGAACCTAGTGAGAGTTGTCGAAATGGACCAGTCTATGAACTTAGGACTATAGTTTGACGACATGACTTGACGGCATTTTCCTCTTTGAAATGTCTCGTAAAATTTTAGGTGTGACGATTGATCGAAGCAAAATAATCTGACCCCTTACTATAATAATAGTAATATACAAAAATAATAATAATAATAATAAAAATTAATTAAAATTTTTTCGCACATTTTGACATGAAATGTTATGTTTCATATGCGTTGAATTGAATAAATGGGAATTTCTTTAGTGTATCGCACATTCTAAATGCAATTAAAGATTGCATTGGTATTGAATTGTTTAAATGCGATAAATTCTTCTATGCTCTAACCCGCACACAATATCTTAAGTACATGTTTTCGGGGATCATGTATACGTGCTTACTTTGTAAATTTGTGCATTATATGCTCGTGACTTGAATTGATCTCATATGCTTGCATATTTAGTCAATTCTTGCGCATTATTTGAGGGGGAGCAAATATAAAAATCGTACATTAGCTTCAAATATTCTTGACGTTTTTCACTAAGTGTCTCAGATTCCTTCAATCAAAACAGAGCAAGACGTCGACACTACAAAGAAAGGAGCTAGTCACAGACCATATATTTCATGCCTAAAATAATTGTTGATTAACTCCATTATTTCTAACATCTTCTTTCTAAGTGGTACTGATTTTTAATTTCTGCCAGGGAATCAAGAAGTTACTACACTAAAAATACAGGGAGTTAATTGCATTTATTTTAATTCTAAAGGGGAGCCTAACAATGTGATTTTATTTGAAATAGGGGTCAATCTGAAAATTTTTGAAGTACTCATAATCGAGAAACTAGATAGAAGATTTAGTTCACGATCATAAGTTTCTCGATCGTAAACAGTGTTGGAAACGATTTTGATTGGCTGTGATAATTTGCGATCGAAAAATTTGAATCGAGAAGCAATTTTCGAATCAAAAGTTTCTCGAGTGCAAATAGTAATGGGCCTGATCCATTTAATCGCAAAACGTCCAATCGCAAACCCAAACTTGATTTACAGCTAGTATTAAAAGTTCACTTTTTGTCAGTCGAAAAACTTTTTCTCACGCAACCCTAATCGCAAAAAATTCTCTCGCGAAAAACTTTCACAGACAGATTAAATTTCTCAAAATATCTTTCGATTTTCAACTCCAAACTGTCTGTTTAAGGTAGAAATGAGATTCTTTTAACATTTGCGTGTGGTTTACATTTGTTAGCATCTACATTCTGAAGTTTTTCGCATGATTTAGATTAGATTTTCGACTGTTCTTCAAAAATGAGAAAAACCGTAACTATTTCATAGTGATTTAGGCTTGATTTTGAGTTATATCTGAGTTTAATGCCTGCGCTTAAGATGGTTTCGATATTCTCTGAGAATCTGGTAGAATGATCACCGAAAAATCTGAATCTTCGACTGAAATTTAAGTCTGGATGAAACTGGGCTTTGAATGTTGAAGCCATCGAAGAACTTTTTCGATCGCAAACAGTCTTAATTTGAATTCCGATTTAATTGAGATACTGTTTGTATTGAATTACTTTTCGATTGATAAAATTCTGATTTAGTCGCTAAGATATAAGATTTGACCGAAAAATTACTTACGATCGAGAAATCTTATTAGGATTCTTGTGAGCGAAAAACTTAAGCACTGATTAGATAATTAAGATGCAAATTTTATCGAGCGAAAACCTACTATCGCAAAATAGAATTTTCAATTTAATGTCAATTTGGTCGCAAAAATTTAGCAGCGAAAAATTAATTTTTCAACGCCTAATTTTTCGATCGTAAAATTCGTCGCTTAGGATTTAATTGATCGAAAAATTTCTCGACGATCGACTTAGTCTTTCGTTGACTAATTTCTCGACAAAAATATTTCGCAGCGAAAAATTTTACATCGAAAATCACATACCGCTCGACAAATTTCAAATCGAAAAATTTTATTCCGTCGAAATTTCTCGACAGTAAATTTACCTGAGAAATAATTTCTCGATCGTAAATTAACATGAAATTTTTCTCGATCGTAAAATGATCGACTACAGTTTAGATTTCAATTTCAACACTTAGAAAATTTTTCTCTAAGTCTTTTACAGTGTAGCGAACATTAGCGAATAAAATTTCTCGATCGAAAAATTACACGGAAACATTTCAATTGAAATCAATGCATCGAAAATCATTGAAATCCAATTTTATCAAGTGAAAAATTTCTCGGCATGAACAGTGACCCAACCCGAGATTAAACACTTAGAAAATTTTCGAACCCTTTCTAACGCGTTAAGTGTTTAATACGAAATTACAATCATGCCATTACATTTTTTTAAAATCGAGTATCCTATACGCATATCATATGATTTCAATTCAAAATTCATCAAACATGTCATAAATTGATACAATATTGTAGTTTGATGAAATTAAATGTATTTTCGACTAAAATAAAAAAAATATGAACTAATGAACTTTTGTATCTCTTTATTCCTTTTCAGATGGATCGCTATCCTCGATACAATCACATATACGACCACAACATGTATTTGAAGGTCCAAGATACGAACTTCCAGCACGATCTAAGCACATTTCGGTGCCCGGACGAGATCATTGTATCTATGTTGCGAGGCCACCACATCTGGCACGCGCTGACGGTCACCGCCTCAGTGCCGATGGTCTATCTCCAGCAATTCTGGGGTACATACAAGGAGCTGTAGCAAATGGACATTCTCCTTCACGACGAGAATCGGGACGCGGCATATTCATATGAGCAAGAGCCAGTTCAGCATGATATTGGACTTGCCCCAAAGCGACAACTATGACCCGCTCCCGTCGGACACAGAGATGGTCCACGACTTCATGCAAATGGGATATCAACCGTAACTCACAAAATTAGCTCAGGTCCAGAGCAGCGGTATCCCTCACCCCTGGAAAACATTGTTCGGGATAGTGAACAAGTGTCTATCACCCAAGCACGCTGGATTCGACAAGGGCAACGGCAATATACTGCGGATCTTTCACGGTCTCGCTTTCGCCAGAAACTACGACTTCGCAAAGCTGATCTGGAATGATCTAGCTGAACATAATCGGCTGAAGGAGAATCGAAGGTCGAAGAACGTGCCCTATGCTCGATGGAAACTACCATCCCCTGGTGGAAACTACCAGCTACCCCCTGGTGGAAACTACCAGCCGCCAAGGCTAAAGTTCTTCCACAATCCACGGCTCACGCACCTGGACCAACCGTAGATGCCGATTCCGCTCAACGTACTCAGGCTCGCCGACCCCGCGGGAGCTGAGTATCAGAGCGGGAACACAACTTAACGGAGCAAATGATCAGAGGGCCCCCGACAGATTACCATGTGAGCCCTCCCCAACCGGAACACCAGCCAAGCCCTGATGACACGATGATCGATGTTGTCGCTCAGGAGCTTCAACAGGAGTCTCCCTTGGTCGAAAAACCAATGCCCGACGTAGAAGATACTTTGATAGACGTCGTGGCTACCGAGATGGCGCTCCAGGCTCCTGCACACGAATACCAAGTGGAAGTGCCCATACATGTTGGCGTGCTCGAAGAAACCGTTGAGGAGGTTCTTCAAATAGAAGCACAGCCCGAGGTCGAATTGGGGCAAACCTCTCTTCCACTGGTGATGGATCAGGCATTGGAGAACGTCGATCAAGACCTTACTCCTTACACCGTCACCCCTTCTGACACAGAGTCTGACGAGGAAATGAGCCTGATAAGGAGGGCTCCCAGAAGACTTAGCATTCAGCTGGAGTCCCTCTTCCCGGCCGTCACCACCGCACCAGATACTATGCTGACCACAGCGACAAGTGTTGCTGGCACTTCATCGCTCAATCTTGAGCCGCAAACTAGTCCCGTGGTGTCTGGTTCGCAGGCGCAACCTGAGCCTGCCATAACACCCATAGAGGCGAATCTTCAAGATTCGACTCGAGGATTGGGTGGAAGTCTCATACAGTCACAACCTCAAGTGACTGTGAGCCAACCTGCATTGTCGGTGTCTACTCAAGGGTAGATAACAGGCGACATCAGTCGTCCTGGATCATCCACGGAGGCGTCCGCACCCTTTGTGACGAACGATCAGTTTCAGGCCGCTCTCTGCCGCCATACAGTCAATGGAAGACAAGATCACGGAGAGAGTACTAAAAGCAATCGAGACATCCCGAAGAGATACCGGGAAAGCACCTGTCTCAGAAGGGCCTTCGTCACAAGCCAACCCCACACCTCCACAACCCACACCCACCGACCCTTTAGCCACTTCCTCCATCCTCATCAACCCATACACAATACCCATCACCGAGCTCCACCACATACTCCTCGCCCGTTTGATAGGCCTTTCCATCCGATCGCCTCAAGAAGATTCCCTCTATCGGCGATTGGTAGATCACCCTGAGCCACCGACGAACACTTGCCGAGGCCAAAGCTCCCACTCACGGCGCAGACATGACGATCCTGACGACCAGGACCATCATGAGGGGGAGAAGAGGCCGAGGACATCTACATCTGGCCAAGGACAAGGCTCGGGCGCTACGCAGACAAGCGCTGGAACTGGTGAAACCCAAACCCAAACCCAAACCACCCACACCACGCACCGCACAGCCACTCTACCACATAACGACCCACCTACCTTTACCCTTCGGACGCCTCCGCCCACACCGCCGATCTACTCAAGCCCCTTGCTTCCGGAAGAAGAAGCAAGTGCAGCAATGCTCGTGGCCCTAGCTGCTACCCAAGCAACTCCCTCAGTCGCTCCAGACCAACCGGGGCCCTCAGGACATGGCGTCAATCCACACTAGGTCCTAGATAAATATATCTTTGAAGGACAGTGGATGATCCATTCCATGCCCGAGGAGCATCAGAGACGACGGCTTCAGGACGTCCGCCACTTCTTACAACAAGCATCCGTTGACCTCGTTATCATAGAAGACGACGAACTTCTGGAAGGTGAAGATTATCAGAGACATCCCAAGACTATCAGAGTTGATCGCACAACGAGCAGTGTCCCCCACCAGAGAGATGCCAGGGACCGTTCGGATCGACACATCGTGGGAAAACATCAGAATAGAGATACCCTTCCTAGAAGAAGTCAGGGAAAATATTTGGAGGTCACCGGATAGAGTCAAGAAGTCAGATGAGTTCGAGCTGAGAGGGATCTCTCACTGGGATCAGTAGAAGAGAATGACGTATCAATGGATGCTGACCCAACTAGGACCAAACGTAAGGCTGTGGATCCCAAAGAATCGACAGAAGAGTCATTTCAAGGAACTCTCCCCAATTTGCCAACTCCTCAGTGTCTATTGTGCCAAAGGAGGACTTCCAACACCTCATTATGTTATAGAGCCAGTGGACAGAACCCGAGAGGAACTGAGCGAGAGCGACCTGCCGTACCTCCCCGCCGATGAAGTATATCACATTTATCAGCTGTACGTAGAGAAGTACAAAGGTCCTCAGTGCTTCATCAAGAATGAAGGCCTCGAAGAGCTCTACCGGTTCATGATGCGACAAGTCAAGTACTTCGCCGTGCACGACCTTCAGATGGCTCTGGAGAGCAATATGAAGAAGGTCAACATGGTCGAACCACTCAACAGAGGACCTGAGATCGAAGGGCTTCCAAGAAATCATATTCACATCAGCTCGGTCCTAGGCATCACCTACAACAATCCAATTGCCAAGAAGACTAGGATGATGCTGAAGACAGAGATTCATAAGTTTTGCGACTGAACACTCAAGGTCGTCAGGAGAAACATCGAGCAGAGGTTGGAAGAGATCAACCGAGACACGATGCTGTGGATCCACCGGTTCGCGCGAGAATAGCCGCTCCTGATGGAATTGCTGGATGACATCGAGGAGCGCCTGAAGCTTAGGGAAACGGTTAGAGACTATGAGCATGCGCTGGGTTTGCGGAGATCATACTACGCCCGACAAGGACGAACAGCGCGGAGACGCAATCAATCACAATGGGGAGAATGTAAGATACTATTTCTAATTGTGCTTGATTTCATTAGTCGTTCTTGTAACTTGGGGCGTGTTGTATAGTAGTCCTTAGATTAGGACTAGTTTGATATTTATACCAAGCTTGTTTGGTATAAATACATTAAAGAATTTGAGCTGAATAGAGAAAGTTTTGAAAATTGATCCGAAATGCTTGCAATTCAATTTCTAGAGAGAGAAACAACAGTAACTTTCTCACTCTACTCGAATTCTCTCTCACGTTCTACATTAGAGTTTTTCGATCGAATTTCAGTGATCATCATAATCGTCGAATTACTTTGAATTCCTGCCTAGGATCTTAGAGTTGTTAATCATAGGACCTAACACCCTTGACTACATAGCACTAAATGAAAGAGACAGACTTTGTTGCAAATCCGACACTTAGACAACTTTTTTTCGAAATTGCCTTCGTAATCGCGCCTTCACAACTGGCTCGCGTCTAAGTCGATCCGCTCGTACGTTCCGTCATAGCCGCGATAAGCCTCCCCTACGCGTCGCCCTGCTTTATAAAGCGGAAGACAAACAAGACAACGTAATTTTAAGGGGCCTCGCCGAGGTTCGCTCCTCGACTTAGCCCGTTTTATTCCTCAACGAACAAAACATACACAATAGGAAAACTCAAACCCGTGTGGAACCTAACACGTCTCGGCCTCACCTTGCTAACCCAAATGAAGCTACTACGCGGTTATCCCAAGTGTCCCTTAGGGATCTTAATCACTAACCTAACTCGCTAGTGAACGCCTCAATGCGACCCCGTCGAATCCCTGCGCCAATCTCGAGTACTCGAAAGTGGCTCTCCAATCTCGAGTTTCTGACTGCTTTGGCTGGGCGAATGAGGCTCTATTTATAAGCCTTAGCCTCCTTTGAATTGGTAAGAGAGATCCCTAAAAGATCTCCCAAATCTTCCTCCAAGATCTCCCAAGATATGGGAAGTATCTTCCCTCAAAATAAGGAAAGTATCTTTACCAAATTAGTGGCCAATTCAAACTCCTTGGAAGCTTCTAGGACTCCGCGTGCCGCGCCCGCATCGTCCTCGCCCCAGCTCGTCGCTGCGCCGCGCGCGTCGCTGCCGTGCGCGTGCTTCGCCGCACCCCAACCTGGCCCGCCTCGAGTGGTCCAGGTTCGGCCTCGCCTCCCAGCTCGGCCTTCGTCACACCGGTACCGCCCCACCGACCACCGTCGTTGCCACCGCCGTCCGCCGCCGTGCATCGCCGCCGCGCTGCCTCCGGACCTCAGCGTCCGCGCCAGCTCGCGCCTAAGTGCCGCGTCCCGTGCTGCACTTGTGTGCGTGCGCTGCCTCAGCCTCGCGCGCCAACCTTCGCCAAACCCTGCCGAGAAGTCCGGCCCATTGCCTAAGTCCCATGTGCGCCAACTCTCGCACGCCTGCCGAGAAGCCCCCGCACGCCCTTAGCCCAATGTGCCCACGCTGTGAATTTTCGGTGGATCGATGGCTCTTTTCAAGTTCGAGTTGGACTTTGGGCTCTTGGTATTTGTGGGCTACATTGTGTTCGATACGCAGCAGATAATTGAGAAAGCTCACTTTGGAGATCTCGATTATGTCAAGCATGCTCTTACACTCTTCACCGACTTTGTTGCTATATTCGTTAGAATTCTTATCATCATGTTGAAGAACTCGTCGGACAAGGAGAAGAAGAAGAACAAGATGAGAGATTGATACTCTTTGAGTTTGAGTTGTTCTGCACTTGTGAAACAAACGAATTGTCTTTACATGTGTTGTGTGATGTTTAAGAACTGTGGTTTGCTAGACTTTGGATTTTTACTATCATCTCTATTATGGCCCGTTTGGATTCCGGATTTCGATTTAAATCCAAATTTCTCCCCAAAAAAAAAAGAATCCAAAGATGTTCATTATAAAAATTCTCTCTACAAACCTTCTATAATTAAACAAATAGAGGAATCCCAAGTAAAACTAGATAAAGAAAGAGAGAATTTCGAAGCTGAAAAGAAAAAGTTCTAAAAAGAGATGGAAAATCTCAAGGCTTCCTCATTCTCCCAAACTAACTCTCACGCTATTATGAAAAGCGTGAAAATCGAAATCACCTTCGAAAGATCAAAAGTGCATTAATAATTCTATTAGAAGTGCTAAGACTAAATCTATTTTACCCACGTCTACAGGGAGCGTAGGGCAAGCACTAGAATCGAAGGCGAGAGTGTCTAGTCTTAAGAAGGAGCTAGTAGATTTGAGTATGCCTAAGAAGTTACTCCTTCTGTACAAATAAATGACACTCGTAAAAATGAAAGAGCCATTTCCTCGATTCAAATAATTGCTTCTACATGTACTCTACAACCTACCATTCTTAGAAGTACTAATTTCGAAATTGGCTCTACATAGCTAAAAATAATCATTCTGAAACAAATGCCAGAAGGAAGACCCGTAGGAAACAAGATCCAGCCATAAAGAAAACTTATGGCACGGTACATGCCTGTTCTCACCTAAGGTATCCCGTTAAGATTGAGTCCCCAAAGCACCTTAGGAGATTATCAAAAGAAAAGATCTTTTCCTCGGTCAAGCCTACCAAAGCATTTGTACGTGCTGAAATTAACCTTCCCTGCAAGGTTCAACCCAAATGGGTTCCTAAATCTCCGCCAAGGACGACAAAAGCAGAAAAGGCCAAGTCACCTAAAGAGGCAAACCCAAAACCAGTTCTCCAAAAGTGAAATGGGTTATTAAAACTCCCTCAAGTAAAAATTTAGGAATCATATCTGAACGTAAATCTATATCTGCTAATCTGAGAGGACTCATGCTTAAGTGGGTACCTAAAGCTCTCTAACATGTTTTTGCAGATCCATCATTTGTGATATCTCAACTCAGGTTGCTCCACACACATGACTGGAAGTCAAGAGCTGCTGAGCAACTACAAAGACAGACCAAACGGCAAAGTCAGATTCCGAAACAATGATTCAGCTCCCATTCTTGGATGCGGGGATATTATTTTGGAAAATCTGACGATAAAATATGTCTCTTATGTCGAAGGCCTCCGCCATAACTTGTTCAGCATAGGCCAATTCTGTGATAAAGGATTTCAAGTGGTCTTTCATGCTGACCGGTGCAGAATTTTGGATAGTCAGGACATGGAACTCTTCTGCGGACTTCGGAAATTGAATCTTTATGATCAACCTGACGTCCGTGCGGCCCTCGACAGCTGTATGCCTCATTTCTCAGACTGTCGTACAGATTTCTATGAATATGAAAACTCTCCAACGCCTTTCTACGAAAAAGTTGGTTCACGGTCTTCCAACTATACTACTACAAAAGAAGCATCAATGTTCGGCATGTCAATTAGGAAAAAGGAAGCGAGCGTCTCATCATCTCAAACAAATTGCGTCTACCTCTCGCCCATTGGAACTAATCCACATGGACCTCTGTGGGCCAATGCAGCGGCTGTGACGTATTCAGCTTCAGCCGTCGAAGTTGAGACGCAATTTTGCTTTTTGTATGACCAGCAGACTAGCTTTTCGCCTAGAAATTGAGCGCCACCGGACGTGCTTTTCCTGTCCATTCGGCAACCTGCATAGTCAGCATCAGTATAATCGATAAGTTTGAAGTTCGTACCTTTAGGATACCATAGTCCTAAGGTAGTTGTGCCCTTAAAGTAGCGAAGAATATGCTTCAATTTCCAAAAAGAAAAAGTGCGAGCATGTGGGATTCTTTGGGATCGGCTTGGAAGCAGGCACAAAGACAAGTGGCGAACATGATATCCGGCCGACTAGAAGTGAGGTAGAGAAGAGATCCAATTATGCTGCGATAGAGTGTGAAGTCGACAGATTTTCCTGTGGGATCGGCATCCAACTTGCATCTTGTTGACATGGGAGTGCTGATAGGCTTGCTCTGATCTTGATGGAACTTTTTCAGGATGTCTTTAATCTATTTTGTTTGAATGATAAATATCCCATCATCGATCTGCCTGACTTGAAGTCCTAGGAAGAATTGCAACTCTCCCATATGGCTCATTTCGAATTTACTCTTCATGAGATCTCCAAACTTCTTGCAATGCCGTGGATTTGTTGAACCGAAAATGATGTCGTCGACGTAAAGTTGAACGACCATCATATCTTTGTCTTGTCATTTGATGAAGAGGGTCGTATCGATTGCTCCTCGAATAAATTCAGACATTACGAGGAAGGCACTCAAGACATCATACCAAGCACGTGGGGCTTGTTTTAGTCCGTAGAAAGCTTTATCCAATCGATAGACGTAATCGGGATGTTCTTGATCAATGAAGCCGTCTGGCTGAGCGACATAGACTTCTTCTTTAAGTACGCCATTGAGAAATGCGGGTTTACGCCCATTTGATAGAGCTTGAAGGCTTTATGAGCCGCGTAAGCCAATAAGAGACGAATGGCTTCAATTCGGGCAACAGGAGCATACGTTTCGTCATAGTCGATGCCTTCCTATTGGTTGTATCCCTTTGCAACTAATCGTGCCTTGTTATCACTTCGCCATCTTCATTCTTTTTGTTCTTAAATACCCATTTTGTTCCGATGATAGTTTTCCCATGCGGACGGGGTATTAATTTCCACACTTGAAGACGGGTTGATTTCCTCTTGCATTGCAATTATCCAATCCGGGTCTTGTGGTGCGCCTGCTACCTTAGTAGGCTCGTTTTGGCTTAAGAAGCAGCTGAAAATACTGTGTTGATGTCGTGTCCTTACTCCGCTCGAACGATCGCCAATTATCTGATCAACCGGGTGGGCTCTAGTCCACTTGCGCTCATGTGGCAAAGCTGAGATGATGCATCAGTCATTTGTGGGTCTAGATTTCCAATGATCTCCGATTGTTCATTTGTGTGAGGAAGTTCTAAGTCTGCACTGAGAGGGAGCGACTCTGATGGTTCTTCGTCAACACCCACGCTAGGTTCTTCATTGTTCTGAGGCAAATCTGAATCGGGTGAGGTAGGGACTTGTTGAAGAACTTGGTACATCGGCCTCGTCGGGTGTATGATTGACGGTGACTGGCGGATTTAGAGGCTCAAAGAGGGAATCCAAATCTTCTAACACAAGTCTTCGAGCTTCGTCTGGCGGTGATTGCTGAGTTGTGCCATCTTCTGTTGGTTTTGTGCCAACACACCAGTGAATATGGGTTCTGAGATGTTGTCTTCAGAAGCCAACGGGTTGAGCACGGGTCCTGAAATGTTTTGTTCAGAAGTCATCTCGTTCACTTCGTGAAAAGTGACGTTATATCTTTCCTTAATTGTGCAGTTGGACTTGATGTATACTCTTTTTTTTTTTGGAAGTGTTCACTAAACGAAAGAAACAGGAGTACATGAAAACAGCGTGCATGGTATCGCTCATGACGCACCAAACGGTAATGTTCAACGACCAGACAACACATCGAAAGCCAAAAGCCCAGACATCCTACAGGTCCCACAAGACCACAGCGAACAGAGATAAAAGGCATGGTAGGAGTCAACAACCACAACAAACTACAGGTTTCTGGCACCAGGTGTAGTTCCAGCAGGGAAAGAGGCCGACGTGCAAGAAAGCGCAAAAGCACAACAGATGAACCAACGCAAAGGTTGTTCATCAGGCGGAACCGCAAGAGGTAGCCGCAAGCAGGTCGGTAGGGGCCCGAGGGCAACTCCTGAGTCTTCCCGCCACGGGGAGCGAGAGCCACCAGTCAAGGCCAGCCCAAACCAACGCACAACATGGCAACGAAAAGCCAGAGAGGTCAGCCACCCATGTCAGGACCCGCTGTCCTCGTTGCCTAATTCTAACGTATCCTACATGTCTAACGTTGCTTTAACTTAAAAGAGTTGCGGAAATGCGTATGAAATTTTTCCATTTTTGTAATGGAAGTAGTTTCTATACATGACAAAAGAATTACATGAATTCCTATCTTCATGTGAATCCTAATTACACAAGATGTGTATACATGCACATCAAAAGAATCTCTATGCGCCCGGCCTCACAGGTCGTCATCCATGCACACACTCCCATCCCAAAAGCTGCTGGAAGCGCCAAAAGATTTCCTTGTCGTCTAAGCGATCACGTACCGTGGTCGCTCGCACCTACAACACATAACGTAAGGGATGAGCGATATGCTCAGTAAGTAGAAATCATGCATGACGTGCACGTGGTAAAACCCCGCAAAGGCAATCCACGCCGATGCATCTTACGTCTTATGGATCAAACTTAATCTCATATCTTTTATCTTAGGGCCCTTGGCAGACTTTTACCCAGGCGTACACCGTATAGAGCTCTATCCAACCACGGGCATCAGCCCAAAGTATGAGGGCATCAACCCAGCCATACTAAAGCATGAGGGCATCAACCCAACCACGCTAATCAGGGATATAGGGGCATCAACCCGACCATGAGGGCATCAACCCAACCATGGTATCCCCCGACGCATCAACCTCGTTCGTATACTGGCGACGCATCAACGTCGCCGACGGCGCATCAACGCCGTCTCGGTGCCCCGGAAGCCGCCACTTATCTTAACTAATAAAATCCTCACCCATTTCGGCATTTAATTTTCGCTATTTGCGACATAATCATGCACGCTCATCATTTCATTACCCCCAAATGTGTCGTGCATGCTCGTGCATATGCATAATGCATTAACGTCATAACGCTTACCGAAAGCATGCAACCATATCATAAAAGTTCACATAAACACGTAAGCACCTTATCACGAAATCACATGAATTAAGCACATACACATATGCTATGTGTTGTATTTGGATTTCCACTTCCCTGACTTCCGTAGATTACTAGCTACAAGTTCGATGATTTTCCTAGTCCCTGTCCTTAAGTACAAAATTATAATGTCAGTGTACTATTTAAATTACGTATACCATCTAAGTACTCGAATTTCCCTAATTATTAAATATTAGATACAAAACTGTGTCAGAAATGTAGTTATTTTTAAAAGAAATTCGCTAAGTTAGGTCAACCCGTGAATTGACTTCTCAATTCGCGAAGTCTTCAGTTCGTGAAGCTTGGACAATTCGTGACCTATTCACCTCGTGAGCATTTAAGGGTTCGTGAAAGTTAACATATAATTCATCTAAGCTTGCCTCGTTTTGCGAATTCATATTTGTACAACTCTCAATTCGTGAAATCCATTCTATGGATTCGTGAAGTGCATATGCTATATTATTTTTCTATTCTCAAGTGTAAGTCCTATCTAGCTTATAATATTTCCTTATTCCATTGTGCTTCGTGACTTTCTTCTAGTGCTTGCACAATTCCCAACTCTACTCAATTATTAAGCTTGTTACCTAGTATCAACTTGTTAAGTCTATTTTATATTACCCCCAATTCATGAGCCTAGGTACCTTATAATATTATTTTATTCTTTAAGGCTTCGGGAACATCCATCTTTACTAAAGCTGTGAAGTGCTCATTGGTTGGTGGATGTATGACTCACCATCAAGCTTACCAAATTCATGAACCTATGAATTCGTGAAGTTCATTTGCATATAATATTATTTTATTTCTTTTAGGTTTCGTGATGTCACTTTCTATGCCACATACAATTCGCCAACATACTATTATTTTATTCTATCATCCCACACTGATAATTCGCGACATATTTGGATTCGTGACTTCTTCCAATTCGCAAAATTTACCCTATGGTCTTAAGGTTCGCGGAGTTCTTCAATTCGCAAACTTCTAGGTTCACGAATCCATCGAGTTCGCGAAATCTAAATCCTTACTCTTAATTCGCGAAATAACGTCTTAGTAGGAGTTCGCCAACGTGTCTAATTCAGAAATCACCGACTAACAAAGTTGAATCCGCCAAATAGAATTCGTCAACTAGGGTTCGATTCGCGAACCCTTAAACACTTTTGATACTTAAAATCTTTAAGGGCGTCGATCGAACTGTATTTCTTTTCTAAAAATCGTATGACTTCCATATGAACTTTAAATATTTCTAAACCTAAAAGACGAATTCGTTTAGACCCTATTTGCACATATATCTAAACATATTATCGTTAAATCCTAGAAAATAATCATTAGCTTGGAAAAGTTACTAAGTTCTCATTCGAAGGGATTCTTGTTAAGAATATGACTAGCCTCCACACGTTCGAGCTCTTTTGGAGTTAAAACTTGCTTAAAAATACAAGTTAATATATCTTTCGTAACCCCTTAATCTTCTCATCATAGTAGGATATTAAATAAAAGTTAGCATGAGTAGATATATATACCCTTTCCTAGGCTCCAAGGTGATTTTCTTCTTCCTCTAGCTAACTTTGAGCAACTTGGATGTGAGGGTCTTGCCCAAAATCTACTTCGTCCCCTTTGTTTCTTTTTCTTCGGTCTTTCTTATTTCTTAGCTTCAAGTTGACGTGTTTTTTCTTCTTGTTTAAGGGGTGAATAGATATTGATATAATCAAAGCATGATGATGGGACATATAATAGCGTGGGACTTCCTTAATTCAAGGGGCTTTGTTCCAAAAATATCTTTAATGTTTTGTGGCACTAAGGTTCTTATTGGGCCTTGAAATTCTAGTATTTATAATGCCTTGCATGCCCACCAACTTGGGCCATTTTTATATACCATCTTGGACCACACCTATAAATTATCTTGGGCTTGAGTTTGGGTTTAAACCTAGCCCATTTGCAATTATAGCCTCGTTAGATCTCACTAATATTATTACCTTAACCCATCCGTTCGTATTTTCGAAATTCCTAAATTTATTATGTGTCAATTGGTATAAATTGATTGCACCAAATTTCAGATGATCACCTAGGCGCGAAATTTCCACACGAAATTTCTCGTAAGTCACGTAAGCACGAAATTAACGCACGAAAGGCACATAATTGCAGTCAATATTCATGCAAATTTATTGGCCCTACTATTTACGAGGACCCGGGTCCTACATCCTCCCCCCCTTAGAGAGGATTTCGCCCCCGAAATCAACCCGTTTGGAACAATTCAGGATAGCGGACCCTCATCTCATCCTCGCGTTCCCAAGTCGCTTCTTCTATCGACTGGTTTCGCCACAGAACTTTCACTAGAGGAATTTCTTTATTCCTAAGCCTGTTCGTTTCGTATATCAAGACCTCCACTGGTACTTCCTCGTAACTCAGATCCGGCTTCAGTTGTTGGTGTGGAAATTCGTCCTTCAGCACATGATTCGGATCTGCAATGTACTTTCGTAAGGTTGAGACGTGAAACACATCGTGCACTTGTGATAATGATGTCGGTAGTTCCAACTGGTAGGCTACCTCACCAACTCTTTTCACTATTCTGAATAGACCAATGTACCTCAGGCTCAATTTTCCCTTCTTCCCGAACCTCTTAACGCCTTTCATTGGTGATACCTTTACGAAAACCCAATCGTCGATTTCGAACTCCAGTGGTCGACGTCGTCGGTCGGCGTAGCTCTTTTGTCTACTTTGCGCCGTGCGCATTCTTTCTCGTATCTTCGTTACGATTTCTGTCATTTCTCGTACCATATCTGGGCCTAACATCGCCCTTTCACCGACTTCATCCCAATGTACTGGGGATCTGCATTTACGCCCATATAAGGCTTCGTAAGGGGCCATTCCAATCGTGGCTTGGTAACTATTATTGTACGAGAACTCCACGAGTGGAAGGTACTTGCTCCAGTTGCCTTTGAAGTCGAGTACGCAAGCTCGTAGCATATCCTCCAGAGTCTGGATAGTCCGCTCGGATTGACCGTCCGTTTGCGGGTGGTAAGCCGTGCTGAATGACAACTTTGTCCCCATCGCCTTTTGTAAGCTCATCCAGAACTTAGATTGGAATCTTGAATCACGGTCTGATACTTTTGACAACGGTACTCCATGGAGTCGTACTATCTCTTGGATATACAGTTCCGCGTATCGCTCCATGGTGAACGTCGTACTTATTGGCAGAAAAATGGGCAGATTTCGTAAGTCGATCTACAATCACCCAAATTGCGTCGTGCCATTTCACGTTCTTCGGCAACCCGCTTACAAAATCCATCGTTATGTTGTCCCATTTCCACTCTGGGATTGGTAAAGGCTGCAGCGTCCCTGCTGGCCATTGGTGTTCTGCCTTAATTCGTTGACAAGTGAGGCATTGACTGACGAATTCGGCAACGTCTTTCTTCATTCCTGGCCACCAGTAGTGCGTTCGTAGGTCTCTATACAGCTTCGTGGCTCCAGGATGTACTGAGTATGGTGTAGTATGTGCTTCCGTCATTATAGTTCTTCGAAGTCCTGCATCGTCCGGTACATATAATCTGCTCTTGTAGTACAAGCTCCCGTCGCCTCGGAATACATAGTCTACTGTCGGCTGCTCTGTTTGTGTTCCTTTGGTCCTGATATAAAATTCTTCGTTTTCCTGCGCCTTTTTGATTTGCTCTAGTAACGTAGGTTGCAGTGTTAAAGCCGCTAGTCTAGTCTCGACTTCGCCCAGTTGTACGATCTCCACTTCGAGTCGTTGCAGTTCCGTGCTCATCGCTTTTCGACTTAGGGCGTCAGCTACCACGTTCGCTTTGCCTGGGTGGTAGTTGATTACGCAATCGTAATCCTTCACCAATTCCAGCCATCGCCTCTGTCTCATGTTCAATTCCTTTTGCGTGAAGAAATACTTCAGGCTTTTGTGGTCCGTGTAGATCTCGCATCGTTCCCCATACAAATAGTGCCTCCAAATCTTCAGGGCAAAGACCACTGCTGCCAATTCCAGGTCATGTGTCGGATAGTTTTTCTCGTACTCCTTCAGTTGTCGTGAGGCATAGGCTACTACGTTCCCATTCTGCATTAACACGCACCCTAAACCGTTCTTTGAGGCGTCGCTGTAAACGGAGAATCCCTCGGTTCCTGACGGTATCGTAAGGACTGGGGCCGTAGTCAGTCGGCTTTTCAGTTCTTGGAAGCTCTGTTCACATTCCTCGCTCCAATGAAATGGCGTGTTCTTCCTCGTTAACTTTGTCAGCGTTGAAGCTATTTTCGAGAAGTCCTTAATAAACTTCCTATAATAGCCTGCCAAGCCGAGGAAACTCCGTACCTCCGTCGCATTTGTTGGTTGTGGCCAGTTACTGATGGATTCGATCTTGTTCGGATCCACCGAGATTCCTGCTCCGGAGATAATATGTCCCAAGAAGGCGACTTGGTCCAGCCAAAACTCGCACTTCTTGAACTTGGCGTACAACTGCTTCTCCCTCAATACTCCAAGGACCGTTTGCAGGTGCTGCTCGTGTTCCTCTTTTGTCTTTGAATAAATGAGTATGTCGTCTATGAATACTATGACGAATTTGTCTAAGAACGACCGGAACACCCGGTTCATCAGATCCATAAACGCTGCTGGCGCGTTGGTCAGCCCGAAAGGCATTACTAGAAATTCAAAATGTCCGTATCTTGCGCTGAACGCCGTCTTAGGAATATCGTCCTTTCGAATCTTCAACTGATGATACCCCGACCGCAAATCAATCTTCGAAAACACCGTAGCGCCTTGTAGTTGGTTGAACAGATCGTCAATCCTTGGTAGAGGATACTTGTTCTTTATCGTTAACTTATTTAACTCCATGTAGTCTATGCAAAGCCGCATCGACCCGTCTTTCTTTCGTACAAACAAAACTGGCGCACCCCAGGGAGAAAAGCTTGCTTGAATAAACCCCTTTTGTAGAAGTTCGTCTATTTGTCCCTTCATCTCCTTCAGTTCGGTCGGTGCTAACCGATACGGAGTCTTGGACACTGGTGCAGCTCCCGGCACCAGGTCGATGGTAAACTCGATTTCTCTGTCTGGGGGTAGCCCCGGCAAATCTTCTGGAAACACGTCTGGGAACTCCTTAATTACAGGTACGTCTTCGACTTTCGTAGGAATGTTTTCCTCTGCCTTCAGTGCAAACACTAAATATGCCTCGCATCCGGAATTGACTAGTCGTTGGGCTTTCAATGCCGATATTCTCGGAATGCTTCTCCCCTTCACTGTTCCCTCGAAGATGAAAGGTTCTTCCCCTTCTATACTAAACGTAATAACTTACGACTACAGTCTATTACCGCTCCATACTTTGAAAGCCAGTCCATCCCGAGGATCACCTCGTAGTCATCCATCGGGATGACTATCAGGTCTACAGGCAATTCCCTACCATCTACTACTACCGGGCAGTCCCGCATTATTTGGTCTGTTTTAGTGGGACTCCCGTTCGGGATTGCTACACTATATTCATAATCCGCCCACTCAGGCGTTACCCCTAATTTCGTCACATACTTCATAGATGCAAATGAGTGGGTCGCCCCAAAATCTATTAGGATGCATGTGGGTGTATGGCTTGACTTCCTGTCGCCCAATCTGGGCATTGCCTCGAAAAGTGCCCCGACTTCCCGCATTTAAAGCAGTTGTTGGTCTGGGCATAGCAGTCACCAGAGTGTCTCTTCCCGCACTTTTGGCAGTTCGGGATAGTTGGGACTGGAAATCCACCTTGATTTGTGTTCGGCGGTCGATTTGGAATTCCTTGCGGGCGTTGTGGTGGCTTATTCTGAAAGTTCGCCTTCCCGCCTTTGGGTACGAATTGGCGTTTCTGAATTCCTCCGCTCCACTGCGTTCCTTGTACTTGCGCAAATTTTCTCTTTGCTTCTTGTGCGCGGACAATCCTAGCTTCAGCCTGTTCCGCCACCATAGCCCTTTCCGCCACCTGAGCATACGTGGCTCCTTGCAATCCCGCCATACTAACATCGTGATATAACTCCGGCTTAAGGCCCTCAAGGAAGCGTACGATCTTTAGAGCCTCTGTGCTCACCATGTGGGCAGCGAACCTGGACAGCTGCTCAAATTTCCTGATGTATTCAGCCACGGTCATTGACCCCTGTCTAAGGTTGATGAACTCGTTCAGGCGCTGAGCTCTCACTGGGGCCGTAAGGTACTTGCCCCTAAACAGTTCCTTAAATCTTTCCCAGCTCATGGTCGCAGGATTCTCAATCACCATAATGGTGTCCCACCAATGCCCCGCGTTTCCTTTTAGTAAGAACGCGGCATATAGGGCTTTCTTTGCCTCAGGGACGCGGCTATAGAGGAACATGCTTTCCAAGGACCTGATGGGTTCAGCCTTCGGAATCTTTCCCCGACTACCTCTGCCCTGTCAGCCTGAGTGGATCCAGCGTTTGTATTGTTCTGCTGAATCAGCTGTTGAATCTGGGTGGACTGTTGGCGTACCAACTCCGTGAGTTGGAAAATGGTCGCATCACGATTGTCATTAGGGGCTGCGTTTCCCCTGTTCTGATCATCACCTCCGCTGCTCTCTCCTCTAGTTCTAACCATCGTTCCTTATCTATCCTGATAGTCCTATGGCCAATAAATTATGCAACACAAACTTCATATAGATATAACACTTACAGGCAAGGCTGCTTCCGCGCTTTTGGGTGTGTGCACATGGACAGTCTACAGAACCTGTGACCGAAGCTCTGATACCACTCTGTCAGGACCCGCTGTCCTCGTTGCCTAATTCTAACGTATCCTACATGTCTAACGTTGCTTTAACTTAAAAGAGTTGCGGAATTGCGTATGAAATTTTTCCATTTTTGTAATGGAAGTAGTTTCTATACATGACAAAAGAATTACATGAATTCCTATCTTCATGTGAATCCTAATTACACAAGATGTGTATACATGCACATCAAAAGAATCTCTATGCGCCCGGCCTCACAGGTCGTCATCCATGCACACACTCCCATCCCAAAAGCTGCTGGAAGTGCCAAAAGATTTCCTTGCCGTCTAAGCGATCACGTACCGTGGTCGCTCGCACCTACAACACATAACGTAAGGGATGAGCGATATGCTCAGTAAGTACAAATCATGCATGACGTGCACGTGGTAAAAACCCCGCAAAGGCAATCCACGCCGATGCATCTTACGTCTTATGAATCAAACTTAATCTCATATCTTTTATCTTAGGGCCCTTGGCAGACTTTTACCCAGGCGTACACCGTATAGAGCTCTATCCAACCACGGGCATCAGCCCAAAGTATGAGGGCATCAACCCAGCCATACTAAAGCATGAGGGCATCAACCCAACCACGCTAATCAGGGATATAAGGGCATCAACCCGACCATGAGGGCATCAACCCAACCATGGTATCCCCCGACGCATCAACGTCGTTCGTATACTGGCGACGCATCAACGTCGCCGACGGCGCATCAACGCCGTCTCGGTGCCCCGGAAGCCGCCACTTATCTTAACTAATAAAATCCTCACCCATCTCGGCATTTAATTTTCGCTATTTGCGACATAATCATGCACGCTCATCATTTCATTACCCCCAAATGTGTCGTGCATGCTCGTGCATATGCATAATGCATTAACGACATAACGCTTACCGAAAGCATGCAACCATATCATAAAAGTTCACATAAACACGTAAGCACCTTATCACGAAATCACATGAATTAAGAGGACCCGGGTGCTACAACCCAACCCAACCTGCAACGCACAGGAAGACAAAAAGGAGAAAAAAAAAGAGAAGAAAGGGTGGAATCCAACAGAAGAAGATAATGAGATAGAGATGGAGGGGCGGGGAAAGAAGTTCTCCCTAGTTCGTCCACGCTATGTGCCATGTTCGCCGCATTGCAGTAGCTTGTAAGTCATATTTGTGAGGGAGTGGAGATGCGAAGGCTAAGGATCGTTTCCACCTCAGCGACTATTCTCTCGGGTGGCCTGCGTGTTCCCTCATGCCATCTTCTGTTCCGTTCAGACCAAAGGTGATAAACCACCGAAGCAAGGACATGGCGAGGTCCCAACGAGGCAAGATGCTTCCCACGCCATTTACTAGCCGCCCAAATAATCCCCTCACTCCAGCTCCTGTAAGGCCACCCAAAATGCAAATGATTACGCAATAAATAGAAGCAACGTCTAGAGTAAATCCACTCAAAGAATAGGTGTTGTGTAGTTTCCGCCATCGCATCTTCACAAAGAAGACACGTGGAGTTCCCGGCCACAGCCGCCACCCAAGGTTTATCCTTTGTAGCCCCCTAATCGCCACCCAAAGTATGAATTCATGTTTAGGAACCGTAAGTGGGCCCCCGAACAGCGTATACCACGGAACAGTGGGTTGTTTGTGAGGAATGGCCTCCCTAGCCGAGGAAGTAGAGAACCGGCCACTGGCAGACGCGATCCAGCGGTAAGTGTCCCGCTCGCCCGGGTGGATATGGGGAAGTCGTGGGGCAATGTCAAGGTATTCCGCCGAGGTTTGAGTAGGCCAATTCCATCCGCCCTCGTTGATTACCGTGCTGAGCTTCGAGTCGATAGGTAAGCCCATGATCATAGGGCCGCGCGGATAGCGCTCCACCAGAGGGCTTCAACCAGCCAAGGGTCGGTCCAAAGGCGAGTGCTCTCGCCATCGCCAATGCAGAATTTGATGAGAGGAAGGAAGTCGTCGCGAAGTTTCAAAATCTTCCTCCAGCTCCAGGAAGTCCGCGCCCCGGGCTGTATGGACCACAACGATGTGTTACGCAGTCTAGTCTGGCGAGCCCAGATAGAGGTATTGTCGTTCGTAAGAATATTCCAAAGAAGACGCATGAGGAGCGCCTTGTTGCCAGTCTCAATAGATCGAAGTCCGAGTCCTCCTTTTTCTTTGGGTAAACAAACATCAGCCCAAGCCACCTTAGCACTAGTTCCTCTCCACAGAAATTTCCTCAGACGCATCTCAATGCTTCGGATGACGCCCTTAGGGAAGAGGAAGACGCCAGCCTAGTATGTGTGTAGACCAAGGAGGACTGACTTGATCAGCTGTACCCGTCCAGCATAGGAGAGTGAGAGGTTTGTCCAAGAGCCCAGACGCTTATCCACACTAGCGAGGAGTGGGGTACAATCATCGATTTTAAGCCTCGAAGTGATGAGAGGTACACCAAGGTATCGAACAGGCAGACATCCCATCGAGAATTCCATAAGACGTTCTTAAGACGTTCAGCCCGCTTAGAGATGAACATCTCGCTTTTGTTGGCTTGGCTTTTAATCCCGAGAGCATGGCGAATAGCTCAAGGCTGTTTTTGAAGACCTTGACTGACTCAATATCTGCATGAGAGAAAAGAAGTAGGTCGTCAGCAAAAGTAAGCATGAAAAGCGACGTCGCCTCACAGTTCCAGTGATAACGAAAGGTATCACTATGGCTGATCCCATCTTCAATAATGCCGTGAAGGACTTCCATAACGAGCGTAAATAGGAATGGGGATAACGGGTCCCCTTGCCGGAGGACCCGCCGTCCTTTGAAGAATCCCGCCGGAGTGCCACTGACGTTGATCGAGAAGCACGGTGTAGTCAGGAAGGCACGGATCCATCCCACGAAGACCGCGTGGAAGTTGAGCGCCTCAAGAGTAGCCAGGACAAAATCCCATTCCACCATGTCATAAGCTTTCGCTAGGTCAACCTTGAACGCTACACGATCTGGCAGCCCCATGATGTTACACCCGTGGCAGACTTCCTGCGCAAGTAGAATATTGTCGGCAATCCTTCGACCTGGGATGAAAGCGGTTTGGGTCTCGTGGACGAGTCTTCCTAAGCTGCCCCGTAGCCGGTTGGCGATTAGTTTGGATATGATTTTATAGAGGACGTTGCAGCAGGATATCGGTCTGTAGTCTTTTGCCATTCTCGGATTGGCATTCTTGGGAATGAGTGTAATGAGTGTGGAGTTCAGCTCCCCTAGAAGAAATTCGTGTTCTGAAGAATTCTTTGATCGCTTGATTAACATCCAGTCCAGTGGTGTCCCACGTGTCCTTAAAGAAAGCCGCAGAAAAGCCGTCGGGTCCGGGGGACTTGTTATCTCCAATGGAATACAACGCCTTCTTAATCTCCGCATCCGTGATGGGTTGTATCATCGTCTCAGCCTCGGTTGGGTCCAGCTTCGGTCCATATAAGGTGCGATCGTAGCGGCATGCAAAGGTGCGGCCCTGGTAGAATGACCAAGAAGATTAGTGTAATATCGAATAAGTTCAGCGCGTACCTGGTCATCTCCCTCAAAGGTGTCCCCCGTATCATTTTCAAGAGTATAGATCCAGTTGATGGCACGCCTAGTGGCCACCTTTTTGAAGAAGGAGGTACAACGGTCGCCGTCCTTTAGCCAAGTCACTTTAGCCCGTTGTGCAAGTGCCGAGTGTTCCATTTCAACCGCTCTAACGTACGCAAAACGGCATCTCTTATCAAGAGCCAAGAGATGGTATTGGGTAGCAAGCTCTTGAGCGATATCCAGAAAGCCCCGTGCCTCGACGACGTTCCTGTTGAGATCACCCTTGTCACGTCGTAGGCGTTCAGTTTAAATTTAATGTCCATGAGTCTCTTCACGACAGCAAACATGGGGTAGCCTCCCACATCACGGTTCCACGCAGCCTTCACTAATGGGAGAAAGCGGGGGTCTTTGATCAGGAATTATCAAAACGGAAGGCTTTATTAGTATCCCGTGGCTGAGATTTGTCTTCCAAAATCAGGGGTGAGTGGTCAGAAGTAGAAGGGAGGCCGCATCTATAGGCTATGTCCCCAAATCTAGCAAACCACGAAAGATTTCCAACCATTCTATCGAGGCAACGCCAAACTCCGGCCGTGCCACTTTGTTGGTTATACCAAGTGAACATGGAGCCAATATGAGGAAGAGCAACCAGATCTGAATCCATAAAGTACCCCGCCATCTCATTGCAAACCGCCGCCAGGCGACCCGCCTCTCGTGATGTGAACCTCGATTGGGAGCACGAGTTTCACCTAGAAAAGACCGTGCCTTGAATGGCGAAGGATGCAACTATATGTTTCTAACTAATCCTCAAGCGAACCCAAACAACATAGGTATATTAAACCTATCACCTTTGGATCACACACGAAGAAGTGTCCCGGATACCCCACCCCGTATGACCTAACGAACCCAACAACAATAGGTATATGAAACCTATCACCTTTGAATCACGAAGGCTATATGAAGATGGTTTTGGCGCCACAACTAAATGGAACGAGTTTAGTTGATAAGCCGGGAAGTATTTGCACGTAAATTGCAAAGACTCGAACTAGCACTCGGAGAGCTAGGGAAAAGGAAAACCTTACAAGTTCAAAATGATAATTCTCCTTAAAATTCGTCCATACATAGCTTATTAATAGAAGACTAGGCTAAAAGCATTAAATAAACTACTTTGACTAAAAAAATGAAGACATAATGCATTGTATGACTTCAAGGTAACTTTTGATGACTTTTGATGACTTCAAGATGAACTTTTGAATGACTCTTTGGCTTCTTTCATGCATGCCACGAATTTGCCTTCCCAACTTGACTTGGACCACTTTCATTGATCTTGAGATGGGACTTGAAAGGTCATGGACGAGTTTGACTTTTCTTGACTTTCATTGGGCCTTCTTTTCAGCTCCTTCTTGGGTCGATTGGTTGGGCCTTGTTACTTCCAAAAGGTTGATAGATTTGGGCCTGTATTTATGAGAATTAGCCTCATTGTCTTGGGCTTCCATAAAGAGTTTGCTCAAGGCCTCATTCATCTTCTTCTTCCTTAATCTAGTCAACGGGCGGCCATTCCTTCGAGCGCGTTCGGTGGACTAATGTTTCGGAAGGTTTCTCCTTGTCTCATGTTGTCTTTCGAGCTTGCGCCCTGGACCGCATCATCTCCCCCTTCTTGAAAATGATTCGTCCTCGAATCAGCTTGACCTACATCAAATTCAAAAGGAGTCAGGTCAGTCACATTAAAGGAAGTACTTACCCCATAGTCTCCGGGAAGATCTAGCTTGTAGGCGTTATCGTTAATTCGTGCTATGATTTGAAAAGGCCCATCGCCGCGAGGATGGAGCTTGGTTCGTCGAGATGCGGGAACCTCTCCTTGCGCATATGCACCCAAACCCAATCACCGGGTTCAAATACCATCTTCTTTCGGCCTTTGTTCGCCTGCTTTGCATATTGCATAGTGCGCCTCTCAATGTTGGCTCGTGCTTGTTCGTGAAGTTTCTTTACTGTTTCTTCTGCCCTCTTTTCTCCATCTAAACTGAACTTTTCGTTAGTAGGCAAAGGGGAAGATCTAAGGGAGTCAAGGGATTAAAACCATATACGAGCTCAAAAGGAGAAAACTTCGTCGATGTATGTACTGTACGATTATAAGCAAATTCAGCAATAGGTAAACACTCCTCCCAACCTTTCAAGTTTTTACTGATAATTGCCCGAAGTACAGCTCCCAAAGTGCGGTTTGTTACCTCGGTTTGTCCATCCGTTTGCGGGTGACTTGTAGTGGAGAACAATAGTTTCGTTCCCAACTTACCCCAAAGTGTTTTCCAGAAGTAGCTTAGAAACTTAACGTCCTGTCCGACACGACTGACTTTGGAACACCATGAAGGCGCACAATTTCCTTGAAAAACAAGTCTGAAATCTGTTTGGCATCGTTAGTCTTTTTACAAGCAATAAAATGTGCCATTTTTGAAAACCGATCAACAACTACAAGAACAGAATCCATTCCTCGTGGCGAACGGGGTAATCCAAGGATAAAATCCATAGAATATCGGTCCACGGAAAAAAGGAATAGGAAGTGGAGTATACAAACCGTGGGGACGGGAAGTAGACTTAGCACGCTTGCAATCGATACACCGTCACATATCCTTTCAACATCTTTTTTCATGTTAGGCCAAAAAAATGCTCACGCAATATATCAATAGTTTTCAAGATACCAAAATGACCCATTAAACCCCCACTATGAGCCTCACGAATTAAAAGTTCTCTTAGCGAGCATGAAGGAATGCACATTTTATTTTCTTTAAACAAAAACCTTCATGTCGATAAAACTTGTTGAATGCTCCCTTCTCACATGCTTTAAAAACAGTGGCAAAATCAAGATCAGATTCATACAAGTCTTTAATAAATTCAAAGCCCATGATTTCCGCACTTAAAGTAGTAATCAAAGAGTACCTTCGTGAGAGTGCGTCGGCAACAACATTTTCTTTACCTTTCTTGTATTGAACGACGTATGGGAATGCCTCAATAAATGAAATCCACTTGGCGTGCCTCTTGTGGAGATTTTTCTGCCCCTTTAGATACTTTATCGATTCATGATCGGTATGAATCACGAACTCCTTCGGCAAGAGATAATGCTGCCACGTCTCCAACGCCCTCACAACAGCATACAACTCTTTATCGTACGTTGGGTAATTCGAAGTAGCGCCGTTAAGCTTCTCACTAAAGTAGGCGATTGGTCTGCCTCCTTGAAGTAACACTGCACCAATACCTACACCTGAAGCATCACATTCAATCTCAAAGGTTTTAGAAAAATCCGGCAAGGCTAAGATAGGGGCATGAGTTAAGTCATGCTTAAGTTCCTCGAAGGCTTTTTGCTGAGAGTCGCCCCATTCAAATTTAACATTCTTCTTTACCAACTCGTTAAGCGGGGCTGCCTTCGTAGAAAAATTCTTAACAAATCGGCGGTAGAAACTTGCAAGCCCATGGAAAGATCTTATCTCGGACACATTGGTAGGTGTCGGCCACTCGTGAATAGCCTTTACCTTTGTCTCGTCAACACGCAAACCCTTAGCACTTACAACATAGCCAAGAAAAATAATTTCTTCCATGCAAAACATGCACTTTTTAGCATTAGCATATAGTTTTTCTTTTCTAAGGGTGGTAAGCACGAGTTTAATATGCTCAATATGATCTACCATGCTTTTACTATAAACCATAATGTCATCAAAGTAAACAACAACAATTTACCAATAAAATGTCGTAGCACATGGTTCATAAGTCGCATAAAAGTACTAGGGGCGTTCGTTAGACCAAATGGCATAACTAACCACTCATAGAGGCCAAATTTTGTTTTAAAAGCCGTTTTCCACTCGTCGCCTTCTTTCATTCTAATTTGATGATAACCAGATTTCAAGTCAATTTTTGAAAACATGCGAGCACCATAAAGCTCATCAAGCATATCATCTAGCCTAGGAATCGGGTGACGATACTTAATGGTAATTTTATTAACAGCGCGAGAATCTATGCACATACGCCACGTACCATCTTTCTTTGGGACGAGAATTACCGGGACAGCGCATGGACTAAGGGACTCGCGGATTAACCCCTTCGAAAGCAACTCGTCAACTTGTTTTTGTAATTCTTTTGTCTCCTCCGGATTTGCACGATAGGCGGGTCGGTTCGGTATGGCTGATCCGGGCAGGAATTCAATCTCGTGCTCGATCCCCCTAATCGGCGGTAGCTCGCATGGCATTTCATCGGGCAAAACATCTGCAAAATCTTTCAAAACATCCACGATTTCCAAAGGTATGGAATTCGGAAGATCGTTAGAGATAGCATCGCTCAGTAAGAGAAGGTAAATTGGCTTGCGAGAAGCCATGGCCCGATCAACATCTCTCACGCTAGCGAAGAAAGCGCCTTTTTTCTCACTTGCTTTCGGCTCTTTTTCTATTTTTTTCTTTTTCTTTTTCCTCATTTTTTCCTCCCTCACTCGCTTTTTCCTCCTCTCTACTCTCATGTTTTCTTTTTTCGCTCATCTTGATCTGCGGTGTCAATGGAACAAGCGTGTATGTCTTATTCTGGTGGACGATCTTGTATTTATTCGTCTTTCCCTTATGTTCAGCGTCACGATCAAACTCCCAAGGACGTCCAAGCAATATATGACCAGCACTCATCGGGACAACATCGCACAAAACCTCATCTTCGTACTTGCCGATCGAGAACTTCACTAGAGCTTGTCGATTGACCCTTATCTCACCACTATCGTTCAACCACCGTAACCGATATGGAGACGGATGTTTGACCAAGGGTAACCCAAGCTTCTCTACAAGGTATGAACTAACACAATTAGTGCAACTTCCGCCATCAATTATCATCATGCATACCTTTTCTTGGACCTTGCATCGGGTGTGGAAGATGTTATGTCTTTGTGAGTCGTCTTCTTTTACTTGTACGTTCAACGCCCTCACGGTAACAAGAAGCTCGTCACAACTTGATTCGTGTTGTTCGCCTTCATCTTCATGTTCTTGTTCCGCATCGCTATCACACTCACTTACGTACGTACCATCATCGAGTATGACCATGGTTTTCGTGTTCGGACATTGTGATGCGATGTGGCCCTTTCCTAAACACTTAAAACATGTCACACGAGAAGAAGTACCCTTACTTGATTCACCTTTCGAGAAGTTCTTGGGATCGTTCTTCTTTGGTTCTGATTTCTTCTCGACTTCACCATCTCGCTTCGGGTGACTAGGGTTTTTCCACGGGGTCGGCTTAGAAGCTCGGTTGTCTTTCCTCTTTAGTTGGCGCTCTACCTTCTCAGCCATGTGTAGCATCTCCTCCATGTCAAGATAGTGCTGCAACTCGACGATGTCGGCAATCTCTCGCCTCAACCCTCGTAAGAACCGAGCCATGGTAGCTTCCGGATCTTCCTCGACATTAGCTCTTGTCATAGCCGTATCTAACTCTTGGTAATATTCCTCGACACTCCTCGATCCTTGCACCATGCTTTGAAGCTTGTTGTACAGCTCACGATAGTAATGAGGGGGAACAAATCGCTTCCTCAAAATCGCTTTCATCTCGGCCCACGTTCTGATTGGTCGTTCGCGATTTCTTCGCCTTGTCGCCACTAGTTTGTCCCACCATGCTAATGCGTAGTTCTGGAATTCAAGTGATGCGAGCTGAACCTTCTTCTCTTCGGAGTAATTGTGGAGTGAGAATATTTTCTCGACCTTGGCCTCCCACTCAATATAGGCTTCGGGATCGCTTTTCCCTTGAAAACTTGGAATACTCATTTTGATACCTCTTAGATCATCGTCGTTTCCTCCTCTCCGTTCTCTCCTCCTGTTATCTCGTGAGACGTCGGACCGCTCCCCACCATCCTCATCTTCGTCAGAAGTATTATGTCGTCGATTGCGGTTGAAATTCGTTTCTAGCTGGTCCATCCGGTCCAACATGGTTTCCATTATGCGATTAAATTGAGCTGCTATAGTATCCGCCAATGCTCGTTGAAATAAATTCGGGACTTCTTGGCGATTTTCGTCGTCGGCCATGGTATTTCTCCGTTGGTTGAAGGCTTATGTGAAAGGTAGGATCACTCACACTCTTTTTTTTTTTTCTTCCTTATCCGTGAACCCCCCGAGACTCGTTCTAACCTCGCAAAAACGTAGACGAAATACCCACTCAACTTGACAACTAATATTACGAAGGACACCAACCGAGGCGTAAGAAGACTCAAGAATAAAAACCCTCTCTCCTTTTTTTTTTTTTTTTTTTTACTTTCCTTTTTTTTTTTCGAGCTTTCCTTTTTTTTTTTGCACACTTTTTTTTTTTCGATTCTTTTTTTTTTTTTTGTTTTTTTTTTTTCGTTTTTTTTTTTGGATAAACAACCCTCAAGGCAACTCGCTCTGATACCAAACTGATGTGAACCTCGATTTGGAGCACGAGTTTCACCTAGAAAAGACCGTGCCTTGAATGGCGAAGGATGCAACTATATGTTTCTAACTAATCCTCAAGCGAACCCAACAACAATAGGTATATTAAACCTATCACCTTTGGATCACACACGAAGAAGTGTCCCGGATACCCCACCCCGTATGACCTAACGAACCCAACAACAATAGGTATATGAAACCTATCACCTTTGAATCACGAAGGCTATATGAAGATGGTTTTGGCGCCACAACTAAATGGAACGAGTTTAGTTGATAAGCCGGGAAGTATTTGCACGTAATTGCAAAGACTCGAACTAGCACTCGGAGAGCTAGGGAAAAGGAAAACCTTACAAGTTCAAAATGATAATTCTCCTTAAAATTCGTCCATACATAGCTTATTAATAGAAGACTAGGCTAAAAGCATTAAATACTACTTTGACTAAAAAAATGAAGACTTAATGCATTGTATGACTTCAAGGTAACTTTTGATGACTTTTGATGACTTCAAGATGAACTTTTGAATGACTCTTTGGCTTCTTTCATGCATGCCACGAATTTGCCTTCCCAACTTGACTTGGACCACTTTCATTGATCTTGAGATGGGACTTGAAAGGTCATGGACGAGTTTGACTTTTCTTGACTTTCATTGGGCCTTCTTTTCAGCTCCTTCTTGGGTCGATTGGTTGGGCCTTGTTACTTCCAAAAGGTTGATAGATTTGGGCCTGTATTTATGAGAATTAGCCTCATTGTCTTGGCTTCCATAAAGAGTTTGCTCAAGGCCTCATTCATCTTCTTCTTCCTTAATCTAGTCAACGGGCCGGCCATTCCTTCGAGCGCGTTCGGTGGACTAATGTTTCGGAAGGTTTCTCCTTGTCTCATGTTGTCTTTCGAGCTTGCGCCCTGGACCGCATCATCTCGCCTCCGAGTTATCAAGGATAGCATTAAAGTCTCCCAACCAGCCATGGCCGGTTATCCCTCGCGCCTGAGGTAGCCGATATATTATTCCGAAGGTTCATTCTTTCAGTCCGTTGGTTATGTCCATACACGAAGGTGATATAGAGCTCCAACCGTTCCAATATAATGTAGGCCTTGCAATGGACCGCTTGCGGCGTGGCCTCCTCGATTGTGACTGTCACAAAGCGAGCATCCCATCCTACCCAAATACGCGCAGCCGGTCCATCTTCATAGTCATAAAACCATTCCCAAGATCTAATGGAGTTAGCAAGCGTAGTAGCATTTTGTTCAGAGACCCTCGTCTCCACTAGCCCAATCATTTTTAGCCCATATTTTGTAGTTCCCCCACCGACCATCTGTGGTCTAACCTGTTTAGACCACGTGTATTCCAAACGGCCACAGGTATCATGGGTCATCGTTGTCCCGGGCTGCTATAGAACCCTCAGATTCGGTGTTATCCCATTCAATCTCGGCAAGAACCGCAAAGGGATTGTGGTTCTTAGGTGAAGGCGAGCTAGCAGGTGTCAATCTTGCCGAGCTACCATCCTCAGGCTTTTGTGGCTGTCTTGTGTGCTGATCAGCTGTATGGCTGTCCCGTGCGCTATTCTCCCCGTCTTTGAAGGTGTTGGTGTGTTTCTTAGGGGCAGATTTGCCTTTAGCCAAGTTGGTCGTTTGCTGCCATTTATGGTTCGCCTGCTTGCCATTCCTAGCTCGGTTGTTTGGCCTAGTCACGGTTTTTGCCGTTTCGGTAGTAGTGCGTGTCCATGGCTGCCCAAGCGCCCGAGTGTGTGGGTCATTGGTCAATGGTGGTGATGTCTCTAGTTGTGGCTGGTTCTTGGGGCAGTTCCGGTCTCCGTGGTTCCAAGTGTTGCACGCCGAACATTTCTTGTGTGTCCATTCATATTCGACCGCAATGGGTACTACTATAGGCTGACCTCCATCCTTAGTGGGTATTCTGCGTTGAATTCTTCAACCAATGGTCCTACTAGAGAGATTTCCACACATATCCTCGCATATTCGAGTCGTTCGCCCGTGCTGTCATGGCATCGGCAAAAAGTGGTTTACCTAGGACACTCAATACGATCCCCAACCCCTCTTGGGTCCACAATTCCATTGGGACGTTTCGTAATCTGACGCATAGCGGTACAGCCAACAGATGTTTTTTTTCGAAAGACATCCCGATCCTCCACGCTTCTAGAAATAGGGGTTAGCCCTGCATGAGCCATGGTCCTCCTTCCAACACCGCGGCGGAGTCTTCAGCCGTCATGAATCTAAACTTTAAAAAACCATTAATCCTGGAGCGAACCTCCACAAGGCCTTTCCACATAGATCGAGCGAAGCGCTCCACGTGGGGGAAGTACGGTCGTTTCCCCAGAAAGTACTCGACGAGGGTGTGGTCCCAACTTGCCGTCCCTTTTTGAATCACCTCCCATGGTGGGCATGCCTCAGCTTTGCCATTTATCATTGTGGGTGTCGTATAGGATAGTGTAAGGCGTGTGTGGGCTGTTCGTCTAGCTTGGTTAGGGTTAATGGTAGCTCCCTGAACAACGGCAGCAAATGAAGTAGCGTTGAGGGTCCTAGCAGCCCCAGTAGGCGGTTGGTATCTCTCATTGTGGCCCATAGAACCGTGGGGAGTTGTGTCGTTCCCAGCTACCCTCGGCGTATCTCCCATTGTAGGTATAGTGAAGGCCTTAATCACCTTATCTGCCACCTCACTAGAGTCCAATGTAGGTGGTAATAGCATCCTAGGTCCGTTCAGTGATCCCATATGTCCGGGAGATGACCGGTCACTCGTAGAAACCCTATCCATGCGCCCTTCATTAATCGGCCCATACCCCGCGTCCGATGGCTGCGAAGCCTGATGGGGAGGGAGACGGCGATCATCAAGATTAGGCGTCGGCGTAAGGACAAGTGGTCTGCGAGTTCCTATTTTCAGCATCCCAGGCCCGGTATCTTTGGGCACATGAAGTCCATCCCACAAAACCCTACTAGGGTTCTTGCCATTAGCTATTGCGTCAGTTTCAGCATTAAGGGGGTGCTCATCCTCAGAGGTAATCTCCGGGCTCCCATGAGGAGTTGAGGGTGGCGGTGGGGTGCCTTTGCGGATAGGGCCACGCGGGGGATATGAAGGGTCGCGAAGGGGCACAATAGAGGTGGTGACACGTCTTTGGCGGCGTTGCGGTATCCAAGGTTGGTTGACCCTTAGCTCAGATTGCTTGTGGTTGGTGTTGAAAGCAGTTTAGTTCATTCCCACGCGGTCTTGTGGAGGCTGAAGTGACGGCATGGCCTGGCAGCGGTGGTTTGGCCGCCATTGACGCGGACCATAAGATCTTCGAAAGCTTCAACGTCAAAACGAGTACCAAACTCGGCTATTTTGCGTTTTAGGAGCTCGTAATCCGGGATAGGTCCGGCCAGGTCCAGATTCTCCGAAGAATCCATGGAGAAGGAAGATCAGCGAAGAGAAGCTGAAAAGTCACGAAGAGATTGGGGGGGGAGGAAAAATCGGTTATGGGTTAGAACCCTCCCATCACGGTTTGAGCCCGGCGATGGAGGGTAACTAGGTGTCCGGCGTCGCTCAAGGTGGGAGTCGGTGATCGACGGTGGCGTATGGCAGCGCGGTGTGCGACGTTGATGGGTTGAGGGTTTTGGATGAACTATGTGTAAATCGCACCTAGTGGAGGTGTAATTTCAAATTCCAGATTTACTTGATGTATACTCGGTACGCTTTTGATGTTGAAGAATAACCGACGAAAGTTGCTTCGAATGCTTTAGGGTCGAACTTTGCACGTTGCTCTCTGTCGTTCGCCACAAAGCACTTGCACCCGAAGACTTTCAAGAATGAGATGTTGGGTACTCTATTATTTAGTTGAACCGTTTGTGAACCATCGTCCTGTTTTGAGTAAAACAGGCGGTATTTACTGCTTCAGCCCAAAGAAAGTGTGGAAGGCCAGAATGGATCAACATTATACGAGCGGCTTCCACTAGGGTTCTGTTTTTCCTTTCAACGATCCCATTTTGTTGAGGTATTTTTACGGCTGAGAATTGTTGACTATTCCAAGTTTCTGATAAAACTCACTGAGATATTTATTCTTGAACTTAGTGCCGTCGTCTGTTCGAATAACTTGAATAGTCTGTTACAGCAGATTTTGAGTAGTGTTCACAAAGTTGATAATCAAGTCCCTTGTCTCATCTTTGGTTCGGAAGAACTTTGTCCAAGTGTAGCGAGAGAAGTCATCGACGATCACTAGCACGTACTGGCGTCCATTGATACTCTGTGTCTGCATCGGCCCACAGGGGTCCATGTGGATTAGTTCCAATGGTCGAGAGGTAGACGCAATTTGCTTGACATGATGAGACGCTCGCTTCATGTTTCCTAATTGACATGCTGAACATTGATGCTCCTTTTGTAGTAGTATAGTTGGAAGACCGTGAACCAACTTTTTCGTAGAAAGGCGTTGGAGAGCTTTCATATTCAGATGAGACATTCGTTGATGCCATAAGCTGTTCCTCTGTAAAACAGTCTGAGAGATGAGGCATACAGCGTGAAAGACATTGCTTTCGGTTAGCGTGAAAGACCACTTGAAATCCTTTATCACAGAACCGGCCTATGCTGAACAAGTTATGGCGGAGGCCTTCGACATAAGAGACATCTTTTATCATCAGATTTTCCAAAATAATATCCCCACATCCAATAATGGGAGTTGAGTCATTGTTTCCGAATCTGACTTTGCCGTTTGGTTGGTCTTTATAGTTGCTCAGCAGCTCCTGATTTCCAGTCATCTGTGTGGAGCAACCAGAGTCGAGGTACCACACATGATGGATCTCTTGTGATGAGGTGGATGCATCATCTTCGTCCTTCTGGTTGGATGTTTCGGCGTCACTGTCGTTGTCAAGGCGTGCCATGAGGGCAAGATTCTCATCTCCAGAACTGGACGTGTCTTCGAGCCAGTAGTCCTGCTCTGCCATGAGGGCTACTTCTGCTTCCTTCTGCTTCGTGAGTTGAAGCTTCTTGGAGTAGTAATTAGCATCTCTTTTCTTGGGAAGAGTGCATTCTCTGGCAAAGTGACCAGGCTTGCCACGGTTGAAGCACTTGTTGGGCTCTTTAGTGTTCTTGACTTCGGAGCTCTCTGGTGCATTTTCCTTGTTCTTAGAGTTTGAGGTCCGAAGTTTGTTGGCCGAGGATGAGGACTTCTTCATGAAGTATTTCTTGCTCATCATTTTTCCGAGTAAAGCCAATTGCTTCTCCAGTGCCTCCATGCTTGGCTCGACGTCTGATTCTGAACTTCTTCTGACTCGTATGAGGAGGAGGCCTAATGATCTTCTCTTTGCGAGGCTTTGTTCCACGCTTCTCTGTGACTAGAGCAACGGTGTTGTCAACCTGCTTGCCCTTCTGCTCTCTCTGAGTCTCGCAAACATCTTCCTCGTGTTGAGCAAGATTATCAAAAACTGCATTGAAGGAGAGGCAGAGAGGATAGAAATCTGATATTTGTTTCCATCCATGTTCGTTTTCGAGATTTCTACCTTCCCCATCTCGTTTAGAAGAGTGAGGTATCTTTGATATACATCATATAGGCTCTCCTCCTCCGCTTTCCGTTGAAGGAGTTATAAGCAGTGAGAATATTAGCCTTTTTGGCCTTGATGCCTACTTCCGTCCTTGCGGTTGGAAGGCTGTCTACCTGTCTATAGATGTTATTGGGGATGCCTTGCATGAGTGTGATCATGGCTATCAGATCAGCCTTCACGCGGGCCTTTTCCTCGATAGAGTAATTCATAGGCTCTTTAAGACACCTAGTAGCGGGAATTTGAGGAGTAGCCATGCCATCACCTGCTATGGTGACCGAAAACTGTGCAGGCCCTTCCTCGAGTGATTACAGGTTCCCCTAATCATGTAATAAAGATTTGCGCGAGGTATGAGCAAAAACATATACTCGCATTTTAATCAATTCAGTACCAATGCAAGTTAATATGCATTCAAATGTGCGAAATATTTATATATATTTTTATTATTATTTTTTAAATATCGTATATCTATATATGTTTAATTTTTCATATGTATATTAATATTATTAATATTATGGGGTCAGATTATTTTGCTTCAATCGATCGTCACGCCTAAGTTTTCGTATGACACTTGAAAGACACACTGCCGTCAAGTCTAGTCATCAAACTGAAGTCCTAAGATCATAGAGTGATTCATTTCGACAACTCTCACTAAGTTCACTCTAGCGCTCTTATTATTTTTGACTCGGGGATTTTATATATATATCGCTCAAGTCAACACAATCAATTTTAAGTCAATTTTCCTATGATCAAGGCATAATGAATCATTTCACCTAAGCTGAGATCGTCGTTTGGAATCAAAGGGACTTTTAAGGGTTTAATTTGGCTAGGACTTAGGGAGGAAGGAAATTTATAGGAAAAGGCGAGCTTATCTTTATCGTCTTCCATTTCTGCGTCCGTCTCCTTTTTTTCTTTCGACAAAAAAAAAATTCATTTTTTTTTTTTTTGAAAGTCACTAAAATAGCACGAGAGAAAAATTCATCTTTTCAATCCCATCCCTTATGTTAGCACTTTTATGCTCAAGCTGAAGCTCCGCTTCTCCACGAGGCTCTAGGACATTATCGTATGCGAAGTTCTTCCTGTTGGTTCTTGGGCCAATTGCTCCTCTTCTCTTAATCCTAGAGAGGTTTCAGAGATTATCAATTGAAAAGTTCACGGTTATGGAATTCGTACCCAAGGCTGTGCTCCTCTTCTCGTTTCCCGTTATAAGACCGGATTATCGTTGGAGAAGTTCACTTCGAGGTGCTCCTCTTTGCAGCCGTTCTGACGAGCGTACGAGATTATCGACGGAGAAGTTCACAGCAGGATCCATGCCTTCTTTTGGTAGTTTGAAAAGCAGGTTCCTTTGGTCTATTTTTGTGCGTTGAGCATTGCCTTCTTTAGTCATCTTCTCGTTTTCTTTTACTTTTCTCCCCCTACTTTTCTTGTTTTAAAACAACCATTTGACAAAAATAGAATCGGTTGAAGGTTGAAATGGGTTTCAAATGAAGAAAAGAAAGTCGGAGAAGGTCCAAGTGGATGACTAAGGGCTATGATATGGAAAAGGATTGTAAAAAGACCGAGTAAGGAATTGCCTAAATGCCCCAAATCATTTTCCTGACAATCTAAAGAAGGGCGAGTATGAAGCCGAGTATCACTAGAAAAGACATTTAATTGACGTGTGACTTCACTCGAGAGATAGATCCAAGGAGAGAAAAATTGAATGGCTAGAGTCCTCACATGTGAAAGGTGACTTTGTGTCTAGTGGAGCAAACTTAAGACCTTTAGACACAAGAATGTGACTTAGACTGACAGAATTAAGCAGTTGAATCAGTCGTAGGTCGGCGAAAATTCTACGTGACTTAGACTGAAGCATCCTAAAGGATTTCGTCATTCCCCTCTATTATAGATATATGTATAGTTTTTTTATTTTTTTATTTATTTATTATCACGCAAGATAAGACAAGTGAGCATTGGAAATACATAGAATAGAGCATGTGATAGCATAGATGATCAGGTAATGCACATATCACGGGAGATTCAACATGCCTAATTTTCGGCAAGGAATTGGAATCGTTTTTCATCCAATGCCTTGGTGAAAATGTCGGCTAGTTGATATTCCGTGTTTACAAAGTACATGTCAGTGGTGCATTTTTCTACGTGATCTTTGATAAAGTGATATCTAATGTCTATGTGTTTCGTGCGTGAATGGTGAACAGGATTGCACGTAATCGCAATCGCAATTGTACCCATAGTCGCGAAACCGAGTCCGCATCCATAGCATCTGGGAGCAACAGCTGGCGGCTGCGACGTATTCAGCTTCAGCCGTCGAAGTTGAGAAGCAATTTTGCTTTTTGGATGACCAGCAAACTATTCGCCTAGAAATGGAGCGCCACCGGAGGTACTTTTCCTGTCCATTCGGCAACCTGCATAATCAGCCTCAGTATAGTCGATAAGTTTGAAATTCGTACCTTTAGGATACCATAGTCCTAAGGTAGATGTGCCCTTAAGATAGCGAAGAATGCGCTTCACCGCGAGCATGTGGGAATTTTTTTTTGATAACCAGGGAACCGGGGCCGACCCACTACCTGCTAAGCAGGCCGACCAGGTCAATCGCACATGTCTGGGCCCATGTGGGCAGGCTTCGGGAAATGTCACAGGGATGAGATTCGAACCCAGGACCTCTCCCAACATGACCCTAAGCGCCCATGTGGGATTCTTTGGGATCGGCTTGGACGCGGGCACAAAGACACGGGGCAAACATGATGTCCGGCAGGCTCGAAGTGAGATAGAGAAAAGATCCAATTATGCTGCGGTAGAGTGTGATGTCGACCGATTTTCCTGTGGGATCGGATCCAACTTGCAGCTTGTTGACATGGAAATGCTGAGAGGTTTGCTCTGATCTTGATGGAACTTTTTCAGAATGTCATTAATATACTTTGTTTGACTGATAAATATTCCATCATTGAGCTGCCTGACTTGAAGTCCTAGGAAGAATTGCATCTCTCCCATGTGGGCTCATTTCGAATTTAATCTTCATGAGATCTCCAAACTTCTTGCAAAGCCGTGGGTTTGTTGAACCGAAAATATCGTCGACGTAAACTTGAATGACCATCAGATCCTTGTCTTTCCATTTGATGAAGAGGGTCGTATCGATTGTTCCTCGAATAAATCAAGACATTACGAGGAAGTCGCTCAAGACATCATACCAAGCACGTGGGGCTTGTTTTAGTCCGTAGAGAGCTTTATCCAATCGATAGACGTGATCGGATGTTCTTGATCAACGAAGCCGTCTGGCTGAGCGACATAGACTTCTTCTTTAAGTATGTCGTTGAGAAAGGCAGTTTTAACGTCCATTTGATAGACCTTGAAGTCTTTATGAGCCGCGTAAGCCAATAAGAGACGAATGGCTTTAATTCGAGCAACAGGAGCATACGTTTCGTCGTAGTCAATGCCTTCCTATTGGTTGTATCCCTGGGCACTAATCGAGCCTTGTTCCGGATTACTTCGCCATCTTCATTCTTCTATGTTCTTAAATACCCATTTTGTCCCGATTATAGTGTTTCCATGCGGACGGGGTACTAATTTCCACACTTGAAGACGTTCAAATTGGTTGATTTCCTCTTGCATTGCAATTATCCAATTCGGGTCTCGTAGTGCGTCTATTTTAGTAGGCTCGTTTGGGCTTAAGAAGCAGCTAAAAGACCGTGTTGATGTCGTGTCCTTACTCCGCTCGAAGGATGAAGCATAAGCCATTTGTGGGTCTAGATTTCCAATGATCTCCGCTTGTTCATTTGTGTGAGAAAGTTCCATATCTGCAATGGGAGGGAGGGACTATGATGATTCTTCCTCAACACCCACTGTTGAAGAACTTGGTACATAGGCCTCGTCGGGTATAGTATTGACGGTGAGAGGCTCAAAGAGGGAATCCAAATATTCTAACACAAGTCTTAGCGCTTCGTCTGGCACTGATTGCTGACTTGTTGCCATCTTCTATTGGTTTTGTGCCAAAACACCAGTGAATACGGGTTCTGAGATGTTGTCTTCAGAAGCCGACGCGTTAAGCACGGGTCCTGAATTGGTTTGTTCAGAAGCCATCTCGTTCACTTTCGTGAAAAGTGACGTTATAGCTTTCCATGATCATGTGGTTGGGCTTGATGTATACTCGGTATGATTTTGATGTTGAAGAATACCCGACGAAAGTTGCTTCAAATGCTTTAGGGTCGAACTTTGCACGTTGCTCTCTCTGTTGTTCGCCACAAAGCACTTGCACCCGAAGATTTTAAAGAACGGGATGTTGGGTATTCTCTTATTGACAATCTCGTACGGAGTCTTGTTGAATCGTTTGTGAACCACCATCCTGTTTTGGGTAAAACAGGCGATATTCACTGCTTCAGCCCAAAGAAAGTGTGGAAGGCCGCAGTGGATCAGCATTGTACGAGCGGCTTCCACTAGGGTTCTATTTTTCCTTTCAATGACCCCCATTTTATTGAGGTGTTTGCTGAGAATTGTTGACTAATTCCAAGTTTCTGATAAAATGCACTGAGATATTTATTCTTGAACTCAGTGCCGTTGTCTGTTCGAATAACTTGAATAGTCTATTGCAGCAGATTCTGAGTAGTGTTCACAAAGTTGATAATCAAGTCCCCTGTGTTATCTTTGGTTCGGAGGAACTTTGTCCAAGTATAGCGAGAGTAGTCATCGACGATAACTAGCCGTTACTTAGATACTCTGTGTCTGCATTGGCCCACAGAGGTCCATGTGGATTAGTTCCAATGGGCGAGAGGTAGACGCAATTTGCTTGAGATGATGAGACGCTCGCTTCATTTTTCCTAATTGACATGCCGAACATTGATGCTCCTTTTGTAGTAGTATAGTTGGAAGACCGTGAACCAACTTTTTCGTAGAAAGGCGTTGGAGAGCTTTCATATTCAGATGAGACATTCGTTGATGCCATAAGCTGTTCCTCTGTATGAAAGTCTGAGAAATGAGGCATACAGCTGTCGAGGGCCGCACGAACATCAGGTTGATCGTGTAAAGATTGGATTTCCGAAGTTCGTAGAGGAGTTCAGTGTCCTAACTATCCAAAATTCTGCACCGGTCAGCATGAAAGACCACTTGAAATCCTTTATCACATAATTGGCCTATGCTGAACAAGTTACGGCGGATGCCTTGGACATAAGAGACATCTTTTATCGTAAGATTTTCCAAAATAATATCCCTGCATCCAAGAATGGGAGCTGAATCATTGTTTCTGAATCTGACTGCCCGTTTGGTCGGTCTTTGTAGTTGCTCAGCAACTCTTGACTTCCAGTCATGTGTGTGGAGCAACCTGAGTCAAGGTACCACACATGATGGATCTGCAAAACACGTTAGAGAGCTTTAGGTATCCACTTAAGCATGGGTCCTCTCAGATTAGCAGATATAGTTTCAGGTTCAGATATGATTCCTAAATTTTTACTTGAGGGAGTTTTAATAACCCATTTCACTTTCGGAGAAGTGGTTTTGGGTTTTGCCTCTTTACGTGACTTGGCCTTTTTTGCTTTTGTCGTCCTAGGCGGAGATTTAGGAACCCATTTGGGTTGAACCTTGCAGGGAAGGTTAATTTCATCACGTACAAATGCTTTGATAGGCTTGACCGAGGAAAAGATCTTTTCTTTATATAATCTCCTAAGTTGCTTGGGGGACTCAATCTTTACGGGATACCTTAGGTGAGAACAGGCATGTACAGTGCCATAAGCTTTCTTTATGGCTGGATCTTGTTTCCTACGGGTCTTCCTTGTGGCATTTGTTTCAGAATGATTATTTTCAGCTTTAGATGTAAAGCCAATTTTGAAATAGTACTTCTAAGAATGGTAGGCTGTAGAGTACATGTAGAAACAATTATTTGAAACGAGGAAATGACTCTTTTATTTTTACGAGTGCCATTTATTTGTACAGAAGGAGTAACATTCTTAGGCATACTCAAATCTACTAGCTCCTTCTTAAGACTAGACACTCTCGCCTTCGATTCTAGTGCCTGCCCTACGCTCCTTGTAGACGTGGGTAAAATAGATTTAGTCTTAGCACTTTTAACAGAATTATTAATGCACTTTTGATCTTTCGAAGGTGATTTTTCGATTTTCACGCTTTTCATAATAGCGTGAGAGGTAGTTTGGGAGGATGAGAGATTTTCCATCTCTTTTAAGAACTTTTTCTTTCAGCTTCAAAATTCTCTCTTTCTTTATCTAGTTTTGCTTGGGACTCCTCTATTTGTTTTATTATAGTAGGTTTGTAAAGAGAATTTTTATAATGAACATCTTTGGATTCCTCGTGGACTGTTTGAGGGTCAGGAAGTTGAAGTAAGTCAGAGACAGGTGATAATGATGGTTTCATATTTCTGTCTCTTTCATTTAGTGTTGTGTAGTCAAGGGGGATTTCAGGCCCGTGTGAGGCTTTTCTCATGGATGAATCGAAAGTATTTTGGTACGTCGATTCAGTAAAATCTCTAAGAGAGGTTACTCCTAAACCATGTGCTTAATATCATATATTTCTTTCTTCCGTAGAACACGTGGGTTAGTGAAATCTAAGCCTTCTTTTGGATTATAGAAATCTACATCCTTGGGCTGATTTAGGAATATCGTCTGTTCAGATTGTCCCCTACGCGTAACTATATCATCTAATTTCTTAATTTTTGCATATAGTTTCTTGCGTTCCTCACCTAGGAGAGCATAATTATTTTCCACCGTCAGTTTGGCGGCTTGACAGACATCTAGTTCTTTACTAAGATCACTAACCTTAGCATTTGATATTTCTAATTGAGATCTAAGTTAGTGATCTGATAGCTTCGGTTATCCTACAATTTAGGGTGGCTTTCTCATTGAGATTCCTAATCAAGCAATTATAGTTATTTACTAGCCTATCTTCTAATTCCTTAATCTTATCGTTATGCTGTCCTATTTGAGGTTGACTAGTCTCTTTAGAGTGTAGGCTCTTAGTAAGTTCTTCTATTTTAGCACTAGAGCTTCTAAGTTTTGATTCGAGACTATTTATCTTCTCTTGAGATCTCGAAAGTTTGTCCTCTACTTCCTTAATACTTTTCTGCTCACGTTTCATGTTAGCATATTGTTTTTGATATGATTCTAACATGGTCAATAATGTGGAAGAAGAGACTACCTCTTGTGATGAGATGGATGCGTCGTCATCGTCCGTCTGGTTTGAAGTTTCGGCATCCAGGGTGTCGTCCAAGCGGGCCATGAGGGCTAAATTCTCCTCTTCGGAGTTGGATGTGTCTTCGAGCCAGTGGTCCAGTTCTGCCATGAGGGCTACACCAGCTTCCTTCTGCTTTGAAAGTTGAAGCTTTCTGGAGTAGTAATTAGCATCTCCCTTCTTGGGAAGAGTGAATTCTCTGGCAAAATGATCAGGCTTGCCATAGTTGTAGCGCTTGTTGGGCTCTTTGGTGTTTTTGATTTCGGAGCTCTCAGGTGCACGTTCTTTATTCTTAGAGCTTGAGGTCCGAAGTCGGTTGGCCGAAGATGAGGACTTCTTTTTTAAGTACGTCTTGCTCGTCAATTCGCCGATTAGAGCCAACTGCTTTCCCAGTGCTTTCATGCTTGGCTCATCGTCTGTCTCCGAATCTTCTTCTGACTCTGATGGGGAGGGAGGCCTAACGATCTTCTCTTTGCGAGACCTTGTTCCACGCTTCTCTGAGACAAGGGCAACAATGTCTTCAATCTGCTTGCCCTTTTGCTCCTTCTGAATCTCGCAAATATCTTCCTCATGTTGGCGAGATTGTCAAAGACTGCATGGCTATCCAACTTCTCCAAATCTTTGTTTTTCCTAAGTTGAGTGGATATCTTTTTTTATATTCAACAAGGCATTGGAAGATCCATTTTTCCTCGATGATCTTTGGTGTTAAAAGGCGAAAGATGCGGAAATATTTGAAGCAACACTTCAAGGAACTAAAAAAACCATCACCTTGAAACTACAATCTCTATGGCGAGATTTTGATAATCTCAATGGACGAAAGAGAGACCGTTCGTGATTTCTCATCTCGGACCACGAGATCGTAAACCAAATTAAAAGTTGTGCGACAAAATCTCAGACAAAAGAGTCGTGGAGAAGGTGTTGCGATGTCTTCCTCCAAAGTTTGATCATGTGCTGCCGCCATTGAGGAGTCGAATGACTTATCCAAAATGACCATATACGAGTTGACGGGATCGCTTCTTGCGCATGAGCAAAGAATCAATCGATCGATCAATCAATCAACCGAACTAGCTTTCCAATCCAAACAAGTGAGCCGAAAGGAGTACTCCAAGGGCTGCCAAAATCAGAAGAATAAAAATTGGAAAGGAAGCCATCTCAAAATTCGGTGAACAATCTTCCAAGTGTATCATCTGCAAGAAGACGAACCATGAATCTAAAGATTGCTACTTCAGATGCAAAAGATGCAAAATTCCGAACCATTCGCAAAAGGATTGCTGGCATAAAAAATCTAAAGAAAAAGAAGACGCAAAGTTCTCCGAGCAGCCGAGTGAAGAAAACCCTTTTCTACTCAAGTGACGGTGGCGAATCAAGGAGTATGTGGTATTTAGACAGCGGTGCAGCAACCACATGACGGGCAACCGTGATCTCTTGTTGATCTAAACGCGAGCGTCACTTCTCAAATCATTCTCGGGGACGGATCTCAAAGAAGCGCTGAATGAAAAGGAACGATCGCTGTTCAGACGAGGAACGGAGAAAGGAAGTTCATTTCGGACGTGCTTTACGTGCCGAATCTATCTCACAACCTTCTCAGCGTTGGCCAACTTATTCAGAAGGATTTCTCGGTGCACTTTGATAACGGGAAATGCCAAATTGTTGAGAAGAAGAAGAACGTCGTCGTCGCAAACATGAAAATGAAGAATAAAATATTTCCTCTTACGATGCCGCTCAACCACAACCATGCGCTGAAGGCAGAAAATTCAGATTTGTCACGCTTATGGCACTTACGGTACGGCCATCTAAATGAGGAGGCGCTTCATCTCTTGAAGGCGAAAAATATGGTTATAGGACTTCCTAATATTCAGAAGTTGAGCCATGTGCGTGAAGGTTGCATCTACGGGAAAATGCACAAGCTTCCTTTTCCAAAGACTTCTTGGCGAACCAAAGCACCGTTGGAGCTAACTCACTCGATATATGTGGTCCGATGCAAACGCCCACACCGGGAACAAGAGGTACTTTATTCTCTTCATCGATGATTATACGCGGATGATATGGATTTATTTTCTCGGTCAAAAGTCGGAGCCGTTCTCTACCTTCCTCCGGTTCAAGGCACTTGTCGAAAGACAAAGTGGTCTTCTTATAAAGGCGCTAAGGACAGATCGAGGAGAGAATATCTCTACAATCCATTCTTGGAATATTGTAAAGAAAATGGAATTAAAAGACAACTCACGGTGAGTCGAACGCCACAACAAAATGGTGTCGCCGAAAGAAAAAATTGAACAATTGTTGAAATGGCTAGGAGCATGTTGAAAGGGGAAGGGCGTTCCAAACAATATTGGGCCGAAGCAGTCTACTCGGCTGCCATATACTCAACCGATCACCTACGAAAGCTGTCCAAGATAAAACTCCGTACGAGGCATGGTACGACCAAAAGCCGAGAGTCGATCATCTTCGGGTCTTCGGAAGTGTGGCTTTTGCTCATATTCCTTCTCAGGCCGCGGGAAATTCGACGAGAAAAGTCAGAAGCTTCTCTTTATCGGCTACAGTGAAGAGTCCAAAGGATATCGTCTATTGGACCAACAACAAATAAAATCATATTGTCGCGAGATGTTATTTTGATGAAAATGCAGCTTGGGACTGGAAAGTAAATCAGCAGATCAAATAACTTATTTCAATCCATCATCGTCTCAAACTTCTCCGGCGGTTCAGAATGACGAGGAAAATTTGACTCCCCCTTCAAATCAAGAAGACGACGATGACGAAAGCCCCCCAAGAAAAACACGCTCAATTTGAGAACTTTACAAACACTGAAGTAGTGTTATTTCCAGTGAGCCTCAAACATTTGAAGAAGCATCGAAAGAAGAATGCTGGACAGAAGCGATGGACGAGAATTTTCTACCATCGAAAAGAACAAAACATGGGAGCTCGTCGACCTACCAAAAGAAAAGAAACCATTGGGCTGAAATGGATCTACAAGATCAAGTATAACGAAAAGGCGCAATCCAAAAATATAAAGCTCGGCTCGTTGCTAAAGGCTACTCTCAAAAGCATGGAGTCGACTTCACCGAAACAATTGCGCCGGTGGCCTGGATCGAGACTATTCGAACCGGTCTTGCCTTAGTCGCCCCACCCGAGGTAACTATTTATCAACTTGATGTAAATCAGCGTTTCTAAATGGTGAAATCAAGGAGGAGGTATTTGTCGAGCAACCCGAAGGATATAAAGTTGAAGGCCACAAAGCGAAGGTCTATCGATTGAAAAAGGCTCTATACGGGTTAAAACAAGCGCCACGCGCTTGGAATAGCAAAATAAATGGCTATTTTATTGAATTAGGTTTCAACCGTAGCCCAGCGAATCATCACTTTATGTGAAAAACTCAGGTGATGACTTTCTTGTTATTTGCCTTTATGTTGATGACTTGATTTATTTGGGACAAATCAATCCATGGTGGATGAATTCAAGAAGGCAATGATGAAGAATTTTGAAATGACGGACTTAGGGAAAATGCAATATTTTCTTGGAATTCACGTGAAGCAAAGGCCGGGAAGAATTTTTCTATCTCAAGAAAAATACATCGACGATCTTCTCAAGAAATTCCGCATGAGCGACTGCAAGCCGTTGTCAACCCCGATGGCTCTAAACGAGAAACTTCAAATTCATGATGATGCTGAAAAGGCTGATGAGAATTTTTATCGGAAGTTGATCAGTTCATTGCTCTATCTCAACACTAGACCGGACATCACCTATTCGGTTAGTCTCCTATCTCGTTCATGAATGAACCAAGTAAAATTCATTTCGTTGCCGCAAAACGTATATTGAGGTACTTAAAAGGGACCAAAAGTCTTGGCATCGAATTTAAAAAGAAGAAAATTTTCATCTGGTCGGCTATAGCGATAGTGATTGGGCCGGTTCGAGGGATGATCGAAAAAGTACTTCCGGCTATATTTTCTGTCTTGGTTCTAACATAATATCATGGAGCTCAGAAAGCAAAAAACGGTTGCGCTATCTTCTTCGGAGGCCGAATATATTGCTGCAACTGACGCCGCTTGTGAAGCAGTTTGGCTTAGAAGAATTTTTAACGATTTAAAGTTTGAGCAGAAGGAACCAACCACGATCCATTGTGATAATATATCAGCGATTGCAATGACGAAAAATCCCGTGTTTCATGCAAGAAGCAAGCACATTGAGCTTCGTCATCATTTCATTCGAGAATTGGTGACTCGAGGGGAAATTCGCATGGAATTCGTAAATACAAATGACCAACCAACGGACGTGCTAACCAAGGCGATAACAACCGAGAAGTCCGAGAAGTTCAAGAATCAAGTCAAGATTGCAAATTAAGAGGGGATGTTAAATGAAATTAATTAGCCATCTTGCTTGACCTTTGAAAATTAAGAGAACAAATCCTATTTGCTATCATCTATGACTCATCGATTATTAGAGCACAAGGAATGGATTTTGTTGACTTTAACCTTTGAAAATGGAAATTGCACACGCTTGTGGACAAGGGAAGGATCGAACTTTTGACATAGAGTGATCTGATTTTTGATAAAGTCTAAGACATGTTGCTCGTTGTCAGCACTTTATCTATACTACATGTTTGTTGTTTTCTCAAGTATTAAGCACTATATATAGTGCATGTAATTCATCATATCATATGTAGTAAAAATTAGAAACATATTCGATACTCCATAACAATCTCACACTAATATTTCAACAGTAAATAGCACGACTGCATCTTATTCCGCAAGATCAGTTCTGCAAAGTAAAATTATCCAACAATATATACCACCAAACCCTAATTCATTAGGGTGTGTGTTTTTGGTGTAGTATGTGTGAGTTGCGTGTGTGTTGAATAGTAATAAAATTATTTTGACAGCTTTCACCTTCGTTCACAAACACACCCCACGTCTAAGCTTTTAAATCTACATCAATAGCATGGTAAATCGTCCTAGGTCAGTCTTGTTGGATAGAATAGGGACCATCAAACATACGTTGGCTTAAGTTTTGAACTTCTCAAGCCCCGTCAAGCCACGGGATCGTTCGACGAAGCCCGACGCCCGAACCGAACTGCATATAGCCATCGGGAGCAGTCTCAGAGGTTCGATCAAGGACATACCAGCATGACAATCTAGCCCAGAGGCCCTGGGAATCAGACGAGGAGCTGCGACGCCCATCCGAGGTGCAATTACGTACACCGACGGTATACTTCGAACCCTACTCATTTGATTTCACGAAAAATTGCAATGACATCGGAACGAGTCAAAAGACCCCTTGTTGTGATTGTTGATAACTGTGAATCAGTCTGAAAATTTTGGTATTGATAGGAAATCATTTCGGCTTTCAAACGGTCGAAAGACGGCAGACTGCCGCTTTAGTCGAATTGATAATTTTGAATCACTGATTTGATTTTGTGAAAAATACCAAACGGCATCGGAATAATTCGAAAGACCCATCGTCGCGATTGTTGGGAAGTTAATAATCATTCTGGAAAATTTGGTATCAATCGGAAATCGTTTCGGTTGCCAAATAGTCGAAATGCTGTCGGCTGCCGCTTTGTTCGAACTAGTTGGTTTTAAATTATCAATTCGAATAAATTTTTTATTAAATTCGAATTTAGGAAATAAGAATTATGTGGTCTCCTGAGGCTCAAGAAAGTATCTTGGGCCCTCGGGAGAAGCCGAAGGGCGCTAGGTCGAGTTTAGATGTTGAAAATAAAAAATTCATCACCCTACGCCGCTCGGTTCAAACGCGCTTCCGCTATCGCCACGTTGCATTGTTCGGGGGCCGGTGTCGATTAATCGATCCCACCCCAACACCCTAGTGGTGCCGGAGCAACTCCTACAGGTGTGACGACGGCCTACCTGGAGAATCGCCTATTCGAGTTCTTTGAAAACTTCACCCTACCACGTGTTCGATAACTCATTAGGGATGCCATTCAAACAACCTCCACATACAAAGGAAAGGCCCCTCTGGTAGAACAACCGTTGTCACAACCTCGCATCATATCGCTGCCACCACGAGTAACTACTCAACCAGATCCGTACACCATGCCATTAACCGAGCTCTTCGACATCGGTACTGCTCGCCTTCCAGAACTCGACACGAAGCGCAACCACAAAGAAGAAGAGCTCTACCGGAAGCTGCTCGCAGGTGGAGTCCTCCACCGAATACCTGCTGCCAAGGAGGCCCCAACCAAAAACGTCATTATGATGATCCTGACGATCAGGATCGTCCTGAGGGGGAGAAGAGGCCCAGAACCACAAGTAAAGGCAGTCGCGCACGTGTACGAGGACGGGGAGTTCAAACCCGTGGAGGCGGCTCTTCCAAATCATCCAATCCACCACCACCACCAAGGTCCTCCAAGGGAAGACAAGCTACGCCAGAGCCAAACCAATCAATTTCTCTTGGCGAAATTGCATCCTTTCCCTCGAGGACCTTCACCCAATCAGTCCAGACAACCACAAACCCTCGTCCCAAAAATCCTTAAGTTTATATCGACAAATACATCTTAGAAGAGGAGTGGCTGACGAGAACAGAGATAGAAGAAGAGTCCCGCCTGAGGATTGAAAGCGTCAGAATTTCTTAAAAGCGGCGGCATCAGACTTCTGTTTTATCGAGCGAGAAGAAGAGGAGCAAGGAGAAAACCCTGCAGTAGATCTCCCAGAACTTCCAGACCTCCTTTAACATCAAGTGCCCCAGAGACCAACGGCGGGCTACGAGTTCACAGAAACTCGTTGGAGAAATGCGAAGATCAAGGCGCTTTTCCTTGAAGACTATTATCCAAAACATCAAGTGCCCGAAGACCAACGCCGGGCTACGAGTTCATAGAAACTCATTGGAGAAATGTGAAGATCAAGGCGCCTTTCCTTGAAGACATAATCCAAGGATCTGCGAAAGGAGGAAGAATAAAAGGGATCAACGAGCTAAACCTTCGAGGCCTTGAGCACTTACGAGGGACATCCAAGGGTCTTCGCCATCAGATCATGCTCTGGGAAAGCTCAGGAAGAAGTGGAATGACTACAGAGTTATACAAGAAGCATCTCACAACTCAAATGGCCATCTGTGATATTCAAAAGGTAAAGTGCGGGATGGGAAGATAAGTAGGCCCTGCATATGTGTTAGAGAGGTACGATAGGTCTATCGACAGGTTTACAGAAGCCGATCTTCCATTCTTTCCATTAGGCGAACTGAACAAGCTTTACAACTTGTCAACAAGTTTATCCTCGACACTCGAGAGAAAAGAGAAGGATACTGAGCTATCAAAGAATGCATGCTGAGGCAGATCAAGTTCTACGCCTCACATGACTTTCAAATGGCCTTGGAAAGTAATATGAGCAAAGTGAACTTGACACGGCCTGATAATAGGTACAAGGATCTGGAAAAATTGGGTGAAGGTTATATCTTCCTTGAACCACAACCTGCGATCACATATCTACAACGAACAAAAAATCAGATGGAGGCATTCTTATTATCAGAAGCTACCAAGTTCTCTGATGGAACTATGCAGATAATCCTAAAGCAACTTAGGATAAGACAAGAGACGATCCCTGACGATACAATCCTTGAAGGTACAGATAAACCAGAACAATCTGTTCTGGATAAATTCATCCAAGCTATCCTAGATCGAATTGTTCTCAGAAACGACATCAGACAGTTTGAGCACGCTCCAGGATTCAGGAAGACATACTTCGCTCACAGGGAACCTCCACCTCCTCCTCGCTCGAAGAAAAAGAAGAAATGAAGACTTAGAAGATAGGCAACTTTGTAATTTGGACACTTAGGGGGAGAATGTTAGGAATATTTTAGAAGTGTCCAATATATTTATTCTAAGTCTTTGTAATTCAATATTATGTATTTTATTATGCTTTATTTTGATTACATGGTTTACAGCCGTAATGGGCTTGTTAGGGGCCTAATGGGCTTAATTCCTTGCCAAGGTATTTAAGCTGGCTTAATTATTTTTTAGTCCCGTAACTTAGGGGGTGTGGCATTATAGGGACAAATAACTTAAGTGGTCCATTATAGGGACAACAACTTTCAAAAAATAAGCATTTTAAGGACATTTTACGCCCCGACCCGTATTTTGGCCCAAATGCGATGACATGGCATATTATATTTACCATCTCTCATAAGTTGTCAGCCACGTCTTAACAAACACCAAAATGGAGACTTAAAAAAATGGAAAATTTAAAACTAAAAACTACGATTTCACTTCGATCTCCTCCTCTCCTCTGTGTGTGTGTGTGTGTGTGCGCTGGGCGGCGAAGGAAGACGGTGGACGGGCGACGTGGAGCGCCGATCGGCGACTCTGGCGGTGGTGACGGGCTTCTACGAGCTGGATTCCAGTGAACTTTGAGGCATCCGGCAAGGTCGGCGACAGATTCGAAGGGCGGCGACTGCGAGAAGTTGCGGGCGACTTCAAATAGCCGTGGTGGTCGATTCTGAGAGCAGGAGGCGGTGGTCCGAGAGTAGGTGGCGATCTGGTGTGGAGCGACGGTGGCGGATCTGGTATCTGGTGGTAAAGATGCTTCGTCGCTGAAATCGAAGGGCTCCTTGCAGACGGCGCAGCAAGGCCGGTGTATTAGGGTTTTGGAGATGCTCGCCGGCAGAGGGTGGAGGCCCGACCTTGACCCGTCGCCGTAGTAGAGCTCGAAGGACGCCGTCGGAGAAGGAAAGTTTGCCGGCGACGTGATGCACCAGATCTGATGTATGGTGGTGTTGGGCGGGAACGGCGACTCCTCAAGCGTAAACCCTGCCCAACACAGTGACGGTGACCGGCAGCTGCGGTGTGATGGTGTTAGGCTGCGACAATCATGCGTGTGGTGGTGGGTTGCTTCAGATTTAGGTATGGTGGGGTTGGACTGCGGGGTGGCCGGCAACGTGATGCGCCAGATCTGCGACGGCGACGGGCAGCTGCGGTGTGGTGGTGTTAGGCGGCGACGGCCAGATCTGCGTGTTGTGCTGGCGACGACTCTTTTTTTTATTTTTTAGTTGATCCGTCGCAAATATTTTATTTCAATTCTTTTTATGACGTGGCGCCACGTTGTAATTTTTAATGACATGTCTTAATCTTTAAACACGCATGTCAGCGGATCGGGTTCCACGTCAGCGGGTTTGGGCCAAAATACTGGGCCAAATCGTATCTTGTCCTTAAATTGCCATTTTTCGAAAGTTATTGTCCCTATAATGCACCACTTAAGTTATGTGTCCCTATAATGCCAGACTCCCTAAGTTACGGGACCAAAAAAACTGGGCCAAATCGTATAAACCCTAACAACATTTTATTTAAGTTTCCATTTTCTTAATCTCACATACTCAACATTCAACACTTCAGCACTATTAGCAATATCTATCAAAGCTTTAATCTATTGAAGGAAATCTGTGTTACTCGATAATTTGGACTTTACAGTACAGTCACAAGTTGTTCAATGTTACCGTATAGTCCTATATTTGGTACGGCTTAATTGTTGTGGCGAGAGTTTCTTGTCACATTTTACATTATTTTCGATGCAAAACACTTTTAGCATACGTAAATATGTTATAAATGTTATTTCGTAATATAAATAATTGGTTAAACCTTAAAGTCATGAAGTACGATCAAACTCAAGCTTCAATAGTACGATGTTTATTACGAAACTTGGAATATAAAACCATATGCATAAGGGGTAGGCAATCAAATTTGATATCGACTCAAATATATAATATATATGTGTATAGTATAATAGTTTCGCGTGGAAACTAATTCGAACGACGATGAAATGCTTAACCTAGTAAGTTGCACCAAATATAGTGTTGTACCAAGTTTGTTACTGTTTTTTGTGCGTCTCAGAACTTTTTGAGCATCGGAACATTCTGTAACTATCAGAGTTTGTCTCATATACCGTTAAAAAATGTCAGCGACCAATAATGTTGGCCTTTTTGTATTTTTTATCAATTTTTTATATACCATTCCTTAACGGGTTTAGCATACCATTTAACTAGTGTGTATTGTATCTTATACACACGATTACCGTGTACCTTCTTTCATATTATTATCGTACGCACCCAGAATTCCAGGCATTTAGAACATTCTATACACTATCTGCATCAAAAGGTATCCAACATTACACCAAAGAAGCATGTAATCTCTCGACATGGCAAATTACAAGCTAATTTTTCACAATATCAACAAACTAAGTCCCCAAACAAATAAACAACATCGAACACATAAGATTAAACTTATGGTTGCATCCCTATCCTCCTCTTCCTCAAATATATCAATAATCTTTCGTGACAACTACTCTCCATCAGCAACAACCTCATCACCTCCCTCACGTGCTCGCTCCCCCTTACCAATCTTTTCATCATCAGCAATCTTTTCGGGAACCCCAACCGCATATCTCTATTACACAATTAAATAAAAGAAGAATATAATTTCGAATGAAATTATCTACTTTATACTTCAACGAAAAACGACAACTGCAACATAATCGAATTTATCATTCTATTCAGACATACAATTCTAATTCACAGCTGCACACCGTACAATTATAATGCACATATTGTACTAAATTTTTAATGAGGATGTACCAAAAAGAAATACACAGTGTATCAAAGTGAGAACCGCAAATTCTAAAAAGAACCCCAGAAAATGAAACGAAAAGACTAGGTCACTTTATTCTCCAAATAGTCCTAATCCGCCAATCACCTAAAAACTATAAATTAAGTATTAAAATGGAATAAATCGAGATCTAGTAACTCAAATTTAAACATAATAACCCTAATCAAGTAAGTAATCGAAAGCTAACGCAAAATTTTACCGATTTGCATCAAGAGATTTGGTTCGGGCAATTTTGATCAAACGCTTTAAAACAAAATGTTACGTATTGGGATCGAATGAAAGAGGACACCGTAAATCATTCTTCGGAAGTGAAGAGTTTTCATGGATTTTCGATTTGAGGGTGCAATTTGGTAGGTTTACGCTCGATTTGGTGATTTTTTTTCTATTCAGTGTGTGAGGTTGGTTCTTTTGTTGGATTATTTTCTTTTTTTATTTAAATGTAAAATACCTGGTAAAATCGTGATTATAGAAGTTCTAATGGTTACTATTGTCCAAATGCTCCTTCTGTGATATAAATATTTCTAACTAACAAAACTGGAAAAGTGTAAATTGCTTGAACACAGTGACGTAACGTGGTTCGGATTCAATAATTGAATCTTACATCCACGGGGAAATGGAGATCTTTTATTGATTTCAGAGAATCATAGTTACATGAAGAAGATGATGATACACGGCTTATTTATATTCAAAAGTGCCGCGCATTTCTTATTTCTGTTACATAGAAAACTTCTCTAGGGGGTGCGACTTAATTAGTGAAGCTGCATTTATCTGAAAGCGCCTTCACCCTTTTTATTTGACAACATGTTTCTTCCTATGAATGTGGGAACAGCTTCCCTCACAAACTGCTTAGGTTCCCTTGTGTATTTCTGACGCATGAAATCATCTGTCCCACAAAACATGTCCCTCTATGTCTCAAAATGATAATATCCGTTAAAATTAATCCGGCGATTCACAAAATCTCTTTTTTATTTATTAATTCCTTTAATCCTATAGTCCACCAAATCATAAAATTGTCGTTATTTCATGAGATTTATCTGATAAAAGTAAATAACTACACATCCAATTTATTCCTTATTTTATGATGATCGATTTGATATTCATATCTATATTTTCTGATAATTATAAAAATCAATTTTAAGGGAGTGGGACAGAAAATGGGACATGGATTATGGGACAGAGGATTTCAACCGTATTTTTGAGTCATGCCCTGTTTTGATTCCTCATATTCTGCTTCGTTTCTTGATCATCCTTCAATATCCCACCACAAGATGGATGGTATAGATTTATCACAGGAGTAAGAAATGTTGCAACATTGGGCCTGAAAGTGGCTTTGTAAACACATCAGCTAGTTGCAGATCTTACAGGAATTAATCTGACAGATCCATTCGACACATGATGTCTAATAAAATGGCAGTCGGTCTCTATATGCTAGATCTCTCGTGGAACTTAGGATTAGATGCAAGCTTCAATGCTGACTGATTATCACAGTAGATCTCTAGTGTTCTAGTTGAATTCCCAATTCTGCAAGCAAAGATCTAGAAACGGTTGCTTGTTTCTTAGCTTTCCAAGTGACTATGGGATTTCCCACGAATGTGCAAAATCCTGTGACAGACCTTTTAGTATCTTTACACGTTCCCCAATCTACATTTGAGAATCCTTTCAAACTGAACTCTGAGCTAGAACTAAGTAGATGCTCTGTCCTGGTGATGCTTTGCGATACCTGAGAAGATGGTGGGCTGCCTTTAGATGTCCTTGTACGTGGGGTTGATATAAATTGGCTAAGTTTGTGGACTGCAAATGCTATATCTGGCCTGGTAAATGTCAGGTAAAGCAGGCGCCCAATTAATCTTCTACTTGAAAGCATCGACTAGTAGGTCTCCATCTGCCTCTGTCAGTTTATCACTGGGATCCATAGGAGTAAGCAGAGGCTTTGCTTCTAGATAGCCTGTGTCTTCAAGCAACTGGAGAGTGTATTGTCTCTGAGCTATATATATTCCTGCCTTGCTTCTGGACACCTCTAATCCCAGGAAATACTTGAGCTCACCAAGGTCCTTGACCTTGAAACAGGAACTGAGAAAGTCCCTAACTTGTTGAATTGCTGTTACTGATGGTCCAGATAATGTTATGTCGTCCACATATACCAGTAAGACTACCAGATTTTCTCCATTTTCTTGGTGAACAAGGTGTGATCTGACTGAGCTTTAATGACGCCAAACTCTTTAACTGCCTCAGTAAACCTTTTGTTCCATTGCCTTGATGATTGCTTTAATCCGTATATTGATTTTTTAAGCTTGCACATTGTTTTATTATGACATGTCCTCTCTTAGTTTTCATAGAACCCCTGCGGTAGTTCCATATAGACTTCTTCTGTTAAATCCCCTTTCAAAAATGCATTACTTACATCCAACTGCATGAGATTCCATCCTAGTTTAGCTGCCAGGCTGAGGATTATTTTGATTGTGCTAGGCTTTGCTACAGGTGCGAAAGTATCTATGTAATCAACACATTCCCTTTGATCATAACCTTTGGCAACCAAGTGAGCCTTATGTTTAGCTATTTGCCCATCTGAATTGACCTTGAGCTTGTACACCCAGTGTCCCAGTGGCTCCCAATTGCTCCCTTCCCTTTGGGAGTTTGATCAAAGACCATGTTTGATTATCTTCCAATGCCCTGAATTCCTCATTCATTGCTTTCTGCCATTCTTTACTTCTGACAGCTTGAGCATAACTCTTAGGTTTTTCGGTCGCTGATTATGTTGTTCATGAATGATTGATGTTCCCTAGTGAAATTCTAATAGGACATGACTCGAGAGATCTCCTATCAGTGAGTTCATTAGAGTAATATTCCTTGAGATAGGTTGGTCTTCTTGACTCCCTTGATGACTTCCTTGTCTGTTGCTGCTCTTCCACATTGTGTGGCCCTTGAGTCTCATCCTCTTCATTTTCAGTAGAAGAGTCCACCATGCAAAGCCTTGGCAGCACCTAGTGGGGAATGGATCTTCTGTGAGGTGTGATGGTTGATGATTCTTGAAGGGGAACTCATCTTCCTTGAATATAACAGCCCTAATGTCTAGTGGCACCCGAGTCCAGTAACCCGAGTCCAGTAATCACACACATATACCTTCACCTTTCTCATTCTGTTGTGTATTATCCCCATTCTCAGATAATGGTTTAACCACGGATTGGTTCAATAGGGTCCTCAAACTCTCTAGTTGGAGTGGTGTTACCTGAAGATTCAGAAGCCCTTCTTTGCTAGGATTGTTCATCAGACTCTACTGAGGCACCTTGCTGGTTTGTCAATTAAGAACTGGTCACCTTGGGACCTTTAAACCTCCGATTTTGTCAGAACCCTGGAGGATATCCATGGATTTGATAGCACATTTCCACATTGTGGCCTTTCTTATTACAGTGGGTACACAGAGGCTTTCCAACATCCTTTCTCCGGCTGACGTTACCTTTCTTGGCCACCTCATGATCATACTTGGCAGCCATCATCGGCATGGTGTCGTTCTGATCTTCTCCCCTTTGTGTCATGACTGTACGCATGGACCTTTGTTTTTCTTCTTGAATCATCACAGAAAAATCCTTGTTGATAGAAGGCAACGGGTCCATGAGTAATATTTGTCCCCCGAATGAGTCATTCAGGCCCATCAAGAAGGCTAACACATACTAGATGAGCCTTGATCACCTTCAAACCTCCACCGGTGCAGCTACGTGCTGGTATGTAATTGGCTAACTCATCCCCAAGGGTTTTCAGTTTCGTGAAGTACACGGCCACACTTTCAGCCACTTGTCCCAAGTTGATCAATTCCCTTTTTAGTTGGAAAGTCCTTGACTTTTTGGTCTGGCCGAATCTTTCTTCAAGATCAACCCAAACTTCTCTTGCAGATGAGCTGTATAAAATGCTGGCATGTATTTCCTTCGACACTAAATTGATGATCCAAGATTTGACGACGTTGTTGTTTCTTTTCCAGGCACTTACCAGATTTTTGGAAGTAACAGGTTTTGCTCATTAGCTACGGGCATCTTCAAATCCCCACTGACAAACCCTTCTTTGTTGCTACCTATGAGAGCAATAAACATTGCCCTGCTCCAAGTGCCATAATTGTCACCAAATAGAGGCTCGTGTACAAGAATTTTACCCTTTCGTTGTTCCTCAAGAAATAAAGATCACTGATCAAGACTGTGGAGCTTGAATTCACCATTGCTGAAGTCGTTGACATTGTAAATCGCAATAAGTCGAAGCTCTGTGAGTGATTGTATGAATGAATGATTCAAATCTTGCCAATCACAGCTCTAAATTCTCCGTTCTGATACCATAACAAAGCTGGAAAAGTGTAAATTGCTCACAGTGACGTAACGTGGTCTGGATTCAATAATTGAGTTACATGAAGAAGAAGATGATACATGGCTTATTTATATTCAATATCGCCGTGCATTTTCTAATTCCTATTACACAGAAAACGTCTCTTGATCATTCTGAAAGTGCCTTCGCCCTTTTTATTTGACAACACGTTTCTTCCTTTGAATGTGGGACAGCTTCCCTCGCAAACTGCTTATGTTCCTTTGTGTATTTCTGAGCTATGCCCTGCTTTGCTTCCTCATTATTCTGCTTCGTTCTGATCATTCTTCAATAACCCCCCTCAAGGTGGATGATATAGATTTATCACAACCATCTTGAGTAAGAAATGTTGCAACATTAGGCCTGAAAGTGGCTTTGTAATAACATCAGCTAGCTTATATTCAGATCTCACACGAATTAATCTGACAGATCCATTCGACACATGATGTCTAATGAAATGGCAGTCGATCTCTATATGCTTAGATCTCTCGTGGAACTTAGGATTAGATGCAAGCTTCAGTGCTGACTGATTATCACAGTAGATCAATGGTGTTTGTTCTAGCTGAATTCCCAATTCTGCAAGCAAAGATCTAACCCAGAGCATCTCAGCCACGAGTGAGCCCAAAGCTCTATACTCGGCCTCCGTTGATGATCTGGAAGCTGTTGCTTGTTTCTAGCTCAGAGATCAATTTGAAAGGATTCTCATATGCAGATTGGGGAATGTGTAAAGATACTAGAAGGATCATTCTTCAATAGTAGTTGGTCAATAAGTGATAAATCTTATAATTTGACCAATGATTTTACTCTTCAAATTAAAAATAAAATAATTATATAGAAACCACCCAATAATACTGAAGCGTCCCACGATTCTAATAAACGATCAAGACAGTTACAATATAGATCAAAGATGTTTGTGGTTGTCTTTATGTGATAAATGCCCGTATGGATGTGCAAAAATAGTATTAAATACGTCCCTATGGTCTGAAACTTCGACTACACCCAATTGCGATCGGGGGATGCAGATAGTTAAAAAAAATACAAACCCGAATCATATGTTAAATTTCGATTTTGGATCAATATAATTGATAGTTGTGAAAATAAATTACTTATTTCATATCTAAAACAAACTTAGGTCTGAAATCATTTTCAGATAAAATAACTCGGAACCTATACTGGGAGCCCAGTGGATTGTAATATACCATGCCAGCATTCAAATAGGATGCCTAAATCTATTCGAACATAGCGAACGACCTATGTACCTGTAGTATTCTAGACTCGAAAATCAGTCAAATTTTATATTTAATTCCGAATCTTGTGTATTCCCTTACAAAATAATAATTACCATTAATTTGCCTCTTTTAATACAATCATTTTCATCGAAAATTGGTGCTTATACGAGAGAAACATAACATTGTTATTTTCTAAGTATTCAATTACAAAAATAGTACTTTCTACCATATTACAACCAATTAGTTTTCAAATTTTAATTATTGTTATTATTCATTTTTCAACACAACACTTCTTAAACTTACAATTTCTCACATTTATTGCATCGAATAATTATTAATAATATATTTTTGACAATAATTATTTGTAAACAATTAAAAGAAGATTGGATTTTTTTACTGCCGGTTGGGTTTCATCTGGAAATGTTGTCCAAAGATAAGGGTGTCCAACGGCTTTTTTTTTTTTCGAAAATGATAGTTTTTAATTTCGCAATAAGAATTTACATACCTCCGGTAACATTATTGATCCTGTAGAGAACAAACGATCATGTACTAGCAATATCTGCCAAATACAAGCCAAAAAAAGGGGGAAAAGCCGAAAGAGAAATAAGAAACAAGATCTTAGACAGCAAACTAAAAAATCTACCACAAAAAAAAAAAGCTATCAAATCTATAACACTCTTCACATTCTTCGATCTTCGGCTCAAGTATCTTGTTTTCTTCGAAAATGACATTCCCAAAAAGGGAGACAAATCACTCCTACAATGAGGAGACTGAAACTCCCAACACGGAAAACTGACTGACAAACTAAAAGGAGAAATAAACGAAAAAAGATAAAGATAATTAAGGAGATAGAGCTCCCCCAACCTCCATTAATAGAGGAAGGGGGAGAAGCTTGGAAATTTTGTGTCATTTGCCAGGATGAGTGGGAGAGAGGTAGGTTTTTAGAGATAGAATTCTTGAAGGGGCACCTTCCATAACTATAAACTATTACACAAACCACTTTTTTTTTATATATTTTGATTTTCTCAGACATTGCTTATTTGAATTTGTTAGGAATTATTATTAAAATTTCCAAAGGTTATTTCTCAAGCCGGAAAAAAAAAATAAATATCAATTCTCAAGCTAAATAATAATATAACAAGGATGTTGATGAAAAAGAAAATGATATCTCGGGGAACATTTTAAAAGTTGTTCTAAATAAAGTTCGTTAATGCAAAAATTACTAATAATATTATTACTAATTATTAAATGCAATTATTGGGCGACAAAAAGAAGTGATTATAATTAAAATAAAAAACGTACTATTAGTTTTGAATAGTGGTTACTTAAAAGTTTACTACTTTATGTAATTGAATTAAAAAAAAAAAAACACTATCTATGTGGTTCTCTCGTGCTCCTATTATTGTTTGGTTCGATTAATATGTGCTAGTCTATTTAGACCAAGGATTGGCAATACAATTAGATGGAAAACGAAATAAAATAATTTTAAGAAAAAAGGTAAATATATAATGGGTTTAGAAGTCGTTAGATGATAAAGCATCATAATATTGTCGTCATGAAAGTTGACAAATGTAGATACGATATGATCCTGCTTTGACATATTACTAAACAAGAGGGGTCATGGCTACCCCATATGTATAACCAAGGGAACATGCAAATTCGTACATCGCCATAAATCCAGCAATAAATGAAGAGAGATTGAGATGCTTTTTTTTTTTTTTTTTTACGAGAAACGATAGCTTTCATAAATAAACAAAGATACAGGGGCTAAATAGCCCAATGGGTCTCTCCGGTATCAGAATCCGGTAGAGAACAAAGGCTCACAAGGAGCAACACACTACAAGTAACAAAAGCCGACAGAAAACGAAATAAACCACGAACTTGGACCAAAGATCTATAGAACATACCACAAAAAAGGTTATTAATCCAAATCTACAATACTCTACATTATCTTTGTCCAACGCCTCGAGATCATCGTCTTCATCGGTAGAGGCTCCACAAGGGAGAAGTGGCTCCACAATGGGAGAAAAAGCTCCAGACCTAATGGCCGGGAGAAAACGAGCTCCACACGGGAGACTCGCGGTTGGTCGGTGACGAAATGTGGTGGAGGGTGACGGCCGGCAGGCCGATTCGACGAGGCGTAGGCAGCGAGATGACGGCAGCTGCGGTGTGAAAGCAGCTGAGGCGGTGACAGCGTAAATGCACGAAGACTGGCGGCGTGGCGGACGCAGCAAGGTGGAGCTGCGGCGAGACAGTACCAGCGAGCAGAGGCGGTGGCGGCAGCTACGGCGAGCAGCAGCGGAGGCGGTGACGGAGGCAAGCGGAGGACGGGGAGCACGGTGCCGGCGCCTGCGAGAAACTGTGTCCTTAATAATTTGGATGGGAAGAGGTGGTGTGGTGGCGAGAGAGGGATATGTGAAGAGGCGGCTGTTGGTTAGGGTTTGGGACAAGAGAATTGGGCGCGCGATAGAGAGAGAATAAAAAAAACAAAACCAGAGAGATTGAGATGCTTTGCAACTATAGAACGGTTACTTGAATTTATTGAATCGTTATGCATCAATGGATGGTGGTGTTACTCATGTGTTGCGTCGTTCGTATGTAAAAATAATATATTGTAAATAATATATAGAAGCTATATTGTGTGGTGCGAAAATGCTTTTACTGTAGATATTTGCGCTGGACATTAGGTCCCCGAACAATATTTTCATGCCTATTGTGCTTACGACATACTAAAATCATTTCGCATTATACGTCAGTTGTTTAGTAGTAGCACTCCTAATTCGGAGATCGCTTGTTCAACTCAATATAAACTCTCATGTGACATTTCGATGTGAAATTTTCATAACAATTTTCACGATTAGAGAAAAAAAGAAAAATCAGCAATGCTTTCTACAATGATAGAAGATATTATGGAATTATAAAAATGAAGAATGGACTTACATAGTTTTATATATGTGCATGACTAAGATTTATGAACAATCTTATCTTTTGGCTGAATAGATGCGTCTTTTACTTTTTTCAAATTTAGAAATGCGACAATCATCTGACCACCATCAATGTCAGGAAGACTTCCGACACAAGGCACAAATCATTGGAAATAAGATCTTGACCAAATTCACAATCTCATTCATATACTATCACGTGTAGTTCTATTATGGAGGTAATAGTCCACAAACTTATATGAATGTTTAATTCTGATGTGAAATGGGTCTGAATCATTCCCTCAAATGTAGGATTACCAAACGAGAAATCCCTTCAAAGATAATCATCTTTTGTCGCTTCTAGTCAACTGGACACGCGACTATACCACCATCAATATCACGAAGATTATTTATACAAGGCATCAATCATGCCCGTCATATTTAGGTTAGAAACGCTCTCGTTTGCACCAATCATATTCCATAATAAAATATCCTTAGGACAAACTCTAAAACCAATTGGCAACAGAAAAAGTAACCCTACAATGTAATCAACAAGTGTGAATTCTTTTGTCTGTTCAATGTCAGATTGAGTTTTATACATCACTAAATATTGAGATGATGGCATTGCCATGGTCTTCAAGCACTCCTTAATTGAAAGCAGATGAGAGTTGCAATCAAGAGAGAGACAGCTAAAAGCAAACACTCAATTGGAAAAGACACTTTTGCTCATCTTTTTCAATCTTGCCCCCTTCCGATATCAGCCCAACGCATGCGATGTCTTCAATCTTTCAAACTCCCCGTTGAAATAAAAAAAGTATCATTGTTTATCTTGATTTGATGTTTTGTATGAAATCAAGATCCAGCTAGCTAACTCTTGACTACCCTTGTTATTATTAGCACACCAAGTAAGATCACAACATACATAAACACACGCATACACACCATATATTTCATAGAATCACGTCATATGGTTAACTGAAGGGAGTTTATTACATTGTTATCTTGACTACCATATATATTGTTGATGTTGAACTTTCAACATTAGCAATGTTGGGGTAACATTCTTGTCCACATTTGTTGGCCGGGAATGTTCCCTATCTCAGTTTTATCTTTCATGCCCAAAACATATTTTAATTGTGACGTGGCATTTTTCTAGTGATATGCAGGATTTGGATAAGTGCTGGAATGGATCAAACCATGGGAAAAACGTGTGGAACAAAAGGAGCGAGATTTGGAAAGGAGCTTACTAAATATAGGATGCTTGGAGCTTAAGGAAAGACTGAGCAATTGGAGCTGACCGAGTCGAGCCCTAACGGTCACTAACGGAGCAGGACTAACTAGTGGACGTTAGTGGGTGTTACCAAGTAGTTGGAGAAGTCCTTTAGAAGTTGAAGACATATATATATATATATATATATCGAAGGACTTAACCGTTTGAAGGACAACAAACGAGAACGAGATTCTCAGAGCGAGTTTGAGCGAGTACTATCTTTCACGAGAGTTTCTTTTTAACCTAGTTTTCCAAAGGTCGAAAGACTTTGTAGCTTGCAGAATCATTTTATTCGTAGGTTTTGCTAGGCTTGATTTGACTATCCTTTTTATAGTTTGTAATCCATCTTTATAGTGGAGTTTGCGTCTTGAGGCACGCAGCAAGTTATTTGACTTGCTGCACAAAATCACTTCTTGTGTTCATTTCATTTCTTCACTGAGTTATCGTTTATTCCGCTGCGTGTTAGAAAGTCAGATTGAGTGTTAGCCAAACATTTCATCCAACATCAGTTTAATATTTAGTGTTTTTACATCCATATTGTACGGGACCCCCTTCAAAGTGGTATCAGAGCCCACGCTTGACGTTACTAAGCGCAAAGATTCATCTACAATGATGTGACGAGTTCAAGTTACATCGGTAAAGTCCCAGTGTTAGACGCCACCAACTGTGCGTATTGGAATGTGTGAGTTCGGCAGTGCATCAAGTCGATCGATGTGCGTTCTTGGGAATCAGATCTTAAGGGATATACCCCACCTCGTACAAGCCCCTGATGCTGACGGAGAAGTCTTCGACAAGCCGGTCAAAGAGTGGACGGTGGTGGAGCGAAACGCAGCAGAGTTCAATGACAAAGCGCTGAATGCAATCTTCTCTTCGGTGGACATTTTTATGTTTAAGATTATCCAGAATTGTACGACCTAAAGAACGCATGGGATCTACTCCAAATATACTGCGAAGGCGATGCGAGTGTGAAGGAAACCAAATTATGGCTCCTACTCAATCAGGTCGAGAACATAAGGATGAAGGAGGATGAAGACATCACCACGTATTTTGGAAAGCTCTTGACAATCTCAAGCGAATGTGCCAGCCTTGGAGATCCAATCGCCAATAAGGTATTAAACTCTAAAGCTATACGTACACTAACAGAAAAGTTTACTGTGAGGTAGCGGCGGTCGAGGAGCCCACAATCTGTCCACGTTGGAATTCAACACCTTGATGAACATCATGAAGAATATGAGACCAATCTTGAAGTCCAAAAGAGGGCCTCTCGCGGGAAGAGCCTTGCTCTTGTCAGTCAACCATCCATGGTTCAAACCGAGGATGACGCTGACAATGATGATGATACGGCTATGCTTGTGAAGAACTTCAAAAAGTTTTTCAGGAAAAAGAACAACGTTGCGCGAAATGGTGGCCCAACATTCAGAAAAGGACAGAATGTTAGAGCTGAGCCCTCCTCTGCCCCTCCGTTTTCAAAAACAAACCATATCCTAAGAAGAAGAATCTCGACTATGACACAGTGAGATGCTATGAATGTCAAAGTTGGGGACACTATGCCAATGAACGTGCGAACACACTTCGCACACGTGGAAAATCGCTTTGGGTGGACCTATCCAACGATGAAGATGAAGGGTAGTCCCCTACACAGGCCAAGCAATCATCAGTGACAATCCAGTCATTCTCAGATGGTGAAGATGAAGAAGATCATCAAATCGGCTTCACTGCGGTAACTGATGTTGAGCCAACATCTGACTCAACAACTGAAAAACATATCATTTTTTATTATGATGATTCAAACTGTTTTGATGGATATTTGAGTAGATGATGCAGACACAGATTGTTGCGAAGAAGTTCAGACGAACGAAGCCCTTAAGCTACTGTCCGCACAATATTAATGGAGAAGGTGAAAAACGTGCAACTCAAAGCCGCAGTGGAAGTACTGTCCGAGGAGAATGAGAAGAATGAAAAGATGATTGAAAGCTTGGTGGATGGTATGAACAAGATGGCCATAATGACACGTAAGGACAAGGAGAAAGCTAACGCTTTAGAATCTGTTATACATGATAGACCTAAGATAATCTTTGTTAAGGAGAAAGCCGAGCATGTTGCGAATGAAAGTAGTGAACCCTTAGTTGTTAATACTAGTCCGAAGCATGCTACTACTAAGAGTAAGGATAGCTTATATATTTGTCATCATTGTAAGCAAACTGGTCATTTAAAACCATTTTGTTGGAAATTGAAGAGGGAGACTTCTGGAAAGAAATCGATGTCGGCTGAAATGTCATTCAACCCCACGCAACATTGAGAAATCAGTGTTGAATGGAATGTCTGGAGAAAGCGCTGGCTCATCTTCAAGTTCTAGTAAACAGAATGCTGCTTTGTCCACTAAGAGAGTTTGGGTTCAGAAATCTGTCCATAAAAGCCATGTTGTGTATACCTCCTTGCGAGCTAACGTGACAGGATCTTGGTACTTCGATAGCGGGTGTTCTCGACATATGACGGGTACAAAGGAGTATCTCAGTGATTATATGCCTTTAAGGAGTGGGTCTGTGACGTTCGGAGGAGGTGCTAAAGGGCGGATTCTCGGCCGAGGCAGATTGAACGTGCCCGATTTTCCCAAGCCGAGCAATGTCCTCCATGTCGACAGGCTTGTTGCGAATCTGATTAGCATAAGACAACTCTGTGATGACAACCTTGAGGTAAGATTTAAATAAGGAGTGTTGTGAAGTTTTTAACAGCAATTCTGTGCGAGTGATGGCAGGTAAAAGATCGAGCGGTAACTGTTACTTGGTCGGCGACAAAACTAGCTCGAAGGATGTGTGCCAATTGTCGAAAGCCAAAGATGATGTAATCATATGGCACTACAAGCTGGACCATGTCAACTACCGAACTTTGGAGCAACTTATCAAGCATGATGCGATCAGAGGCATCCCAAAGCTTAAGGAGTTTGATAAGGTTGTTTGTGAGTCGCGCTTGAAGGGTAAGCAAGTGCATGTTACCCATAATGTTGATCAACATGCTGCCCAATATTTTAAAAATGCTTACTGCATTCAGTTAATTCACATCTGATTTGATGGGTCCGATGGAAATAGATAGCATAGGTGGTAGAAAATATGCTAATGTGCTCGTGGATGATTATTCTAGATATGCGTGGATATTCTTTCTTAAGGAAAAGTCTGAATCGTTTGAGTTACTTTAAGAATTTTTGTGCCATGATTAAGAACAATTTCAGTGCTACTATCTTTCGCATTAGGTCTGATCATGGTAGAGCATTTGAAAATCAGTACTTTGATGAATTTTGTGACAAAGAAAGGTATTGTGCATGAGTATTCATCTCCTAAGACGCCCAAGCAAAATGGGGTGGCCGAAAGGAAGAATAGGACTATTCAAGAAATGGCTCGTGTGATGTTGAAATCTAGGAATATTTCTAAGCGTTTTTGGGCTGAAGCATTGCATACTGCTTGTCATATATCGAATCGTGTGTTCTTTAGGCATGGTACTAAGAAAACGTCTTATGAGTTGTTGAATGGGAAAAAGCCTACTGTGAAGTACTTTCATGTTTTTGGGTGCTATTGTTACATGTTAAATGATCGTAAGTAATTGACCAAATTTGATTCGAAAAGTGACAAATGCATTTTTCTCGGATACTCGTCTAATAGCCGCGCATATAGAGTTTATAACTTGCGCTTGAAGTCTGTTCAGGAGTCGATTAATATTGTTTTTGATGATGCTACTGAACTCAGCAGAAATGCTCCTCAAGTTGATATTTCAGATGTTGTCAAAGCTGCTGATGAAACAGAAGCGGGTGAGGAGGAAAATATTGAGCCAACATCTGACTCAACAACAGTGCCTGAACAGAACAATGACGACGGACCCAGTGAAGTTCGACGAGATCCCCCTGCAAAGATTCAGAAGGACCATCCCACTGACTTAATTAATAAAGAGGTACACGAAGGAAGGAGAAACAGAGATAAAGCTCGTAAGGATTACAAATAGATGGTAAGAAACGTATGCATGAACACGGTATACGCTGAGGTACGTTTCAATTGTTTTGTTTCCAAAAATAGAACCTACGAATTTCCTTGAAGCTCTCAAGAATAATTTCTGGATAAATGCGATGCAAGAGGAACTCTTGCAGTTTGAAAAGAACCAAGTTTGGACATTTGTACCATGGCCGAAAGACATTAATGTCATAGGCAGGAAGTGAATTTTTAAGAACAAATCGGATGAACTTGGTAGAGTTGTTAGGAACAAAGCACGTTTAGTAGCTCAGGGATATACTCAAGTTGAAGGCATAGATTTCGATGAGACGTTTGCACCTGTGGTTAGGTTAGAATTGATTAGGTTGTTGTTAGCGATTGCATGTTGGCTTAACATTACGTTACACCAAATGGATGTTAAGGGTGCATTTTTAAATGTGTACATTGATAAGGAAATATATGTCGAACAGCCTAAGGGATTTGAGGATCTGCATTATCCTAACCATGTCTTTAAGCTGTAGAAAGTTTTATATGGATTGAAGCAAGCTCCTCGAGCTTGGTATGCGAGGTTAGCCACGTTCTTACTTGAGTTTGGGTTCGTACGAGGTGAGGCCGACCGCAATCTTTTTGTAAAAAGGGTCGGTTCGGACATTCTGATTGCACAAGTTTATGTTGGTGATATTGTGTTTGGTTCAAGCTCACAGTCTATGTTAGATCAATTTGTACAGGCGATGAACACTACGTTCGAAATGAGCATGATTGGGGAGCTAACTTATTTTTTAGGCTTGCAGATTAAGCAAAGCAACGACGAGATCTTTATGTCCCAGGAGAAATATGCTAAGAATACTGTGAAGAAGTTCGGGTTGGACACGGCTAAGGTAATAAAAACGCCCATGGGGTCTACGCAAAAGGTAATTAAAGACGATGTTGGACAGAATGTTGACCCAACATTGTATCGATCCATGATAGGCAGTTTGTTGTACCTTTCAGCTAGTAGAACCAACATCATGTATAGCGTATGTGTATGTGCTAGATATTTATCTGAGCCTAAGGTGTCCCATCTTAATGCTGTTAAACGTATTCTTCGTTATGTGAGTGGATCGTGTAGCCTAGGATTATGGTTCTATAAAGATACTAATATGAGTCTTGTAGGCTACAACGATGCTGATTGGGCAGGTGACGAGGATGATCACAAGAGAACAAGTGGCGGCTGCTTCTTCCTAGGTAATAATTTAGTTGCATGGTATAGTAAGAAGCAAAATTGTGTGTCTTTATCTACTGCTGAATCTGAATATGTTGCAGCGGGTAATTGCTGTACGCAGTTATTGTGGTTAAATAGCATGTTGTGTGACTATAGTTTAGAGTGCGCATCTGTCCCCATGTATTGTGATAACCTTAGTGCCATCAACATATCGAAAAATCCCATCCAACATTCACGCACGAAGCATATCGATATAAGGCTTCATTTCTGAGAGATAAGGTAGAAAAAGAGTTAGTGCGCCTTGAGCATATAGACACGAAACATCAGTTAGCAGACATATTCCTGAAAACATTGGATTCTGAAAGGTTCTCGGACCTGAAGAAATCCATAGGTTTGCACATGTCAGTCTGAATGTTGATCCAACATTTGGATCAACATAGCATATGTCAAATTCGATTGTTACTGCTTTAATGTTTGATGATATATTCTGTACTGTTTTCCTGTAAAATGACTTGACTCTTCTTGACTGGTCCCTAAATGAACCCGGTCCCTTTTAAATAGGCTCTTGGTAATAAGCTCCCTAGGTACACGGTATTTGCGGTGACGGTATACTCTTTGCGACAAAAGCCAATCCTTTCATGCGTAATAAGCATACTCATAAAGTCTCTACTAGATATAGGTACTTGGTAATAAATTCCTTAGGTACACGGCATCGCTGTGACGACGTACACTATGCGACAAAAAACCAAACCTTGAGGCTGAGGGTATAAGGGCAGTCGAAAATTCGGTTGGAAAATTAAGGTGAAAGGGTAATAAAGGGAATTGGTTTTGAGAAGGGTTGAGCAGATAAGTCTAGGATTACGGAATACGAATGTTGAGTCAAATGTTGGGGCAACATGCAACTGTCAGTTTGATAATGTATATCTTTGTGATTTCGTTAATTTGCATTAGCTTTTTCTTGCATTTGTCAGCTCCGTATGTCTAGGTTAGATATCTCTCATAATTGCATTAGAAATTCTTGAAGAACGGCTGGTTACGCTTGTCTCTATGTGGTCATTGACGTCGCTCAAACGGTTAGTCTTGCTCGCTTCTACTTTGATTTTTGACTTGGTATTTTTGTTGAAATATGATCTGATGTGCTACTAAGTCCTTACATGACTGAGTCTCCGTTTACTAATTTTAGTTCCATGGTTAAATAGTATTTGAACTTAGGTTAGTGTATGCTCTAAATTATCGAAACTATTTGTGCCCAACGGTTATATTTTCAGTCCCATTAACTCCTAATTATGCGATTTTCGATTAGTGGACAGTTACCTTTGTAACCGTTAGAATTAAGCTATCTAAGCAGTGTTTCATCGAGTTTCACTATTCACGCAACCCTAAATTCAAAAGTCGATCCTCTCTCTAGAATTTTTCTCTGCTCCTCTGTGCTTAATCGCAATTTCTACTCTCTGACCTTCACCCAAATTGCTTGATTTTATCTCTCGAAAGGTCAAACTCACCTGATCTTGTAGAAACCCAGAATGTTAGCCCAGCATCGAGTGAAACGGTGTACGATGTTCCCCTAATCCATATGCTCCCAGCGCCGACCGAAAATGTAGATGATGTTCCCCTCAGCACGCTGTGCCGGAGTCGGAGACAGACCAGGGCTCCCACCATACCTATCGCGGCAACGGCACAAACCCAGTGGAAGTGCCGGCAAGTACAGAACCTTCGAACCCAGTGCCAGAAGCAGCCCCTGCTCCTGCTATGACTGAGGTCGAAGTTACGCCGCCGGCCCCAAAGGCGACCAAGGCCCGAAAGAATAAGCGCAAGGCATAGCCTGTTAGGGAGTGTGCCCTCGGAATGCCATACGAGGACTAGGAATAGTATAGGGCGCACGATGATGTATAGGTTGTAAGACAGGTTTATTGTATATACCGTCAAATAAATTAATGAATATTTATTTTCATTATAATAAAGGCATTATTATTTATTTATCGAATTTAAAGTCTACTTGGCATCCGGTAGTGCGATAAATAAATAACACCCAAATGTTTGAGTTGGACGTCTGATTCTCGTGGGACGAGAGAGGAGACACCGGACGGTCCTTAATCTCAACATTAAATAAAAAGTCCGTAAGTCTAAGGATTCTAGGTGGGTGACTAGATATCCGAATATGACTTATCCATTGACGACCACATAGTATCGGTAGTGTCACCGATTACCTGAGAGGTTGTGGGTCGTGATGGAGATATTGGTGATCGGAGAGATTGTGTATTCGGACATTCGGCTCGTATTCGTCTCAATCACATGGCTAGGATGTTGTCAATGATTGAACGAATGACTATAGCAGCCTCAGACCGATAGGGTCATTGACGGATTTGCTTTCGCGATTTCGGTTTGTCGCTAGTTGGCTAGGCTCGCAAGTGTTCATAAATGAGACACGGGTCAGCGACGAAACGCAACCGACTTTACGGAGGTGATTGCCGGGCTTTGACTGCTATCGGGATTCACTGCCTATATTCGTATAGGTTAATGTCCTATGAGGTAATCGGAGAGCGACGATTATAAAGCCTTCGGCCGAAGCTTGGAAAACTTGCTTGTATTAGATACGGAGCGGAGTTTAAATAATCGGTTCGGTCTCGATTATAACATAGTGTTAGGTTAGTGAGTTTGACATTTGCATGGCTCTCACCTAACCGGGACGCAAGTGAAAGGCGTAAGAAGTATTTAAATGTATACACTATAGTCGGTTCGCACGAATTTCGATTAGATCAAAATTCGTTCTCAACTGGGATCTGTCCGGTACCGTGGGATTGGCTAGGCGAATACCGGGGCTCGTGGATTCCTCCCATGCCAGTTGAGACGGACCTAGAGAGTCGCGCTTAAAAATGGTAATGAACTTGAATGAAAACGGCGGGCTTTTCTGTGGAACCTAACGAATGAGATTCGTTGAGGTAGTGGCAAAGTTGATACGAGGTGTCGACGACTTAGTTAAATTCCAGTGACTGTCACGGAAGTAATTAGGACTTAAGATTGTCTTAAGTGCTTAATTAATTAACTAAGTGGGCTCAATTATAATTAAAATAATTAGATTGGATTTAATTATTTTATTATTTAAAATTGAGGGACTAAATTAAGAATTTAAAAAACCTCAAGGGCCAAAATGAAATTGACATAAAATAAAAAAAAAAAAAAAATAGTAGAAATATCTACACATCCACGTTGGGATGTGTAGAAACTAATGACTCATTAGATGAGTCATTAACAAGTGTTTGACACTTGTCTCAATTAAAAAAAAAAAAAAATGTTATAACCATGCATATATGCATAAAACGTGAGATGCAAGGTGAGTGAGGGGATTTTATGATTCATTGAACAAATAAGAAATAAAAGAAGAAAAGAAATAGAATTTATAGAAATTCTTAAGCCACTTTGAAGCTACGGGTTCGTTTGACGAGTCCTGACGCCCGAACTGAGTTGCGTCTAGCCATCGGGAGTATTCTCAGAGGTTCATTCAAGGTCATACCGGCGTGACGATCTAGCCCGGAAGTCCCGGGATCCAGACGAGGTGTAGCCACGTTCATCCGAGGCGACGACAGAAGAAATCCCGTTCACCGAAGGTATACCTCGAACCTTAACGATTTGATTTACGAAACATACCAAACGGTATCGGAATAATTCGAAAGACCCCTCGTTGGAAACGTCGGGAAGTGTAGAATTATTCTGGAAAATTTGGTATCGATCGGAAATCATTTCGGTCGTCAAATAGTCAAAAGACGGCAGACTGCCGTTTTACTCGAATTAATAATTTCGAACCACAGATTTGATTTTGAGAAAAATATCAAACGATGTCGGAATAATTCGAGTGACCTATCGTTGCGAACGTTAGGAAGTGTAGAATTATTCTGGAAAGTTTGGTATTGATCAAAAGTCATTTCGGTCTCCAAATAATCGAAAAACGTCTGGTTGCCGCTTTGTTCGATTAATTTGGATCTAAATTATTAATTCAAATAAATTGGAAATAAATTCGAATTTTGATAATTCGAATTAACCGCGATCTCCCGAGGCTTAGGGCAGCATCTCAGACCCTCGGGAGAAGCCGAATGGCGTAAGGTTACATTTAGATATTAAAAATCGAAAATTCGCCACCCTACGCCGCTCGGTACAAACCATGCTTCCGCTATAGCCACGTTGCGCTGTTCGGGGGCCGGCGTCGATTAATCGGGCCCACCCCAACAGTGGTATCAGAGCCAAGGCTCATGAATGTTTCGACCAAAGGCCTCGAAAGCCGATGTGGCGAACGAACGGTCGACGTAGTTTGGAGACTATCGTCGCTCGTGACGTCGGTTGGACACCCGACGTTAAAATTCTGTGTTGCATGTTTATGTGGGACATTTACGCGGGCTTAGGTTCAACCGGGTTATTTGTTTAAGGGCCGTTTGCCGCCCCCCGGTATGTACATGGATTACGGGTTGTTTGGGAAATAATTCCCCCCGTGTTGTATTTTATTGCTTTATTAGTTAGGTTAGATAAAATGACGGCCGTTCAACGCTAGGCGAGATTGGAGGATTCGACAACCATCGTAACGATGACTCGACGTTGGAAGATCGAAGACCCCAGTCGTTTTACGACCCATGTAATAGGACCAGTCTAGAAGTAGCCCGCATATTTGTCCATTTAAATTTCTTTCCTAGGGTTAGGAATTTATTTATCGCATTTACGTGCTCGTGCTTAATTTTAATATGCTATGAGTTATAAAAATCTCCCGTACGAATACTAAGTGAGTAAAGGGATTGGATGCCCTGTCTTCTATCAAGCTCGGGCCTAGTTGTTACAAAACCTAAATGCAAGGTTTGGTTTCGGGTATGCCGGCGCCTTGCATTTGCTTTTGTTTCGGCTTGCTCGGGTGCATTTGTGCCGCTCGCCAAGACCACACTGTGCGGTAAAACGTACGGTTCAAGTGTGCGGTTTTGAGCAACGTTGATAGGTCACACTTAGACAGTCATACCGCCTTGTTTCGGGTTTGCCGGCGGGGGTCCCTGACTGAGACAATGATAGTTGAGACATTCGACAAGGTCGGATTCGTGCGGAGCACGACTTCGTGGGCCGCTGCAAACCAATAAAACGACAGAGGTTGAGGTTTGCACCCGTCCACGGGGACATCAACTCCACTATCGAAGTTATCAATGAAACTTCCAAAACATCCGTAGGGAGAATGGAGTTTATGAAAAGATAGTGGGAGTCAAACGGAATAAAAAGTCCTTGTTCGCGTTTGATAACCTATACAATCGACTTAATATGCCTTTTATTTTCTGCAGCATTTTCTCTCTTTGTGAAATTATGTCGACCGCTTTAAATGTACTGCTCAAGGAGAATAGGTTGACTGGGCCAAACTATTCTGACTGGCTTCGCAACTTGAGGATTTTCCTCGAGATTGAGAACCTAGTTTATATCCTTGACTCCGAAATGCCGCCAGCCCCAGGGGCGCGGGCATCCGAGCAGGCTCGTGCCGCTTATGACAAGCGACTGCGTGACGAGAAGCTCGTAAAGGCTCATGTCCTCGGATCGATGAGTAACGCACTGCAGCGTAGCCATGAAAATATGGCTGATGCTCGGGTGATGGTTCAACATTTGAAAGAGCTTTACGGTGAGACGTCTAGGATAGCTCGCTATGCGACTTCGTCGCAGCTCTTCCGATCGAGGATGTCTGAGGGTGAGAATGTTGGCGAGCATGTTATGAACATGATCACCATGATCGAGAGGTTGGAGACTCTCAATTTTCGATTTGATCGGGAATTACAAAATGATCTCATCTTGCAGTCCCTGCCTCCGTCCTTCAATGCGTTCATTGTGAACTACCATCTGAACGGCATGACGCTATTGCTTCCTGATCTGATGAATCAGTTAGCAACGGCGCAAGGTCAGATGAAGAGGGCAAAGCAGACTGCACTTGTCACCACTTCTTCAAAGCCCCAGAAAGGCAAAAAGAAGAAGGGCAACAAGCTCAAGCCGACAGGGAAGGTTTCCAAGAAGAAACTATCTTCTGGGAAATCGAAACAAACCGGTGTAAAGCCGACGGATAGGTGTCTGCATTGCGGTGCGCTGGGCCACTGGAAGCGTGACTGTCCGAAGCTCAAGGGTGAGCAGGCTGCGTCAGGTATGGAACTTAATGTTTTAGAAACAGTTTGTTCTTCATCTGTATACTCTACTTCCTGGATATTGGATTCGGGGGCTAGTACTCACATTTGTGTTTCCACGCAGGGTCTGGGACCAAGTAGAGCGCTTGGGGAGCGTGAGATCGAGGTCAGAGTGGGAAGCGGGGATAGTTTCTCGGCAAGCCACGTCGGATCAAGATCTCTTGTATTATCTTCTGGGCATGTGTTGCGTTTGTACGATTGTCTTGTACTCCCGAGGGGATTTAAGAACATCGTCTCCATTCCTGTTTTGAGCAGGAGTGGTTATGTATTTAGTTTTAATAATAATACATGCCACATTATGTATAGAAATAAAAATGTTGGCAACGCGACACTATTTAATGGTTTGTACTATTTAAATACCCAGAACGATGTATCTGTGAATACTGTCACAAATAAACGAAAGTCGGGAATAAATGCGCGATACTTGTGGCATCTTCGATTAGGTCATGCTGGAGAACGTAAGATCCACGAGTTGGAGAAAAACGGGATATTGACACCGTTGGGATCAGATCCCTATCCGACTTGTGAGTCATGCCTCAAAGGTAAAATGACCCGATCACCCTTCACCGGGACTTTTAATAGAGCCACGGAAATTCTCGGTTTAATTCACACGGACGTTTGCGGGCCATTCAATGTGAAAGCTCGAGGTGACTTCCACTATTTTATTACCTTTACGGATGATCACAGTCGTTACGGACTAGCGTATCTGATGAGGTATAAAGCTGATGCTCTTGAAAGGTTCAAGGAGTATAAGGCCTTGGTGGAAAACCAAACTTCGAAGCTCATTAAAGCCATTCGATCGGATCGAGGTGGCGAGTACATGAGTGTCGAGTTTGACCAGTTCTTGAAGGAGAATGGTATAATATCACAGATGAATCCGCCCGGCACGCCACAATTGAATGGCGTGGCCGAACGTAGAAACCGAACTTTATTAGATATGGTTCGTTCTATGTTGGGCTATACAGATTTACCGATGTCATTGTGGGGATACGCGCTTTTGACAGCGGCATATACCATTAACCGGTGTCCCTCAAAGTCTGTTAACGGCATTCCGTATGAGATATGGACTGGTCGTTTACCCAGCTTGTCACATATTAGGATTTGGGGTTGCCCCGCCTATGTGAAAAAGCTGAAAACAGACAAATTGGAGTCTAGATCTATAAAAGGACGTTTCATAGGTTACCCCGAAGACTCTATGGGGTACCTATTCTATTTTCACGATGATCAAAGGATCGTTGTTGGCCTACATGCACATTTTCTCGAGGAAGAGTTCATTCGAGATTTTGGCATTGGCCGTGAGGTCACTCTCGAGGAGCAGTCGACCGAAACGCCCACACAGGATTCGGATGGTCCGAGCGAACCAGTCATGCGACGATCTGAAAGGGTGCCTCGCCAACCACAGCGGTATGGCATGTCACATGTCGAACAAGGTTATGTTGCGACTAGGGGATTTCTAAGAGAAGATCCCGCTACTTTCGATCAAGCTACATCCGATGTTGACTCAGCGAGATGGATTGAGGCTATGCGAGCTGAGATGGACTCAATGTACTCCAACAAAGTCTGGACTCTTGTAGACCTACCGAGTGGTTTTAGACCAATCGGTTGTAAATGGATTTACAAGAGAAAGATTGGATCTGACGGACAAGTTGAGACGTACAAGGCCAGGTTGGTTGCCAAGGGCTATAACCAAAAAGAGGGAGTTGACTATGAGGAGACTTTCTCACCTGTAGCCATGATCAAGTCCATCCGGATAATGCTCGCGATAGCTGCGCATTATGATTATGAGATTTGGCAGATGGACGTCAAAACGGCGTTTCTTAATGGATTCCTCAAGGAGGAGATCTATATGGAGCAGCCCAAAGGTTTTGAGTCGCACGCAGATGCTCACAAAGTGTGCAAACTGAATCGGTCGATTTACGGACTGAAACAGGCCTCTCGTAGCTGGAATCTACGTTTTGATGAAGCAGTTCGGAACTATGGATTCGTGAAAAACGTAGATGAGCCATGTGTCTACAGAAAGAGCAGTGGGAGTATGGTGTCGTTCCTTGTATTGTACGTGGATGATATCCTTTTGATAGGAAACGACATTGGGATGCTCTCATCGGTGAAAGCATGGCTTTCAACCGAATTCTCCATGAAAGACCTGGGAGAAGCGACGTATATACTAGGTATTCGCTTGTTCAGGGATCGAGCGAACCATACGATCGGCTTATCTCAGGCCCTTTACTTAGAGAAAATCCTGAAGAAATTCAGAATGGATGACTCTAAGAGAGGATTCTTACCAATGCGACATGGGATCCATTTGTCAAAGTCAATGTCACCTCAAAGTGAGGAAGACAGACGACGGATGAGTGGGATACCGTATGCATCTGCAGTGGGTAGTCTGATGTACGCGATGTTGTGTACACGGCCGGACATTGCCTATGCTGTGAGCGTGGTCAGTCGGTTTCAGGCAAACCCAGGGGAAGAACATTGGACAGCTGTTAAGAATATCTTTAAATACCTTAGACGGACTAAAGACTTAACACTGGTTTATGGAGGAGCGGGACTAGAAGTAGTTGGTTATACCGATTCGGACTTCCAGTCAGACGTGGATGACCGAAAATCTACTTCAGGTTTTGTATTCGTGCTCAACGGTGGGGCAGTGTCTTGGAGAAGCTCCAAGCAAAGCACAACTGCCGATTCCACGTGCGAGGCAGAATACATAGCAGCCTCAGAGGCAGCTAAAGAAGCTGTTTGGATGAAAAAGTTCTTGGAGGAACTTACTGTGGTACCAGTTGCTGACAGACCGCTTACACTTTGGTGCGATAATAGCGGTGCAGTCGCGCAAGCAAAGGAACCACGATCTCATAGCAAGTCCAAACATATTGAGAGAAAATATCACGTATTACGTGAGTTCGTTGAAAACGGGATGGTCGCCGTGCAGAAAATTGCCACCGCAGAAAACGTGGCGGACCCGCTCACGAAGCCCTTGTCCCAAGCAGTTATGGAACAGCATCTGGACAAGATGGGGCTACGATACCATTGCGACTGGCATTAGGTGCATCGCATGGCATTCGAGTGCAAGTGGGAGGCTGTTAGGGAGTGTGCCCTCGGAATGCCATACGAGGACTAGGAATAGTATAGGGCGCACGATGATGTATAGGTTGTAAGACAGGTTTATTGTATATACCGTCAAATAAATTAATGAATATTTATTTTCATTATAATAAAGGCATTATTATTTATTTATCGAATTTAAAGTCTACTTGGCATCCGGTAGTGCGATAAATAAATAACACCCAAATGTTTGAGTTGGACGTCTGATTCTCGTGGGACGAGAGAGGAGACACCGGACGGTCCTTAATCTCAACATTAAATAAAAAGTCCGTAAGTCTAAGGATTCTAGGTGGGTGACTAGATATCCGAATATGACTTATCCATTGACGACCACATAGTATCGGTAGTGTCACCGATTACCTGAGAGGTTGTGGGTCGTGATGGAGATATTGGTGATCGGAGAGATTGTGTATTCGGACATTCGGCTCGTATTCGTCTCAATCACATGGCTAGGATGTTGTCAATGATTGAACGAATGACTATAGCAGCCTCAGACCGATAGGGTCATTGACGGATTTGCTTTCGCGATTTCGGTTTGTCGCTAGTTGGCTAGGCTCGCAAGTGTTCATAAATGAGACACGGGTCAGCGACGAAACGCAACCGACTTTACGGAGGTGATTGCCGGGCTTTGACTGCTATCGGGATTCACTGCCTATATTCGTATAGGTTAATGTCCTATGAGGTAATCGGAGAGCGACGATTATAAAGCCTTCGGCCGAAGCTTGGAAAACTTGCTTGTATTAGATACGGAGCGGAGTTTAAATAATCGGTTCGGTCTCGATTATAACATAGTGTTAGGTTAGTGAGTTTGACATTTGCATGGCTCTCACCTAACCGGGACGCAAGTGAAAGGCGTAAGAAGTATTTAAATGTATACACTATAGTCGGTTCGCACGAATTTCGATTAGATCAAAATTCGTTCTCAACTGGGATCTGTCCGGTACCGTGGGATTGGCTAGGCGAATACCGGGGCTCGTGGATTCCTCCCATGCCAGTTGAGACGGACCTAGAGAGTCGCGCTTAAAAATGGTAATGAACTTGAATGAAAACGGCGGGCTTTTCTGTGGAACCTAACGAATGAGATTCGTTGAGGTAGTGGCAAAGTTGATACGAGGTGTCGACGACTTAGTTAAATTCCAGTGACTGTCACGGAAGTAATTAGGACTTAAGATTGTCTTAAGTGCTTAATTAATTAACTAAGTGGGCTCAATTATAATTAAAATAATTAGATTGGATTTAATTATTTTATTATTTAAAATTGAGGGACTAAATTAAGAATTTAAAAAACCTCAAGGGCCAAAATGAAATTGACATAAAATAAAAAAACAAAAAAAAAATAGTAGAAATATCTACACATCCACGTTGGGATGTGTAGAAACTAATGACTCATTAGATGAGTCATTAACAAGTGTTTGACACTTGTCTCAATTAAAAAAAAAAAAAAATGTTATAACCATGCATATATGCATAAAACGTGAGATGCAAGGTGAGTGAGGGGATTTTATGATTCATTGAACAAATAAGAAATAAAAGAAGAAAAGAAATAGAATTTATAGAAATTCTTAAGCCACTTTGAAGCTACGGGTTCGTTTGACGAGTCCTGACGCCCGAACTGAGTTGCGTCTAGCCATCGGGAGTATTCTCAGAGGTTCATTCAAGGTCATACCGGCGTGACGATCTAGCCCGGAAGTCCCGGGATCCAGACGAGGTGTAGCCACGTTCATCCGAGGCGACGACAGAAGAAATCCCGTTCACCGAAGGTATACCTCGAACCTTAACGATTTGATTTACGAAACATACCAAACGGTATCGGAATAATTCGAAAGACCCCTCGTTGGAAACGTCGGGAAGTGTAGAATTATTCTGGAAAATTTGGTATCGATCGGAAATCATTTCGGTCGTCAAATAGTCAAAAGACGGCAGACTGCCGTTTTACTCGAATTAATAATTTCGAACCACAGATTTGATTTTGAGAAAAATATCAAACGATGTCGGAATAATTCGAGTGACCTATCGTTGCGAACGTTAGGAAGTGTAGAATTATTCTGGAAAGTTTGGTATTGATCAAAAGTCATTTCGGTCTCCAAATAATCGAAAAACGTCTGGTTGCCGCTTTGTTCGATTAATTTGGATCTAAATTATTAATTCAAATAAATTGGAAATAAATTCGAATTTTGATAATTCGAATTAACCGCGATCTCCCGAGGCTTAGGGCAGCATCTCAGACCCTCGGGAGAAGCCGAATGGCGTAAGGTTACATTTAGATATTAAAAATCGAAAATTCGCCACCCTACGCCGCTCGGTACAAACCATGCTTCCGCTATAGCCACGTTGCGCTGTTCGGGGGCCGGCGTCGATTAATCGGGCCCACCCCAACATAGCCACCCCGAGTTTTCCCTGTCTCTGTCTCCCAAGAAACGACGGAGCAATCGATTCGTTAATCGCAAGTATCAAAGGGCCCTAAATCAACTGCAGACAATCCTATCCAGCTATCGAGCTCTTTTGTCAGTGAATCTGAGACCTCGGAGGAAGAGCCATCGCCTAGTGCCACCGAAGTACCGGTGGTGGAGTCTCAGCCGGTGGTGGAGTCTCAGCCGGTGGTGGAGCCTCAGCCAAATCCGGAAGAACCACCTCAGAAAGCACCCAGCCCAAGCAGACGCAGAATCTGTTCATCCCCCATCCCCATCAAAGGCATCCACTGAAGAGATCATCGATATTACAACCTATGATCGACAAACTGGATGAAGAAAAGGCTAGAGAAGAAGGCTAGAAAAAGGCCGGTGGAACCTGAGGAGAGGCCCAGAAAACGGTCTATAAAGGCAGAGCCCTCTCAGCCAGCAGCAAGCAGCCGAGCTATATCGCCACTGCAAAGCAGCAGTAAGGATGTTGAGGAAGATGTTGACCTAACATCTGAGTCAGATTGGGACACTCCGTTGCCAAAGGGAAGGTTCTATGCCCCAATAAATGAAGAACTGTGGCCGCACTTCAGCCAAAGGGTGTTGCGGATTGAGAGGACAGCGGATGTGGTGAGCTTTCGCCGATACAGAATTATGTAGTTCTTGGAGTCTAGACACTTCGACAAGACCGTCACGATTTTTGGGACCTACAGTGATACTGGGTCCCTGAGGTATTTTCTAACCTTTCCCCTAGCTTAAATGATCCTACTTCTAGGAAATATGGGAAGCTTTTCTTGAGGGGGAGGTTGTATGAGTTTTCTGTTGGGGCTATTAATGAGTTATTGGGCACTCCGAATGTTGATATGGATGAGATGTTTGATAATGATGAGGTGGTGACTTTTCTGACCGAGGGTAGAGTGAGGGAATGGGATGGGAACTTTTCAATTAGCTTTTTAACCTCGCTCTATTTTGTGCTGTTCAAAATTGGGATATTTAATTGGTGGCCAACTGCATTTGAGACACGTGTGGCTGAGAATATGGCACATATTCTATACGCCCTTGGGAAAAATCTGCCTTTAAATCTGGGCGAACTAGTGCTGGATCAGCTTGCCAAAGAGGGTTCAGGCCTTCCGCTCCCTTCCCTAATTTATAGGATGCTAGTTAGCGGAGGGTTCAGGCCGACTCGCAGAGACCAGGTGGTGACTATTAAAGTGCCGTGTGCTGTCTCCTACATGCACTTAGCGGGGCCAAACAAAGTGATAGATCTGCCGGTGGCGAGCTCCTACTGAAGATGTTGAGCAGTATGTTGCCTCAACATCCACTCCCCAGTCAGGCTTGAATCAGCAAATACAGTGCCTCGAGGACACCATTACCTTCCTGACGTCTCAGTTATCAATCTTGAAGGGTTTGCGTTCTTCCCAAAAAGGGGGAGAAGTGGTAGAAGTTGGGACGCAAGGGACTCAAAAAGAGGCTGGTCCGAGTGGACACAGAGGGGATCAGACCGAGCAGCAAGGTGGAGATGACCAAGGAGAAGGAGCTCAGAATGCGGAGGAACCTCGTGAGCAAGGAGCTGAAGGTACTGAAGCTGTAGAGCAAGCCCAAGGCGAACAGGAAGCGGGAGAAAATGTAGAGGCAGAGGACTCTATGGATGCAAGGGACGCAAGAAGAGGCTGGTACGAGTGGACACGGAGGGGATCAGACCGAGCAGCAATGTGGAGATGACCAAGAAGATGGAGCTCAGAATGCGGAGGAACCTCGTGAGCAAGGTGCTGAAGGTGCTGAAGCTGCTGAGGAAGCACAAGGCGAACAGGAAACGGGAGAAAATGTAGAGGCAGAGGACTCTGTCCAGAGTCTCGATCTTTAGACTCGGTCTAAGGATTTTCGGCATGCTTGAGTTGAATGCATATATTTTATGTGCATGCCTGCCTGCCTTTGTGTTCTGTGCTTGTCTGCTTGCTTGTGTGCGTTTTTATTGTGCTTATGGACCAAGTTTGTTTTGTCTTTTGCAGATGCTATATTTCTTTTCAGGACCACTTATCGGCATGTACTTATTAGCACTTCAAATGGTTTATTAACAATTCTATTTTTGTTTACTCTAACCATCTTTTCATGCTTTTCTAGTAGAGTAGATCTGGCCCTAAGGGAGAGTTTCGCTACTACAAACTTCTGCATTGGTTTTGGGAAAAACGATAAAAAGGGGAGATTGTTGATGTTGAGCTTTCAACATTAGCAATATTGGGATAACATTCTAATCAACATTTGTTGGCTGGGAATGTTCCCTATCTCAGTTTTATCTTTCATGCCCAAAACATATTTTAATTGTGACGTGGCATTCTTCTAGTGATGCAAGATTTAGATAAGTGCTGGAATGGATCAAACCGTGGGAAAAACGTGTAGAACAAAAGGAGCGAATTTTGGAAAGGAGCTTACTAAATATAGCGTGCTTGGAGTTTAAGGAAAGACTGAGCAATGGAGCTGACCAAGTCGAGCCCTAACGGTCACTAACAGACCAGGACTAACTAGTGGACGTTAGTGGGTGTTACCAAGTAGTTGGAGAAGTCCTTTAGAAGTTGAAGACATATATATATCGAAGGACTTAACCGTTTGAAGGACAATGAACGAGAATGAGATTTTCAGAGCGAGTTTGAGCGAGTACTATCTTTCACGAGAGTTTCTTTTTAGCCTAGTTTTCCAAAGGTCGAAAGACTTTGTAGTTTGCAGAATCATTTGATTTGTAGGTTTTGCTAGGCTTGATTTGACTATCCTTTTTCATAGTTTGTAATCCATCTTTATAGTGAAGTTTGCGCCTTGAGGCACGAAGCAAGTTATTTGACTTGCTGCACAAAATCACTTCTTGTGTTCATTTCATTTCGTTACTGAGTTATCGTTTATTCCGCTGCGTGTTAGAAAGTGAGATTGAGTGTTAGCCAAACATTTCATCCAACATCAGTTTAATACTTAGCATTTTTACATCCATATTGTACGGGACCTCCTTCATATATATATATATATATATGTGTGTGTGTGTGTGTGTGTGTGTGTTATATCTTGGTGTGAGTGTGATAAATTCCAAAGTGATCGCATTGATCCAACACCGTTTACGAATTGAAAATGGTTTCATTCACTTGTTTGGATCATGCCATCCCTTAGGAATTCTTCACCACACACTTATTCTTACATCAAATCTGCATATGAACACACAATTATCAGCTAACTCTCATGAGGTAAGTCCTTACCTATTGTTGCTTTCTGACACACTTTGTATGATGACAATAGGAAGAAATTCAATTAGGATTTGTGTGTGTGGGTGTCTATGCGTTTAGCTCTAGGTGATATATTCTCATAATTTTATGTATTTCACCCGCTTTAAATTATACTTCAAGTGGGTCTGAAGTATTTTTGTGTTAAAAGTTGAAAGGTTTTATAAAAAGTGATGATAATCATTTGCTATACTATAAATGAGCATCCTTAAAAGTAACAAGTGTAGGTGAATGGTCATGTTTTAGGATTCCCAATGTATTGTGGTATCTTGTAATAGGTGACTACTCTTTATACACGTACTAGTTTCGGATTTATCGTAAATGCAGACGTTAAAATAACACAAGTGATTTAGCATACATGCGAGGCATTTGTTTCTGACACCATGTTAAAGATTTAAATATTAAAAGATGGGGTAACTCCTTCGGTCTCATTTGAAGTTAGATTTCATGTTCATTACCCCTATGAAACTACATTTTTCAAACAGTGAATTGACGAAATTACCTTTTTCAAATCTAAACTGAGCATTGTACCAACTGTTTTGATTATTATAAAAATTAATATTACTAATTATACCAACTGTTAGCATTATTATACCAACAAAATTAAACTTGTCACTGTTGGTATAATAACGATAACAGTTGGTATAAAGCTTAAATCCTGATATAATTGCGACAACAGTTAGTATAACTTCCAATTTTATTTATATAAAATTATAATAATATTATTTTGTTTGTAAAATTAGCCATAACAGTTGGTATAAGAATCAAAACAGTTGGTATAAAATATCCACTTTTGCTATATAAAATTAGAATAACGTTATCTACTGGTTTAATAAAGAAATCAGTTGGTACAATTTCCTCATTTTCTGGTATAAAAGCAAAATTAGTTGGTATAATACCTAATTTTTGGTATAAAATTATAATAACTTTATTTGTTGGTATAATTACGAAAACAGATGGTACATATTTTATAATGGTATAATAGCAAGATAAGTTGGTATAATGTTCAATTTCGTTGTATAAAATTCGAGTATCATTAATTACTGGTATAATAATGAAAACACACTAGTACAGAAAGAGTTATGTGTGACGGTTGTTATGAACTATAGGCGACGGTTCCTCGACGTCGCTGAGGGCACCGACGCACATAACAAGGTAACAGGTGACGGTTGTAAAGCGTCACTCAAACTTGTGTATAGGTGACAGTTGTTACAAAATCCGTTGCACATAAAAAATATTAAAAATAAAATAAAATTGTGAGCCACCTCTCTACGGATCCGTCGCCGGACTCGCACCGACGCACGCCTCTCGCATAAGTCGTCGGACTGAGCCACCCGTGGCCGAACTTGTCGGACTCGCACCACCCTAGATCCGCCTCTCCTAGCCCTCTCTCGCCACCACATCCGCCATAGATCTTCCCTTTCCCGCCAAAAATCTGCACGTCGCCGCCATCCCGAGCGTGCAGCGCCCGTAGAGACCTCCCCGAGCCACCAACGCCACGAGCCACCTCACGAACGGGTCGGCATGGTTCAACAACCGTGTGCTTTCTCGCCTTTTTATCTCACGACGGAGGATGCGAGAGAGAGAGAGAGAGAGAGAGAGAGAGAGAGAGGGAGGGAGGGAGGGAGGGAGGGAGGGAGGGAGGGAGGGAGAGAGAGAGAGGGAGAGAGAGAAGGAGAGACAGAGAGAGGGAGAGAGAGGGAGGGAGAGAGAGGGAGGGAGAGAGAGAGAAGGAGATAGAGAGAGAGAAGGAGAGGGAGAGAGAGAGAGAGGGAGACGTTTGGTGTAGAGTGGAGAGAGAGGGAGATGTTGGTAGTGATGGCCGATATAATTAAGTTAGGGTGAGTAGAAAATAAGCGATGGTTCTCTATCTACCAGTCGCCCATAATTTCAAAACAGAAAAGGTATAGGCGACGGTTTACCTTAACAACCGTCGCCTATAGATAAAAATATCCAAAAAGTTTAACATATAATTATATAGGAGATGGTTTTCAACTGTCACCTATAGTTTTACTGATACTATAGCCGACGGTTTCCGAGAACAACCGCCGTCGTTGTTGAAACTTCTAAACTATTACGAAAAGGCCACCGCGTGTATTATAGGTGATGGTTTTTCAGAAATCGTCGCCTATAGTGCCATCACCTATAACATATTGTGTACTAGTAAGGATGGTATAATTTCAACAATTTCTGGTATAGTAGAGAAATCAGTTGGTATATGTCCAATATTAGTATAAATATAATAACTTTATTTATCGGTATAACAACGAAAACAGATGGTATAATTTCCACAATTTCTGCTATAATAGCAAAATCAGTTGGTATAATGTCCAAATCTGAGTTCTAAAATTTTAGTAGCGTTTGGTATAATAACGAAAACAATTGGTACAGCTTCTACATTTCTGGTATAATTTCAATTTCAGTATAATAATGAATTATGTTGGTATAATTCATGTGAAAACAATTGTTTACCTTTTTTGAATGTGTGAGACATGGATATTTTCGTCTTTTCAACGCTGGAAAGACCATTTTAGGTACTAAACAAGAAGAAATTCTCAAATACACTAAACAGGAAGAAATAATTCGAGGGTATTCAATAGGAAAAGACTCAAATGGGACTGATAAGGAATTAACCGTACAAGATTTAAAGATTTCCGGCCACGAAATCAGCAGTCTCTCAATAATTCCCACTAAATGCTTAACCTCTATTTATAGTAAGAGGACCAATGACTTCGTACGTGACTCCAACGGAACAGTATAATATATAGAAATATATTATCTACCATTATTCCCCGACTAAATAAGGGGTCTTTACACATAAGTACCTATTTGGATAAAAACTTGTAACTTAATACACTGTCAGGATTTTGTTGTAGGTATCTAACAGAATAAATTTTTTGCACATAGGTACCCGATCCCCCCAGGTACACCATACAACACATTTGTGTACCCTATATCAACACATTTGAGTACCCTATATAACAGAAAATGGCACGTATGCTACATTTAGGTATGCCCTATGTAACACACATGTATGCCGTAGGTACGACGTATGCCACATTTGGGTACCATATATCAACGTGTTATGGTACGCAATAACACACAGGAAAGTACGACATGACTAAAGAAACTGGTAAAAATTAAATCGGGTACCTATCTGTAAAATTTTCTGACATGGGTACCTATGTGTAAAATTTTATTCAATTGGGTATTTATATAGATGCCACTAAATAATTGGGCATGCACACGCTCCAGATTTATATAAGGAGATTGAGACAAAGCATGGTCAAAACATTTGTACGTTACCCCTTTATTTTCTCCTATCCATCCAATTCCTTCTAAACAAACCTATGTTTGTTGCCATTTGTGATTAATTATTAACCAACACCAACATCTCATATCATCGTCTTTGTAAATTTCCTCTGGTGTTTTTCCAAAAATTTCTCTCTTTTCCTGCAAATCTTCATTTTTTTTTTTTTGCGGTAATCACAAAGCAAAACCAAATGGTAATTTCTGCATATGTTTGATTGATTGCCTTGGCGAGTTTTGGGATCCATCACAAATTTATATTGTATAAACACATATATAGATGTCACGTGTATATATATGAAATCTGTGAAATTTTATGTATTGCAGGCGAACGCAGCTTCTGGGATGGCAGTGGAGGACGAGTGCAAGCTGAAATTCTTGGAACTGAAGGCAAAGAGAAACCACCGATACATAATATTTAGGATCGACGACCAACAAGTGGTGATCGACAAGCTCGGGGACCCACAAGACACTTACGAGGACTTCACGGCCTCTCTTCCGAGGGACGAATGTCGCTACGCCGTCTTCGACTTCGACTTCACCACAAACGAAAACGTCCAGAAAAGCAAGATCTTCTTCATCGCTTGGTAAACGTCGTTGTTATATAATATTCTACCAGGCTTAGTTATTTTCTCCTGTCTTATAAATTAGGGGGTATTGGACGACGAATTATGGGAATGACATTTACGGCCAATAATTTTTGAAATTAAGCATTTTTGGGATGCCTCAAATTCCAGGGTTCTGGCGATTTGATTGGTGACGTTATACGAACAATAACTTTCATAATTAAGCAATTTTGAAAAAAAATCTATTGTTCTTGCATTACTATCCCAAATTGCTTATTTTAAAATTAATGTCAGTATAACGTCACACCTTAAATTTGTTCCCCTTATAATGCCACCTCTTGAATCTATATATATAATATATATCCCTTATAATGCCACCTCTTGAATATATATATATATATATATATATATATATATGAAAGCCTGAGCTATTAGCACGTGCATCGTTTTTATATGATATCCTCTTGACTTTGACTGATATATATGTAAGCCTAAGCTATTAGCATGCGCATCTATTTTATATTTTTTTTTTATCATCGTTCTGCGGTGATCTTTTCTTGTAGTATTATACATTACAAGCACTTGTTTTTTTGTTATATGATGTGAACCCAAGGCCTCTCAGAAGCTCTCATGCCTTCTGGTTGGAGAGCTCAAAACCATCAACTGTTGTGTTATTTTTCTAGTTCTATATCTTTTTTTTTTTTTTTCTGAAAAATCATGTGATAGTTCATAACTTCATAATCCCATCTTGCACGAGAAAGTACTTGACTCAAATTATGTAAAGCAATCGGTATGTGTTGAATCACCTAAAAGCTTTATCTAACCTTAGATGTGAAATGTTCTTGTTATGGGTGGATGAGAACTCGTATCCACAAACTTTTGGTCCTGGATCGGACACCATGTTGAATATCAACTTCACCTAAAAATGTAAGCCTGCAACTACCGTATTATATTTTAATTTCATATACTTTATTGCCAATCGTCTAATTCTATCATGCCTTTGATTTTAGGCCGAAACCTTTCGTTCGAATGCATACATTGATTGAAGATGTTCGAAGTTCTCATGCACTTTTCATTTTCAGGTCGCCGGAAACTTCGAAAGTGAGGAATAAGATGGTTTATGCTAGCTCGAAGGATCGATTTAAGAGGGAACTCGATGGGATTCAAGTTGATATGCAAGCCACCGATGCTAGCGAACTAAGCCTCGACATCATAAAGGAGCGCGCACTCTGAATTCTATAACGATTTTATGTGTTCGATCTCTTCCTCGACTTCCATTTTCTGTCAAGGAAGATGAGAGCTTAAATATTTATTTTCCATGGTTAATTTGATCTTTTGGTTTTATGAAGTGATTTATTTGATTCTTTAATGTAATGATACTATGTTTTACTTCATGTGATGAAATGTTGTTACACGAGGAATCGGTATTGCTTTGATTACATAGTAAGAAACAGAAGAGAAAACAAACTCATGCAAGATTAGGGCTAAGACATGTAATTTGGGTAGAAAACTCTATTTTCTACTGCAATTTTTACTCTAATTCATTAACTCTACTTTTGACACTAAATATCAAATTCTAATTTAATAATATTATAATTGACTTATTAAACTTTATATAATAATGTTAAAAGGGCAATCTATTATATTATTAATGAAATATTAAATAAATTATAAATTAGCATCATATTTAATTAGAATTTTATTAAATTAAAAGGAAAATATTAATAAACAAAAGCAAATTAATATAATATTTTACTTTTATTATTATAAGTATCAAATATTTTAAATATAAGTGAAAAATATTTTATTAAAGTAAAGCATAAATAAATAGAAATTATAACTCTATTTTTGAAAATTGTGTGTACTCTATAACTAAAGTACTCTACTCGTCAACACAATTTTAGTGTTAACTATATTGTCTGAATGAGTAAATCTCTATATTTGTGTTTTGCACAAAAATAAAGTACCAATTGGAGATGCTCTTATTGCTAATATTATTAAAAAGTATTAACATCCTATAAATAAAAGTAGGGGTTGTACTAGACATGGCTATCGGGTTGTACTAGACATCCTATAAATCTCTATATTTGGTTAAAAACCGGAACCAATCCGGTAATTATCGTTACCGGATTGGTTCCGGAAAAATAGAACCGGCCGTTACCGGTACCGGTTCCGGTTCCGGAACCAGTAATCCGGTAACGGCTATATATAAGCCGAACCGGCACCGGATCCGGTAAGATCCGGTAAGATCCGGTAAGGCAAAAAAAAAATAGCCGTTACAGAGCCCAAAACGGCTCTTTTCAACTTTTTTTTATTTTGCAGTTTGGCCCTTTTGGACCAAAGTGCAAATATTTTTTTTTTTTTAGTCCCTAACTAAAACTCTATAAATACCACAACATATTTCATAATTTTTTCACATCTAATCTCCCAAAATCTCTCTAATCTCATATACTCTCTCTCGCTCTCGTCTCGTATTATACGAAAATACACACATACACACACTCGATACACACACACGAAACACACACACCACACACTCGAAACACACACACTACCCACACACACACGAAAAATACCCACACACACACACTTTATTCTACTAACATGGCATCAAGTTCGCACCCGAACGACGATATTTTTGGTTATATTCATGTAGGTATGAGCGATATGCCCGACGAGGTCGACCCCGACAATGAGGTCGAGGAGACGGAAGGCGACGGAGGACAACGCGGAACCGGTCCGAGCCAAGAATCCACCACGGCCAGGTGACATCACGCACCCGGACGAAGCGCTCGAAGGTTTGGAACCATTTCGACCTCGAGCTCGAACCCGGCAACCCCAACAAAGGTAAAGCTTATTGTAAAATATGCCGTGCGGAATATCAATATAGAGGTGGTGGTAACCAAGGGGGTACGGGATCTATGAGAAAACATTTAACGGGTTTTCATAAATTTGATTCGGTTACGTTAGAGCCCATAGGTACGGAGCGAACGCAACAACAAATAGATGTGCATACGGGTAGGAATTTCGTTATTACTAGGGAGATTTCAAATAAGGCGTTAGTTAAGTTTGTCGTCCAATGTGAAGAACCATTTTGTATTGCGGAAAATGAAGGGTATATCAACTTTACAAGTTCGATACAACCCGGATTCCATCAAGTAGGTCGCAAGACACTTAGGAAGTATGTGTTAGAAACCTTTGAAGAATATAGGTCGAACTTAGTTTCACATTTATCGAACATATCTTGTAGGGTTAGTTTAACTACCGATATTTGGACGAATGTTACTTCCCAATCGTATTTAGTTATACATGCCATTGGATAGATGAGACGTGGACAATGCAAAAGAGAATTCTTTCGGTAGATCCGCTAGATTCATCGCATTCGGGACATACCATTGCGATGTACGTCTTGAATGTGGCGAAAAAATATGAGATTCAAGATAAAATTATGTCCATCACGTTGGACAATGCAAGCTCTAATAACGCGGCTATGGATTTCCTTCGTTCCCATCTTAGCGTGCCTTTGAACGGTCGATTGCTTCATGTTAGGTGTGCTTGCCATGTGATTAACTTATGTGTAAAATGTGCTTTCGATGAAGTATTAGGTCGTGTAATAGAAAAATTTAAATTAATTGGTAAGCAACTACGTAAACGACGTCTCAGGCATTCGTGGAAACAAACGGTCGAGACGAATGGCCTTAGGTATAAGAAGTTTCCCTTACCGGTACCGACTAGGTGGAACTCCTTATATCACCTTCTTAGCACATTTATGCGTTATAAGGATTTAGTCACCCATTTTTGGAACAACAACGCAGATGGTATGACTTCCGACCCATCACTTCTATTACTAGATGTTGATTGGGAAATTTGCGATTTATGTGTGTCACTACTTGCGGTATTCAAGGAAGCAACGGAGAAATTTTCCGGCGTTCATTATCCTACATCGCCACTATTTATTCCTTTGCTTTTTAGCATGTGCTATAAATTTATTGAATATCGCGGTAATGAAAGTTTGCGCCATTTCATTGAGAACATGGAGCAAAAGTTCAAGAAGTATTGGGAAAATATCCCAATTATCCACGGCTTGGCGGCATTACTCGACCCGAGTTGTGGTAGTGACACTTTCGATATTTTTTTCGAGTATTACGAGACGTTTCCTGGAAAGAGCGTTGACGATCAAAAGACGTCAATTATGCGTTCTCTCCAAGAACTTTTTGCTTTTTATAATTCTCAGGTGCGTGGTGGTTCGGCGACCGAGCATGCGACCGAGGGAGTTACAGAGTCCTCTAGCGGTGGCCGTGGTCCGATGGATGTCCTTAGGCGATTGAAGATGCAAAAGTCGAAAGGAAAAGCGACCGGATCTGCAAACTCAAATGAAATTCAACTTTATTTGAGTCACAACTTCCAAACACCGGAAGGATTTGACGTTCTCCAGTGGTGGAAGTCGAACGCATCTCTCTACCCGACGCTAGCGGCTATCGCTCGAGATGTTCTTGCCGTGCAAGCGTCGAGTGTCGCTTCAGAATCCGCGTTTTCGACATCCGGTCGGATTATTGGAGATAGGCGAACGAACCTTAAGCCGAGTTCTCTTGCGATGCTTACGTTGCTTAAGGATTGGTTCACCGCCGAGTCCAAGAATCGAGCGGAAAATGCGATCGACGAGTTCCAAGCATCAAGTTCCGAAGACGATGAGGAGGCGACTTCTTGTGTTTTACTTAATAAAGATGTAATTTAATATTTTAAGTAGTTTATTTTTATGTTTTTTTTTCTTTTTGTATTTTTTCTTTTTTTTTATATTTTTTTCTTGTTTATTTTCGAATTTTTTTATTGTAAATTTTTAGGTATATTAAAAAAAATGGAATTTTTTTCAAAAATCAATAAACACTACCCTTAAATATGTATTGTAGTATTTTAATAGTATTATTGTTGTGTTTCTTTTATTTTTTGTATTTTATCTTTTCTTATGTCGTTTGTATATTTTTTTTTTCCAATTTTATGGGTAAAAAAAAAAACGGGTGAACCGGTACGGAACCGGTTCGGAACCGGTAAGATCCAATGGATCCACTAGCGGTTCCGAATTGGTTCCGGGATATCAGTCCCGAAACCGGAACCGGAACCGGTCCGGTACCATACCGGTTCGAACCGGAACCGGTATTTTATGTCCGGAACCGGTAGAACCGGCACGGAACCGGACCGGAACGGACCATTACCCATGTCTAGGTTGTACAAATAGTTCAATATGGGTTATTTGGCTTATTCGGTGGCGGGTTTTGATACTTGAAATACCGAGCTACAAATCAAGCCCCAATAACACAACCAAACTAAACCACCCGATAAAAGTTCAGGTTATTCGATTTCAGTTTGGTAGGAAACCGAATTTCTAATTAATAACATAAATAGTTACATAATCAAAGACAATATACGATAGCAAGTTCGAAATGGAACACAACATGTTTCAATATTCAAATTAACACAAATCTCATAAATCGTGATATACTCTAAAAATTCAAGTAACTTGTTCTCAAGCCATCTCCAACCAAAACACATTCTCTCAAACCCAAAATACAGTAAAGTCACATCAAACAGTTATTATTCTCCAACCATTAAACCCATTTTCAAACTCAAAGAATATTTTTCCATACCAAATTTTACAACTTTTCAATACTACCCATGTATTTTACAACTTTACAAATTAGACAACAACTACGCCAAAAAATTAACAATGATATTATTTTAAATTCAGTAATTATTAGTACATGAATATTATATTTATTGTACTATAATATTATTTTAAATTCAATAATAATATTAGTACAATAATATTATTTTAAATTCAATAATAAAAATAAATGAGAGAACAGTTAAGAAAATAACTTATAATATTTGTTGAGGTTTGTGAGCCAAAACATCGAGTGATCAAGGCTTGAAGAATTGAAGAAAAGCTGAAGAATGATGGGAGATCGATGTTGAGCTGAAGAATATTTCTAAGTATCAGTTTTTGGTCAGTTTAAACCTGGACCGTTTGATCTGGCGGGATGATCTGAGGGCTGCGATTAAATGGGTATAACTAATAAAAGTGCTACACGCCTTTTATCAGTTAACTGAAGCGCTGTACAAAGAAGCAGGCACGTGCTACAAGCGCTTAAGCAGACTGCTGGTTATTTTCTTGAACCTGCTGTATAAATATCAGAGTTGAGTGGTGAAGTAGAGAGGTTCGAGCGTTCATATCTTTCGATAGAGTGCGAGTTAGGGTTTGATGTAAACTAGAGAGTTGGTGAGAAAGTTGAGAGCTTGTAATCCCAAATCATGGTTTGGAATAAAGAGCGTTTGTTGGTCCGTGGACGTAGACTCAAAACAGAGTTGAACCACGTTACATCGAGTGTTTCCTGTTTTTCGTTCTCACGCTGTTTTTCGATTCGATCACTTTCAAGATCGAATTTCTTGATCCAATTCACATACACCCACGAAAATAGGTTAGGTTACGAATCTTTGGAGGTCGAAATCCCTACAATTGGTGCGGCGAGTCGCGGACGACAAGCGACCGAAGAAGATTGCAACAAGATTCGAAACTGAGAAGTTTACGGGGGATAATGACTTCGGTTTGTGGAAGATCAAGATGAAGGCCTTGCTAATTCAACAAGGGCTTGAAGAAGCTCTGAAAGCTGAGAAGGATATACCTTCGGAGATGACATCGGCGGCCAAGAAGGCGATGCAAACCAAAGCGCATAGTGCGATCGTTCTTTGTCTTGGGGATAAAGTTCTGAGAACGGTTTCCAAAGAGACAACGCCTGATGGTTTGTGGCAGAAGCTCGAGTATCTGTACATGGTGAAGACGCTGGCGAAGAGGCTCTTCTTGAAGCAATCGTTATATTCATTTCGCATGCAAGAGGAGACGAGCATTGAAGATCAACTCGATCTTGGATCTTGAAAACGCTGAGGTGAAGATCGAGGAAGAAGACAAAGCGCTGCTACTGCTTTGTGCTTTGCCTAAAGGGTCCAACACCTTCAAGGAGATCTTGCTCTATGGCAGAGATGCGTTGAAACTCGTTGATGTTCAGACCGCCCTGAGTTCTAGACAGTTAAACTGCAAAAGGGAAGCTGAAATTGCATCTAATCCAGCCGAGATGCTTCATGTGAGGAGTAGTTCGAGTAATGAGCTCAAGAAAGGCATGAAGTATGACAGATCAAAGCCAAGAAGCCCTATACAATGTTACCACTGCCATGAAGTGGGACACATAAAGAGGTTCTGTCCGCAGCTAAAGAATTCACCGCACAAATGGAATCAAGATCGAGCGGATGCTGCTTATCAAGAAGATTATGAGTCGGCTGAAATTTTGACAGTTTCAGGGCAAGAAATGAAGAGGGAATGGATTCTTGATTATGGGTGCTCATTCCACGTAACTTGCAACAAGGATTGGTTTCAAGATTTGAGGGAAACAAGCAAGGAATATGTCAAGCTTGGAAATGGCACAAGCAGTAATGTTTCTGGAATTGGCTCGATTCGCTTGAGGCTTAAATCTGGAGATTTGGGGGTTCTCAAGAATGTAAGGTACATGCCATAGATGAGGAGGAATCTTATTTCAATCGGGGCATTGGATAGAAGAGGGTTCATCACCCAAACAGCAGGCGGAAAGATGAAAATCCTTAAGCAGAGGAGGCTGATTCTATGCGCGTATAGAAGCCACGGTATCTATGTGTTAGATGGTTGTTCCGTGGAGACAAGGGAGTCTGAGACAACTAGGAAGTATGGAGACTTGAATGTAATTCAAGAAACATAAAAAAGACCTCATTTTGAGGTGGAAAAGACACGTCCAAAACCTTCAGTTGAAGCTGAAATTTCATATTCTGCTGAAATTTCAGAATCTGCCGAAACTTCAGATTCTGAAAATGAGCCTTCCGATCAGGTTCTCGGCAGGGACAGAGACATTTTCAGACCACCTGGGAGGTATGTTTTAAATGTGGCTGAAAGTTTAGAATGTTTGGAGCAACATGATGATGGTTCACGCTCGAATAGAACCATGTGTGGAGATGAGACTTCATTGGTAGAAGCAGAAGTCTTGGCTGCGAAGAAGACCAAGAGGATGGCATTTTTTGGCTGCAAATGGGTCTGTAGAAGAGTCCATGAAGCTAGGAAGGAAAGAAGATTAGCAGGAACTACGCTAAACTTGGATGAGAAGAGCTCAACTTGCCAAAGCACCAAGTCGACCTCAAGCCGGAAATTTCAAGCCTGCTTGAGGTTGATGAGGTGCTCTACCAAGTTCTGAAGGGCTGGAAACTGTGGACCAACAAAGCTGAGAAGGGAAACTAAATCAGGGTGGAGCTCTTGGTTGGAAAGTGCCAAAGAAGGCTGTGAAATCTGGTATGTTTTATGGCTGGTTTCAAGACAGTTTTGGGAGCTTCTTTGGGCAGAAGTTTGGTCGACCTGAGCAGCTTGTCTTGGCTGAAAAATAATGAAGATCATTGAAGGGTTGAGAGTTCTTGGCTCAAAGTGGAGATTGTTGAGGTTGTGAGCCAAAACATGGAGTGATCAAGGCTTGAAGAATTGAAGAAAAGCTGAAGATGATGGGAGATCGATGTTGAGCTGAAGAATATTTCTAACTATCAGTTTTTGGTCAGTTTAAACCTGGACCGTTTGATCTGGCGGGATGATCTGAGGGCTGCGATTAAATGGGTATAACTAATAAAAGTGCTACACGCCTTTTATCAGTTAAGTGAAGCGCTGTACAAGGAAGCAGGCACGTGGTACAAGCGCTTAAGCAGACTGCTGGTTATTTTCTTGAACCTGCTGTACAAATATCAGAGTTGAGTAGTGAAGTAGGGATAGAGTGCGAGTTAGGGTTTGATGTAAACTAGAGCGTTGGTGAGAAAGTTGAGAGCTTGTAATCCCAATTCGTGGTTTGGAATAAAGAGCGTTTGTTGGTCCGTGGATGTTGACTCAAAACAGAGTCGAACCACGTTACATCGAGTGTTTCCTATTTTTCGTTCTCACGCTGTTTTTCGATTCGATCACTTTCAAGATCGAATTTCTTGATCCAATTCCCATACACCCACGAAAATAGGTTAGGTTACGAATCTTTGGAGGTCGAAATCCCTACAATATTAAACATTATTTACGTATCATGCTATTTTAAAGGAATAAAATAAATAGAATATAGTAGACTAATTAAAGCATTTTGGGGTGAAAAAAATTTACTAAATTGGGGCCTTTTTTGAAAGAGCTAGAAACATTTAAGTAGATGAATACTACAATCGCATATTTGAGTTTTTGAGGTGAGAGAAAATGATAAAACCCATTTTAGGTCTAACTATCCGTATCGATTGGGGAGAATTTTGCTGTATGCGTTTCCGTTTAGCGAACGATTGGAGAAGCTCTTAAACTCATTATATTCATATTATATATGTAAGTATAAAATAAGAAGTTATGTCATTCGGGTTGGCCCCCAATTTTTCTCGTCCACCCGATAACGTACTTCCCATTTAATAATTCAGGTGACCGAACCATCCGTTGATCCGATTAATCGAACCGAATACGCCGATATCAATATGATTTGGGCACGTTAATTGGGCCTCATATAGTGAACATACGTAATCCTATCACTCAAATCAACATGCTCCAATCTTCAAAGATTTTAGTAAAAAATAACCGAATAAAGGAACAACTAACTTTTTTAATGGGAAAAGGTTTTCATAAGAAATCTTCGAAGAAGACTTGTTCGATTGTCTTATGCTATGAATGTTGCATGAAATTAGGGAGATAACTACGCAATTTTGAAGCGGGTTTGACAGGACTCTAGACCCGTCCCGATTAACTAATGTTGGGCCCGAAACCTGTCGTCACGCCTCGAACCCGCATGAAACGGGTATGGCCCGCCAGACTCGACTCATGGTTTTTTTTTGGATTCTAATGTTTTTTAATGTAAGAATCAACCCATAATCTATCTACCTTGTTAGACCAACTACTTATCCATTGAATCACATAGCCTTTTAATAATAAATAAAATAACATTTCTATATATATATATATATATTACATGAAATATTCCATCTATTGTTTGAACAGTGGTCATACGCACATTTTTATTTCAAAGGGAAGACCTCAAAAATGTTGGAGGATTGTACAATGGACACGTGTCCATGTTAAATAGTCAAAGAATGAATGAAAAAAGCCTCCCACGGTGGAAGCCCATCGCAATACCTGCGCTAAAAAATTCAAACCCATTATTAATAATAGAGAAATATACACATAACTCCCTACTCTCAAACTATTAATCAACTAACTCCACCATTCCCATTCATTTATCATCAAACTCCCCATTTCAAACTTTTATATCACATAGCTACCTAATGGACGATTTTAGCCTTATAAAAACAACAATATTACCAAAAAACCTGTCAACACCCACGGACCCCTATCCAATACTTGTAGTACCAATCGTATTCTTACAAATGTATACCAAAAAACCTGTCAACACCCACGGACCCCCTACCCAAAACTTGTAGTACCAATATACGTATTCTTGTAGTACCAATGTATATATATTCGTGGTACCATACCGTGGTACCATTCCGTGAGCTAGTGTAGTACCATACGTAGGTTACTTGTAGTATCTTTTCCATACCATGTGCTTAACTATCGCAACTCCTACCCTAAAATTGTAGAACCAATACACATATATTTGTAGTACCAATATACAGATGTTCGTGGTACCGTATCGTAAGCTAATGTGGTACCATCTGTAGGTTACTTGTAGTACCAATATCTATGGCAATGGTCACGGACCAAAAATAATTCAGATGGCGTCGAAAATTCCTTACCCAAACTTGAAGTACCAATATACGTATGTTTGTAGTACCAGTGTATCGATGTTCGTGGTACCATACCGTGAGCTAGTGTGATACCATACGTAGGTTACTTGTGCTGAGCACATGGTACTGAAAAAAGATACCACAAGTAACCTACGTATGGTACTACACGATCTCACGGTATGGTACCACGAACATCTATACAGTGGTACTACAACCAACGTATATTGATACTTCAGGTTTTGGTAACGAATTTTTCGACGCCATCCGATTTTTTTATCGTGACGGTTATCATAGATAGTGGTACTACAAGTAACCTAATCTTGGTACCACACTAGCATATAATACGGTACCACAAACATCTACATATTGGTACTATAAATATATGTATATTGGTGCTACAATTTTAGGGTAGGAGTTGCGATAGTCAAGCACATGGTACGGAATAACTTACGTATGGTACTACACTAGCTCACGGAATGGTACCACGAACATCCATACATTCGTACTACAAACATACTATATTGGTACTACAAGTAAGAAAAGGGTGTGGAAACTCGTAGATGGGCAAATCGTCCATGGGTTCACGGAATGGTAATACGAACATCTATACATTGGTACTACAAACATACGTTATTGGTACTACAAGGTTGGGCAAGGGTGTGGAAATTAATAGAGGGGGCAAAATCGTCCATGAGGTTCTACAAACATACGTATATTGGTACTACAAAAATATAAGGGCAAAATCGTCCATGGGGAGTTATGTGTAAGATTGTTTTGATTTAGGGAGTTTGATAATAAATAATATGGAATGAGGAGTTAGTTGATAGAAAACAAGGTAATGGGGATTTAGTGGACGTTATCCCTTAATAATAAAGTACTGGAATAAAAAACCAACTTGTCCCTATCGCTTTCTATTTTACGTTAAATAATAAAATAATGAGTGACAAAACCTCCCATGATGGAAGCCGAGCGAAAGACCTGCTCTAAAAATTTCAAAACCATTATTTTTACATTAAATAATAAATAATGAATTAAAATTCACCCACGTTGAAGTCGAGCTTGTGACCTGTGCAAAACCAGTTAGAGCAAAGAGGATACACGAGAAATCATACGTAACCTACCCTCAAGTTAATTTAACCTGGAAACAATCGTATCAATTGCTTGAATCGGATCAATTTTGGGTATGTGGAGATGACGGCGGTTATTTTGTCAAAGGGGTTCAACGAACTTAGGTTAGATTTTTCTTTGGGCTTGTGATTGACGATGGCCTAACCTTCTTTGTGCCCTTCAATATCATCTCTGTTAGTTGCTTTTTATTTTTAAGGTTTTGCAGTTCAAATTTGTCCGGTGACAGCTTAATATATCAGACTATTTGTGAATGTCATGTTTGCAGATTCGTTTCTTTGTATTTTTTAAGTCTGAATTTTCGAGGTTTTTTGGATGTTGTAGCAAACCACCGGGAGCTCTGAGGTAGCATATGACCAAATGCGTAAAGATTCGATGATGATAGTTGATGATGATAGTTATGCATTTCACGGGCAAAAAAAAATATCAAAAATTCTTTTCCCGTTGCAAACAATTGTTGTTTACTTTTTCTCATTCGTTCTTTTATGCCATTACCATTTACCTTGGCCGTTGATTTCTTTCATGTGAATGTACGTGCATGCATGTGCTAAGTTCGAGTATTAGTTCTTCATGTGTTTTCTTACATTGATATGCATGTTTGATATCTTATTCTGCAAATGTGCTGATTTATATGCCAAATCTTGATGTTGTTTTGTGTTTAACTTGGTTTATCCAACGTGCGACACTCAAATTTTTTCTTCACATGGTAATACAATGTAACCATGCAGGTCTTCATCAATATATAAACTGAAATAAATTCTCGACTTCCAAAAGGTAGTGTCTAAACAAGTTAATATAACAGTTTTCGTTTATTATTTTTACCCATTTATATTTTCAGCCATAATATATATTTCAATTGCCATCATTTATTCCCTATTAAAAAAAAATTAGCATGTCTTCGTCATTAGTTTCTATGTTTTGACATATGCATTTATTCCTTAATAAAAAAATTAGCATGTCTTCGTCATTAGTATTCTATGTTTTAACATATGCATCTGCCTTCGAATTTTTTTATGTGTATGTAAACTGCATTTTTAAATTAAATATTTACAACACAATTGTGTACATTCACTAAGTTCCAACATAAGTTCCTCATATGTTCTTTTAGCATAGTTTGATGATATCCGATTTTGCATTTATAAGCCAATTAGTGAGTTTGTTTTTATATATGTATGTTGTTCTGATTACTTTGGCATTCATTTAATGTTCCGTTACCCAAAGTTTGACACTCAAACATTATCACTACAATGTACTTCAACTTTAAATATGCAGGTATTACGAATCATCGTGGACTCTCTATAAAGTTTTCAAAAATCATCGACTTTCAAAAGGTAATGTTGACAGCAAATGCTTTTGACTCTCAAATATTATCATTACACTGTACTTCACCTTTAAAGATGCAGGTTTTAAGAATCAACTTGGATGATCAACAAAGTTCAAAAAAGTCAATTTTCGGGAGGTAATTTCAACGCCAATTAAGTTGACCGTTATCATTGCTTTTTATCTTCTCAGTTTTACGTTATGCTATAAGATATTATTTTCAATGACCATTCCATATAAGGCATTTGTTCCCTAATGAACAACATGTTAGCATATCTTCGTCATTACTTTTGTTTTCATTACTAATTACTGATGCTTTTAGTTCATAGATTGTCAATAACTTTAAAATAACTATGGCCACACGTTATTGCGGATCCAATATTCCTCCAAATCATAATATTCAAACAAGACGAACGCACCAGTTGTCACTACAACGGGAAGCCCGAGCTTTCAGGATGACAGTTCTTCACAATAATCGTGGAAGGCATTCTGCCAATATTCATCCTATTATATCACGCAATCAAGCTGGTAAAAATTATTAATTTGTACATGTTTGTTCATAGTCAATATTTTCACTATGTAATATTCATTTCAAAACAAATTATTTGTAGAAACTTCTACCACAAGTAGAAGATGTTCTCTCTCGCAATGCTCAGATTTTGGTCGTAGAAATACAGATTGCCCGAATTGCAACGCCATCATGTGGGTATCTGAGGAAGTTCGACATGTAGCTTGAGAAATCCAAGATTTCATCTATGTTGCGGAAATGGTCAAGTAGAACTACCAATCTTCAAGTGTCACCACCATTCCTTCAGTCCCTTCTACAGTCTTCAAAGACAAAATCTGAATGTACAATTCATCATTGGCATTCACTTCAATGGGGGGCCAAATCGACAACAGTGTTAATGATGGTACGGGACCTTATGTGTTTCGTATTGGTGGTAGCAATTACCATTGAATAGGGACATTACTTCCCGAACCAGGAAAATCGGTCCTAAATTTGCTCAGCTGTATATATATGACACTGACAATGAGGTTTCCAATCGCTTTAATGCTATGGGATCGTCGACCATTTCAGACATAAATGGTGATATACCCCGTGACCTTCAAGCTCGATCATGTAAATCCCTATGTTCCATTTTTTGAAGTGCTCGAGATATGTTGGTCGAACAATATAACAATATTAACCTTCGTATACGCATCATTCAAGCAAGAGAAGACAGACAATATATGCGTCCAACATCAAGTGAAGTCGCTGCGTTGTTGGTAGGTGATTGTATCGAGGAATTGGGACACAGAGACGTAATTCTACAAACATGCAGTGGTGCTTTACAGAGGATAAATGAGACTCATCTTGCTTATATGCCTCTTCAATATCTATTGCTATTTCCTTATGGAACAGTTGGTTGGTAAGTCGATACCAATTATATCTTCTACTACTTCAAGGGTTAAAGTTTCGATGAGACAGTTTCATGCATTCCGAATGCAAAAATAGGGCTTAAAGTGGTGGATTGTACCAACAATTTATTGTTGAAGTTTATTGTGCTACTGAGCAATATCGTCTTCGTTATGTCAAATGTAACCAAGGACGCTTGCGTACCGAATTGTATAGAGGGCTTCAAGATGCAGCGGTGATGTTAATGCAACGTTTGTTGAAAGAAACCATATACTGCCTTCCTCATTTACCGGTGGACCACGTAATATGATCGAACTTTATCAAGACGCAGTGGCAATTTTTCGTACAATGGGTCCTGATTTTTTTATCACTTTCACCTGTAATCCAAATTGGCCTGAAATAACTAGAGAGCTACTTCAGCATGAACGTGTTGAAGATCGTCCAAACATTGTGGCTCGAGTTTTTAGACTAAAAATGAAGGAATTTTCCCGTGATTTGAAGGACAGACGCATGTTTGGAACGGTTATTGCTAGTAACTTTCTAGATTTATAATTCTTTAATTTTTAAATATTTATATAACTTCGCTAACACAACTAAAAATAATGCAGAGTTATATGTTGTTGAATTCCAAAAATGTGGATTGCCTCATGCGCATATACTTCTCACGGTGAGTGCAAATGAATAGCCCACATGTGCAGAGGACGTCAATAAGTTCATCAGTGCTGAAATTCTTGATGAACATAGTGATCCACTTGCATATCAAACAGTCACAAAGTTTAAGATACATGGATCATGTGGTTGGTGCTTAGTTGATGGAAAGTGCTCGAAGCATTATCCAAAAATTTTTTGCGCTGAGACGGTTGTTGACGATCGAAGCTTCGTACAGTACGTGCGTAGAAGAACTTCCGTAATAAATTTACCAAATGGTCGAGAAATAGATAACAGATGGGTAGTCCCCTTTAATAGAGATTTGTGCGTCAAATACGATGCTCACATAAATGTTGAGCGCGTAGCCATTCGAAGCGTGGTTAAGTACTTATACAAGTACATACACAAAGGCCATGATCCAGCTACATTTATCATCGAAAGCGGACTTCGAAACAACATTGTTGGGGCCCAACCACAGCGTGTTGATGAAATAAAGCAATATCTGGATTGTCGTTACGTGTCCGCCATAGAAGCAAGTTGGAGGATTTTTTATTTTCCTCTACAACATCAATATCCGTCTGTAGAAAGAATGTCGTTTCATTTGCCAGGCGATCAAAACGTTGTCTTCCATTACAATGATGATCTACATGACGTAATTAATCAGCCACAAAACAACATGTTGACAATGTGGTTCGAGGGAAATAGGCGGTATCAAGAAGCTCGATCTTTAACATATTCAGAATTTCCAACCGAATGGATATGGGATCATCGAAGTAAACTGTGGAAAAAGCGGCAACAAAGAGTATCGATAGGAAGACTACCTTTTACGCATCCTAATGCCGGTGTGCATTACTATCTCAGGATGCTCCTTATGAAAGTCTGTGGTGCAATGTCATATGGGGACATACGAACGGTAAGGGGCGTAGTACAACCAACATTTCAGGCAGCATGTCTTGAATTAGGTATGCTCGACGACAACAACGAACGGCATGATGCTTTAATAGAAGCAGCAACTTGGACAACTGGTGCACAACTTAGAAACATGTTTTGCTCCATATTAATGTTCACCGAAGTAGCCGATCCAACAAGACTATGGGAAACACATTGGTCAAGTATGACTAATGATATTGAGCACATGATACGGCGTCAGAATAATAATTTCGAATTGCGCCTCTCAGATGAAGAACGATGCAATCAAGGTATTCTCGTGATTGAACATTTCTCAACAAAAATGGCAAGTCATTGAAAGATTATCAACATATGTTGCAACCATCATTGGAAGATGCTCAACGCGCCACCAACCGATTGATAAGAGATGAACTCGATTACGATACATCAATAGAGATGGAAAATTACGACCGTCTTGCTCGGGGCTAAATACAGACCAATATAGAGTATTTTCTACAATTATGGGGGCTCACACACGAAATTGTGGTGGCTTATTCTTCGTTTACGGTAGTGGCGGAACAGGTAAGACCTACTTATGGAATACACTGATATCAAAATTTAGGTCGGATAGACAGGTTGTTATTGCAGTCGCGTCGTCGGGAATTGCTGCCTTATTATTGCCTGGTGGTAAAACTGCTCATTCTACGTTTAAGATACCATTAAATCCTGCTTAGAATTCCGTTTGTTCATTTCAGAAAACATCACCCCGAGCTGAATAAATTCGACTCAAGTCGTTGATTATTTGGGATGAGGCTCCTATGACCAATCGACTTGCATTTGAGGCCGTTGATCGTCGCTGTAGGGATATTTGTGACAATGATTTGCCATTTGGTGGAAAACTATTTGTATTAGGAGGCGACTTCAGACAAATATTACCAGTCGTCGCAAGTGGTGGTCGAGAATCACTTTTCACAGCTACTTTGCACCGTGCAAATTTTTGGGGTAAATGCCGATTAATAAAGTTAGAAATAAACATGCTCCTTTTCGGTGGTGATATTTTCAGTGAATATTTACAAAGAAAGACACAATTCAGTAAATGAATCTTAGAAATAGGGGACGACAGATTTCCTGGATTATCTGTAACAAGCAAGGGAGAGCCAACTTGGATTGATATTCTGATGGAGTACTTAATAAAAGAAGATGCTCGGGCGGATCAAAACGTTAATCGCCGCAAGTTATCAAGACCTTACAACGAGGTATTCCGATTTGGTTTATCTTAAGGAACGGGCAATATTAGCGCCCACCAATAGTGATGTTGATAATATCAATTCTATGATATTATCAATGCTTCCAGGAAGTTCTCAAAATTACTTGAGTTCAGATAGGATCAGTTTATCGGGATCCGATGAGTTGGTGGAAGAAATGAATCATATAGAGTTGCTACATTCTACAAATTATGCGGGCCTTCCCAACCATTGTTTAGAACTGAAAGTAGGAGCACCTGTCATCTTATTGTGCAACATGAACTAGTCAATTGGTTTATGTAACGGAACACGATTGGTTATTTACAAACTAGGAGATAAGGTGATTGAAGCAAAAGTAATATCAGGCCCAAAGACAGGAGAAAATGTTCTCATACCACGGATTGATTTATCACCCTCGAACCAAGATACGTCTTTTTCCATAAGAAGAAGGCAGTTTCCTCTCAAATTGGCATTTGTGATGATGATAAATATACGTCAGGGATAGACGTTGCATGCAGTTGGTTTATATCTTCCAAATCCTGTCTTCTAGCCACGGTCAACTTTATGTTGTGTTGTCTCCTGTCACATCACCAAGTGGACTCAAGATTCCAATACACAACAAGAATGATTTACCAGAAAATGTTAACAAGAATTTTGTGTACAATGAAGTTATATCAAGCATGTAATGAACAATGTTATCTGCAATTTCATTTATGTGTTAAACTTATTTTTAAGTTTTTATATATATTTATGATTAATATATTTATATTATCATAATTAAATTTCCAATAAAATGTTTTAATAATTGCAGATGGAACATCTAACATATAAACCAGTTAGACAAATATGCCCCTACAACTATACGTGGCATTTACGAGGGCGTTTAATGTGGCGCTACGATGTTCATACTCGAGTACGATCCAGTAAAGAGTTTAGGGTACAGAATTTGATATTCATTGATGTTGAGGTATGAAATTTATATTCAGTACATGCTAAACCTTAAATTTATCATTCAAGACTTTTCGCCACTTGTGTTATTTATTTTACAGGGTACCGAAATTCAAGTAACTTTACACGGTGACGATATTGACAAATATCTACATATTCTGAAAGTAGGGACGGTGTATTGCATCAATAATTTAAGCGTGGACGCTGCTCCAGATTTGGATTGGCCTGTGCGGAATTATTACAGGTTTAATTTTCACCGCAATACCAAAATTGCAGATACTCGGCATCGCACTGATGGTGAGGTCCCTCTACACAACTTTCGATTTGATAAACTAAGTACAATTCATCAGTATACCACTCACAGGACCACTTAGTCGGTGAGTAATCCTCTTTTATTTTTCCACTATTCGTTAAACATTGTTAATGACGTTGTGTTTCAACATTCGTTGCAGAAGCGATTGGCTTTGTGGTTTATGTTGGTGATTTGGAAAATGTTAGCTTCAAGAAACAAAATGGCACGGTTGTCAAAACTAATGTTAGAAACGTCTTAATTTGTGTCACGAGGTACTCCTATATTACGTTGAATATCCCAAGAATAATATTGTTACCATCTATCTAATTTCTTCCTAATTTGGTTTTTAGCACGGATGTAATGAAAGTTTCACTATGGGGAAACTTTGCCACATGTGGAGATTATAAACTTTTATTTGATGCAACAAAGATTCAGATTCTGGCAGTATCGAGAGTTGAAGTAAAGAATTTTGATGGTTAGTACAACAATTTAGATAGCTTATTATATTTTTTTGCACATGTGGAGATTATATATTTTATTTAATTTTCGTTATGCTACGTATGTTTTTAATATGGGGATCGCTTTAGGTGTGTATGTAAACACAACAAGATTTAGCAGAGTATTTGTTGACCCAAACATTGACGAGGCCCAGAAGATTCGTTAATGGTATGTTATTTTGTTACAATTTTGTTAATCCTTCCTATTTATTCCCTTTGCATGTCATTAACTAAATCATCATTGTTTGTCAGGTATGCTTGGGATAATATCGCACGAACCCATATTTTTATTGAGTCAAAGACGGGGAAACACTCTACATCAATTACACAGCTTGCTTGACGCTGTTCCAATCAACTTAACTGATTACCGTGTCGCTGAGAACGTAATATTCCCTTACTTTTTTTGCAAATAAAGTATTTGTTGTATTATGTTAATGATATAATATATTATTTTTATGTAGATTCGGTGCTTTCGTGTATGCGCATGTATTGCTCATAGAAATGGCGACAATTTGGTACGAATCGTATCCGCTCTGTAAGGTAAACAAGGTCATTGATGGTTATTGCATGACTTGCAAAAGGTTGGTTACACACACTATTCCGAGGTACTTCCTTCGTTCGAAATATAAATGCATTTACGTCGTGGACATAATTATAATTATATTTTTCTCGATTTTTATTCTTACATTATTGTCTGACCTTCAGATATAGATTGAAGACAACAATTAGTGACAAATCTGGTTCCAAACAGTTGACGTGCTGGAATGATCATGCGAAGGTCATATTATGCATATCAGCATCGGAATTAGAGCAGATTTACATTGAGGGAAATGTTGTCAGGATTCAACTTTTTCACGGGTCTTAAATTTATTTTTTCAGACAATATTATAGGGGGGATGATGGGCCATTCCTACTAGAAGATTATGTGAATAGTCGCTTGATGTCGAAATTTGTGTTTATACTGATGGCGTCAAAATCAATCGATGATGAAGTAAAGGTTTCACATATTTTTAGAGTCGATTGGGAGGCGGAGTATAATTATTTATTCTTCAAGCGAAGAGTACAATGTCATTAGCTAATTTTTTGTTATTTTTCTCATTAGATATCACATATTGATTTATATGTTACGTTTTCTTATGCAGTTTACAATTTTTTAGTTTATAATCTGCAAGTATCATAATATTGCATTTTTGTATTAACACATAATCAAATTATAATAGTAAATTAAATTATCTGTGATATTAATACCCGTGCATTGCAGGGGCAAAAAACCAGTGTTTTTGAATCAATGGGCGTTTCTATTTCAGGCCCCCTCGTGACTTTGAGTTTGAGTTCAGACCCTCCTCACATTAAACATAGTTTTAAGGACCAACAATAAATTAAATTCAAAGTAAAGGACATAAACATTGATTTGACGAAAATGCCCCTTGTAGGTTTTACATAAAGAGTTATGAATCGCTACTAATATGTACCAGATGTTATTCAAATGGTATCAATCGAAAAAAACTATTTGAACGATCGATTTGCCGTACATTTTCGAGCATACTGGGCAGAAACCAAGTCTGATGTGTACTCGACGATGTCAATGATATTTACATCCTCAGATTTAAGATCTGTGAGGAATATTTTGTAGAAATTCATTTCGCAACTAAGATAAATCGAGCATGTTTTTTGGTCAAAATTAAAGCTAACATGCATAAATTGGAGAGACTCATAGCTTGCAAATTACGTCGCGCCTTAGTGGCGACTCAATCGTTCGTCCCTCAAGATTAACGAACTGAAAGTGAATAGCCAGAAAAAAATAGTTTAAATGATTGTTCGTCGTGTGGTATGAGAATGGCATAAACTAGCATAAGAACCATAAGAATCGGTACAATATAGGCGTAAAGTGGTACGAGATATTACTTATTCTAATTTGTTATCATTTTATACGATGAGGTATTAAAACAGCCTAAAATGGTATAGTAGAGGCGTAAAGTGGTATATCAACGATAAGAAGCGTTACGCGAACCGGTACGAGATATTACTTATTCTCATCTGGTATTAGTTTCATATGATGCGGTATTAAAACAGCATAAAGTAGTATTTTAGAGGCGTAAAGCGTTATAGCAACGATAAGAAGCGTTACTCGAACTGTTACGAGATATTACTTATTCTGATTTGGTATTAATTTTTATAAGATGCGGTACTGAAACAGCGTGAAGTGGTATGAATAAGGCGTAAAGTGGTATGTCATCGAGAAGAAGAGTTACGCGAAGTGGTACGAGATATTACTCATTCTCATCTGGTATAAATTTTATAAGATGCGGTACTAACAAAGTGTAAATGGTAGCGTGGAGGCGTAAAGTGGTATAACATCGATCTGGTACGATATTTTACTCATTCTCATCTGGTATAAATTTTACAATATACGGTACTGAAACAACATAAATAGGTATATTAAACGCGTAAAGTGGTATGGCATCGAGAAGAAGCATTACTCGAAGTGGTACGAGATATTACTCATTCTAATCTGGTATTAATTTTATAAGATGCGGTACTAACAAATCGTAAATGGTACAGTGGAGGCGTAAAGTGGTATAACATTGATCTGGTACGAGATATTACTTATTCTCATCTGGTATAAATTTTACAATATGTGGTACTGAAACAGCATAAAGAGATATATTTGACGCGTAAAGTGGTATGGAACGATAAGAAGCGTTAGTGGAACTGGTACGAGATATAGTTATTATCATCCGGTATTAGTTTTGAAGGATGTGGTACCATAACAATGTCCAGTGGTATAATAGAGGCGTAAAGTTATATAACAACGATAAGAAGCGTTACTCGAACTGGTACATTAGTTATTGTCAATTGGTATTAATTTTATAAGATGCGGTACTAAAACAAAGTAAAGTGGTATAATTACCACAAGAAGTGGTTTCCAGACTGAAATCACAAAATATACCAAAATAATGAACGAAGCTTGTTATATTCACAGCCATTATGAATGACAAAAGGACAAGCTATACAAAATCATAATAACACTGGATTAACTAAAATACCAGTGACCAAGGGTTGGTATATTCACATCCTTTGTGAATAACAAAATCTAACCTAACACTAGAATAACAAAAGATACCAGCGACCAAAGCTTGGTATTATTCACAGCTAATGTGAATGACAATACTAGCTGATGTGAATGACAAAAAGACAAAAAGAATATCCAGAATCATATTGGTTCGTTGCACATCTCCTGTTGTGCCGATCTTTGGTGGAATATCTGTCATTTGGCAGGTTGCGAATGAGAAGGAAGGGATAGCATTTATTTTCAGAGAATATATGTCAATTTGGCAGGGTGCGAATGAGAAGAAAGGGATAGCATTTATTTTCAGAGAATATATGTCATTTGGAAGGTTGTGGGATATTTTTCATTTTGGCAGGTTGTGGTACCCGTTGGGGAGAAAGTGGTACAATTTGGGGCGGAAGTGGTACAGTTAGGGGCGTAAGTGGTACCATTTGGTGAAGTGGTATCATTTTGGGATGTAGTGGTACCATTTGTGGAGGTAGTGGTACTGTCTAACCAAGTGACGCTGTTTTGGGTGGGAAAGCTGAATCTGGGTATTATTTTGGACGGGAACTTTTATGTAGTATATAGTCATGTAATTATGTGGTACCAAAAACACTTTATGTGGTACAGATTGCGGTTTACGTGCTAGGGTTTCCAGTTTTATGGTTTGGAGTATCGAATCTTAGGGTAAACTGTTTCGGGGTTACGATTAAAGGTTTATTATCGTAAGATTTGTTCTATGATTGATGTATAATGTTGGTTAGGATACATTTGTTGTAATTCATAATGGTAAATATCAACGTGAAATATAGTTGTCTACGATTTGCATTGGTGTATATTTCACATGATCAAAACCTCATTACTTGACTACTTACATCATATTTGCATAAAACGTAACAAAATCAAGGAACTTGGTGGATTATACATCAAGTCATATATTTCCATGATTTTTATTATTCGACAACCAAAAAAACCAAATTTTATTTACGGAATTATTCGAACCATTAATATGGTACAGATTACATGGTATCTAGTATCACTACGACTTAATGTGGTCTCGAATCGAAATGTATTGTTACCGAAATATGCTGAAGTGGTACAGTTTACATGTGATTTGGTATCATATAAAGATGGAGAGGCATATTCATTTTCGGCCTATGAAGCTTTTGGAATGTTTTTATATTGTGGTATGAAAGAAGTATAAATTGGTACCGAAATATGCTGAAGTGGTACAGTTTACATGTGATTGGTATCATATGAAGATGGAGAGGCATATTCATTGTCGGCCCATGAAGCTTCTGGAATGTTCTTATATTGTGGTATGAAAGAAGTTAAATTGGTACCGAATTAAGCTGAAGTGGTACAGTTTACATGTGATTTGGTATCATATAAAGATGGAGAGGCATATTCATTGTCGGCCCATGAAGCTTCCGCAATGTTCAGTTTTTATGGTACAAGTGGAGTATAAATTGGTACCAAATTATGCTGAACTAGTATAATTTACATGTGATGTGAGCATTGTATAAAGATGGAGATGGTAAAAGGCCCATGAAGCTGTTGCAATGTTCTTTTTTTTTGTACGAGTGGAGTATAAATGGGTACCAAGTTATGCTGAATTGGTATAATTTACATGTGATGTTGTATGACATAGGAACTAGTTCAAAAAGCAAACTACTGTAAAAAAACAGAAGAGCCTTCATTCAAAACACCAAGAGTGCCCAACAGTCATACAAACAACAAGCAGTGCCCAACACACATAATGTCATAACACACGCAACAACGTGCTAAACACAGTCAATCTCAAAATCACCATATTCTTATACAAACTTCAACTACAAACACGAAATACCACAAGCATACTACCTCAAAGCCACGAAGAAGCAGTGAACTCCAATACCCCGGACAGTACTCGGGCCCTATACATCTCGATGTCCCCGGAACTGTTAACATCCTTCCAAAATAATGCCTCGTCGCGACAGATGGCCTCCCCAATAATGCACACCCACACTCCACAATCTGTGCCACTGCTATCCTCCAAACTGACCGTCGCGACAAATGGCCTCCCCAAGTAGCTCGGTGTGGGAAACAATATACAAATACACACTAAGAGGATATACATCCGACTGAAATCCTCCAAACTGACCGTATCACACCAACCTTTTTATTCTATCATTTTCTTAATTACATCGTCCCGACCTAAGCGACTGAATTTTTGATCGGGAGAACACCTCTTCACAAAGTCTACTTCAGACCCGGATTTATGTGCCAAATCAACAAACTGACCGTATGTTTTAAGACCCATAAACACTGAAAACTATTTCACAGAAAATGGAAGCAAATTATCTTCTCCAAACCTGAAAATCGTGGCATCTCCATCTAGTCGACTAAGCACAGCTGTTAACCTACCGCTGGGGATTTGCAAGGGTTTAGCCGCCGGAATGCCGCGAACGGGGTCCTCTCCACCGCCTGTAAATGGTCGGAGCTTGCTCCTTCCATAATCTCGGTCATATTCTTCATGAAGAACTTGGGTTGGCATCGACTTCTTATGCCTGCTGGATGCCTTTCGCTCGAATCATCGGCTTTCTTCTTCCCATCAGCTATCTTCACCTTCTTTCGGGCTGTTTCTCGGCGTTCGACGCCGTGCTTCTTCCCACCAAGTTTTTTCTTCCCAGTAACCTTCTTCCTGCCACTTTCTTGGCGATTGACGGAGTTCTTCTTCGGAGCCATCGCAATATTGGTCGATTAAGGGTGCGAATCGAAAAAATTTTGTCGGGTTTTCTCGATGAAGGGAAAAAAATCGAATTTTAGGGTTTCTGGTATGGAAATAGAATTTGGGTCTGAATTCGCTTCTTAGTTGGGTATATACCCGATAATTTGCAGATGATTCAATGATAACACTTCAATCAGAATAAATACCACTATAATTGATTTACATGCCAGTTAGTAACACGTGAAGAATTAGGTTTAAAAGGTTTGATGTAATTTCTGATAAGAAAAAGGGTAACAATGTCTTTTCCGTCTGAATGAGTCTTTTTCACTAACATAAATATTATTTGGGTCCTTCTCCATATTCAAAATATTAAATGGGCCTAAAACCAACTCAAACTTCTTAAGAGGCCTGATATCTAATTAGCCCAAGAATCAACCCATAATCTCTACCTTGTTAGACCAACTACTTATCCATTGAATCACATAGCCTTTTAATAATAAATAAAAATAACATTTCTATAGATATGTATAATCTAATTAAAAAATAAATTTTATACATAAATATATACGGGGCTGATTTCGAATCGGGATGAAATATGAAATACTCCATCTATTTTTTGAACAGTGGTCATACGCAAATTTTTATTTCAAAGGGATCACCTCAAACATTTCTTTTGCTATTTTAATAATCGCTTTGCTTGTATGACAGCCACGTGTAGATAAGCCCATAACTTGTTTTAAATTTGGGGATTACTATTTACCGCCCCCTTTTTACTTGTTACCGCCCCCTTTTTACTTGTTACCGCCCCCTAAAGGACTGAAAAAAAGACTATTTTGCCCTTATGTTATTTAAAATAATTTAAAAAGCTAAAATATAATAAAAAGTAAGAATTCCTATTTAAAGTCCTTTACTACGCAACACTTTTCAAATCACACATCCAAATCAAACAAAAAAACAGAGAAATTTGCAAATCGCAATGGAACGAGGAAAAGGAAAGGGAAAGGGAAAGGGGGTGCTCTCACGATTGGTAAGAAAATTGTCGTAAAATTCATTCGTATTTAGATAGATTGTCGAAAACGGGTCGAAATAGGCCGGAAAACGGTTGATCGGATGCGAACTCGGGCAAAAACGGCACGACCGAAATCAGATTTCGGTCGGCCAAGTCACGACCGAAACATGATTTCGGTCGGCCGGGGTCGTGACCGAAATCCGATTTTGGTCACGACACAGGACGACCGAAATCATGTTTCGGTCGGTAGTTGGCCGACCGAAATAATTGTTCGGTCGTGCTGGTACCGACCGAAATCCGATTTCGGTCTGAAACTAGCCGACCGAAATCCGATTTCGGTCGGCCGTTATCTGACCGAAATCCGATTTCGGTCAGGTCACGGACCGACCGAAATTTGATTTCGGTCCAAATTTTTTTTTTAAAAAATTATCTAATTGCAGGCGTTGGGTGGGAAGTCCCTGCTCGGAGGGAGCAGCAGATCCCCCTCGTTAAAGGGATCTGGAGAGCGTCATACGAGGGCGCGCGGCGTTGATGCTTCCGTTCGTAGGGAACGGGAGGAGGCGAGATGGCAGCGAGCGGGTGATTCGCATTCCGTGTATGCGGATTACGATCCGAACGTAGAGGAGGAGGCGCATGCAGATGAGGAGGTGCCATACGATGCGGCATCGTTTCAGTCATCCGACGACGAGCGGATACCGGTCTCCTCAGGTACATCCCTTCTTCATTATAAACTGACTTGCGATGTCGTGTCTTAACTATCGTAGCAAAAATTAGATTTATTTATGTGGTATTCCTAAAAAATAAAATAGGGAGCAAGCGCTCCAGGGTCGTAGATGACGATTCCTGGAGGGTGCAGGGGCCACAGCCAGGTGGTCCGCAAGATGGCGAGGTGATCCCTAGTTACTTGGGGCACATCGCGCCTCGCATCTGGATGGGTGAGGAGGAGAGGCCCGTGCTGAAGTGCGAGGGGCGGGCGTTAGTGCTTCGGCAGCTTAAGCAGTGGTACTGCCAATTCCCGCCGGAGACACAGAGCGAGATCGATGGCACAGGCCTCTTACACCTCGCAGATGCCTTGCTCGTACACTTGGACCAGCCTCTTTTGTGCGCTTTTGTGGAGCGCTGGCACCCCGACACGAACACCTTCCACATGCCGTGGGGGGAGATGACGATCATGCTCCACGACGTCGAGCAGATCCTCCGTATCCCGATCGACGGGACGTGGTTTCGGGCACCCCGGACACCGGCGACCAGCAGATCGCGGCGAGGGAGATTATGGGCGTCTCCGCAGACGCCCTGAGGGGATTTTGGAGAGCAGGGTCGGTTGCGTCGAAAGACGTGATGCAGAGGATGCGGGAGGGTCGGCCGGCGGGATTCCAGGCCATCGCTTGGCTGTGGATTCTATTGGGGTCGACCCTGTTCGTCGACAAGAGCGGGAATCGGGTGAAGCCCGACATCATGCACGAGTTCTATCGCTCCCTGCCATCTGCCAGTGGTTATTCGTGGGGTTCGGCCGCTCTTGCTTACCTCTATCGCCAGCTTGGGCTCGCAAGCCGAGCGGATGCAAGGGGTTTAGCTGGGTGCCTGTCGTTACTACAGGCGTGGATCTACGAGTACTTCCCATGCTTCCGCCCACACCGTCTACCCCATCATGTGGAGTCTGGCCAAGCACGATCACGCATGTGGTCCGTATCTCAGGTCGAGCGGACGGGACACCGGTTAATTGAGATCCGCCGTCAGCTAGACATGATGACAGCGAGCGAGGTATTTTAATAATAATTATTCCATATTATGTGCGCTTATATAATACAAAATAAATTGTTATCAGGTTGCTTGGTTGCCGTACGGTCCCGATCCAGCGGCGCAGCACCTGAGGACTCTTTTCGTGGGCTGGGTTAGATATCGCGACATCGTGGAGCCCTACGTACCCTCTAGAGTGTTGCGCCAGCTGGGTTACGTGCAGCACATCCCGCCGCCGATGACACCGCCGCAGAGGGCTTATATGCCATCGGACCCGTCGAGGTATAAGGTGCACCATTCTGGCGATGCAGCTGAATTTGCTTGGCGGCAGTTCCCTTACGCGTACATCCTCAACCTGTCATACATCAGCCGGAGTACCTTAGAGTACCTTGGTGAGACCGTTGAAGGTTACATGGACTGGTACGAGCGGCATTCTCATCCTCGTCTGTTTTCGTCGGAGTCAGGATCCTCTTCGGGCGGCATCCCCCCCGGCAGCCATACCGACTACGTACGTAATTTAATGTGATTTGGATTTTAAATATTTGTATGGTTAATCAAATTTTATATGTATCAATTATGTGTGCAGTGGTACAGCTCGATGTATGCCTTGAGCACGGAGATGCTAGCCCAGCTGCAGCTCCACGACCAGGAGCAGGGTGAGCGCTACAGAGACAGGCTGCACGACATGAACGACCGCTGGCGCAATGCCCCGTGATGTGGTTGTATTTTATTTGTCTTTCTTTTATGTGTCGGACGCGTACTTTTGTTATTTATATTATTCCTAACTATCGAACGCGTACTTTCTTTATTAACAAATAATAATAATAACAGTATCTAATAACATACTAATAATAACTTAAAAAATAATAATAATAATAGTAATAATAATTACTTAAAAATAATATTATCCATAATAAGAATACAAAATAATATTAATAAAAAAAATAATAATAACTAATTAATAAAAATAATAATACCAGATAATAACATACAAAATAATATTTTTAAAAAATAATAATAATAATAATGCGATTAATAATAACTTAAAAATAATATTATCCCATAATAAGAATACAAAATAATATTAATAAAAAAAATAATAATAAGTAATTAAAAAAATAATAATACCAAATAATAACATACAAAATAATATTTTTAAATAATAATAATAATAGTAATAATAATAACTTAAAAATAATATTATCCATAATAAGAATACAAAATAATATTAATAAAAAAAAATAATAATAAATAATTGATAAAAATAATAATACCAGATAATAACATACAAAATAATATTTTTAAAAATAATAATAATAATAATAATGCGATTAATAATAACTTAAAAATAATATTATCCATAATAAGAATACAAAATAATATTAATAAGAAAAATAATAATAAGTAATTAATAAAAATAATAATACCAAATAATAACATACAAAATAATATTTTTAAATAATAATAATAATAATAATAGTAATAATAATAACTTAAAAATAATATTTTGCATAATAAGAATACAAAATAATATTAATAAAAAATAATAATAAGTAATTAATAAAAATAATAATACCAAATAATAACATACAAAATAATATTTTTAAAAAATAATAATAATTATAGTAATAATAATTACTTAAAAATAATATTATCCATAATAAGAATACAAAATAATATTAATAAAAAAATAAAACAAATTAATAAAAATAATAATACCAGATAATAACATACAAAATAATATTTTTAAAAAATAATAATAATAATAGTAATAATAATAACTTAAAAATAATATTATCCATAATAAGAATACAAAATATTAATAAAAAAATAATAAGTAATTAATAAAAATAATAATACCAAATAATAACATACAAAATAATATTTTTAAAAATAATAATAATAATAATAATAATAGTAATGATAATAATAATACAAAATAATAATAATGACAAATAAAATTAATAATACAAACGGAATTACAATAGATGATTGTGACGCATGAGGTGCAACCAGTGTTCGATCCTGCTCTGATATCTAAGTTCCCACCCATCAAGTCGACGATCACGATACGTATTCCAATATGGATGCAAGACGGGCATAGGAACGTCTGGACGTAAATTCAGTCTTATATAATGCGGGTACTCGTCTCCAAGGTGCGCTATGACGATAGTTCGGCTCGGTCCATTGGCAGTCCGGGGGGCACGCAGTGGCAGTATCGTGAAAGAATGCATGTTGATGGTCTTTCCATTGCCGTACCCGTAGAGGGTAACTACAGCGTTCCAAATTGTCGCCACAGCCCACAGATCGGACGGTGTCAACATCCAGTGGTTTGCCAAGCAAGGCCCCCCTCCCAACGTATTCGATCTAGCTGCATTTCAAGTGAATCACCGTAGTACAATGGCGAGTAAAGATCCCAATGGGCCTCGATTTCGTTCGCGACGTTATTCCTTAAGGTGACCCATTCTTCCTCGTCATTGTAAATATGGGAAGCGATAGCGCGAAATCCGCAGTTGCCGTCCGCCACCACATCCTTATAACTAACTATATACGGATTGATGACTGATGTTACGTGGTGCTGCAAGCGGGTGTGGAAGAAGTTGGATTCACCTGTACAAAGCATCTTACAAGTCTAGAGGATTTATTCATGTTCGCATGAATACAGGGGTGAAAGATAGCCGTACCTGTATCCGTAGTAGAAGTACGAGAGCGCTTCGCAGACGAAGATGACGTACGGCCATGACTGGAATGACCCTGGCTGCTACGGCTTGTACTGCTGCGCCCTGCGCTGCGTCCCCCCTTGGGAGTGCGTACTCCCAAGCACTTCGATCACGCTTCGTCGAGTCTCTTTTCTTTGGTCGGCCTTTTACAGATGTCTTAACAACTGGCTCATTCCACTCTTGCGCCTCGGGATACAGATGCTCGTGAACTACTCGATGGAGGCCACGCATAACGGCTGGATCGCGCGTTTCTGCCTCACGCACGAGGTCGTAAAAGCGCTCCTGCTCAGAAATATCTGAAACTACTGAGACGCCGATTGTCAGTGTTCTCCAGAAGTCGTGCAAGCATTCTAACGAAACTCCATAGTTGTTGTCCACGCATTGCTGAAGCTCGCAAGCACACGGTAGTTGGTGCGTACGTCGTACTACACATCCGCACCTGGAGTAAACTTCATTCGACAACTCTTTCGCCCGTCGCAGCTCATGTCCCATAATTAATATTGCATGGTGTGAAACTCTGTATAATAATGAGGAATGGAAATACTGACATCGGAATAGGTCGTTTCGACCGGGACTCCTCAAGTGTCTGCATGCCCACAGCAACAAAATTATTACATAAGGAACACTGACACGTAATAATAATGTATTTACCTTTCTTATGCGAATCAACTGGTTCTGAATCTACTCGTGCACCTTCACCCATACGGTGTCAAGGGATCCAGTGGCGGAGTTCAGCCATCCTTTCAGCTCGCTATGAGCACTCTCCACACGACATGTAGTGGTGTTCCCGAAATGAAGCACCTGGTTCGTCCAAGCTTTGGCGAACTTCTCCTTATGCACCAACCACGTCTGCTCAACATAAGTAACGATTCTGAGTCGGGTAGCCAACGCAGAAGCATGTCATTCACTGCCTTCTCGTATTCGTCAACCGTCGGAGCTTCCACGATTGCTTTCCAGGACTTGTGCGTGAAGTGAACTGCGGTCTTTTTGCTCCTCCCACTCAACCAATAAATTTTGTTCTCCACATCTTTATAAATATGCCACGTGCACAGAAGATGGTGAGATTGTGGAAATACCATATGTAGCGGTCGAAGAAGGCCCAACTCACGATCAGTGACAATCGCGGACGGGTCGACATATGGCCCTAGAATATCCCTGCCTGACTGCAACATCCACCCGTAACTTCTCTCGGTCTCGTCCTTCATGACGGCAAACCCACACAGAAAGTTGTGATTACAAGGAGTCATCTCTATAATCTCAACTAGAGGCATCTTATATCTATTTGTCGTACGTCGAGTCAATACCAATAAAATAAGGATACGTCCTCAGCAGTGCGAGTGACTCCGGGTGTGCGAGAAAGACATGTGTCAGCGCATTAGTCTCATCGTCTCTCAGTGCTTCAACAAAATATCCGGACTCTGTCGCCTGGTGCATCAACTAGCTCACCACGTCTCGACCCACAGAATTTTGCTTCTTCAAACGATCTCTGTAATTATATACATGTCGGATCGTCGCGTTATCTACGCTGTGTCGAGCCCTCATCGCTGAGAGGATATGTGCTGGTTTCGCTTGGGCAGCAGTCATTTCCTCTACGACCTTCTTTGCCTGGCTGCTCAGTCCACTCGTCTGGCGGTGTCCCTCGGGATACTGTATCAGAGGATGATTGTGTATGGAATTCTCGGTTGCACCCGTACGAATGTACCATTCCCTAGTAGCTGGATCCTGTTGGGCTATGACTACAAACGGACACCTGCACTTGTTAGACTTGGACATCCTCTCCAATTCATCCTCCTTGCCTCTATAACGTTCTCCGCGAGAACATCTAATCAATTTTTTTGTTCCACATTTCTTGTGCGACGAAATTATCAACTCGAAACCAAGACCAATAGTGACGCCCTTCGCCCAGTTAATGGTTTCCACGTCGGTCGAAAATCGTCCCCCTTCGCGGAAATGCTCACTGTAGTTTATCCCGTCACCCGTGAAATCCTCCGGGACAATCTCCGAGTCTGGAAAAAAAATTAAAAAAAAAACAGTGACCGAATCGAATTTCGGCTACCCTAAGAGGCGACCGAAACACGATTTAGGTTACATCTAATGTAACCGAAATCCGATTTCGGTCATGTCGGTCGGCCCAAGAGGTGACCGAAATGATTGTTCGGTCGCCTCTTACGCCGACCGAAATTATTGTTCGGTCGGATCGAATTTTCCGATCGAATCCAATGTAAGTTCGAAATTCACGTCTATACGAACGAAATTTACGAGAATTTGCTTACCATCCGTGCCAGTAGACACTTTCTTTTGACCTTTCAATTTCGAAAATAGACGATTCATTGAAATGTTTTAATTTTTGGTTATGTTTGAATCTGATTTGAATGCCTGGTTGCGATATCAGATTAGTTGTAAGAAAAATGATTTTAAAAAGAAATTTAAATTAGAAAGGGCAAAATAGTCTTTTTTCAGTCCTTTACGGGGCGATGACTAGAAAAAAGGGAGCGGTGAATAGCAATCCAGTTTAAATTTTTACATCCGATTTTGGCATATGTATTAATCATCCGATGATCAGAGTTCATCCGAGGAAGGCAAAGGCATATATAAGATTGGCCCCACAATTAGCAAACAAAAAGATCAATATAAACCAATTTAGAATTGTCACATTCAGCAATCAGCATATAATTATCATATATATTACAGCATTACAACACTCGCCGTTGATCACCACCGTCCTCGCCGATCCCTCCTCCACCTCAGCCATTATTCGCTGCAACACAAAATAAACGGAGAAAAACACACCATAACATAACTAACATTACTTGCCCGTTAAAACAAAATGGAAAAAATAATAAAAAATCTCAACTCACAGTAAGATTCACCAACGGTCTGCTTCGCCGTTTCGGTGCCCTCGCTCTTACCGAGCCACGCGCCCACCGCATCCTTAACCCTATCCGCCACGGTTTCGCCGGAGCTCTCAACGCCGGACACAAAAGCATCTTTTCCTTCCCTTTTATTCTCCTCAATCGGCCCCAATCGAGCCTTTACCTCATCGGACTCCCTCACCACCCCCAAACGCGGCGGCCCCTCCTCCTTACTGTCTTTCAAGTGGATTCCCTCGGCGGCCTTTTCCAACGTCTCCGTGACGGCTTCGGACAGCGCCTTGGCTTCTTCGCTGGGCTTCAGTTTCTCGGCGATCATCTGTGCGTACTCTGTTACCGTCTCAGTGATGGGTTTGTCTTGGTGGGCCTCGCTTTCGGGCTCGGACTCCTCGGTGCTAGTGTTTGCGTCGTTGGGAATTGCATTTTCGGGCTCTACACTTTCTTGGCTTGTATCTGTTTTATTATTACCAGATTCCTTGTTGCCTGAGACCTGTTCAAAGGTGACATGAGCTGTTTTTTTTTTTAGAATTTTGATTGCTGTTGTGATCCTTAGAACGATGGTCCATCTCTTTCGCAGAATCTTGGTTCGATTTATCAGTATTATCGTCTTTTTTATTGAGTTCTTGATTGATCGTTGCTTCTTCTAGGGGCAAATCCTTGGTTTTGATGACTGTGGATTATGCTTCAAGGGGAAAGAAAGAAAGAAAAGAAGGAAAAAAAAAAAAAAAAGTGAGAACCAACAGTTGAAACTGGAAGGAAACTACTACCAAAGAAGAAGAGGAGAGGTTAGAAGAAGAGACGAACTTGGAGCTCCAAGAACTTGATTATGCTTCCCATCTCCTTCACTAGCCAGCCCTAGGCAATTGTTACAAGAACATACCTTAAGTTGGGATCTTCTGTATGTAATAAAATAGCATGAAACTGTTTTAACGAGCATAGCACCACCTCCTTGGCCATGGCCGTGCTTGGTTATGGTGTTCTTGATCTTTTTGGTCTTCTCTTTAACCTTCTTAAGCACTGATATCTTCCCCTTACCACCTTCTTCCACTAAATCCGCAGCAAACGTGGATAGAAATTTCAGAGGAAGACAAAATAATAGTATTACATCTCATGATGATGCAAAATAAGACCTGATAACGGCCCAATAAAATTACCTTGTTGTGGATGATTGTCTTCATGGCTGTGACGATGCAACTGCGACTCCATTATTATTACAAAAAGTCTCGTCTTCTTCGTGCAAATAACTGAATGAAAATAGGGAGTGCCTACAAAACTCCTTTTATACATGTGATATGTAATGGCGAAACGTCAGAAGGTAATGCAAGAGAAAATTGATCGGGATTCGGGCGAGTCGAGAGAGACACACGTGTAACCTAAAGAAGCCACGTTAGTGCCCACTTTAGATTTTTCTGGAAGTGCTATTTTTATCCATCGCACTTTACTATTCATAAAACTATTTGTATGCCCGTGTATTTTACAAAAAATATGTGTAATTAATATAATATAGTATTTTTCACTTTGTTAGTGAGTGATTTAGTGGGTGGTTTTTCATTTCCTTTTTTGTAATATAATAAAAATGGACACGTGACGCATGGAGAACAAAACTACATTTGATTGTATATATATTCGAAGTGATCCACTTGAAAAACCTTAGACGTCATCCAATTGAGACACTCGTCTCCATCATATTTATTTCAATCGAAAAATTAGACGGTAATTAATTAATTATACATAGTTAGAGTTGTCAATTGGGCTCGTGGCCCGCGGGCCGGCCCACCGCACCGCGTGCGCAGGTCACGAGCTTGCGGGGTGGGGCTCGGGCCAGCCCGATAGTTTTATAAAATTATATATATTATATATTATATATTTAAAATATATTAATTTAATAGTTAATGACTTATTAATTATACCATTACTAGTAACATATATATAAATATATAATTAATACGTTCTTTATCCATAATTTGTTATTAAATACTTTAATTAACTAAAACTAATTAATAAATTAAATTATAAAATAAAAATACAAAAAATTAAGACTATAACTAGCGGGCGTGCGGGCCGATCCCCCATTTTTTAGGCCCCCAAATGGCGAGTCTGCCCGCCCAGCCCCGCCAAGTGGCGGGCTTTGGCGAGCGGCGGGCCAACCCGGCCCGGCCCGCCATTTGACAGCTCTATACATAGTTTGGGGCGGTCTATTCGTCATTATGTGTCATTTTGATTTCTCAAACTTTGCAAAATCTATCTTTTTTGTTTCCTTTGACTTGACCTAATGAACAGGTACAAGAACCAGAAATGAACGGTTTTAAAAGTTCATTATCCAAGTGGCACGTTGAAAAGATTGAGCACCAAAATTAGTATTTTTCTTATACATACGTGTTATTGTGTAAATTTGATACAAAATTCAGTGTTGATCGACACGAGAATTTTGTACTTCATTTTTTAAGAGGTACCCTAATTACGACGTGCCTAAGAATCCTAATTATTGATGCTCAAACTTTTTAATGGGCCGTTTCGAACTTTGTAAAACCGTTAACTTCGGGTATCAAAGGAATAACAAATGAGGTGTTGCAAAGTTAGAGAAATCAAAAAGACACGTAAAAATTTATGGAGACTTTATCATAGTTTAAGTACTTCCTCCGTCCCGCTAATTTTATCACACTTTTCCATTTCGGACGTCCCAATAATTTTATCACATTTTCTTATTTAGCAAAAAACTATCACAATCAATATAATAATATTAAATATTCTTGAAAGACGTGTTAAATATACACTTTTTTATCTTTTATTGTATTATATTATTATAATAGTGCCACCTTAATTTGCGTGCCTAGCAACTTATGTGATAAAGTTGCTGGGACGGATGAAGTACTATTTTTTGAAGAAGGTTCAAAATCCAACCCATATAGATTACATGTAATAAAGTTGTTCTTGAGGCGACCTATTGAGTTGGGGCACAGAGATTTAAAAGGAAAATGACAATTTTAAGTGGAATTAAGTTTAATAACAATTTTAAGTGGAATTAAGTTTAATAAAATAAATTTTATTAAAGAGTTAGAATTATATGCAAATTGTTTCGAACTAAAATTCTTATTCTTTTTTCCTTTTTCTACAATATTTTTCTCCTTTTTTTATATTCTTTAGGCTTAATTAATTTTTTAGTCCCCGTAATTGGAGGTGGTGGCGATTTCGCTACACCTTAAGGCGGAGCATTTGGACCAAATTTTTTTTTGCTACATCCAACTAATACCACCTAAGTACTGTCTGATATCGTGTGCTTTTCATTATTTGTGCAGGTATATAGGATAGTGTGACATTATGTATCTATGTTTGAATTGCGTATAGGATTTGCAAATATACGTAAATCCTTGTGGCCCTTGTATACAATAAAGCTAATTTGTGGTTACAAGAACTCTACCAATGTGGTAAACAATTTCATTAAATTAGAACAAACACGAGGAGAATACGGAAAAGAAAGAGTAAACCCTAGTCTGTTGCTCAAACAAATCTTTGGTCCAATTGAAACGAGGAAAACGATGAGAAAAAGCAACGGTGTAAAAAAACGCTAAGAAAAAATCGAAGTGCTTATAGAGGCAAGGCGAGCAGAGAAATTTAACACATTGCGTAAGCTAAGTTCTAAATGATGCTCTTTTTTTTTAAAAAAAATGAATATTATGTAGTGAAAAGAAATTTATGTGTCTATCCAATGCAACCCTCCTCCTTTATTCGGACTTGACATCATCAACTATAACACTTGAAGTTTATAGAAGGCGAGTTAAAATTTTAAAATCAAGAAAGTTATTCCTTTTAAGGGGAAATTTTAAATCATAATGAGGCTCTTGCTTTAGTTGTTTTACAAAAGCCGTGAACAATGAATATGAGCTTCTAATAGAGCTTCTTATCGAACTTTTTATTTTTTGTTACTATTATTAGATACTATGATAATAACATTTCTGTACATAAACTTTTCTATTTGTAAATAGGTTGATGATATATCTTTTTGCTCGATCTATACTTAATATATTACACTTACGTTATGATAAAAAAATATATTAAAACCGCAAAAACCGCCCCAACCCAACCGTACCCAAGCAAATCGCAATATGTCGGTTTAAAATTTTTATGATCGGGTTTGGGGTATACTTTCAACCGCAATACATCTGGTCGAGTTCAAATTTCGATAAAAACCGTCCTATCCGCAACACAAACGGAATACTAAATTAAACACAAACGCTCTACTATGACAAAAGCAATTGCACAAAGTACACCATCATCTTCCATGACCATATATCTGCTAAGACTAAATAATTACAGGAGGGTAAAGCCTTCAAAAGACACGAGTAGGGCTTAGGAAATTACCTAAAACTTGTTCACGAAATGATCTTAGCTAATAGTGATCGTATACAAGTGGTTGATGATATTTGATAGGGTTTCGATGGTTGGAGAGGAGAGGGTCTTTGATAGAGGCAGAATTGATGGTAAAGATGGAGATGGAGGCACACACTAGGCTTGATAGATAATTAATAAGGGGTAACAATTAACATTAGTATTAAGAACATATTGAAATGCCCACATACATGGTGAGTATATCTGCACACCTATCTATTTTATTAAGCGTCATGGCCTTATACTAACTACTCTCGATTAATTTGGTGTGTCAATTGTAATTATAATTTTACCCTTACTATTTTTAATATATTACGGTTATATCCCAAATCAGTTTTATTATATATAAAAATAATGACTTAATTCAAATCAACTAGAATATAAAATAATCTATTTATATTTATTATATATTGCACATGCGTGGAATGTGCTCAAATACTAGTGACTTTAAACGTTTGACGTGTATAGACATCAAGGCTTCAACGTTAGACATGTATAGACATTCGAGGCAGGTATTACTATACACATGTAATAAACACGAGATAGTTTCTATACCCATTTGTTACCCACCACACAGGGTATCAAACAACCCCTTAAGGTCCTGAAATAATACTTTTGTTTAATCAACATGTAGAATGATGTGTAAGTGGGTATTTGTTTTGGGGTTATCCTCCAAAACATTACCATGATCATCTGCTCTGTGTTTTATCAGTGTGTTTGTTTTAGTCTAGGTGATGAGCTATCACCGCAATGCAGATCACGAAGATGATAAAATGGGTTGACATTTAAGTTTCGTATCACCATAAACAAAACTAGGTGATCTTACATTACGCTGATGAAGTGATCTTTCTAAAACATTTACGGACAAAGATAATTTCTACCCTATATACCACCATCTATATTTTGATTTAGGGGTGGGCATTCGGGATCGGATTTCGGGTACCCGACCCGACCCGACCCGATCGGGGGTGAAAAGCGGGTTTAGATCGGGTACCCGATATCCGATTACTTACTTCGGGTCGGGTTTCGGGTAGCAAAGTGCTACCCGAGTTACCCGATCGGGTACCCGCAGAACCATGTTGGAAAACAATAAATTATTCGACAGTAGCAGGCAGTGGGCACTTGCCTTTCCAACTATCAACACATATGCTTAACAGGTCACTAACGTAATGAATCACCTTATCTTTTTGCTTTCTCTTGATCCACTTCTGCATCAATTAAAAAAAACATTACCCCAAATTTAAATCCCAAGCCAATCCCACAACCAAGACAAAATTTCTTCTTCTACTTTCCTCCTCCAGACTTCGCTGGCTTCAAAGACGGTGGTGGAGCCTTATCTTTCTTCCGTGCTTGATTGTTATAAAAAAAAAAAGAAGAGAAACGAAGATCAAGTATCGAATAATAACTGCGTCTTCTGTGATGCGCGAACCAAGGTCTGCTGAAGGATATTAGAGACGACGGAAATCGATAGTCTGCGAACGTATTATTATTACCTCACTCGCTCACGCCTGTAGAGCAGATGAGCACCTAGGGTTTAACATTTATCTTTTGAAGTGGTGAATTTTTGGTAAAAAATAATAAAAAAGCAGAATACCCGACCCGACCCGCGGGTACCCAACGGGTTTCGGGTACCCGACTTGATCGGGTCGGGATCGGGTTTGAAAATCAATACCCGATTTTATCTGGTACCCGACCCGAAAAACCCGATACCCGAAATACCCGACCCAATCCCACCCCTATTTTGATTACATAAGTAACTAATTAAATATTAATAAAGTATTTTAGTTATTTAAAAAATACAAATTATTTAAAATATTATATATACTGCTTAAAAATTAAAACTTAGATATTGCAATATTAATCATTATCATGTATAATATCATCTTAATAAGATTATATAGTCTTTTAAATAATATGTCTAAGGTTAAATATGACAGTTAAACAATATCACCATACATATCATATGGTGATTTAGCAAACAGAATATTTCTATATCATCTTGATCTGCAAAATAAAATATCACCCAAAAAACACAGTGAAGACATATTTCACCCAAAAAACATATCATGTGAATATCATCAAAGGTGGACGATTTTAGTCGTTTGTGGTGATATTTCACCTAATCGATAAGATTAATGTTTCAATATCATCTTTTATTTTTTATTTTTTTGGTAGAATGACTTTATTCATTTACCACAATCACAAGGTAAAATTACAGCATACACCTTTTACAGTCCACCAATGTAAAGCCACATTAATAGAATGGATATAAACACACATGCGAATACAGTTCAATCCCATTTCCATTTTTCAAGTGGCAAATCGAGCTGATTCTCCATGTCATCTTTTATTTTTAATATGTCATTTATATATAAAAAATCGTTTAATCTATACAAACCCTACCTAGCCGCCACCTCCTCTCCTTCCTCATCGATGCCCATGATGAAGTGGGGGAGCTTCCATTTATTTCTCTCCTTCTTTATCTATTATTATATATATTTACAAAAAATTTGTTTGTCGTTGCTCACCTCCACCTCCCCCCCTCGCTACAGCCACCCCCCCGGCCATCACCAACCACCACATTCTGCCACCTCTCACTCATGAGTCTCCCGTGTGGAGCTCGTTTCTCCCGATCATTGGGTGTGGAGTCCTTTCTTCCCATCTGGAGGCCCTTCCGATGAAGACGAGGGACTCGAGTTGTAGTAATAAAACTATAGAGTATTGTATATTTGGATTAATAGCCTTTTGTGGTATGTTCTATAGTTCTTTGGTCCAAGTTCCGGGTTTATTTCGTTATCTCACAGCTTTTGTCACTTTGTGGTTTTACGCTCTTCTGTGAGCCTTTGCTCTCTCATATGTCACCGGAAAGACCCATTGGACTATTTACCCATGTATCTTTGTTGATTAATACAAGCTATCATTTCGAAAAAAAAAAAGAGTTTTTATTTCGGGTCAATATTTTTTTATAATTGTGAAAATACGCCACTGATTTCATATGGTGGAACAAATTCAATCTCGAACCAATTCGATAATAAGTAAGAAAATCTTACTTGACCGCTGACATGGATTATTTTAACCTAATTTTATGGTGACTTATAATACAAGTGCGATTTACTTGTCAGAAAAATTATCGAATGCCTGAATGCGTCTCGACGTGATCAGAGACCAAATTCATCCTGATATGAAGTTAGAAAACTATTTTCACAATTATTAAATATATAGATATCCAATAAATAGAAAATCAGTATACTACTAACTGAATTTATAATTTTTCATTAAATAAGTTACGAGAATGATAATTCATATATTTATGCCAACATTTAGATAGTATAAAGCAAACTTCAATTAAAGGATGATAGCCAGATTTTAGTTCAGATAAATTCTACTATTTTCAATGATTAACTCAAGTATGGAGAGTAAAATTGTTAGTAGAAGAATGGAATATCAATCAATGGCGGAGCCAAGTAAGAACCACTAGGGTGCATGGACCTCTCTCAAAAATTTTTCTTTTATAATACTTTTTTGGTATGAAGTTATCATTACCACGAGATCAAATTGTTCTACACATTACACTTTGCAGTCATGCACCGTATGCTATCTACTAAAAAAACTAGAGCAGTAACTGTTGCATAAAAAACTGCTCCGCCGGCCTGCTTCAAGCTAGTGATCTGCTCAATTGCTACTCTCATGATTATCCTCACCACAGCCTCCTCTGCTCTTGGTCCCTCCCCATGTAATATTCTATTTCTTTCAGTCCATATCACATAGAACAGTGTGGTAATTATCATTATTTTCACCTTGCATACCTTGCTCCTGCGCTTCCCCAATTTCTTCATTAGCCTCTTCACTCCCTCCAAGTCATCTGCAATTCTTGTGTTGATCCATTCCTGCACCCTCCTTTTGACAGTGTTACAAAATGCACATTGCAGGAAGAGATGATAGATGGTTTCCTCTTCATTCCCACAGAGCAGACACTTCGTGTCTGGAATCTGCAATCCCCATTGCAGTAGGCGATCTCGAGTTAAAATTTTTCCATGAAATATCAACCACAGCACTACAGCATGCTTAGAGCATCTCCAACCGTTCCCACTATGTATAAAGTTGCTACAGTTAAATTCCTCTATATATACAGTTTAAACAGTACTGTCAACTCCAACAATCTCCTCTATATTTTTCTCTAAACCTACTAATTCATACTACAACTAAAATTTTATTAAAGTATAATATTCGTTTCTTACCTATTTAATTAAATAATTAAAAATTAAAACTAATTGGGTGGAGTTTATAAGTAAAGAAAAAAAAGAAAAAAAATTAAAAATAAAAACTGTATAGCGGGTGAACAGTGCCCCCAATACGTAGGGGGACACTGTAGCAATCCCTGGGAATGGGGTGGAGTTTGGGGGACTGTTGGAGCTCCTCCAACACCATATATGGTGTTTAGGGTGGTGGAAACTCCCCTGTTGGAGATGCTCTTAGGTACAGACCATCTATTCCATATTGCATCAGCGAGTTCAAATTTCACCTCCCTAGTACGACCCAACCAATTGTAAGCAGAATTGACTGTGTATCTTCCATGCTCAGTAGCCAACCATCTCCCCCGCTTGATCCCCCGTCTGAATATCTCCTTGATTTTGATCAGTTTCCTCCATGACCAGCTGCAGTCCTGAGGTGCATTGCGAGACCAAAAGTTCTCGTCCCGCAGATATACACCATTCAACCATCTGATCCATAAGCAATCTTTTTTCCCCGCAATATCCCACATTAGCCTTCCTATACAAGCATAGTTCCAGTCTCCACAGTCCCTAATGTTGAGACCCCCACAGCTTTTCCTTCTGCAGACCAGATCCCACGCAACTAAAGCTGGCATTTGACCCCTCTCGTTCCTCCCCCACAAGAATTCTCTGCATTTTTGGTCCACAAGCTTCACCACACTTCTTGGTAAGATGAACATTGAGCCCCAATAACTATGCATAGACAGCAATACAGAGTTGATTAGGCAGCATCTCCCTGCGTAGGAGAGATTCCTAGTGGTCCAACAGTTTATCCTCTCTACGATCCTGTCCACCAGATCCTGGCAGTCACTTCTGCTCCATTTTGTAGGTGATATAGGCACCCCCAAGTATCTCATGGGAATTTGCCCTCAGCAAAACCTGTGAGTGCAATCAGTTCCTTTCTAGCTTCAGCAGACATTCCAGCGGCATAGATGTGTGATTTGGTATTGTTTGCCTCAAGCCCCGTAGTATGTTGAAACTAGGACAGACACTCAATTATGATCCCGACTGATCTATGCTGGGTTTTGCATAGGATGATCAGGTCATCTGCAAAGCATAGATTTACTATTTGCAGATGTGTGCATTGAGGGTGAAATCTGAAATCTTTCCCAGATGCTGCCAGCCTTAGCTTCCTTGTTAAATATTCCATGACCAAGACAAACAAAAGTGGTGACATGGGATCTCCCTGTCTGAGCCCCCTAGCCCCTTTTATGTTCCCTTCCAAAGCCCAATTTATAGATATCTGGTATGAAATTGTAGTGAGGCACTCTTCAATCCAAGCCACCATTTTGACTGGGAAGTTCAGTTTCTGTAGTAAGATGATTATAAACTGTCATTCAATCATGTCATATGCCTTCTTCAGGTCAATTTTCATCAGGCATCTAGCTGACACTGCTCCTCTCCTATACAGCCTTAACAATTCCTGGGTAAGAAGGATGTCATGTGCAATTGATCTCCTTGGTACAAAGGCTCCTTGGTTGTCCTGAACCAGCTTGGGCAATACTGCTCTGATTCTCGAGCATATGAGCTTGGATATACGCTTCTAGATAGTGTTACAGCAGGAAATAGGTCTGTACTCCCTGGCATAACTCGGGTGATCTACCTTAGGAATCAGAGTAATGGTTGTTTTGTTGAAAGTTTTCATCAGTTGGCTTTTCTGGAAGAACTTCTTAATCACCTGGCTGATGTCATCTCCTACTACCTTCCATGCTTTCTTGTAGAATTCACTGTTATAGCCATCCGGGCCTGGTGCTTTTTCACTTGATATAGAGAACATAGCTTGCTTGATTTCAGCACTACTGAATGGTTTGATCATGTCCATCTTCTCTTCAACAGACAGTATACTGCCCTGCTTTATAACATCATCCTCTACTGCACTTATATGGTCCATTTTTGTACCCAAAGTCCCCTCATAATTGCCCACCATATGTGCCGCTATATCTTCTGGTTAGTCCAGTAGTTCCCCTGATTCTGTGTATATGGAGGATATTATATTCCTGATGGCTCTCTGTTTCACCATGTCATGGAAGAATCTGGTGTTCCTATCCCCTTGTATTTGCCAAGTGATTTTTGCCTTCTGAGCAAGGAACTTGGTAGCTGCCTTACTCACAGTCTCAAATTCTGGTGCACGGATCATCTCCTCCTAAATCAACCCCATGTTAAGGGGATCACCATTGAGTTTACAATATAAACAAAGTGAGTTCTGTATAGCTCTTTAAGGGAACCTTTCAGGTCCCTCAGTTTCTGTATCAACTGCCACTCACATCCTCCACCATAGTTGCCCTTCCAAATGTCTGCTACCATCCCAATAAATTAGGGAGCATCCACCCACATGTGGAACTTGAAGCTGGTTTTGGTATGCATAAATGAACCCACTTTCCTTAGCAGTATAGGAGTGTGGTCAGAGATGCTTTCCTCCAAAACATGAGCCTCTCTGTCTGGATACTTCTCAACCAAAGTATGTTGCCAAATACCCAGTCTATTCTGCTCCAGATTCTATTCTCCTGATTCTGCTTATTGGTCCAAGTGAACTTCTTCCCTTTCCTGGTTATTTCCACCAGTTCACAGTCCCTAAGACACTCCCTGAAACCTACACATTCAGTGGCCAGCACGGGGGCTCCCCCAATTCTATCCCCCATGTTTAGAACATTATTAAAATCTCCCCAGATTAGCCATGGGAGAGTATCTTGCTTCAGGCCTCTCAGATCCTTCCACAATTCCTGCCGTTGGCTAATGTTATTATGGCCATGTAGCAAGTAAGCATGAACTCCTCTCTGTGTCTGGAGCACTTTATGTGTATCAATTGGGCAGTTTTTGTGCAGACCCTCATGTCCCAATCATTCCGCCACATTACCATAATTCTTCCATTATGATAGTACTCAAGATTATTCACCTGGTTCCACCCTTTAAAGCACCTATCCATCATCACTTCCATAGTTTCTTTCTTGATTTTGGTCTCAACAAGACAAGCTAGATTAATCTGCAGTTCCTTACACAGCAGTCTAATCTCAGCTTGTTTGTGAGGGGCATTCATACCCCTCACGTTCCACATTAGGGAGCTATCCATGCGGGGGTGATCCAAGCCTCTGCAGTAAAGGCTTGGAAGCATTACCGTGCTCTCTGCCAGTTTTCCCACTCTCAGTTCCCCCCTGTTCTTTGTGTGTTCTGCTTTTCCTTTGTGTGAGCCAGCCATCATTCTTCTCAGTTTCCACCTTATCCCCTTGATGTTGTTGCTCCAAAACCTGGCCCAGTACCTCCTCACCCTCCAAGCTCTGTGCCTTTGGATTTGGATCAGGTAGAGGGTCCTTCTTATTCAACACAGCCTCATCTTCAGTACTTTCCTTTAGGTCCTCCTTCTGTGTAACCCTCCACTCCTGGGGGGCCCTGCTTTCCTACATAGCTCTTGTTCATGCCCAAACATTCCACACTTCCCACACTTGGTAGGTTTCCATTCATACACCACTTTTTGCTCACTGATTTGGCCGTGTTCATTTATGAAAGAGATGGTCTCCTTCAGTTCATGCTTCAATTCAACTTCAACAAGGACTCTTGCATATTGTATTATTTCCTTCCGTTCTGTTACTCCATCTGCCATGATTGGGTTCCCCACGAGACTAGCCAGTTTGCTCAAGCTCTTTGCACCCCAATATTTGAGCTCCAAGTGAGGGAATTGGATCCAGATTGGTACTTTCTCGACTTCCCCCTTCTTGAATTGGGTGTTAGGAGTCCATGGTGCTAATTTAATCGGCTTCTTATCAAATTGTAGCACTTCCTCCTGTAACACTCTATCACGGGTCTCCATAGAATCAAATTTGACCATAAACAATCCTGCTCTCACTTGCAGGACCTTCTGCATGCTATATTTCTTCCACACTCTGCTCAAGAACCCATTCATCACGGAATAAGGAGGGTTCGAGCCCAGTACATAGCATATAATGGTCGTGTTCCAGTACTCAAACTCCTCAGATATATCATCTGGTTCAATCCGTCCCAGCACCACACCATTATTCAAGACTGGTTCTGCATACCCGAGCTTAGTCCTTGCATTCCTTAGCTTAGAGATGTCAAAATTTTCCCATACTGATTTAGCGGCTTCTCTGCTATTGTCACCACGGTCTGTAACGCCTGCACTCTTCCCTTTCAGCTCTCTCAAAGTACGTTCCACAATTGACACGCCCGATGTGTTATCTTGTTCTCCGTTTGGGGATCTAACATATTGGCCAATCAATTTTGTAACATCATCTAGTGTAGGTTCAGTTGCATTTTTTAGCGTATTTAGGTTAGTCGCTTTTCAGTTCTCCATTATTATTCACTCCCATTTCCGGCGTTGAGGGGCTCTGTTTCGTAGTCCTCTTCTTCTTGGCCATGGCCGCGGTGGTATACACCGAAGAAGATCGAGGGTAATCAATGGAACAGTGCCTCTCAGGTGATACCTCTGCTGTGTGTAAATCGCACCTTCAGTGTGTGTAAATCACACCTTCGGGTGATACCTCTGCTTTGTGATTAATATAACTAATCTTTGCAAGAATGATCCCTTCAGTTAGTCGTTGTTGCTACTTCAACGGATCATATAATGGCGAACAGTTTCTTTGAGTATCTTTCTATGATTGTGAACGTTGTTAGTGCTTCATGTAAAAGAAAGGACACTCTACGACAGAAGCAACATGATAGTATGGTGGAAGGCATTGAATGCGGTGAAGTTGTAACGGGGAAGGGACAAAATCAAGAAACAAGCTTGACTAGAGCTGGTGATACTCGTTGGGGTTCTCATTTTAAAACTATCATTCGATTATTTCACATGTGGAACCCGATTAAAGGTGTGCTTGTATCTGTGGCAGAAGATGGTTGTGATAAGAAAAGTCGATTTAGTGCTGCAAGTTTGGTTGATAAAATGGAATCGTTTGAATTTGTGTTTGTTGGTCGTTTGATGGAGCACATTCTAGGAATGACAAATACGTTGTCACAAGTTCTACAACAAAAGACTCAGAACATAAGCACTGCTATTGGATTAGTTCGAACATTGAAAGACGACTTGAATAGATTTAGAAATGATGGTTGGGATGGTTTGTTGTTAGAAGTGATCAAGTTTTGTTCAGAAAACGAGATTAGTGTGCCGAACATGGATGATTGCATTACGGGGCGTATTCGAAAGACCCTTGATGGGCAACAGAAGACATATTTTCATTATTATAAGATCGACATTTTCGTGCAGGTATTTATTCGTTTTATTTAATATGAATTACACTCAAATATTTGCTAAATGATGTTTTTTTTATAACAGATAGTTGATCTTATTTCTCAAGAAATGAACAATAGGTTCACAGAATCCAACTCGGAGTTGCTTATGTGTATAGCGTGTCTTGATCCTAGAAATGCATTTAGTGGTTTTGATCACGAGCATCTGGTTCGCCTTGCTGAGTTATATTCAGAAGACTTTTCTGCTGCTGATATTTCAGAACTGAAGTATCAACTACAGACATACATTTCTTACATGACAATGAATCCGGCTTTCTCTGAGCTCAAAGACATTGGAGACCTTTCAAAGAAAATGGTAGAGATGGGTTGTCATTCTGGTTTTCCTTTGGTATATCGACTTATTAAGTTGGCATTGGTTTTACCTGTTGCAACGTCAACAGTTGAAAGATCTTTCTCTGCGTTGAAGATAATCAAGACAGATTTGCGGAATAAGATGGGAGATGACTTTCTGTCAGATTGCTTAATTTGTTATATAGAGAAGGAAACGTTTCTCAAAGTTGAAACCGAAGCAATTTTGCAAGAATTTCAGAAGATGCGATCTCGTAGAATGCAATTACCACCAAAGAACCATTCTCCTATCGCTAGTGTTTCGGTCGACCGTAGAATTTGATTCTTATGTTTTAAGCATTGTCATTCTCCTTGTATCGATGAATTTGACAGATTATATATTTAACTTTTTTCGATGAACAATTATAATGGAGCCCCCACGGTGATGAAATCCTGGGTCCGCCTCTGGCAATATTGTATTCAAAATTAAACTTCATGAAATAAATTTATAGTTTATTTAAACTTGGATCCCACTGATTTTTAGGTCTTAAGCTCCGCCACTGATATCAATACTTATAACTATTTTATGATTAAATATATGTATCTTTGTAAACAAGATTTCGATCCAACCAATAACCTCGCCTTTAGTTAAGGAGCGTCTAACATGGATTGCAACTTGCACATCTTCGCAATTAAATCACTGCACATGTTTCTTTGACTTTGATAACTCACGTGTTGCGCTTTTACACGATCGTAAGTAGTTTAGACAACTAACTCATTCTGTTTCTTCTTTGTTTACTATTAAATACTATAGAATTAACCTGTATTATCTTAACCTAAGGTCTACAATAAATCGAATATTTTGTTCAATTTAATCGGCTAGATTCATGCGCAGTTTTAATTCAAAAGCAAGTATTGAAACATTAACAACTTTATAATGATATATCATTATAAGGTAAGATCATGTGAATCAAGCGACAGAGCTTATATGAAGATATAATAGTTATAATCGGAAGGTGGCCATGTGAACCCTTACTAAAGTGTGCTTGACCTCATTGATCTATCAGATTCTTCTTTTAATTTATTAATTTTTTCCCCTACGGCTCTCTTCATTTATTAATCATATAAAACTAGACATTAAAATCCCATTATATAAGTTCCCTCGATATCCCAATTCCCTACCATTAAAATCCGGCGCATACCTAATTAAAATGAAAAAAAAATGCCTCTCAAGAAGCAAACTTGCAACGTTCTACTCATAGCCCTCTTATCCCTCATAGCATTTACATCCTCTGCAACAAAACCCTTCTACAATTCAAACTTCATCGTAAAATCATGTAGCTCAACAACATATCCAAGTCGGTGCATCAAAACCCTAAAACCCTACTCAATATCCATCGGAAAAGACCCCATAAAACTCATCAAGGCTGCCCTAAACGTCTCCATTCAGTCAGCTACCAACTGTTCTAACACGGTATTGAAGATTTATCGCCTCAAGAGCTTAGCTAAATACGATTCAAAGGCGACTAAAGATTGCATTGGAGACTTAAAAGATGCAGTTTCTGAGCTCAAGCAAACGTTGAAGGCAGTGAATCGTTTGAAAGGCCGTCGAAGGGATGAGTTTCATTGGACCAATGCCAAGACTTATGGTAGCTCCGCTATAACAGATGCTGAGACGTGTTTGGATGGTTTTGCGGGTCGAAAAGTGAATTATTACGTTAAGAAGAAGATTAGGAGCTGCATCCTCGGTTTCGAGCAACTTGCGAGCAATGCTTTGTCGCTCATCAACCATCTCTTCTGACGAAGCAAGTTTTTCGAGGGTGTGTGCGTTCTCCATAGTTTTGGGTATTTTCGTATTTTTGATTGGTTGTGTTGGTCCACTTGTCACCAAATAAGGATCAAAAGATTATTAGAAATATCAGAAGCGTATGAAACATCTTGAGTGTGTGTTCGTGTGTGTGTTTAACGAAAGCGGCTTCCGAAGCAATTCTTTTGATAAACCCTAACAAGGGTAATTATGGGATTTATATACCACATTCAATTGGTATATCAAAGCCCAAGTACCAAACTTATAATAAATACAAATTATCTCCTCAAACTACTACAAACCATTAATATCAAAATATAAAACCAAGACTTAGATAAGTAGAGGACACTATAATTAATTCCTAACAGGTTGCTTGATATTACTTTTTGCTTGTAATGTTTAACAAGGTTGTATAATGAAAATTTCCAAATTTGTTCGACTATAAGAGCATATTTGACCGTATATGGAGCGTGTACCATGCGAAGAGGCTTTCACTCTTAGCTTTTAAACCACCTGCGGAAATATGCTGTGAAGCTTTCACGGAATGCGGGAGACGTCCATCACAAATAAAGTAACACTCATGAGTTGTTACTTTATTTTTCACTGAATGCAGGATAATATACAATAGATGATTTTATATTTTTCATGAAATTTTGCAAATAATGCTGGATATTTGTATAGCTATAGATTACTATGTATGCTTTCAATATATCATGGTGGGATGATTAACTAGTTTATATAATCCACTTCAAAAAGTTACTAAACTTGTGGAACATCCATACTATTTACTATCTATATTATTATATTAAGACTCAACGCGTCTGCTATAAGCCGCCATAAAAATGGTCAGTCAATATTGTTGTATTAAAAGTTGGAAAAAAACATTGTTCTATTAAGAGAAAACCATCCAATATCTTCAAGTATTTACTATTTTATCCTTATAGTTAAGATTAACATGAGGTATTTCTATACTATTGCACACTCGAGTATGCAAAACACACTCGCTGAGTATATATACTGCTGAGCTAAATCATCTAGTAAAAGTTGTAGTTCTGACCGGGTTAAAATTAAAATGTGAAACTTACCAAAAAAATAATTAAAAATTAAAGAAAAAGAGAGAAAACATTACGTCGTCCACAAGTGTCGGTACACAAGTGGAGAACATATATACAGTTGGCAGTTTGAAGCGGGATTTTTTAACAAAATGACCTTTGACTGGGTCAATTTTAAAAACTAGCCTTTGACATGGTCAACGTTAAAAAGTAGCCTTCAATTTAAGGGTCTTCAATTTAAGGGTATTGTCGTCTTCATACATGGTGTCTTTTTTGAAAAACACGGGGTCCATTCCTACATAGCACGGGTCCCCCGAAGCAGTCGACCCGCGCATGCTAGCAGGAGACCCGCTCATACTGTGCAGCAAATGGGCGGGTCCCCTGCTAGCTGCGCGGGGACCCGTGATATAGCACGGATGCTGCAGAGGACCCTGCGCATGCTAGCATGAGACCCGTCCATGCTGCAGAGGACCTGCTCATGCTGCAGGGGACCCACCCATGCTGTGCAGCAAATGAGCGAGACCTACTACTTGAACGTCTGACTACACAACCACTGGACTACACCCCACCCATCCACCCTAACGCGATCCCGATTTAACATATTGGTTTTTATGTGGGACCCGAAGGGCATTAAAGTCATTTTACATTTGGAGGCTAGTTTCTTAGATGACCATGTAAAGGCCATTTTTTAGAAAGGGGTCTTTTTAAAAAATGGCCTTTGACGCGGTCAAGTTTAAAAAAATAGCACTCTTGACTTTTTTTTTTGTCAATAGCACTCTTTTTAATTAACACTTAATCATCTTCTCGTAATCCCTTATTATTAATAAAAAAAGAAAAACAAAAATAAAATACAACGCCTGAAATGAATTAAAAGCTGCACGTCCATTTTGCAGCAGAAAGAATTCATTCCACCTCACCGAATTATTCTTCTTCTTCTTCCTCATCTTTAAGAGAATTCCCCGACCTCATATTGCGCTTCTTCACAGGCGAAGGAAACTGGAAAGTCCTCGGCGAACGAAAGATTCGAACCTCACGCTTCAGTGTAAGTATTTTTCCGGGTCGTATTTTGAATATAACCATCTAAATCTGTAAATCGCAGTCCTAAACCCTTCTTATGGGTTCTCAAAGCTTCGGAAATTCCGGTTTGGAAGGCCGAACATGTTCATTGGTTTTACTTCCAGTTGATCCGGGGACCCTGCTTGAAAGCAGGCAACCCGCACGTTACATCGTGGGACCCCACATTAAAGCAGGAGTCCCGCACATTAGTGCGGCGAATAAATTCACGGGACCCGCCCATAAATTCACGGGCCCCGTGCATCAGTGCATTGTCCCCGCACATTAGTGCAAGCCCATTAGATCATGGGACCCGCGCATAAATGCAGGGTACCTGCGCGTAAAAACAGGGGACCCGCGCATGCTTCATGCACTAGAGCTTGGGTCCCGTGCACAAGAGCTTGGGTCCCGCGCACTAGAGCTTGGGTCACGTGTACTAGAGCTTGGTCCCGCGCTATATGTTAGGGTTCTGGGAAGCTCTTACGGCGTTTTGCAAGCTATGTAAGGCTTGGATTTATCAAACACACAGCATCTAACATTTTTAAATAATCCCAGAAACAAAACAGGAAGAATGCTGACGGACGCCCAAATCATCGCCCGCCTCCACAAAATCGTCCGTCACTCGGACCCCTGGACTACCACGGCTGCCGCCGTCCGCCGCCGTCTGGAGGCCGACCTCGGCGTCGACCTCTCCCAAAGGAGGGTGTGGATCGTGGCCGAGATCGACAGATTCGTAAACGGCGACGATGATGCTCTCGAGGTCGACGACGACGATGTTATGAGCGATGTTATCGAAGGACAAGCACCCGAGGCTGTCCGAAACGACGACGACGAGGTTGAGAGCGAAGTGATCCAAGGCCCAGGTTGGATCGAGGTTGTCCGAAACGACGCCGTGCAGAAGGATGTCGACCAAGCTTCGGTTGGTGGAGAAGGGCGAGAAGGGTAGAATAAATTATTTAATAATTTTATCAAGATATGCTATTATTATTGATGTACGTGACCTTGACAATATAATTAGTACTGTATTTTAAATTAACTATATTTTATAATATAATATTTAGTTCCGTTAAAAAATATAGACAGTGCTATGGTATTTAATTTAATGTAATTGTGTTAGTTATGTAATCAACATAAAGGGGTATTGCATTAAAGGGTTTTCAGGTTTAACTGCAAGTAACTGACCCGTGATGGAACAGTAAAAGTAAAAAAGCATTTCAAAATCACCACTTTAACTTTCAATTCAATTCAATCGTTTTTCGTTCCTGCACACAAAACGTCGAACAAATCGTTTCTCTGCAAGTCCAACTATTCTCTGCAACTAAAACCCTGTCCTAGAGCGTAAATCAACAATGGCAATCAACGCGAACACCGAGAAGGTATTTTTTCTACTATGCGTCTATTTCAATTTAACGCAGCAAATCCCAATTCGGTGCGGACCCGTGTTGATAAGCATAGGACCGTGCTTAGAATTGAACTGAACATACCCGTTTTCACGGGACCCGCCCATAAAATGATGGTCCCAGCACGGGTCCACTGCGTATAAGCGTGGTACCCTGGTTATAACGAGCGGATTCCCTGGTCGTAGCGCGTGGGTCTCGTGACCTTGCGCTTGTGAAGAACAACACGGGACCCGCGCGCTACGATCAGGGGACCCGCACATAAAATCAAGGGACCCGCGCTTATAGCCAGGGGACCCTTGCCTAGTCCATCATCTTATAGGCGGGTCCCGTGAATATACGCATAGATCCCATGAAAATAGACACAGATCCCGTGAAGATACGCACAGGTCCCCTGCTCATGCGCAGGGGTCTCAGTCGCATCTGTGCTTGACTGTCAGCATATGCGATGTGGTCCCCTGGCCATATGTGCATAAGGGTTTTCGATTTTCAATATTCATACCAAGTAATTGGCTAAACTGTGTTTTACGTATAAATTAGGTTGTGATGAAGACGCAGTTGGGCACACAAGTTCCTGATTGTCGTCCTATGGTGACCTCGCTATACGGCGAGGCCAGCCAGCTGATAAGACAGTGCCTTAGCGATGAGAACTTGGCCCTTTATTGTGCCCACAGTCCGTTCGGCCGCCTTGTCATGGCCGAGCCGGACTTTAACCTCTCGATTCAGTTGTTGTGGTACGTTATCCAGAGGCAGACGGCGCTGCACACCAGCGAAGAGCTGTGGATGGTTGTTGGCAAAAAACCACTTCGATTTTCAAAATCGGAGTATTGCCTAATCACCGGCCTCAAGTTCGCAGCCGCGATACCGGCGGTGAACCGCGTTGAAGACCGGTTTACTTTCTCAGAGTATCCTTGGGGCAGCGAGGCTTTCAAGGAGGTCATGCACGCTGTGAAGAAAAATCTACGGGAGAACCCACGGGAGTGGCTGATAAGTGGGTTCGTTCAGCCACTTCAGGTGATTTATTATTAAGCTTCTTTGCATACCTTGTTTTTACATGTAAGTAATTGCTAATATTTTTTGTGTTATTTGTATTCAGATACTAGCTTATGAGTGCATCCCGGGCATTGCAGACACCTATGCGGTGCACAAAGAAGAAGATTTCACGCCACGCATGCTCAGGTGGCGGACGAAGGAGTGGCCTCGTAAGGGATGCCCGAAATTGAAGGGCATCGCAGAGGCCGCTGACAAGTTCCATGTACTAGGGTTGATAGTGCCATCAGCGGACGAGCTGGAGGCGGCGTACTATAGGGACAGCGTCTTCGACGTTGGACCGGCACACGTCCTATTCGATCGTGTGACCTTTCTACTCCTGCATGGAGTGGAGGTTAGGTGCTCCTGCGGCCACCGCCATCGCGGTGAGGGTTCTAGCCGGCAGAATTTGGTGCCTGAGACCATCGCCCAGATCGAGAGCAGTGGCCGACGCGACACCGATATGATGTTGCATCACAGCCAAATCCCCGAGCATCCCCACGACATCCCCGAACCTCCGCACGAGCACGCCTTTCATGCAACACCGGAGACCGGTCGATCAAGTGGTCATGGTTTCGCCTCGGGTCCACGCTTCGATGAATGGCAAAGTCGTATGGACCAAAACTTCACCAACTTGTTTGGGCGATTCGACCAACTTGGCACGCAATTGCACCAGTTTCAAGAAGAAGAGGGTCGACGGTGGTCGACGAACGAGAGAAGGTGGGATGCGTACGAGGAACATTGGACGGAAATGCGATCGTGGGCCGACAGCCTCAGGGAGTTGGGGAACTCAGTTCAGGGTTTGGCGAGCAGATTTTATCACGGGTCTCGCACTCCGCCTACCGAAGCTCGTTATAGTAAGTTATTTATTTATACTTAATTTTTTAATTAGTTGCGTAGATTACTTATCAGTTACTATTAACGATGTAGATGTCGATCCAAACGAGTTTCCCGGTGGATCGCACGCTTCACAGCCCGAGTTTGGTGGTGGATTGCACGCTACCCAGCCCGAGTTTGGTAAGTTTTTATACTTAAGGACGTGAAAAATAATTTATAGTTATTTTCGAATTTCTTGTACAGATTACGATGAGAGATGGAAAAACACATCGTACATGGGACCGGATGGCTATATTCCGAGCCAGGAGGCATGGGACGGTCACGGTCCGTCTGAATGGGCGCAAAATCATTACGCTGGATATGTCCAACCGGTCGGTCCGATGAAGACGAAGAGAAAAGAGAAGAGGTGGTCGACCCATCATCGTGGAGGGGCGCTTATGGTCTCGGGGTTCACGATGTAGCGACGGACATAGAGGCTCAAGAGGACCACGCTGATCAGTTCGAGACCATGGACGAGCCTCTAGAGGACCACGCTCAGTTCGAGACGCACGCCGAGCTGCTACAGGACGTCCCTCAATTGGAGACGCACGACGAGGCTTCGGTTTCTGTCCAAGCGGCCGACAAAGGAAAAGGCGTCGTCAGAGAGAAGACCCCTGAGCGGACGAAGAAGCCATCTTGGTACACCACGACGCCGTTCACCGATTTCGCCTCGACGAATACAGTCAAAGCTCCAAAGCTTTCGGCGTTCGAGAGCGGCATATCCAGTTCAAGGCCCATAACTTGTGGCCAGAAGTCGAAAGTCAGCTAAAAACGGCTTTGCGGATTACCGGCATGAAAGTCCCAGGGAACCTAAAAGAACACGACCCTAGATGGCTCCTGAACCTTGCGACTGAGGGTATTCCACTCGATGAGATGGTACGTATATAAATTTATCAAATACCTTTCGTCACCTTACTTGAATGTGTTGAAAACCAATTTGCTTTTATTGCAGCATGTCGATGAATGCCTCGCTGGGATCGACCACATGCAGAAATTTAGCAAATCGGTTGCGAGCAAAGTTGCGTACATGCCCCATATGTTTAAGACGCTCGTCGACGAGCGAGGGGTGCTAAACATACTCGGGAAGCCGTGTGGGAAAGCCTTCAAGAGATTGCTCCCGTTCGCGAGGGGGGAGGACGAAGATTGGAAATGCAGGTCGTGGGATCTAGCGACCAAAGTTGCCATCCCCATGCGTACGTCAGGCCGATGGGTGTTGTTCGTTGTTGATGTGCGGGAAAAGGTGTTCACGATTTACGACTCCGATGCGCCTCCTGGCTTCGAGTGGCGCTTTATCGCCGAAGACGTCAACAAATTTCTGATCGTAATCCTGGCTATTTTCAAGGACCTGGGGCTGATAAAGAGCTGGCCGGCTAAGTTGTGACGCGACTTCAGGAGAAAATCAGTAAGTTTTCATGAATGATGCGTTTTATTACTTTGTCGCCGTGTTTAAAAATAAGTGTCTTTTTCGATATGATTTTCAGGGGAGAAGATGGCGTCGCGATGTTGCGGGCGGCAATGTCGCTTATGATGAAGAAGGACGACGCCTCCCGCCTCAATCAAACTCATATGAAGGGGTTTAGAAAATACCTCGCATCTTCTATTTTCAATAATGATTGGGACATTTTTTAGTAAACCCTTTTTTTGTTGATTAAAATTTCCTGTGTTCACGAACTATTTCATGTGTTGTTGAATTTCTCCGTTGAATTTTAATTTTACTTGTTTGATATTAACTTATCATTTGTTGGATATGAATTTAGGGTTTAGAATTGTGAAAGATTGAGTTTATCTGTGTTTTCCAACTTTTTTTCAGTGAGACTGATGTGTGATTTGACGTAAAAATAAAAAAACTGAATTTTAAGTGATTTGACATCTTTCTAGTTTTCTTCTGTTGTTGAATAAATGTTCATGTGTTGTTTGTGATCTCTGTTTAATTTTAATTTTAGTTGTTTGATAGAAGTATTAACTTTACGTGTGTTTGATATCAATTTAGGATTTAGAAATTGTGAGATGTGATTTTGTCAGTGTTTTCCAACTTTTTGTCAGTGAGAGTGATGTGTGAGTTGACATAAAATAACGTGAATGGCAGTGATTTGACATAACTTAACTTTTTTCATATTAAGTTTTCCGTGTTATCTATGAACGCTCCCTTAGCGGGTCCCCTGAATACAAGCGCTGGACCCATGCTTATAACGCACAGGTCCCGTGACCTTTACGTGCGGGTCTTCTGCTTAAATCAAGCGACATTTCGAAGGGACCAGTCGAGACGTGGCAATGACATGCAGACAATTTTGACGGGACCACGCTGACCCGGACATCTCAGTGTGGGACTATGCAATATGCGCGGGTCCCCTGTTTTGAAGAGTGGGTCCGCTGTCCAAAAAATGTGGATCCCCTATGTTCATGTGCGATTTTTGCAATGTTAATTCATGGAAGTAAGTGATTAATTGAGCGTATTTATACTTTGTTTATCGTAGACTACAATATAAAGTCATCATAAAATAGCACAGAACAAAAAAATTGGCGGTAATCACAAGAATTACGTTCAGTTTATAAGATTGTTACAGCCTACATAAATCACAAACATGAGTATGTTTTCTCGGTGTGCTCTCTTACTAGATTCACGTCAGTGATCGTACGACTTGAAATACATGTTGTAAAATATATTTTCTTTTTTCTAAACTTGGAGTTAGATATTGTTAATCGAGTGGTTATTTTATTTTATTTTTTTTACGCACACTTAATTTTTTATTAATTTTTATCTTATTAAGGAATTTAATAATATATTAGATTTTCACAACATTTCAAGCAAATCGAGAATAAAATGTCAAGTCATCTGTCCTGTATATACTGTATAGTAACACTGCTCTGACATGTCACTTTTGACCAATAAATAGGGACACTGCTCTGACATGTCACTTTTGACCAATAATTGAGCAATTATTGGTCCCACTCAATAAGCGAACATCACTAACCCTAATGTGTGGGTACCGTGTGGTAATCGGCAGGTCCCCTGCCTTTAAGGTTTGGGTCCCATGCTCGTAACGCGCCCTCCCTGCGCGCAAGACTCATGGGACCCCCGCATTACTATCATGGGACCCAAACCTTAATCTCAGGGGACCTTCACGTTATGGGAAGGGGACCCGGCGGGAACCGCAAAGATGCGCCGGGGTCTCATGCGCATCCGTGCGGGCTTCGCTGTATATGCGATGCGGACCCCTGCGCATCTGTGCATAAGGGTTTTCTATTTCCATATTCGTACCGTAATTTTCTAAAGGGGCTACTATTCACACCCCCTCTTGAATAAAAAATACGATTTAATCTTATAGATAAATAATATATTGTTTTAATATTATAGTTAGTATAAATATAATTCGTATAAAAAAATATAACCCATACTAACGAATTGTTTAATTTTTTATTAATTACTATCTTATTAACGAATTTAATAATATTAGATTTTCGCAGGGGACAATATTATCTTATTAACGAATTTAATAATATTAGATTTTCGCAGGGGACAAAAGCCCCAAATCGGGAATCAAATGTCAAGTCATCTGTCTCTGATGAACTGTATAATGACACTGCTCTGACATGTCACTTTTACCAATAAATAAAGCTCTGCTACATGTCACTTCTCATCAATAATTGAACGATTATTGGACCCACTTCGTAAGCGAACGTGACCAGCCCTAATATGCGGGTACCATGTGCTAATCGGCAGGTCCCCTCCCTTTAACGTTTGGGTCCGATGGGAGTAACGCGCCCCTCCCTGCGCGCAAGGAACATGGGACCCGCGCGATTTTTTCACGGGACCCAAACGTTGAAGACAGGGACCCGGCGGGAACCACAAATATGCGCAGGGGTCTCATGCGCGTCCGTGCGGGATTCTCTGCATATGCGATGCGGTCCCCTGCGCATTTGTGCATAAGGGTTTTCTACTTCCATATTCACGCAAAAGCTCGCGTAACACAACCTTACATAACATAACACAAATGGCGACGTATAAGCCACTCTGAATACGAAAACTACATATTACAACGTTATCTCCTACCAAATTCACCCGTCGAAGGAAACCTATTTTTCTGGGGTCATCCACGTTGTGAACCAACACGAGGCGGCAACATGTCCATACTACTTTCAATGCGGTCCGTTACCGGGCGTATAGTACCTTCGTATGCCATTTCCAGATCTCCAAGGTATAATAATCGTGCACTAATGAATATACCGGCACTTGGGCAGAACCACAAGCTGCAATCGCATGTGGACATGGGATACGATCGATGTCAAACATCATGCACGTGCATGTGCGCAGCCCCAAATCGACCACCTCGTTCACATGCTGCCCGTACACGTTATATGTTAGATGCCCGACTTCCGACACATGAAATTTTTGCGACTCGGTCAAATTCTCTCGTATGATTGACTCTACCTTCGGCGTAAACCTAGTCATGTTCGACGCGATTGAAGCTTCCGCAGATCGCCGATGCTTACTGAACCATGATGATGTTAGTCGATGAATCGAGCCCAACAGTCCAATAATTGGAAGCTCTCTGTCCTTACGTAGAGCTGCATTTATAGACTCCGATCCGTTGGTCGTCATTATGTTGTATCTTGATCTAGGGCAATGTGCTCGCGTCCACGTTTCCTTTGGGACTTTGTTAAGATAGGTAGCCACGTCCGCATATTTTCCGTCAAGCTGACTAAAATGACGGTCGGACTCGCTCTTCGTGTAGGCAGTAGCGGCACGCCAAAAAGATTGGACAAGCACCTTTCTTCTTCATTCTCGTCTTCACGTTTTGTTGAAGGTGCCACGCACAGAAACCATGAAACACGTTTGGGAAACGGCCGGAACTGCATTCTTGATTCCAGGGTTCCGATCAGAAATTATTACGAAATCGTCGCCATCCGCAACAAAACGTCTTAATCTCGAGAGAAACCACGTCCATGGGTCGGTTCCCTCCGACCCGTTGGCAATACCCCATGCTAAAGGATATTGATGGAAATCGCCGTCTTGCGCAGTGGCAATCATCATGAGTCCCTTATACTTCCCCTTCAAAAAAGTGGCGTCGATAGAAACGACTTTCCTCATGAACGTAAAGCCTCTGACGCATGCGCCGTATGCCAAGAACATGTACTTGAGCTGATTGTCTTCGTCCATCTCCCAATCAGTGATACTGCCCTCGTTGGCTTGCCTCATCGCATCTAAGTAAGACGGCAGTAAACTGTAGCAAGCGTCCCTGTTACCAACTTGTTCGTCGGTCGCAATTTATTTTCCTCTCCAAGCCTTGTAGTATGAAACTTCTACTACCCTGCTCTGCATCATCGACTGTATGGAACTGGGAGCGGGGATGTCTTTAGGAGCCCTGAAATTTTCCAACAACGTGCTCGCTACGAGCGACGAACTTCCCTGGCGATGTCTACGACGTAGATGAGACACGCCGCACGTGTGCGTGTTGACGTACTTTCGGATTGAGAAAAAGGGGGAGTCCTTGCCCTGTGCGCCTCGTATTCGCCATTCGCAGTTCTCCTTCGAACATTTCACTACGTACAGGGTTTTGTTTGACCTATCCACTTGGAGTTCGAAGCATGCAGCGACAACGATTTTAGTGAATTCGTCCTTCAATTCTTTCTTGCTACGAAATTCTTGTCCAACATATAGGGTCGAACCATCCGTAAACGAATAGGTACCATCGTCGGCCACATCAGTTGCGTCGTCGTGCTCATCGACGTCAAAATCATCATCATCATCGTCATCATCATCATCATCATGTATAGCACCTTCCTCGTTCTCATTTTCGTCGCCCCGTCCGACTTGCTCGTTCTCATTATCATATCCTTGGCCGCACATTCCGGAGTAATCGCCTACATAGCCACTGCTTTCATTACTTTGGTAAGGAGGGTTGTAAGATGTGTTGGGAAAACCCTCAAATGGTTGGATTTCGGCGTTTGTATCGCAATGTGCTATAAGGCCGACGTCGAAACCAGAGAAATCATTATCATGAGGTTGATGTGGCGGTGACGCAATGACGGATAACTCAAGTTCCACGTGAAGAGGTGGTCTTGATCGTGGGCAACCACAACCTAGGTACGCACGTACCCCGTAATCGTTCTCGATGTAGATGGGGCGCACATAATTGTAGTCTATGCAAGGCATGTAGCTTATCCTTAGTTTGGTATTGTCGTTGCTTAACGACAATGCATTCAATATCTCGTTAGTGAGATCCACTAACGTGCATGAACCGTCGTTGATCAAGATTGATTGCCACCGGCAACTTGGATCGGGAACCCAATTCAACGTATTGTCCTCGCGTATTATCCACTGACCAGCAACTTGAAAGACAATGCTCGTGATCGTCATGATTATCACCTATGGAAGACAAAATGGTGGAACGTATGCTTTCTGCTGCAAAATGGACGTATTTCTTTAATACATTCATGCTTTGCTTTTTATATAATTTGTTTTACTTTTTCTTTTTTAATAAAACTAAGGGAATAGAAGAAGCTGATTAATTGTAAACAAGGCAGGGGACCATAATGTGAAATCAGGGGACCATAACGTGAAATCAAGAGAACCGCACGTAAAATCAGGGGTCCGAAGCCTATAGAACGTGGGGTCGCTGCCAATTTAGGGTTTGTCACGTGGGCTTATTGAGACGTACCAATAAAGCTACGGTCCCCTGAGTATTTGGTCAAAAGATTTTCCTCAGTAGCAAGTCAAATCAGCAATCACGTTTCGTTTCGTACAGAGAATCAATTATTCAACAATGAAAATTTTTTTATCAAGTCATATGGTGGGAGACGTGCGCATGGGACCGGCGCTGTTTGATCTGGGGACCGTAACGTGAACTCACGGGACCCGCACGTAAAATCAGGAGACCCGCGCATATTCATTGGCACTGCTGCACGGGGTCCCAAGCGTATATGAAGGGGATCGTCTGCCAATTAAGGCCCGTAACACGTGGACTTATTGAGTCAGTACCAATAATTTAGGGTTTTTTCCCAGTCACATGTCAATTCACCCATCACGTTTCGTTTCATACAGAGAATCAATTATTCAACCATATCAAAAAATTTTATTCAAATAAACTTACAAACTAACATCCATAAAACCTTCAACTACAACATGTCCAAAATGTCCAAAGCCACCTACAATTAACACTTCCAAACTCAACCAAGCAAATGCAGCATACAGCTATATGGGTCACGCAATATCCGTGCAGCCATAGTGGAGCGATATGCTGAAATATCAATCTGCCTTTGATATTCATTAAACTCGGGCGTGTCAACTATAACGGTCTCCACCGTCAGCGCTGCATGAACCCCGCAATCCAAGCTGCCAGCCTTCTGCTGGCGATTCATTTTATTATTCAACTTCTGCTTTGTGACGATATCGAACTTGAAACGCCAATATGCAGAAAGAAACTCTGCCTGCAAAATATAGCAAACATCGAACATGTTACTAAATAAATAAAAATGATAGACAAACGGATTTCAGCTACTTACGAATACTCTCCCGGCGAATTGCACACCATCCGCGCCCAATGAGTCGTTAAGGACGAAGGTTTGCGTTGACGCGTAAAAAATAAGCACTGCCCAGTGGGCCCGTGCGCAAACAGGAGAGATGATGTACTTGCATCGTAGCAATTCATCCTCCGTGAGACGCTCCAACCAGCTCCGACTGCTTCTCGACAATCCATTCATGAATTCATCCATATCATCCACCCGTACTTTCGCCTTCCTATTCAACTTCTGCGCCTTTCTAAAGTGCTCGTCTTGCACGTAACTTGGAAAGACGAAGACGCGAGGATAATTATCGGTGTCCGCATAGATTCGCCTCAAGCAATCTAGATATTCGTCAAGACAATTGGACTTGAGCATATCATGGAAGAGCAACATGTAGAAGCCTTGGGCATCCACGTCGCACATGTCACCCGACCAAACGTTATCACTGCATAAAAAGAAAAATTATTACGTGTTTATGTACGATAACTGAGATTGACATCGAAAGTAAACATTTACCTAACTCTTGCCGCTTGAAGGTACTTGTCAATGAGCACGCGATCATGTTCATGAATCAACTCACGCCCGGAGAAGTCCACTCGCCCGAGGTACTAACAACCCTCGTACAAAATCGTCGTCGACGGCATCGGCGACCGTCCTAAGAGTCAGCATGCTTGCGACCCCGATTCTTCGTCGCCCACTTGAGCATGCATGGCGTGAAATCTTCTTCCTTGCGAACAGCAAACTGGTCTGCAACCCCCGGCATGCACTCGTATGCTAGTATCTGAATACAAATAACGCAGAAAATCTTAGAAACGTCCCTCAAAACATGGTATACAAGAAGCTTAGTTATAATTCACCTGAAGTGGTTGTACGAACCCACTGATCAGCCAGTCCCGTGGCCTCTCCCGTAGATTTACCTTCACAGTTCGTATCACCTCACGGAAAGCCACGATGCCCCAAGGATACTTGGAGAATGCAAACTGATCTTCGACGAGACTAAGGACCGTCGTACTGACGATGGTGTCCTTCTTCGACGGTCGAGGCATCAACACGGCGGTGGCAAAGTACACGTCCGCCAACTTCAGCTTCTCGAAGTCCACATCGTCCTCGTCGCCAGACAACTCCTCCAACACACGCTTGACGTGCGACATGCGAACTTTTGAGCTGTTGCCAAAATGTCTTGCGATGAATTGATAGCCGCCGTTTACCGGCGATAGCTCGGCTGCGAACTTCAGCCCGGTGATTAGGCAATAATCCAACTTTGAAAATCGGAGTGGTTTTCCGCCAAAAATCATCCACAGCAACTGGCCCGAGAGGTTAAAATCAGGCTCAGCCATAACAAGGCGGCCGAACGGACTCTCGTTCCTAAAAATCTCCCACTCGTGGTGGTTCAGACATTGTCTTATCAGATCGCTGGCATCGGCGTATAACGAGCTCATTTTTACACTCAAACGGAGAACTTCGTCCACTGTGTCGAACTGCTTCTGCATCACAACCTAATTTATGCGTAAAACACATTTTAGCTAAATTACGTGGTATGAAATAATGAAAACAGAAAACCCTTATGAACAGATGCGCAGGGGACCGCATCGCATATGCTGAGATTCAAGCACAGATGTGCATGAGACCCCTGCGCATCGGCGCGGTCCCAGCAAGGGTCCCTTGCGTATAAGCACGGGTCCCCTGGTCATAGAGCGCGGGTCCCCTGCTTATAACGCGCAGGTCCCCCGAACTTGCGTGCGCGCAGTGGCACAGGACCCGCCCGTTAAGGTAAGAGGACCCGAGCGTTTAAGCAGGGGAACCACGCTAATACACAGGGGACCCGAGAAATACGCATAGGTCCCCTGCTCATAAGTGGGGGTCGTCTGCTTGGAAGTACGGGACCCATGCATTAAAAATCGACGTACGCTGCGCAAGCACAGGTCCTAGTCTTGCAAGCACAGGTCCTATGCGGGTCCTATGCTACCAAGCTCTGTCCTATGCTTGCAAGCACGGGTCCGCACCAAATTAGGGTTCGATGGACCGTTTCCAGATCCCCTCTCGCGTTAAATTGAAGAAGACGAAGAGTAGAACACATACCTCCACTCTTTGGGTGTTCGCGTTGAATGCCATCGTCGAATGAGTCGATTTGCAGAGAAGACGATTTGCAGTGCAGGGGCGGGAGAGCACACGCTTGCTTTTTTTACTGGAAGTGAAAGAGGTTGCTTTTTTTTACTTTTACCCCACTCTTCTATAACGGGTTTGATGTTTCATATTCGCTACAGTGTAACATGTAAACCCTTTAATTAATTTTTTTCGTTAAGTGTTGTTGAGGTTGTTTATTGACATTAAATAAGGGTAAAATAGTCTTTAGAGCAGAGTTAGTAAGGGTACAAAGGTAAAGTCCGATTTTGGATGCTATTTTTTAAAAGATGACCAACTCAAGGGCTATTTACTTAAAAAATCCTTTAGAAAGACCGTCTGAAGCGTTTGCGCCACAGGTGCTTCACCTTCACCTACTTACCTTTTTTGTACATCCTACTGCTTAGAAGAGATCGACGATCTTGAAGTAACCCTAATTCAACGAGGAGAAAAATAATCCATGGCGTCCTTTTCGTGCAGCGTCGTTCACCACGCCAAATTCGCGCACAGCATCAGGCGCAACACGGCGCCGTTTGCGTCGACGCCGCGTAGGATGGTCGTGGTGAGGGCTGAGACCGTTAATCCGAGCATTCGCAATTCCGAGGATAAAGTGGTGGACACCATCATTGTCAGCGAGCTTGAGAAACCCCTGACTCCCTATTGCAGGTTGGTGTTTTCTCTACCTTCTTTCTTTTGCTTCGTGGTGGCCTTTTTTTGTTTATTATTGTGTTAGTGAAATTTGTTTGGCTCTTACGGAAAAAGAAGGGAATTTCTGAGAGAAATCATCTGGGACTAATCTGATGGATGATGGCTGTTTCCGTTACATTCTGCTTAGCTAAATCTTTGATATATAAAATGAATTTCGTTCAATTTAACAAAGGTCGTGTTTATTATGATTTTTCGGAACTGAGGACAAGAATTTGCTTTCTCTGTTCATCTTGGTCACCTATTTTCCTTCGTTCTTATTGTTTTAAACGTGGATGAAAACTGTGAGCTGGGCTTGCTTGGTATGTTATTAGATTAAGTGTTGTCAACGAAGGTGAACTTGATTATGCTTGACGTGGAAAACAACATCATTTCATTACACCTTGGATTGAAACTTCTATTAGCCTTCTCCTATGATTGACAATGGAAGGACTAGTAAGGAGCATATATAATGTACACATGGTACGGATTATTAAACGTGTATAGCTTAAGACTTTGTGTAAGTTTGATTAGGTTGAAGATGGTAAGAAGAAAAGAAAAGAAAAGAAAAAACATAAAACTGTGGTGTAGGTGTTGGAGATCTGGGACCTTTCCTTTGTGTGATGGGACTCATGTGAAGCACAACAAAGCTACTGGAGATAACGTTGGGCCATTGCTTTTGAAGAAGCCCAAGTAGATTTCAGACCAAATCTCATCTGTTTTTGTCTGTCTTTGCCTTGTGGGAAAAAAAATGTTCTCTGTTTTTGAGAATTTCCTCATCCATTCTATTCAAGTACTCAAATTGCAGAAACCCTATTTTGCATCACTTATTTATTTTTGTTGGTTGGTATTTCTATCAAAACGTTCACTTCTGACCCCACTAGGCGTCCTCTTAGTTGTGTCCGAAGCAGTTCCTAGAATCGAAATTCAGGTATAACGAGTTGTAAGAAAACCATACCTGAAATTTTGTACGTGAAATCTGCTGACTTTTCAAGGCCATAATTTGGCGTTGATTGCACAGCAATGATGGTACAAATCGGTGAATGTTCGTGCTCGATTTTAAGGCCACACTCGGTGTACGTTTCTGTTATGATTAAAGACATCTATGAAAATCGTGTTGATGAATCCATTTACAAGAATGCGCAACACAACAAGCTCAATTTCGTAATAGGAGCAGTCTAAATTCAAAGATTAGATAAATTATTACATGCCTTTGAAACTTACGTAAGTTTTGAATGAGTAATATTATGGTTTTACCTTACGTGGCGCCGGTGCCGCTCGCCTGTTAAAAAATTGTCAAAGCTACGAAGGATAATAAACCGGACCCAAATCCTCTTCAAACGGGTTCGTATTCTTCCTTAACCCGCCATTTCCAAAAACATCCCAAAGCTATATATATCACTTTATACGAAACCCTTCCAATATTTCCGTAAAAAATCTCGGGCGCCATATATCCCATCGCACCCCTCGCTTCGGTAATAACATTGCTATTGAGGGAGCTTCCATTGGCGGGATCGTAAAGCTTCGCCAGCCCAAAATCTGAGATCGTACGGTTGAATTTCTCGTCGAGGAGTACGTGTGAGGTTTAATGTCGAAATGCAATATCTGCATGGCGCAAGCCTGCTGCAAGTATTCTATCCCACGAGCCACTCCGAGGGAATTTCGTAAAGCTTCTCGTACTTCAGTTCGAGCCCGTCTAATAGTTTTTCGCCGAAAATGTACCTATCGAGTGAGCCGTTTGGGGAGGTATCCGTACACTAAAGCGCAGTTCGATTTGCGTGCCAGAATTCTATGAGTTGTACAACGTTTCAATGGTGGATTCGGCCTATGGACAAAACTTCGCTTACGTATTCTTGTTCATTGGACGTCGATCGTAAGTCCATGAGCTTTACTGCTATGTAAGGGACGCTACGAAGCTTTCCTTTGTATACGGTTCCATAGCCTCCTTCGCCGAGCTTCTGATCGAAGTTGTTTGTCATTTTCTTGATCTTTGAGTAGGCGTAGTTTATTGGGGTGAGGTTGTTTAGGCTTTGGAGAAACTCTTCGATGTGTTCGTCAATGGATAAGTGTCTTCTCCGCCACTTTTGAAGGATGAGAGCGATTAAGATTGTGAAGCCGAATACGAACCTCGGAGTTAATATTTGTTCAACTGCGATATATAGCGAGCAAACAAGATGATGTAATTAGGTTCAGTCAGTGAGGCAAACGATCACTACTAGAAAACATAGTATTAGACACGGAAATTTCGGTGTCTAATTCTGTATCTATTGAGTCGTTAGACAGAATTTTCCGTGTCTGAATGTGTAGGTATTGCTCTCGTGACAAATTTGACACGGATAAGATTCCGTTTCTAAAACAAATTTTGTCATAGGGAATTCCGTCTCAAATCGGTGACTAATTAGGATAGATACAACAATATTAATATTACTCGAGGATTATTACAAGCAGGAGCATTTTCTATAAAATTCTAGTGTAAGAAATCTTTGAGAAAAACGTGGATGGAGAATTAATGATTAACAGGTCTAAGACCTTTCTTTCCTATTGTTACTTCAAAGTCTCATTTTTCATCTTCTGAGACGTATCATTCCATCGAATGCCAATGTTCCTTCAAGATCTACTATGATTCTCGACAATCGAACTTCGAGGCCTCTTTGAACTTCGCGCAACAATATACGAATGTTGTCAGCAAATCTCTTCACATCGAAGCTATCGGGCTTTTCGATACGTTCTTCATCTCCGTCGACAAATGCAGATGCTATCTTAGCTTGCACTTCACAGATTTCCTATTGTTGTCTAAATGTGTAGGTATTGCTATTCTACATATGCTTCAGTAGCCTCTGTACAGTTAAGCAGTTAGACTCTTGGCATTTCCCTCCCGAGCAGGACAACTACAGGAATGCCAAATAGTAGAACAAAAAATGTTATCTCAATTAGAAGAATGATGTAATAACGAACACTTTCGTGTATATTTATTAAAGATCTAGCTTCTAAGCTATTACAAACCTAATCTGCTGAGTTCGATGCTTTAGAGATCACTACATACGTTTGTGCTATTTGTTTCAGAGATGAGATAACTGAGAAACGATAAACGAAAAGAGAAACAAAAAAAGAACCGTTTTTTGCTTACCGCATGTTTAACGAGGACATATACGACTCCAAACGAGGCACTGAGATAAGGCACCTGCTCATGCATGTTAAGAAGAGCTTTAGGATATAAACTGATAGTATTCTGTGTTCTGTTGATTTCGTGTTTTTCTTTTTTCGCAAAACCCACGTGCCCAAGCCAGGCCATATGCACTCCCTGCATTATTACACAGATATAGCCTTCTTCAGTGTGGGGAAAACAATTTTAATGATGTGTTGAATATCTTCTGTAAGAAGCACTTACATATGCTACAGATGCAAGCAAAGCTGCACAGAGTATAAGTTTCTCCCCCACGATTGGATTAGCCAGAGGAAGCACCAGCATCTTCAGGCATCGAATCAAAAGTATAAAAGCTTCGATGAAGGATTGTAGTTTTCTTTTTATTTTGAAAGTACTAAAAAAAGTATGGTCTTTTCTAATCCCATTTGATTTCAAGTACCTGAGAAAAAATGGAGACTACTCCAACCATCATCAAGATTTATGATAACTGGTTCTTGTTGAGTCGAAAGTTGCTTTCAGATAATACTGAAAATGGAGGAAGCATTGGAAATAACAAAATTCAGATATTTCAGCTTCAAATCATCTGCACTGTAAGAAATATACTTATCAGCAAGACACTGCTTAACTGTAATAACATAGGACTATTGCTTCCTCGGAATTTATTCATATATTATGCCTAATCTTGACCTTCTCCTAACGACATTTATGGAGCAAGCCATTGTGTTATACCATTCTTTAAAAACGTTAAAACAGCTTACCTGGGCGATAAAAACAGCTTCCAATCAACCAAATAGATATCAGTGAACTCCGATGACCTAGAAAATAGATTAATAAAATTGCCGAATCAAAGTGAGCTGGTGTGAGCTCGTGATGATTCGCAGTGTCGATTTGGGATTGGAATAATTACCTTGTCGATTTGATCAACGCCCGAACAGACCTCTACCTTCCTGTTATGATCCGAGGATGTAACGGAGAAGATAGCTAGCATTTATCTTTTGCAATCAGGATACGTTGATTCAGACTTCCATCCATGTTGAGAGTGCTGATCGTTTTGACGGCTTTCTTAAGCATGGACGTGTTTTTTCAATATCTTATTTGAAGTCGTCAATGCGCCTACGATGTATTGCATGACTGACCATCGATACATGCTAAGGTTCACCGACCGCGACCATGGAAGAGGTTGGTGAGGAGTCTTGAGGACTTGATAAATTTTGATTTCGTTCCTACGAAGCATTGCTAAAGTTGGCTGGCAACAATCAGGACCTACCGGGTATATCATTCTCTTTTAGTTGTCTGCCGTTTTAAGCGTCGGTATTGTAGTTGTAGATGATATATCTATCCAAGATTTGCGAGTGAGTGGCTGCTTTTCCAACTCAGATGTGATTGGGTTGCTGTCTCGCGTTGTGGAGCCAGAACAGGGAAGCAGTGGTAGTGCTAGACGAGCTGTGATGAGTGTTGTTCTGGATGGGTATGCTGGTTCCATGCGGGATCGCTTCGTGTTTCGAAACTGCATTTCATGCAATATCACATAAAAACGTTTTCCTTTTGTAGTTTTGTGGACGTCTCCGTTACGATTTGGGACGATAAGGCATCGGAGTTTTACGATGCAGTCCGGCCTTCGGTTGGCCAGAATACAATTGTTGTGGTCACAAGTATTAACCCAAAAATATTTGGCGGTATAGCATTCTTCCCTGACTGTTCCATGTTGGGAAAACATATCTTCTTTCATGAAATTGCAATACTCATGCATTTTGCATGGTGAAATACATATAACCACGGCTGCAGTTGACGTTTATCCCGTTCATTCATGTTTTGGGTTGAGAGTATTTATTATTATCGTTGTTTTCTACTCTGTTTATATAAAATTATGCAGGAAATCTCTACTTAAACACTACATCCTCTCGAAGCTGTACGTAAACTATGAGGTGGACCCTGTAAGCGAGTTCAGGAAGATGTGCCAGAATTAATCTTTGCATTTCTGACATTATATGCAATCTGATTGTATTATTACATTATTGTGCAGGATGAATGCACTTGATAAGCCAATTTCGGTGTCGTTAGGAGAAAGGAGCGCTGATTTGACGCCTTGCTGTGTTTTCGACATACACGATTTCTTGCATCGGGAGGCGGAGCAGGTATACAGTGCAGGTTCTTTGAGAATCGTCAACAGTGTTGTTTTTTACTTTCATTGGTTGATTTTGAAGCTTGAATTTTTCCAGGTGAAGGAATTTGCATGCATTGCTAGATTGCCGAGGTATTGCCTAGGAGCGGTGGGCATTATATATCCTGTTCTAGGTGTTCGAGCAAGTTAGAAAAATTAGAATTGGTGCTGAATAGCAGCAAATGTGTCGATCCGAAGGCTGTTGGAATTCTACGATATGCAGAATGTGCAGCGTTGCATTACTATTTCTTATTTTGGCTGTATCTTTGTATTTTTGTTCATTTACACTTGGTGTTCCGTTGTAGGTTTCGAATTGAAGTAATCATTGATGATGGAAGTGATACTGCGACATTTGTTATATTTGATGGAGCTGGTAGGAAGTACACAGACACCACTGCTAATGAAATAGTCAACTCATCGTTCGGTTTATATAAATGTTCATTATTTTCTATGAGTGTGCTGAATTTAGTCTTCGCTTCATCCGTTACATATGCCGATATATCTTGTAGCGTGGTGATAGCCTCGAGGGTAGGTTTGTTGATGATGCAATGCCAAAGTACATACAAAATTTGTGTTAGCAATATGCCCTCGAATGCTATACAAGGATTAGATTGTATAGGGAATTAGATTATTTATCATTCGACCTTTTGTGTAATAAGATATTTTCGCATGTTTAATGAAAGGCATTGTTCGTTTATTGAATATAAGAGTTCTTTACTTAGCATCCGGTAAAACAATAAATGAACAAATCCAAATGTGTCGAGTTGAGTCACTGTTCTCGATGGGTACGAGAGAGGAAAGAACCCGTGGACTCTTAACCTCAAACATTAAAAGTCTGTAAGCCTGAGGCTCCAGTTGGGTGCTGGATAACCGATCACAGCTTATTTGTCGATGACCTATCGTGTGCCGATATCCCGCTTCGAAGCGGAGGTCATGACTTGTGATACGAATCGAATCAAGGGACTTGTTCATGGACACTGACTCACGGGTCATACGGTCGATCATGGCTTATTACTCAAGGAGTGTCAATGACCGACGACAACACTATAGTAGTCTATGTTAACCTTAGACTGAAAGGGGCTTTGACGGAGTTGACTTCGAAGTCTCGACTGTCACTGGTTTCCCTCGACCCGATTTGCTGTTGCATGGGTCAGGGGCCAGATGCGGTCTTGATGACGATTTGTAGTTGCAGAGCGTAGACCGCCGAGTACAGATTCACAGTCTCGCAAATAATCGAGATAAGTATCCTATGAGGACGGCGACGGGAAATTACGAAATCCTTGGCCAAGGTATTGAACTAACTCATGTGAGACATGGAGGGTAGTTTGGTAATTTGCCTCGTCTCCGTTTTATCATAGAATCGAGTTTAGTGAGTTTGACATAGACCATGGCTCTCACTTGATTGAGGTACAGCTGAAGGGTTTATACGTTGCACTGCTATCTATAGTGAGGTTCTGGGATAAAGACTAGGTCGAAATTCGCACTCGAGTCGGGTTGCGGTCCGGTACTGAGGGATTGGCTAGGTAACTACCGGACTCTTGGATTCCTCCCTTGCTGATTGATTCGAACGTAGAGAGTCGGGCTTAAAAAGGACATCAACGTGTACTGATAAGGAGAGAAAGTCTTTTGAGCCTTAACGGGCCTAGGGCCATTGGGCCACTCCTTACTGGGCCTCGGGCCATTTATTGGATCGAAGTTGGACTTCTTATGAAACTAACTTTAATACTTGAGCTTGGTCAAGTGCTTAATGGGCTTGAGGATAAAATTGGATTTCACATTAAGCTAATTTCGAAATATGCCTTTGAGGGTATTTTCGGAATTTGTATATTTGATATAAATAAATGTGGAATAAAATATTTGGAATATTATTTATTTAAATTTCGAAATTCATTTAGGATTAAATTTCGAATTCCATACCATATTTAAATATACTTAGTTTACTTGGTATTTAAGTTATTTTTTTAATAATAGTAAGTTTCCTTAAGTTTGGATTTGGAATTCAAATGAGAGTAAGATTTGGCAAACATCTCTCACACTTTAAGGACTAAGATATCGAAATCCAAGCCTTTAAATAGGCTAAGAATTTCGTGCTCCGAGGTGATTTTCGAAATCAACCAAAGGCACAAAACACACACCGAAGGCACACACGTTTCTCCCACGCAACGGCTCAGTTCTCTCTAGCCATCTTCAGAGAAGTGATTCTGTGGTACACTGCGAGGTCGGCGTGACAATCTAGTGCCATCCACCACGATCAACAAAGTCTCGAAGAATTACCACCACCGTCAACTGGTAATTCTCTACGAGTTTGACCCGTCCTATTGCATGTCTATGTGTTACTATTCTGATTCGAGCTACGAGGGCAATGAGAGATCCCGGAAAATTTTTGTTCCGCACCGTTCTCGGGGATGAGGTGTCTCCGAGATACACCGGGTAACCCAAATCAGAGTGGGCGCTCGTGATCGGAATCATAACGTGTTTAAATTGAAACGAGGCGTGTGGGAGACGATCGAAACGTCGACGTGGTTCGACCGTTGTTGGGCTGCATGATGCGTTGTTTGCCAACCCACGGCCATCAACTCGTGCGGTACGGACTGGGACCCGAGACCCGCGCGTTGCGCGCGGGCGGCGAGCAGTGCAGTGACGCTGTAGCTGCGGGATCGGGCTGCTTCGAGCAGGCCCGATCCGCCTCGTACTCCGGAATCGGGCCAGCCATGGTGGCTTAGGCACCGGCCCCGGGTAGCGCTGCTGCAAGGGGCGGCGGCACCACAGAGATCGTCCGAGACTTTGGCTGCGGACTGTGACGGTGCGCGCTGCGCAAGAAAGCCTCAACGACTCCGGCTCAACCGGAATGCTGCGGCGGTGATCTCTCCTAGCGAGACTCCGACACGGAGGGGCTGAGGCGACAAAGAAGCCGCGGAAATTTTCCCCATCGGCGGCCTTTTCTGTCGTGGCTCTCTGGTGTGTTTTGACGGCTGAGCAATTTGAGTCGCGGCAGCTGCATTAGGGCTTCACGCTCAAAGCCTCAACGGGCCTTTTAATGGGCTTGGCCCATTTGAGGCCCAATTTTCGTTTCTTTTTAAAATCACGTAATTGTCAACGTGCTCGCTATGAATGTGATTTAAGGCACTTGCGAGTTTAGGAATTTGATTTTCGGGTCATTTGTTAAGGGTCACGTCCCCCCGGGTTGTATTTGTTTTATACGGGTTGTTCGGGATTTATGATCCCCCCGTATTGTAATTTACCGTTTTATTAGATTAGCTTTAATACGAACATGAGGGCCCATTTGATGGTAGACAACCCCCGGACGGTGACAAGATGGTGGACGTTCGGTGACTTTGAGTCCGTTCGAGTGACGAAGGACGTTTGACAACTTCAAAACCCGTGCGATAACCCGAGTTTCTTTTGAATATGCATGTAATAGGGATAGACTAGAAATAATCCGCTTGTGTTGTCTTGTAGTTTATTTTCCTAGGATTTCTACCTACGTGCGTGTTGGTTTTTGAAGTAATATGCATGTTCTGCACTTATGTGAGATTGTTTATTCTCCTGTTTGAAAAATTCTAAGTGGGTAAAGGAGTTGGATTCCTGTCTTCTATCATGCTTGAGATGTCTAGCATTGGGGAGTTTTACGATTTGTTCCGAGTAAGTTGGCATCGTATATCCCGCCCCAATGTTAGCGTCTCGGGTGTGTCTTGGATGCCGCTCGTCATACCAGTCCGCCCCACGAAGCGTATGGCAGCAAGGGGTTGTACATTCTGTGCGATTTGAGCATAAGTTGATAGGTCACACTTAGGCAGTTATACCCAGTAAGCAGGGTTAGCCGTGAGGGTCAATGACTGAGACAAAGATAGTTGAAAGTCTTATTAGATAAGTTCACGTTTGACGTGACTTTGATAGGATTAGATAAGCCAAATATTGCGTTAAAGGCTGAGGCAAATCTAGTTGAGGCGGGGACATCAACTCCACTATGAAACTTTCAACGAGGTTTCCGAAACTCTTCTCGGGAGGATAGTGTTTTCGAGAAAAATAGTGGTCCCATGTGCAAGAAGTCCTGAATCATCTCTGCGTCAGTCGGGAGCGGGTCGTAGTTGCCGGTGTGGGGCAAGTCCAGCATCATCCCGAACTGACTCTTGCTCATAAGAATATGCCGCGTCCCGAGTTTTGTTGTGAAGGAGAATGCCCCATTTGCTACAACTCCTTGTATATATCCCCAGAATTGTTGGAGATAGACCATCGGCACTGATGCGGTGACCGTTAACGCATTCCAGATGGGGTGGCCTCTGAGGATGGATACGATGATCTCGTCCGGGCACCGAAATGTGCTCAGATCGAGCTGAAAAGTTCGTCTCCTGAACCTTCAAGTACAGATTGTGATCATATATATGGTTGTATCTTGGGTAGCGATCCATCTGAAAAATAAGATATATAAAAATTTATTAGATCAATTTTATTTTCAGTCGAAATATGAATAAATTTCATCAAACTATAGTAATATTGCAAGTAATAGCATGTTCGATGAATATTGAATTGAAATCGTGTCAAATGCATAGTGTATGCTCAATTTTGAAAAGTCGTAATGGCATGAATTTAATTTCGAATGAAATATATATCGCGTGAAAACTAGTTCGAAATTTCGCCAAGTGTTTAATCAAAAAATATGTCACTGTTCATGCCGAGAAATTTTTCGGTCGATAAAATTGATTTTCAATTTGATTTCCTATGCATTGATTTCAATTGAAATGTTTCCGTGTAATTTTTCGATCGAGAAATTTTTTTCGCTAATATTCGCTACAGTGTAAAAGACTTAGAGAAAAATTTTCTAAGTGTTAAAGATTGAAATCTAGACTGTAGTCGATCAATTTTACGATCGAGAAAAATTCCGTGTAAATTTACGATCGAGAAATTATTTCTCAGGTAAATTTACTGTCGAGAAATTTTCTTCGATTGAATAAAATTTTTCGATTTGAAATTAGTCAAGCGGTAGATAGTTTTCGATTTAAAGTAAAATTTTTGCTGTTGTACTTATTTATCGAGAAATTGGTCAACGACGAAACTAAGTGAATCGTCGAGAAATTTTTCGATCAATTTAATCTAAGCGGCGAATTTTACGATCGAAAAATTAAGCATTGAAAAATTAATTTTCGCTGCTAAATTTTTGCGACCGAAATAAAATAAAATCGAAATTTTAATTTTGCGATAGTAAGTTTAACGCTATATTTGAATTTGCATCTAAATTATCCATTCAGTGCATAAGTTTTTCGCTCGCAGAAAATTATAATTGGATTTTTCGATGGTAAGTTTAACGGTCAAAATCTTTTACCGTGATGACAAAATCAAAATTTTGCGATCGAAAACTAAAATCGACACAAATAGTATCTCAATTGAATCGGAATTCAATTAAGATTATTTGCGATCGACAAAGTTCTTCGACAGCTTTAAAACTTCAAAACCAGTTTCATCGAAACTCATTTTAACGTCACGGATGCAGATTTTTCCGAAGGTTTAAACTATCTGTTTCATCAAAAACATCAAATCTATCTAAAAAAATAGCCATTTAACTCATAAAATCCAAGAAACATGCCAGAGTTTAGTGAAACAGTATGCGTTAAACTATTTTTGAAGAACAATCGAAAAATCTTAACTTAACATGCGAAAAACTACAGAATGTAAATGCAAAACAAGTTATAACATTCGCAATCGTTAACCGAATCGAATTTCTACCTTAATCAGACGATTTGAAGTGAAAAAAATCGAAAGATTTTGAAGGTTTTTGAATCGTCTGAGAAAGTTTTGCGAGAGAGTTTCTTTTTCGATTAGGTTTTGCGTGAGAAAAAGTTTTTCGACTGACAAAAGTTAAACTTTTATTAACTAGCATTGATTCGTTGTAGGGCTTGTGATTTGACATTTTGCGATATAATGGATCGGGCCCATTACTATTTGCACACGAAAAATTCAATTTTCGATCGCAAATCGCGGTTAATCAAAATCGATCCCATCACTGTTTACGATCGAGAAACTTTAGATTGCGAATTAATTCTAATATCCAGTTTCTCGATAGAAAGTTCTTCTAAAGAATTTCAGATTGACCCCTATTTCAAAATAAAACCCATTGTACGGCTCCCCTTAGTAATTAAAATAAATGCAATTAACTCCCTGTATTTTCCGTGTAGTAACGTCTACCTCCCCTGGCAGAAGTTTAAAAATCTGTACCACTTAGAGATAAACGTTAGTAATAATGGAGTTAATCAGCAATTATTTTTGGCAATTTTATCTTTGAAATATTTGGTCTTGTGTCAAGCTCCTCTCTTTGTAGTGTCGACGTATCACTCCGTAATTTTGTTTGAAGGAATCTGAAACACTTAGAGAAAAATATCGAGAATATTTGGAGCTAATCCACGATTTTTATATTTGCTCCCCCTCAAATAATGCGCAAGAATTGACTAATTATGCAAGCATATGAAATCAATTCAAGTCACGAGCATATAACACACAAATTTACTAAGTAAGCACATATACATGGTCCCCGAAAACATGTACTTAAAATATTGTGTGAGGGTAAGAGCAATGAAAAATTTATCGCATTTAAACAATTCAGTGCCAATGCAATATCACATTGCATTTAGAATGTGCGATACACTAAAGAAATTCGCATTTATTTAATTCAACGTATATGAAACATAACATTTCATATCAAAATGTGCGAATTTATTATTATATATATATATATATATATATTTACTATTATTATAGTATGAGGTCAGATTATTTTGCTTCGATCAATCGTCATTCTTACAATTTTACGAGACATTTGAAAGACAAAAATGCCGTCAAGTCTTGTCGTCAAACTAAAGTTCTAAGTTCATAGACTGCTCCATTTCGACAACTCTTACTAGGTTCGCTCTTGCTCTCAATAATTTCGATCTTGGGATTTTTATATTTTTTATCACTCAAGTCAACACAAGCAGTTTCAAACCAATTTAGCTGTGATCGAGGCGTGTTTACCCAAGCGAGAGACCGTCGATTGGAATCAAAGGGGTGTAAAGGTTTTAGTTTGGCTAGGACTTAGAAGGGAAGGAAATTAGAGGAAAGTGAGCTTATCTCTTCGTCATCTTCAATTTCTACGTCCGTCTCCTTTCTTTTCGGCGTCTTTCCCTCTTTTACTATCCCTTATGAAGCTATGCTCAAGCTGAAGCTCCGCTTCTCCATGAGGCTATAGGAGATTATCGTAGGCGAAGTTCTTCTCGTTGGTTCTTGGGCCGATACCGTGCTCCTCTTCTCTAAATCCCTAGAGAGGTTTCAGAGATTATCTTTTTGGAAAAGTTCACGGTTATGGAATTCGTACCCGAGGCTGCGCTCCTCTTCTCGTTTCCCGATATAAGACCGGATTATCGTTGGAGAAGTTCACTTCGTGGTGCTCCTCTTCCATCCGTTCTGACGAGCGTATGAGATTATCGTTGGAGAAGTTCGCAGCAGGAACCATGCCACTTTCTACAAGGTAGTCGGAAGGCCGGTTCCTTTGTTCTTTGCGCGTTGAGCAATGCCTTCTTTTGTCATCATCCTACTTTTCTTTTGTTATCTCCCCCTTTTTTTCTCGTTTGAACAACCATTCGAAGAGTATAGAATTCGGTTGAAGGCTGGGAATGGGTTTCAAATGAAGAAAAGGACATCGGAGAAGGCTCAAAGTGGATGACTAAGGGCAAACGCGGGGGAATTTATATAAGGCCGAATGAGGAATATCCTAAACTCCCTTATCATTTTCCTAACGATCTAACGCAATATGATTATGACACCAAGAATTACTAGGTAAGACAAGTAATTTATGTGTGACTCACTCGAGAAGTAGATCCAAAGAAAGGAAAAAGGAACAAGGCTTGAATCCTCACGCATGTAGAGTGACTTTGTGTCTAGTGGAACCATCAAATGACCTTTTAGACACAAGAATGCGACTTAGACTGACAAAATTTAAGCAATTAAATCGATCGCATGTCGGGGTAAAATTCTTGGTGACTTTAGATCAAAGCATCCTAAAGGATTTCGTCATACTATATATATTTATTATTATTATTTTTTATTATTATTTTTATCACGCAAGATAAGGACAAATAAGCATAGAAAACACATAGAATAGAGCATGTGATAGCACAGAAGATCAGGTAATGCACATATTACGGAAGATTCAGCATGCCTAATTTTTCGACAAGGAATTGGAATCGTTTCTCATCCAAGGCCTTGGTGAAAATGTCGGCTAGTTGAAACTCCGTGTTCACAAAGCACATCTCTATCGTGCCTTTTTCTACGTGATCTTTGATAAATGATATCTAATGTCTATGTGTTTTGTGCGTGAATGATGAACAGGATTGCAAGTAATGGCAATTGCACTTTGACTATCACTATATATGGGTATATTATTTAGATTGTACCCATAGTCGCGAAGCTGTGTCCGCATCCACAGCATCTGTGAGCAACAACTGACGGCAGCTACGTATTCTGCTTCGGCCGTCGAAGTGGACACACAGTTCTGCTTTTTGGATGACCAGCAGACCAACTTTTCTCCTAGAAATTGAGCGCCGCCGGACGTGCTTTTCCTGTCCATTCCGCAACCTGCAGAGTCGGCGTCAGTGTAGCCGATAAGTTTGAAATTCGTACCCTTTGGATACCATAGGCCAAGGGTAGAGGTGCCCTTAACGTAGCGTAGAATTCTTTTGACCGCGAGCATATGGGATTCTTTGGGATTGGCTTGAAAACGGGCACACAAGCAGGTGGCAAACATGATATCCGGCCGCCTCGAAGTGAGGTAGAGAAGAGATCCAATAATACTGCGATACAGTGTGATATCGACCGATTTACCAGAGGGAGAGAGAGACCCAAGTCCTAGTAGCCCCGCTAAATGGTGATTTTGCATCCAACTTGCAGCTTGGTGACATAGGAGTGCTGAGAGGCTTGCTCTGGTTTTGATGAAACTTCTTCAGAATATCCTTGAAGTATTTTGTCTGACTGATGAAAATTCCATCATTGAGCTGCCTGACTTGAAGGCCTAAGAAAAATTGCATCTCTCCCATGTGACTCATCTCGAATTTGCTCTTCATGAGATCTCCAAACTTCTTGCAGAGCCGAGGATTTGTTGATCCGAAGATGATGTCGTCGACGTATACTTGGACGACCATCAGATCTTTTTCATGCCATTTAATGAAGAGGGTTGTGTCTATCGTACCTCGTATGAATCCAGACTTCACGAGGAAATCACTCAGGACATTGTACCAAGCACGTGGGGCTTGTTTTAGTCCATAGAGAGCTTTGTCCAAGTGATAGACGTGATCGGGATGTTCTTGATCAACGAAACCTTCCGGCTGAGCGACGTAGACTTCTTCTTTTAACACGCCATTGAGAAAGACAGTTTTAACATCCATCTGATAGACTTTGAAGTCTTTGTGAGCCACATAAGCCAGCAGGAGGAGGATAGCTTCAATACGGGCAACATGAGCATAAGTCTCGTCGTAGTCGATGCCTTCCTGTTGATTGTATCCCTTAGCAACTAGCCTTGCTTTGTTCGGGATCACTTCACCATCTTCATTTTTCTTATTCTTGAAAACCCATTTAGTTCCGACCACTGTTTTCGCATGTGGACGGGGTACCAAGGTCCACACTTGAAGACGTTCGAATTGATTGATTTCCTCTTGCATTGCAATTGTCCAATCCGGGTCTTGAAGTGCGTCTGCTACTTTGGTTGGCTCGTTTTGGCTCAGGAAGCAACTGAAAAGACTGTGTTGACGACGTGTCCTCACACCAACCGAAGGATCGCCAATCATCTGAACAATCAGGTGGCCTCTCGTCCACTTGCGCTCATGAGGCAAGGCTGAAGTCGATGCGTCAGCCATCTGTGGATCTAGATTGCCTATAGTCCACGATTGATCATTTGTTTGAGGAAGTTCCAATACTGCACTTGGATTGATCGTCTCTGATGATACTTCCTCGATAACCACTGTAGGTTCTTCGGTATTCTGTGGCAATTCTGAATCGGGTGGGGTAGAGGTGTGAGATGAACTTGGTACGTCGGTCTCGTTTGGTGGAGAATCCATTGTAGGTGTAGTCGTGTATGACTGATATACCGGTTCGAAGAGAGAATCCAAGTCGTCTATTGCAAGTCTCGTTGCTTCGTCTGACACTGATCCTGAAGTTGTTGCCATCTTCTGTTGGTTTTGTGCCAACACACTAGTGATTACGGGTTCTGAAATGTTGTCTTCAGAAGCCAACGGGTTGAGCACGGGTCCTGAACTGAATTGAGCAGGAACCAACGGGTTAGGCACGGGTCCTTGACTGAGTTGACCAAAAGCCATTTCTGCCACTTCGTGGAAAGTGACATTATAGCTTTTCTTAATAGTTCGGTTGGACTTTATGTATACTCGGTACGCTTTTGATGTTGAAGAATGCCCGACAAATGTAGCTTCGAATGCTTTAGGGTCGAACTTTGCACGTTGCTCTCGATCGTTCGCCACAAAGCACTTGCACCCGAAGACTTTAAGGAAAGAGATGTTGGGCACTCTATTATTCACAATCTCGTACGGAGTCTTGTTGAACCGTTTGTGAACCACCGTCCTGTTTTGAGTGAAACAAGCGGTATTGACTACTTCAGCCCATAGAAAGTGTGGAAGTCCCGATTGAATCAGCATTGTACGAGCGGCTTCCACTAGTGTTCGATTTTTCCTTTCAACGACCCCATTTTGTTGAGGTGTTTTGGCGGCTGAAAATTGTTGACTTATTCCAAGTTTCTGATAAAACTCACTGAGGTGATTGTTCTTGAACTCAATGCCGTTGTCTGTTCTAACAACTTGAATAGTCTGTTGCAGCAGATTTTGAGTTGTGTTCACAAAATTGATAATCAAGTCACCGGTCTCATCTTTCGTTCGGAGGAACTTTGTCCACGTGTAGCGAGAATAGTCATCTACAATCACTAGGACATACTTTCTTCCATTGATACTCTGAGTCTGCATCGGACCACATAGATCCATGTGAATTAGTTCCAATGGTCGAGAAGTAGACGCAATTTGCTTGACGTGATGAGATGCTCGCTTCATTTTTCCTAGGTGACATGCCGAACAACGATGCTCCCTTTGTAGTTGTATAGTTGGATGACCGTGAACCAACTTTTTCGTAGAAAGACGTTGGAGAGCTTTCATGTTTAGATGAGACAGTCGTTGATGCCATAGGTTGTTCCTTTGTAAATCAATCTGAGAAATGAGGCATACAGCTGTCGAGGGCCGCACGGACGTCAGGTTGATCGTGTAAAGATTGGATCTCTGAAGTCCTTGAAGGAGTTAGTGTCCTGACTATACAAAATTCTGCACCGGTCAGCATGGAAGACCACCTGGAAGCCTTTGTCACAGAATTGGCCTATGCTGAACAAGTTATGGCGGAGGCCTTCGACGTATGAGACATCTTTGATGGTCAGATTCTTCAGAATGATATCCCCAAGTCCTAGAATCGGGGCTGAATCGTTGTTCCCAAATCTGACTTTGCCGTTTGGCCGGTCTTTGTAGTTGCTCAGCAGCTCTTGTATACCAGTCATGTGTGTGGAGCAACCAGAGTCGAGGTACCACACATGATGGATCTGCAAAAACAATTTAGAGAGCTTTAGGTACCCACTTAAGCATGGGTCCTCTCGGATTAGCAGATTTAATTTTGGGTTCAGATATGACTCCTAAATCTATTTTTGGAAGATTCTTAATAACCCATGCACATTTGGAGAAGTGGGTTTGGGTTTTGCCTCTATAGGAGACTTGGCCCTTTTGGCTTTTGTCGTCCAAGTCGGAGATTTAGGAACCCATTTGGGTTGAACTTTACAGAGAAGGTTAATTTCAGCTCGTACAAATGCCTTGGAAGGTTTGACTGAGGAAAGATATTTTCTTGTGATAGTCTCCTAAGGTGCTTGGGGGATTTAATTTACGGGATTCCTGCCATAAGCTTTCTTTATGGCTGGATCTTGTTTCCTACGAGTCTGCCTTATGGCATTTGTTTCAGAATGATTAGTAGTAATTTTCGAGGTAGAGCCTATTTCGAGATTTTCATTTCTATAGGTGATAGGCTGAAGTGAGCACGTAGAAGCAATTATTTCGAACATAGAAATGGCTCTTTTATTACTGCGAGTGTCTTTTATTTTGACAGAAGGAATAACATGTTCAGAAACATTTAAATCTACTAGCTCCTTCTTTATTTTAGGACTAGACACTCTCGCCTTCGTAGTTGGTGCTGGCTCTACGCTCCCTATGGACGTAGGTAAAGTAGAATTAGTCTTAGCACTTGTAATAGAATTATTAATGCTCTTACGATCTTTTGAAGGCGATTTTTCTATTTTCACGCTTTTTATGATAGCGTGTGAGGAAGTTTGGGAGGACAGGGAAGCCTTGAGATTTTCCATCTCTTTAAAGAATTTTTTCTTTTCAGCTTCGAAATTCTCTCTTTCTTTGTCTAGTTTCACCTGTGACTCCTGTATCTGTTTTATGATAGGGGGTTTGTAGAGAGAATTTTGATAATGAACCTTTTTGACTTCCTCGTAGTGTTCTTTAGAGTCAGGAGGTAAGACTTGAGCTAAATCACTGACAGGTGTTAAGGATGGTTTCCTATTTTTCTCCTTTTCAATTAGTTCATTGTAGTCAAAGGGGATCTCAGGCCCATGTGAAGCTTGTTTGATGGATGAATCAAACGCATTTTCATACGTCGATTCCGTAATCCTAAGAGAGGTTGCAGCTAAACCCATGTTCTTAATGTCATGCATTTCTTTCTTCCGTAAAATACGTGGGTTAGTGTAACCTATGCCTTCTATTGGATTATAAAACTCTTTATCCTTGGGCTTGTTTAAGAATATCGTCTGTTCAGAGTGTCCCCTACGCGTAAGAAGATCATCTAATTTTTTAATTTTTGCATACAACTTCCTGCGTTCCTTACTTAGGAGAGCATAATTATTTTCTACCGTCAGTTTGGCGGCTTGACAGGTGTCTAGATCCTTACTAAGCTCACTAACCTTAGCGTTAGATGTTTCTAATTGAGCTTCTAAATCAGTGATCTTAGAGGTAGCTTCGGTTATCCTACAATTTAAGGTAGCTTTCTCGTTGAGATGCCTAACCAAACAATTGTAGTTATTTGCTAGCATATCTTCTAATTCTTTAATCTTTTCACTATGCTGTCCTAAAGGAGGTTGACTAGTCTCTCTAGAATGTAGACTCTTAGTAAGTTCTTCTATTTTTGCACTCGAGCTTCTAAGTTCTGATTCGAGACTATATATCTTCTCCTGAGCTCTCTCAAGTTTGTTCTCTACTTCCTTTATACTTTTCTGCTCACGTTTCATGTTAGCATATTGCGTTTGATATGATTCTAACATGGTGAATAACGTGGAAGGAGTGACTACCTCATTTGAAGACGTGGATGCGTTGTCGTCGTCCGTATGAGTGGATGTTTCGGCGTTCAATTCGTTGTCGAGACGGGCCATGAGGGCTAAGTTCTCTTCTTCGGAGCTCGACGTGTCCTCGAGCCATTGGTCCTGTTCGGTCATGAGAGCTACTCCAGCTTCTTTCTGTTTTGTCAATTGAAGCTTCCTGGAGTAGTAGTTTGCATCTCTCTTCTTCGGGAGAGTGCACTGTCTGCCGAAGTGACCTGCTTTGCCACAGTTAAAGCATTTGTTAGTCTCTCTGGGATTCTTGACCTCAGAACTCTCCGGAGCACGTTCTTTGTTCTTGGAGCTTGTAGTCCGAAGTCTGTTGGCTGAGGTTGAAGACTTTTTCTTGAAGTACTTCTTGCTCATCATTTGTCCAATGAGAGCTAACTGCTTTCCAAGGGATTTCATGTTCAGCTCGATGTCGGAGTCCGATTCTCCTTCTGACTCTGATGATGAAGGTGGCCTAACGATCTTTTCCTTTCTTGATCTTGTGCTCCTCTTCTCCGAGACTAAGGCAACCGTGTCATCGGTTTGTTTGCCTTTCTGCTCTTTGATAATCTCACGGATATCATCCTCATGCTAAGCGAGATTATCGGCATGGACATCCAACTCCTCTAGATCTTTATTTTGTCGTATTTGTGTGGATATTTTCTTCCATTCCATGGGCAGAGAAGATATAAATCTTATGTTTGTTTCCATGTTTGTCTTTGTTATTTCTATCTTCCTCATATCGTTGAGAAGAATGAGGTAGTTGGTAGTTTTCGTATAGACTCTCCTCCGGCTTTGCTTTGAAGGAGTCGTAAGCAGTGAGAATGTTCGCCTTCTTGGCCTTTATGCCAACTTTCGTCCTTTGCATCATCCTATGCAGCTCATCCCACATCCCCTTAGCCGATGTAAGGCTGTCTATTTGTCTGTATATATCGTTGGGCTGCATAAGGGTATTCATGGCTACTAGATCAGCCTTAGTTCGAGCTCTTTCCTCCAGAGAGTATTCTCTAGGCTCCTTTAGTCGCCTAGAAGCTGGAATTACTGGAGTAGCTGATTCGTCCCCGGGTACATGAACCCAGAACTGTGCCGGTCCCTCTTCAAGGGACTGCAGTAGATTTTCGGCTTGATCATTTAGAGCTATGAAATTCAGGAAGCGGCTTCTCCACACTGTGTATCGCCTCTTTGCAAGATCGGTGGACGGTTGTCGTTTCCGAGTGAGTATGCATCCATGTTTGTATTATAGTAGTCGAGTTGTTGAAGGATCTTCGTTGATTGTTTTGAGAGTTGAAGACGATGTAAAGTGCTTCACAAGTGACGAAATTTATTAGTAGCGTTTGATTCGAAGATTAGTTCGAGAATTACTTTCGATTCAATCTTTAAAGTATGATCGAAATTAATTTCGTCGATATAGAATGTATTTACTGTTCTCGTGCGAGAAATTTTGTCAGCGAAATATTTTACGAGCGAAATAAATTGCCCAAAATTGTTTAGTCGAGAAAAGTTTCCTGATCGTGAATTTATTTCGATCGTAAAGAAACAGTACGTTAGTAAGTTTCTCGACAAGTCAAAATAAATCCGTTGACTAGAAAAGTTTCTCGCGTATAAATGATTTTCGCCTGGTCAAACGTTAAAAGGTTTGATTGAAAAAATTTTTCGAGTGGAAGTTATTACGCATGCAAGGTCAAAATTGGTCTCACTCGAAAAAGTTTTTCGCTGGATAATGCTCGAGAAATATTTCTAACTAAAATCGTTTCTGCTGATGACGATTCTAGCGCTGACTTCGTATTCTGACCGAGAAAAATTCTCGCGCTAAGTTTATCGATCGAGAAACTAATCCGATTGCAAAACTTAGCGAGAAAAATTGGAGCAATCGAGAAAAATTCACAGAATACGATTAACACAGATTCGAGCAAAAACAAATAATCAGCTAGTGAAGTTTGAGGTAATTGCTCGCAATCAAGTACTAATCACGCACGAACAAGCAATTAAACACGTTATGAAGCAAAATATATCGAATTTGATCAAAATCAGAACGTGTTCTTCATGTTCTTCGTCAACAGTAAAATTTCAGAATCAAATTAATCAAAATTCGAAGTTCAAACTGCTACTGATCTAGTCGCAATGATCATTTATCACTTAATCTAGCACTGAAACATCAAATTCAAGTCAATTAAGCACAAAATTAAGCTATTGGATCGAAAAACTTTTCGCGCCAAATCTGTTCTTCGATGGAACGGTGTTCGAAATAAAATTTCGATCCAATTCTAACAATTTACGATTCAAAACAGAACGAATCTGCTCTGATACCAATTGTTAGGTCCTCATTTAACAACTCTACGATCCTAGGCTAGAATCCATAGTAATTCGATCGTTTAGATAATCAATTGAATTCGATCGAAAAACTCAAGTTAAGAACACGAGAGAGAATTCAATTAGAGTGGGAAAGTTACTGTTGTTTCTCTCTCTAGAAATCGAATTGCAAGCCATTCGGATCAATTCTCCTAACTTTCTCTATTCAGCTCAATTCATTTACATGTATTTATACCAAACAAGCTTGGTATAAATATCAAGCCAGTCCTTAATAAAAAGACTAATACAAATAAAGCCCCTAATTAGAAGGACAACTAATGAAATCAAGCACAATTACAAATGATATTCTACACAATAAATTATTAGATATGCATGCATTCTTTTCACTTACCGCCGTAACATTTTGCATATGAATGCACGGCTGTCGTGTCGTATACTGTTATAATGCACTACTGCGTCGTTCTTACTTGGTTCACACCCATTTGAAATTATGTGCGACCTTCTGTTTCTTAAATTACACGACTGCTTCAATAATAGTCGTGCAAAACTAAGACAAACCTTAAATTACACAACTGCTTCAATAACAGTCGTGCAAAAACATGACAAACCCTAAATAAAAGATGAAAAAGGTATTTTTTTCAGTATTTGTACGGTGTCAGCGTAGATGACGCTTGCGTCTCCGCCGGCGACCACTGTCTAAATGTGTCCTTTAGGTTCAACATTAACTTTAGAGATGCGCTCGTCTGAAAAAAAAAAAAAGATGTAATAAGATGATTATACGGGGAAATTTTCTCAAGATTTTGAGGATTCGAAGAGTATCTTTTCATCGTGGGAATGGATGAAACTCTCAGCAGTAAAGAACATCATAGATTCATCCAATAAATTATTAGATAAGCATACATATTGTTTCACTTACAGACAACATTTTGCATATGAATGCACGAGTATTGTTTATTATTGTAATGCACTATTGCGCCATTCTTACATGGTCCAGATCCATTTGAAATTCTGTACGACCTCCTGTTTCTTAAATTACACGACTGCTTCAATAACAGTCGTGCAAAATAGGTCAAACCCTTAAATTACACGACTGTTGCTTCAATAACAGCCTGCGAAAATATGACACCTTAAATTACACGACTGCTTCAATAATAGTCGTGCGGACAAACCCTTAAATTACACGAATGCTTCAACAGCAGTTGTGCAAAAATAGGACAAACACTAAAATTACATTAGTGTATTTATGGAAACCAGCTAACCAACTATATCTGCAAATATCAATAAATCACAGTTAATTGCCACAGGAGAATTAACCAGAGATCAACCATTTGATAATATTATGGTTCACACAGCCGCATAAACTCCCTTTCTTCAGTGATATCTATATTAAACTAAGTTTGCTTGCGACGTACATTAGAATTTTGCATATTTTATGGGGCTTTAGTCAGCAGGTGTTGCGGGTTTCTTTGTAGCAAGCTAATTGTCGCGTTGTTTTTCCTGTAGAAAGTAAACCGCATCATTGTGAATCTGGAGTGAAGCCCACGCTTGCTCTGCTCGCCTTTGGCTGCACCTGGGAACTACAGCTATAGTGATTCCAGACTATGCCTTAATCCAACATTGTCCCGCACAGACCTATCCAGCTAGAATCAATTGTACCGCGAAAGCAATGCATTCTTTTATCTCAGCTTGTTCACAAACAAAGAGGCAACCAGCGGATCAGCCATAAGAAATTCCATTTAGACCTCCAACCAGCGGAAATATTGCAAATGATAGGTAAAATGTCCCAAGGTGCTGTAGTCCTTAAATCACCTTCCCATATGAAATTCCAATTAGACTAAAAAATATAAGATCAAGGAAGTATCTTTTAAGGATAAAGGCTGAGATTTTCGATCGTTAATTGTGATTTCCAAATTCTGAACAGGGCAAGGAAAATCAGTTCCTTGATACCGAAGGATCTGTGGATGGGCGGTCACATGAGGATATGGATGGAACGGAACCCTTGTACCTACTAATGTACATCTTGGCAGTGCAAGCCAAAATGGTTGTGGAGGACCGAGGTAAGCAAATGAATTAACGAAGGAGGTTTTGGTGTAATGAATAAAGATGATAGTTGATTAATAGATTATGTACGGTTAATAGATCGTAGAAAATAAGTAGGAATAATGTTTTACGCGATTAATAAACTGTGGCACCAAACTGTAGAATAAAGAACAAGTGATGCAACAAAGTAATTATATAGTGATTTATTCCTCCATCCCACCCATTGTGGTACACCAACCAATTCATTACGTGCTATTTTATTTCTACAATGCCACATGATCAATAACAAAATTTGCGCGACTGAATAGGAGAAGAAAGGACTCCCACTTAAACAGGAGAATAATGCTTTAGGCGAATAAATAAGTACCTATTCAGTTAGTAACTTGAAAATATTTTTTGCTTCTTTTTTGCTTCAGCGACATCCAATAAGGCAGTGATCAATTCATACATTTTTTGGACGACTATAGAGGATAAAAAAAGATCAACTCATTCATTTAAAGTAATTCCATATTTTGTACGATGAAGTAACAACAACTGGAATATGTGTTCAACTCGTTAGCCCACGGTGAAGCACATTCATATATGTAGAACAGGTAACACATATAAAGCAAAAAATACATACTAGTTGATCCCGCTTAAAGATGAGCGACAGTAAACAAAAAAATTTTCAAATACATACTACTTGCACCGCCAAAATATGCACTACTTGAAAGCAAAAATGATTTTGCACTACGTTCTGGACCAAACGTTGATCTTCTTAGTGCCCATCACGTCCACCGCTTCAAGGCGAATGCGTAATAGTTAAATAGAACATGTAAACACATATAAACCAAGCATATAATTAGAGTTCCAATACAGACTTACTGCCCCGCAAAAAAAGCTGACCGACTGGACACAAAACTTAATGTGCACTATTTCAAGCCGAACGCACAATTATACAGAACATGGAAACACATATAAACCAAACAAATAAATCAGAATAAATATTCAAATACATACCTGCTACGCCTGCAAAAAAAAGCTGAGTGACTATAAAAACATTGTGTTTAATGTGCACAACCTCAAGGCGAATACGTAGTAGCTATATAGAACAGGTAAACACATATACACCAAAAATACATACATGCTATACCCGCAAAAAGCTGAGCGACTATAGAAAACTCTGTTTAATGTGCACTACTTCAAGGCGAATGCGTAATAGTTATCTAGTACTTATATAAAATAGGGAAATACATATAAACCAAACAAATAAAGCAGAATGAATGTTCAAATACATTCCTCTTACACCTGCAAAAGATGAGCGACTATAAAAAAATTGTGATGTGCACTCCCTCAAAGCGAATGCGTATTACTTATATGGAACGGGTAAACGCATATACACGGAAAAAATACATACCCGTTGCTCTCGCAAAAAGCTGACGACTATAAAAGGAAGTTGTGTTTAATGTACACTACTTCAAGGCGAATACGCAATAGTTATATAGGCGAATACGCAATAGTTATATCGGACAGGTAAACACATATACACCAAAACATTACTTACCTGTCGCACCCGCAAAAAGATGAGCGACTATATAAAAAAAAATTGTGTTTAATGTGCACTACTTGAAGGCAAATGCGCACAGGGAAACATATATAAACTGAACAAATAAATCAGAACAAATGTTCGTGCATCCTTAACGTGCACTACTTGAAGCCAAATGAGTAATAGTTATAGGTAAACACATATAAACCATACAAATTAATAAATTTTAAAGCCGAGCGACTATGTGCAAAAACCGAACCTAAAGATTTAAACCAAGCTAGAGCATGTAAACAAAACTGAAATCTAAATAATATTTAGACCTAGGGCATTGTTCAAATTGTTCCATGTGCAGGTAAACACATATAAACCGAAAAATAAAGCAGAATAAATGTTCAAAGCTGAGCGATTGCGAAGAAAACTAAAACCTAAAGTTTTAGACCCAGCTAGAGCATGTAAACAAAACTGAAGCCTGAAGATGATTTAGACAAAGCTAGGGCATATCAAATTGTTTCATGTGCACAACTTCAAAGCAGTTGAGTGACTCTAGAAAAAACTGCAAAGCTAGGCCATATTTTTTAATGTGCACTCGATGATTGCACCGTATGGCCCGATCAATTGCTATTGGCAAGGCCCCGAGATCCGCTATCGGGCCATATAGTGGACCCAGACCCACCCATTTATTTTATAGTGGACCCGAGACCCGCCTCATAAAAAAGGCCCCGCATTTATAAATTTTTCTATATACTTATTATTAAATATATGGTTCTATGTAGTTATATAATTATATATAATATTTATATATAATATTTTGTGTTCCTTTAAGCATCTCATTTGTGCATCCATCCAATTCTGCATTTTACTTCTGGCCAAGTCCACCAGTCGAAGCTTACATTTCGTGACATTCCCAATGATCAAATTCTTTTCCCTAACCATTACACAGAGCATGCAATGGATACCGATTGTTGTGCTCGACTTTAGACCCCGACAGATCTTGCTTGTTAAAGCTCCAAACTTTTTCAATATTTTCCACTTTAGCTGTACTATTCTCGTAATGTGATGAAACCCTTTAAGGGCTGGCTTAATCTCAAGCTTCTTGAATTTTTATAGCGAGCAAGTCATGTATCTATTCATTATAGACTTTGAGCAGACTAATTGAGAAATCATATATAAAAGTATCTCTTCTCTCATTAGAAATTCTGAACAATTCTTCAAGGGTCCAATAATTGACTCGACGATTTGTCTCAGGGCCCTCCATTGTGAATGTCTTGTTTGAAATTTTTCTTTAAATTTTGTAGTCGCGCAGTCTTACGTTATTGGAGCTTTATAGCTATCCAGGCGTATCGTTGCAGTCGTGCAATCCAAAAGTCTTACAACCATACGGAGTTTACATGCCATTGTTTGTAGTTAGACCCACTGCACTGTACCATGAGGCCCTCACTGAGTATAGATATTAATATATACCTTGTAGAGCTATTCTGAAGCCTCTCCCAAGGAAACAAAAGGTCAAAAGCCTCGCAGTAAACACACAATCACAGAAGCTGAGAAAAAAACAAAGGCAGGTGCAAGCCTCGTCTAGTTTAATCTGTTTCTGGTGATCCCCTGAGATATAAAGGCGATTGCTCCACAAAAAGGAAATTAAAGTCAAAGTGTTAAAGCATGCCTAAGAAATTAAAGTCGACAGCTCCCTAGACAGTTGTGTTACCTTTCTTCCGGTGCTCATAAAACTGTATATAATTCATTACAGAAAAGAAATTGATAAATATTAGTTAAGAACAACGTCTAATAATTTATTTTTCCCAAACAGTCGTACAATATGGACAATAGTAGCAACCTTACATTTAAATAAAAGAACCGTTGATCAATTAAGCTGTCATACGAAGTTGAGGTTGGAAAACGTCGATCCCTCGACAGTTGATCACTTGTTTAGTCGTACCAAGTTGAAGTTGGAAAAAGTCTCACCATAAACAGTCGTGCATCAAGAATATTGCGAACAGTCTCACCATCACATCGTAGCCGTACAAATATGTGGTTGAAAACATAGTTAGCATAATCAGTTGTGCATAATGCACTATTCAAAAAATTAACAATCTTACAGCAATATCATATAACAATCGGCTACTTTGTAGCCTTATAAAAAAGTCATAAGTACCATACCATGTCTTCCATTTCATGTTCGTAAAATCTGCATGAATAATAATCATTTGAACCCTTGTCCAACGAACCAGAAGCCAAGCCAGAGCATGGACCACAAGCTATCAGGCTCTGCACCATGTTGGTTGTATATCGATTGATCGAGCCACGTCACTTATTGATTCAAAGCAGTAATGGTTTTTTCATCGTCTGGCTCACCCACCAGAAACGGCCGCTTTGAGTTCCGTCAGTTTACCCTCCACCTTTTCTTTTACATCTGCAGGAACTTTGCCCCCAAGCTCCTTGACTGCTTCTCAGACGGGTACACAATAGAATTAGTTTGGTTATTCGTGTCTATAGCACTCTCCATCTTTCCCATATTGTCACATGTGTGCGTGAGAGGGAGGGAGACACAGAAAGAGACAAAAGTTTAGCTATACTTGTCCATTGCAGAGAACCGTAAGTCTAGGCATATGTTTGTCATATTACCTGTACAACGATTTACTTTCCTCGAGACTTGGTTTTTACATCAAAGTTTCGATAAAGTGGATAATTACTAAATTACATTTCTTACCATGGGAGGAAAACATTGTCACCTCCTTGTCAAATCAATTTTCCTTAATATATATCTGAACATATAGTTAGCAATAAGAACAGAAACTAGAGAAAGGAGGCTAAACTTGTATGCAAGAACGATTACTCAAGCTAAGGAAGTTAAATACAAAGTGGGTGTGATCTCAAACTACAATACGTAACTATCCTTATAATTTATATTAAATAGTGTGTTTTATATGATCTTTTCATGTATTATGTGAATAATTCGAAATAAGAGATAGGTGTTCTGAGCTGAAGTTTAGGCTGGAGGAATTGGTACGTAAGGTTAGAAACCTTAAGATACTAGGAAAGTTTTCAATTCATGAATATAATTAGAAGTCTTAAATACTTTCGGCTGACATGTCTAGCTACTGGAAACAAATTAAAGATATCTTATAAGAGCATGAAGTTCGACAACATTATGTTGTTGGTCTCTAAAGAACTTTCACAATTTTAGGAAACTAAAGCATGTTAGTGTAAAGTTTTCAATGAAACTAGGGTTTTGCCTTAGACTTTTGGGAAAATTCCTTTCGGCCTTTAACAACCCCAAGGAATTCTGATGTATTTACGGTGTATTACTTTCTGCAATTAGGATAATATTCAAAGATGATTAAAGTGTTAGATTAATTTGGTATTGAAAAGTAACACTAAAAGCGGCCAAGCTGCCAACTTCAGACAACAGCACCCGAAGTCAAATTTAGGGCACAATTTCGGAGACGATAGACTTCGAATCAGGACTAACGTAAAACACAAAAGTTATAGAAAATTAAATTGGCTTTTCACAGGAACTTGAACCAGAGTCACCCGATTTGTAGATCAAAAGTTATGGTCACAAACGTGCAATCTGCCAGTTTCGGCCGATTCCACTGGGACGACACCCGAAAGTCAGTTTCGGGCGAAATTGCAAGGTCAATGGACTTCGAATCGGGCCGACCATAAAACATAAAAGTTATAGATAATTAAGTTGGCTTTCCATAAGAATTTGAATCTCGTCCGATTTCTAAATCGAAGTTAGCGTCAAAATTGCGTAGACTGCCAGTTTCGGCTGATTCGACTCGGACAGCAACCGTAAGTTAGAATCGGGCGATTTTTCGAGGTCAATGGACTTCGAATCGGGCCGAAATTAAAACATAAAAGATATAGATAGTTAAGTTGGCTTTCCGTAGGAATTTGAATCAGGGTCGTCCAATTTGTAAATCAAACGTTATGGTCAAAATCGTGTAGACTGCCAGTTTCGGCCGATTCCAGTCGGACAGCAACCCTAAGTCAGTTTCGTGCGAAATTTCGAGGTCTATGGACTTCGAATTCGACCGAACTTAAAGAACAAAAGTTATATGTAATTAAACTGGCTATTCACAGGAACATGAATCAAGGAGATTGGAACTCTAAATCAAAAGTTATGCTTACAATGGTGCAGGTTGTCATATCGAACAACATCTCATGAGACTTATTCATGCACAATAAAAAGAAGTATAAGGATTATGGGTTTAGAGACCTATTCATGCACGATAAAGCATGTATATCATGCACGCATGTCATTATTGGATTTCGTATTTACGGATAAAATAATTATATAGGTCAGGACACAGATAAAGGCAAAGGAAAGGCCGAGTGAAGGATAGAGAGTTACAAAACTTGTGAGTATGATATGCAACATGTATTTATGTGCTTACATGCTTTTATTTGATGATTTCGTGATATACGTGCTATATGAACTGATTTGATTATATGCCACAACGTGCCGTTATCTGCTAAAATGTTACTTGTTAGAGATTTATAATATATGTGATATAAAGATAGGCGCATAGCATTGCATACACGTAATAATGTATAGAGAAACCGTTATGACTGCTACGACTACGGATGGTACGATACAGATGCTACGGCATACTTCTCTTCACGTCAGGGGGATGACAGTTACTTCCCTTCAAATCGGGGAATGACAGAGTCCTGTATAGGCACATACAGATATCTACAGTACTGACGGAGTCCCATGCATGGGCGCCGACTGGGCTTATAGTATACGAGTCTAGCTAGTCTATAACGGGAGTATCAAAATAAATGGGCATATAGAAATGCATTGATCTAAGGATAATACGAAAGGTAATAGCATGAAATGAATACGTGATAGCATGAACTGAATGATTGAAAGGTTTACTGAAAGGTTTACGGCATTTATAGGAAAATGACTCGTTTCATGTTACGGTTTAATTGTTATTGATTAACATGTTGCTCTCATACTCTGAATAGTGGTCTTCATAGTTGTGTAGATACATGGCAGGCTCACTAAAGCGCATTATTAGCTAAAGCATGGATTCAAGGTTGGCCGGCTACGCTCTCCTCATGTTCCCCTCTGTTCATCGTTAGCATATAGTCTAAAAATAGTATAGGCTATAACATTTTGTGACTCGTATGATATGTACTTATATGTACATTATTGTGAAAGAAATTAGACTAGATGTACGCACCCATTTTTGTTAAAGAAAATAGTTACGGAAATCGCGAGAATATTTTATCGATGTGTAAAAAGGTCATAGGGACGGGGCGCTACATTTTCTATGTACTCGGTTTTCTTAGATGCTTTGTAGGTTGTTTTGCGCTACTTGCGTCGGTTGTTATGTATGTTCTACGCTAAATGATAATGTTAACGAATTGCTAAGTAGGTGAGATGTTGCTTTGTATGTTTGTTGTATGCTAGGACTTAGGGATTCTTCATGCCTCGTTCGTCGAGGACTTGGGAATTTTCGTGCCTCATTCATCGAGGGAATTTTTCTTTCCTCATTCATCGAGGACTTAAGAATTTTTCGTGCCTTATTCATCGAGGACTTGGGAATTTTCGTGCCTCATTCATCTAGGACTTTGGAATTTTGGTGCCTCATTCATCGAGGAGTTGCCTCATTCATCGAGGACTTCATTTCATTTTCCTTGTTTATCCAAGGTCTTATCCGGGCCTTTTTCTCGAAGGCGTAAATTATTTTCCTCGTTTCATCCGAGGTCTTGTCCGGGCCTTTTTCTCCAAGGCAAAGTTCGTTTTCCTTGTTTCTCCTGAGGCCTTGTCTGAGCCCCTTTCTCGAGGGCGAAATGGCGAAACTCATTAATCGGCGAAATTCTTTAACCTTGTTTCTCCCAAGGCCTTATCGAGCCCTTTTCTCGAGGGCGAAATGGCGAAACTCATTAATCGGTGAAATTCTTTAACCTTGTTTCTCGCATGGCCTTATCCGAGCCCTTTTCTCAAGGGCGAAATGGGGAAACCCATTAATCGGCGAAATTCTTTAACCTTGTTTCTCCTAAGGCCTTGTCCGAGCCCTTTTCGCGGGGGCAAAATGGCGAAACTCATTAATAGGTGAAATTCTTTAACTTTGTTTCTCCCAAGGCCTTATCCGACTTTTCTCGAGGGCGAAATGGTGAAACTGATTAATCGGCAAAATTCTTTGACCTTGTTTCTCCCAAGGCCTTGTTCGAGCCCTTTTCTCCAGGGTGAGATGGTGAAACTCATTAATCGGCAAAATTCTGTAACCTTGTTTCTTCCAAGGCCTTGTCAGAGCCCTTTTCTCAAGGGCGAAATGGCAAAACTCATTAATCGGCAAAATTCTTTAACCTTGTTTCTCCCAAGGCCTTGTCCGGACCCCTTTCTCGAGGTCAAAATAGCGAAATTCTTTAACCTTGTTTCTCCCAAGGCCTTGCCCGAGCCTCTTTGTCGAGGGCATTTGTCATCCCTAATCAATTAGGGTCTTGAGATCTGTGCCTTATTCGATAGGCTGTTCACCGAGAGGAAAAAGAAATCGCTCGTTTGTAAGATTTTATTTTGTCTTCCCCATATGAATCATCGTCGTCTTATCCGAAAAGATACATGATGAAGGTCAAAGAGCCCAAAACATCATGAAAAATAGGATACCTCTAATTTCGCGGACAATGAGCAATATGTCGATTTTCGCGGGGGTCGTGTGGATTCTTCGGCATCGGCGGGATATCGACCCTCGAGGCCGATAGATACGGAATTTCTCAACCACGTGGCTTACCTCCGTGAGAGAAGGGTCTTCTGGAGAGTTCGGTGATGGCCTCGGGTCTCGACTGAGCCGTCGGGCGAAGATCGAGGGCTTCAAGCGCAGGCATGCGACCCTTCGAAATCTGGTCAGAATCTAGTGGGGCTTCCAAAGTTGTTACTGAGGGCTGTAGTGACAGAGATGTTGTGAAACGAGTTTCCGCGCCATCCTCTGACGTCGGGTTGTGAGCTCCTTTTGAGATCGCCAGCCCGTTCTTTTTCTTCTCTCTCTTTCTTTTGTGTATAGATCGCCGTCGATTTCTTCGAAACGACCTGAGAAGGAAGGTCAAAGATCCAAAATATCATAATTAAGGGTACCTCCCATTTAATTGAGCGGTGGTCTGCGACCATCCAAGGTGATGAGCCGAGGTCAACAGCTGCGAGCGCAGCCGTGTGCCACCTTGTCGAGCCGTGCTGATTCATTCTTCATGAGGGCTGTTCTCGAGGACGATGAGTGTCGAGCCTTGATGTTGGGTAGCGAGCTTGTCTCGATCTCTCAAAAATCGCAAGTTTTGTTTCTAATTTTTTTATTTTTCGCTTCCTCATGTGGGTCGCCCCAGATTTCTTCGAAAATTATCTTCAAGTTGCGTGTCGATTCTGTGCAATTTTCTCAGGTCACGATTAGGAATTACCTGCAGCGCTTCGATATTGAGTGTCCACCTTAGTGGTAATCGCAAAGCTGTCACCGCCGAATTGTGCTTCCGCCTATAGTGGATGATGCAGTGAATCTGGAATTGTGTTTGGCTCCCTCGACGACGACGGCTAAGGCTGAGATACATGGTCGTGAGTTTGGATGTTCCGTGGGGTGGACCCCTGTTGTTTGTTTATAATATTTCCCTAACACTTGCCATGTTATTGAATGAATGAGTCACTTGCCACCTCAACCAATGTGGCATAAACTGGAATTGACACATGTTCAATGACCAAGTCAACATGCACATTTTTAGTTTATTCCATTTCCGCCTATGAGGTTTCTAAATTCTCAATTTAGTCCCTCAATTTTAAGTACTAAAATAAATAAATCCAACTAATTATTTTAATTACAATTGAGCCTGATTTAGTTAATTAATTAAGCACTTAAGACAATCTTAAGTCCTAATTATTCCCGTGCCCATCACCGGAATTTAACTAAATCATCGACACCTCGTATCGACTTTGCCACTACCTTAGCGAATCCCATTCGTTAGGTTCTAGAGAAAAGCCCGCCTTTTTCGTTCAAGTTCGTTACCATTTTAAGCGCGACTCTCTAGGTCCGTCTCAACTGGCACGGGAGGAACCCGCGAGTCCCAGTATTCGCCAAGCCAATCCCGCGGTACCGGACAGATCCCAGTTGAGAACGAATTTTGATCTAATCGAAATTCGGGCGAACCGACTATAGTGTATACATTTAAATAACTCTTACGCCTTTCACTTGCGTTCCGGTTAGGTGAGAGCCATGTAAATGTCAAACTCACTAACCTAACACTATGTTATAATCGAGACCCAACCGATTATTTAAACTCCGCTCCGTATCTAACACGAGCGAGCTTTCCAAGCTTCGGCCGAAGGCTTTACAATCGTCGTTCTCCAATTACCTCATAGGACGTTAACCTATACGAATATAGGCGGTGAATCTCGATAGCAGTCAAAGCCCGACAATCACCTCCGTAAAGTCAGTTGCGTTTCGTCGCTGGCCCGTGTCCCATTTCCGAACACTTGCGGACCTAGCCAACTAGCGACAAACCGAAATTGCGAAAGCAAATCCGTTAGTGACCCTATCGGTCTGAGGCTGCTATAGTCATTTGTTCAATCATTGACAACATCCTAGTCATGTGATTGAGACGAATACGAGCCGAATGTCCGAATACGCGATCTCTCCGATCACCGATATCTCCATCACGACCCACAACCTCTCAGGTAATCGGTGACACTACCGATACTATGTGTTCGTCAATGAATAAGTCATATTTGGATATCTAGTCACCCATCTAGAATCCTTAGACTTACGGACTTTTTATTTAATGCTGAGATTAAGGACCGTCCGGTGTCTCCTCCCTCGTCCCCACGAGAATCAGACGTCCAACTCAAACATTCGGCTGTTATTTATTTATCGCACCGCCAGATGCCAAGCAGACTTTAAATTCGATAAATAAATAATAATGCATTTATTATAATGAAAATAATATTCACTACTTTATTTTAACAGTATATACAATAAAACTTTCTATTGACCTATACATCATTGTGCGCCCTATACTATTCCTAGTCCTCGTATGGCATTCCGAGGGCACACTCCCTAACATTACGCGTATTGGAAGGTTCGAGTTCGTCAGTGTATCAAGTCCATCGATGTGCGAGCGTGGGAAGCAGTACTCAACGGATATACCCCACCTAGGACAACCCCGGATGCTGATGGAGAAGTCTATGACAGCCGATTGAGGATTGGACAGTGCCTGAACGAACCTCGGCTGAATTCAACGACAAGGCACTTAACGCCATCAGTCATAATGTTGATCAACATGCTGCCCAACATTTTAAAACTGCTCACTGTTTTCAGTTGATTCACATGGATTTGATGGGTCCGATTGAAGTTGATAGTATAGGTGGTAGGAAATACGCGTATGTGCTCGTGGATGATTTTTCTAGATATGCATGGATATTTTGTCTTAGGGGAAAATCAGAATCTTTCAATTTCTTTAAGAATTGTTGTGTGATGATTAGGAACAATTTCAGTGCATCTATCTTTCGTATTAGGTCTGATCATGGTAGAGAGTTTGAATCGGTACTTTGATGAATTTTGTGACAAGAAAGGTATTGTGCATGAGTATTCATCCCCTAAGACGCCCCAACAGAATGGGGTGGCCGAAAGGAAGAATAGGACTTTACAAGAGATGGCTCGTGTTATATTACTTTCTAAGAATGTTTCTAAGCGTTTTTGGGCTGAAGCTTTGCATACTGCTTGACACATATTGAATCGTGTTTACTTTAGGCATGGTACTAAGAAAACATCGTATGAGTTGTTGAATGGGAAGAAGCCTACGGTTAAATATTTTCATGTCTTTGGATGTTTTTGTTACATGCTGAATGATCGTGAGTATTTGACCAAGTTCGATTCGAAAAGTGATAAATGCATTTTCCTAGGATACTCGTCTAATAGTCGTACTTATCGTGTATATAACTTGCGCATGAAGTCTCTTCAGTCAATGAATATTGTGTTTCATGATGCTACTGATCTTTGCAAAGTGTCTCCTCAAGTTGATATTTCAGATGTTATACAATCGGTCAATGAAACAGAGGAGACAGGGGATGACAATGTTGAGCCAACATCTGACTCAACATCCGCGCCTGAACAGAACAATGACGTAGGACCTAGCGAAGTGCGACGAGATCCCCCTGCGAAGATTCAAAAAGATCACCCCACTGACCTCATCATTGGAGACGTAAATGAAGGAAGGAAGACTAGAGACAAGCCGCACAAAGACTACAAGTCTATGGTAAGAAACGCATGCATGAACTCGCTATACGCTAAGGTACGCTTTAATTGCTTTGTTTCCGAGATTGAACCCAAGAATGTCCTTGAAGCTCTCAAGGATAATTGTTGGATAATGCGATGCAAGAGGAACTCTTGCAGTTCGAGAAAAACCAAGTGCGGTCGTTAGTTCCACGGCCGAAAGACACAAATGTCATAGGCACTAAAGTGGATATTTAAGAAAAAAATCTGATGAACTTGGTAGGGTTGTTAGAAACAAGGCTCGTTTAGTAGCTCAGGATCATACGCAAGTAGAAGGCATAGATTTTGATGAGACGTTTGCTCCCATTTGCTAGGTTAGAATCTATTAGGCTTTTGTTAGCTATAGCATGTTGGCTTAACACACTTTACACCAAATGGATGTTAAGGGTGCTTTTTTGAATGTGTATATTGATAAGGAAATCTATGTCGAACAGCCTAAAGGGTTCGAAGATCCCCATTATCCTAACCATGTTTTTAAGCTGCAGAAAGCTTTGTATGGGTTAAAGCAAGCGCCCCGAGTGTGGTATGCTAGGTTAGCAACGTTTTTACTTGAGTTTGGTTTCACTCGAGGTGAGGCAGATCGTACTCTTTTTGTTAAATGGGTCGGATCTAATATTTTGATTGCTCAAGTATATGTTGATGACATTGTTTTTGGCTCGAGCTCAAATCTTTATTAGATCAGTTTGTGCAGGCAATGAACACTACGTTTGAGATGAGTATGATAGGCGAGCTAACTTACTTTTTAGGTTTGCAGATCAAGCAGAGTAACGAAGGGATCTTTATGTCCCAAGAGAAGTACGCAAAGAACACTGTCAAGAAGTTTGGATTGGACACTACAAAGGTAATGAAAACGCTCATGGGTTCTACCCAAAAGGTAAGTAAGGACGATGTCGGGCAGAATATTGACCCAATATTGTACCGATCTATGATAGGCAGTTTATTGTACTTATTTGCGAGTAGACATGACATAATGTATAGTGTTTGCGTATGTGCTAGATATCAGTCTGAATCTAAAGTTACTCATCTTAATGCTGTTAAGCGAATACTTCGTTATGTGAGTGGTTCGTGTAGCTTAGAATTATGGTTCTCCAAAGATACTAACTTGAGTCTTGTAGGCTATAGCGATGCTGATTGGGCAGGTGACGAGGATAATCGCAAGAGTACAAGTGGCGGCTGTTTCTTCCTAGGTAATAATTTAGTTGCGTGGTATAGTAAGAAACAGAACTGTGTGTCTTTATCTACTGCTGAGTCTGAATATGTTGCGGTGGGTAGTTGTTGTACGCAGTTATTATGGTTGAATAGCATGTTATGTGACTATGGGTTAGAGTGCGAGTCTGTACTTATGTATTGTGATAACCTTAGTGCCATTAACATCTCTAGGAATCCCATCCGACATTCTCGTACAAAACATATAGATATTAGGCATCATTTTCTGAGAGATATAGTTGAAAAAGAGTTAGTCCGCATTGAGCATATAGACACTAAACATCAGTTAGCAGACATTTTTACGAAAGCATTGGATTCTGAAAGGTTCTCGGACCTGAAGAAATTCATAGGGTTGCACATGTCAGTCTAAATGTGGGTCCAACATTTGAATCAACATAGCATATGTCGAATTTGATGGTACAGCTTTAATGTTTTGTTTGATATTATGTTCTGTTTTCCTGTTAAATGACTTGATGCTTCTTGACTGGTCCCTGAATGAACCCAATCCCTTTTTAAAGGCTCTTGGTAATACGTCCCTAGGTACACGGCATTCGCTGTGACGATGTACTCTTTGCGACTAAAAGCCAATCCTTATTGCATATAAGCATGATCATAAACTCTCGGCTAGATATAAGTATTTGGTAATAAGATTTCTTAGGTACATGGTATTCGTGGTGACGATGTATACTATGCGACAAAAAGCCGAACCTTGAGGCTGAGGGTATAAGGGCAGTGCATAAATTCGGTTGGATATGTGAGGTGAAATGGTAGAAATAAAGGGAACTGGTTTTGAGAAGGATTAAACAGAAAAGTCTAGGATTACGGAATTAGGATGTTGAGTCAAATGTTAGGGCAACATGTGTGACTGTCAGTTTGATATTGCTACATTTTGTGCTTTCGTCTTTACTTGTGTCTGTCTTTAGTACTGCATTTGTTAGTCTTTGGTGTCTATTTTAGAAATCTCTCAGAATTGCATTAGAAAACTCGAAGAACAGCTTGTTACATATGTCTCAAGTGGTCATCAAAGTCGCTCAAACGGTTAGTATTTCTTGATTCTACCTTGACTTTGGACTTAGTTGTCTTTTTAGTTGAATCGTGATCTGAACTGCTCCTATTTACTCGCATGACTTAGTCTTCAATTTGCTCCTATGTGCTCGCATGATTTATTATTAATCCATTTACTATATTTAGGCACGTTTGATTAGGCAATTTCTGATCTTATTTCGAATTTATCATACAATATGCCTAAATGTTTTTATCTGTCCAACAGTTACTTTTAGTTCCATTTACTCCACTATCTGCGATTCTTATGTGAAGTGTAACCGTTGAAACCAGTGTATTAGACGTGACTTGATTGATCGTTTTTCACTATTCACAAACCCTAAGTTTCAAAGTCGATCCTCTCTCTAGAATCCTTCTCTGCTTCTTTGAGCTAAACCGTGATTTCTACACTGTAATTTTCATCCAAATCTCTTTGATTTTATCTCTCTAGATGTCAAACTCACCCAATTGTGTAGAAACCCAAATGTCCGCCCAACATCGAGCGAAACCGTGTACGATGTTCGCCCCACTTCAGACGCTTCCAGCGCCGATCGAAGACATCGACCATGTTCCTCTTAGTGTGCTTTGCCAAACCAAGGATAGACGCCGTCCAGGTTCAGTCTCATGTGGTGGGAGGTGCGGTCAACACGGGATTTCTACCTTCGAACCCACATTCGTCGACTCACGGCCCAGAAGCTACTGTCCCAAGTCCTTCAACTGCTCAAAATCCGGCCCCCAAAGTCGCAAAGAAAACCTCCAAGAAGCGGGCGAAGAAAAAGAACCCCTCCAAGAAGTCTCGACCCCAACCTCCTAAAGAAGTTAGAGCCCCTGTTCCAAAGAAACGACGAAGCAACAGAATCTATCAGTCCCAGGTGTGGAAGGGGTCAAAATCGACGACAGATAAGCCCATTACCCTCTCGAGTAGCTCATCAGAGACCGAATCCTCAGAGGACGTGCCCACTCAAACTACCAGTGAAATCCCGGTTCAAGGGGAGACAAGTGCTGCTGAAGCGCCAGCTCACAGTCCCATTCAAGAACAAGCTCCTGCTCCGCCCTCATCACCATCGAAGGCTTCAACAGACGAAATTATTGACTTCAGGACTTATGATAGGTGGGATACAGGCTGTGAGTCCGGGGGGAGGGTCACCTTCCACAGGTCCAGATTCCCCTGCTTCTGAGAGTGAAGGTGATGAAGAATTTGGTGCGGGTGAAACCCTTGCGGCGTGGAAGAGCAAACTGCAGAAGAAAGCTGGAAAAAGGCCGATGGGCTCAGAGGACAGACCTACCAAGAGATCTCGGCGAGCGGAATCATCTCAGCTAGCAGCCAATAGCCAAGCCTTGTCGCCGATGGCCAGTGCAAGTGAAGATGTTGAGGAAGATGTTGACCCAACATCTGGGTTCGACTGGGAGACTCCACTGCCTAGGGGAAAGTTCTACGCCCCATTCAATGAGGAGCTGTGGCCACACTTTGCTAAAGGGTGCTGCAAGTTGAGAGGACGGCAGATGTGGTCAGTTTCCGCCGATACGGCGTTATGCAGTTTTTGGAGTCGAGGCATTTCGACAAGACCGTGACGAAGTTTGGGACCTACTGTGATACAGTGGTCCATGAGGTATTTTCTAACCTTTCCCCTAGCTTGAACGATCCTAGTTCTAGGTAGTATGGGAAACTATTTTTGAGGGGGAGGTTATATAAGTTTTCTGCGGGGGCAATTAATGAGTTCTTGGGTACTCCCAATGTTGATATGGAGGAGGAGTATGATTAATGAGGTAGTGTCATTCCAGACTGGGGGTAGAGTGAAGGAATGGGACGAGAACTTTTCATGCAGCTTTTTAACCTCGCTCTACTCTGTGCTCTTTAAAATCGGCATATTTAACTGGTGGCCAACGGCAAATGAGACCCGTGTGGCTGAGACTATGGCACATATTCTCTACGCACTTGGGAAAAATCTGCCTCTGAATTTGGGTGAGTTAGTGCTGGATCAACTAGCTAAGGAGGCCGATAAACAGTCACCGGGGATTCTTCCATTCCCATCCCTGATCTACGGGATGTTGGTCCATGGATGGTTCAAGCCAACGCGCAAAGATGTGGTGGTGACCATCAAGGTGCCATATGCTGTTTCAAGGTCGTTGATCACATCGACTTCCCAGTCCAGCTTAGAGCGACAGATTAAGTGTCTCGAGGACACCATTGCATTTCTGACTTCTCAGCTGACCATTCTGAAGGAGTTGCATTTTTCCCAAAAAGAGGGAGTAGAGGCAGAAGTCAGGACGCGAGAAACAACAGAGGATCAAGCCGAGAAGCAAAGTGGTCAAGGAGCTGAAACAGGAGATGAGCACAAGGAGTTGAGGGAGCTGGTGAAGATGCAAGTGGCGAGGATGCCGAGACCTCAATCGAAAGTCTGAACATTTAGACTTTGGTTGAGGTTGTGTGTGTGGTGCATGCGGTTTTTCTTTTCTTTTGCCTGCGCATGTTTATTTCGCTATGGACCAATGTTATTTTTCTTTTGCAGATATTTTTCAGACCTCTAAGGCTTGTACTAAGATTTAGTACTTTGAATAGTTTAGTGCTATTCTGTTTCTTCGTCTAACTCTAATCATTTTGTGGATGTTTTGTGGTTGAGTAGATCTGGCCTTCAGGGGGAGTTTCGCAAAGACTGACTTCTGCATTGGTTTTGGGAAGAAAGATAAGAAGGTGGAGATTGTTAATGTTGAGCATTCAACATTGGCAATGTTGGGGTAACATTCTAGTCAACATTTGGGCCGAGAATGTTCCCTTTCTCAGTTTTATCTTTCATGCCCAAAACCTATTTTATTGATGACGTGGCATTTTTCTAGTATTGTGCAGGTTATGGATAAAGGATGGAATGGATCAAACCGCGTGGATGAAGTGTCGATAAGCTAGAGAGAAAATAGGAAAGGAGCATACCAAATTTAGAAGACTTGGAGCTCAAGTGAAGACCGAGCTTTTGGAGCAGACCAAGTCGAGCTTCAACGGTCACTAACGGACCAAGTACACTTAGTGGACGTTAGTGGACATTGAGGGCAGTTACCAAGTCGTTGGAGAAGTCACCCCAAAGTCGAAGACACATAAATAGGGACTTCCCGCGACCATTTCAACAGAGGAACTTACAACGAGCGAGACAGAGATTTTAAGAGCAAGTTCGAGCGAGTTTTATCTCTTTAGAGAGTTTTTCTGTTTAGTCTAGCTTTTCAAAGATCGAAAGGTCTTGTAGTTGAATCCTTTGTGATTCGTAGGTTGCGCTAGGCTACTTTTGACTATCCTTTTTGATAGTTTGTAATCCATCTTTATAGTGGAGTTTTGCGCCTTGAGGCACGCAGCAAGTTATTTGACTTGCTGCACAAAATCAATTCTTGTGTTCGTTTCGTTTTGTCACTAAATTACTATCATTCTGCCGTGTGTTTTTAAGTGAGTGTGAGTGTTACCCCAACATCAAGTCCAACACCAGACAACAACTTAGTATATTTTACGTTCATTCGTACGGGACCCCCTATACTACTGACACGCTTCAAGCCATGAAATCATGTTGGACTTTCATTTTCAAATATGAATCATACATTTGGAAAATCAAGAAGGGGATACTCGATCGAGTCCAAAATTTCACAATACAGTATTTTTACACATATCGAAAAGAGCATTCCATTTACAATCCAATTGTTAGTTATTACAATTAATAATTAAAATTAAGACAACATTACATGAATTTAATTATGCCAACCCATTTACAATTTATTTTTCCGAAAATTAGTTAATAATTTATTTTATATTAGAACTACAAATAATTGTACTTCGGTTAAATTAAAAATAAACAAAATAACTTATTAAAAAAAAAGAAAAACGTGTATTAAAATAAAAAAAATATACGTATTTGTTTCATTTCCTTTTTTGTCTTGTTTTGTTTTTGTTGTTCTCTTGGTCATCGTGTAGGTGTATAGAGCAACTCTAACATACAGCATAAAAATGTAGTTAATTTTACATTATAATATAGTAGCTATAGTGCTTTTACTACAACCCATTAACTTTATTAAGTTTTATTTAATCATAACTAACTTACTGAAATATATATTATAATGATGAATCCATATGTTATACTTATTAATAGCTAATTAACTTACAAAATTAGCATATTATTTAATTGTAATTTTAGAAAATTAAAAGGAAAATATCAGTTTTACTTATATTTTTATTATTATAAGAATATTAAATATTTCAAATAAAACTAAAATATATTTTATTGAATAAATATTGATAAATAGAAACTTCAGTAATTTTAGTGTTAAAAATTGTCGTACACTACAACTATAGTAGTTTTGCTCATCAACAGAATATTAATGTTAATATAGAGTCATATTGGAGTAGAAACGTACTCGATTTTTGTGTGTTAACAAAAATAAACTACCCGTTGATGCTATATCTCCCATGTTGGAAAGTTCCCTTGACCGTTGAGTTTCTTTCCCTTTTAAGGTTCAACCTCATTTTGGGGTTGTAATCCTATACTCCTGCTGCAACTGCTTTCATTTGGCATTTTTAAAGTATCTCTAACGTGTACTTTATTTTGTGTAGAACACGAAAATAGAGTACGTCTTTACTCCAATAAAACTTTATATTTAACACTAATATTGTGTAGTAGAGAAACTCTAGTTCTGCAGTACACAGAATTTTCAACACAAATAGAGTTGTAGTTTCTATTTATTTATATTTTATTAAATAAAATATAACCAACAAGTTGAATACTCTATTCTCTCAACTTAAAGACTTGGACTACAAAATAGAGCCAAGTGAACGTGCTGAGCTTCTACTGCAAAGCCTGCCAGACTCCTATGATCAACTCGTCATCAATCTGAGCACAACCTCTCGCAGTAAGGTGCTGGTTCGGGGACGAACCAGGCGGAAGCTGGTGGGCATGTGACGCCCGGGGCCGATGAGGGCGGGGAGTGATCGCCGGTGCCAAAGAGATGCACGGACAAGGAGCGGCTCCTGGCAGGCTTCTAGGCAAAGGGGTACATGAACGAACCGATCCGACACCCGAATGAGAGGGGATCCTGAGACTGACAATGTATGGGCGTGTCGGGCTAAAAATCGTATAAAAGAATTGATAGTACTACTCATATCACCAAGGTCGACCTACCTTTTCGGGAGTCCATCCGAAAGAACTTCAAAGTTAAGCGTGTTTGACTTGAAGTAATCTTGGGATGGGTGACCCCCTGGGAAGTTTGCCCAGGGTGCGTGTGAGCGAGGACGAAGCACGCTGAAAGGTTAAATGGTGATACAGTGGGGCCAGACTATCAGTCGGAGTGTGGTGGGCCCAACCCCAAGTGTCCCGATAGGGATCGATGCTACAGTGATGCCTGGTATGGGAGGGTCGTTACAGGCGGGCATCAGAAGGCAGTTCACCACAGCTTACACTCCACAACAGAATGGAGTGGCAGAGCGGTTGAATAGGACCCTGTTGGAAAGAACAAGGGCTATGTTGAGAACTGCGGGCCTGGAAAAGAAGTTCTGGGCGAAAGCGGTCTGTACTGCCTGTTATGTGGTGAATCGGGCCCCATCTACTGCTATAGAGATGCGGACACCTATGGAAATGTGGACTGGTGCACCTGCAGACTATTCAAACCTTCATATATTTGGAAGTTCAACGTACGCGATGTACCACAACCAAGAAACGACAAAGTTGGATCCAAAGTCCAGGAAATGTTTGTTCTTGGGGTACGCTGAAGGGGTAAAGGGGTATCGCTTGTGGGATCTCACTGACCACAAAGTGATTATCAGCAGAGATGTTATCTTCTTGGAGGATAGCGATCAAGAGCAAGTCGATAATGATAGCAGTTCAAAAGGTGTGACAAAGACTACGCCGGTGAAAAGAAAATTGGAGCAATATAATTCTTCTGAAGCTGAACCGGCGCACGAAGAGCTCGACCCAGTCGAATCTGAAGTACCGGAACTCTGGCGGTCATCACGCGAGCGTAGGCCGCCAAGTTGGCACTCAGATTATGAGATAGAGAGCAATCTTGCATACTGTTTTCTAACGGAGGATGGAGAGCCAACCACTTTCCAAGAAGCACTGAATAATTCAGATGCGAGTCTGTGGATTTCAGCGATGCAAGAGGAAATGGAAGCTCTCTATAAAAATAAGACATGGGAGTTGGTGCCATTGCCGCAAGGAAGGAAACCCATTGGCAACAAATGGGTGTACAAAATCAAGCGGAATGGTGATGACCAGGTAGAGAGATACCGTGCTAGACTGGTTGTAAAGGATATGCTCAGAAAGAAGGGATTGACTTCAACGAAATTTTCTCACCGGTGGTACGACTTACAACAGTCAGGGTGGTCTTGTCAATGTGTGCTACATTCGACTTGCATCTTGAGCAGCTAGACGTTAAAACGGCATTTCTCCATGGAGACCTGGATGAAGAAATATATATGCTTCAACCAGAAGGCTTCGAGGAAAAAGGAAAAGAAGATTTGGTTTGCAAATTGATCAAATCTCTTTACGGGCTCAAACAAGCACCTCGATGCTGGTATAAGAGATTTGACTCCTTCATAATGCGTCTTGGCTACAACAGGCTATATTCAGATCCTTGTGCATATTTCAAGAGATTTGGCGATGACAATTTCGTCATGTTGCTGTTGTACGTCGACGATATGCTGGTAGCAGGACCCAACAAAGGTCGTATTGCCGACTTAAAGACTCAACTGGCCAGTGAATTCGAAATGAAGGACTTGGGACCGGCAAACAAAATCCTTGGTGTGCAAATATCTCGAGACAGAAGCAAGCGGAAGATTTGGCTTTCCCAAAAGAATTATTTGAAGAAAATCTTACGAAGGTTCAACATGCAAGATAGTAAGCCAATATCTACCCCTCTTGCTAGTAATTTCAAGCTATCCTCCGAGATGTGTCCTACTGATGAAGACGAGAGGATAGAGATGTCTCGACTGCCATATGCATCGGCGGTAGGAAGTCTAATGTTCGCAATGATCTGTACCAGACCAGACATTGCCCATGCAGTGGGAGTTGTTAGCCGATACATGTCCAATCCTGGCCGGGCGCACTGGAGTGCTGTTAAGAGGATTCTCATATACATCAAGGGAACCTCTGATCTTGCCTTATGTTACGGAGGTACAGATTTTACTGTCCATGGTTTTGTTGATGCAGATTATGCAGGTGAACTTGATAAAAGCAGATCCAAAATCGGATATGTGTTCAATCTTGCTGGTGGGGCTGTAAGCTGGGTTTCAAAACTGCAGTCCATTGTTGTAACGTCAACAACGGAAGCAGAATATGTCGCAGCTACGCAGGCCAGTAAAGAGGCAATATGGTTGAAGATGTTGCTGGAAGAACTCGGCCACAAACTGAAGAATATTGTTCTCTATTGTGATAGCCAGAGTGCGTTGCATCTTGCAAGGAATCCAGCATATCATTCAAGAACCAAACACATTCGGGTCCAATACCACTTTGTTCGTGAACAAGTGGAAGCGGGGACTGTGGACATGCAAAAAGTTCACACTGCGGATAATCTGGCAGACTACATGACCAAAGCAATTCCTGTGGACAAGTTTATGTGGTGTCGTTCCTCATGCGGATTGACCGAGCATAAGCAACATACAATGGCGAGCTAGAAGAATGGTGTGAAGATCTGATTGTGCTTCAATCAAATCTTCAAGTGGGAGATTGTTGGTAAAGCTAGACAATTCAAATCAAAATTCTCCATTGATCAAGAAGTCTAAGAATTTATTATAATCATTAAATGAGCTAAGCAATGACATAATTGTTTTTGTCATTAAGCTCAAGGTTTAGCCTATAAATAGGCTTGTTATGTTCATTGTAATCACACACCAAAACAAAGAGGAAAAAAAATAGAGAGGAAAGAAAGAAATAGAGGGTAGAAAAAATTGAGGGTTTGTTCGGTATTTACTCCGACTATAAAGAGAGATAGTGAGTGTTTTCTCCTTTATAGATTGAGAGGTTGTAACCCCTGTTTTTACCCCAGTAATAAATTTCTACCTCGCCCGTGGTTTTTTACCCCAAGTTAAAAAGGGGTTTTCCACGTAAATTCCCGTGTTGCATTTATCCTCACAGTCATTTCCAATTTCGTTACGCTGTCCATTTCGCAACAAGAAGAGCTCGACCCAGTCGAATCTGAAGTACCGGAACTCTGGCGGTCATCACGCGAGCGTAGGCCGCCAAGTTGGCACTCAGATTATGAGATAGAGAGCAATCTTGCATACTGTTTTCTAACGGAGGATGGAGAGCCAACCACTTTCCAAGAAGCACTGATAATTCAGATGCGAGTCTGTGGATTTCAGCGATGCAAGAGGAAATGGAAGCTCTCTATAAAAATATGACATGGGAGTTGGTGCCATTGCCGCAGGGAAGGAAACCCATTGGCAACAAATGGGTGTACAAAATCAAGCGGAATGGTGATGACCAGGTAGAGAGTTACCGTGCTAGACTGGTTGTAAAGGGATATGCTCAGAAAGAAGGGATTGACTTCAACGAAATTTTCTCACCGGTGGTACGACTTACAACAGTCAGGGTGGTCTTGTCAATGTGTGCTACATTCGACTTGCATCTTGAGTAGCTAGACGTTAAAACGGCATTTCTCCATGGAGACCTGGATGAAGAAATATATATGCTTCAACCAGAAGGCTTCGAGGAAAAAGGAAAAGAAAATTTGGTTTGCAAATTGATCAAATCTCTTTACGGGCTCAAACAAGCACCTCGATGCTGGTATAAGAGATTTGACTCCTTCATAATGAGTCTTGGCTACAACAGGCTATATTCAGATCCTTGTGCATATTTCAAGAGATTTGGCGATAACAATTTCATCATGTTGCTGTTGTACGTCGACGATATGCTGGTAGCAGGACCCAACAAAGGTCGTATTGCCGACTTAAAGACTCAACTGGCCAGTGAATTCGAAATGAAGGACTTGGGACCGGCAAACAAAATCCTTGGTGTGCAAATATCTCGAGACAGAAGCAAGCGGAAGATTTGGCTTTCCCAAAAGAATTATTTGAAGAAAATCTTACGAAGGTTCAACATGCAAGATAGTAAGCCAATATCTACCCCTCTTGCTAGTAATTTCAAGCTATCCTCCGAGATGTGTCCTACTGATGAAGACGAGAGGATAGAGATGTCTCGACTGCCATATGCATCGGCGGTAGGAAGTCTAATGTTCGCAATGATCTGTACCAGACCAGACATTGCCCATGCAGTGGGAGTTGTTAGCCGATACATGTCCAATCCTGGCCGGGAGCACTGGAGTGCTGTTAAGAGGATTCTCAGATACATCAAGGGAACCTCTGATCTTGCCTTATGTTACGGAGGTACAGATTTTACTGTCCATGGTTTTGTTGATGCAGATTATGCAGGTGAACTTGATAAAAGCAGATCCACAACCGGATATGTGTTCAATCTTGCTGGTGGGGCTGTAAGCTGGGTTTCAAAACTGCAGTCCATTGTTGTAACGTCAACAACGGAAGCAGAATATGTCGCAGCTACGCAGGCCAGTAAAGAGGCAATATGGTTGAAGATGTTGCTGGAAGAACTCGGCCACAAACTGAAGAATATTGTTCTCTATTGTGATAGCCAGAGTGCGTTGCATCTTGCAAGGAATCCAGCATATCATTCAAGAACCAAACACATCCGGGTCCAATACCACTTTGTTCGTGAACAAGTGGAAGCGGGGACTGTGGACATGCAAAAAGTTCACACTGCGGATAATCTGGCAGACTACATGACCAAAGCAATTCCTGTGGACAAGTTTATGTGGTGTCGTTCCTCATGCGGATTGACCGAGCATAAGCAACATACAATGGCGAGCTAGAAGAATGGTGTGAAGATCTGATTGTGCTTCAATCAAATCTTCAAGTGGGAGATTGTTGGTAAAGCTAGACAATTCAAATCAAAATTTTCCATTGATCAAGAAGTCTAAGAATTCATTATTATAATCATTAAATGAGCTAAGCAATGACATAATTGTTTTTGTCATCAAGCTCATGGTTTAGCCTATAAATAGGCTTGTTATGTTCATTGTAATCACACACCAAAACAAAGAGGAAAAAATAGAGAGGAAAGAAAGAAATAGAGGGTAGAAAAAATTGATTCGGTATTTACTCCGACTTATTGTTGGTAAAGCTAGACAATTCAAATCAAAATTCTCCATTGATCAAGAAGTCTAAGAATTCATTATTATAATCATTAAATGAGCTAAGCAATGACATAATTGTTTTTGTCATTAAGCTCAAGGTTTAGCCTATAAATAGGCTTGTTATGTTCATTGTAATCACACACCAAAACAAAGAGGAAAAAAATAGAGAGGAAAGAACGAAATAGAGGGTAGAAAAATTGAGGGTTTGTTCGGTATTTACTCCGACTATAAAAGATAGTGAGTGTTTTCTCCTTTATAGATTGAGAGGTTGTAACCCCTGTTTTTACCCCAGTAATAAATTTCTACCTCGCCCGTGGTTTTTTACCCCAAGTTAAAAAGGGGTTTTCCACGTAAATTCCCGTGTTGCATTTATCCTCACAGTCATTTCCAATTTCGTTACGCTGTCCATTTCGCAACAAGTGGTATCAGAGCCAGCCCTGATTGATATTCCAATTATGCTCTGTGGTTGCAGCTTTGTCTGATCTTCCACATCAGAAAGGATATCGAAAAGGTTTATCGTTACGGAAGAGTTTTTTGGCAAGTCGTGGTAATAGACTGTGTAAGTAAGTTCTGTCTAGGTGGCTGGTGCCAAGCGGGACACATAGTGACCCCACCAGATCTCATCTGGGAATTTACTTTGAAGGGTAATTTTGTCTTGAAAGCTGGTCGCTACCCTTTCTGCAAATTATCTGATCAGTACTATTTGGCTGGACTGTTGAATTTCTCCGACGATAGCGACGTGGGAAAAAATGGCAGCTAAAAATGAAATTGAGAAATTCAACGGGAAAAACTACTCACTGTGGAAAATGAGGATAAAGGCAATTTTACTCAAAGAAAATTGTCTGGAGGCGATCACTGGCAGACCAACAACTATTACAAGTGATGCCAACTGGAGGAAGATGGACGGGAGGGCCATCACCAATATTCATCTAGCATTAGCAGATGACATATTATCAAGCGTTGAAGAGAAAGCTAGTGCGAAAGAAATCTGGGATCATCTAGAGAAGCTGTATCAAGTCAAGTCAGTCCACAGCCGAATTTTTCTGAAAAGAAAATTGTATCATCTACGAATGGAAGAATCTTCTTCAATGACCGAGCACATCAACAAGTTGAATACTCTATTCTCTCAACTTAAAGACTTGGACTACAAAATAGAGCCAAGTGAACGTGCTGAGCTTCTACTGCAAAGCCTGCCAGACTCCTATGATCAACTCGTCATCAATCTGAGCAACAACCAAGCTGCGGGGAAACTTATCTTCGACAATATTGCAGCTGCGGTTCTCGAAGAAGAAAGTCGACGCAATAACAAAGAAGACAAGTTGACAATGTTCCAACAGGCGGAAGCGTTGACGGTGACGAGGGCGAGATCGGGAGCACGCGGTCCAAATGTAAATCAAAAACGAACAAGACCCGGAGAGTCTGGTCCAAGAGGGAGTCAAAAACGGCAAAGCCTTGTTATGAAAAATAAGAAGGCAATAAAGTGTTACCACTGTGGCAAGAAAGGTCATCTGAAGAAAGATTGTTGGGCTCTAAACAAAAATCCCAATGCCCAAGGAAACGCTGCCAACACTATCGACGATGGAATTGCCTTGGTGTGTGAAGCCGCAACCACTATCGCTGAAAATGGAAGATTCAACGACGTGTGGCTCATGGACTCAGCAGCTACTTTCCACATGACCTCTCGAAGGGAATGGTTTCATCAATACAAGCCAACCTTTGGAGGGTATGTCTACAGCTGCAATGACCAAGCGCTGAAGATTGTCGGGGTCGGTACGATTCAAATAAAGATGTACGATGGCACTGTGCGTACCATCCATGCTGTCCGACATGTGGAGGGCTTGAAGAAAAATCTGTTGTCCGTGGGGCAACTGGATGATCTTGGTTTCAAAATTGAATTGGAGAATAAAATCATGAAGGTCTCCAAAGGAGCACTGGTGGTGATGAAGGGCGAAAAGATAGCTGCAAATCTATACAAGCTGAAGGGAGAGACTCTGCAAGAAGGGCAAGCATCTGTTGTTACGACAAGTTCAAATGAAAAGTCTACAATGACTTGGCACAAGAAACTTGGTCATATGTCTGAACAAGGCATGAAAATTCTTGCGCAAAAGAATCTACTTCCTGGTCTCACGACGGTGACGCTACCATTCTGTGAGCATTGTATTGTGAGCACGCAGCATCGCCTGAAGTTCTCCACTTCAAATTCTAAAAGCAAAGAAATTCTAGAATTGATCCACTCTGATGTATGGCAAGCACCGGTTGCATCCCTGGGAGGAGCCAACTACTTCGTATCATTCATAGACGACTACTCCAGGAGATGCTGGGTGTATCCAATCAAGAAGAAGGACGAAGTGTTTCCTATCTTCAAAACATACAAGGCACGAGTTGAACTTGAAACCGGTAGAAAAATCAAGTGTCTCCGGTCAGATAATGGAGGAGAATATACTGGCAAAGAATTCACTGAATTCTGCAAAGACGCGGGCATCAGAAGGCAGTTCACAACAGCTTACACTCCACAACATAATGGAGTGGCAGAGCGGTTGAATAGGACCCTGTTGGAAAGAACAAGGGCTATGTTGAGAACTGCGGGCCTGGAAAAGAAGTTCTGGGCGGAAGCGGTCTGTACTGCTTGTTATGTGGTGAATCGGGCCCCATCTACTGCTATAGAGATGCGGACACCTATGGAAATGTGGACTGGTGCACCTGCAGACTATTCAAACCTTCATATATTTGGAAGTTCAACGTACGCGATGTACCACAACCAAGAAACGACAAAGTTGGATCCAAAGTCCAGGAAATGTTTGTTCTTGGGGTACGCTGAAGGGGTAAAGGGGTATCGCTTGTGGGATCTCACTGACCACAAAGTGATTATCAGCAGAGATGTTATCTTCTTGGAGGATAGCGATCAAGAGCAAGTCGATAATGATAGCAGTTCAAAAGGTGTGACAAAGACTACGCCGGTGAAAAGAAAATTGGAGCAATATAATTCTTCTGAAGCTGAACCGGCGCACGAAGAGCTCGACCCAGTCGAATCTGAAGTACCGGGAACTCTGGCGGTCATCACGCGAGCGTAGGCCGCCAAGTTGGCACTCAGATTATGAGATAGAGAGCAATCTTGCATACTGTTTTCTAATGGAGGATGGAGAGCCAACCACTTTCCAAGAAGCACTGAATAATTCAGATGCGAGTCTGTGGATTTCAGCGATGCAAGAGGAAATGGAAACTCTCTATAAAAATAAGACATGGGAGTTGGTGCCATTGCCGCAGGGAAGGAAACCCATTGGCAACAAATGGGTGTACAAAATCAAGCGGAATGGTGATGACCAGGTAGAGCGTTACCATGCTAGACTGGTTGTAAAGGGATATGCTCAGAAAGAAGGGATTGACTTCAACGAAATTTTCTCACCGGTGGTACGACTTACAACAGTCAGGGTGGTCTTGTCAATGTGTGCTACATTCGACTTGCATCTTGAGTAGCTAGACGTTAAAACGGCATTTCTCCATGGAGACCTGGATGAAGAAATATATATGCTTCAACCAGAAGGCTTCGAGGAAAAAGGAAAAGAAGATTTGGTTTGCAAATTGATCAAATCTCTTTACGGGCTCAAACAAGCACCTCGATGCTGGTATAAGAGATTTGACTCCTTCATAATGAGTCTTGGCTACAACAGGCTATATTCAGATCCTTGTGCATATTTCAAGAGATTTGGCGATGACAATTTCATCATGTTGCTGTTGTACATCGACGATATGCTGGTAGCAGGACCCAACAAAGGTCGTATTGCCGACTTAAAGACTCAACTGGCCAGTGAATTCGAAATGAAGGACTTGGGACCGGCAAACAAAATCCTTGGTGTGCAAATATCTCGAGACAGAAGCAAGCGGAAGATTTGGCTTTCCCAAAAGAATTATTTGAAGAAAATCTTACGAAGGTTCAACATGCAAGATAGTAAGCCAATATCTACCCCTCTTGCTAGTAATTTCAAGCTATCCTCCGAGATGTGTCCTACTGATGAAGACGAGAGGATAGAGATGTCTCGACTGCCATATGCATCGGCGGTAGGAAGTCTAATGTTCGCAATGATCTGTACCAGACCAGACATTGCCCATGCAGTGGGAGTTGTTAGCCGATACATGTCCAATCCTGGCCGGGAGCACTGGAGTGCTGTTAAGAGGATTCTCAGATATGGCGGCGTTTCCTTGGGCATTGGGATTTTTGTTTAGAGCCCAACAATCTTTCTTCAGATGACCTTTCTTGCCACAGTGGTAACACTTTATTGCCTTCTTATTTTTCATAACAAGGCTTTGCCGTTTTTGACTCCCTCTTGGACCAGACTCTCCGGGTCTTGTTCGTTTTCGGCTTACATTTGGACCGCGTGCTCCCGATCTCGCCCTCGTCACCGTCAACGCTTCCGCCTGTTGGGACATTGTCAACTTGTCTTCTTTGTTATTGCGTCGACTTTCTTCTTCGAGAACCGCAGCTGCAATATTGTCGAAGATAAGTTTCCCCGCAGCTTGGTTGTTGCTCAGATTGATGACGAGTTGATCATAGGAGTCTGGCAGGCTTTGCAGTAGAAGCTCAGCACGTTCACTTGGCTCTATTTTGTAGTCCAAGTCTTTAAGTTGAGAGAATAGGGTATTCAACTTGTTGATGTGCTCGGTCATTGAAGAAGATTCTTCCATTCGTAGATGATATAATTTTCTTTTCAGAAAAATTCGGCTGTGGAGTGACTTGACTTGATACAGCTTCTCTAGTGATCCCAGATTTCTTTCGCACTAGCTTTCTCTTCAACGCTTGATAATATGTCATCGGCTAATGCTAGATGAATATTGGCGATGGCCCTCCCGTCCATCTTCCTCCAGTTGGCATCACTTGTAATTGTTGTTGGTCTGCCAGTGATCGCCTCCAGACAATTTTCTTTGAGTAAAATTGCCTTTATCCTCATTTTCCACAGTGTGTAGTTTTTCCCGTTCAATTTCTCAATTTCATTTTTAGCTGCCATTTTTTCCCACGTCGCTATCGTCGGAGAAATTCAACAGTCCAGCCAAATAGTACTGATCAGATAATTTGCAGAAAGGGTAGCGACCAGCTTTCAAGACAAAATTACCCTTCTAAGTAAATTCCCAGATGAGATCTGGTGGGGTCACTATGTGTCCTACTGATGAAGACGAGAGGATAGAGATGTCTCGACTGCCATATGCATCGGCGGTAGGAAGTCTAATGTTCGCAATGATCTGTACCAGACCAGACATTGCCCATGCAGTGGGAGTTGTTAGCCGATACATGTCCAATCCTGGCCGGGAGCACTGGAGTGCTGTTAAGAGGATTCTCAGATACATCAAGGGAACCTCTGATCTTTATAGATTGAGAGGTTGTAACCCCTGTTTTTACCCCAGTAATAAATTTCTACCTCGCCCGTGGTTTTTTACAATGAACATAACAAGCCTATTTATAGGCTAAACCTTGAGCTTAATGACAAAAACAATTATGTCATTGCTTAGCTCATTTAATGATTATAATAATGAATTCTTAGACTTCTTGATCAATGGAGAATTTTGATTTGAATTGTCTAGCTTTACCAACAATACCACTTGTTGCGAAATGGACAGCTTAACGAAATTGGAAATGATTATGAGGATAAATGGAACACGGGAATTTACGTGGAAAACCCCTTTTTAACTTGGGGTAAAAAACCACGGGCGTGGTAGAAATTTATTACTGGGGTTAAAACAGGGGTTACAACCTCTCAATCTATAAAGGAGAAAACACTCACTATCTCTCTTTATAGTTGGAGCAAATACCGAACAAACCCTCTAATTTTGTTTTATTTTTTTCTCCCTCTCTCTTATGCTTTTTTTTCTAGTTTTTTTTTTGGTGTGTTTTTCATTGCCTCGATCGTTGCCTTTATATAGGCAAACCAAAGAGGAAAATGACAATGTATTACATGTCATTGCTTATATCACTATTGATTATTTAAATGAATTCTTAGACTTCTTGATCAATGGAGAATTTTGATTTGAATTGTCTAGCTTTACCAACAATCTCCCACTTGAAGATTTGATTGAAGCACAATCAGATCTTCACACCATTCTTCTAGCTCGCCATTGTATGTTGCTTATGCTCGGTCAATCCGCATGAGGAACGACACCACATAAACTTGTCCACATGAATTGCTTTGGTCATGTAGTCTGCCAGATTATCCGCAGTGTGAACTTTTTGCATGTCCACAGTCCCCTCTTCCACTTGTTCACGAACAAAGTGGTATTGGACCCGGATGTGTTTGGTTCTTGAATGATATGCTGGATTCCTTGCAAGATGCAACGCACTCTGACTATCACAATAGAGAACAATATTCTCATGTTTGTGGCCGAGTTCTTCCAGCAACATCTTCAACCATATTGCCTCTTTACTGGCTTGCGTAGCTGCGACATATTCTGCTTCCGTTGTCGACGTTACAACAATGGACTGCAGTTTTGAAACCCAGCTTACAGCCCCACCAGCAAGATTGAACACATATCCGGTTGTGGATCTGCTTTTATCAAGTTCACCTGCATAATCTGCATCAACAAAACCATGGACAGTAAAATATGTACCTCCGTAACATAAGGCAAGATCAGAGGTTCCCTTGATGTATCTGAGAATCCTCTTAACAGCACTCCAGTGCTCCCGGCCAGGATTGGACATGTATCGGCTAACAACTCCCACTGCATGGGCAATGTCTGGTCTGGTACAGATCATTGCGAACATTAGACTTCCTACCGCCGATGCATATGGCAGTCGAGACATCTCTATCCTCCCGTCTTCATCAGTAGGACACATCTCGGAGGATAGCTTGAAATTACTAGCAAGAGGGGTAGATATTGGCTTACTATCTTGCATGTTGAACCTTCGTAAGATTTTCTTCAAATAATTCTTTTGGGAAAGCCAAATCTTCTGCTTGCTTCTGTCTCGAGATATTTGCACACCAAGGATTTTGTTTGCTGGCCCCAAGTCCTTCATTTCGAATTCACTAGCCAGTTGAGTCTTTAAGTCGGCGATACGACCTTTGTTGGGTCCTGCCACCAGCATATCGTCGACGTACAACAGCAACATGATGAAATCGTCATTGCCAAATCTCTTGAAATATGCACAAGGATCTGAATACAGCCTGTTGTAGTCAAGACTCATTATGAAGGAGTCAAATCTCTTATACCAGCATCGAGTGCTTGTTTGAGCCCGTAAAGAGATTTGATCAATTGGCAAACCAAATCTTCTTTTCCTTTTTCCTCGAAGCCTTCTGGTTGAAGCATATATATTTCTTCATCCAGGTCTCCATGGAGAAATGCCGTTTTAACGTCTAGCTGCTCAAGATGCAAGTCGAATGTAGCACACATTGACAAGACCACCCTGACTGTTGTAAGTCGTACCACCGGTGAGAAAATTATCCCTTCTTTCTGAGCATATCCCTTTACAACCAGTCTAGCACGGTAGCACTCTACCTTGTCATCACCATTCCGCTTGATTTTGTACACCCATTTGTTGCCAATGGGTTTCCTTTCTTGCGGTAATGGCACCAATTCCCATGTCTTATTTTTATAGAGAGCTTCCATTTGCTCTTGCATCGCTGAAATCCACAGACTCGCATCTGAATTATTCAGTGCTTCTTGGAAAGTGGTTGGCTCTCCATCCTCCGTTAGAAAACAGTATGCAAGATTGCTCTCTATCTCATAATCTGAGTGCCAACTTGGCGGCCTACGCTCGCGTGATGACCGCCAGAGTTCCGGTACTTTAGATTCGACTGGGTCGAGCTCTTCGTGCGCTGGTTCAGCTTCAGAAGAATTATATTGCTCCAATTTTCTTTTCACCGGCGTAGTCTTTGTCACACCTTTTGAACTGCTATCATTATCGACTTGCTCTTGATCGCTATCCTCCAAGAAGATAACATCTCTGCTGATAATCACTTTGTGGTCAGTGAGATCCCACAAGCGATACCCCTTTACCCCTTCAGCGTACCCCAAGAACAAACATTTCCTGAACTTTGGATCCAACTTTGTCGTTTCTTGGTTGTGGTACATCGCGTACGTTGAACTTCCAAATATATGAAGGTTTGAATAGTCTGCAGGTGCACCAGTCCACATTTCCATAGGTGTCCGCATCTCTATAGCAGTAGATGGGGCCCGATTCACCACATAACAGGCAGTACAGACCGCTTCCGCCCAGAACTTCTTTTCCAGGCCCGCAGTTCTCAACATAGCCCTTTTTCTTTCCAACAGGGTCCTATTCAACCGCTCTGCCACTCCATTCTGTTGTGGAGTGTACGCCGTGGTGAACTGTCTTCTGATGCCCGCACCTTTGTAGAATTCAGTGAATTCTTTGCCAGTATATTCCCCTCCATTATCTGACCGAAGACACTTGATTTTTCTGCCGGTTTCAAGTTCAACTCGCGCCTTGTATGTTTTAAAGATAGGAAACACTTCGTCCTTCTTCTTGATTGGATACACCCAGCATCTCCTGGAGTAGTCGTCTATGAATGATACGAAGTAGTTGGCTCCTCCCAGAGATGCAACCGGTGCTTGCCATATATCAGAGTGGATCAATTCTAGAATTTCTTTGCTTCTAGAATTTGCAGTACACAGAATTTTCAACACAAATAGAGTTGTAGTTTCTATTTATTTATATTTTATTAAATAAAATATAATCAACAAGTTGAATACTCTATTCTCTCAACTTAAAGACTTGGACTACAAAATAGAGCCAAGTGAACGTGCTGAGCTTCTACTGCAAAGCCTGCCAGACTCCTATGATCAACTCGTCATCAATCTGAGCAACAACCAAGCTGCGGGGAAACTTATCTTCGACAATATTGCAGCTGCGGTTCTCGAAGAAGAAAGTCGACGCAATAACAAAGAAGACAAGTTGACAATGTCCCAACAGGCGGAAGCGTTGACGGTGACGAGGGCGAGATCGGGAGCACGCGGTCCAAATGTAAGCCGAAAACGAACAAGACCCGGAGAGTCTGGTCCAAGAGGGAGTCAAAAACGGCAAAGCCTTGTTATGAAAAATAAGAAGGCAATAAAGTGTTACCACTGTGGCAAGAAAGGTCATCTGAAGAAAGATTATTGGGCTCTAAACAAAAATCCAATGCCCAAGGAAACGCCGCCAACACTATCGACGATGGAATTGCCTTGGTGTGTGAAGCCGCAACCACTATCGCTGAAAATGGAAGATTCAACGACGTGTGGCTCATGGACTCAGCAGCTACTTTCCACATCACCTCTCGAAGGGAATGGTTTCATCAATACAAGCCAACCTTTGGAGGGTATGTCTACAGCTGCAATGACCAAGCGCTGAAGATTATCGGGGTCGGTACGATTCAAATAAAGATGTACGATGGCACTGTGCGTACCATCCATGTTGTCCGACATGTGGAGGGCTTGAAGAAAAATCTGTTGTCCGTGGGGCAACTGGATGATCTTGGTTTCAAAATTGAATTGGAGAATAAAATCATGAAGGTCTCCAAAGGAGCACTGGTGGTGATGAAGGGCGAAAAGATAGCTGCAAATCTATACAAGCTGAAGGGAGAGACTCTGCAAGAAGGGCAAGCATCTGTTGCTACGACAAGTTCAAATGAAAAGTCTACAATGACTTGGCACAAGAAACTTGGTCATATGTCTGAACAAGGCATGAAAATTCTTGCGCAAAAGAATCTACTTCCTGGTCTCACGACGGTGACGCTACCATTCTGTGAGCATTGTATTGTGAGCAAGCAGCATCGCCTGAAGTTCTCCACTTCAAATTCTAGAAGCAAAGAAAATTGTCTGGAGGCGATCACTGGCAGACCAACAACTATTACAAGTGATGCCAACTGGAGGAAGATGGACGGGAGGGCCATCGCCAATATTCATCTAGCATTAGCAGATGACATATTATCAAGCGTTGAAGAGAAAGCTAGTGCGAAAGAAATCTGGGATCATCTAGAGAAGCTGTATCAAGTCAAGTCACTCCACAGCCGAATTTTTCTGAAAAGAAAATTATATCATCTACGAATGGGTAAAAACAGGGGTTACAACCTCTCAATCTATAAAGGAGAAAACACTCACTATCTCTCTTTATAGTCGGAGTAAATACCGAACAAACCCTCAATTTTTTCTACCCTCTATTTCTTTCTTTCCTCTCTATTTTTTTTCCTCTTTGTTTTGGTGTGTGATTACAATGAACATAACAAGCCTATTTATAGGCTAAACCTTGAGCTTAATGACAAAAACAATTATGTCATTGCTTAGCTCATTTAATGATTATAATAATGAATTCTTAGACTTCTTGATCAATGGAGAATTTTGATTTGAATTGTCTAGCTTTACCAACAATTATCTCCCACTTGAAGATTTGATTGAAGCACAATCAGATCTTCACACCATTCTTCTAGCTCGCCATTGTATGTTGCTTATGCTCGGTCAATCCGCATGAGGAACGACACCACATAAACTTGTCCACAGGAATTGCTTCGGTCATGTAGTCTGCCAGATTATCCGCAGTGTGAACTTTTTGCATGTCCACAGTCCCCGCTTCCACTTGTTCACGAACAAAGTGGTATTGGATCCGGATGTGTTTGGTTCTTGAATGATATGCTGGATTCCTTGCAAGATGCAACGCACTCTGGCTATCACAATAGAGAACAATATTCTTCAGTTTGTGGCCGAGTTCTTCCAGCAACATCTTCAACCATATTGCCTCTTTACTGGCCTGCGTAGCTGCGACATATTCTGCTTCCGTTGTTGACGTTACAACAATGGACTGCAGTTTTGAAACCCAGCTTACAGCCCCACCAGCAAGATTGAACACATATCCGGTTGTGGATCTGCTTTTATCAAGTTCACCTGCATAATCTGCATCAACAAAACCATGGACAGTAAAATCTGTACCTCCGTAACATAAGGCAAGATCAGAGGTTCCCTTGATGTATCTGAGAATCCTCTTAACAGCACTCCAGTGCTCCCGGCCAGGATTGGACATGTATCGGCTAACAACTCCCACTGCATGGGCAATGTCTGGTCTGGTACAGATCATTGCGAACATTAGACTTCCTACCGCCGATGCATATGGCAGTCGAGACATCTCTATCCTCTCGTCTTCATCAGTAGGACACATCTCGGAGGATAGCTTGAAATTACTAGCAAGAGGGGTAGATATTGGCTTACTATCTTGCATGTTGAACCTTCGTAAGATTTTCTTCAAATAATTCTTTTGGGAAAACCAAATCTTCCGCTTGCTTCTGTCTCGAGATATTTGCACACCAAGGATTTTGTTTGCCGGTCCCAAGTCCTTCATTCGAATTCACTGGCCAGTTGAGTCTTTAAGTCGGCAATACGACCTTTGTTGGGTCCTGCTACCAGCATATCGTCGACGTACAACAGCAACATGATGAAATTGTCATCGCCAAATCTCTTGAAATATGCACAAGGATCTGAATATAGCCTGTTGTAGCCAAGACTCATTATGAAGGAGTCAAATCTCTTATACCAGCATCGAGGTGCTTGTTTGAGCCCGTAAAGAGATTTGATCAATTTGCAAACCAAATCTTCTTTTCCTTTTTCCTCGAAGCCTTCTGGTTGAAGCATATATATTTCTTCATCCAGGTCTCCATGGAGAAATGCCGTTTTAACGTCTAGCTGCTCAAGATGCAAATCGAATGTAGCACACATTGACAAGACCACCCTGACTGTTGTAAGTCGTACCACCGGTGAGAAAATTTCGTTGAAGTCAATCCCTTTTTTCTGAGCATATCCTTTTACAACCAGTCTAGCACGGTAACGCTCTACCTGGCCATCACCATTCCGCTTGATTTTGTACACCCATTTGTTGCCAATGGGTTTCCTTCCTTGCGGTAATGGCACCAACTCCCATGTCTTATTTTTATAGAGAGCTTCCATTTCCTCTTGCATCGCTGAAATCCACAGACTCGCATCTGAATTATTCAGTGCTTCTTGGAAAGTGGTTGGCTCTCCATCCTCCGTTAGAAAACAGTATGCAAGATTGCTCTCTATCTCATAATCTGAGTGCCAACTTGGCGGCCTACGCTCGCGTGATGACCGCCAGAGTTCCGGTACTTCAGATTCGACTGGGTCGAGCTCTTCGTGCGCCGGTTCAGCTTCAGAAGAATTATATTGCTCCAATTTTCTTTTCACCGGCGTAGTCTTTGTCACACCTTTCGAACTGCTATCATTATCGACTTGCTCTTGATCGCTATCCTCCAAGAAGATAACATCTCTGCTGATAATCACTTTGTGGTCAGTGAGATCCCACAAGCGATACCCCTTTACCCCTTCAGCGTACCCCAAGAACAAACATTTCCTGGACTTTGGATCCAACTTTGTCGTTTCTTTGTTGTGGTACATCGCGTACGTTGAACTTCCAAATATATGAAGGTTTGAATAGTCTGCAGGTGCACCAGTCCACATTTCCATAGGTGTCCGCATCTCTATAGCAGTAGATGGGGCCCGATTCACCACATAACAGGCAGTACAGACCGCTTCCGCCCAGAACTTCTTTTCCAGGCCCGCAGTTCTCAACATAGCCCTTGTTCTTTCCAACAGGGTCCTATTCAACCGCTCTGCCACTCCATTCTGTTGTGGAGTGTAAGCTGTGGTGAACTGCCTTCCGATGCCCGCGTCTTTGCAGAATTCAGTGAATTCTTTGCCAGTATATTCTCCTCCATTATCTGACCGGAGACACTTGATTTTTCTACCGGTTTCAAGTTCAACTCGTGCCTTGTATGTTTTGAAGATAGGAAACACTTCGTCTTTCTTCTTGATTGGATACACCCAGCATCTCCTGGAGTAGTCGTCTATGAATGATACGAAGTAGTTGGCTCCTCCCAGGGATGCAACCGGTGCTTGCCATACATCAGAGTGGATCAATTCTAGAATTTCTTTGCTTCTAGAATTTGAAGTGGAGAACTTCAGACGATGCTGCTTGCTCACAATACAATGCTCACAGAATGGTAGCGTCACCGTCGTGAGACCAGGAAGTAGATTCTTTTGCGCAAGAATTTTCATGCCTTGTTCAGACATATGACCAAGTTTCTTGTGCCAAGTCATTGTAGACTTTTCATTTGAACTTGTCGTAGCAACAGATGCTTGCCCTTCTTGCAGAGTCTCTCCCTTCAGCTTGTATAGATTTGCAGCTATCTTTTCGCCCTTCATCACCACCAGTGCTCCTTTGGAGACCTTCATGATTTTATTCTCCAATTCAATTTTGAAACCAAGATCATCCAGTTGCCCCACGGACAACAGATTTTTCTTCAAGCCCTCCACATGTCGGACAGCATGGATGGTACGCACAGTGCCATCGTACATCTTTATTTGAATCGTACCGACCCCGACAATCTTCAGCGCTTGGTCATTGCAGCTGTAGACATACCCTCCAAAGGTTGGCTTGTATTGATGAAACCATTCCCTTCGAGAAGTCATGTGGAAAGTAGCTGCTGAGTCCATGAGCCACACGTCGTTGAATCTTCCATTTTCAGCGATAGTGGTTGCGGCTTCACACACCAAGGCAATTCCATCGTCGATAGTGTTGGCGGCGTTTCCTTGGGCATTGGGATTTTTGTTTAGAGCCCAACAATCTTTCTTCAGATGACCTTTCTTGCCACAGTGGTATCAGAGCCAGCCCTGATTGATATTCCAATTATGCTCTGTGGTTGCAGCTTTGTCTGATCTTCCACATCAGAAAGGATATCGAAAAGGTTTTCGTTACGGAAGAGTTTTTTGGCAAGTCGTGGTAATAGACTGTGTAAGTAAGTTCTGTCTAGGTGGCTGGTGCCAAGCGGGACACATAGTGACCCCACCAGATCTCATCTGGGAATTTACTTAGAAGGGTAATTTTGTCTTGAAAGCTGGTCGCTACCCTTTCTGCAAATTATCTGATCAGTACTATTTGGCTGGACTGTTGAATTTCTCCGACATTATTTATATTTAAAATATTTTATAGTTTCTTATAATTAGAAGTAAAAATTCTTTATTTATTGATATTTTCCTTTCAATTTAATAAAATTACAATTAAATAATATGCTAATTTTATAATTTATTTAATTTTTAACTAATAGTAATTATTAATATGAAGTTATAAATCAATTATGATAGTATATATGAATTTGATTTTTAGTGTACTAGAGTTAGTGGATTGGAGTAAAAGTTAATCTTCTTTTTTTTTCCAAACAATAGCTTGCATTGATTAACAAAGATACAGGGGCTAAATAGCCCAAAGGGTCTCACCGGTACTTCGTCAACCGGGAGAACAAAGGCCCACAAACGAGCATACTACAACCCCACAGGGGGCATAACACTCCCACGAGGGGAGAAAAAGGTCAACAAGGGACAAAAACCGACAGAAAATAAAAAACCATTATCTACGACCAAGAACTAAAGAACCTATAACAGAAAAAGCTATTAAGCTAAATCTACGGTACTCTTCATTTTCAGTTGGCCTTAAACTTTTGGGTTTTTATATTCATCGGACTGAGGCTCCGGAGAAAATAGAGATTATGTGTTGGAATAAACCACTGTAGTAACTGTATTGTCGTGTAAATTACCTGTATTTTTATGATGTGAGTTCGAGATGATCTTATGTTTCTATATAATAAAAACCACCCAATATATACATATTGATAATAGATATCTATCTGCTGCAATATGGGATTTAGATTCATCAAATTCCATGACAAAGGTCTCTACATGACAAGAGATCCTCACAATTTACTATCACCACAATCACATTTGATGAGTTGAGAACTACTCACAAAAATAGAATTGAACACAAAACAACGTACGCAAAAGCCTTCTTCAATCTCCAAAAACACAGCCAACTTAAGAAGAGCAAACTTTGCAGCTTTTCCTGCAATATCCGGAGGAACCGTCCGAGCCCACCATGTAAATAGGGTTTTTCTCACATTCTCCTCTCATAGCCCAAGCTGAGCAACTGGGATTCTCATCCACGCAATCATTTGTAGATCTCGAAGATGATATTGTATCGAATGATCTTACATGAATCCACTTAGTAGCTGACCATTTCTCACCTTTAATGACTGGGCAGCTCCCATGTAAGCTCGAAGGGTCCGTAGTAGCATTGGGGTGAAGGCTAAAGAACAACAGAGCATCGCCTTTCCTAGTTTGCACTGTAAAAGAGATACTTAATATCAATCGACAATAATTTCTATTATCTAATTTTGTCCCATTTAATATTTTCATCATCTTAAAGGTCAAGGCAAGAATCATGTTTACCTGCGTAGCCGCCTTTAGCACAGTCAGACCAGTCCTCACCTTTTTGTTGCTTGTCTTTCATCTAAACAAGAAGATCAAAGTCAAATTGCCCGAATATGAATATTTCAGACATTTTTCGGGTAATAAGTAATCACTGTTTCACCTCTGAGTTTGGAAAGACTGTCTCACCACCCTTTTCGACGTTCGATAAGTACATGAGAACGGTGGCAACACGATGACCTCCAAGTTCTTGATTGGCCTTGTCATGGAAATAATCGAAGTGTGGCTCGTACTGCTGACCAAGTTCGTACCGTAAAATCTGCATAGCCTCTCCATTTTCTAGAAGGAAAGACAAGACACAAATTAAAGGTAGGTTTAGCTTTGGAATCAAGAAACTAGGAGAAGCTTTTGGTCATTGCATCGATATATATATACCTGACGGGAGAAAAGTCCATGCTGCAATTTTCGCCTCGATACGGGAAACTATTTCATCCTTCAACAAACAAAAGATCACAACCGAATAATTCCTCTACTCGTCTCATATGTAATCAAACTCCCACAGAAATGGAAGAAGCATTGTTTTTCGATGCAAAGGGATTTAACTGACTAACCTGACCCTTGCTAAGAAACATCCCAGAACTTGTACGGACAGTGCTCTCTATGCTCTTTCCAGAGTCATTGTCAGCCACCATTGATTTCTCCAGCTTATCTCTAGCCTACAGAAACAGAAACCACCCTTATTGCCTTTCTCTTACCGCATCAATCAATAAGAAATGAATCTATAGTTTCAGAAGGAAACTGATAAGCTAAGGTAACCAAAGCAATGAGATGATCACACTCCTCATTGGTTAAGAATCCGTTATACAGAAAGGCCCTGACGAATCAAATCAAAAAAAGGAAATCATATCTTCGTAATCATATGAAGTGAATCGAAATTTCTAATCTAACCCAAATGTTTTTAAATTAGAAAAAAAAAAGGAAGACCTGGGAGTCCAAGAGATTTGAGTGACCCTGGATGGATCAATCGACGCAAAAGGTGCGCCGGTTCGTTCGTTTCTGAAAAAGTCGAAAAACAATTGATCAGACACGATCTACACTCGACATTGACGATGACTACGAATTCTTGCAATACAACCAACAAAGGAGAGAAAACCACACATACCCAAACGCAAATCCTACGAGGAAACAGAAACAAACCACAAGTGGCCTTCCGTCCATCATATCGAATCAATTCTGGTACAGATTTTGATTCTTATTCACTGTATTCGTATTTGGGTTGGAAAATGAAAACGACGACTTTGATTACTTCTCTCTTTTCTTCTTTATCATTTCCCCCTTGAAAAAGTCTCTATTATTGAGAAAAGAATTTAATTCCAATGGACTAGGGAATCATATTTTCGTCTCATTACTCGTATCGATCGATCTTAAAATTAGATAATGAGTTCGAGTTATTTATTTTAGAGAAATTTATGTGCTACAATTTTTTCTTTGAAAGTTATGTGTGATAGGGGTGACCTTCGATCTAGAATTCCTCCTAACTTAACTACCTGCTAAGAGCAACTTTCAGAAAGTGGGACAGGTAAGAGGGAGATCTGGAGATCTGGAGATCAGAGATGGTGTATGGAAGAAGTGTAAAGGGCTCCGACAACTAGATAGTTTGAGCGGAAAATACTGAGCATGGCTGACCAGGAGACACGTGGAAGGCAATGAGTGGATGACGTTACAACCAGAGAGGGGATGCGCCTGACAATAGTACATCTGCAACTGTTGTCCCTCCGAGGTTGTACTAAGAACTGCTGTCAGGTGGTCCAAAGGATAGCCAGCTGTAAAGCAGAGACCAACGGGTATATTGAAGAAGAGAGGAAGGAAGAGAGACATCAGACTCAAAGCACACACATCAACACTTGGAGATTTCACTGTAGAACTCTCTTCGCCATTAACGCACTGTAACCAGAGAAGTGAACTCGAGTGTGTATTTCTTAACGGTGAATAGTGATACTGTTTTCGGTGGCCATGGACGTAGGATATCTATCCGAATCACGTAAATCTGTGTCTTTTTTCTTTGGCAATAAAATACAGTTTTAAACACTCACTAAAATACCCAACCCAGTCCATTTCATCCTTCGACCTTTATTTCTCGGACCAAATCTTTTTGATCGAGGTCATACCCGCATCAATGTGATATTTTGTATTCGATTTTGACCTGTGAGATATCAATTTAAATATTAAGTTTAGGTTAATTCAAACTTGATGCAAGTAAGATTCTCTATCACAAAAAAAAAAGCTTATAATGAAAAACTTACGAACTCAACAACAATCATGAGAAAAATCAAGATAGGTTTATTGGAGAAATAGGACCCGCCCGCGCTCTAGCTTAAGTCTTGCTTGCTCATAGAGCCAGTTAGTTGGCTCGAGTAATGTTCACCCCTATGTATAGTCGATATCATAACTAAAAAATATACTTAACTTACAATTGCGTTGACCAATGTAGTCATTAACGGGCATTTTTAATAAAATAAAGCTATTAAATAGATAATTAATAAAATAGGAGTTTTTAGGTCCAAACTAATAAAATAGGGTAAAACGTGTTTAATAAACACGAGGTCGCAACTATTAGCCGCGACGGTGACGTGGTACGCTACAATACGGGCCTAACGCGGGCTTGAATTTAAAAAATTAACTGGGCTGACTGTTGGCCCAATAAACCGAATGTCGCAGGTAGTGGCTGCGACGCGCGTCTAATGGGCGCGACGACGGGTTTAAGAAACCCTCGTCGACTTCTTCTTCCTCTCCATTTCTCCTCTCCTCCTCCCTGTCGATCCGGGCCTCCCACCACCGTTGAACACCACGTGATAGATCCCTTCTTCTTCGTCATCGTTCATTAAGCTACGTTTGGGTATGAAACTCCTAATTTGTTTAAATCTTGATTTTCATGTTTTGTTAAATTTCGTCGAATCCTTGAGTTTAAGTTTGTATTTTTGGTATAGTATGTGCACTAGATATTGCGGGTTGCTTAGTAGATTGACATAACACGTTAATTTTGGATAATTGATTCGATTTAGGAATTTTCCCTAATTCGAAACCCAAATTTGACATTAGGGTTTCTAGCTTGATTGATTCGATTTTTCGATACCTGGTTCAATTTATGTGTTGCTTGTCGGTATTTGTGGCGATATTGACTTGTAAACGTTCGATTTAAGATGGATACGTACGATACGGCTAGATAGATCGCTCCTTGTTGATATTCCAGGATAGTCATCGTTGTACTACATCCATTCTGATGGTACCATAGACACGCCTTTGACCGTTAGGGGTTTGTAGAGAGAGGTGGAGGGAGGAGACCGCACACGTTCCACTTACCTGTGGGTGAGGCGACCGTCACAGGACGTCGGTGTGCTGTGGGGACCCCCCATCGGTGGTCATTCAGTCAATGGTGTGATCCACAGCAGGATGCATGATCAGTGGATCGATTACCTGGAGGAGTTCACTGGTTACAGACCTGTTGTAGGTGCGTACAGTGGGACGAAGGTGTCGTTGAAGAAGTTTGCCGACTGGTTAGAAAACAACCAGATCGACGATGACAGCCACGTTATAAGGTCGATCAGCGCACACATGCATATGCGTTGTTACTCATGGGATCGGTGATGTTTCCCCACTCCAGTGGAAGCTCGAGTCCATAACTTTTCTTCCGTTGCTCGAAGACATCGACGCCGTGCACACTTAGAGCTGTGGCAGTGCCGTTCTGGCTCTTGTACAGAGAGCTATGTACCTCGTGCCAGCGTCAGAAGATGAACATCGGTGGAGCTTTGTACCACCAAGGAGTCATGGAACATCAACATACTTAAAAATTAAAATACACTGTCGGATTCGGGAGCTGACATCATCGCAAAACCAAAGAGGTTATTACGTGCTTTGATTTTCTCATTCCTATATGGCTTATTCATGGTTAACTTGCTAATAATTACAACAAACTCAAAAGTGTCATATACCTTTAGAGCTTTCTGCACAGAGCTTGCATCCAGATTCCACAAAACCCAAAATCCGGTTGCTACATCAAAACAAATCTAGGCGACTGTGTTTGTCATTAAGTCAAACAACGAAATGATCAATCCCTAATTCCTCGACGAATAATGGGTAATAGTATACCTTGCTGCTTCTCACATGGATACCATCCAGCTTGATAGTCCCAAATTCCTTTAATAATGCCTCATGAGATGCTTCTGAAGTATTCATTGGAAGGCCCTTAAGAGTAGATAGCGACCATCATTTCCAACAAAAGAGAAGGTAAGCATTTGAAGTAACTGCTAGTTGTCGGCATTGTCTTCATTAAGTCATTAGCTTATTGACAAAAGGGCTAACGGCTGTCTTCTAACCCTCCTATTTATTCTCTTAATCATAATGAATGTATCAATGAAAAACCTAAAAAAATAAACATAATCAACAACAAAAAATTAATTAAATGTTAAAGACTCAACGACAAATGGAGCTTAGACGATTGATTATGGTAAGAATAGCCAGAGATCAAGTTGGCCCTTTATTCTCTCCCTAGAAAAGCACTTGACTACAATCTCCAAAATATATCTTTCTCACGATCGTCTTGGCACTGAAGCGGCTCAAATCTGCCTCAGCTCTACAATGTTCCTAATAAGCGATGTATGGCCCCTTGAGGAAGCTTACGACTGCCATACGGTTTTTGGGAGGTGCAACAGGTATGCCTAAATCGATGATCCTCGATACTCTTTTGAAGCGAACATTCAGATTGGAACAACCTATGGAAGTGAATATCTATCTATAATAGAGCATATCAAAGCAGTAGGAAAATTATGACTTGTTACTTATCTTCAAGACTGCAGTAATCGATCAAGAACACTTTAATCCATAAGAAAACAAATACGTATAGAAATTTTTATTTTACCTCTTTAATTTCGTCAAAATTCCTTCCATAAAGCCGTTGCACATACTATTTTTAAATAAAAAAAGGTCAAGCAAAACCACAAAGGGATATAACTAGAGTTCAATATCTATAATCAACCGCTAAGTTCATGTTCTCATCGACGGAACGCTTTTCTCCGGCATAACCATCTTTCTCAAACCCATGGTAGGAAATAACAAAGAGAATATACATAATACAATTAATATAGTATAGGGATTTCGATGTATAATTATATCAATCACCGCTCAATTTTCTAATATAATACTGGAAAGGGCCTCGGCCGCTATGATCTCAAAGAAGGCCCGGCTTGACTAATAGATCGACCGTTGATGAATTCAGCCCCTCTCGTGAATCCGAGCGATAACATTGGTACTTTTCCCTACAATGCATTAAGAACATCAACATCAGAAAATCCAAGGTTTAATGTGGACACTTTCGTTATACAAAAATCTTACTACCTTTGCAGCGCAAAATCCCTATTTTCTGCCTCGGTGAGCAAACGCCATTCATGCGAGGCTTGATGTTCTTTAGGACGCAATGAGCATGGAAACATGTGTTTCATCATATTTTCGTGCACGCAAATCTTCACTATTCGGCATTGGAATACGGTTAGCAAATCAAATTACAGACCTTGCTTAATAAAGTAACTCATAGAAAAATCAAAACCAAATAATTGACCCATACACAACTGATGGATCCTAGAACAGATATCAAAACACCACCAGTTCAAAAAGAATGCATTAGACAAATAATGTACCTCGTCTTTCTCGAACAAATGATACTCGTTAAACTCATCACCAAACAATCCACCACCAATCCTTTCCGCCCTGATCCTCTTCAAATTTAGTCGATCTCGGTCCTTCCTATGCTCCGACTTCCATCGATCTCTCAATCTTGATTTCTCATGCAGCTCCCTTCTGCAAAAAAAAAAAACTTCGGTCTGAAAAATCAAATACCACAAATACAATTCAGTTGAGACAACCATTTGCGCATAATGATTCATCGCTCACCAGATGAATCATTCGAAGTGCCGACTCTCTGTAACCTCTTACGTAAACAGCTACCAGCCGATAACGCCGTTTTCCATGAATCTCTGTCTCTCCCCATGCTTTCCTTAGAATTAGGGCGTTTACTCCACAACTCTCCGGATTGTTACAATTCCATGCCCCGCCTTGACTCATAGATCGATAGTTGATAAATTCAGTCCCTCTAGTGAATTCGAGCGATAGCAATGGTACTTTTCCCTGCAATGCATTAAGAACATCAACAACAGAAAATTCAAGGTTTAATTTTGACACTTTGTTACACTAAAATCTTACTACCTTTGCGGCGCAAACTCCCAGAAAATTTCTGCCTCAGCGAGCAAACGCCATTCATGTGAGGCTTGATGTTCTTTAGGAGGCAATGAACATGGAAGCATGTATTTCATCAAATTTTCATGTATGCAAATCTTCACTATTCGGCATTGGAGTACAGTTAGCATCAACTCTTTGATGAACGAATCCAACCGACAAAGCAATGAATCAATAGATAACCGAAACTCGAAAGGTTATGTCCCAAATTGACATAAAAAAGCAAGTTGTTACTTACCTTCTTTGACTTTCTGCAAAGCTTGGAAGAGAGGCCTTTGATTCTTCTTCTTGAGATACACATAGGTTGCACAAATCAGATGTTTTTTCCCAAAAAGGCTATGCTTTTGTCTTTGTTGATGAACAATAAGTAACCATAAACAATAAAAAATGGTTCTTTTTTCTTTTTTCGTTTCCTCGGCCAAATCAAGTGGTGCTTGCCGAAATTTATCTAAATATATTCGGAGAAAATAAAAAAAGTTCGCCCGTAGCTCCCCATTCCTTCGAACCACCCAAAAAATGGTACAAAAAAATCTATGAAGCAACAAAATCAACATCTGTTTTTTCAATAATCTAAAGAAATAAAAATCGAAAGGTAAACAATCGTATCCACGTGTCACCTCTCCGGCGAAGTGAAGGACACGTTCGGCCTCGACCACCCACGTCGTTCTTCCCCATGGTGTTCTATTGAGCATATTATCGATCACTTTTTGTCCATTTCTCTATAATCGAATTGCGTAACACCGAGAACCTTCCAGAAATATAAAAATCTAAGAAAACAATTAGAATTAGTAGCATTCTTGATAAAAAAAAAGCACTCAATTTGCCTCGGGCAGAGGTAGCCTATAACCAAGTACTGCAATCGCAGGTTCCCATAAAAATCAATGAGGACATGCTTATACAATATTGGGGCGCCACCCGTGCATTCGCTGTATATAGTTATAATGCACGCTTCATTCATATGGGAAACATTTGTTAAAGGTTTTGAATACACTACACCTTGTATGTTTCATAAGCAAAAAGCTATACTCACTGTAAGGTATGATCCTCACAACCTAAGACCATTTATATTAAAGATTAGATAGATCCAAGAATTATAATTTATATGTAACACTATAATCCCATTTCAAACATTTGGACAACAAAAGGGGAAATAAATCATACCTGAGGTAGGTTTCCTTTACAGTACCCTCATATTCCTTCTTATTTACTAACCATTGCAAAGGCCTGCGTTTATGTTAGAATTTAATCATGTAATAAAGATAATCATGCAAATTGAATCTGACAAATCAGTCAAACCATGTTCTATGATTTAAGTTTTCAATACATCCAACAAAGTACGGTAGGAAAGAAATAACTAAGCTGGGGGATGTTCTCTCCTCGGGAGATGTTTTTCGCGGGGAATGTTACCCGGCTCTTTCAATTAAACTCAAATATTTGACCGGTTAATTCGGGAATAACAATATTCCCCCCCCCCCACAAATAGTCCAAAAAGAGTGTAGTGAATTTTGGACGTATTAGGTAAAATATTTGAGTTTGGAGAAGAAGAGAATCTTAAAGAATTTTGTCACACCACGTTCGGGGATATTCAACCTATTGTCAGGGGCCATGTTTACGGGCGTTACCTGAGAAATTTAACTCATTCGTTCGGGGTTTTTCATCTAGGTTGACTCATTCGAGGACTTAAGAATTTTTACGCTAATTCTCGAGGACCTTGGAATTTTTCGTGCCGCATTCATCAAGGACTTCGGAATTTTCGTGCCTCATTCATCGAGGACTTGGGGATTTTCATGCCTCTTTTATCGAGGACTTGGGACTTTTTGTGCCACATTCGTCAAGGACTTGGGAATTCTTCGTGCCTCGTTCGTCTAGGACTTGGGAATTTTCGTGCCTCATTCATCGAGGGAATTTTCGTGCCTCATTCGTCTAGGACTTAGGGATTCTTCATGCCTCGTTCATCGAGGACTTGGGAATTTTCGTGCCTCATTCATCGAGGGAATTTTTCTTTCCTCATTCATCGAGGACTTAAGAATTTTTCGTGCCTTATTCATCGAGGACTTGGGAATTTTCGTGCCTCATTCATCTAGGACTTTGGAATTTTGGTGCCTCATTCATCGAGGAGTTGCCTCATTCATCGAGGACTTCATTTCATTTTCCTTGTTTATCCAAGGTCTTATCCGGGCCTTTTTCTCGAAGGCGTAAATTATTTTCCTCGTTTCATCCGAGGTCTTGTCCGGGCCTTTTTCTCCAAGGCAAAGTTCGTTTTCCTTGTTTCTCCTGAGGCCTTGTCTGAGCCCCTTTCTCGAGGGCGAAATGGCGAAACTCATTAATCGGCGAAATTCTTTAACCTTGTTTCTCCCAAGGCCTTATTCGAGCCCTTTTCTCAAGGGCGAAATGGCGAAACTCATTAATCGGTGAAATTCTTTAACCTTGTTTCTCGCATGGTCTTATCCGAGCCCTTTTCTCGAGGGCGAAATGGGGAAACCCATTAATCGGCGAAATTCTTTAACCTTGTTTCTCCTAAGGCCTTGTCCGAGCCCTTTTCGCGGGGGCAAAATGGCGAAACTCATTAATAGGTGAAATTCTTTAACTTTGTTTCTCCCAAGGCCTTATCCGACTTTTCTCGAGGGCGAAATGGTGAAACTGATTAATCGGCAAAATTCTTTGACCTTGTTTCTCCCAAGGCCTTGTTCGAGCCCTTTTCTCCAGGGTGAGATGGTGAAACTCATTAATCGGCAAAATTCTGTAACCTTGTTTCTTCCAAGGCCTTGTCGGAGCCCTTTTCTCAAGGGCGAAATGGCAAAACTCATTAATCGGCAAAATTCTTTAACCTTGTTTCTCCCAAGGCCTTGTCCGGACCCCTTTCTCGAGGTCAAAATAGCGAAATTCTTTAACCTTGTTTCTCCCAAGGCCTTGCCCGAGCCTCTTTGTCGAGGGCATTTGTCATCCCTAATCAATTTGGGTCTTGAGATCTGTGCCTTATTCGATAGGCTGTTCACCGAGAGGAAAAAGAAATCGCTCGTTTGTAAGATTTTATTTTGTCTTCCCCATATGAATCATCGTCGTCTTATCCGAAACGATACATGATGAAGGTCAAAGAGCCCAAAACATCATGAAAAATAGGATACCTCTAATTTCGCGGACAATGAGTCAATATGTCGATTTTCGCGGGGGTCGTGTGGATTCTTCGGCATCGGCGGGATATCGACCCTCGAGGCCGATAGATACGGAATTTCTCAACCACGTGGCTTACCTCCGTGAGCGAAGGGTCTTCCGGAGAGTTCGGTGATGGCCTCGGGTCTCGACTGAGCCGTCGGGCGAAGATCGAGGGCTTCAAGCGCAGGCATGCGACCCTTCGAAATCTGGTCAGAATTCTAGTGGGGCTTCCAAAGTTGTTACTGAGGGCTGTAGTGACAGAGATGTTGTGAAACGAGTTTCCGCGCCATCCTCTGACGTCGGGTTGTGAGCTCCTTTTGAAGATCGCAGCCCGTTCTTTTTCTTCTCTCTCTTTCTTTTGTGTATAGATCGCCGTCGATTTCTTCGAAACGACCTGAGAAGGAAGGTCAAAGATCCAAAATATCATAATTAAGGGTACCTCCCATTTAATTGAGCGGTGGTCTGCGACCATCCAAGGTGATGAGCCGAGGTCAACAGCTGCGAGCGCAGCCGTGTGCCACCTTGTCGAGCCGTGCTGATTCATTCTTCATGAGGGCTGTTCTCGAGGACGATGAGTGTCGAGTCTTGATGTTGGGTAGCGAGCTTGTCTCGATCTCTCAAAAATCGCAAGTTTTGTTTCTAATTTTTTATTTTTCGCTTCCTCATGTGGGTCGCCCCAGATTTCTTCGAAAATTATCTTCAAGTTGTGTGTCGATTCTGTGCAATTTTCTCAGGTCACGATTAGGAATTACTTGCAGCGCTTCGATATTGAGTGTCCACCTTAGTGGTAATCGCAAAGCTGTCACCGCCGAATTGTGCTTCCGCCTATAGTGGATGATGCAGTGAATCTGGAATTGTGTTTGGCTCCCTCGACGACGACGGCTAAGGCTGAGATACATGGTCGTGAGTTTGGATGTTCCGTGGGGTGGACCCCTGTTGCTCGAGGTGGTCTTGGAGAGAATACTTCATGGCGAGTCGGTTAAGTCCTGATGTTGGGCTGTCGACTAGCGGACGCTTTATCGCTAGGTAGGGGCCGAGTGCGGGAGAACATGATAGGAAATGCAGCATCATCTTGGTGCTGATTTTCTTCAAGGTTTGTTAATTTATCGGGCCGTTTCAGTGGCCGTTTTATGCTGCCCGCGGTTGGTGCGTAGTGAGTTGGCTGCCGCCTCCTTAGTTTATGTGTTCATGCACTCAAAACAACTCGAGAAAACAGGGTGGCGCATTCTAAGTGCCTCGGGCTCCCGTTAATATCATTTCGCCGAGAGTACCTCTTCCGGAACCTCTTTCAAAGTTTTATTTCAATCATAAGCATAGAACCGTCAGAAAATTTTCGCAGGTCAATATTAACCACAACAATCCAAATAAAACCAAGGAGTCAAAGCCTGATAACAGCCCCGTTTTGGAGCTAACTCATACTTATGTCCATGGCCCATTAATTAAACAACCTGATAAAATTCATATAGCAGGCCTAAGTAATAGCTCAAGCATTCACAATATTTGGCCCAAGAAATAATTTTTAGCAGCCCAGAAAAATTCGGAATGGATGGCCCGTATAACATATTCTAGCGGCCCATTATAATACCTAGGAAAATTACTTCAACAGCTCACATATTTCATAATTCACAGACCGAAGCAAGATTTTCATATTTCACAATATATGCTCCCAAGTAAAATAATAGAATCAACCCATTAGTTTAAGTAATTTCTAGTAAATCCCGACACATAATGAAAACGTCCATAAGCTCCATGTGGATCGCCCTCATGATGATTCCTCCCCGCAAACTTCGGTGATCACGACTTATATGATAATTTTGGACCGATCATCCTCTCACTTCTTCGAACGAGTCGCAAACGATTTGGCTCCGAAAAATCTGGGTCACGTAGGAGAGAACGTTAGGCATCGCAGATATGTACGTGTTACCTTTTATTTCGGGAGACATGAGCCGATTCGTTTGATTTGTCGAGGTTGAGTGGTTCGGGTTTTCCATGTTCGAGGTGATTTTGGCCGTCCATTACAGCGATCATAGTAAATTCTCGGACGCAACAGGTGATTCCTTGTATGGTTGGCTTCCTAACGAGGCTTTTTTGGCGGGTTGTGTTTGATCGGAGGACAGAGATGAACAGCGTCGAAGATGAAACGATGGCGTGAACGTTGCCATCAAAATTTCATTTTGCTAGCGCGAATCTGCCTCAAATCTGCGATATCATCGCTCGGGTCGGATTTGTGTCTCCCTCGCTCAGCGTCGATGATGAAGGCGACTGGTCCGTTCGAGCCTCGACGTTTCGTTCTTCATAGTTGTGCTCGGGGCTGCCGACACCTTCGCTAGGATCATCCGCTCGCGGTGGTGATGCGAGTGTGTTGGCTGTGGCAACCTTGCTCGGGTCTGATTTTTCGTTCGCCATGGCTGGTTTTCGAGGTGGTGGTCTCATGGAGGGTTTAGCCGCCGACAACAGGAAGGTCACAATGGCTCGGCTTCAGAGTGGACAGATTTCATCGAAACGCATCGTGTACAATTTAAGAACTAAACATTCTCACAGACGGCGCCAATTTATGCGTTCCAAAAAATCGTCTCCCCACGTTGGCCCGTAAAATGGACCGTTTGTTCCCGTTGCCGTAGAATGCCTGAAATATCAGAGAAAACACTAGGAAGGCACCGTTTTGTTGACGTCCCTCCAACGCTCAACTCAGATAAATCATCTTCTTCAAGAAAAAGGTTATCGCATGAAATAGGCGTAAAAGTGGTTTTTGGTTTCAGAGTGCGTACCTTTGCAGTGATCTAACCATTACCTTCTATACTGATCTCGTCTTTCATGGCCTTGACCTGATCGTCACCCCAGTCCGCTCTTTTGCAAACTTCACGCGGAGACGTGGTCCTCCCCACATTCTCGTTTCTTCCCTCTTCCTTCGGTTCTTCCCATGTCATCTTCTACTCGATATGAAACTACCGGAGCTTCCTGCTTCCTTCGGGTGTCGGTTCGGCTCGGCTTCGTTCCCTTTGCATCTCTGGCCGATCGGCTCTCTCTCGCAGACCTGCTCGGCTCGCTCCTGATTATCTCTTCTCGCGTGGATTATCATCATAGAGTATCAGAACAGAGCTGTCGTAGTGTACTCTAGCGGTAACCACCCACCAACTTCACGCCCATCATGGATCTAATGGCATTGCCACATGGGCTTTACATAGATAGGCTCGGTCCTGCGACGTCCCCAGAAAAATGCTCGAGCAAAGCATCGTTCCTCGGGTAGTGCTCTTCAAGCGTAGGTCGTCGGGGATGTTCTTCGCCTCAAGAGTTTTTCCCGCAGGGGATGTTCTCTCCTTGGGAGATGTTTTTCGCGGGGAATGTTACCCGCCTCTTTTGATTAAACTCGAATATTTGACCAGTTAAATCTGGGGATAACAAATAGTATATTCGAATATCAATTTGATCAGAATAAGACAAAGAATAAATTGGATTATTTTATTTGTTTTTATCATGTCAAAATAACATAAAATAAGAACGATTCTAAGATTTCGTGGAACTTACAATAAAAGGAAGAAAAAATAAAAACACTAACCCTATGATAGAAAATTAAGCACCATGATTATCTTAGTGCAAGGACATGATTGTGGTATTGAGGATTTCATTCGGCATACTACCAACATAGTTTTGGGTTTATATTTTTCATAAGTCAAATGCCCCTGAGTACGAATACGAATAAATTTTTATAGGAAAATTTGGTGTAAATAATTCATCCTATTGATTTTCTTTTAAAAATAAATCAAAGTTTAAGTTATTTCTGAATAAACCCAATTATAATACTTATCTTCCCATATTGGACTCATATTACCTTTAACCTATTCAACATGTTAATTTTTTTTCTTTCTTCCTTTTGTTTTTCTTTTTCATTTCTATATGAATAAATTATTTTTAACACTTTAAAATAAATCAAAATTTGGAAATAGATATTTCGACGAACTTCCCAAGAAATTTTTAATAAAATAAATAAAAATATAAATAAATCAAAGTTTAGAAAAATAACAAAAAAATGTATTAAAAAAATTAATGTTACTCTAATTATATAAATTAAAGCTTATAAAATAATTCCAACATGAAAAGAATTTAAAAAATCAAAACAAAAAATTTTCAGCATAAGTCCCACGAAATTTTTATTACATTAATTAATTTTTTAAACTTTCATAAAAAAAAGATTCAAATCTGAAATTTCTGAAATTATAAATAAATAAATTATCAATTAAAATTAAAATATTCAAGTAGATTTTGATTATGTTCTATTTATATTAAGTTCGAGTAGATTTTTTTTTTGTAGCTTTTGAGGGATTTGTTATGGAATTTTTTTTTTATTTTTTTATATTTTATTCATGTTGAACATAACCTTCCGTATTGTTCAAAACTTAGAATTAGAAAATATAAATAAATATATCCCCAACATGAATAAAATAGGAAATCAAAACAAAAAATTTCCACAAAAATCCCTCAAAAGCTGCAAAAAAAATCTACTCGAACTTAATATAAGTAAAACATAATCAAAATATTAGAAAATAAAAAATGAAAAAAATATTCTCGACGAAAATATTTATGAAGAACTTCGTCTGCATCAATATTTTAATTTTAATTGATAATAACTTCTTTATAATTTCAGGAATTTTCGGTCTAAATATTTGCTACCTTTTTTTTATGAAAACTTAATTAATGTACTAAAAATTCGTGGAATTATGCTGAAAATTTTTTGTTTTGATTTTTTTAAATTATTTTCATGTTGGAGTTATTTTTTAAGGTTTAGTTAATATAACTTAAGTAAAATGACTAATACATTATTTTTTTAAACTTCGATTTATTTATATTTTTAAATTACTTATTAAGAATTTCTTGGATGTTCGAAATATTTATTTTCAAATTTTCGACTAAAATAAATAAACTATTGAATAGGTTAAATGTAAACGGATCTAATATGAGAAGATTCCTCTTATAGTTGGTTTTATTCATAAATAACTTAAAAGTTGAGTTTATTTTTGAATGAAAATCAATAGGATGGATTATTTACACCAAAATTTCCATTTTTATATCATTCACACAATACATACCATTTTTTATGCAGTGCTGCTTCATGCAGTAATGTGTCAAAATCTCAACACGGAGATGTTAGCTATTTGGATACTACTTGTTAATGTTGAGCATTCAACATTGGCAATGTTGGGGTAACATTCTAGTCAACATTTGTTGGCCGAGAGTGTTTCCTTTCTCAGTTTTATCTTTCATGCCCAAAAGCTTTTATTGATGACGTGGCATTTTTCTAGTATTGTGCAGGTTATGGATAAAGGATGGAATGGATCAAACCGCGTGGATGAAGTGTGGATAAGCTAGAGCGAAAATAGAAAAGGAGCATACCAAATTTAGAAGACTTGGAGCTCAAGTGAAGACCGAGCTTTTGGAGCAGACCAAGTCGAGCTTCAACGGTCACTAATGGACCAAATACACTTAGTGGACATTAGTGGACGTTGAGGGCAGTTACCAAGTCGTTGGTGAAGTCACCCCAAAGTCGAAGACACATAAATAGGGACTTCCCGCGACCATTTCAGCAGAGGAACTTACAACGAGCGAGACAGAGATTTTAAGAGCAAGTTCGACCGAGTTTTATCTCTTTAGAGAGTTTTTCTGTTTAGTCTAGCTTTTTAAAGATCGAAATGTCTTGTAGTTTGCAGAATCCTTTTTGATTCGTAGGTTGCGCTAGGCTAGTTTTGACTATCCTTTTTGATAGTTTGTAATCCATCTTTATTGTGGAGTTTTGCGCCTTGAGGCACGCAACAAGTTATTTGACTTGCTGCACAAAATCAATTCTTGTGTTCATTTCGTTTTGTCACTAAATTACTATCATTTCCGCTATGTGTTTTTAAGTGAGTGTGAGTGTTACCCCAACATGAAGTCCAACATCAGAATACAACTTAGTATATTTTACGTCCATTCGTACGGGACCCCCTACAAAGTGGTATCAGAGCCTACGATGACGCTACTAAGCGCTAAAGATCTTCTATAATGGATGTTATGAGCTCAAATAACGTCGGAAAAGTTCCCGTGTTAGATGGCACCAATTACGTGTTGGGGTAGACCCGATTAATCGACGCCGGCCCCCGAACAGCTCAACGTGGCGATAGCGGAAGCGCGTTTTAAACCGAGCGGCGTAGGGTGCCGAATTTTCGATTTTCAACATCTAAATTCAACCTAGCGCCCTTCGGCTTCTCCCGAGTGCTCAAGATACTTCTCTGAGCCTCAGGAGACCACGTCTAATCCGAACTTCTCACATTCGAATTTAATACAAATTTATTTGAATTAATAATTTCATTCCAAACTAGTTTGAACAAAGCGGCAGCCGACAGTGTTTCGACTATTTGGCGACTGAAACGATTTCTGATCGATACCAAATTTTCCAGATTGATTCTACACTTCCCGAAGATCGCAACGAGGTGTCTTTCGAATCATTCTGATGTTGTTTGGCATTTTTTGCAAAATATAAACTGCGGTTCGAAATTATCAATTCGATTAAAGCGGCAGTCTGCCGACTTTTGACAGTTTGACAACCGAAATGATTTTAGATCAATATCAAATTTTCCAGATTGATTGTACACTTCCCGGCGATCATAACAAGGGGTCTTTCGAATCATTCCAATATCGTTTGGTATTTTTCGTAAAATCAAATCAGTAAGGTTCGAAATATATCGTCGGTATACGTGAATGCACCTCGGATGGACGTCGCAACACTTCGTCTGGCTCCCGGGGCTTCCGGGCTAGATTGTCACGCCGGTATGACCTTGATCGAACCTCCGAGCCTGCTCCCGATGGCTAGACGCAGTTCAGTTCGGGCGTCGTGCTTCGTCGAACGATCCCGTGGCTTTAATGATGTGACTTAAATAATACCAAGTACACTGTTTTCTTATTCTCTAGCCTTTTATTATTAAGAGTTGTGGCAAGTTGAAAGCAAAGTACCAAGTACAATTACTTAGAACCTTTCATGTTTGATCTACTTGTTCTCATTTTTGCATGCTCACCTTTGTAGTAAAATTCCACTAAGGTTTGTTTATAATATTTCCCTAACACTTGTCATGTTATTGAATGAATGAGTCACTTGCCACCTCAACCAATGTGGCATAAAATGGAATTGACACATGTTCAATGACCAAGTCAACATGCACATTTTTAGTTTATTCCATTTCGGCCTATGAGGTTTCTAAATTCTCAATTTAGTCCCTCAATTTTAAGTAATAAAATAAATAAATCCAATCTAATTATTTTAATTACAATTGAGCCTCATTTAGTTAATTATTAAGCACTTAAGACAATCTTAAGTCCTAATTATTCCCGTGACCATCACCGAAATTTAACTAAATCATCGACACCTCGTATCGACTTTGCCACTACCTTAGCGAATCCCATTCGTTAGGTTCTAGAGAAAAGCCCGCCGTTTTCGTTCAAGTTCATTACCATTTTTAAGCGCGACTCTCTAGGTCCATCTCAACTGGCACGGGAGGAATCCGCGAGTCCCGGTATTCGCCTAGCCAATCCCGTGGTACCGGACAGATCTCAGTTGAGAGCGAATTTTGATCTAATCGAAATTCGGGCGAACCGACTATAGTGTATACATTCAAATAACTCTTACGCCTTTCACTTGCGTCCCGATTAGGTGAGAGCCATGTAAATGTCAAACTCACTAACCTAACACTATGTTATAATCGAGACCCAACCGATTATTTAAACTCCGCTCCGTATCTAACACGAGCGAGCTTTCCAAGCTTCGGCCGAAGGCTTTACAATCGTCGTTCTCCAATTACCTCATAGGACGTTACCTATACGAATATAGGCAGTGAATCCCGATAGCAGTCAAAGCCCGGCAATCACTTCCGTAAAGTCAGTTGCGTTTCGTCGCTGGCCCGTGTCCCATTTCCGAACACTTGCGGACCTAGCCAACTAGCGACAAACCGAAATCGCGAAAGCAAATCCGTTAGTTACCCTATCGGTCTGAGGCTGCTATAGTCATTTGTTCAATCATTGACAACATCCTAGTCATGTGATTGAGACGAATACGAGCCGAATGTCCGAATACGCGATCTCTCCGATCACCGATATCTCCATCATGACCCACAACCTCTCAGGTAATCGGTGACACTACCGATACTATGTGTTCGTCAATGAAAAAGTCATATTTGGATATCTAGTCACCCATCTAGAATCCTTAGACTTACGGACTTTTTATTTAATGCTGAGATTAAGGACCGTCCGGTGTCTCCTCCCTCGTCCCCACGAGAATCAGACGTCCAACTCAAACATTCGGGTGTTATTTATTTATCGCACCGTCAGATGCCAAGTAGACTTTAAATTCGATAAATAAATAATAATGCCTTTATTATAATGAAAATAATATTCACTACTTTATTTTAACAGTATATACAATAAAACTGTCTATTGACTTATACATCATTGTGCGCCCTATACTATTCCTAGTCCTCGTATGGCATTCCGAGGGCACACTCCCTAACAGCCTCCCACTTGCACTCGAATGCCATGTGCTGCACCTAATGCTAGTCACAATGGTATCGTAGGCCCATCTTGTCCAGATGCTGTCCATACTGCCTGGGAACAGGGCTTCGTAAGTGGGTCCGCCACGTTTTCCGCGGTGGCGATTTTCTGCACGGCGACCATCCCATTTTCAGTGAACTCACGTAATACATGATATTTTGTCTCAATATGTTTGGACTTGCTATGAGATCGCGGTTCCTTTGCTTGCGCGATTGCACCGCTATTTTCGCACCAAAGTGCAAGCGGTCTATCCGCAACTGGTACCACAGTAAGTTCCTCCAAGAACTTTTCATCCAAACTGCTTCTTTAGCTTCCTCTGAGGCTGCTATGTATTCTGCCTCACACGTGGAATCGCCAATCGTGCTTTGCTTGGAGCTTCTCCAAGATACTGCCCCACCATTGAGCACGAATACAAAATCTGAAGTAGATTTTCGGTCATCCACGTCCGTCTAAGGTAGTTAAAGATATTCTTAACGACTGTCCAGTGTCCTTCCCCTGGGTTTGCCTGAAACCGACTAACCACGCTCACAGCGTAGGCAATGTCCGGCCGTGTACACAACATTGCGTACATCAGACTACCCACTGCAGACGCATAGGGTATCCCACTCATCCGTCGTCTGTCTTCCTCACTTTGAGGTGACATTGCTTTGGACAAATGGACCCCATGTCGCATAGGTAAGAAACCTCTCTTAGAGTCATCCATTCTGAATTTCTTCAGGATTTTCTCTAAGTAAAGGGCCTGAGATAAGCCGATCGTTTTGTTCGCTCGATCCCTGAACAAGCAAATACCGAGTATATACGTCGCTTCTCCCAGATCCTTCATGGAGAATTCGGTTGAAAGCCACGCTCTCACCGACGAGAGCATCCCGATGTCGTTTCCTATCAGAAGGATATCATCCACTTACAATACAAGGAACGGAACCATACTCCCACTGCTCCTTTATAGACACATGGCTCATCTACGTTTTTCTCGAATCCAAAGTTTCGAACTGCTTCATGGAAACGTAGGTTCCAGCTGCGAGAGGCCTGTTTCAGTCCATAAATGGACCGATTCAGTTTGCACACTTTGTGAGCATCTGCATGCGACTCAAAACCTTTTGGCTGCTCCATATAGATCTCCTCCTTGAGGAATCCATTAAGGAATGCCGTTTTGACGTCCATCTGCCAAATCTCATAATCATAGTGCGCAGCTATTGCAAGCATTATGCGGATAGACTTGATCATGGCTACAGGCGAGAAAGTCTCCACATGGTCGACTCCCTCCTTTTGGTTATAGCCCTTGGCAACCAACCTGGCCTTATATGTCTCAACATGTCCGTCGGATCCAATCTTTCTCTTGTATATCCATTTACAACCGATTGGTCTAAAACCGCTCGGTAGGTCTAAAAGAGTCCAGACTTTGTTAGAGTACATTGAGTCCATCTCAGCCTGCATAGCTTCAACCCATCTCCTTGAGCCAACATCGGATATAGCTTGATCGAAAGTAGTGGGATCTTCTCTTAGAAGTCCCCTAGTCGCAACATAATTTTGTTCGACGTGTGACATGCCATACCGTTGGGGTTGGTGTGGCACCCTTTCTGATCGTCGCAAGACTGGTTCGCTCGGACCATCCGATTCCAAATCCTGTGAGGGCATTTCGGTCGACTGCTCCTTGAGAGTGACCTCTCGGCCAACGCCACAATCTCGAATGAACTCTTCCTCGAGAAAATGTGCGTGTAGGCCCACAACGATCCTCTGATCATCGTGAAAGTAGAATAGGTACCCCATAGAATTTTCAGGGTAACCTATGAAACGACCTTTCAGAGACCTAGACTCCAATTTGTCTGCCTTCAACTTTTTCACATAGGCCGGGCAACCCCAAATCCTAATATGTGACAAGCTGGGTAAACGGCCAGTCCATATCTCATACGGAATGCCGTTAACAGACTTCGAGGGACACCGGTTTATGGTATAAGCCGCTGTCAAAAGCGCGTGTCCCCCCAATGACATCGGCAAATCTGTATAGCTTAACATAGAATGAACCATATCTAATAAAGTTCGGTTTCTATGTTCGGCCACGCCATTCAATTGTGGCGTGCCGGGCGGAGTCATATGTGATAATATACCATTCTCCTTCAAGAACTGGTCAAACTCGATACTCATGTACTCGCCTCCTCGATCCGATCGAATGGCTTTAATGAGTTTCGACATTTGTTTTTCCACCAAAGCCTTATACTCCTTGAACCTTTCAAGTGCATCAGCTTTATACCTCATCAGATACACGAGTCCGTAACGACTGCGATCATTCGTGAAGGTAATAAAACAGTGGAAGTCGCCCCGAGCCTTCACATTGAATGGCCCGCAAACGTCCGTGTGAATGAAACCGAGAATTTCCGTGGCTCTATTAAATGTCCCGGTGAAGGGTGATCGGGTCATTTTACCTTGGAGGCACGACTCACAAGTCGGATAGGGATCTGATCCCAACGGTTTCAAAATCCCGTTTTTCTCTAACTCATCGATCGTGCGTTCTCCAGTAAGCCCTAATCGAAGATGCCACAGGTACCTCGCATTTATTCCTGACTTTCGTTTGTTTGTGACAGTATTCGCAGATACGTCGTTCTGGGTGTTAAAATAGTACAAACCATTAAACAGTGTCGCGTTGCCAACATTTTTATTCTGATAGATAATGTCGCATGTATTATTATTAAAGTTAAATACATAACCATTACTGCTCAAAACAGGAATGGAGACGATGTTCTTAAAACCCCTCGGGAGTACAAGACAATCGAACAAACGCAACACATGCCCAGATAACAAAACAAGAGATCTTGATCCGACGTGGCTTGCCGAGAGACTATCCCCGCTTCCCACTCTAACCTCGATCTCCCGCTCCCCATGCGCTCTACTTGGTCTCAGACCCTGCGTGGACACACAAATGTGAGTACTAGCTCCCGAATCCAATATCGAGGAAGTAGAGTATACAGATGACGAACAAACTGTTTCTAAAACATTAAGTTCCTTACCTGACGCAGCCTGCTCCGTGAGCTTCGGACAGTCCCGCTTCCAGTGGGCCAGCGCACCGCAATGCAGACACCTATCCGTCGGCTTTACACCGGTCTGCTTCGATTTCCCAGAAGATTTGTTCTTCTTAGAAACCTTCCCTGTTGGCTTGAGCTTGCCTTCTTCTTTTTGCCTTTCTGGGGCTTCGAAGAGGTGGCGACAAGTGCAGTCTGCTTTGCCCTCTTCATCTGACCTTGCGCCGTTGCTAACTGATTCATCAGATCAGGAAGCGTCAACGTCATTCTGTTCAGATGATAGTTCACTATGAACGCATTGAAGGACGGAGACAGAGACTGCAAGATGAGATCGTTTTGTAATTCCCGATCAAATCGAAAATTGAGAGTCTCCAATCTCTCGATCATGGTGATCATGTTCATAACATGTTCGCCAACGTTCTCACCCTCAGACATCCTCGATCGGAAGAGCTGCGACGAAGCCGCATAGCGAGCTGTCCTAGACGTCTGACCGTAGCTCTTTCAGATGTTGAACCATCGCTCGAGCGTCAGCCATACCCTCATGACTACGCTGCAGCGTGTTACTCATCGATCCGAGGACATGTGCCTTTACGAGCTGCTCGTCGCGCAGTCGCTTGTCATAAGCGGCACGAGCCTGCTCGGTTGCCCGCGCCCCTGGGGCCGGCGGCAACTCGGAGTCAAGGATATACACTAGGTTCTCAATCTGAAGGAAAATCCCCAGGTTGCGAAGCCAGTCTGAATAGTTTGACCCAGTCAACCTATTCTCCTTGAGCAGTATGTTTGAAGCGGTGGACATAATTAACACTGAGAGAAAAAGCTGCAGAAAATAAAAGGCATATTAAGTCGTTTGTATAGATCATCAAATGCGAACAAGGACTTCTATTCCGTTTGACTCCCACTATCTTTTCATAAACACCATTTTCTCCCATTGGATGTTTTGGAAGTTTCGTTGATAACTTCGATAGTGGAGTTGATCTCTTCGTGGGTGGATGCAAACCTCAACCTCTGTCGTTTTATTGGTCCAGCGGCCCACGAAGTCGTGCTCAGCACAAATCCGACCTCGTCGAATGTCTCAACTATCTCCGTCTCAGTCAGGGACCCCCGCCGGCAAATCCGGAACAAGGCAGTTTGACTGTCTAAGTGCGACCTATCAACTTTGCTCAAAACCGCACACTTGAACCGTACGTTTTACCGCACAGTGTGGTCTTGGCGAGCGGCGCTAACGCGCACGAGCAAATCGAAACGAAAACGAATGCAAGGCACCGGCATACCCGGAACCAAACCTTGCATTTAGGTTTCGTAACAACTTAACCCGAGCTTGATAGAAGACAGGGCATCCAATCCCTTTTACTCACTTAGTATTTTATGAGAGTTTGTATTCTCATAGCAAATAAAAAATTAAGCATGAGCACATAAATGCGTTAATTAAATTCCTAACCCTAGGAAAGCAATTTAAATGGACAAATGCGCGGGCTATTTCTAAACTGGTCCTATCGTAAAACGACCGGGTCTTTGATCTCCAAACGTCGACTTGTCGTCATGTGGGTCGTCGAACACTCCAATCTCGCCTTGCGTCGAACGGCCGCCATTTTATCTAACTTATCTAATAAAGCGATAAAATACAACACGGGGGGAACTATTTCCCGAACAACCCGTAATCCATGTACATACCGGGGGGCAGCAAACGGCCCTTAAACAAATAACCCGGTTAGAACCTAAGCCCACGTAAATGTCCCACATAAACATGCAACAAAGAATTTTGACGCCGGGTGCCCGACCGACGTCACGAGCGACGATAGTCTCCAAACTACGTCGACCGTTCGTTCGCCACATCGGCTTTCGAGGCCTTCGGTCAAACCATGCATGAGCCGTAGCTCTGATACCACTGTTGGGGTAGGCCCGATTAATCGACGCCGGCCCCCGAACAGCTCAACGTGGCGATAGCGGAAGCGCGTTTTGAACCGAGCGGCGTAGGGTGCCGAATTTTCGATTTTCAACATCTAAATTCGACCTAGCGCCCTTCGGCTTCTCCCGAGTGCTCAAGATACTTCTCTGAGCCTCAGGAGACCACGTCTAATCCGAACTTCTCACATTCGAATTTAATACAAATTTATTTGAATTAATAATTTCATTCCAAACTACTTCGAACAAAGCGGCAGCAGACAGTGTTTTGACTATTTGGCGACTGAAATGATTTCCGATCGATACCAAATTTTCCAGATTGATTCTACACTTCCCGAAGATTGCAACGAGGGGTCTTTCTAATAATTCCGATGTCGTTTGATATTTTTCGCAAAATAAAAACTGCGGTTCGAAATTATCAATTCGATTAAAGCGGCAGTTTGCAGACTTTTGACAGTTTGACAACCGAAATGATTTTAGATCAATACCAAATTTTCCATATTGATTCTACACTTCCTTACGATCGTAACAAGGGGTCTTTCGAATCATTCCGATATCGTTTATTATTTTTCGTAAAATCAAATCAGTAAGGTTCGAAATATACCGTCGGTATACGTGAATGCACCTCGGATGGACGTCGCAACACTTCGTCTGGCTCCCGGGGCTTCCGGGCTAGATTGTCACGCCGGTATGATCTTGATCGAACCTCCGAGCCTGCTCCCGATGGGTAGACGCAGTTCGGTTCGGGCGTCGGGCTTCGTCGAACGATCCCGTGGCTTTAATGATGTGACTTAAATAGTACCAAGTACACTCTTTTCTTATTCTCTAGCCTTTTATTATTGAGAGTAGTGGCAAGTTGAAAGCAAAGTACCAAGTACAATTACTTAGAACCTTTCATGTTTGATCTACTTGTTCTCATTTTTGCATGCTCACCTTTGTAGTAAAATTCCACTAAGGTTTGTTTATAATATTTCCCTAACACTTGCCATGTTATTGAATGAATGAGTCACTTGCCACCTCAACCAATGTGGCATAAACTGGAATTGACACATGTTCAATGACCAAGTCAACATGCACATTTTTAGTTTATTCCATTTCGGCCTATGAGGTTTCTAAATTCTCAATTTAGTCCCTCAATTTTAAGTAATAAAATAAATAAATCCAACTAATTATTTTAATTACAATTGAGCCTGATTTAGTTAATTAATTAAGCACTTAAGACAATCTTAAGTCCTAATTATTCCCGTGCCCATCACCGGAATTTAACTAAATCATCGACACCTCGTATCGACTTTGCCACTACCTTAGCGAATCCCATTCGTTAGGTTCTAGAGAAAAGCCCGCCTTTTTCGTTCAAGTTCATTACCATTTTAAGCGCGACTCTCTAGGTCCGTCTCAACTGGCACGGGAGGAACCCGCGAGTCCCAGTATTCGCCTAGCCAATCCCGCGGTACCGGACAGATCCCAGTTGAGAACGAATTTTGATCTAATCGAAATTCGGGCGAACCGACTATAGTGTATACATTTAAATAACTCTTACGCCTTTCACTTGCGTCCCGGTTAGGTGAGAGCCATGTAAATGTCAAACTCACTAACCTAACACTATGTTATAATCGAGACCCAACCGATTATTTAAACTCCGCTCCGTATCTAACACGAGCGAGCTTTCCAAGCTTCGGCCGAAGGCTTTACAATCGTCGTTCTCCAATTACCTCATAGGACGTTAACCTATACGAATATAGGCGGTGAATCCCGATAGCAGTCAAAGCCCGACAATCACCTCCGTAAAGTCAGTTGCGTTTCGTCGCTGGCCCGTGTCCCATTTCCGAACACTTGCGGACCTAGCCAACTAGAGACAAACCAAAATTGCGAAAGCAAATCCGTTAGTGACCCTATCGGTCTGAGGCTGCTATAGTCATTTGTTCAATCATTGACAACATCCTAGTCATGTGATTGAGACGAATACGAGCCGAATGTCCGAATACGCGATCTCTCCGATCACCGATATCTCCATCACGACCCACAACCTCTCAGGTAATCGGTGGCACTACCGATACTATGTGTTCGTCAATGAATAAGTCATATTTGGATATCTAGTCACCCATCTAGAATCCTTAGACTTACGGACTTTTTATTTAATGCTGAGATTAAGGACCGTCCGGTGTCTCCTCCCTCGTCCCCACGAGAATCAGACGTCCAACTCAAACATTCGGGTGTTATTTATTTATCGCACCGCCAGATGCCAAGCAGACTTTAAATTCGACAAATAAATAGTAATGCATTTATTATAATGAAAATAATATTCACTACTTTATTTTAACAGTATATACAATAAAACTGTCTATTGACCTATACATCATTGTGCGCCCTATACTATCCTAGTCCTCGTATGGCATTCCGAGGGCACACTCCCTAACATTACGCGTATTGGAAGGTTCGAGTTCGTCAGTGTATCAAGTCCATCGATGTGCGAGCGTGGGAAGCAGTACTCAACGGATATACCCCACCTAGGACAACCCCGGATGCTGATGGAGAAGTCTATGACAGCCGATTGAGGATTGGACAGTGCCTGAACGAACCTCGGCTGAATTCAATGACAAGGCACTTAACGCCATCAGTCATAATGTTGATCAACATGCTGCCCAATTTAAAACTGCTCACTGTTTTCAGTTGATTCACATGGATTTGATGGGTCCGATTGAAGTTGATAGTATAGGTGGTAGGAAATACGCATATGTGCTCGTGGATGATTTTTCTAGATATGCATGGATATTTTGTCTTAGGGGAAAATCAGATCTTTCAATTTCTTTAAGAATTGTTGTGTGATGATTAGGAACAATTTCAGTGCATCTATCTTTCGTATTAGGTCTGATCATGGTAGAGAGTTTGAATCGGTACTTTGTTGAATTTTGTGACAAGAAAGGTATTGTGCATGAGTATTCATCCCCTAAGACGCCCCAACAGAATGGGGTGGCCGAAAGGAAGAATAGGACTTTACAAGAGATGGCTCGTGTTATATTACTTTCTAAGAATGTTTCTAAGCGTTTTTGGGCTGAAGCTTTGCATACTGCTTGACACATATCGAATCGTGTTTACTTTAGGCATGGTACTAAGAAAACATCGTATGAGTTGTTGAATGGGAAGAAGCCTACGGTTAAATATTTTCATGTCTTTGGATGTTTTTGTTACATGCGAATGATCGTGAGTATTTGACCAAGTTCGATTCGAAAAGTGATAAATGCATTTTCCTAGGATACTCGTCTAATAGTCGTACTTATCGTGTATATAACTTGCGCATGAAGTCTCTTCAGTCAATGAATATTGTGTTTCATGATGCTACTGATCTTTGCAAAGTGTCTCCTCAAGTTGATATTTCAGATGTTATACAATCGGTCAATGAAACAGAGGAGACAGGGGATGACAATGTTGAGCCAACATTTGACTCAACATCCGCGCCTGAACAGAACAATGAAGTAGGACCTAGCGAAGTGCGACGAGATCCCCCTGCGAAGATTCAAAAAGATCACCCCCACTGACCTCATGACGTAAATGAAGGAAGGAAGACTAGAGACAAGCCGCACAAAGACTACAAGTCTATGGTAAGAAACGCATGCATGAACTCGCTATACGCTAAGGTACGCTTTAATTGCTTTGTTTCCGAGATTGAACCCAAGAATGTCCTTGAAGCTCTCAAGGATAATTGTTGGATAATGCGATGCAAGAGGAACTCTTGCAGTTCGAGAAAAACCAAGTGCGGTCGTTAGTTCCACGGCCGAAAGACACAAATGTCATAGGCACTAAGTGGATATTTAAGAAAAAATCTGATGAACTTGGTAGGGTTGTTAGAAACAAGGCTCGTTTAGTAGCTCAGGGTCATATGCAAGTAGAAGGCATAGATTTTGATGAGACGTTTGCTCCCATTTGCTAGGTTAGAATCTATTAGGCTTTTGTTAGCTATAGCATGTTGGCTTAACACACTTTACACCAAATGGATGTTAATGGTGCTTTTTTGAATGTGTATATTGATAAGGAAATCTATGTCGAACAGCCTAAAGGGTTCGAAGATCCCCATTATCCTAACCATGTTTTTAAGCTGCAGAAAGCTTTGTATGGGTTAAAGCAAGCGCCCCGAGTGTGGTATGCTAGGTTAGCAACATTTTTACTTGAGTTTGGTTTCACTCGAGGTGAGGCGGATCGTACTCTTTTTGTTAAATGGGTCGGATCTAATATTTTGATTGCTCAAGTATATGTTGATGACATTGTTTTTGGCTCGAGCTCAAATCTTTATTAGATCAGTTTGTGCAGGCAATGAACACTACGTTTGAGATGAGTATGATAGGCGAGCTAACTTACTTTTTAGGTTTGCAGATCAAGCAGAGTAACGAAGGGATCTTTATGTCCCAAGAGAAGTACGCAAAGAACACTGTCAAGAAGTTTGGATTGGACACTACAAAGGTAATGAAAACGCTCATGGGTTCTACCCAAAAGGTAAGTAAGGACGATGTCGGGCAGAATATTGACCCAATATTGTACCGATCTATGATAGGCAGTTTATTGTACTTATCTGCGAGTAGACATGACATAATGTATAGTGTTTGCGTATGTGCTAGATATCAGTCTGAACCTAAAGTTACTCATCTTAATGCTGTTAAGCGAATACTTCGTTATGTGAGTGGTTCGTGTAGCTTAGGATTATGGTTCTCCAAAGATACTAACTTGAGTCTTGTAGGCTATAGCGATGCTGATTGGGCAGGTGACGAGAATAATCGCAAGAGTACAAGTGGCGGCTGTTTCTTCCTAGGTAATAATTTAGTTGCGTGGTATAGTAAGAAACAGAACTGTGTGTCTTTATCTACTGCTGAGTCTGAATATGTTGCGGTGGGTAGTTGTTGTACGCAGTTATTATGGCTGAATAGCATGTTATGTGACTATGGGTTAGAGTGCGAGTCTGTACTTATGTATTGTGATAACCTTAGTGCCATTAACATCTCTAGGAATCCCATCCGACATTCTCGTACAAAGCATATAGATATTAGGCATCATTTTCTGAGAGATATAGTTGAAAAAGAGTTAGTCCGCATTGAGCATATAGACACTAAACATCAGTTAGCAGACATTTTTACGAAAGCATTGGATTCTGAAAGGTTCTCGGACCTGAAGAAATTCATAGGGTTGCACATGTCAGTCTAAATGTTGGTCCAACATTTGAATCAACATAGCATATGTCGAATTTGATGGTACAGCTTTAATGTTTTGTTTGATATTATGTTCTGCTTTCCTGTTAAATGACTTGATGCTTCTTGACTGGTCCCTGAATGAACCCAATCCCTTTTTAAAGGCTCTTGGTAATACGTCCCTAGGTACACGGCATTCGCTGTGACGATGTACTCTTTGCGACTAAAAGCCAATCCTTATTGCATATAAGCATGATCATAAACTCTCGGCTAGATATAAGTATTTGGTAATAAGATTTCTTAGGTACATGGTATTCGTGGTGACGATGTATACTATGCGACAAAAAGCCGAACCTTGAGGCTGAGGGTATAAGGGCAGTGCATAAATTCGGTTGGATATGTGAGGTGAAATGGTAGAAATAAAGGGAACTGGTTTTGAGAAGGATTAAACAGAAAAGTCTAGGATTACGGAATTAGGATGTTGAGTCAAATTGTTAGGGCAACATGTGTGACTGTCAGTTTGATATTGCTACATTTTGTGCTTTCGTCTTTACTTGTGTCTGTCTTTAGTACTGCATTTGTTAGTCTTTGGTGTCTATTTTAGAAATCTCTCAGAATTGCATTAGAAAACTCGAAGAACAGCTTGTTACATATGTCTCAAGTGGTCATCAAAGTCGCTCAAACGGTTAGTATTTCTTGATTCTACCTTGACTTTGGACTTAGTTGTCTTTTTGGTTGAATCGTGATCTGAACTGCTCGTATTTACTCGCATGACTTAGTCTTCAATTTGCTCCTATGTGCTCGCATGATTTATTATTAATCCATTTACTATATTTAGGCACGTTTGATTAGGCAATTTCTGATCTTATTTCGAATTTATCATACAATATGCCTAAATGTTTTTATCTGTCCAACAGTTACTTTTAGTTCCATTTACTCCACTATCTGCGATTCTTATGTGAAGTGTAACCGTTGAAACCAGTGTATTAGACGTGACTTGATTGATCGTTTTTCACTATTCACAAACCCTAAGTTTCAAAGTCGATCCTCTCTCTAGAATCCTTCTCTGCTTCTTTGAGCTAAACCGTGATTTCTACACTGTAATTTTCATCCAAATCTCTTTGATTTTATCTCTCTAGATGTCAAACTCACCCAATCGTGTAGAAACCCAAATGTCCGCCCAACATCGAGCGAAACCGTGTACGATGTTCGCCCCACTTCAGACGCTTCCAGCGCCGATCGAAGACATCGACCATGTTCCTCTTAGTGTGCTTTGCCAAACCAAGGATAGACGCCGTCCAGTTCAGTCTCATGTGGTGGGAGGTGCGGTCAACACGGGATTTCTACCTTCGAACCCACCTTCGCCGACTCACGGCCCAGAAGCTACTGTCCCAAGTCCTTCAACTGCTCAAAATCCGGCCCCCAAAGTCGCAAAGAAAACCTCCAAGAAGCGGGCGAAGAAAAAGAACCCCTCCAAGAAGTCTCGACCCCAACCTCCTAAAGAAGTTAGAGCCCCTGTTCCAAAGAAACGACGAAGCAACAGAATCTATCAGTCCCATGTGTGGAAGGGGTCAAAATCGACGACAGATAAGCCCATTACCCTCTCGAGTAGCTCATCAGAGACCGAGACTGAATCCTCAGAGGACATGCCCACTCAAACTACCAGTGAAATCCCGGTTCAAGGGGAGACAAGTGCTGCTGAAGCGCCCAGCTCACAGTCCCATTCAAGAACAAGCTCCTGCTCCGCCCTCATCACCATCGAAGGCTTCGACAGACGAAATTATTGACTTCAGGACTTATGATAGGTGGGATACAGGCTGTGAGTCCGGGGGGAGGGTCACCTTCCACAGGTCCAGATTCCCCTGCTTCTGAGAGTGAAGGTGATGAAGAATTTGGTGCGGGTGAAACCCTTGCGGCGTGGAAGAGCAAACTGCAGAAGAAAGCTGGAAAAAGGCCGATGGGCTCAGAGGACAGACCTACCAAGAGATCTCGGCGAGCGGAATCATCTCAGCTAGCAGCCAGTAGCAAAGCCTTGTCGCCGATGGCCAGTGCAAGTGAAGATGTTGAGGAAGATGTTGACCCAACATCTGGGTTCGACTGGGAGACTCCACTGCCTAGGGGAAAGTTCTACGCCCCATTCAATGAGGAGCTGTGGCCACACTTTGCTAAAGGGTGCTGCAAGTTGAGAGGACGGCAGATGTGGTCAGTTTCCGCCGATACGGCGTTATGCAGTTTTTGGAGTCGAGGCATTTCGACAAGACCGTGACGAAGTTTGGGACCTACTGTGATACAGTGGTCCATGAGGTATTTTCTAACCTTTCCCCTAGCTTGAACGATCCTAGTTCTAGGTAGTATGGGAAACTATTTTTGAGGGGGAGGTTATATAAGTTTTCTGCGGGGGCAATTAATGAGTTCTTGGGTACTCCCAATGTTGATATGGAGGAGGAGTATGATTAATGAGGTAGTGTCATTCCTCACTGGGGGTAGAGTGAAGGAATGGGACGAGAACTTTTCATGCAGCTTTTTAACCTCGCTCTACTCTGTGCTCTTTAAAATCGACATATTTAACTGTGGCCAACGGCAAATGAGACCCGTGTGGCTGAGAATATGGCACATATTCTCTACGCACTTGGGAAAAATCTGCCTCTGAATTTGGGTGAGTTAGTGCTGGATCAACTAGCTAAGGAGGCCGATAAACAGTCACCGGGGATTCTTCCGTTCCCATCCCTGATCTACGGGATGTTGGTCCATGGATGGTTCAAGCCAACGCGCAAAGATGTGGTGGTGACCATCAAGGTGCCATATGCTGTTTCGTACATGCACCTATCGAGGCCGAACAAGGTCGTTGATCACATCGACTTCCCAGTCCAGCTTAGAGCGACAGATTAAGTGTCTCGAGGACACCATTGCATTTCTGACTTCTCAGCTGACCATTCTGAAGGAGTTGCATTTTTCCCAAAAAGAGGGAGTAGAGGCAGAAGTCAGGACGCGAGAAACAGCAGAGGATCAAGCCGAGAAGCAAAGTGGTCAAGGAGCTGAAACAGGAGATGGAGCACAAGGAGTTGAGGGAGCTGGTGAAGATGCAAGTGGCGAGGATGCCGAGACCTCAATCGAAAGTCTGAACATTTAGACTTTGGTTGAGGTTGTGTGTGTGGTGCATGCGGTTTTTCTTTTCTTTTGCCTGCGCATGTTTATTTCGCTATGGACCAATGTTATTTTTCTTTTGCAGATATTTTTCAGACCTCTAAGGCTTGTACTAACATTTAGTACTTTGAATAGTTTAGTGCTATTCTGTTTCTTCATCTAACTCTAATCATTTTGTGGATGTTTTGTGGTTGAGTAGATCTGGCCTTCAGGGGGAGTTTCGCAAAGACTGACTTCTGCATTGGTTTTGGGAAGAAAGATAAAAAGGTGGAGATTGTTAATGTTGAGCATTCAACATTGGCAATGTTGGGGTAACATTCTAGTCAACATTTGTTGGCCGAGAATGTTCCCTTTCTCAGTTTTATCTTTCATGCCCAAAACCTATTTTACTGATGACGTGGCATTTTTCTAGTATTGTGCAGGTTATGGATAAAGGATGGAATGGATCAAACCGCGTGGATGAAGTGTCGATAAGCTAGAGAGAAAATAGGAAAGGAGCATACCAAATTTAGAAGACTTGGAGCTCAAGTGAAGACCGAGCTTTTGGAGCAGACCAAGTCGAGCTTCAACGGTCACTAACGGACCAAGTACACTTAGTGGACATTGAGGGCAGTTACCAAGTCGTTGGTGAAGTCACCCCAAAGTCGAAGACACATAAATAGGGACTTCCCGCGACCATTTCAACAGAGGAACTTACAACGAGTGAGACAGAGATTTTAAGAGCAAGTTCGAGCGAGTTTTATCTCTTTAGAGAGTTTTTCTGTTTAGTCTAGCTTTTCAAAGATCTAAAGGTCTTGTAGTTTACAGAATCCTTTGTGATTCGTAGGTTGCGCTAGGCTAGTTTTGACTATCCTTTTTGATAGTTTGTAATCCATCTTTATAGTGGAGTTTTGCGCCTTGAGGCACGCAGCAAGTTATTTGACTTGCTGCACAAAATCAATTCTTGTGTTCGTTTCGTTTTGTCACTAAATTACTATCATTCCGCTGTGTGTTTTTAAGTGAGTGTGAGTGTTACCCCAACATCAAGTCCAACACCAGACAACAACTTAGTATATTTTACGTTCATTCGTACGGGACCCCCTATACTACTGACACGCTTCAAGCCATGAAATCATGTTGGACTTTCATTTTCAAATATGAATCATACATCTGGAAAATCAAGAAGGGGATACTCGATCGAGTCCAAATTTCACAATACAGTATTTTTACACATATCGAAAAGAGCATTCCATTTACAATCCAATTGTTAGTTATTACAATTAATAATTAAAATTAAGACAACATTACATGAATTTTAATTATGCCAACCCATTTACAATTTATTTTTCCGAAAATTAGTTAATAATTTATTTTATATTAGAACTACAAATAATTGTACTTCGGTTAAATTAAAAATAAACAAAATAACTTATTAAAAAAAAAAAGAAAAACGTGTATTAAAATAAAAAAATATACGTATTTGTTTCATTTCCTTTTTTGTCTTGTTTTGTTTTTGTTGTTCTCTTGGTCATCGTGTAGGTGTATAGAGCAACTCTAACATACAGCATAAAAATGTAGTTAATTTTACATTATAATATAGTAGCTATAGTGCTTTTACTACAACCCATTAACTTTATTAAGTTTTCTTTAATCATAACTAACTTATTGAAATATATATTATAATGATGAATCCATATGTTATACTTATTAATAGCTAATTAACTTACAAAATTAGCATATTATTTAATTGTAATTTTAGAAAATTAAAAGGAAAATATCAGTTTTACTTATATTTTTATTATTATAAGAATATTAAATATTTCAAATAAAACTAAAATATATTTTATTGAATAAATATTGATAAATAGAAACTTCAGTAATTTTAGTGTTAAAAATTGTCGTACTCTACAACTATAGTAGTTTTGCTCATCAACAGAATATTAATGTTAATATAGAGTCATATTGGAGTAGAAACGTACTCGATTTTTGTGTGTTAACAAAAATAAACTACCCGTTGATGCTATATCTCCCATGTTGGAAAGTTCCCTTGACCGTTGAGTTTCTTTCCCTTTTAAGGTTCAACCTCATTTTGGGGTTGTAATCCTTTACTCCTGCTGCAACTGCTTTCATTTGGCATTTTTAAAGTATCTCTAACGTGTACTTTATTTTGTGTAGAACACGAAAATAGAGTACGTCTTTACTCCAATAAAACTTTATATTTAACACTAATATTGTGTAGTAGAGAAACTCTAGTTCTGCAGTACACAGAATTTTCAACACAAATAGAGTTGTAGTTTTATTTATATTTTATTAAATAAAATATATTTATTTATATTTAAAATATTTTATAGTTTCTTATAATTAGAAGTAAAAATTCTTTATTTATTGATATTTTCCTTTCAATTTAATAAAATTACAATTAAATAATATGCTAATTTTATAATTTATTTAATTTTTAAATAATAGTAATTATTAATATAAAGTTATAAGTCAATTATGATAGTATATATGAATTTGATTTTTAGTGTACTAGAGTTAGTGGATTGGAGTAAAAGTTAATCTTCTTTTTTTTTTCCAAACAATAGCTTGCATTAATTAACAAAGATACAGGGGCTAAATAACCCAAAGGGTCTCAACGGTACTTCGTCAACCGGGAGAACAAAGGCCCACAAACGAGCATACTACAACCCCACAGGGGGCATAACACTCCCACGAGGGGAGAAAAAGGTCAACAAGGGACAAAAACCGACAGAAAATAAAAAACCATTATCTACGACCAAGAACTAAAGAACTTATAACAGAAAAAGCTATTAAGCTAAATCTACGGTACTCTTCATTTTCAGTTGGCCCTTAACTTTTGGGTTTTTAGTCATCGGACTGAGGCTCCACAAGGGAGAAAATAGATGTGTTGGAATAAACCACTGTAGTAACTGTATTGTCGTGTAAATTACCTGTATTTTTATGATGTGAGTTCGAGATGATCTTATGTTTCTATATAATAAAAACCACCCAATATATACATATTGATAATAGATATCTATCTGCTGCATTATGGGATTTAGATTCATCAAATTCCATGAGAAAGGTCTCTACATGACAAGAGATCCTCACAATTTACTATCACCACAATCACATTACAAAAATAGAATTGAACACAAAACAACGTACGCAAAAGCCTTCTTCAATCTCCAAAAACACAGCCAACTTAAGAAGAGCAAACTTTGCAGCTTTTCCTGCAATATCCCGAGGAACCGTCCGAGCCCACCATGTAAATAGGGTTTTTCTCACATTCTCCTCTCATAGCCCAAGCTGAGCAACTGGGATTCTCATCCACGCAATCATTTGTAGATCTCGAAGATGATATTGTATCGAATGATCTTACATGAATCCACTTAGTAGCTGACCATTTCTCACCTTTAATGACTGGGCAGCTCCCATGTAAGCTCGAAGGGTCCGTAGTAGCATTGGGGTGAAGGCTAAAGAACAACAGAGCATCGCCTTTCCTAGTTTGCACTGTAAAAGAGATACTTAATATCAATCGACAATAATTTCTATTATCTAATTTTGTCCCATTTAATATTTTCATCATCTTAAAGGTCAAGGCAAGAATCATGTTTACCTGCGTAGCCGCCTTTAGCACAGTCAGACCAGTCCTCACCTTTTTGTTGCTTGTCTTTCATCTAAACAAGAAGATCAAAGTCAAATTGCCCGAATATGAATATTTCAGACATTTTTCGGGTAATAAGTAATCACTGTTTCACCTCTGAGTTTGGAAAGACTGTCTCACCACCCTTTTCGACGTTCGATAAGTACATGAGAACGGTGGCAACACGATGACCTCCAAGTTCTTGATTGGCCTTGTCATGGAAATAATCGAAGTGTGGCTCGTACTGCTGACCAAGTTCGTACCGTAAAATCTGCATAGCCTCTCCATTTTCTAGAAGGAAAGACAAGACACAAATTAAAGGTAGGTTTAGCTTTGGAATCAAGAAACTAGGAGAAGCTTTTGGTCATTGCATCGATATATATATACCTGACGGGAGAAAAGTCCATGCTGCAATTTTCGCCTCGATACGGGAAACTATTTCATCATTCAACAAACAAAAGATCACAACCGAATAATTCCTCTACTCGTCTCATATGTAATCAAACTCCCACAGAAATGGAAGAAGCATTGTTTTTCGATGCAAAGGGATTTAACTGACTAACCTGACCCTTGCTAAGAAACATCCCAGAACTTGTACGGACAGTGCTCTCTATGCTCTTTCCAGAGTCATTGTCAGCCACCATTGATTTCTCCAGCTTATCTCTAGCCTACAGAAACAGAAACCACCCTTATTGCCTTTCTCTTACCGCATCAATCAATAAGAAATGAATCTATAGTTTCAGAAGGAAACTGATAAGCTAAGGTAACCAAAGCAATGAGATGATCACACTCCTCATTGGTTAAGAATCCGTTATACAGAAAGGCCCTGACGAATCAAATCAAAAAAAGGAAATCATATCTTAGTAATCATATGAAGTGAATCGAAATTTCTAATCTAACCCAAATGTTTTTAAATTAGAAAAAAAAAAAGGAAGACCTGGGAGTCCAAGAGATTTGAGTGACCCTGGATGGATCAATCGACGCAAAAGGTGCGCCGGTTCGTTCGTTTCTGAAAAAGTCGAAAAACAATTGATCAGACACGATCTACACTCGACATTGACGATGACTACGAATTCTTGCAATACAACCAACAAAGGAGAGAAAACCACACATACCCAAACGCAAATCCTACGAGGAAACAGAAACAAACCACAAGTGGCCTTCCGTCCATCATATCGAATCAATTCTGGTACAGATTTTGATTCTTATTCACTGTATTCGTATTTGGGTTGGAAAATGAAAACGACGACTTTGATTACTTCTCTCTTGTCTTCTTTATCATTTCCCCCTTGAAAAAAGTCTCTATTATTGAGAAAAGAATTTAATTCCAATGGACTAGGGAATCATATTTTCGTCTCATTACTCGGTATCGATCGATCTTAAAATTAGATAATGAGTTCGAGTTATTTATTTTAGAGAAATTTATGTGCTACAATTTTTTCTTTGAAAGTTATGTGTGATAGGGGTGACCTTCGATCTAGAATTCCTCCTAACTTAACTACCTGCTAAGAGCAACTTTCAGAAAGTGGGACAGGTAAGAGGGAGATCTGGAGATCTGGAGATCAGAGATGGTGTATGGAAGAAGTGTAAAGGGCTCCGACAACTAGATAGTTTGAGCGGAAAATACTGAGCATGGCTGACCAGGAGACACGTGGAAGGCAATGAGTGGATGACGTTACAACCAGAGAGGGGATGCGCCTGACAATAGTACATCTGCAACTGTTGTCCCTCCGAGGTTGTACTAAGAACTGCTGTCAGGTGGTCCAAAGGATAGCCAGCTGTAAAGGAGAGACCAACGGGTATATTGAAGAAGAGAGGAAGGAAGAGAGACATCAGACTAAGCACACACATCAACACTTGGAGATTTCACTGTAGAACTCTCTTCGCCATTAACGCACTGTAACCAGAGAAGTGAACTCGAGTGTGTATTTCTTAACGGTGAATAGTGATACTGTTTTCGGTGGCCATGGACGTAGGATATCTATCCGAATCACGTAAATCTGTGTCTTTTTTCTTTGGCAATAAAATACAGTTTTAAACACTCACTAAAATACCCAACCCAGTCCATTTCATCCTTCGACCTTTATTTTTCGGACCAAATCTTTTTGATCGAGGTCATACCCGCATCAATGTGATATTTTGTATTCGATTTTGACCTGTGAGATATCAATTTAAATATTAAGTTTAGGTTAATTCAAACTTGATGCAAGTAAGATTCTCTATCACAAAAAAAAAAGCTTATAATGAAAAACTTACGAACTCAACAACAATCATGAGAAAAATCAAGATAGGTTTATTGGAGAAAGTAGGACCCGCCCGAGCTCTAGCTTAAGTCTTGCTTGCTCATAGAGCCAGTTAGTTGGCTCGAGTAATGTTCACCCCTATGTATAGTCGATATCATAACTAAAAAATATACTTAACTTACAATTGCGTTGACCAATGTAGTCATTAACGGGCATTTTTAATAAAATAAAGCTATTAAATAGATAATTAATAAAATAGGAGTTTTTAGGTCCAAATTAATAAAATAGGGTAAAACGTGTTTAATAAACACGAGGTCGCAACTATTAGCCGCGACGGTGACGTGGTACGCTACAATACGGGCCTAACGCGGGCTTGAATTTAAAAAATTAACTGGGCTGACTGTTGGCCCAATAAACCGAATGTCGCAGGTAGTGGCTGCGACGCGCGTCTAATGGGCGCGACGACGGGTTTAAGAAACCCTCGTCGACTTCTTCTTCCTCTCCATTTCTCCTCTCCTCCTCCCTGTCGATCCGGGCCTCCCACCACCGTTGAACACCACGTGATAAATCCCTTCTTCTTCGTCATCGTTCATTAAGCTACGTTTGGGTATGAAACTCCTAATTTGTTTAAATCTTGATTTTCATGTTTTTGTTAAATTTCGTCGAATCCTTGAGTTTAAGTTTGTATTTTTGGTATAGTATGTGCACTAGATATTGCGGGTTGCTTAGTAGATTGACATAACACGTTAATTTTGGATAATTGATTCGATTTAGGAATTTTCCCTAATTCGAAACCCAAATTTGACATTAGGGTTTCTAGCTTGATTGATTCGATTTTTCGATACCTGGTTCAATTTATGTGTTGCTTGTCGGTATTTGTGGCGATATTGACTTGTAAACGTTCGATTTAAGATGGATACGTACGATACGGCTAGATAGATCGCTCCTTGTTGATATTCCATGATAGTCATCGTTGTACTACATCCATTCTGATGGTACCATAGACACGCCTTTGACCGTTAGGGGTTTGTAGAGAGAGGTGGAGGGAGGAGACCGCACACGTTCCACTTACCTGTGGGTGAGGCGACCGTCACAGGACGTCGGTGTGCTGTGGGGACCCCCCATCGGTGGTCATTCAGTCAATGATGTGATCCACAGCAGATCAGTGGATCGATTACCTGGAGGAGTTCACTGGTTACAGACCTGTTGTAGGTGCGTACAGTGGGACGAAGGTGTCGTTGAAGAAGTTTGCCGACTGGTTAGAAAAAACCAGATCGACGATGACAGCCACGATTATAAGGTCGATCAGCGCACACATGCATATGCGTTGTTACTCATGGGATCGGTGATGTTTCCCCACTCCAGTGGAAGCTCGAGTCCATAACTTTTCTTCCGTTGCTCGAAGACATCGACGCCGTGCACACTTAGAGCTGTGGCAGTGCCGTTCTGGCTCTTGTACAGAGAGCTATGTACCTCGTGCCAGCGTCAGAAGATGAACATCGGTGGAGCTTTGCGGTTGCACGTGCGTTCTTTGTGTAATTGAATTTTCCTGAGGCGTATACAAACTAATTCTATAATTTAAATTTGTCTAGGTATGGGCGTGGATGCATATATTACCTATGCAACCCATTATTATCCGTCCTCGAGTTGCACATGATGCCCACCGTTGAAGATGGAATTGAGTTGCCCATGCCGCCATATGATGCGAGGTAGTAAGACGATGTTTATTTAATATTACATAGTTTTTGAAAATTTTACTTCAACTTTTTAATCTTCTTTTTTTTATTTCAGGTGGAATGCGCTGTCCGATCATACGTCATCGACGCACTCGAATTTGCGTGCGATTCGAGAGTCGCTCGATAGCATTCGATGGAGCAGTTCGTTATGCTCCCTACAATGAACAGGCACCAGAGATTACGGCGTTAAGAGTCGAATCTCGACCAGCGTGCTGTCGTTCATCGTGTTCATTCATATTCTACAACATCGTTGAGTGGCATTATCCCCATCGCGTGGTCCGACAGTTCTCGATGTCCAGTCCGTCTCGTAACGTATCTCTTCATCTCTACGTATATATATATTATATGTATAGGAATTTTATGGTGCTCACCTTATGTGGGCACCTGGTGATGTGGCACCGATTCGTGCCATTTCACCATCCACGACATCTAAGGTTATGTCTAACACCTTCTAGATGACATAAGGTGAGCACAATAAATTCCTCTTTTGTGTTTGTGCTTGGCAAGAAATTCTTTTTAGTATTGATGTTGTCCATGCTATTCGAAGTCCTGGGAAGTTTAACACACGTCTTCCAATTTTATTTCATATCTAATTATCAAAATATAAAAAAAACCGCCACTGGAGTTTGAGTTCCATGCATTGCATTATAGAAAAAAACATTCAATAAAAAAACACATACGTTCTTCAACAGCAAAAAAGGAGAAAAATAATGCAAAACGCAAAACCAGTCTGCAATACATAACAATGCAGAAATTGATTGACAACAACAATGTCAAGACTTTGCATTGTCAACAGGATGGAGATAGGTGGCGGTTCACAGTGCACTCCTGATTATTTTCGGTGGTACCGGAGGATCACCCGTCGGTACATTTCTCCATCGACTATTCATACGGACCGAGAATTCCAGATGGAGATAGTACATTTATCGACGTTATGGTTAGTTATTTTTTCCAATAATTTTTTTTTTATTTTCGGCGTGTCTTTTAAGAGGTGAACTTGTTACTCATTGGCAGAGCACGTCGATCGGGCGAAGCAAATATTCAGATGTGGAGATATGGGTGTGGGGGGGGGGTGTTTAGATGTCATACATCAGATGCAGCAGCTTGTCATTGACAGCGTCAGCGAAGACATGTGTAGTTCACTGATATCCCTCCGACACAGGTGAATGCCACGTCGTCTACTCGGTTTCCGACACAGGACCCTGGCACGTCGTCTTCACGGGGTCGCACAAGATTATACGACGATGATATGTATTTTACACCGACAGGCTACGGTGTCGGCTACGACGATGACGACGACGACGAGATGCCTCCATATCAGCCATATGTGCAGCAGTCACCGCCGCGACCACAGCAGCAACGTCGTCGCCCTGAGCAGCCCGATCCTCCTGTTGACCGTGGCCATCTTCACAGGAACAGACGGCCACGTAGATGTGGCATATGATCACATTATATTCGTTAGTTATTATTATGTTTTTAATCTTTATGTAATCAGACATTCGATAGTTTTTTAGTTGTGTTTAATTTTTCTAGCAACTTTTTAGTCGCATGTCGATGACTTACTTCAAAATACTTAAACACACATATAACAACATACGAACTACAACATGGAAAAACACCAATCAACGACCACGGCCTAGCTGATTCTGTCTCCCAATTGAGTCACCCTGATCCATTTCGTTGAGAATACGAGTTGTGCGAGGCATATCAGGTCCTCTTCTACCATGTCGGTCTTCATTATGTACAAGCGAAAAATCAGCAGGATCCCAATATCGCTTGTCATACAGTGGATGAAACGTTCTCTGATATGACTCAAAATATGCTACTTTACTGTCGAAAGGAGCAATGAATTGTGTGCTAGTAACGTTCCACTAGCGGGACGCTGCCTACGCATGAGAACATGGAATGAAATGCATGTCCCATTTTCCACAAGCACACGTTCTTCTTTGAATGTTCACCACATGTTTTCTTTGAGTCACCGATGAAGAAGTATACACCTCAGCTGTTTGCATTCGCGGATCAAATGCTGTTACGAAATGGCCGTTAGAGGCATTTGACCTGTTACTGAACATCCTCCACGCATAAAGAGACCATTTGGTTTCAGAGCTCTCCTTCGCCGCAGCTGCATGTTGATACCTATCACGAAAATATGGGGCACATCGATGGAAGCTGAAACCGACTATCACTTTAGGAGGCAGTAAGCGAGCCCATTTGAACACACCATTAAGTGCCTCTGAGATGTTTGTCGTCATTAAACCACACCTAGGCCCACCATCGTGAGCAAATGTCCACTGTTCATGATCAATCTCGCGCAACCAATCCTAGGCTGGTTCGCGCAGACTCTTAATATGATCCATGATTCGTTCAAACTTCTCCGCCGTATGTGCCATCCGTGCTTTGTGGCATAATTTTTTAGATCATTGTCTTTGAACGCCTTGTTAAAATTTGATACGACGTGACTTATACAGTAACGATGCACTCCATTCGGTAGCCTATAAGTTTCGAGTTGTTGTACTGCGGAAATCAAAGTTGCATTACAGCTTGTAAGTAACAGGAACTAGTTTTAGTAAAAAGAAATATACAAAACTTGGCTAAACCGACTTTAAGTAAAATACCTGGATGGCGATATGAAATTAGGCATACCGCTCGACGCTCCAATACATGAATAAATAAGTTCAAGAACCACCTCCAAGAATGCGTACCTTCGGATGTAACGATGGCAAAAGCAAGTAGAAAAACTTTCTAATTTGCATCGAGTGCACATTCAATCAACATTTTATGATTGTACTTCAAATATAAGTGCGTACCTTCGACACAAACCACTCTACGATAATGTTTGAAGCCGGCAATGCAAGGTTTGAAGGCCCAAAATACATACTCGAATTTTTTTACTCTCGACATATCTTGAAGATCCCACCACTTCACCACCGTTCCGAGGTTGTAACGCGTCAACGCCTTTCATGAATATAGGAAGCTATTGGATTGAAGATTCCCAAGTACCATAAACATTCTATTTTGCTCTTTTGAGTCCATGCCATGCTTGAATGTACGAGATGTCGTACCCAAAAGAATCCTTTACGAACTGTTGTACGTTTTTGGGTAAATACTGAGCGTCGTTCTTCACCGTTTGGATTAATATTCTCGCAATTTCATTTCACGAAATATTGGGATGCGTGCTGGCCAACTCGTGCGTGAAGCATGTGTGAGGTCCTCCGCATCCGTCACCTTAAAAAAAAACTTTTTGGTTTGATGAGTGCTTGCAGTTTCCAATTACAATCATCGTTGTGATCGCATCTCACGCTCCATGCGGTTCTATTACTTTTGCTCACGTGGTACTCACGTCTAACAACCCATGGTAATCGTTAACAACACAATTCAACTGATCTTTGCTATTAAATGCTATACCTACGAAAAATGTGGGTTCGTCCCCGTAAAAGTCACCACCAGTTTCGTCAACTTCTGGGAAGCCATTTGATAAGTGGTATTAAATGACACCGATTGGTACAATGCTCGGTTCTCTTCTGGTTCTATTGGCATATCAGTAGTTGGTCCATCGTCATTATCATCGTCTTCTACGGGATCTGGAAAATCGTCTAGTGCCCCACCCTCGTCATCAGCTTCAGAGTCGCTGACGTCACTATCTTGGATGGCGTTGCTAGTAATACGAATTGAAACATTCGAATTAATAGTATTGGTATTGACATAACTGACTAAACATGAGAAACCGGGGAGATCACACTAAGAAACAAACAGTGCACTTATGTGACCGGTCTTCACTAAGCATGAGGAATTCTACTGCATACCGACTAAGAATATCGATCACAGATGAGACTTCAAATAGAACGTCACGGTATGCTGAACCGGACGCTATACAAATGGATCACTCGAGACAAGAGCTTATTGAGACAAAAAGGAAAAGTTCAGGCATTCAGTGAGCTGCAAGTCTAGAGTGAAGCAGAGGTCAACTAGCGCAAACAAAGAACAAAGCAAAGTGACAGGATAAACTGCAGCATAAACCGGACAAGCCCATTTTGGAAAAGTCAATTAATGCACTGCTCAGAGTGAAGAGTTTATCTCACAACGGCTTCAATTTCAAACCTCAGCTATAATAGGAGGAATGCAAGTTGAAGACAGACACTTCACGATTTTACAACTTTGAAAAATCTCACTGTTAGGAAATATTTTGTAGTGTTCAATTTTATTATATTATCTTTGTTGGTTAGCTTTATTAAAACTTTGGACTAGTTCTTAGTTGGGTTAGTTCTTAGTTATTCATGTAATGGGCCTTCACAAGGGCCCAAGTATTATATACCAACTTGTGGTATAAATTCTAAAACCCTAACACATAGTTAGGTGTGCTTGTGTGTGTAGATCAAATAAACAATTGTTAGAGTGAGAGAGTCTCCTCAAGAACACCACCAAGCCCCACACGCCCCGAACCTAAATCTCGATCATTCAGCGTGTTTAATCCGTCCGAAGTCGTATTGTTGGTGAAATCTCGGACCAACAATTGGTATCAGAGCCCAACGCGACCGGATTTGCGTGTTTTGAGCAAGATTTGAGTGAAAAATTACTTGAAAAATTATTTTTGGCCATTCTCTGTTTTTGGGCGATTTCGACCTCGATTTGTTGTTTTTAGACATCCCAAAGGTTGATTATGTGTTTAGGAATGTTTTTCTGATGTTTTGGAACAAGTTTCGTCGATTTTGAGTGAGATTTGAGCGAAAACGAGCCATTTTCTGGTAAAAGTCGCGCTGCCCATGCTCTATTCTTGGCCAAGAAATTTTCTTACCCGAGAAAATTCTTAGCCGAGAAAATTTCGCTGGCCGAGAAACTTTCACTGGCCGAGAAATTTTCTTACCCGAGAAAATTCTTAGCCGAGAAAATTCTTAGCCGAGAAAATTTCGCAGGCCGAGAAACTTTCGCTGCCCGAGAAATTTTATCAACCTGAGAAACTTTCGCTGCCCGAGAAATTTTTCAAAACTGAAAATGTTTTTTTCCGAGAAATTTCGCTGCTACAGCATGTGAAGCCCCGCGAAATTCTCATACACTTCACTTCATCATACATATTTTCGCATCTTCACTATTTCGCAACTACAGTGATCCAAAAATTTCAACCCCAGAAATTTCAACTTCACTTTTTCGCATTTTCACTATTTCGCATCATCACTTCACTTCCATATCACTTGAGAAAATTCAAAAACTTGCGAAATTTTTGCTAACTTGAAAACTCTTTCTACCTGCGAAAATTTAATACCGTTTTTAGAACAAATTTTCGCCGCGAAATTTTTGGAATACATGCGAAAAATTTGGACAACTTGCGAGATTTCTTAACTTGCGAAAATTTTCCATACTTGCGAAACTTTACTCAATCTGCGAAATTTCTCACGACATGTCTATGTGCTATAACTTGTGAAAATTTTTATACATGCGAAATTTTACTCTGAATGCGCAATCTTCTTGATATGCGAAACGTTTACAGTACATGCAAAAATTTCCTCTGAATGCGAAATTTCCTTATTTTCGCGACTCACTCTCACAACGAAATTTCTGGGGACGACATTTTTCGCACATTCTCACACATCATTTTTCGCACCCCCCGACCCAACCTTTAAACTTGATCCAAACACACCTTTTAGCTTCAAATCTTGCAAAAATCACTCTTTAAAAATACACTTAAGCGTTTTTTTTTTCACCAAAATTTCTGGCCCACCCCTCGGATTAAATAAAGGTTGGAAATTTTTTTTTCTACCAATGGAAAATTTATATCATTGGATAGAGAAAAATTTTCTAAGGCCATTGGACTTTGTCTATTTTACATTTTTGAAAATTTTCCGAAATAAATTTTTCTGGGCCAAAATTTTCGGTATAGACGACGTTTTTGTAAAATTTTGAAGGCAAATCCAAAACGCGGCAACGATCACCGTACCCAACAATCGACCTAGGACGGTAATTGGCACATTATAGAAAAAGTTTAGGTCACCCGCAAACTTTTCGGAGCGAAATTTCCAAATGCCAATTTCACACACCCAGCATGTATGGTACCCGGGTTGCTCCACATACATGACTGGTACACGACGTGAGCAACCACCCCCCGGCATGAATGGTACAAGGGTTGCTCCACATTCATGACCGGTATGCACTGCGAGCAACTAACCCCATCATGCACGTTAAACGGATTGCTCCACGTGCATGAAGGGATGTCAGAGAAGCGAGCAACCATCATGGCTCCTGTACAAATCCGTGCAGAACCTGGACCTACAAAGAAGGGTTGACAAGAGATCAACCAACCATCAGTGGGCGCGCCATCCAATCTTGATGCTTAGGCGATGTGGATCTCTTGTACCAGACTCCACCGTCCACCCACTGCCATTCATTCCACCATGATGCGCTACATGGAGACGTCCAAAGCCACCGTGATCCTCTTTATGCCCTCACCACCACCACCACCTGACGAGTCTCAGAAGTGTCTGATCAACAGTTTTGGGCCACCCTCGTCGACATCACTCGTGGTCGCCTTTCAACGCGATCACGCCACGCCACCATAGTTCCCATGGATCAGTGAAACCCCCTGATCCTAACCCATGAACGAGCCTACCCTAGCCTCTCTAGTCTAGGTATAGGTCGCGCGACATCCTCCTCCACGCAAAGATCCAATCAACGATCTCGGGAGGATGAAGTAAGTCGCTTGCAGGAGTTGCGAACCAACGACGACATGATCGCACTCCTCTGTCATATCTCACCACAACCCGGACCTCGCCCTTAGGTACAGGAGACGACTCGTTCGTTTCCTGAGTAGAAGTCGCGGCATCTGGTCCAACCGCGCAATTAACCCCTCCCAACCACTCAGCTATCCTTTCACAGATAGTTGTTTCATTCGCACAAGAGGAACCACGTTAGCCATCACCGCCCCACTTGGAGACGGTTGATGTTGAACATGCAGTGCCCCGCCTCTCACTGCACCTCTTCCACTCACATAGAGTCTAGTGTCCTCACCCACCGAAATTTTCCACTTTCTAGGACACAAACACTCTTTACGCACCGCAGGTTCTTCGTGAACTTGCCCGAATGCTTGATGAGGTCCTTGTGACTGAGAGCGGAAGACCCACGACAGCCACCCTCACCACAACTGTCGATGGGCCACGGATACGAGCTTGTCTCATCGTCCGTGCGAACGGAAAGCCTTTGTGGCTCTCCGGTTCTTTGTGTCCTGTGCAAACAGGCGGCACATCGGATCGATGTTGTGACGACGGAGCGTCTTTGTGACCCCCGTCTGGTTAGTTACCCCGTTCGTGATGGAGCCCCGACTCATAGCAATCAGCGAGGAACTTACACATTCCATGCCGCGCTCAACGAGGATCTATGAAGGAAAAGGTCCCATCACCGACACCACTCCACCACGCCTCCGCCTACGCCACCACATGCTGCTCCGTCTCTCCAGTGTTCAAAACTGAACCCGGAGGAACACCAATTGCTGCTTGAGAATCCCACTTGATTGCCTCACTCAACACCACATTACACCATCATCACCACCATCAACACCAGAGGCAGACTCATCCCACGGACGACGTGACGATCCCGAAGACGGAGATCATCTCAAGGGGGAGCAAAGGAGAAGAAATGAGTTGAAGATCGTACAGCAGCTCAGCAGCAACCATCATCCACCTCCGCTCACACCACCTATGCCACCTCTCACAACACCTACTCCACCACCTCCAGTAACTACGCCCCGCCGGAGGCTTCCACTACCTCCGCGCACATTCTTATGTGTCAGGCTATTATGTTCATAATGGAACACTCGAAGGAGCCACGGCACATCTCTTCCACCACATTCCGCCACTACTGCGCTGACCACTCTAAAGACCGGGCTCCCTACTCTTGAAAGTCACATTTCAATAGAGCCTTGGCACACTTTTTACGCCCCACGCCTACCTTCTTCTGGAGCCAGACGAGTCATCTTCGAGGCCGAACTAGACAACTTCCATTTGAAGATGACAAATCCGGCGCCAAGAAGAAGAAGATTGGAGAATCTTAACAAGTGAATCCTAGCCGAGCCATCAATGCCTCCGCAAGAAGAGGAGATATCCCTTGTAGGGGGAGTTTGCTAGGGATCGAGATCTCCAATATGCCCAACAAAGATATCCCGCGCTGAACTGAAGATTGAACACTAAGGGGGAGATTGTTAGGAAATATTTTGTAGTGTTCAATTTTATTATATTATCTTTGTTGGTTAGCTTTATTAAAACTTTGGACTAGTTCTTAGTTGGGTTAGTTCTTAGTTATTCATGTAATGGGCCTTCACAAGGGCCCAAGTATTATATACCAACTTGTGGTATAAATACTAAAACCCTAACACATAGTTAGGTGTGCTTGTGTGTGTAGATCAAATAAACAATTGTTAGAGTGAGAGAGTCTCCTCAAGAACACCACCAAGCCCCACACGCCCCGAACCTAAATCTCGATCATTCGGCGTGTTTAATCCGTCCGAAGTCGTATTGTTGGTGAAATCTCGGACCAACACTCACATTCTCTAAGTGATCATCAAACAGTTTCAAACACTGTGAAAGAGCGAAAAGCAAGAGTGAAGTCTAAAGACATAGCTGTTCTTAGTTTATGTTCTTTATTTCCAACGGACTGTAAAAACCTGTTGAAGTAGGTGGATTGTTGTAAACGACTGCCTAGGTGATTCACTAGATTAGAGCTGAGTTCAGCTGGGTAGGTTGTACTAAGTTGTATAACTGAAGATCTAGTGAACCTTTCTTGCAAGGAAGAAGGGGAGACGTAGGAGATTTTAACTCCGAACTTCCAGAAACAAACCGGTCACACACACACACGTATTCCTTTTCATATGGATTACAATCACTCAGTATCACATTCCGCACTTATACTGACTGGTCACTGACTGAACACGAGTCAACACACAAACAAACCGAAAAAGAGTCAAACGTTTATTCACCCCCTCTAAACGTGTGAACCGATCCTAACAAGTGGTATCAGAGAGGGTTTGTTCAATCATCAACCAATAAAAATGAATACATCAAGCAAGTTGCCAATGTTCTTCCGGGAAAACTTCATGGAATGGAAAGTTCGTATGATGACTCATTTAGCGGCCCAGAACGAAGATATGTGGGACGTCATTACAGATGGGCCTCCTGATTGCCAAGGTAAAAAGTGAATGGACAGAGACTGACAAGAAACTGATGAATCTGGACAACGTAGCCAAGGACATTCTGTTCAAGACTGGATACCGGAACATTCAGACAAGTCATGCTGTTAAAACAGCAAAGGAGGTGTGGACAAAACTTTGTCAAATCTGTGAAGGAAATGAATCTACAAGGGAAAACAAACTTATCGTTGCCATACAGAAGTATGACAGCGCAAAAATGAAACCGGGAGAATCAATGACTGATTTTGAGGGCCGGTTCATGAATATCATCAACGACCTCACAGCTCTTGGAGGACGTTGGAAAACCGAGATGTTGCCCTCAAAATCATGAAGGCCCTTACCCTTGAGTGGGATGTAAAGACCATGGCCATGAGAGAATCAAAGGATCTCAGCAAAATACAAGTCCATGATCTATTTGCTGACCTCAAGGCTTATGAGTTTGAACTACAAACGAGGATGGAAGAAGCGGTTACAGAACAACCGGTCAAGGCACTTGTAGCCCCAGAAACCTCAACTTCAAAAACATCTGAGGAACTGACCGATGAAGTCATGACACTCTTTGTGAAGAGATTCGAGAAGTTCATGAAGAAAAACCGAAACAACACTTCGGAAGGTAAGAACTCCTCTAAAAATAAAACTGAAAGAACTGATATTTCCTGTTTTAAATGTGGCAGGAAAGGACATTACGCTATCGATTGCCGAGTCTCGAAGAAAGAAAAGGAGAAAACCGGTGCCAAGCACAAGAAGTATCAAAAGGCATTTGTGGCCAAAAGTGGAAGAACCTGGGATGATTCTGACTCTGAAGAATCAGACAGCGATGAATCAGATACCGGCAGTGACCAGGAATCTCATGAGTGCCTGATGGCCAATATGACCGACGATGAGGTATGTGATTCTGCCTCAGATGATTTTACAAAGGAAGAGCTGCTTCAAGCTCTTCAAGAAATGGCTGATGAATATCAGAAGCTATCTGCTAGAATTAAGCAAAAAGGGAAAATCACACCGGTTGAACAAACCGACAGTGATTTCAGTCAAACAAGGGCTTTGACTGAGGAGGTTATGGAACTTAGGAATGAGATAGTGCAGCTAAGGTCCGAAAATTCTAACTTAAATACTATTGTGAAAACCTGGAACCAGTCCAAGAAGACAGTAGAAAGCATCCAGAGCAACCTGAAAGATAGTAATGATAGGATCGGATTAGGGTTTAAGGATACCGGACCAGGTGAATCTTCAATGCAAGCAAAGAATACCGGATGGATCAAGTTTGTCACAGCTAGCTCTTCGCAAGCTAATAATTTCGGCAACATATCTAATCCCCCAGTCAGATTAGAGAAAGAATATCAACCTGATAAGAGACCGCCTAAAACTGGTACTTCACGAAACAGACCAATGTCCAATAGGAATGAACATAGGGGGAATTAGGGGTTTGACTATGAACGTAAAAACTGGGGTAGACAATATCAGGGATCTAGATTTAGTATGACCAGGTCTAGAAACATTAAATACCTTATAGACCCACGAACTGGTCGGACCGTCAAGGTCTTTCAGATCTGGGTACCTAAGGATCTAATCTACCGGACCCAAGTGAAACTGGGTACCAATATATGTATATATATATATATTTTCTTTTCAGGAGTACATCGAGGAGCTAAACCGGTCAGTATGGTATCTGGACTGTGGATGTTGTCAACATATGATAAGAGACGGAGGACTGCTGAAGGAGCTTAGGGCACGTACCGGGCCGACAGTTATGTTTGGAGATAACGGTAAAGGTAAAACAATAGGGAAGGGAGTGATTACTCACATGAATCTTACACTAAAGGATGTGCATCTAGTACAAAACCTTCATTATAACTTAATAAGTGTAAGTCAGTTATGTAGAAATAACTTCCTAATATCCTTCGAAAAAGATAAATGTTTTGTCAAAGATAAGACGAAACGCATACTGATAACCGATCATAGAGTCCAGTGGGGAGATCAATCGGTAACCACTCAAACCTGTCTTATAGCTCATAACTCCAAAAGTTGGTTGTGGCACAACGCCTCAGTCACTTAAACTTTGAGACTATTTCAACTCTTAGGGAAAACAATCTTGTTAGAGGTCTACCTAATCTAAAGTTTTCAAAAGATAAACATTGTACTGCGTGTCAGTTAGGTAAACAAATTAGATCAACTTTTAAAAGTAAAGCAAATATAGAGTCAAACCGATGTTTAGACTTACTCCACATGGATCTATTTGGACCTATACCGGTGGCCAGTCTTGGTGGTGCTAAATACACCCTCGTAGTTATCGATGACTTTTCTAGGTTTACCTGGGTTGTATTTTTAAAAAAGACCAAACTTCGGCCAGTTTAATAAAACTGTTCAAAAGAATAGAAAATGAACAAAATGGTAACATAAACCGGATTCATAGTGACCGAGGTACTGAATTCATAAATATTACGCTAACCGAATTTCTTGAGAACCATGGTATACGCCATGAGTTATCTGCTGCCAGGACACCGCAGCAGAATGGAGTTGCTGAAAGGAGAAACAGAACTCTCAAGGAAGCAGCCAGAACAATGTTAGCAGATGCAGACATTTCTCATAAGTTCTGGGCAGAAGCCATCAATACTGCGTGCTACACACAAAACCGGTCCATGATTTGCAAGGAACAGGGCAAAACACCTTACGAAGTATGGACCGGAAATGTTCCCTCAATAAGCTACTTCAAGACCTTTGGGAGCAAGTGTTTCATCCACAACAATGGGAAAAATCAACTCTCAGCTTTCGACACAAAGGCCGAAAAAGGAATATTTATTGGTTACTCTTCAGTCAGCAAAGCCTATCGGGTCTTCAACACTAAAACTCTATCTATTGAAGAATGAGCACATGTAGTCTTTGAAGAGTTAGAAACTGATGATCAAACTCCCAATAACATCAATCGTCTAAGCAGTCAACTGGAGAAACCGCATCTTGAAGACGAAAGTGATGAAGAACGGGATCAACCAGTCTTAGAACTCACTGAGATACCTATTGCAGAAGAAACTGGTGCTCAAAACATGACTACCAAAATACCGGTGGAACCAATCAGTTTATACAATACTGGCCATGAAGTTGTCCCATAAAATGGAATCGATACCTGTACTCAAGAAATACCGGTGGAACCAATCAGTTCATGCCATACTGGTTATGAAGCTGTTCCAGAATATAGGACCAATAGCAGTACTCAAGATATACCGGAGGAATCAGTTGAGGGGGAACGCATCAAATGGAATCGTACGAAGCTGAATCATCCCCATCAACTGATCATAGGAGATCCTACTACGCCTATGAAAACAAGGGTACACACAAATCCAAATCTATTCAGCCATGCGTTCATATCACAGATTCAACCGACAAACGTCAAAGAAGCTCTCAAAGATGACAATTAGATAGATGCCATGCAAGAAGAATTGAACCAGTTTGAGCGAAATCAAGTTTGGACTCTTGTTCCTAGGACAACACAAACTGTAATCGGTACGAAATGGGTATTCAAGACTGGTTGCTCAAGGGTACAGACAAGAAGAAAGAATCGACTATGATGACATTTGCACCGGTAGCAAGACTTGAGGCTATATGGATTTTCTTGGCATACGCAGCTCACAAGGACTTCAAAGTATTCCAAATGGATGTCAAGAGTGCATTTCTGTACGGTACAATTACTGAGGAAGTGTACGTTGCTCAACCACCCGGTTTTGAATGCCATGAGTACCCTGACCATGTCTACCGGTTGAAGAAAGCTCTCTACGGACTGAAGCAAGCCCCAAGAGCTTGGTACGAAACACTATCAAAATTCTTAACTAATCACCAGTTCACCATCGGAAGTGTTGATAAAACACTATTCAGATTCACGAAGGGGGAGCATCTACTGATTGTTCAGATCTATGTCGATGACATCATTTTTGGGTCAACCGATCCCAAGTTGTGCAAAGCGCATTCTGAAGTATCTTAAAGCGACCATAAATGTTGGCCTATGGTATCCCAAAGACTCAACTTTGTCACTACATGGACATACTGATGCTGACTATGCAGGTTGCAAAATCGACCGACGAAGTACTAGTGAACATGTCAGTTCCTTGGTGACCGGCTAATATCTTGGTTTAGCAAGAAACAAACCTCCATAGTCACATCCACAGCTGAAGCAGAGTACTTGGCAGCTGGAAGTTGTTGCTCACAGATCCTATGGATGCAGCATCAACTGGAGGATTATGGGATCAAGGAAACCTATACCCCGATATTCTGTGACAATACAAGTGCAATTGCCATCACACAGAATCCAATATTTCATTCAAGGACAAAGCACATCGAGATACGACATCATTTCATACGAGATCACGTGCTGAAGAAGAATGTGCGCTTGGAACACATCTCAACCGATCTGCAAGTCGCCGATATCCTGACCAAGCCACTACCAGAAGCTAAGTTTCTTTTCTTTCGAAATGCTTTAGGTCTATTAGACTTATCCTAACAAACCTAAGCATAGAGTCAGGGGGAACATTGTTATATCAAATTAATTGATATAACTGGTTACCTAGACACTACAACAAATTGTGCAAATTGATGGTCGTAATCAGCCTTTCTCTCCTTTAAAGCAGTCATTTCCTTCTTACTGGTCAAATACATAATTCCTGACAGTTTCGTCTAAAACTGATCCTCGTCACAAATACACTTATAAGATCTCAAGTCTTTCTTCTCTCTCTCAAACCGGTTTGCTTTTCTTTTCATGAAACTGTTATTTTTTTTAAAAGGTATTGATACCGAAATAATTCCTTTTCTTTGACCAGTGACTGACCAAAATCGTTCTTATTAAATATACGTCATCAATTGCACACATTTTATCATAGCACTTTCACGGGAACACTGACAACAGGTACTGTACCTCACAACAGAGATATGATATCGCAGCCTATGTGAGAGGAAAGCTAAGCGACAAGACGTCTTGTGCATTTAATGCAAAGACACGCTTTATCCCACTAAAAGACTTAGTTTCGTAATCAATTGGAGAAGTTTCATCATTATCCTCACAACGCAAGCAGAATCGTCTCTTCCTCTCCCAAATTTCTTCAAACTCCTCGTAAAAACCCTACCTCACTTTCAGCACAATGACCCCTGCTCACAAAGAACTCACAAGAACTGCACTCCAGATCAACTTCGACAACTGGAAGGAGACTAATCATGAAGAGTTTCGTCCGATTCTCGAAGCCCTAACTAAAACTGGCCTTCAGACCTTCCTTAACTGCTCTGTAGAGTACTACTCTGATGCTCTGCACCAGTTCTTCACCACCGTTCTTATCGTGGGAGACTGTTTTCAATGTCTCATCAACGGTCATCAGTTCGACATCACCGAAGAATACTTCGCCAACCTCTTCCATCTGCCCACCTCAGGAGCGACCGTCATCAATGTTCATGATGACGTGAAAGAACAACTGAAGCCCACGATGTCGTTGTCAGGGACATCGTTCAAAGACTCTGATAAGAGGGTTGTCCTGAAATCCGAGTACCGCTTGCTCCATGACGTGGTGGCCAAGGCAGTTTTGGGCAAGGCAGGCTCGTTTGATATGCTCACGAGCGATAAGGTTCAGGCAATGGTGGCCATCCTGACTGGAATGAAGATTAACTGGTCCTCAGTGATCTTCTCGGTACTGAAAGGAATACTGCCAACTCGTGACAGGCATATCAAAAACTTTGCCCCTCAATTGTCTTTTCTCCTCAAGCGCAAGGTTGCTGATGTTGGTCTGATTGAGCTGATCGGATTTGTGAACTACATATCGAGTGATATCATCTGACAAACGGTAGTAGCGGCTTCACCTACCAAGAAACCGGCAAACGAAAAGCTACTGAGGATCTGGCTGTCTCCAAGCCAACCAAAAAGACTTCCACTGACCGTCCTACTGTGCTCACAAAGAAGAAACCCACAGGCAGGCACGAGACCGACTCACGACCGACATCACCCGCTCCCATCAAGAAGAAAGAGGCCACTGAGAAACCGGTATCACCCAAACCATCCAAGAAGAAACTGGTCTTGGAGCCCTCTTCCTCCTCTGAAGACACTCAGCCACTTCAGAAGGTTTTCACGAAGCCAAGGAGCCTGGCGCCTAAAAAGAAGGCGAACACCGGATCAGTCCCTTCTCAGGAACCGACTCAATCTACACAACCCCAACAGTCGGTTTCTATTATTGCAGCGACCATCACTGTCTCTCCAACCATAGGGACAACTGGTTCGGTGATCATGACTGCTTCACCACAAGGCGGTGTGGTGATCCGAGAACCAGTTCGAGCATCCTTGTCTGACAAAGGGAAGGGCAAAGCCATCGCTGTCCCTGAAGGCCCTGAGTCAGTTGACGAAACTGCATGGAATCTCATCATCGAGGAGATGGATGAGAAGACTGCGGAAGACCTCCAGGCCTTTGACGACTGGTTTGACTTACGGTACACCCCCTTCAGTCAAAAGATCTGGAAATCCAAGGGTCTCTCTGACCGTCTCAAGCAGTCCAGGAAGACTGAAGGGAAAATCATCAAGTCACTGGGCATTGAATTTATCAAGAGCTTGGTAAATGCTCAGGAGCTATATCGCCTCTGCCTGGCTCAACTGAAGGAATATATTGAGGAGCGCAGAAATAACTTCCAACCGAAAGGACATGATGCAGTTCATGAACTTCAGGTTCTAACTCGGCTGGAGGCGGAAATTCAGAGTCTGCAGGCATATTACGCCACGGTTTGGGCAAAACTTCAGCCATGTGTTTCTTCGTCCTTTGTTGTCTCTGCTGCACCAACCGCATCTGCCTATGCTTCATCCGACAACATGCCGATTGCCTCCACAATGACCACAGCCTTGGTCATCGTGCCAATGCCCTCATCCTCAGCTCCAGCCGATGATGCATCTCTCCAACTGGTAACAAGACCATTTGCTCTTTCAACATCGGAACCGGATTCTTCAATACCGGCTCCATCATCTCTACTTGGCGGGCCGTTGTTTTTCCAACAACCCCTTCCAAAGTTCTCAAGACCATCTCTGGTACCTTTGCAGCTACCGATTCAGATTCCAGCTAGTTTTGCGCCACCTCAGGCACCTTTTCAAATGTCGGTCCTTCATCAATCACCCATGCTTATCAATGGTGAAACTATGATGAAAGATCCAATTCCGTCATCTCCCCCCACTGCTGAAAATGTCCAAGTCGTCTCAGTTACTGTCGCAGACCCCCAACCGATGGAGGTCCAATCTGAGCAGGAAACAGGTACTGAGTCTGACACAACGTTGGGACAGGGCATTGTAGTATCTGCTATCGCGACTGAGTCCATCGTTGTCTCCACCAATACACGGCCGGTGCAAACTCGGCCTTCAGTTACTTCACAGTCAGCTCCTCAGTCTTCTCAGCAACCGAGTGCATCTCCTCACACCACACCAATACCGGTTGACATCATGGGCTCGACAAAGGAGATCTCTTTGGTCAAACAGACTTACCGCACAATGTATGTTCTCAGCAAGACTATCAACAGTGACCGGCAGCACACTAATGAGAGATTTAATGAACTCAAGGAAGACATCACCGGTCTACGTTCGGACATCTGTGCAGATCTTGAGGTTATCAAAGCCCAGCTGACTGCTCTGACTCGACTAGTCAGCCCGGTTATTGCCAAAAAGGAGGAAAGTACTGACAGCAGAAACCAGCAGCCTCCTAGCTCTAGCTCAACTGAGCCTAAGAAGTTCATATCAAAACTTATGTCAAAACCAGTGATCCAAAAAGAGCTGCAATTGAAGCCGCACTTATACCGGATGAAGCTTTGGAGAAACATACTTCGGCTATACCAGTCAGCGAAATCGGTCCGGTTGAAGTGCTGTATGATGGCAGCAGCTTACGGCATCTGGCCAGCAATCTTACAAGAGATCAGCTGGCTGATCGTACGAGACTGCATGACATGAAGGAACATGCATACAAAGATGATGCCAAGCTGAAGGAGGTAGAGCGGATATTTAAGAGCAAGGGACACGAATAGTTATAGTTTGTATCAACTTCTCTTTGATATAAATGAAAACTGGTTTTCTGCTGATAAGTTTTTTTAATTACCAAAAAGGGGGAAATTGCTAGTAATACTAATTGAAACATTCGGATTAATAGTTTTGGTATTGACATAACTGACTAAACATGAGGAACCAGGGAGATCACACTAAGAAACAAACAGTGCACCTATGTGACCGGTCTTGACTAAGCATGAGGAATTCTACTGCATACCGACTAAGAATACCGGTCACAGGCGAGACTTCAAATAGAACGTCATTGGTATGCTGAACTGGACGCAATACAAATGGATCACTCGAGACAAGAGCTTATTGAGAAAAAGGAAAAGTTCAGGCATTCAATGCAAAGCTGCAAGTCTAGAGTAAAGCAGAGGTCAACTAGCGCAAACAAGGAACAAAGCAAAGTGACAGGATAAACTGCAGCATAAACCGGACAGACCCATTTTGGGGAAGTCAATTAATGCACTGCTCAGAGTGAAGAGTTTTTCTCACAACGGCTTCAATTTCAAACCTCAGCTATAATAGGAGGAAGGCAAGTTGAAGACAGACACTTCACGATTTTACAACTTTGAAAAATCTCACATTCTCTAAGCGGTCATCAAACAGTTTCAAACACTGTGAAAGAGCGAAAAAGTAAAGTGAAGTCTAAAGACATAGCTGTTCTTAGTTTATGTTCTTTATTTCCAACGGACTGTAAAAAGCTATCGAAGTAGGTGGATTGTTGTAAACGACTGCCTAGGTGATTCACTAGATTAGAGCTGAGTTCAGCTGGGTAGGTTGTACTAAGTTGTATAACTGAAGATCTAGTGAACCTTCCTTGCGAGGAAGAAGGGGAGACGTAGGAGATTTTAACTTCGAACTTCCAGAAACAAACCGGTCTCACACACACACGTATTCCTTTTCATATCGGTTTCAATCACTCAGTATCACATTCCGCACTTATACTGACTGGTCACTGACTGAACACGAGTCAACACACAAACAAACCGAAAAAGAGTCAAATGTTTATTCACCCCCTCTAAACGTGTGAACCGATCCTAACAGGCGTCATTGAGCGATTTCAGGCTGCGCCACCGTCGAAAAAATTGGAACGCAATGGCTACTTGAAGGTATATCTTCGTGAGGGGCGTCGAACGAAATATTTGTCAACCCTTCAGTAACTGATGTAATGTCAGGAAACGAATAAGTCGGCGCGGGATTCGTGGTCTTTTTGGGAGCGTCTACGCTGTGATCGAACTGAACGATCTCAGTTGCCTCAACAAAGACCTCAATGTAATCAAGGTAGGTGTCGGGATCCAAGAGGTATGCGAGTTCGCTATCACTAGACATTAGTTGGAGATTCTAATACAATCTAGAATGTTGATAATATTCGTTCTTCACCCGAACGATTAAATGAAAGAAGTGCTATTGATGGAAGTCATGTCGTACATCATACTAAGAAGTTGATCGAAATTGGTTTCGCGACGAATTCTTCGATAACCGATGGGTTGAAGACTATATCGAATGGTGTTTGATTCGTGTATGATTTCACCGCCATAATAGACAACTATTTGAATTTTCCTGGACACCATATTGGACATGTATGAAATTTTATGAATTGTCAGATCAAGTTCGAGCAGCTTAAATAAGGGAAATCGTCGCGTGTATTAAGGACGACGTCACGTGCAATGGACGCAACGTTGCGTCCATTAAGTGCGACGATAACCCATTACGCGAACAATGCGTAATGGGCCGTCCCATCGATGTCTGTTAGTGGGATGCGTCAACACGTCGCGTTTATTAAACACGAGGCCGTGCCCATTAGGAGCGACAGTTGTCAAAGTTGGGCCAAATACGGGCCCAACTTGATTTTTGCGAAATTAAGCCCATTCCACGTCATCGTCGCGACTATTAGCAAGGGCCGCATTTAATAAATGCGATTTGCTCTATTTTATTAATTTCGAACGATATCACCCTATTTTATTGATTTTCAATTTAATTTGCTTTATTTTTATTTAAGATGTCTCATTAACGCTTTAAATTTTGTTTTGTCTTCGGACTATTTATTTTTAATCATTTAATCATTTTTTTAACTTTGGATGTATATGTAAAGTGATCACTTTCCCAGAAAGGTTTTTTTTTTTGGGAAGCGATAGCTTCAATGCCAAAATGAAAATTACACGGGCTAAATAGCCCAAAGGGTCTCACCGGTGCATCGTTCACCGAGAGAACAAGGCTCACACATGAGCACAAAACACGAAAATGAAAATGAAAAACCGACAGAAAACAAAAAACACCGTAATAAATAACCCCGAACTAAAGACTGTACCACAAAAAGCTATTACGCTAAACTAACAATATACTTCGTTTTCATAGATTGTCACTACAGTGCTCTCATCTTCGTCGAAAAAAGGCTCCACGATGGGGAAGAGTCTTCACGAGGGAGAAAGGCTCCGGATCCAAGGGTCAGGAGAGACGAGCTCCAACATGGGAGACTCAAGGGGGACGGCGGGGCGGCGGAAGGGCGGTCGGGAGGGGATGGCAGATGCGGCGGAGGTAGGCGCAGCAGTGGGGCGGCCTGGCCGGCGGCATGGCTGGTAGAGGTGGGCGGCATGAGAGAAGTTTTTTTTAAAACAAAAAAAAATGAAGAAAACAAACTAGGCTCCCCCAACCTCCGATGGAGGTTGGGGGGAAGCGAATAACAGGGAGGACGGTGGGGAGGAGTACTAGAGGGAAAGTGAAAGGAACGAGATGTGGGTGGCAGCATTGACGGTGGCTTGTTGAAAGTAGGATTTCATAGAGTGAAGGAGAGAGGATTTCGTAGAGAGAGAAAGAGGTCGTAGATCTCTTACTTTTCCTAAAAGGTTTACCTTGAAGGAAGAGTATCGTTGTTTAATTTTATATATTATATTTTCAGCACACCCCCTAACATCTAGGCTGATTAATTTATTATCTAGGTTTAAATGTGTAATCTTTTAATGGGTGGTCGTGAGGATTCATACCCAAGACATCTGACCTCTGCGCTTTGATACATGTTGAGTGACCAATTTTCCTAAAAGGTTAGTAAATTTCTAGCAGTTTATCAGTTATGAGTTGATTCCTCAATGATGATAGTTATGTAATATGATTAAATCTAGTAGCCGAGTGCTTCGAGTTTGCCTAGTGAGTTGACTTTCACACGCTTCACTGCGCGTCTCTTCCCCTGCAATTTTCAGCAAAACTAGTTTTTTTGCCATGCAATGCGCGGGTTATAATATATATTATATATATTTATTTATTAAAACTATTTATTTAATATCCAAAAAAACTGAGCTATTAATTGTTTATCTAGCTTTTCGCCCGTGCAAAGCACGTGTCTTTAATATAATCAATGTAAGTTGATATGTTAACTTAATCATGTTTCAGGAAAAAAAAAGTATTACTCTATAATTATAAAGCTTAATTTTAAAAGGATTATCAGGACATCAAGCATAATATTTAAACCCACCAAGAGATAATTTAACATCCAAGAAGCTCGCAATTTCGTAGCGAATTCTATTGTTGTTTGTAAAAGCACAGTAATGAATAAACATAAGGTCCACATTAACATCCTAAGCACATGACATATTGAAATATTGGTTAGAAACGAAGCTTATGGACAAAATCAACCCCATTTGCATACCAACAATGCTTGAAGCTCATGAATAACAACATCGAGTTTGTTTTGGGCTCCCGAGCAACCTACACTTCGTTTCACACTTGAGATATGTAAAAGCATGTGTCACCTTATATAGGTACATAATAAAAATTCTTGGACAGTATTAACTACACCATCCAAAGGTCTAAAGACATAGAATGAGTCCCTCAACCATATTAGGTGACAATTAAAGGTTCAAACATGTAATAATTTCTCAAACATACATGTATCTAAAAAGAAGTCTAAAGAGTTACATGACAGAAGTCCGTCCTTGTGTTCCTTGACTGAATGAGCCTAATGCTTATTTGCAATTTGCAAATACCATCGACATAGACCAACGTCGTTTGAAGCCTAGTCCACACCTTCTCCATCATCGTAAATCATCGCCTCGTTCCAACACATTTGTTCCCAACATTCTCATCGACTTCAAAATGTCAAAATGTCATAGACTATAGCAGAGATGACTTTACCAACCACTTTTTCATCTGACTTAAAATCTAAATGAAACTTGTATATGAGTTCTTGATCATTTCGAATAAAAAGTGCACGCCATGATAAACCAATCAAACCAAGGAAGAAACTCAATATTATTCGAGATGCATGAAAGCAACATAATATCACTTGCTAACATGATGCTATACTAAATTTGTTTACTTCAGTGGACTCGCAACATGATCAACCAATCTCAAATCCTTACATCTAATCTATCAATCAAAGGACCCAAAGGATATGCATACAACACAGAGACATGTCATCTTCAAATGAATTTTTGATCTACCGAAATCAAACACCAATATTCACAACATTTAAGACTTAATTCATAAAAATTATAAAAACATACAAAACTAAACTAAAAATTAGCACCTTATGTGTCAGTCTTGTCTGCACGCTCTGATTCCTGGGTCGCCCTCGTCTATGCTTTTGTTGTCTTTCCCTTCAATGTCGTATTCTCCTCATTGTTCAGCCTTTGCCCCTCCCACAACTGTTACTTCCACCGAGACCTCATTAGTAGCTGGCCTGGCCATAACAAAATCATATAAACCGAAAACAAACCTAAAGCAAACAATCAACTAAGCCACTTGATACCTGCAACTCCATAAGGAAAATCTACTAACATCCCCATTGGTAACGGAAAAACCAAACTTGCGACACTATACCGAGCCATGAAAAATAATGAAAGAAAATAAAGAAAACAAACTAAATGAAAAATGGAAAATACCCCTTTGCCTGAATCTCGCAGCCACCATTCGCACTGTCCCAAACAACCGCTCCTAATCAATCGCTGCTCCTCACACTGACTGACCCATGCGGCCGCAAAACTTTACGGCTACACGTTGACAGTCAAAGGCTTACTCTAACCCAACTTCAAGCTACAATAGAAAATGAAAACAATTGAAAACGAACGGATAGACTACAAAATAAAAGAAGCAAGCACCTTTTACCAATCTGATAGAGTTGGTCTGTAATTTCTTCACATCTTGTCCAAGACGTGACAGTTTTCCCAGATGGGAGCTGCTTGATTTGTACGGACTCTCCGATGTTAACGATGATGTTCACCGCGTGACACAGCTCCTTCTTCCACGGAATCTCAGAGGGTGTTGGGTACTGGGAAGCGTACCTTACGAACATTATCGTCGGTCTTCAACGGAGTTGAACTTGCGATTATGGGAATGCGATGTGAGCAGATTAGCAGATCCTGGGTTGTTTTTTCTTTTACTTAGTTTACTACTTAGTTAAAAATTTGAGAGGACACGTGGCAGTATTACAGGAAACCTACATTTCTATTCTTTCTAATATAAGATAGATATCCGAACGCTAAATAGATGGACCTTTTAACCTTGATTTTGGAAATTTACCACAAATTTATAAATTAATAATTGAGTTTCATGTAACCCCCAGTTATATATTACAAGTATTACATATTATATCTTGCTCGTAGTCGTACGTTACATGCATTTAATACCTTTTTTTCTTTTTTTATTCCCCAAATTTCACCCCTACATAGTTACTTACCTATTTACTTAGATCATCAAGCAAGCAAATTGACATTGGAAAAGCACAACCAATAAACACGCAGTCAAAGGAGTAACTGAAATGGTGGCGGCGGCGGTCGTCGACGAATGCGAAACTCCGGCGATACCTCCGCCATGCACGGTGGGAAAAGATCACAGGCCTCGTCGTCGTCGAGGCATGTCGGAGAAGTAGGAGTGCGGCTGCGCTGATGCGGCGGCGGTTTTGATGGCGGACTTCGTGGCGGTTTGCTGCTGCCCCTTCGCGGTGGTGGACATCCTCGCTCTCGCCCTGCTGAAGCTTCCACTCGCGGCGGCGCGTAAGCTGTACACGAGGCCGGAGGAACCAAAAGGACGACGTGTGTGGAGAAAAGAAAGATCGACGTGGGGGTGGTGGGGACATGGATGGAATTTGCGAGAAGGTAGTAAGGGTAGAACGGGGAATTCACACGCTTTCTTCTTCTTCTTCTTCTTCTTCTTCTTCTTCTTCTTCTTCTTCGTTAGAAGAGCTGATCATTAATTGTCGTTGTGGTGAAGCTTCCGGGGACGATGATGTGTGGTTCGAGCAGTGTGAGGTTGGTCGATTGGGTTTTGGGACGGTTTCTTTTACTGGCATTAATTAGTTAATTGATTATGTTAATTAAATGTCTTTTCATTCAAAGGGCTTCATTTAACCAATATTTCCCAGCGTACATAGATATATATATTTCACTCCGAGTTTGTAGTACTTAATTCATATAGGGCGATGTTATGAACTGTTTGATCATCACAATTAACCATTGTTTTAGAAGGCGTAGTGTTGCGCGGTTTATAGCGCGTTTTAGCGTAAATTAATTAGAAAACGCGACGATGCGTGGTAAAAATAGCGTAAATCCGGTCCTTGGAAAAGGAGAAGAAGCTTTACTGTGACTAGAAATGGTATTGTGATGTGAAACGTTTGATTTGACTAATAACTTTTATTTTAGTTTTATAATTCCCTTAACTTTTGAATTACTTCAACGAAAACATAAAAAAAAATTATTTAATGTAATTTACGTGATAAAAATAAATAAATTTATTTAATTTATTCTTTGTTTAACAACGATCAAAATGACATGCATATCTTATATTCTTCGATATTCATAAGAATCATTTCTAAATACTACATTTTTTAAGTCTATATTACTTAAAAAAATTTTGAGTTACATTTTTCAATATTTGTTTAATGCTGGAGCATGATTTATATTTAAAAATTCTATTAAATTTCATATACATAATTGTGTTAATATATTTTTATGTATATTTTCTTGGAGATATATACTATTAGATTTTACATATATTATTGAACCCAAATTTTAGATAAAGCTTACTGAATAATGTGCGGTTAATAATTTGATATAAATTATGTTTCTTAACGTAATAAATGGCTTGTCCGAAACACTAACGCAATACGCTACGCTATTTACGCTACGCGCTATCTGAACCAAAACGCGACGTGTTGCGCTATGCGCATTTTAAAACATTGCAATTAACAATAGCGATAGCATAGTCCTGACTCCTCCTGACAATTACGTTTACCAAATATATTCTCCCTTGACATATAATAATTGGACAGGAGTGAGAGTATATTTAATTACGCTTATAGCAATTTTGCATCATAATTTACAAACACTGCGTGCAACCTTTTCGGCTATACGTAGTAATATTAAACAACCATCTCATAAGTAGTATAAAACATATGCGTAACGTCAGAAATATTTTTTTGGGACGAGTGGATTTCAGGCCCCATTGTATTTTTAAATCAGAGTTCAGGCCCATGTCAGAGGAAAATTTAAAGGACCCGTTTCAGAATTTAAGTTAGAATTAAGGTTGTTGGACGAAAATACCCTTATAAAATAGTAGTTATGAAGTGGTATCCAGCGCCCCAGTTCTGTTATCAAATTCCAGTATATTGTTATCAGTTATCACATAACAGAAAGTGTTACTCAGCACTAATATTGTGTTTCTAAATGGCTAATAAGTGTTATTAACAGTGTAAAATGAGCATTTATTCGGGTAAAGAACATCGAATGAAAAATTCGAATAAGTATTTCCTTTAGAATTTTTTTTACTCGAATTAATTATTCGAATTAAAAAATAAAAATAATAATTCGAATTATTCGAATTTTTTACTCGAAAAACTTGTACCACTTCATGTGTCTACAAATGCTGTACCACTTCTCTGTTCAACAGTACCACTCCATGGGTCTATAGTACCACTTTTTCTATGTTCAACATTACCACTTCATGGGTCTACAAATGTTGTAACACGTCTCTTTTCAATATTACCACTTGATACGTCTACAGTACCACTTCACTGTTCACCTGTACCACTTCATGGGCCTACAGTAACACTTCACTGTTCACCCGTACCACTTCATGGATCTACAGTACCACTTCATTGATCTACAGTACCACATCATGTATAGTGTATACCACTTCTTCATAGTTGCTCGTTTGAAGAAGGCAATTGCAATTCTGTGTAATTTCCGCACACAGGCTGGGGCAAATGCGTCGTTTTTCTCAAAAATTGGTCCTTAACTCTAAGACCAAACTTCAAATAGATCCTTATTTCTATTTCAAACGTTATTGGGTCATAAAATCTAATGAAAATATGTTAAGTGGGCCTGACTTATAATTAACTCTATTTTTTTACCCACAATCATAGGACGGGGGAAAATGCCGTTACATCGCATGATTGCGTACTTTATAATACACCCGGTAGTACGAAAAAAAGTATGATCTCCTCTACAACAATATTCATTTTGCGCGAATGATATATATATATATATATATATATTCCGAATAATGAGCAACATAGCATAGGATTGTGAATTTTATTTAGTTACACGGGCCATGTATTTCGTCGTATGCGTTATCGTCCCCATACAAGAAAGGAGCGATTTTATCAAATCATGATATACCTCTGTTGACCTTTTTGGTCGTGCACTGTATTTGAGTTTTGATGATTCCATGTACTTAAGATGAGACAGGCACTACAAATTTAGCAATTCGAAATGTGTATGTATCATGTACTTATATTTGAGTGAATTGCATCTTTACACTGTGGTTCCATTGCAACTTGACTTATGTGATACCACTGTGATCATTGATTCCATCATCATTATATCATTGTTATGTGAATTCGGAAAGTATGCATAAATTGAATGGTAAGTGCTATGATCTTGAAGCTATTTGTGTAAAATGACGTGATTAATCTTTAATGTGCTGCGCTATGTTAATTAAAGTAAGGATTATGCGTTAATTTGAGTAAGGATCACTATGATATACATGGTAAATATATTTCTACTGGATCTGCCTACATATGGAATGTGATCTTCTATATCCTTGAATGTGCTAAATATGGCTAATGTAGGCTAAGGATATATTGCATGAATGCTTATCCGTTTTTAAGATATGCTGAAATAGAATAATTATGATACAGATGCATTTAATTCGTGCTTACCTGTTTAAGTTATTGCACTTGTGCTATACATGGAAATAATATGTGCTATACATGGAAAACACGTCATCCACTGGAACTTGTCCATTTTTAGGAAGCATGCAGATATCATTAACAATCGCATCTAAAATGTTAGAGTCAAACGAATTCTTTTCCTGTGCGAATATTTATTTGAATGGAAATTCGTGATTAATGTCCTGCATAATTGATAAGATGCCGAGTGGAACTATTTATGGTATCTTCGTAAGTACCACCGTGCTAATATGGATAAGATCTGTCTATATGGTAAGAAAAAGGTATTTAGAGTAACAGGTCATGCAAATTAATGAATATGACCGTTGTGATACTTAGAGCTTAATTTGGCATGATAATATGATGGAATGATGTGCTGAACTGGTGATTGCGATTTACATTTCATATAAGTGTGTGATACTAACAGGATTATATAAGTCTACACTTCTACATCGGGTGCAGACAATGAACGAACATACACATGAAATAGCAAGAACAGAGATCTGAGAATTAGAGCGTTTGATTCACGAATTATTACTCTTTGTTAGTGCTTTGTGCTTTTATTTGCGATAGTTGAGTGCACCCTAAGTCTAGAAAAACCGCCATCCTGATCTGAGCGTGTGTGAACCTCACAAGGAGACAAGAGTGAAACGTGCCTTTCGTGAAGGGAGGATTTGACATCCAGCTGACCTTCGGGAGCGAGCTGTTTCCAGTCGGAGAATAGGGATTCTCAGGGAACGATGTGGAATGAAACTCGGTGTTAGGCACCCTAGCCGCGGTCTAGTGTTCATCTTGGTCTTGGTTGTGTACGGGCGATCGGTCACTTCTGCAACCAACTACGATAACATAGTGGATTGATCAAACTCTTGAGGAGCAAACCTCAAGAGAGGGCTAAACCCCACTTGGGGATAAAACCTCTATAAATCCAGGTGTCATTTACTTTTCTGTTCACTTGCACTCACGCAGATCCACTCGACCAGCAGTTAAGCGAATAACCATCAAAATATCTTAATTCCGTTCTTCTCATTTAAAGATACATTTGATCAAAGAAGCAAAAAATTTTTTAGTAGCCTAACTCACCCCCCTCTTAGGAACATATTTTACTTCAATTGGTATCAGAGCGAGGTTACTCATACGACGAGCCTAACAAGCATGAGTAAAAGATCTAATGGCTTCTTTGAGTTTTGATGTGTTTGTAGAAGGTCAGTCTCATACCAGCTCCACTGTTCGATGGTACCAACTACGCAATCTGGAAGAACAGGATGAAAGAGTTCTTAATTGCTGTTGACTATGACATTTGGGAGATCGTCACGACTGGACCCTACAGTCCCACTACAGATGCTGATGGAACCAACAAGATCCCTACTGAATACACTATTGCTGAGAAACAAGGGCTCTCTCGAAATGCCAAAGCAAAGAACTTAATCGCATGTGCACTAACGAAAGAAGAGTACAACCAGATCAGCTCCTGTGAGACTGCAAAAGATATGTGGGACATGCTGCAAGTAACATACGAAGGCACTACCAGAGTGGTACAAGAGAGGATTGCTCTTCTCACCCACCAATATGAGTTGTTCTCTATGGAATCCACTGAGACGATCAGCCAAATGTACGCCAGATTCATGGGTATCATCAACCAGATGTTCTCTCTTGGGAAAAAGGTACCAGGAAGTGAAAAAGTCAGGAAGATACTGAGATCACTATCTATGAGGCCAAAGACTTGCAGAAACTGACGATTCCAGAACTGATAGGTTCTCTTACTTCTTACGAGATGACTCAGACTTCCCTCAACGAGATAACATAGCCTCGAAATCAGAAGTCCATCGCCTTCAACGCTGAGCAATCTGAAGAAGAGTCTGACGAAGGAGAAGAAAGTGAGGAAAGCATGATGCAACAACTCGCCATGCTCACTAAGAGGTTCGAAAAATTTCACCGAAAGAAGTTCAAAGGAAACTTTAACAAGTTTCAACTGAAGGGAGCCAATACAACTAAGCGCAACACTTCTCGGTGCTTCAACTGCAATAAGCCCGGTCACTTTGCTCAGAACTGCCCTCAAGCAAATGAGACAAGAAACAAAAAAGAGCAATAGCCATGGTGAGCAACTGGGATGACTCAGAGAACGAACAGTCAGAGGACAAAAATCATGTATACATGGCCGACGATGATCAGGTATCATATTCATCAAGTATTGAGGAAATTAATATCTTGAATGAAATCTATGCTAACGATCCCGGTGAAAGTGCATCCTCACTGTTTGATGTACGTGAGAGCAAAAAAGATTATGCGAATTGATTCAAAATGCCTATGGAAAGATAAAGTCTCTTAATGCTTTAGTGAAATAAATAATGAAGCAAAGAGATAACCTTAGCCAGGAGAAACATAAAGCTGACCTAGAGATTATGAGTCTAAGGAGTGAAGTAGAAACTTTGAAAGAAGAAAGGAGACCATGTAATTGTGATGTACTAGAAAAATCGAATAAGGGAGTGACTAGTGATATTACTGCACTTAGAGCATCCCTAAGCGAGAAAGAGCGCACTGTTGATAGACTACTTCAAGGAAAACAAAGTCTAGATCTCCTATTAAATATTCCTAGGTACACTGAGAGATCATGGATAGGATATTCCACTGTAGAAAACAGGTAGTACCAGAGATTCCTAAAACTAAGTTATTCACTTGTGGCAGAAATGGTCATCATTCTTATAATTGCTTTCTGAAACATGCTGACAGGTCTAAATATGTTTGGAAACCTAAACATACCACTGTGACTGCACCCATGCATGCTAGTGTAGTGGAATCATCTATTGAAAATGATAGCTTGTCACATGTGAATAGAAATTATTTTGCTACTAATGTGTTAGGACCCAACAGAAAATGGGTACCTCAGAAAAATGCAAATGCTTGCAGATACAGAGAAAGAGCACCAGCAAGAAAAAGAGGTGGTATCTTGACAGTGGATGCTCTCGACATATGACAGGTAATATCACTAATTTTGTCTCCCTGAAAGCATGCCGGTTGGTTTGTATCATTTGCTGATAAAATAAAGGCTAAGATAATTGGTATTGGAACAGTAGGTAACACTGTCAATACAACTATAGATGATGTTGGCTTGTAAAGGATCTTGAGAATAACTTAATCAGTATAAGTCAACTATATGATAAGGGTCATTCTTTGATTTTTGAAAATGATAAATACATAGTTAGGAATGATAATCAAGTAATCTTTAGTGCATCTAGGCAGGGGAATATATATTGTATCACACTCAATGATATCACTAACCAAAATGTTAAGTGCTTAGCTGCTACTCGGGATACTTCTTGGTTATGGCACCGGCGTCTTGGTCATGCCAACATGAAACTAATATCTCATATCACTGACAAAGACTTGGTACGTGGAGTTCCAATTGGTAAGTTCTCCAAGGACAAGACTCGTCTTTTAAGAGTAAGAATACTATCTCTACATCTAGACCTTTAGAGCTACTTCATCTTGACCTTTTTTGTCCTGTTCAAACCATGTCTTTACGAGGTAAGAAATATGCATTTGTGATTGTAGATGACTACTCTAAGTACTCGTGGGTGATATTTCTTGCACATAAGACTGAGGCTCTAGAGAACTTCATATCACTAGTAAAGAAGTTAGAAAATGAGCAGATACCACTTTATGCAATTCGTAGTGATAACGGATTGGAATTTGATAGTAGCTCATTCGCATCCTTCTGTGATCAGCATGGTTATACACATAATTTTTTAGCTCCTTTTACTCCTCAGAAAAACTGTGTAGTTGAGAGAAAGAACCGAGTGCTACAGGAAATGGCGAGAACAATGTTACATGAGTATGATCTCCTTAAGAAATTTTGGGCAGAAGCTGTTAGCACAATTAGCTATGTTTCAAATCGTGTTTTTCTTAGGCCTATTCTGAAAAAGACTCCCTATGAGCTGTGGAATGGTAGAACACCCAACATAGGATACTTTCATTCTTGGTTGCAAATGTTTTATTCTAAATGATAAGGACAAAAGAGGCAAATTCGACTGAAAGGTGGATGAGTGTTTATAGTCTCCATTCTAAGGCATATCGTGTATTCAACAAAAGAAACGAGACTGCACAGGAATCAATGCATGTAACCTTTCATGAGTATCGCACATCAGGTGCTACTAATGAGGAAGGTTAAGATATGTCCCCTGCAGATTTACAGATACCTAAGTACCAACTGACGAGTCCCCTCAGGATGAAGCTGGTGATCCCACTGCTGAACCGGAACCCATTGAAGTTCCACCTCAAAGAAAGTTCAAGCACGCATCCAGCCATCCCACTGATCAAGTCATTGGGAACATCACCTCCGGGATCAAAACTAGACCTACTGCACGAAACCAATTTTCAGAGGATTCCCCCAATGCTCTACTATCCTTGGTGGAACACAGGTTAGTAAATGAAGCTCTCACTGAAAACTCATGGATATCTGCTATGCAAGAAGAACTTGCTCAATTCGATAAGAGCCATGTGTGGACGCTTGTGAAACGACCTCATGACAAGTCAGTCATTGGTACCAAGTGGATATTCCGCAACCAGCTTGGTGAAAATGATAACCTTATCCCCAACAAAGCAAGGTTAGTCGCCAAAAGTTATTCTCAAGAAGAAGGTATTGATTATGAGGAAACGTTCACCCCCGTAGCTAGACTTGAATCCATTCGTATATTACTTGCCTACGCATGCTTTAAAAGATTCAAGTTATTTCAAATGGACGTAAAAAGTGCTTTCTTAAATGGTTTTATAAATGAAGAAGTTTATGTCGAACAACCCGCTGGATTTTTAAATGATGAATTTCCAGATCTGTTTTCAAATTAAATAAAGCTTTATATGGTTTAAAATAAGCACCTACGGCTTGGTACGAGAGAATTTGTAAATTTCTGATTGATATGGGATTTACTATTGGAACTTGATAACACCCTATTTATCAAGCATGATGGTGATCACATGTTACTTGTACAAATTTATGTGGATGATATCATTTCTGGAAGTACCAATAGCCTGCTATGCGAAGAGTTTTCTAAGTCTATGCAGCTAGAATTTGAAATGAGTCTCATAGGCGAGCTAAATTATATCTTGGGTCTCCAAATCAAGCAATAGTGCAATGGAACCTTAATCTCTCAGACGAAATACACTAAAGAGTTATTGCAGAAGTTTGGAATGACTGATTCCAAGGCGCTGCCCTCTCCTATTCACCAAACATCTAAGATTGACAGTGACGAATCAGGTACACAAGTATATTAAACTAAGAATCGTGCCATTATAGGTAGTCTACTTTATCTCACTACAAGTAGGCCACATATCATGTTTGCTGTTGGTATGTGCTCTAGATATCAATCGAACCCTAAGGAATCTCACTTGACTGCTGTTAAACATATACTTATATACCTTGAGGGAACCATGAATTTAGGTTTATGGTATGGAACTAGCGAAGAATTTTCTTTAGTAGGGTACTATGATGCTGACTATGCGGGTTGTAGGGATGATAGAAAGTACCTGTGGAACTTGCCAATTACTTGATAATTCCATTGTAACTTGTCTAGTAAGAAACAAAATGTGGTCGCCCTATCCACAACTGAAGTCGAGTATATGGCTCTAGGAAATTGTTTTCAATAACTGTTATGGTTAAGACAAACTCTTAGTGATTACGGTCTAAGATATGATAATATCCCTGTTCTCTGTGACAGTACCGGTGCTATTAGTATCACTATGAATCCCGTCCATCACTCCCGAACCAAGCACATAGAAATAAAACACCATTTTATTCGAGATCATGTTCAAAAAGGAAATATTAGCATTGCTTTCATGGGTACCACAGATCATTTGGCTGATATCTTTACTAAGGCCCCATAGAAAGTAGGTTCAGTGATATGCGTCAGCGTTTAGGAATCTTAGAGCTAATTAAGGAAAAATGATATCCCTTCTTTCAGCCTTATATATCTCATCCTCACATAGAAAATATCCTTAGGAAATTATATTTCTGATCACTTCAAATCCTTTCAAAAAAAAAAACTTCCCTTAGCATCTCAATTTAAGAGCCAAATCCTCTTCTCTCTCTCTCACACGATTTCTTTTTGAATTTTAAAATTAACAGTCCCATCAACCGTCTATCCCTATATCTATCTCTCTCTCTCTCTCTCTCTCTCTCACTTACTTCATCTTCTACATTCCATCGTCCCTTACTCTCTTTACCTCTGAAAACCCTAAAGCAATGGTGAGAACGGCCGGATCTAAGTACATCGACGTAGGCTCTAGCATTGGGAAGAAGCGAAAAGAACCACCACCTAAGGAATCACCATCCCCCACTTCGTTGCCTCCCTCCAGAACCACCCGCTCGAAATCTAAGCCATCAGCGAAATCCTCAGTCCTCGAAATCATCCAAGAAAGCAAAAACTTTTCACAAAGAGCCTTCTCCTAAGCCTTTACCATCTCCACTTCATGAGCCTACTCCACAATCATCTCTTGTCCGTGTATCTTCTCCACAGCCTTCTCCAGTTCGTGAACCTACTCCACAGCCCTCTCCAGTTCGTGAACCTACTCCACAGCCCTCTCCTGCTCGTGATCCTAGCCCACCTAAGCAGAACACCCCACCTAAGGAACCTTCAGTCTCTAAGGAAGGACACTCCAGTGAAGACGAAACTATGGCTGAAATCCTAAGGTGCTTTTCGACATCAACAACCCTAATGAGATCCCTTTCGAGGTAAAATACCTAGTTCCCACTACCGAAGAGAACTTTCAGAACCTGATAAATTGTGATATTGCTAGAGGCCGTGGGATCCTGTTTGATGAGATCCCTTCCTGTACTGCTCTTACGTGGTTAGTTAGATTTGGGTGGGAGAAATTTCTTAGTATCAATAGGACCGACTACCCTGAAGCTGTGAAGCTGTTTTATTCCAACCTAGACTATGAAGAGACCGATTCTGACATTGTGATAACCGCCTATATTCTAGGTAAGAAAATTGAGTGGAACTGTGAGAAGCTCAATAAGATGCTCGGGGTGAGTAACATTGGGATTAGGAACTTTAGTATGGTGACTGGTGTGAGTCTGATGAGTTCAGTCTGTCTAAGTGCACAAGAGCCTTGTGGAATAGCAATAGGAGACCCAGTTTGCTGAAGGGGTAGATCTTAAGAAATTGGGGATAGATCACTACATCCTTCATAAAGTCCTGAACATGACCCTATGGAGCGCTAAGACAGGTAGCGGCGGACATTCCACCAATATGAATGCTATGAGCACCTTCACCATTATCTCTAAAACCAGAAAGTTCAATCTAGCCTATGCCCTGATGAAGTATATCATCTATGCATTCGAAAGCCCTGAGAAGCTGTTTCCCTATGGGATGATTCTGTCCCATCTGTTCGAACTCGAAGGAGTTCAGCTGCCACCTAGCTGGGAGAACACTGCGCAGCACGCGGTCGATCTTAAAACTCTTAAGCGCATGATTTACTATGAGAAGCAAGTTGGTTGGTTTAGGCCAAGGAAAAGAAAGCAGTTATGAGTTCTTTGAAGAAGGGGCCCGTTGGTAAGGGCAAGGCAAAGGTTGTTGAGCTGACTGAACTGATGAGGAATCTGCAGAAGAATGCCAAGTCGACGATGATGTGATCACTGAAATACGCACTGATATCATTTCTATCTTCAAGAAGGTTGGCAAGCTCAAGCACCAGAATAGTGAGATCCTTCGCAAGTTGTCAAAGCTTGGGAAGAAACTGAAGAAGCGCGCCTCGTCTGACAACGAGTCCGATAGCATTTAGTGCGATCTAGGTGTGATCTTCCCGTTCCTTGCTTTCTGCAGTTCAGTTCCGCGTCTAGTAATCCCATGTCTAAGTATCTAGGAGTCTAAGTGTCTTAGTGGTTTTTGTCCTCACCCTTTTTGATGCTGAAGGGGGAGAGAATTATGGACTAAGTATGTAATATAACAGGTACGTGCGTGTGATCCCTGCTGTTGAGTAGGACCTTGTTATGCTTATGGTTATGATTATGTTTATTTATGCTCTGATTTAATTCCTTGACTAACCCTTGTGTGTGCTGACTTATGCTTTGGGAATTTTTTGGATATCTAAGTTAGGGGGAGTGCAATAGTCATGATACTTATGTGTGCTGTTTCTGCTGGAACCTTTATGTGATATCATGTGACATCATATCTACACATAGTCAGGGGATCAAATCATGAAAGTCTGGCAACTTATGTGTGGTATTTCATTAATCGCTGCAATGATTAGTGAACATGCTATGAATCTCAACATGAAGTACTTGCACTTTGATAGGGGGAGCATGCGCATTTTATGTGAAACTTGATATCTTTCATGCTCTATCCATGATTAAATTACACTCACAAGTTACATGTCTACATGTTCGAATATGCTCATTACATTAGTAACATGTCATCGTAAAACAGCGGATAATGTTGAACTTTTTGCTCATGCACTGTCTTTGAGTTTTGATGCTTCCATGTACTTAAGATGAGATAGGCTCTACAAATTTGGCATTCGAAACGTGTATGTATTATGTACTTATATTTGAGTGAATTGCATCTTTACACTGTGGTTCCATTGCAACGTGACTTATGTGATACCACTGTGATCATTGATTCCATCGTCATGATCATTGTTACGTGAATCTGGAAAGTATGCATAAATCGAATGATAAGTGACTATGATCTTGAAGCTATTTGTGTAAAATGACGTGATTAATCCTTAATGTGTTGCGCTATGTTAATTAAAGTAAGGATTATGCATTAATTTGAGTAAAGATCACTATGATATACATGGTAAATATATTTCTGCTAGAATCTCCCTATATATGGAATGTGATCTTCTATATCCTTGAAAGTGCTAAATATGGATAATATAGGCTATGGATATATTTGCATGAATGCTTATCCGTTTTTAAGATATGTTGAAATAGAAATTATATGATACGGATGCATTTAATTCGTGCTTACCTGTTTAAGTTATTGCACTTGTGCTGTACATGGAAATGATATGTGCTATACATGGAAGACACGTCATGCACTGGAACTTGTCCATTTTTAGGAAGAATCATGCAGTGTGCGAGTATGGTATTTATTTGAATGGAAATTCGTGATTAAACTGCTGCATAATTGATAAGACGCTGAGTGGAACTATTTATTTGATCTTCGTAAGTACCACCGTGCTAATATGGATAAGATATGCCTATATGGTAAGAATAAGGTATTTAGAGTAAGATTTCATGCAAATTAATGAATATGAACATTGTGATACTTGGAGCTTAATTTGGCATGATAATTATGATGGAATGATGTGCCGAATTGGTGATTGCGATTGATATTCCATATGAAGATACTAACAGGATTATATAAGTCGACACTTCTACATCGGGTGTAGACAACGAACGAACATACACACGAAATAGCAAGAACAGAGATATGAGAATTAGAGCGTCTGATTTACAAATTATTACTCTGTTAGTGCTTTGTGCTTTCAAGGAAATTACAACGTGCCTAATAAACGTTCATTACGATCGAGCGGTACGTTAAAAGTCACTATAACGTGGGAGCCCTTAAAGTCATTATAAATATTGTTTAAAATAGTGTTTAAATATTACATTTTTCTCTATATTCCGTGCAGATGTGAATTATGATCCCCACGAGGATGGATTGCCTCTTGGGGACGGGGATGTGGTATAGCCAGCCACCTTTTCGTTCAACTTATTTAAAACAATTTTTTTCAACTATGCCATCTTGAAAATGCATACCTATTGTTTGGTTGATATGCTTTACCCATGTCTTTCTTGACATATGTCATAACTTGCTTGAGTATACAACTGTCAAGATATCTGACATGTTACTAAAACTGTGAAGATATTGACAATGTTAGAATACGACTACATAAAGAAATAATACTATTCTAGGAAAGTTGAAATTGAAAAATTAAATTAACGTATTATGGTCGGTTCTTATTATAAGGGATTTGATTTCGAGGCTAGACTTGATTCTTGTACCTGTTTGAATTTCTAGTTTTTCTAATAATAAAGCTGACAGATATAGTATTTGTTTCGCATTATGTGCTTAAAATATAATTATATTTAATATTATTCTCAGATTTATAATTTTTAATATTTAATATGAAATTGAAATTTTAAATACAAAAAGAAAATAATGTGTAGAGATATAAGTACAATAAATAAAAAATTAGAAGAAATGAAGATTTGTTTTGACTTAACTAACTACAAAAAGAGTATTATTGCAAGTAAATTGACACACCAAATGTGAATGCACCATAAACCAATTATATAACAGTGTATATTAAGTTTTTATTATGTTTCTAATTTCTTTTTCATTTAGTTCCAACTATGGTCAGATTCTGATAATCCGTCTTAACGCATCCTAGTTGTCATCTCATTCTTGAGGCTTTCCAATCCAACAGCATAATAACAATCGACTTCTTGGATCACTTGCCATCGAATTAAATAAAGTTCTATATTTGTCTACCAAATAATATGTAACATATGAAATGATTGTATCAGGGCAAGTAGTTAAGGTACCGCATAATCCTTGGAAAAAAATATGAAGGTATTACATAATGTTAGGATATGCGGAAATCCCCGATTGTCCGAAAAATGACGAGAATAAATAAACGAGACGAAAAATAAATTTGGACAGTGAACACGAGATTTACGTGGTTCGGTCAGAATGACCTACATCCACGGGCCGGAGGGTAGAACTTCTTTATTATGTGGAGTGATTACAGCAATGGACACTGACGTGATACAAAAGCAATATACCGACTAGGAGAAAGAAGCTAGACATATAAATGACCGGAGAAGATCTCTTATGTGGTGTTCTTTCCTTCCTTCGCATCATGCCTATTTATAGGAGAGATTGCCTTTGATCTGCCGTATGAAACTGAAGAAAATTAAACTACTCAAAATCTCTGACTTACCACGTGCATAAAGCAAAGCCAAAATGGAATTTCTTCCTTGCACACAAAAATAATTTCTCGGCACAGTATACTTTTGACTTCCAAAACCCATAGTGTGTTCCACTTTCACTTATTCCTTTGACAATTCTCATGCGCATCTCAAAGGTCATATATCAACAATCTCCACCCTGACCTTTGATTCCGTATATTACTCCACCTTGATTAGTAATACCTATGTCTTCCTCCGACCTTAGCCCCGACGGGGCTTCACTAACTTTAAAACACCAATCAAGTCCAAGCAATGCTTGAACTCGGCAATTGGAAAAGCCTTTGTGAACATGTCTGCAGGATTATCCTTATTGTTGATCTTCTTGATAAACACCTTTTTATCTGCAATGATCTCACGAACAAAATGATACTTAACATCAATATGTTTAGTCTCGTGATACATCTGATCCTTAGTCAAATGAATCGCACTTTCACTATCACTGAAAATAGTAAAAACTCCCTGATTCCGAGTTAATACACCAAATAACTCTGTCAGCCAGAATGCTTTCCAGCTAACTGCACAACTTCCAATAGAAAATACATAACCAGTAAGAGATCGTCATTTATCGAAATCAACCTGCGTAGTCGGAATCAACGAAACCATCGAGAGTATCATTTTTTCTGCCAAACTCCAGATAAAAGTTTAGAGTACCTTTAAGTATCTGAGAATCCATTCACTGCTTGCCAGTGTCCTTTCCCTGGATTAGCCATATACCTGCTAACAACACTAACAGCACGTGAATATCAGGACGTGTATATACCATTGCATACGTAATACTGCCGACTGCACTTGAGTAAAAAACTCGTGCCATGTACTCTTCTTGCTCATCTGATGATGGTGACTGAGCAGCGCATAGCCTAAAATGCTAGTAAGAGGAGTGCTGACTGGCTTGGAATCGTTCATGCCAAATATCTCCAAAATCTTTCTGAGGTAACTTTTCTGGGTTAGGTGTAACTTACCAGCTCCTCTATCACGTCTAATCTCCATACCAAGAATTTTCTTAGCTGCTTCTAAATCTTTCATTTGAAATTCACCGTTCAATAAGGCCTTCAACTGGTGAATTTCTGTAAGATTTTTAGCCGCAATGAGCATGTCATCAACATATTACAATAGGTAAATTAACGAACTGTCATTTAACTTCCGTAAGTAAACACAACTATCATACTTGCTCCTGGAGAAACCATGAAAGACTCAAACCGTTTATACCACTGTCTTGGAGACTGATTTAATCCGTATAAGGAGTTCTTCAACAAACAAACTTGGCTTTCCTTGCCTTCAACTATGAAGCCTTCAGGTTGCTTCATATAAATCTGTTCATCTAAATCGCCATGTAAGAACGCCGTCTTGATGTCAAGCTTCTAACTCCAAATCATACATGGTAACGAATGCAAGTAATACACGAATAGAGCTATGTCTAACGACAGATGAGACATCATTAAAATCCACACCTTGTACCTGAGTATAGCCTTTCGCGATTAATCGTGCCTTATACCTTGCATCGTCAGAACCAGATAACCTTCTTTCTTTTTGACGACCCACTTACATCCGACTATTTTCTTTTTCTTTGGCGGCGGCACAAGAATCCACGTACCATTCTTGTCCAGAGACTCCATTTCTTCATTCATCGCTATCAGCCACTTATCAGAATTATCATCGCTTATTGTCTCCGAATAGTTAGAAAGTTCGCCGCCTCCACCTGTTTCTTGCACCACTGATAAAGCATACAAAACTAAATTCACATACCGCTATGGTAGTCGAATCTCCCATCTCTCTCTATCCCTGTCTATAGAATATCCCTGCTCGGTACTTTCATCTTCAACAGGATCTGAATCAGGTTGTGACTCATCTGTTGAACTTGTAGCAGGATCATTAGAAATATCTTTGTTGATCTCAAGCTCCACCTCGAGCAATACCTTCATTCTTGCAGAATTCATTGAACTCCCATCCACAAAATTCTAAGCCATTATCTGTCCGCAACTGCTTGATTTGTTTTCCTGTCTGCTTTTCAATCAAAGCTTTCCATTGTTTAAACGTTAGGAAAATGCCCTTTTTCTGCTTAAGAAAATAGACCCAGACCTTCCTCTAAAAATCATCAATGAAAGTTAACATGTATCTTGCACCACCTTTGGACGGAACACGAGAAGGACCCATACATCAAAATGAATATAGTCCAAAGTAACTTTTGTCCTGTGGACTGCTGGCGAATTGAAGCTGACTCATTTCTGCTTCCCAAAAATACAGTGTTCGCAAAAGTCCATCTTACATGTACTTTGAATGCAAAGTAGGCCCCTCTTTCTTAAATTAGCAAGCCTTTTTCTCCAATGTGTCCAAGTCGCATATGCCATAATCTCGTGGTATCAACCTCCAGGGATGTCGAACCTGTAGCGAAACCTGTAACAGTAGTTCCCTGTAAAATATATAAATTTCCAGACCTGCAAGCTTTCATCACGACAAGGGCACCTCTGGAATTTTTAAAACTCCACCTTCACCTAAGAACCTGCACCCTTGAGATTCAAGTGTGCCTAAAGAGATAAAATTTCTCTTCATACCTGGAGCGTGTCTGACTTCTATGAGCAGTCGGATGATTCAGTCAAACATCTTGATCTGAACTGTACCGACCAACAACATTACACGAAGCATCATTTCCCATTAAAACATATCCACCATCGAATTTTTCATATGTGGAAAAATAATTCCGACTCCGACTTATATGGTAAGAACAACCCGAATCAAAGATCCACTCATTATCAGACCTAACAATATTTGCAGTTGCTACAAAAATAGTTCTATCGCTCTCATCATCAGCTAAACTAGCTTCGGAGGGTTTATTATATTTTCTTTTGGTAGAATGATATTTCATTTACTACTGGCCACAAGTTGCAAACTTACATCATCAACTACATTCACTATCTATACTTCATGAACCATACACAACTCTACCAAAAATGTCAGAATTAATTGCCTTTTCCACTCTACAAACAACTCTAATTCTCACTTGCATCTCCCGCCTGATCAGATGAACCAGTTGCTCCACGGTCCTCCACCCTCCTTCATGTGCTCTGCATTCCTCTCGGCCCATATGTGATACAACATTGATGTATAGCAGGCAATGCTTATTCCAAATTTCGCCTGCTGCTTTTTTCCCATCCCTATTAACACTCACACATGGAGTCAAATGAGCATATATGGACCCTCAGGTGCAGCCAAGCCTGCACTTGCTAAGCTAGCGTTTGGCTGAAATTGCATTCCAAAAACAGGTGCAGCAGGGATTCATCAGCTTCACCACACAGCCAGCACCTAGTGTTTAAAATTGGGACACCCCAAAACAATCTGTCCACAGTGACGATCCTTTATGCACAATTAGCCACACCTCAAATGCATGTTTGGGTATGTTATACCGGTTCCAAACAGCTCGGGCATATGGGAATACAATACCTTCTCCCTTCAGCCATTGGTAGCCAGAAGACACGGAGTAAGAGCCATCCCCTGCTACAGACCAGCTCCCATCTTGTACCCCTCCTTAAACTTTCATTTCAGTCGATTTAACTTTCTCCAATGCCAACTCGAGTCCACCGCAGGACTGTAAGCCCAGAAGCATGTCCCTTTCAAGTATACCACACTTATCCATTTGATCCATAGGGAGTTCACCTCCTTGGTGATATCCCAGATTTGCTTACCAGGTAGGGCTACATTCCATGTCCCACAATCACGAATGTTAAGGCCTCCCCGCTGCTTGGACCAACACACTCTATCCCAGCTGAGAAGTGGGACAGTTTTCCCTTGCTCTTGCCTGCCCCATAGAAAACTTTACAAGCTCGGTCCACCGCCTTCGACACAGCTTTGGGTAGCAGAAACATGGAACCCCAGTAACCATGTGTAGCTAAGAGCACGGAATTTATTAGACACAGCCTTCCTGCATATGACAGGTTCCGTGTAGCCCAACATTTAATACGAGCTGTGATCTTCTCTACTAGACTTTGACAGGAACTACTACTCCATTTAGTGGGAGTTATGGGAACCCCCACATACCTCACAGGGAACTTGCCAACCTGGAATCCCATTATCTGCCTTATCTGGTCAGAGACTATGCTTGATGTGCCTGCCATATAGATACTCGATTTCTGCTGATTTGCTTCCATCCCGAGACATTCTTGAAGTGCTATAGGGCCTCTTTTATGACAGTAACCACAGCAGGCTTCCCTTTGCAGAAGATCATGAGATCATCTGCAAAGCAAAGATTGACCAGATTGATATTCTTGTACAATGGATGATACCTGAATCTAGCATCCTTAGCTGAGAGCTGTAACTGCCGAGTTAGGTATTCCATTGAAATCACAACAGTAGGAGGGAGATAGGGTCTCCTTGTCTCTATCCCTTTGCCCATTTAAAACAGCCAGCCTGAGAGCCATTAATGGACAGAGAGTAAGAAACTGTGGTCACACACACCGTGAGCCACTGGACAAATATCTAGGGGAATCTGAGAAGACATAACCATCGCCGTAGAAACTCCGAATTCACAGTATCATAGGCTTTTCTTATATCCACCTTCATGAAGATCCGGGCAGAAGCATTCGTCCTATTGTAAAGCCTTTAGGAGATCCAGGCAAAGGAGAATATTGTGTACTATGGATCTTCCCTCCACAAACGCGTTTTGATTAGGATTAATAAGCGATGGTAGTAATGTTTTCAGCCTAGAACAGAGTAGTTTAGAGATCACCTTATAGACTGTATTACAATATCCTCACGAATTGATTTCAGGGTTTCATAGACATCCTGCCTAGAGAATGGCTGAATGAGCTTAATCTGAACTTCTAAAGATATGATATATCCCTCATTGGCCACGAGTTGATTGGGAATATGATGACCAGATTCAGCAGCCCCCAGAATGGACTGGTAATATCCCTTGAAATGCTGTTGGATACCATCCATTTCAGTAATGGTTTGCCCAGCAGGAGTAGTGATGGACAAAATCCTGTTAGCATAGGCTCTTTGCTTTATGATGGCATGGAAGTAAGCAGAATTCTGGTCACCTTTATCAAGCCACCTAGCCTTAGTCTTCTGCCTCAAGAATTTGTCGTTTGCCACACTCAAAAACTGGCACTCAACCCTCAGGGCCTGTTTCTTTGCTATCAGGGGCTGGTTGATAGGATCCCTATGCAAGGTATTTTGGCATTCATCAAGTCTGGCCTTGATTTCCTCCGTTCGAGAACTAATATTTGCAAACAGCTCTTTATTCAGATTCCTGAGAGGACCCCGCAGTTTCCCCAGATTGCAGCACAGTCTAGCCATGGGAGATCCCTCTTGAGAATTCCAGTTAGCTTTAACAGTGTCCAAAAAGGAGGGAGCCAAACTCCACATAGTGAAGTACTTGAAAGCTATCTTCCCAGCTTGATTCGGAGCCACACTCCTGAGTAAAATAGGGGAATGGTCAGACAGTCCTTCAATGAGAAATTTAGCCACATGAGTGCTGAATTTCTGCATCCAGTCCATATTGGCAAAAGCCCAATCAATCTTACTCGATATTGTTGATCCTTGACCTTGTTTATTGCACCAGGTAAAGTTACATCATGTTCTCTTAACTTCCCCAAGCTGACACTGATTCAAGCAGTGATTGAATTCCAGAAATTCCTTCGCAGTGATGGCAGCTCCTCCAAGTCTATCCTCAAAGCCTCTTATATTGTTAAAGTCCCCCCACAGTAGCCATGGGTCCCTTAGTGTCCCCCTATCCTCATGATAGACTCCCATAAAGCATCCCTAGCATTCAGTTCATTATGCCCATAAACACAAGTGAGATTTGTAATGAGTTTCTTATCCCTACAGACCTTAAAATGCATGTGTTGGTCTGATTTTTCTAGCAATTCTACCTGCAGCCCACCTCTCCATGCAACCATTATTCTACCAGACAGATGTTCACTCAGATTGTGACAAGCTTCCCAGCCCAAAAATGTTTTATTCATAACCTTGTGAAAGTGGGAAGCTTTCAGCTTGGTCTCCACTAAACATAGTAAGTTCATGTTGTATTTACGGCAGAAGAGAGCTAATTCTCTATGTTTTGAAGGGCCATTCAGGCCCCGGATGTTCCATGAGGCCCAGCTATCCATTACCAGGATCATATACCCTCTGCTTGGAAGGGTTATTGCCACCTGAACTGCTTGCCTCCACGTGAACCAGATGAGCCCAGGATAACCTTCTTCCTTCCCGGTCCACACTATTGTTGGTGTCACCGCCCCCAGGCACAATTGGTATCCCGGCTGATTGGTCCCCACAGCCTCAGTTTCAGCCAGAATTGGTGCCCCTAATGTGATCTGAGGGGACCAGGTACCTCAATTTGAGGGCCCCTCGGCACTAGTTTCCCCATTCTCTGCATATCCTGCCTGCAGGTTGCCTCCTCATGCCCATATTTCTTGCACTTATCACATAGAACAGGTTTCCACTCGTAGGATAACTTCTTTTCCTGGAGCTGACCAAACTCATTAAGAAATTGGATGCTATCCTTCAGTGGCTTCTTCAGATTAATCTCAACTAGAACCCTTGCAAAATGGATTCGCTCCTTCTTCCTTGTGAAATTGCCAGTCATAATTGGTTTTCAAATTAGGCTAGCAAGCTTACTAAGAGTTTTGGTCCCCCAGTATTTCCGATCCAACTGTGGCAATTGTACCCAGATAGGTACACACTCCACTCCGACCTTACTGAGTTGCGTCTGCTCCATCCAAGGAGCAAGTACGACTGGTTTCTTATCAAAGTGTAATATCTCTGTTTGCAGGATTCTGTCTCGGCTCTCCACACAATCAAACCGAGCCAAAAATAGCCCCTGCCGCACTTGCCAGACATTCATCAGGCCTAATTTCTCCCATTTACGCTTGAGGAAGCCAGCCATTACTCCATACGGCGGGTTAGCACCAAGTACATAACATAGCAGAGCTGATTTCCAATGATTAACCTCTTCCTGGATCTCCTCAGCCTCAATCACCCCAATTTCCTGGCCGCTCTCCAGAACCGGGGCAACAAAATCAAGCCGATTGTCTTGCTTCTTCAGTAATTCAGCATTGAACCTGAGGCAAGGATTGTCCGCAGGGAACGCATCAGCAATCGGATTGCTCTTCCCAATCGATTGCTCAAGCGTCGGCCAATGCTCAGTCTCTCACACTGGGGATGATTCACCAATGGAACAGTCCCTTGCAGATGTGACGCTATTACATTGCCATGAGATTGCTGACCACTCTTGCTCGCATCCGAGTTCGCCGGAGTAGGAGATGGCGTCGCCACCGTGACCGGCGTCGTCCTCTTAGAAACCGTTTTCCTCTTTTTCGCCATAGCCGAGGAGAGAAAACCCGTTTCAACTTTTTAATTGATTAGGTATTTTTTTTAGATTCCCCGGGTTTATTATATTGCTGATTAATTTTCTCCTTATTTTTTAATTTAAAACAATCAGCTTTGATGTGCCCCTTTTCTTGCAAAAATTACAGACTTTATTTCTGTACCTGGATTTTGACCTTTCTTTAGATCTGCTAATTTCAGCGTCTCTACATTCTGGTCTTCCCCTTGCAAACAGACCTTTTGCCTGGCTACCCCTTGTTTCTCCCGTAATATCCCTGTCTATCTGTTCTCTCGATTGTAACGCGGATTTGACACAAGAATATGATATTGTGTCTTTTCCGTATATAATTGTGTCACGAAAATGTTTTGACAAGGGAAGGGAACACTACAATTTATGGCCTGATCTTCATCCTTCACTTTTATTTCTCCGTTCGCCAAATCAATAATTATAGAATCGAATTTATCGACATGCGAAAGAATAAAAATACCTTCCGTCATTTTCAAACCGTATAGCTTCTGCTTTAAATAAAGCCGATTTTCCTTAGTCTTCTCATGTAGATAGCTTTTAATGCATCCCACATACCCATGGCCGTCATCTCCGTGGCAACTTCTTGTAACATTGTAAGAGAGATTTAAGATAATAGCCGATCTGGCTTTCTTGTCCAATTCATTAAATTGATGGTCCTTCATTTTGGTTGGTTTCTTCCTTTGTGCCTTCAAGCGCCACCTCACAACCATCTTGAATGAATATGGCCTCCATCTTGAGACTCCACAATGCAAAGTTGACATTTCTGTCGAACTTTTCAATTGACATTTTTGTTATAGTCATGGTGGCTAAAAAATAAATTGGGTTGGCTCTGATACCAATTTGTTAGGATATGCAGAAATCCCCGATAATTATTTGCCCGAAGATGACGATAACAAATAAACGAGACGAAAAATAAATTTGGACAGTGAACACGAGATTTACGTGGTTTGCGAATGACCAACGTCCACGGGCCGGAGGGTAAAATTTCTTTATTATGTGGAGTGATTACAAACACGTACACTGACACGATACAAAAGCAAATATACCGACTAGGATAAAGAAGCTAGATATATAAATGACAGGAGAAGATCTCTGATGTGGTGTTCTTTCCTTCCTTCGCATCATGCCTATTTATAGGAGAGATTGCCTTTGATCGGCCGTATGAAACTGAAGACAATAAAACTGCTCAAAATCTCTGACTTACCACGTGCATAAAGCAAAGCCAAAATGGAACTTTCTTCCTCGCACGCAAAAATCATTTCTCGGCAGTATACTGATTTCCAAAACCCACAGTGGGTTCCACTTTCAATTATTATTTTAACAATTCTCATGCGCATCTCAAAGGTCATATATCAACACATAATATAAGTTCAACATGTGAACGAACACAATCGATTTATTCTCTCTAATAGGCGTTGTTTGCGTCGGCGGATACGATGCGAACGAATAGGTAGTATAAGGAAATTCCGAGTTTGTGCGAGGCACAATAGGGGTGAAAGATGAGCCGAGCCGGCTCGGCAAAAGCTCGGCTCGAGCTCGATATAAATGAGCTCAAGCTCATTTAAGTTGAGCTCGAGCTCGTTTATGTCGAGCTCGAGCTTGAGCCCGGATATAGTGGCTCGAAAGCTCGCGAACAGACTCACGCGCTTTTCTTTTATATTTTCTTATACTTTTACATTAATTTTTATTATTTTCTTATTTCTAAAAGATTTTTATTAAAAGCTCGATTTTTTTTTATTTTTTAAATTCTTTTATATTTTTATGTTAATTTATATTATTTTATTAATTTATTAATATTTTTTATTAAAAGCTCGAGCTCGAACTCGATCTGGATGTAAATGAGCTCGAGCTCGACCCGTGAGCTGAAGAGCTCAGCTGTAAGGGCTCGAGCTGCTCGTGCCCCGAAAATGAGCCGAGCTCGGCTCGTTTATAGCCCTACCCAAGATACGTCGGAAGAGCGTGATTTCGTCGTGCACTGAAGAAATCACCGGCGAACATGAACAGAATTTCGTGAACGGTTTCAGCAATAGGCTTGATTTTCATAAGCGAGTTTTGAATATATCTCCCAGTGGAGTTTCGAGTTTATTTATAGGGATTGAACAGCTTTTCGCAGAAGCATGTATCCCGTCATTTGGAACGACAAGGTTGTTCGAACAGTCTTCTGTCCGGACGTTCTCTTGGGAAAAATAATAATCTGGTCGCAAAAGGGTGGGTTGAACAGGCCAATCAATTTTTTTCCGGCATTCGTGTGCAAGGGTCGCGCCCACACACGAGTCAACTGGATTTGCACCCCCCTCCGCGCGCACTCGAGCGGGACATGTTGTGGCATAATATTGCCTATTCAATTTTAAACACATAAAACACACAATTATATATAAGGAGGTAGACACCTTGTGTTCTAACCAATGTGGGACAACCACATTTCTTCCATTTTATTTCCTCAAATATTAGCCCATTCTGATTCAAGCCCAATAACTCTAACAATCCCCCACATGAATGAGAATTGTTTCCATTTCGGAGTTTATACGTTCGTCATTGACCTCTGCATAGAGGACTTTATATTTTATTATTTGAATTTCTTCCTTGTAAAGCACGTTCAATTTACTAGCAGACTAGTAGATTGGATGTCCTTGAACTATCCTTCCTGCCTTTTGTGTAAATAAACCCACGTACAATACACACATGTCATTTCTTTTTGTTTATTTCTCATTGTTTTGTTCGTTTTGGCCGTGAACACGTCGTGATTCTGCGAGGGTTTCTAAAGAACTGAGCCTTTTCCAATCCTTGTTTGAAGCGGCCCCACTTCTCCCTTACATAGGTGACTTCTCACGTCACGAGTATTTTCAATCAATACTCTGTGACAATCATTAAAGCATTATAAACCTAGCATTTTCCGTCCTCACTGTCTTCTGACAGGAATGAGCGGGGTTAACCTCACAGTGATACTAGGTCCTCAAATTAGGTTGTTCTTTTGGACCTATATCTTGGGATCTCCAGTCACTTGGGTTGGGTTTCCTTTTAAGAACCTTTATACTTTAAGGCTTCTCAAGCTCCTTTATTCAGCCTATAAATTGCATCTCTGTTTAACCCTTTGGTTAGCGGATCGCTATGTTATCTTTCGATTTTGTGTATCTATCGAGATAATTCCAGTTGAGAGCAATTGTCTAAGGGTATTATGTCGACGGTGTATATGCCTCAATTTACCATTATACATCGTACTCTGTGCCCGTCCAATTGCCGATTGGCTATCGCAGTGTATGCATATAGGTGGCACATGTTTTACCCATTCTGTAATATCCCCTAGGAAGTGGCGTAGCCATTCAGCTTCTTCTCCACATTTATCTAAGACAATAAACTCATAGTGGACCTTGCTATTGCAGTTTGTTTTGAGGATTTCCACGATTGTAGCTCCTACTAGTGTAAACACATACCCACTTGTGCATTTGGTTCTTTAATCAGATATCTAATTTGCGTCAGTTTACCCTTCTAGTACTGCTGGATATTTTCCATAGTGCTATCCGAGATCACGAGTATACCTTAGTGATACGGACTAAAATTAGATGGGCCTGAAAAAATCAGAAAAGGCCCGTTAGGCCCATTGAAAAATATTTATAGTTAGTAACTAATGATAAATAATAGAGATTGGGACCTTCAGGGACCTCCGATGGGTAGTTGACGACCCCCAAGAAGAAAGAAGCTTCCTTAGTACGCTTCCAGGTGAAAAGACAGGTAAGAGAAAACTGTTTCTGACAGGACTGCCAAAAGCTGCGTGAAAGCTGTCAAGGCTGTCTCTGACAGACGGCCTGTCACACTGTGCATCACATTGTCCCAGGGGGTCATATCTCCGTGAATCCATAGACGTACCTCCGGGCAATAACCAGAAGCTCCTATAAAAGGAGCACTTGGTCACTTTCACAAGGCATTCTCTTTCTAACACTCACCACGAAAAACACTTAGAATGTTTATAGTTATTCAACATTCATGTATTCAAGAGAGAGAAAAGAGAGGATTGAGTGTGTATATTCAAAAGTGATAATGAAAAGTTTTGAGTGCGGTCCGTGGACGTAGGATTCAAATGAATCCGAACCACGTAATCTCTTGTTCTCTCTTTTTACGTCCTTATTACGTCTCATTTGCGCCATATCACAAGCACATCTAGGTCCGCACCGTCCGCGGACCTATACAGACCTCAAAATATCCATGCCTACTACTTTCTGTTACATCCCCAACACATCCCCGAGGTCCCAACACGTCCCCAACGTCCCAACACGTCCCAAACAGGTCCCCAACGTCCCAAATACGTCCCGAACATGTCCCAATGTCCCAAACACGTCCCTGACATGTCCCATTTGGTTTCCTCACAAATAAGCACCTTACGCACGCCCTAAAACTTTGTAATATCGCTTCTCCGGCTATATAAATTTTCCCGAACCACATATAAATTCTTTTGATTGGGATTGCCCCACATCAAATGGCGCCGTCTGTGGGAAAATTCAGAGTTGAAGGCGTGAATGATTTTGCCTATATTGTGCGAAGTTGTGCTTAACCGTTCTTCTTTCGTTTCTCTATGGGACGAAACGAAACACCCAAAACATAGTCGAAGTCAGAAGTGAACCGCGGAGGAGGACCTCCAGAAACTGCCAAACGCGTTGAGAAACGGTCAGGACCTAAAATACAGGCCAAGAGATGATAAATACGGGCAAGAGGGTACAAATAAGTCTTCAAGGGATCTCAGAACATCCAGGCGGACCTCCACGAGGATCAACCCGAAAAAGCGAAGGGGGATGGAAGCTCCAGAAGAAGGGAGCTGAGCCACGGTCGAAAAAAGAAAAGGGGGAAAACAGCTCTTGGCAAAAAAGGAAGGGAGCTGCGAGACCGACTTGCGGACCTCAAACAGGTTACGTCCGAAACACCGATGAAACAAGCAACATGGGGAGTTAAGCTCCCCGAATCCATATACTGTGCGGTCCCAGGATGAGAAGCAAGTCGTCATGCAAAGAAGGAGAGAGATGTAAAAAACCATGGACGAAGGAAGCCAACGCCACGACCGCATCACAGGGAACCCTGGGGATCTACGCTAAGAACCCCAAGAAGATTCGCACCACTATGCAAATCCACAAGAAATTGACATCAGCACAAGGAACCTCCTGTGATGAGGAGGACCTTAACCGGAATTCCAGGACCCTCTAAATTTCGTTTCACTTATATACTATGATAAAATGACGACCACACTAACAACTGTTGTCATTTGAAGGACTTCGAGGCCCAGCCCCGCAATGGCGTACGAAAGTCAGAAGGACCTCAAAGTCCAGCTCCGCGCTGGCAGAAGGCTTAACAAATCCAGCTCAGCGCTGGTAAAAAGACCCGGAGCTCTAAATTTGAGACCTTGTAGCACCTCGCTAGCACGCGAAGCTCCGCGGAACTTAGAAGGAATCTCCATGCCGACATCCGAATATCCGCGGGAGATACAAGCCAAGCTCCTCGCCGGCACACGAAGGTCCGTGGACCTAGAAGTCAGCTCCGCGCCGACGCTTGAAGATCAATAGGAGATAACAGCCCAGTTCCCTGAGGGCACATGAAAATCCGCGGAAGGCATCCCACGTTGATAAGGCTCTTCGTCGGGAATCCGGGCCCTCTAACTCACATGCCCATTTATATTATCAATACCTTAATAAGTGCATACATCATGCTAACAACTGCTATCATTTGAAGGGTGAAATCGAATGACCCATCATAGCAGAGCATCTGAGGAAGTCCTTTGGCTGTGACCTCAACCGAGGTCAGGAGGTGGCCAAGAAGGAGCCTGGGAGATCTGTGGCGATTAGAGGCAGACAACCCCACCTCCTCTGGGCCAGCTCCATTTAAGGCTCAGCCTCAAGCCGAGCTCTGCGCTGGCAAGGATCTGCAGGACCTCCAATCCCAGTTCCACGTTGGAAAGGTCCGTAGAAAATCAAGCCGAGCTCCGTGCTAGCACAAAGACCAGAAGCTCCTCATTCGGGATCTCCCAGCTCCGCTTTGGCAAGAAGCCCCGAAGCTCCGCATTCAGAACCTCCCAGCTTCGCGCTGGCAGGAAGATCCGGAGCTCCGACTGCGGGACCTATAAAAGTCCAGCTCCACGCTGGCAGAAGACCTAAAGGTCCAGCTCCGTGCTGGAATAAAGGCAAAAAAGCCCAGCTCTGCGCTGGCACATGAAGCTCCGCGGGAGGTCAAAACTCAGCTCAGTACTGGCGTACGAGGACCTCCATGCACGCATTAGCATGGAGTTGTCAAGATCCCTCCTTAGGGTCCTACGGAACTTTCACCGTGACGCAACAACATTGATAAACCGAAGGGCCCACCCTAATGGAATGTCCGAGGACGTTCATTTGCCAAAGCCTCGACTAAAGGTCTGAAGGCAGTCGAGAGGGAGACCGGGGGATCTATGCCAACTGAATGCTGATAACCCCCGCCTCCTCTAGACATGTGCCACTCCATTTAAGGCTCGCATCCCTATCATAGTAGGAGCTCCAGGCCAGGAGAATTCCAACTTCCAATAGAGCCCGAGATGGTACACTTGTTCAGTCGAAGGTCCGGACCTCCGGAGATCTGGAGCCAGGGACCTCCGCATTACCGAGGAGAAAGGAGCTCCATTACTTCAAATTCCCAGGCCTCCAACAAAGAGCCCGAAAAGCGAGTTGGCGCTATAACCACGCACTAAGCGAGCTGGCGCTATATCCACGCATTAAGCGAGCGGGCGCTATAACCACGCAATTTAAGCGAGCGGGCGCTATAACCACGCATGTAAGCGAGCGGGCACTATAACCACGCATTTAAGCGAAGCTGGCGCTATAACCAGGGTACCCTAATGATGTCCCTAAGGAATACCGCCTTGTCGGAATAAAATATTTTATTATACAATAAACGGTGCACCGTATAATATAATCGATGCCAAAGGTCGACGGACCTGCGGTGTACAGGACGCCAAAGATAATATATCTGCGGTGTGATTTGATGCCAAAGGTCGACGGACCTGCGGTGTACAGGACGTCAAAGATAATCCATCTGCGATGTGAATGATGCCCATAAGGGTGTACAAGATGCCGCCGCTGACGGGCTGCGGTGTACAGGACATCAAAGGCTCTCAGTAAGCCTGCGACGTGAATGGTACCGAAGCGAAGCTGGCGCTATAACCAGGGTAAACAAATGAATGGGGATCCCCGGAATTAAAATTTTATAGACCCAGTGGTCTACACAAATACTGAATTCGCTAAGGACATAGAGAGCCTAGCGCAAATGACGCCTGAGGACAATGACGACGGTCATTGCAACCGATGGCATGAATTTGTACTTGGCTTACGAATTACTAAGTGAGCTGGCGCTATAACCCTGCATCTATGCGAGCTGGCGCTATAACCATGCCACGATAATGGTGTTCCTAGAAACACCCATCAGGTCCCGAAAGGATGCAAAACCATAAAATACAGGAGAAAGGAAACTCCGGGGAAACATGCGAACATGGGGAGTTAAGCTCCCCATACCATTATGTCCCGAAAGGAAAAAATAACATAGTATTTTTTACAGGCTATGAACATGATGAAAAAGGAGAGGTCTATACAAATAGGGGGTCCTAGGAGCTAGGAGGAACGTGCAGTAGGACTTGGAGGTCTCCTTCAAAGTGCAAGGCTCGAAGAGGAGCTCCGCCATCAGGTCCCTGCAAGGTCCCTTCCAGATCCCAAAGACGGCAGATACAACATATGAAGCGTACATAGCACAAAGAAAAATCCCCCGATAGAGACAGGTGAACCTAGGGGAGTTAAGACCCCGTAAAACGTTGTTGGTCCTATGATGTCCGAAAACAAGAAAGACAGAGGTTAAAGAGAAGGAATCCAGAAGTTATGAGTCTTGGGAGCTCAAGGATCTTCTTCGAAGAATCACGAAAGTAGAAGGCTTTGACATCAGCTCCCTCAATGCCGAGCACGTCCCGTGTCCCACACCAACTTTGTGTCGCCACTACTTCGGATTCCGATCTACATGACCTCCAGGTGTGTGCCGACTCCTTTTCAGGTCCACTCCAGGTTCCTTCCAAGTCCGTGCCGGGTCCGTGTCATGCACGTCCCAATGTGTCAAGCTGCCTCAGCTCAACTGGTCCACCGGGACTTGTCCGCTGAGGTCCCTATAGGTCCCAAGTAGCTCCGACTTCACCGTCGCCGGTCAGTCAAGCTCCGGTCAATTGAAAGATCTCTGACGAGGAACCTCACTCACACAAAACAAGCAGCGGGAGAACTCCAAGGAGCTATCGACCATGCAATGTAAGGAGAAGTTGTTGTCGCCGCCGGCTATCCCTGACAGCACAGAGCTCGGTCCCTCCAAACTGCTTGATGTCCCTGACATGACGGACTACATCCCATCTCCGGGAATTCGGGGACGTAAGCCAGGCCAGCTGCTAGGAGCTCCTATATAAAGGGGACTTCGCCACTTCGACATTTTGGAGCTCCTCTTCGCGTTGTTTCACAAACGCGGCACTTTCATCTTTCTTTCTTTAAGGAGCTCTGCATTTCTCCCTCGTGCTGCTCCACTAACTCTGTCTGGTTAGTTATCTTCAGGTCCTGAATTGAAGACTTTGCAGACAGTCCGGAAGCTACGTTCCACCACCTAAGAAGAAACCTCGGAGAGATGGCCCTCTGATCATCTGGGAGCACCCAACAGCTTAGCAGGCACATCTGTTCATGTCTGTTCAGATGGTCCACAGAAGCAGGGAGCTCACCCACTGAAGTATCTATCGGTCCCATAAGAGGCTCAACACCTATGCCTCGGGGGAGGAAGGACATAACTTCTTTTTTGCTTTTCCTTCTAACCCTTTGAAAGAAGTTATTTTTCTTCTAACACCAGGGACATGGACCGTAATAGGAACTTCTTGATCTCCCCTAATGGAGGAATCGCCGGGAACATCCTCTGTTCCTTCAGAATGAGGAACCTCCTCGCGAACATCCCTAGCCACTAGGACCTGACGGAGCAAGGGAGCTAAGCTACATGGGGTACGCTGAGGAACTTAGGAACTGGTTTCCTTCCTCCACATCAGCCAACATAACGCGTCTATACAAAGGGTAATTGCGGTAGGTCCCTAATAGGGAGGGAGGTAAGGCACATCTTACTATTTACTCTAATTTAATTTTTGTCCCAAAAAACAAATTAGAGTAGGGGAGTGGTTGATACGGACTAAAATTAGATGGGCCTGAAAAAATCAGAAAAGGCCCGTTAGGCCCATTGAAAAATATTTATACTTAGTAACTAATGATAAATAATAGAGATTGGGACCTTCAGGGACCTCCGATGGGTAGTTGCGACCCCCAAGAAGAAAGAAGCTTCCTTAGTACGCTTCCAGGTGAAAAGACAAGTAAGAGAAAGCTGTTTCTGACAGGACTGCCAAAAGCTGCGTGAAAGCTGTCAAAGGCTGTCTCTGACAGACGGCCTGTCACACTGTGCATCACATTGTCCCAGGGGGTCATATCTCCGTGAATCCATAGACGTACCTCCGGGCAATAACCAGAAGCTCCTATAAAAGGAGCACTTGGTCACTTTCACAAGGCATTCTCTTTCTAACACTCACCACGAAAAACACTTAGAATGTTTATAGTTATTCCACCTTCATGTATTCAAGAGAGAGAAAAGAGAGGATTGAGTGTGTATATTCAAAAGTGATAATGAAAAGTTTTGAGTGCGGTCCGTGGACGTAGGATTCAAATGAATCCGAACCACGTAATCTCTTGTTTTCTCTTTTTACGTCCTTATTACGTCTCATTTGCGCCATATCACAAGCACATCTAGGTCCGCACCGTCCGCGGACCTATACAGACCTCAAAATATCCATGCCTACTACTTTCTGTTACATCCCCAACACATCCCCGAGGTCCCAACACGTCCCAAACAGGTCCCCAACGTCCCAAATATGTCCCGAACATGTCCCAATGTCCCAAACACGTCCCAGACATGTCCCATTTGGTTTCCTCACAAATAAGCACCTTACGCACGCCCTAAAACTTTGTAATATCGCTTCTCAGGCTATATAAATTTTCCCGAACCACATATAAATTCTTTTGATTGGGATTGCCCCACATCACTTAGGTATCTCAAAACTCTTATGCACTTGGATTGCTTGTGTATAAACATGGTTTGTTTATCACATACGCGAGATCTGGCCTAGTACAACTCATTAGATACATTAGGCTTTCAATAATCCGTGAGTATTCTACTTGAGAAACACCCTCACCGCGATTCTTTGATAGGTGAACGCTTCTATCTAGTGGCGTTCTGGCGACACCATTGTCATTTTTATTGAATTTGTCAATAATTTTGTCTATGTAGTGAGCTTGACTCAAAACTAGACCTCCATTCGTTCGTGTGATTTTAACCCCCAAACCCACATCCGCAATTCCCATATCTTTCATATAAAATTTCGAATTTAACATACTCTTAGTAGATTTGACTATTGTGTCACTACTTCCAACTATGAGTATATCGTCCACATATAGACAATGGATGATATAGTCTTCATTTGTTTCTTTAGAATAAACGCATTTATCGCTTCATTGATCTTAAAACCACTCGCTATCATTGCCTGATCAAATTTTTCATGCCATTTCTTAGGAGCTTGTTTTAAACCATACAATGATTTAACTAATTACAGACTTTCTTTTCGGTTCCTGGAGCTTGAAACCCCTCATATTGCTCCATATATATTTCTTTATCTAAATCACCGTTTGAGAAAGCTATCTTGACATCCATTTGATGTACTTCTAAATTTCATATATGGCAATAGCAAGTATCATTCTTATCGAATTTATCCTCGTTACAGGAGAATAAATGCCAAAATATCTTCAGTTGGGTGTATCATTTGATAAAAATCTGGTCTTATAATTTTCGATCGAACCATCTGGTTTCGTTTTTCTTTTAAAGATCCATTTAGATCCAAATGGCTTACATCCTTCTAGGAGATCTACTAGCTCCCAAGTATGATTTTGCAAAATAGAACCAATTTTACTTTTAATGGCTTCTTTCCATAAAGGTAGCTCAATGCTTCATTGTAAGTTAGTGGTTCCTTTTCGAGCAAGTAGGTAACAAAGTCGTCACCAAACCTTTTTTCTATCCTCGGTCGTTTACTACGCCTAGGATCGTTTAATCATATACAAGAAACCGATGTGCCGTGCTATTATGTGCATACCCTATAAAATACCCGTCTACCGCTTTAGGATCGATTTTTACTACCTTAGGTGTCTTATGACTACCTTGGCGAGACACCTCCACATCCGCAGATGTTTATACGACGGTGTTTTTCCTTTCCATAATTCATATTGTGTTTTGTTTTGTTTCTTTCGAGGAATTCTATTTAAAAGGCAAATACTCGAATTGCCTCGCCCCACATATTGGCCGATAATCCCGAGCTTAACAACATTGCATTCATCATTTCTTTAAGAGTGCGATTTTTTCGTTCGGCTACCCCATTTGACTGAGGTGAATAAGGAGCGGTTACCTCATGGATTATACCGTGTTCCGCAAAAAAGTTACCGATTGGCGCTTCATATTCACCGCCTTGATCGCTTCTTAGTCGTTTTATTTTCTTACCAAGTTGGTTTTCAACCTCGTTTTTGTAGAGAATAAATTTTCTAATGCTTCATTCTTGCTTTTAAGCAAATACAAATAGCAGTATTTTGTGCTATCGTCTATTAACGTTATGAAATATTTATTTCCACCTCGCGTTTGTATATTTTTTAATCACAAACGTCACTGTGAACTAGCTCAAGTTGTACAATGCTCCTTTCTACCGCTGGGATGGATGACCTTGTTAATTTAGCTTCAACGCATATTTTGCGTTTATTGTTCGTGTTGATTTCAAATGTAGGAATGTTGTTTAGGTGAATTAATCGACGTATCGAATTAAAATTAACATGACCTAGCCATAGGTTAGAACATTCGAGCAAATAAGCAGAAATGTTATTTTTATTATTGACGACAGTCATTACATTCAGTTTGAACAATCCTTCAGTCGCATAACCTTTTCCTACGAACATTCCTGACTTAGATAAAATAACTTTGTCAGATTCTATTACTATGCGAAACCCGTGCTTATTAAGCAAGAATCCCGACACGAGGTTCTTGCGAATCTCCGGCACATGCATCTTTCAGCGTCATTGTTTTTCCGGATGTCATCTTCAGTAGTACGTCTCCTTTTCCCTCGACCGTAGCGGCAAGTGAGTTGCTCATGTAGATACTTTCGCCTTGAACGGGTTTAAAGGTCGAGAACTGACTTCGGCTTTTGCACACATGCCTTGTAGCGCCAGTGTCAATCCACCATTCCTTAGGGTTTGATTCAGCCATTTCCACTTCCGAGATTACAACCACACGACTCATCTCCTCAACATCTGGAGTGATACCTTTTATCTGATTGGTTTCCTGTTTCTTTCTAGGAAGTTGGCATTCGGACGACTTGTGACCCATTTTGTCACAGTTGAAGCATTTCACCTTTGAATTTGTACTTTGGTTTTGAGATTCCACAGTTAAAGGTTTTCTTTGGTTTAGAGCTGTGTCCTTGACCATGCTCCGTTACATTAATGGCGGACCTTGAGAGATTTTGTTCCGCACCTTTATTGTCTTCTTCTATTCGAAGTCTGACAATCAAGTCTTCTAGCGACATCTCTTTGTGTTTATGCTTGACATAATTCTTAAAATCTTTCCACCCCGAAGGCAACTTTTCAATGATGGCTGCCACTTGAAAATATTCGCATAAAATCATTGTTTCGCATGGATCTCGTGCAAGATTAATTGGATTTCCTACACTTGACTGATCACAGTCTTTAAGTCAACCATTACATAGTCGAGGAATCGTCGGATAACGAATTTCATCGAGCCGGCGTCCTCCGTTTGATACTTTCGATCCAAGGACTCCCACAATTCCTTAGCCATTTTTACTCCACAATATACATTGTATATAGTGTCATGAATCGCATTAAGAATATAATTTTGGCATAGAAAATATGCATGCTTCCATGCATCAAAGGCAGATTGAGTTGCCACATCAACCTGGCGTTAGGGAATTATAGGTTCAAGTTCAGTAAGAAACCTGTCTAGATTGAGTGTCGTAAGGTAGAATAACATCTTTTGCTGCCATCGCTTGAATGTCGAAGCCACCCCAGCATACTTCTTCGGTTTCTCCATGTGGCTTGCAGGAATTGCAGAAGGTATAGCCGTGGGTACAGTGATGGTTGGAACTCCAGTGTTGTCTTCATTGTTCGACATCATCAAAGAATCTGTCTTAAGATTCTTTACGTCGGCGGATATGATGCGAACGAATCGGTAGTATAAGGAAATTCCGAGTTTGTTCAAGGCACAATTTTCTTAAGACACCCCGTATGGAACTATCTCCCTGGATACGTCGGAAGAGCGTGACATTGTCGTGCACTGAAGAAATCACCAGTGAACTTGAACAGAGTTTCTTGAACAGTTTCAGCAGTAGGCTTGATTTTCGTAAGCGAGTTTCGAATAAATCTCCCAGTAGAGTTTCGATTTATTTATAGGGATTGGAAAGCTTTTCACAGAAGCATGTATCCCTTCGTTTGGAACAGACAAGGCTGATCGAACAGTCTTCTGTCCGAAAGGACATGGCTGTCCGAGCAGTCCCTTGAACAGACATGGTCTGTTTCGAACACTACTGTTAAAGAGCCCTTGGGTTTAAATAAAATACAAAATAAAATTTGTTTTCCTGGGAAAAATAATAATCCAGTCGCAAAAGGGCGGGTTGATCAAGCCCGTCAATTTTTTTGGCCTTCGTGTGCACGGATCGCGCCCAGACATGAGTCAATTTTTTGCCTATTTAATTTTAAACACATAAAACACACAACTATATATAAGGAGGTAGAAACCTTGTGTTCTGACCAATGTGGGACAACCACATTTTCCCAGTTTATTTCCTCAAGTATTAAGCCCATTATCATTCAAGCCCAATAACTCCAACTAGACCTGTCAAAACGGGCCGGCGGGGCGGGGCGGCCCGTAGCCCGCCAAGCCCGCCCACTGGCGGGCCGTGGGCCCGAGGGCTTAGATCGCATAAACTAAAAAATAAAAAGCTTATAAATATAGAATATCTTTAATATATTTCAACTTCAGAAAATATTAATTAATTTATCTTGCAATTTTATAAATTATAAAATCTTACCAAAAAATATAAATAAATTATATAATTATTATAAAAAATTATATACTTTATTCATAAATATATATATTTATCATTTATATATAATATTTATTATTGGCGGGCCAGCCCGCTGGCTAGCCCACCCCGCCGAATCCCGCGGCCTGCGGGGCGGGCCTGAAAAATCGGAGCCCGCCCCGCATGCCGCAGGTAATATTGCCGGCTCTAACTCCAACAATAGGTAGGTGATATCTTAATAATGTCCTTATATAGAGGTGATTATTAAGTTAGCTAAGTAAGTGGCAAGAAAGGAATTTAGTGCGTATAATATGAATGTTATATAAGGGCTGCATCTCCTCGTAATGGCAAAGTAGTCCACAGTCACACACTCCGACTAAACAATCTATGACGTTATTAGATGACTCTGGCTTTCCTTGGGATTATTCCCCTTGAGCAACGGTTCTCCCCAAATCTACACATACTATAATAGTTAAGGAGTTCAAGTGGATTCAAACAGATGATTGATTATTTCTATCTTGAAGTGTCATGATCCGACTTATATCTAAAAAGTAAAATATCATGCTTGTGGTTAATATTATGTATCATGCATATTTCATATTTGTTATGAATAATCCATCATATCGACTTTCTTCTAAAATAAACCCAACATTAAATTATTTCATAATAAACGCAACTATCATAGAGATGTTCTCAAATCAAACCCAAATGTTAAATTTCTTTCTTTTAATTTCTTTTACTTCTTGTTTCTATTTTAGTAAGTTATTTATAAACCTTAAAATTAACTCAAAATTTCAAAATAAATAAATAAGATATCGGTGAATTCTTGATAAAATAGCAATAAATAAAAATAAATCAAAGTTTAAAAAAATAAAAAAAAATAGGCAAAATTGCATATAACACATATGTGGTTAAAATGTAAGCATAAAAACCCATGTGATTAGCACAAATACCATCGTGATTTATTTAATCAAGCACCCCTTGTATTTTTAACCCCTAATTGGGGCGTATAATCACGATGGTATATGCAATTTCGACATGACTCTTTTAATACAATATTTTATTTTTTTAAAACACTGAGTCTCTTTTATTTTTAATTATCTTATGAAGAATTTCTTGGGATGTTTGCCGAAATGTATACTATTCAAATTTTTTATTTCTTTATGTGAAATTATTTATTAAAATAGAAAAAAAAAAAGAGAAGAAAAAAATTAAAAGAAAGAAATTTAACCTATTGAATAAGTTAAAATTTTACATGAGTCTAGTTTGAGAAGATGCCTATTATAGTTGAATTTATCTTATATATACAATGAAATATAGTTTGCTTCTGCTTGCAACATGTGTCCATTTTCATTCTATTAAACAAATAGAAAATAAAAAAATAATGGAAAAAATCGCCCACTCACAAAGTGGAAAGTGGAAACACTTTATTTTCACGTTAAACCATTTAACTTATATTATTATTGTTATACAAGAATGCTATATTAGTTACACATATTTTACACCGATGAAATGCACGGGCATTAAACTATTTCAGAAATAATTAAATATTGTGTTTATTTTTTAGAAGAAAATCAATAGCATGGATTATTTAGACAAAATTTTCCTTTCATAGATTGCATAAGAATATTTTATTTACGAGAGAAGCTTTAATTGACTCAAGCTTTCTTTTTGCAAATGTATACTGTTAAAGGTAATATATTTTGTAGTTATGACTTTTGCTTTTCAACCTATTCCGTGGGAACTATTGGGGTCTTTTTAAAAAATAGCATTTGACCTGGTCAATTTTTAACAAAAAATAGCACTCTTGACTTTTTTTTTGACAATGAACTTCATTTTAATTAAGTGTTACCATCTTCTTCAAACCCTCGTTAATTAACTTGAAATAATTGAAAAGGAAAAATAATATATATACAGACGATTTGTATCTATATCAAAGAAACGAAACGTCATTTAAGCGCACAGCAGCACGTAATAATTACTCCAACCACCCAGATCGATCCATCCTTTCTTCTTCATCGTCTAAAACAGCCTCATTTTCTGACAAAGTCGAGCTCGAAGTCTGCGAAACAAGTCTTGAAAGAAATTCCCATCTCTAACTCTTTGCTTTAAGTTTTTTCGTTTCGAATTATGAATTTTAACCTGAAAATTGCGTGATTCTGTCAAAGAGAGATGTTTGGCCATGAGAATGTCGAATTTCCAGTTGAAAAGACGAAACTCGTGGTCATCCTTCAGGGTACCCGCACATATATGCACAAGGGCCCATTGTATTAGATCCGGGGCCCCGCGCATAACTTCAGGGGCCCCGCATATTTACATGGTCCCAGTGCATCAGTGTAGGGGCCGTGCGCACTAGATCACGGGTACCACGCACTAGAGCGCGGGTCCCGCGCATCAGTACAGGGGACCTAGGCAAGTGTGCTGGGGTCCGGCGGATCAGCGCAGGGGTCCCACGCACTAGAGCACGGGCCCCGCGAATCAGTACTGCATCAGTGCCACTCGCGCATCAGTGAGTTGGCCCCGAGCTACATTGCAGGGGTCCCGCGCTCTATGTTAGGGTTTTCACGAGCTGTGAGGATCTCTTAGGTTTTGCAAGTTGTTAGGGCTTCAATTATGTCTCGAAATCACATTATCAAACACACGGTACCCAAAAATAACATTTTTGATAGTCCCAGAAACAAAGCAGCAAGAATGCTGACGGACGCCTAAATCGTCGCTCGCCTCCACGAAATCGTCAGTAGCTCCGACCTCAGGACTACCACGACCACCGCCGTGTGCCGCCATTTAGAGGCTGACCTCGGCGTCGACCTCTCCTGAAGGAGGGCCTTCATCGTGTGCGAGATCAATAGATTTCTACACGGCGACGATGATGCTCTCGATATCGACCTACTCGGCGACGACGATGCTCTGAGCGAGTGCGCGATGGACTAGAGGCCGAGGGCCAAGGCTGTCCGAAACGACGCCTTGCAGTAGGACGTCGAACAAGCTCGAATTGGAGAAGGGCGAGAAAAAGATACGCAAAATAATAATGGAGGAAAGAGGATCGTGGGAAAAGAAGGGTAGAAAAAAAGGAACTTTTTTGTGATATTTTACAAGCTGTGTTGTTGATATCTCTTTAAGTGTTATCCTTTGCTGACTAGTACGTAGGTTTTCTTCCAAACTTGTCAATAGATGTGGGAATTAAGTCATATATGCGTTATACAAATGGACGCCAATCATTATTACCATTACTATTTGTGTGCGAGGGCTGAATTAGAGTTCAATATTAGGGTTTAAAGGGTTTAGGGTTTTACAGGTTGGTTTAAAGTTAGGGTTTTAAAATTAGGGTTTTAAAGGGTTTATGGTTTTACAGATATGGTCTTAAAGTTAGGGTTTTATAATTGGGGATTTAAAGGGTTTAGGATTTTACAGTTATGGTTTAAAGTTAAGGTTTTAAATTAGAGTTTTAGAGGGTTTAGGGTTTTATGGTTATGGTTTTAAAGTTAGAGTTTTAAATTGGGATTTTAAAGGGTTTAGGGTTTTACATTTATGGTTTTAAAGTTGTGGTTTTAAATTAGGGTTTTAAAGGGTTAGGGTTTTACAGTAAACTTAGGGTTTAAATTTGGGGTTTTAAAGGGTTTAGGGTTTTACAGTTATGGTTTTAAAGTTAGGGTTTTAAAATGATTGTTTTAAAGAGTTTAGGGTTTTACAGTTATGATTTTAAAGTTAGAGTTTTAAATTGGGGTTTAAAAGGGTTTAGGGTTTTACATTTATGGTTTTGAAGTTTTGGTTTTAAACAAAGGATTTTAAAATTAGGATTTTAAATGGTTTAGGGATTTACAGTAAAGTTGGGGTTTTAAATTTGGAGTTTTAAAGGGTTTAGCGTTTTACAGTTATGATTTTAAAGTTATGTTTTTAAACAAAGATTTTAAAATTAGGGTTTTAAAGGGTTTAAGGTTTTACTGTAAAGTTAGGGTTTTAAAATTAGGGTTTTAAAGGGTTTAGGGTTAATAGTTAGGGTTTTAAAATTAGGGTTTAAAGGGTTTAGGGTTTTATAGATACGGTTTTAAAGTTAGGGTTTTAATTGGGGTTTTGAAGTTTGGGTTTTAAAGGTTTTATGGTTTTAAAGTTAGGGTTTTAAAGGGTTTAGGGTTTTACCGTTATGGTTTTAAAGTTAGGGTTTTAAATTTGGGAATTTAAAGGGTTTTGGATTTTACAGTTACGGTTTTAAATGAAAGGATATGAGAATCGAATATTAATAAATTTCTTAATAAGTTAATAACTAATAAAAAGTTAAGTATGCGATTAAAAACATAAAAAATAACCGCTAGATTAACAATACCTAAGCTCACGTTTTAAAAAAAAGTTCCAACATGTTGACCAAACTGAAAGGTGAAGATAGAAAATTACACTCCCGAAAACGTACCTTGTGTTTGTAAATTTTCTAGGATGTACCAATATATAAATCAATTGCAATTATTGTGATTTGATACCATTTTTTACGTTTGTGCTATTTCTGATGACTTAATATTGTAGTAGAGGATAAACAACGCATAAAAACGCACAAGTATACAGCTAACTCCATGCATTAACAAATCTGAAATAGCATATGAACACAGGAGACCCTACGTTATGAGCAAGGTTTTCCGCTCGTAAAAACAAAGGACCCACGCATATTGCATGGTCCCCGCGCTGAGATGTTCGGTATTGGTCCCTTCGAACTTATGTGTGGGACCTCAGCGATATCAGGCAAGGTCAGTGCCATGCCAGTGCGCATATACACAGGGGACTCGTGCTTTTTGAGCAGGAGACCTGCACATAAAAATGGGGGATCCGCACGTAAAACAGAGGACCCGCACATATTGCATGGGAGCCGCTGATGGACGCGTCCCTAGCGTATATGAATGGGTCGTCTACAAATTTAGAGCTGATCACGTTCGCTTATTGAGTCGTACCAATAATTGAACAGTTATTGATTATTGGGTTAAAAGTATTTTCTCAGTCACATGTCAAAGCACACATCACGTTTCAACACAGATGTTTCAGCACAGAAAATTAATTTAAATTCAAACAGAAAAATCAAACAACACTAAAAAGAATTGTTTGTCATAACAGTAATTGTCAAAACTTTCAGATACATAATTTATAAGCGTACATTGTTTATCATAAAAAAAATTTACAATGGGAGGATAATTATTTATACCATGCCATGCCACTCGTTGCGGAAAATCGGTTGAGCAAGAAATTTCCGAAAATCCGCAATTTGCTCAATCGTCATATGGAAACGTCGTCATTCGTAAACATAAGAGACAATGTTGCCCTAACATGTAAACCCAGCACTCTCCACTGAAAAGTAGAACAATATACTTATACGGAAATCATAGTAAAAAATTTTCTAATATTAGGGACGGATACTTACCCTTCCTTGCTGCTCGCAAACCTCGGATGGCGCTTAACTGACCATTCTGGAATCGATTCTTGAGTAATCCCATGTGCACCAATATCGCTGGGATTATAAGTGAATCGTCGACAATTTGCGTTAAGGTTGCGCATGTCCTTGTTGCAAGGCTCGTCGGAGTCGTATATCGTCATCAAATGACTCCTCCAGTCGGTGACGCATAGCACCCAATGAGCGATCATTTCCACTGGGATGACGATATAATCTGCTTCTCTCCACGATGTAGTGGACCCACATAGGAAGCATCCCCTTTACGAAGTGCCAATCTTCGTCACGCCTTGGAGGTCGATCACAGACTTAAATGTGAATCCCATGTATGCTATATTCTTCGCACAGAAGTAGTGTTTTTGCATTTCAAGGAACCCTCGCAGGGATTCATTTTATGTTGAAACACACAAAAAAAAAAAGAACGACGACTTTAGCGTTTAAGATCATAACAAAACTAAGACGGAGGAGAGCTTACCGCGTCATCGAGCCATTGCTTTGGGGTGGCTAGATCCTCAAACCATTCTCGCTTATGCTTGTCGATCGCGCACTTGACCCACGCCCCGTCTTCCAGCGACTGTATTTCCTTCTCTATGGTGGATCAGAGCCTTACTTTTTAATTAACATTGACCTCCAAGCGCGAGAACTGATTTTGCGTAGCACCATTGACCACAGCTTTTCCCTTGTCTGCCACCGTCGTCGACTGATTTGAATTGGAGCCCCTCCAAGTAGATGGGTCCACCTCATATAAGGCTCGGTCTGCGTGTCGACTTCATCGTCCACTTGCGATGGAACATAATCGGCATAACGGGGATGCGCCCATAGGGGCGGACTATGACGGTCCCATGCGTCCTGTACTTGGACCCTCGTACGGTCTCACGTACGATATGGTCCATGTCTCATCGTTATCTACATCATAAATAGCAACTGATAAGTGATCTACACAACCAATTAAAAAAATAAGTGTAAGAAACTTACAAAGACTAGGTTCGACAGGAGGAGTGAGCGATCCACCAACAAATCTACTCGTCAGCTCCTACAACGAGGACCCCAATCCTCTGATGCTTTCGGCCCACTATTGCATGTGGCTCCAACGCGCCTCGTACACATCCCACCTTCTCTCGTTCATTTCCCACCGTCGAGCCTCTTCATTTTGGAACTACGATAGCTGCGTGCAAAGTTGGTCGAATTGCCCAAACAGGTCCGGAAGTTTCGCTATGCACCTTTCAACCATTCCTCGAAGCATGCCTCCAAAGAGCCTCCATAGCCGCATGATGTTCCCCTCGGTGGGGGTTCGGCCTGTCGTGGTGAGGCATCATCATATCTTCGTTATGGTTGCCTCTACTCGAGATCTGGGGGATGACCTGTGCATCGAAATCCTGTTGGATGGTAACACGCTCGTGGGGATTTCCTTCCTCCCCACGACGGGAACACCTAACTGCCACTCCTTGCTGGAGTACGCCCTGCACATGGTCGAATAGTTCGTGCGTCGCCCCAACGTCAAAGACGCTGTCCCGAAAGTACTCCACCTCCAACTCGTCTGCTGACGGCACTAATAACCCTCGACAGGGGACCTATGGGTGGCAGCTGCGACTGCCCAAAGCTTCGGACATCCCTTGCGACCCCAATTCTTCGTCACCCACCTCAACATGCGTGGCGTGAAATCTTCTTCTCTACGCGCCGCAAACGCATCTGCAATGCCCGCTATGTGTTGGGGAACCGCGGGTGTCCCGAGGCCTCGCCCCGGACGCAGCGGAAATTAAAATTTTTACTCGGAGATCCCCGTACGGTTAACCCCGGATTGCTCGGTTAAATAAAGAAACATGTATGACATGTATAAGTGTTTTATAACCTTACCCTCATAGCGAAGATCCGAGCTCTCGCTCAACGTCCCGAACATCTCAGTCGGCTCCAAGCACCGCAATTATGAGTTCTCTGAGCTCAGCCTCCTTGCTCCAAGATCGTCACGCTGACTTCGAAACGTGCCTCAGACCATGACTCTCCCAATGATGGCTGGAGAGGGTGAGGAATGATTATGAAGAGATGTGCGGTGTGGTTTGATTTGCTAGAAACTCAAACTCACTAGGGTTTTCCAAGACGCAAAGTATATAGTGAGAGAGAGCTTAGCTTCATTGAATTCACTTCCCTCACGAAATGACTCCAAGCCAAATGATAAAACTCATTTCCAACCTTTGAAAATGACTTAGACTTAATTAGATTAAACCATGTCCTACATAACGTAATTTTTGTTTGGTTCCTTTGTAATAAGTCATCAAATGACTAGACAATGTCACATATGTCTCATGTAGGAACAATGATCGAAATTGGATAGATTTGGATCAAATTTGATCAAACCGACACTCGTCACGGCCTCTTACAGGTGCTTTCAAGGTCGTGAAACGACCTAGGCATGTTACTGCCATCCTTCACGGCCTATCCTCAAAGGTGTCACGGCCATGAGACCTTCACGGCCTAGTGAAAGCACCCGTCATGGCCGTGAAGATGTCGGAGAGAGAGAAAGTCAACCACTACTCAATTTCACGGCCACGTGCACTTGGTGTCACGGTCGTGAAGGTCCTGACAGCTTTGCGGCAGTTTCATATTTCTCTCCAATCTAGGGGTAAACGATGTCCGGTGGACCTGAAATTCTAACCACAGGACTCACCAATCTCGATTCTAACCAAAGGGATTCTCAATCCGGGGTCTAGATTGTGCGATATGAATTTTTGAATCTGCTGCTACTTTTCAGGTGGGCATCACAACCATGACAAGCCTTGCTCATGGTCGTGAACCCTATTTTAGGTACATTTATTGTTTCGTCCTGGAATCTAAGTCCATGTAAATATAGTTTCTAAACCATATATTTGACATTTTATTAATGCCTCCAAGACCGTTAAATAAACATACATCTCATATTTGTTAGGCACTGTCTCAGAGATCATTTTTAAGCCCGACTCTCTTGGTTCGCCGCCACCCGGCAAGGGAGGAATCCAAGAGTCCGGTAAGCGCCTAGCCAATACCGCGGTACCGGACAGATCCCGAGTTTAACGAACCGACTATAGTTTATCGTCGTACGTATAGACCCTTCACATATGTCCCGGTCGAGTGAGAGCCATTGATTCGTCAAACTAACAAAACTCGACTCTATGACTAATTTGTGACTGGCGAATTACTAAACTGCACTCCACGTCCCACGTGAGTCAGTTTACTACTCTAGAGATTTCGTAATTCCCGTCCCCGAATAAGCATAGGACATGTATCTCGTATTACTAGCGAGACAGTGAATCCCTCACGATAGTCCAAGCCCGGCAGTTGCCTTCATTGTCAAGATTGCATGTCGCCGCCGACCCATGTTGTCCCCGAACAAGGCGCGCCTAGCAAACTAGTGACGAGTCAAGACCCTGAAGTCAACTCCGTAAAATACTCTTTGGTCAAGGTCCACATACACTACTATAGTCAATCGATCGATCATTGACGCTACCCAGTAATAATAAAGGGCCATGTGATCGTCGATTGTGAGTCATGCCAAGCACAAGTTAATCTCCTGGTTCAACTTATACCAATATTACGACCTCCCGCTTCCCAAGCGACTGGTTGGCAAAACCAAGCCGTCAACAGATAAGTCGTGATTAACACTCAGTCATCCTTCTGAGGTCTGGACTAATTTAATATTGAAGAATAATAGCTCACTAGTGCCCCTCTCTCATCCCATGAGAATCAGTGACTAAACTCACGATATATGGGATTTGTTTATTTACTGTCTCACCGGATGTTAGTAAGACTTGGTAGGTAAATAAATAATATGCCTTCCATAAATTAATATTCGAGTACAATATTCAAATACAGTGAATAACACCTTCACTTCTATGCCCTATTCATTACATCCTCGAATGGCATTCTGAGGGCATATCCCTAACAGTATGCACTCGTATGCTAGTGATACAAATAATGAAATAATATTAGCAATTATTTAGAAATTAAATCAAGATATGGCAAAGCTTAATCAGAAAATCACCTGAAGTGGCTGTATGAACCCACTGATCAGCCAAACTTTTGCACCGTCCGTCTCCCGTAAATTGCTGCACCGTCCATCTTCGGCAAGATAAAGGACACGAGAGCTAACGACGGTATCCTTTTCGACAGTCGAGGCATAAAGACTGCGGTGGCAAAGCAGAAGTTTGCCAGCTTCAACTTTTCACGGTCCACGCGTTCCTCGTCCCCAGTTAACTCCTCCAACTGACGCCTCACATGCAACATGCGGATGTGGGCAAGGTCGCCAAAATGTCTGTCGGTGAAAGCCGTGTTGGGGTACACGTGCGGTTCGACTGCGAACTTGAGCCCGATGATTAGGCAATAGTCCGATTCTGAAAATCGGAGTGGTTTGTTGCCAACAACCATCCAAAGCTCCTCGCGGTAGTGCAATGTCGTCTGCCTCTGACCATAGCAACTGGGCCGAGAGATTATAATTCAGCTCGACGCTAACGAGTCGGCCAAAAGCACTCTTGGCCCTATATTTCTCCCACTCAAGGTGGTTCAGACACCCTTTTATGACCTGGATGGCTTCGTCGTATAGCAAGGTCAGCGTAATACGTTTTTCTAAAGCTTCGTCACCTCTGCCGAATTGTGTTCATCACAACCAATTTACACGTAATTATAATATATTTTAGCTAATTACATGGTATGAATATTGAAAATATAAAATCCTAATGCACAGCTAGGCAGGGGAATGTATCGCATATGCTGAGTCTCACGCCACAGAACCACATCAGACCCCTGCCCATAAGATGATGCGGTTTCCGCGCGGGTCTGATGCGTATATGCGCGGGTCCGCTACATAATAGCGAGTCTCCTGCTCTTGCACACAGGGTCCCAGGCACGGGACCCTGCGTGCAAGAGCAGGAGACCCTCGCTATTATAGTGGGCCCGCGCATATACTAATCGGACCCGCGCGAAAACCGCATCATCTTATGTGTGGCTCCCATGATAATATGCACGGGTCTCGTGCTTACAAGCGGGGGCCCTATTCTTGCAAGCACAGGTCCGATGCTTGCTAGCGTGGTCCTAGGCTTGCAAGCACGGTCCGATGCTTGCAAGCGTGGGTCCTATGCTTGCAAGGACGATCTGATGTTTGCAAGCACAGGTTCTTCTATGCTTGCAAGCATGGGTCCTATGATTGCAAGCACGGCCGTGGGGGTGGTTCATTACGGTATACCGTACCAAAACTGTTATATCGTATACGTATCGAAATTTCGGTATCGAAAAAAATCATACCAATACCATACCAAAATTTTGGTATACCTTAAATTTTGATATGGTATCATAACGAAATCTCGGTATGGTATCAATATCATACCTTCTACACCAATCACACGAAGGGCTTTTTACCATATGCGTGTCTCGTAACTCGTTAACTCGTTGTTTTCGAATTTTTAGTCAATTGAAACTCCTTAGGCCCCAATAAGATGGATTATTAATACCAAATTTTCCAAAATAAAATATTTTTAATGCATAAAATAACCTTAAATAATTTACATATTTTAGTCAGTCTCCTTAGTAAGACAATTAACTTTACATAACCACAAAATACAACTTGATATACGAATTAATTAAAACGAAACGGCTATTTATAAATTAGTGAAGATTAACAAAAATTAATTTCATTGCATCTTCACGCTTTCAAAATCCTGAAGAAAAAAATTAAAAAAGGTAAATGAAGCGTAACTTGAGTTGGGTATAGTAAGTAAAATATGGTGGGCCTCAATAATCTTAAAAAGTTGGGTGTATTTAATAATTAATGGGCTAAATAAATTTAAGAAGATCCTTATAATATTTTTATCCATTTTATATTTTTTGAAATAATATAATATATGTAGGTGTGTATGTATTTTTGAAATAATATAATATATGTAGGTATAAAATATTTAGTATTTCGGTATTTCGGCATAATCGGTATACCTAATTTTTAAATTTTCATACCATTATCGTACCGAAAATTTTCTTTCGGTACGGTATCATACCTTATCAAAAACTTCGGTATACCAAAATTTTCGATATTTTTTCGGTACGTTTCGATACGATAAGGACGGTATATTGATATTTCGGTATATTTCCCCAGTCCTACGTATGCCTTCAACCACCGGTCGTATGCTTGCAAGCACGGATCCACTGCGCTTGCAACCACATGTCAGCATCAAATTAGGGTTAAATTGAAGAAGACGAAGAGTAGAACAAATACCTTCACTCTTTGGGTGCTCATTGCCATTGTCGATTTGCAGAGAAAACGATTTGTAGTACAGGGGAGAGAACGCTTTGTGTGCAGGAGACCAATTTGCAGTGCATGGAGTGAAAGTGTTGCTTTTTTACTTTTACTGTTCTATCACGGGTCTAATGTTTCAAACTCACTTAGCCTGCAACCCTTTAATTTTTTTTTCGTTAAGTATTGTTGAAGTTGTTGATTGCCATTAAGTAAGGGTAAAATAGTCTTTAGCGATGAGTTAGTAAGGGTACAAAGGTAAAATTCGATTTTGGGTGCTATTTTTAAAAGATGACCAATCAATTATTAATAGTTTTAAGAAAGCATAACAAAAACAAATAACGAAAGTTAACCCTAATGTTTTGTTCCCCCTATCTACTTACTTGTGAGGTCTTGCTTTGTTAGTCGGCCCATTTGAAGGCTTTAGAAGCCCACATTAAGGCATCCAACCACGTTAACCATTTTTCATATTTGTCCCATTTGGGAATCATCACATTTCTCCCAAATCATATTCTCTCTCTTCATAAATTATCTATCGTTACAATATTCATATTAAAACTTAGGGGAGTCATAAAATGTCGTTTGAACTACTAATTTGCCTACAAAAAACATGCTTACAATTGTCAGTTTTGATCTTAGCCTTCTTGTTGCAGCTTATTCTTACGCTACGTTTGCTGTCCCAGTAATGGCCAGAAAACACAAGTTAAATCTGTTATTTTATGTTTGGTTGCATTTTCAAGGCCCGAGATTAATACGCGGCCCAATAAAATATTACGGGCCTCCTACAAATAATATGACTGGAGAAGCCTAGATAAATTTATACATGAATACTAAATTAGTCATTTACAAAATTGCCCTCCATATATAAATAGGCCAATAGAAAGCCCTAAAAGCCACGCTTCATTACAATCGTGCGTCGTCCTCAAACTAGTAGTTGGAACAGAGAGCTGAACTTTGAGACTCCAGGAGCTCGGTAAGGAATTTTATATTTGCGTTTTCGGTAGTTTTCTAGGTTTTTATCATCTGTTATTTTATTTTCGCAATTCTTTGTGGTTTCTATTTTCTGGGATCTCATTTTAGCATGTGTGTTGTGGCTAATTTGAGTGATATATTGTATTAAGATTGTGTTGTTACTATCTGAGATTCGCAGCCCTTGGTTGGGTAAGCCAAACTTGAAAGTCTTTCATTACTAAACACACTGTTTTTTTTTTTTAACTTTTCAGTGTTTTCTATGGCTCGTGTGACAAAGAGAAATGACAAATACTTTATTGTACTCCAACGAACTGTGATGCAAATCGTTGTTATGCTTGGTATGGTTGAGGCTGTACTCATGCATAGTAGGTCATTTCTTCGCAAAGGTCGTGTGCGTTGTGTTAACTACTCCATGGCAGAAAGAATCCCTAAACAAGTTGAATATGTTAGACAACTAGTTGAACTTTCTGATGTGACTTGTATAAATCACTTGCGTATGAGTAGAAACGTGTTCGCATCACTATCCTATCTTCTCAAATATATTGGAGGTTTAAGCCACTCTAGATATACCACGCCAATAGATAAGTTGGCTATATTCCTTTTATATTATCATCATACTAAGATCGTGTTATCCAACAAAATTTCAAAAAATCCGGAGAGACCGTTAGCAAGTACTTCCACGAGGTACTCAATGCAGTTTTGAAATTGTTTCCGATGCTTATTGCGACTCCTCAACCAATTGATGGCAATAACATGGATCCGAGATGGAAGTATTTTAAGGTTAGTCCTCATATTTCTACTTTCCTATACTAGACTATATTTAACTCTTCAAATATGACAAGCGTATTTGCTTACATTATGCACTGGTCTTTTGCAGGGATGTGTTGGGGCTTTAGATGGGACTCATATTCCTGTAACGGTGCTTGAGGCAAAAAAACCACGCTACCGCAATCGAAATGGGGATATTACAATCAACGTTCTTGGAGCTTGTGACCCTAACATGAAGTTTACTTATGTTTTATCTGGTTGGGAAGGATCAACGGCCGACAGTAGGGTACTACGCGATGCTATTAGTCAGGCAAATGGGTTGAAAGTGACCAAAGGTTTAAATCCTCTATTTACTTTTTATTAGAAGTTACATATATTGTTTTAGTTGTGCTTATGTGTATTCTTTTGTATTTTGGGAAGCTATTATTTGTGTGACAGTGGATACATGAACGCTGAAGGATTTTTAGCACCATACAGAAATGTTCGCTACCATTTAGATGCATGGGGTTGTGGTAGAAGTGCTCCTCAAAATTATAAGGAATACTTCAACATGGTTCATGCGAAGGCTCGCAATGTAGTAGAGCGTAGCTTTGGATTGCTGAAAAAGCGTTGGGCTATTTTGAGGTCCCCGTCCTTTTATCCAATAAAGACGCAAAGTCGAATCGTAATGGCTTGTTGTTTGCTTCACAACTTCATCAGGAATGAAATGGAGGTCGATCCTATAGAGGCTTTGGATGAGTTGAGTGTTGACGAAGAACAAGTAATGGGTCCGAAAAATATAAATACCGAGCACATTAACAATGTCGGCACCTCAACTGAGTGGTCTAATTGGATAGATCAATTAGCAGAATCGTGTTTCAATGAATGGAGGACTGTTAGGCGTGTTTAGCGCTATAATCTGAAATCGTTTTGTTGTCTCGAGATTATGCATATTTGGTGTTGTTATTGACATCATTTTGTTTAGTCATGTCATCTTAGACATGTTATATGTTGTGCTTCGTTGTTGTAGTAATAATATGTTTGATCTGGTTGTTGTGAAGACAATTTGGTGTATGATGTTGTTTGGTTGTTTTGCGCGTTCTCATTGATCCAATTAAATGTTTATGTTTGGTGCATAACATTTATGGCATACTCATGTATTGAGGTATAATCTTTAATCCATGTTCAACAATTACCTTAATGATGTCCTTGATGTGTGTTCACTGCAGAAACATGGAGTTCTCGAGCTGTTCCAAATTTGTTAGCAATAACACGAAGGTCGATCCTGCTAAGCTTATTCGTTACAAAAAGTGGCCATATTATGCGGATTGATGAGATTTTTGGTAAAGATCGTGCATCCGGAGAGCACGCTGAAGATTATATTGATGTCATGAACGTGGTAGATTTAGAAGCGAACATCACTAATGGGAAGAGTCCATCGCCTACCGGTGATCAAGGAAATGACATTTGTGATGAGTCAGGCGAGTCACATAGGTCTGTACCTAGTGGATCGTTCATAAGCAAGAAGCGCTCTCGTTCTAAGGGAGGCTCTCCGAACATCGTTCTTCAGATGTGTGAGACGCTGAAGCATTTTTGCGCTGACGCAAATGAGACCCTTCGAGAAGTAGCTAGCCGAATGGGATATGAATTTGATGTTAGCAAGGCTAGGAAGGATGTGTTTGCTGTGGTGGATGCTATGGAAGGCTTATCTTAGCATGAAAAATTTCATGTATCTACGATGTTGGTTACAAATACTGAAGAACTTGAACTATTTTTCAGCCTCCCTACAGAAAAGAAAGCAGCATTTGCCTCATGGGTTCTGGCTCGTGGACCACCGACTCGTGGAATATCTGCTCGTGGGACTTAAATATGTCTACCAACAAAATCTTTTGATCAATGTTGTTTTGTCATCTTCTTATCAACACTTGTATTTGCTGATCAATAGAGTGTGATCCACCATGTTTTGACAGTTGGCTCAGCTATTTTATCATGGATGATATTTTTGAATTGTCATTGTATGGCTGAATGTTTATCTAAAGTCTAATGCTCAACTTTTTTGAATGTAAGACTATTTCGATGGGATTGCCGTGGATTTGCAGAGTTTCGATCGGATTTGAGCTCAAAAAAATTTCCAGCTGCTTGCATTTCTCTCATTCTTGGTACAAATACCAGCCATAACTACTATAATAGCATATATTAGATCCATTGAAAATTCATTACACATACAAAAGACACTGCTACGAAACATATGGTTCATCATAGGGACACTGGAGCACATAGTAAACTGATAAGCCGCACACAAAATATTACATGAAAACACACTGAGATGACTAAGACAACACACAATATACTAGATAACAATAAGGCCGCAAACATAATATTACTTCTTACGGATGATTGGAATCTGTTGCGCCGTTGTACTTCCCCTATCACTGGGTGCCTTAAGAGGGGAGCCAAACACATCGCAGAGCAGAGTCGGATTTGGCATTGAACAATAGAGAGGGTTGTTGGACAAGTATTCCTTGTAGAAGGCTTCGAAACTCTCATCGTCTTTGGAATCATTCGCAGCTTTGTTCGACGGGCCTCCATTCTCGAAAGTAAGTTTTTTCACTAGATGACCTCTCTTCGGTCCCATCGTTGGAGCAGGTGAACTTGGCTCAGAATATTGTCATCCACGTCATATTTTTTTTCTTTGCCAAAACAATTAGTTGAGTTTGGGAATCACCATCACTAGATATCTCGATAATTCTTTGGATTCGGAAGGTTGCGCTCATCAAAAAGTAGACATAATTTAGACCATTGTGTTTCTCCTTTAATGAGGTATGCTCTCGCGGCGGATCATCCTACATTCACATAAATAAAAAAAAAATGATGCGACGTTAAAAGAAAATAAGAGATTCAGCGGAATGTTCATGACCTTAATCCACGATGTCCATATGTCAGCAGGAGCATCAATGAAATTATACTTCGTGTGCCAAGTGGCATTGGGCTCCTCTAGCATTTTCTTAAATATGGTGTATCTGCGCTTGAGCATTCGATAATGCATTATCAACTCAGTCCCTTCATAATTTTCCCAAAGTGCGTCTGGATTGGATGGAGAGGGCGCGCAACGAGGATACGTGGCATCCTCAAATGCAACGTTTCACACGACATAAAGGTAACAAGCCGATCAATGAAGAAATCATCAACTCGTTCGGTCCAATTCTTATCGTATAGATACTCACCTCTTGTCAGAAACTGCCCAAGATCCATACCTATTTCATGGTTCACATACAAATGATAAAGAGATTCTAATACAGACAAAATATAACATATGAAAACTATTAATTTGTGAGACATACATACCTCTCTTGTAACTTTGGAGAATCACGTTGGTTTAAAAGAACATAAATTTGATGTTTTATTTATATAGAAAGAGGAAGTATTGACTCTTCAAAGAATCTACCAGAATAAATATTTCAACAACCGTAATTGAATGAAGGTGGCTTGATGAGACTCTTCACGATTTTCCTGCAGATTTTCTAGTACTATGCATATCTAATCTCAATTCAATAATAATAAATAAGTAACATCTTTGAAGATTTTTTGAAGATTTGCGAAATAGATCTTACAATCGACCTACAACTCCTAAAACAATAAATGACCAACCAAATCATATGTTAACACAATAGGAAGGCCCGATCCGAACCGTAATCTCGAGCGAAGTGGGAACCTGAATCGATGGTGAGCCGAATTTACTCGACATGGTTCTTAGCTGAGAACCATAGTTTTGTTCGTAGTAATTAATGGAGCTTTATCATTTAAGAAGAAGACAAGGACAATTTCGTCTTTTCTATGAAATTTATCTAGAAACTATCTAGAAACCCACATAAAACCAAACTAGATATTATTAGGCTTGACGTTTTGCACCCATTTATATTGGTCCAGCTGTACTAATTTATATGGGCCTTAGTGTGGTTCTTATAACCAAACACGCACTTAGAGTATATTTTGAAGGATTAATACTCCGCGTTTCTGATAATGATGTTATTTCTCTTAACTACTAACAAACTCAGAAAGCATATTTTATCGCATGGAGTTTATGTGGAGCCGTTTGTGACGTAAACGCTTTCGTAGGTAATATTTTCTCCAATTCTATTGTTCGTTGGTGTGCCCATTCATTAACGTGTAAGAAGAGAATTGATAACCAAACCATACCATAGGTTGTTGACAAGTGGATATACGTACTAAATGTTGCGTAATGGACAGCTTAACGAAATTGGAAATGACTGTGAGGATAAATGGAACACGGGAATTTACGTGGAAAACCCCTTTTTAACTTGGGGTAAAAACCACGGGGAGGTAGAAATTTATTACTGGGGTAAAAAACAGGGGTTACAACCTCTCAATCTATAAAGGAGAAAACACTCACTATCTCTCTTTATAGTCGGAGCAGATACCGAACAAACCCTCGATTTTCTCTACCCTCTATTTCTTTCCTCTCTCTATTTCTATTGGTGTTGGTGTGTTTTGGTGTGTTCTCTAATGCCTCATTAGCTCCCCTTTTATAGGCAAAAGCCTTACTAATACAATATAATAATATTATAATAAAATATTATTATTACTAAGGGTAGGTGAAGTGGGTTGGTGACCAACCCATTCAACCCATCTTCCCATCAATCTCCCACTTGAAGATTTGATTGATGCACAATCAGATCTTCACACCATTCTTCTAGCTCGCCTTTGCATGTTACTTATGTTCGGTCAATCCACATGAGGAACGACACCACATAAACTTGTCCACATGAATTGCTTTGGTCATGTAGTCTGCCAGATTATCCGCAGTGTGAACTTTTTGCATAACCACAGTCCCCGCTTCCACTTGTTCACGAACAAAGTGGTATTGGACCCGGATGTGTTTGGTTCTTGAATGATATCATGGATTCCTTGCCAAATGCAACGCACTCTGGCTATCACAATAGAGAACAATATTCTCCTGTTTGTGGCCGAGTTCATCCAGCAACATCTTCAACCATATAGCCTCTTTACTGGCTTGCGTAGCTGCCACATATTCTGCCTCTGTTGTTGACGTTACAACAATGGACTGCAGTTTTGAAACCCAGCTTACAGCACCACCAGCAAGATTGAACACGTATCCGGTTGTGGATCTACTTTTATCAAGTTCACCTGCATAATCTGCATCAACAAAACCATGGATAGTAAAATCTGTACCTCCGTAACATAAGGCAAGATCAGAGGTTCCCTTGATGTATCTGAGAATCCTCTTAACAGCACTCCAGTGCTCTCGGCCAGGGTTGGAGATGTATCGGCTAACAACTCCCACTGCATGGGCAATGTCTGGTCTGGTACAGATCATTGCGAACATTAGACTTCCTACCGCCGATGCATATGGCAGTCGAGACATCTCTATCCTCTCGTCTTCATCAGAAGGACACATCTCGGATGATAGCTTGAAATTAGCAGCAAGAGGGGTAGATATTGGCTTACTATCTTGCATGTTGAACCTTCGCAGAATTTTCTTCAAATAATTCTTTTGGGAAAGCCAAATCCTCCGCTTGCTTTTGTCTCGAGATATTTGCACACCAAGGATTTTGTTTGCTGGCCAAGTCCTTCATTTCGAATTCACTAGCCAGTTGAGTCTTTAAGTCGGCGAAACGACCTTTGTTGGGTCCTGCCACCAGCATATCGTCGACGTACAACAGCAACATGATGAAATCGTCATCGCCAAATCTCTTGAAATATGCACAAGGATCTGAATATAGCCTGTTGTAGCCAAGATCATTATGAAGGAGTCAAATCTCTTATACCAGCATCGAGGTGCTTGTTTGAGCCCGTAGAGAGATTGATCAGTCTGCAAACCAAATCTTCTTTTCCTTGTTCCTCGAAACCTTCTGGTTGAAGCATATATATTTCTTCATCCAGATCACCATGGAGAAAGGCCGTCTTTACATCCAGCTGCTCAAGATGCAAGTCAAATGTAGCACACATTGACAAGACCACCCTGACTGTTGTTAGTCGAACCACCGGTGAGAAAATTTCGTTGAAGTCAATCCCTTCTTTCTGAGCATATCCCTTTAAACCAGTCTAGCACGGTAGCGCTCTACCTGATCATCACCATTCCGCTTGATTTTGTACTCCCATTTGTTGCCAATGGGTTTCCTTCCTTGCGGTAATGACACCAACTCCCATGTCTTATTTTTATAGAGAGCTTCCATTTCCTCTTGCATTGCTGAAATCCACTGACTCGCATCTGAATTATTCAGTGCTTCATGGAAAGTGGTTGGCTCTCCATCCTCAGTTAGAAAACAGTATGCAAGATTGCTCCCTATCTCGTAATCTGAGTGCCAACTAGGCGGCCTACGCTCGCGTGATGACCGCCAGAGATCCGGTAATTCAGATTCGACTGGGTTTAGCTCTTCGTGCGCCGGCTCAGCTTCAGAAGAATTATATTGCTCCAATTTTCTTTTCGTCGGTGTAGTCTCTATCACACCTTTTGAACTACTATCATTTTCGACTTGCTCCTCATCGCTATCTTCCAGGAAGATAACATCTCTGCTGATAATCACTTTGTGGTCAGTGAGATCCCACAAGCGATACCCCTTTACTCCATCAGCGTACCCCAAGAATAGACATTTCCTGGACTTTGGATCCAACTTCGTCGTTTCTTGGTTGTGGTACATCGCGTACGTTGAACTTCCAAATATATGGAGGTTTGAATAGTCTGCAGGTGCACCAGTCCAATTTCCATCGGTGTTCGCATCTCTATAGCAGTAGATGGAGCCCGATTCACCACATAACAGGCAGTACAGACCGCTTCTGCCCAGAACTTCTTTTCCAGGCACGCAGTTCTCAACATAGCCCTTGTTCTTTCCAACAGGGTCCTATTCAACCGCTCTGCCACTCCATTCTGTTGTGGAGTGTACGCCGTGGTGAACTGTCTTCTGATGCCCGCAATTTTGCAGAATTCAGTGAATTCTTTGCCAATATATTCCCCTCCATTATCTGACCGGAGACACTTGATTTTTCTGTCGGTTCAAGTTCAACTCGCGCCTTATAAGTTTTGAAGGTAGGGAACACGTCGTCCTTCTTCTTGATTGGGTACACCCAGCATCTCCTGGAGTAGTCGTCTATGAATGATACGAAGTAGCTAGCTCCTCCCAGGACGTCAACCGGTGCTTGCCATACATCAGAATGAATCAATTCTTCCTTTGCTTCTAGAACTTGATGGGGAGAACTTCAGGCGATGCTGCTTGCTCACAATACAATGCTCACAGAATGGTAGCGTCACCGTCGTGAGACCAGGAAGTAGATTCTTTTGCGCAAGAATTTTCATGCCTTGTTCAGACATATGACCAAGTTTCTTGTGCCAAGTCATTGTAGACTTTTCATTTGAACTTGTCGTAGCAACAGATGCTTGCCCTTCTTGCAGAGTCTCTTCCTTCAGCTTGTATATAGATTTGCAGCTATCTTTTCTTCCTTCATCACCACCAGTGCCCCTTTGGAGACCTTCATGATTTTATTCTCCAATTCAATTTTGAAACAAAGATCATCCAGTTGCCCCACGGACAACAGATTTTTCTTCAAGCCCTCCACATGTCGGACAGCATGGATGGTACGCACAGTGCCATCGTACATCTTTATTTGAATCGTACCGACCCCGACAATCTTCAGCGCTTGGTCATTGCAGCTGTAGACATACCTCCAAAAGTTGGCTCGTATTGATGATGAAACCATTCCTTTCGAGAGGTCATGTGGAAAGTAGCTGCTGAGTCCATGAGCCACACGTCCGTGAATCTTCCATTTTCAGCGATAGTGGTTGCGGCTTCACACACCAAGGCAATTCCATCGTCGGTAGTGTTGACGGCGTTTCCTTGGGCATTAGGATTTTTATTTAGAGCCCAACAATCTTTCTTCAGATGACCTTTCTTGCCACAGTGGTAACATTTATAAACTTCTTATTTTTTGTAACAAGGCTTTGCCGTTTTTGACTCCCACTTGGACCAGACTCTCCGGGTCTTGGCCGTTTTCGACTCATGTTTGGACCACGTGCTCCTGATCTTGCCCTCGTTACTGCCAATGCTTCCGCCTGTTGGGACGTATCAACTTGTCTTCTTTGTTATTGCGCCGACTTTCTTCTTCGAGAACCGCAGCTGCAATATTGTCGAAGCTAAGTTTTCCCGAAGTTGGTTGTTGCTCAGATTGATGACGAGTTGATCATAGGAGTCTGACAGGCTTTGCAGTAGAAGCTCGCACGTTCACTTGGCTCTATTTTGTAGTCCAAGTCTTTAAGTTGAGAGAACAGAGTATTCAACTCATTGATGTGCTCGGTCATTGAAGAAGATTCTTCCATTCGTAGATGGTATAATTTTCTTTTCAAGAAAATTCGGCTGTGGAGTGACTTGACTTGATACAGCTTCTCAAGATGGTCCCAAATTTCTTTCGCACTAGTTTTCTCTTCGACGCTTGATAATATATCATCTGCTAATGCTAGATGAATATTGGCGATGGCCCCCCGTCCATCTTCCTCCAGTTGGCATCACTTGTAATAGTTGTTGGTCTGCCAGTGATCGCCTCCAGACAATTTTCATTGAGTAAAATTGCCTTTATCCTCATTTTCCACAGTGAGTAGTTTTTCCCGTTGAATTTCTCAATTTCATTTTTAGCTGCCATTTTTTCCCACGTCGCTATCGTCGGAGAAATTCAACAGTCCAGCCAAATAGTACTGATCAGATATTTGCAGAAAGGGTAGCGACCAGCTTTCAAGACAAATTACCCTTCTAAGTAAATTCCCAGATGAGATCTGGTGGGGTCACTATGGTTCCCGCTTGGCACCAGCCACCTAGACAGAACTTACTTACACAGTCTATTACTACGACTTGTCAAAAAACTCTTCCGTAACGATAAACCTTTTCGATATCCTTTCTGATGTGGAAGATCAGACAAAGCTGCAACCACAGAGCATAATCGGAATATCAATCAGGGCTGGCTCTGATACCACTTGTTGCGTAATGGACAGCTTAACGAAATTGGAAATGACTGACTGTGAGGATAATGGAACACGGGAATTTACGTGGAAAACCCCTTTTTAACTTGGGGTAAAAAACCACGGGCGAGGTAGAAATTGATTACTAGGGTAAAAATAGGGGTTACAACCTCTCAATCTATAAAGGAGAAAACACTCACTATCTCTCTTTATAGTCGGAGCAGATACCGAACAAACCCTCTATTTTTCTCTACCCTCTATTTCTTTCCTCTCTCTATTTCTATTGGTGTTGGTGTGTTTTGGTGTGTTCTCTAATGCCTCATTAGCTCCCCTTTTATAGGCAAAAGCCTTACTAATACAATATAATAATATAATTAAATATTATTATTACTAATGGGTAGGTGAAGTGGGTTGGTGACCAACCCATTCAACCCACCTTCCCATCACTAAATTGAGTTAATTACATTTCTAGGCACTTGACCAAGTATGGATAACAAAAATAGGCATTGTGTGTTTTTTGTTACAAAAAATAGGCATTTTTCTAATTTTTATTTGAATTAAATTATTATATACACAAAGTTATTAATAAATAGACTTATTTATTCTATTTTCTTATCATGAATAATTTTATAATCACATTAATGACAAAAGTAAATAGAGGTTAACTCATCCAAATGAAAAATAAATTAAAATCCACATTTAATTTGTTTTAAATTGTTCCATCGTTCTGTTATATTAGAAATTTTTATTCAAAAAATCGTATTCGCAAATTACAAATCGATTCAAAAAACCGAAATCGACCCAATAATCCAAAGAAATAGATTGATTAGGCCAAATCAAAACAAGAGCCAGACCAATAATTATAACCTCCAACTACTATATGAACAATTAATATGTAATCGAATATATAAAATTTATAGTCTGAATAAGACCGAAACTAGTTTTGATTCCACAACTGATTTGGAATCGATTCATGTTTTTTTATCCAAAAGCAATAGATAGCATGAAATGAAAATAGGGCCTATTTACAGTATTTACAGATAACAAAAGTTTTAGTTTCGAATCTTTTGTTAGATTATAATATTTACCGAACTTTTTTAATTGGCTTCAACTAACCAGCCAAAATTGTAAGAATTAGAGACCAAACAAATCGGTTGCATATTCGGTGCCAGTCGAAATTCGGTGTTCGGTCGGTTTGATAAATTTAAATAAAAATAAATTAGAAATATCACAAGCAATTAAAAAAATGTAAAAATAAAATGGAAACGGAGACGTGCCTACTTTTGTAAATCACTTCCAACGGATGCCTATAAATGTAAATCACCCTACTAAATTTAGGTTGTTATCATAACTAGATGTTTCATAGAGTATCGATTGCATTTTTAAACCGTCGATGGGATGGGATGATGACGAGCGATCCTAAGTTTTTCAAGAAACAGCTCATTACCGTGGACGTCGTCTCAATCATGGTTTTGAAATCGGATCAAACCGGGACCGCAAATTTTAGTGGCTTATGATTTAGTAGTTTAACCAGTATAAAATCGGAATCAAACCGAGTCAAACTGGTATCTATAAATATAATTAAGATATTTGATTGAATCAACCAAATAACATAGATTATATAGATGTTTATTTAGTAACTTTTTTATATATTAGAATTTTATAAAATTGAGGGTATAAAGTACATTGTCTGGTAGTTGAAATTAATTATACCAAGGCTCAGAAATTATATCTATAAAATTTGGGTCAAAATAAAATACAAATTAAAAATCTAGTCCATTAGTTGTAAAACAAAAACATATGGAGTCTGAAGGATTCGAACCTAAGGCCTACTTAGATAAAACACACGACTTTACCACTAGACCACAATAAAATATCTACAACTTAATTAATTTTATGCATTATATTGTCATTTTCTTTCTTTTTTTTTGGAGATAGCTTAGACCGGATCGGAATCAGATCGGATTTCCGGCCATTTCGCTGGCTTTCGGTCTAAACCGATCGTTCGGTCCGGTTTTCAAACCTTGGTCTCAACGCTTGAGAAACATAAAAAGATTATTATATTACTATATCACTAAGGGGCTTTTTAATAAAATAATGCGTTTTCTCTCTTAAAAAAGTCGTTAATTTTGAAATTTTAAAAAATCTAGCAAATCGCGGCTAAACGCATCGCCGCGTCCTGCCACGCACTTATCCGCCCATTCTGAAAATATTGTTTCACGGGAGCGGCACATAATTTAATTTAGCCGTGAGGGACTACATATTCATGCGTTTTCTTTTTTAGCCGCAATGAGCATGTCATCAACATATTACAATAGGTAAATTAACGAACTGTCATTTAACTTCCGTAAGTAACACAACTATCATACTTGCTCCTGGAGAAACCATGAAAGACTCAAACCGTTATTACCACTGTCTTGGAGACTGATTTAATCCGTATAAGGAGTTCTTCAACAAACAACTTGGCTTTCCTTGCCTTCAACTATGAAGCCTTCAGGTTGCTTCATATAAATCTGTTCATCTAAATCGCCATGTAAGAACGCCGTCTTGATGTCAAGCTTCTAAACTCCAAATCATACATGGTAACGAATGCAAGTAATACACGAATAGAGCTATGTCTAACGACAGATGAGACATCATTAAAATCCACACCTTGTACCTGAGTATAGCCTTTCGCGATTAATCGTGCCTTATACCTTGCATCGTCAGAACCAGATAACCTTCTTTCTTTTTGACGACCCACTTACATCCGACTTTTTCTTTTTCTTTGGCGGCGGCACAAGAATCCACGTACCATTCTTGTCCAGAGACTCCATTTCTTCATTCATCGCTATCAGCCACTTATCAGAATTATCATCGCTTATTGTCTCCGAATAGTTAGAAAGTTCGCCGCCTCCACCTGTTTCTTGCACCACTGATAAAGCATACAAAACTAAATTCACATACCGCTATGGTAGTCGAATCTCCCATCTCTCTCTATCCCTGTCTATAGAATATCCCTGCTCGGTACTTTCATCTTCAACAGGATCTGAATCAGGTTGTGACTCATCTGTTGAACTTGTAGCAGGATCATTAGAAATATCTTTGTTGATCTCAAGCTCCACCTCGAGCAATACCTTCATTCTTGCAGAATTCATTGAACTCCCATCCACAAAATTCTAAGCCATTATCTGTCCGCAACTGCTTGATTTGTTTTCCTGTCTGCTTTTCAATCAAAGCTTTCCATTGTTTAAAACGTTAGGAAAATGCCCTTTTTCTGCTTAAGAAAATAGACCCAGACCTTCCTCTAAAAATCATCAATGAAAGTTAACATGTATCTTTGCACCACCTTTGGACGGAACACGAGAAGGACCCATACATCAAAATGAATATAGTCCAAAGTAACTTTTGTCCTGTGGACTGCTGGCGAATTGAAGCTGACTCATTTCTGCTTCCCAAAAATACAGTGTTCGCAAAAGTCCATCTTACATGTACTTTGAATGCAAAGTAGGCCCTCTTTCTTAAATTAGCAAGCCTTTTTCTCCAATGTGGCAAGTCGCATATGCCATAATCTCGTGGTATCAACCTCCAGGGATGTCGAACCTGTAGCGAAACCTGTAACAGTAGTTCCCTGTAAAATATATAAATTTCCAGACCTGCAAGCTTTCATCACGACAAGGGCACCTCTGAATTTTTTAAAACTCCACCTTCACCTAAGAACCTGCACCCTTGAGATTCAAGTGTGCCTAAAGAGATAAAATTTCTCTTCATACCTGGAGCGTGTCTGACTTCTATGAGCAGTCGGATGATTCAGTCAAACATCTTGATCTGAACTGTACCGACCAACAACATTACACGAAGCATCATTTCCCATTAAACATATCCACCATCGAATTTTTCATATGTGGAAAAATAATTCCGACTCCGACTTATATGGTAAGAACAACCCGAATCAAAGATCCACTCATTATCAGACCTAACAATATTTGCAGTTGCTACAAAAATAGTTCTATCGCTCTCATCATCCTAAACTAGCTTCGGAGGGTTTATTATATTTTCTTTTGGTAGAATGATATTTCATTTACTACTGGCCACAAGTTGCAACTTACATCATCAACTACATTCACTATCTATACTTCATGAACCATACACAACTCTACCAAAAATGTCAGAATTAATTGCCTTTTCCACTCTACAAACAACTCTAATTCTCACTTGCATCTCCCGCCTGATCAGATGAACCAGTTGCTCCACGGTCCTCCACCCTCCTTCATGTGCTCTGCATTCCTCTCGCCCATATGTGATACAACATTGATGTATAGCAGGCAATGCTTATTCCAAATTTCGCCTGCTGCTTTTTTCCCATCCCTATTAACACTCACACATGGAGTCAAATGAGCATATATGGACCCTCAGGTGCAGCCAAGCCTGCACTTGCTAAGCTAGCGTTTGGCTGAAATTGCATTCCAAAACAGGTGCAGCAGGGATTCATCAGCTTCACCACACAGCCAACACCTAGTGTTTAAAATTGGGACACCCCAAAACAATCTGTCCACAGTGACGATCCTTTATGCACAATTAGCCACACCTCAAATGCATGTTTGGGTATGTTATACCGGTTCCAAACAGCTCGGGCATATGGGAATACAATACCTTCTCCCTTCAGCCATTGGTAGCCAGAAGACACGGAGTAAGAGCCATCCCCTGCTACAGACCAGCTCCCATCTTGTACCCCTCCTTAAACTTTCATTTCAGTCGATTTAACTTTCTCCAATGCCAACTCGAGTCCACCGCAGGACTGTAAGCCCAGAAGCATGTCCCTTTCAAGTATACCACACTTATCCATTTGATCCATAGGGAGTTCACCTCCTTGGTGATATCCCAGATTTGCTTACCAGGTAGGGCTACATTCCATGTCCCACAATCACGAATGTTAAGGCCTCCCCGCTGCTTGGACCAACACACTCTATCCCAGCTGAGAAGTGGGACAGTTTTCCCTTGCTCTTGCCTGCCCCATAGAAAACTTTACAAGCTCGGTCCACCGCCTTCGACACAGCTTTGGGTAGCAGAAACATGGAACCCCAGTAACCATGTGTAGCTAAGAGCACGGAATTTATTAGACACAGCCTTCCTGCATATGACAGGTTCCGTGTAGCCCAACATTTAATACGAGCTGTGATCTTCTCTACTAGACTTTGACAGGAACTACTACTCCATTTAGTGGGAGTTATGGGAACCCCCACATACCTCACAGGGAACTTGCCAACCTGGAATCCCATTATCTGCCTTATCTGGTCAGAGACTATGCTTGATGTGCCTGCCATATAGATACTCGATTTCTGCTGATTTGCTTCCATCCCGAGACATTCTTGAAGTGCTATAGGGCCTCTTTTATGACAGTAACCACAGCAGGCTTCCCTTTGCAGAAGATCATGAGATCATCTGCAAAGCAAAGATTGACCAGATTGATATTCTTGTACAATGGATGATACCTGAATCTAGCATCCTTAGCTGAGAGCTGTAACTGCCGAGTTAGGTATTCCATTGAAATCACAACAGTAGGAGGGAGATAGGGTCTCCTTGTCTCTATCCCTTTGCCCATTTAAAACAGCCAGCCTGAGAGCCATTAATGGACAGAGAGTAAGAAACTGTGGTCACACACACCGTGAGCCACTGGACAAATATCTAGGGGAATCTGAGAAGACATAACCATCGCCGTAGAAACTCCGAATTCACAGTATCATAGGCTTTTCTTATATCCACCTTCATGAAGATCCGGGCAGAAGCATTCGTCCTATTGTAAAGCCTTTAGGAGATCCAGGCAAAGGAGAATATTGTGTACTATGGATCTTCCCTCCACAAACGCGTTTTGATTAGGATTAATAAGCGATGGTAGTAATGTTTTCAGCCTAGAACAGAGTAGTTTAGAGATCACCTTATAGACTGTATTACAATATCCTCACGAATTGATTTCAGGGTTTCATAGACATCCTGCCTAGAGAATGGCTGAATGAGCTTAATCTGAACTTCTAAAGATATGATATATCCCTCATTGGCCACGAGTTGATTGGAATATGATGACCAGATTCAGCAGCCCCCAGAATGGACTGGTAATATCCCTTGAAATGCTGTTGGATACCATCCATTTCAGTAATGGTTTGCCCAGCAGGAGTAGTGATGGACAAAATCCTGTTAGCATAGGCTCTTTGCTTATGATGGCATGGAAGTAAGCAGAATTCTGGTCACCTTTATCAAGCCACCTAGCCTTAGTCTTCTGCCTCAAGAATTTGTCGTTTGTCACACTAAAAAACTGGCACTCAACCCTCAGGGCCTGTTTCTTTGCTATCAGGGGCTGGTTGATAGGATCCCTATGCAAGGTATTTTGGCATTCATCAAGTCTGGCCTTGATTTCCTCCGTTCAAGAACTAATATTTGCAACAGCTCTTTATTCAGATTCCTGAGAGGACCCCGCAGTTTCCCCAGATTGCAGCACAGTCTAGCCATGGGAGATCCCTCTTGAGAATTCCAGTTAGCTTTAACAGTGTCCAAAAAGGAGGGAGCCAAACTCCACATAGTGAAGTACTTGAAAGCTATCTTCCCAGCTTGATTCTGAGCCACACTCCTGAGTAAAATAGGGGAATGGTCAGACAGTCCTTCAATGAGAAATGTAGCCACATGAGTGCTGAATTTCTGCATCCAGTCCATATTGGCAAAAGCCCAATCAATCTTACTCGATATTGTTGATCCTTGACCTTGTTTATTGCACCAGGTAAAGTTACATCATGTTCTCTTAACTTCCCCAAGCTGACACTGATTCAAGCAGTGATTGAATTCCAGAAATTCCTTCGCAGTGATGGCAGCTCCTCCAAGTCTATCCTCAAAGCCTCTTATATGTTAAAGTCCCCCCACAGTAGCCATGGGTCCCTTAGTGTCCCCCTATCCTCATGATAGACTCCCATAAAGCATCCCTAGCATTCAGTTCATTATGCCCATAAACACAAGTGAGATTTGTAATGAGTTTCTTATCCCTACAGACCTTAAAATGCATGTGTTGGTCTGATTTTTCTAGCAATTCTACCTGCAGCCCACCTCTCCATGCAACCATTATTCTACCAGACAGATGTTCACTCAGATTGTGACAAGCTTCCCAGCCCAAAAATGTTTTATTCATAACCTTGTGAAAGTGGGAAGCTTTCAGCTTGGTCTCCACTAAACATAGTAAGTTCATGTTGTATTTACGGCAGAAGAGAGCTAATTCTCTATGTTTTGAAGGGCCATTCAGGCCCCGGATGTTCCATGAGGCCCAGCTATCCATTACCAGGATCATATACCCTCTGCTTGGAAGGGTTTTGCCACCTGAACTGCTTGCCTCCACGTGAACCAGATGAGCCCAGGATAACCTTCTTCCTTCCCGGTCCACACTATTGTTGGTGTCACCGCCCCCAGGCACAATTGGTATCCCGGCTGATTGGTCCCCACAGCCTCAGTTTCAGCCAGAATTGGTGCCCCTAATGTGATCTGAGGGGACCAGGTACCTCAATTTGAGGGCCCCTCGGCACTAGTTTCCCCATTCTCTGCATATCCTGCCTGCAGGTTGCCTCCTCATGCCCATATTTCTTGCACTTATCACATAGAACAGGTTTCCACTCGTAGGATAACTTCTTTTCCTGGAGCTGACCAAACTCATTAAGAAATTGGATGCTATCCTTCAGTGGCTTCTTCAGATTAATCTCAACTAGAACCCTTGCAAAATGGATTCGCTCCTTCTTCCTTGTGAAATTGCCAGTCATAATTGGTTTTCAAATTAGGCTAGCAAGCTTACTAAGAGTTTTGGTCCCCCAGTATTTCCGATCCAACTGTGGCAATTGTACCCAGATAGGTACACACTCCACTCCGACCTTACTGAGTTGCGTCTGCTCCATCCAAGGAGCAAGTACGACTGGTTTCTTATCAAAGTGTAATATCTCTGTTTGCAGGATTCTGTCTCGGCTCTCCACACAATCAAACCGAGCCAAAAATAGCCCCTGCCGCACTTGCCAGACATTCATCAGGCCTAATTTCTCCCATTTACGCTTGAGGAAGCCAGCCATTACTCCATACGGCGGGTTAGCACCAAGTACATAACATAGCAGAGCTGATTTCCAATGATTAACCTCTTCCTGGATCTCCTCAGCCTCAATCACCCCAATTTCCTGGCCGCTCTCCAGAACCGGGGCAACAAAATCAAGCCGATTGTCTTGCTTCTTCAGTAATTCAGCATTGAACCTGAGGCAAGGATTGTCCGCAGGGAACGCATCAGCAATCGGATTGCTCTTCCCAATCGATTGCTCAAGCGTCGGCCAATGCTCAGTCTCTCACACTGGGGATGATTCACCAATGGAACAGTCCCTTGCAGATGTGACGCTATTACATTGCCATGAGATTGCTGACCACTCTTGCTCGCATCCGAGTTCGCCGGAGTAGGAGATGGCGTCGCCACCGTGACCGGCGTCGTCCTCTTAGAAACCGTTTTCCTCTTTTTCGCCATAGCCGAGGAGAGAAAAACCCGTTTCAACTTTTTAATTGATTAGGTATTTTTTTTAGATTCCCCGGGTTTATTATATTGCTGATTAATTTTCTCCTTATTTTTTAATTTAAAACAATCAGCTTTGATGTGCCCCTTTTCTTGCAAAAATTACAGACTTTATTTCTGTACCTGGATTTTGACCTTTCTTTAGATCTGCTAATTTCAGCGTCTCTACATTCTGGTCTTCCCCTTGCAAACAGACCTTTTGCCTGGCTACCCCTTGTTTCTCCCGTAATATCCCTGTCTATCTGTTCTCTCGATTGTAACGCGGATTTGACACAAGAATATGATATTGTGTCTTTTCCGTATATAATTGTGTCACGAAAATGTTTTGACAAGGGAAGGGAACACTACAATTTATGGCCTGATCTTCATCCTTCACTTTTATTTCTCCGTTCGCCAAATCAATAATTATAGAATCGAATTTATCGACATGCGAAAGAATAAAAATACCTTCCGTCATTTTCAAACCGTATAGCTTCTGCTTTAAATAAAGCCGATTTTCCTTAGTCTTCTCATGTAGATAGCTTTTAATGCATCCCACATACCCATGGCCGTCATCTCCGTGGCAACTTCTTGTAACATTGTAAGAGAGATTTAAGATAATAGCCGATCTGGCTTTCTTGTCCAATTCATTAAATTGATGGTCCTTCATTTTGGTTGGTTTCTTCCTTTGTGCCTTCAAGCGCCACCTCACAACCATCTTGAATGAATATGGCCTCCATCTTGAGACTCCACAATGCAAAGTTGACATTTCTGTCGAACTTTTCAATTGACATTTTTGTTATAGTCATGGTGGCTAAAAAATAAATTGGGTTGGCTCTGATACCAATTTGTTAGGATATGCAGAAATCCCCGATAATTATTTGCCCGAAGATGACGATAACAAATAAACGAGACGAAAAATAAATTTGGACAGTGAACACGAGATTTACGTGGTTTGCGAATGACCAACGTCCACGGGCCGGAGGGTAAAATTTCTTTATTATGTGGAGTGATTACAAACACGTACACTGACACGATACAAAAGCAAATATACCGACTAGGATAAAGAAGCTAGATATATAAATGACAGGAGAAGATCTCTGATGTGGTGTTCTTTCCTTCCTTCGCATCATGCCTATTTATAGGAGAGATTGCCTTTGATCGGCCGTATGAAACTGAAGACAATAAAACTGCTCAAAATCTCTGACTTACCACGTGCATAAAGCAAAGCCAAAATGGAACTTTCTTCCTCGCACGCAAAAATCATTTCTCGGCAGTATACTGATTTCCAAAACCCACAGTGGGTTCCACTTTCAATTATTATTTTAACAATTCTCATGCGCATCTCAAAGGTCATATATCAACACATAATATAAGTTCAACATGTGAACGAACACAATCGATTTATTCTCTCTAATAGGCGTTGTTTGCGTCGGCGGATACGATGCGAACGAATAGGTAGTATAAGGAAATTCCGAGTTTGTGCGAGGCACAATAGGGGTGAAAGATGAGCCGAGCCGGCTCGGCAAAAGCTCGGCTCGAGCTCGATATAAATGAGCTCAAGCTCATTTAAGTTGAGCTCGAGCTCGTTTATGTCGAGCTCGAGCTTGAGCCCGGATATAGTGGCTCGAAAGCTCGCGAACAGACTCACGCGCTTTTCTTTTATATTTTCTTATACTTTTACATTAATTTTTATTATTTTCTTATTTCTAAAAGATTTTTATTAAAAGCTCGATTTTTTTTTTATTTTTTAAATTCTTTTATATTTTTATGTTAATTTATATTATTTTATTAATTTATTAATATTTTTTATTAAAAGCTCGAGCTCGAACTCGATCTGGATGTAAATGAGCTCGAGCTCGACCCGTGAGCTGAAGAGCTCAGCTGTAAGGGCTCGAGCTGCTCGTGCCCCGAAAATGAGCCGAGCTCGGCTCGTTTATAGCCCTACCCAAGATACGTCGGAAGAGCGTGATTTCGTCGTGCACTGAAGAAATCACCGGCGAACATGAACAGAATTTCGTGAACGGTTTCAGCAATAGGCTTGATTTTCATAAGCGAGTTTTGAATATATCTCCCAGTGGAGTTTCGAGTTTATTTATAGGGATTGAACAGCTTTTCGCAGAAGCATGTATCCCGTCATTTGGAACGACAAGGTTGTTCGAACAGTCTTCTGTCCGGACGTTCTCTTGGGAAAAATAATAATCTGGTCGCAAAAGGGTGGGTTGAACAGGCCAATCAATTTTTTTCCGGCATTCGTGTGCAAGGGTCGCGCCCACACACGAGTCAACTGGATTTGCACCCCCCTCCGCGCGCACTCGAGCGGGACATGTTGTGGCATAATATTGCCTATTCAATTTTAAACACATAAAACACACAATTATATATAAGGAGGTAGACACCTTGTGTTCTAACCAATGTGGGACAACCACATTTCTTCCATTTTATTTCCTCAAATATTAGCCCATTCTGATTCAAGCCCAATAACTCTAACAATCCCCCACATGAATGAGAATTGTTTCCATTTCGGAGTTTATACGTTCGTCATTGACCTCTGCATAGAGGACTTTATATTTTATTATTTGAATTTCTTCCTTGTAAAGCACGTTCAATTTACTAGCAGACTAGTAGATTGGATGTCCTTGAACTATCCTTCCTGCCTTTTGTGTAAATAAACCCACGTACAATACACACATGTCATTTCTTTTTGTTTATTTCTCATTGTTTTGTTCGTTTTGGCCGTGAACACGTCGTGATTCTGCGAGGGTTTCTAAAGAACTGAGCCTTTTCCAATCCTTGTTTGAAGCGGCCCCACTTCTCCCTTACATAGGTGACTTCTCACGTCACGAGTATTTTCAATCAATACTCTGTGACAATCATTAAAGCATTATAAACCTAGCATTTTCGTCCTCACTGTCTTCTGACAGGAATGAGCGGGTTAACCTCACAGTGATACTAGGTCCTCAAATTAGGTTGTTCTTTTGGACCTATATCTTGGGATCTCCAGTCACTTGGGTTGGGTTTCCTTTTAAGAACCTTTATACTTTAAGGCTTCTCAAGCTCCTTTATTCAGCCTATAAATTGCATCTCTGTTTAAACCCTTTGGTTAGCGGATCGCTATGTTATCTTTCGATTTTGTGTATCTATCGAGATAATTCCAGTTGAGAGCAATTGTCTAAGGGTATTATGTCGACGGTGTATATGCCTCAATTTACCATTATACATCGTACTCTGTGCCCGTCCAATTGCCGATTGGCTATCGCAGTGTATGCATATAGGTGGCACATGTTTTACCCATTCTGTAATATCCCCTAGGAAGTGGCGTAGCCATTCAGCTTCTTCTCCACATTTATCTAAGACAATAAACTCATAGTGGACCTTGCTATTGCAGTTTGTTTTGAGGATTTCCACGATTGTAGCTCCTACTAGTGTAAACACATACCCACTTGTGCATTTGGTTCTTTAATCAGATATCTAATTTGCGTCAGTTTACCCTTCTAGTACTGCTGGATATTTTCCATAGTGCTATCCGAGATCACGAGTATACCTTAGTGATACGGACTAAAATTAGATGGGCCTGAAAAAATCAGAAAAGGCCCGTTAGGCCCATTGAAAAATATTTATAGTTAGTAACTAATGATAAATAATAGAGATTGGGACCTTCAGGGACCTCCGATGGGTAGTTGACGACCCCCAAGAAGAAAGAAGCTTCCTTAGTACGCTTCCAGGTGAAAAGACAGGTAAGAGAAAACTGTTTCTGACAGGACTGCCAAAAGCTGCGTGAAAGCTGTCAAGGCTGTCTCTGACAGACGGCCTGTCACACTGTGCATCACATTGTCCCAGGGGGTCATATCTCCGTGAATCCATAGACGTACCTCCGGGCAATAACCAGAAGCTCCTATAAAAGGAGCACTTGGTCACTTTCACAAGGCATTCTCTTTCTAACACTCACCACGAAAAACACTTAGAATGTTTATAGTTATTCAACCTTCATGTATTCAAGAGAGAGAAAAGAGAGGATTGAGTGTGTATATTCAAAAGTGATAATGAAAAGTTTGAGTGCGGTCCGTGGACGTAGGATTCAAATGAATCCGAACCACGTAATCTCTTGTTCTCTCTTTTTACGTCCTTATTACGTCTCATTTGCGCCATATCACAAGCACATCTAGGTCCGCACCGTCCGCGGACCTATACAGACCTCAAAATATCCATGCCTACTACTTTTTGTTACATCCCCAACACATCCCCGAGGTCCCAACACGTCCCCAACGTCCCAACACGTCCCAAACAGGTCCCCAACGTCCCAAATACGTCCCGAACATGTCCCAATGTCCCAAACACGTCCCTGACATGTCCCATTTGGTTTCCTCACAAATAAGCACCTTACGCACGCCCTAAAACTTTGTAATATCGCTTCTCCGGCTATATAAATTTTCCCGAACCACATATAAATTCTTTTGATTGGGATTGCCCCACATCAAATGGCGCCGTCTGTGGGAAAATTCAGAGTTGAAGGCGTGAATGATTTTGCCTATATTGTGCGAAGTTGTGCTTAACCGTTCTTCTTTCGTTTCTCTATGGGACGAAACGAAACACCCAAAACATAGTCGAAGTCAGAAGTGAACCGCGGAGGAGGACCTCCAGAAACTGCCAAACGCGTTGAGAAACGGTCAGGACCTAAAATACAGGCCAAGAGATGATAAATACGGGCAAGAGGGTACAAATAAGTCTTCAAGGGATCTCAGAACATCCAGGCGGACCTCCACGAGGATCAACCCGAAAAAGCGAAGGGGATGGAAGCTCCAGAAGAAGGGAGCTGAGCCACGGTCGAAAAAAGAAAAGGGGGAAAACAGCTCTTGGCAAAAAAGGAAGGGAGCTGCGAGACCGACTTGCGGACCTCAAACAGGTTACGTCCGAAACACCGATGAAACAAGCAACATGGGGAGTTAAGCTCCCCGAATCCATATACTGTGCGGTCCCAGGATGAGAAGCAAGTCGTCATGCAAAGAAGGAGAGAGATGTAAAAAACCATGGACGAAGGAAGCCAACGCCACGACCGCATCACAGGGAACCCTGGGGATCTACGCTAAGAACCCCAAGAAGATTCGCACCACTATGCAAATCCACAAGAAATTGACATCAGCACAAGGAACCTCCTGTGATGAGGAGGACCTTAACCGGAATTCCAGGACCCTCTAAATTTCGTTTTCACTTATATACTATGATAAAATGACGACCACACTAACAACTGTTGTCATTTGAAGGACTTCGAGGCCCAGCCCCGCAATGGCGTACGAAAGTCAGAAGGACCTCAAAGTCCAGCTCCGCGCTGGCAGAAGGCTTAACAAATCCAGCTCAGCGCTGGTAAAAAGACCCGGAGCTCTAAATTTGAGACCTTGTAGCACCTCGCTAGCACGCGAAGCTCCGCGGAACTTAGAAGGAATCTCCATGCCGACATCCGAATATCCGCGGGAGATACAAGCCAAGCTCCTCGCCGGCACACGAAGGTCCGTGGACCTAGAAGTCAGCTCCGCGCCGACGCTTGAAGATCAATAGGAGATAACAGCCCAGTTCCCTGAGGGCACATGAAAATCCGCGGAAGGCATCCCACGTTGATAAGGCTCTTCGTCGGGAATCCGGGCCCTCTAACTCACATGCCCATTTATATTATCAATACCTTAATAAGTGCATACATCATGCTAACAACTGCTATCATTTGAAGGGTGAAATCGAATGACCCATCATAGCAGAGCATCTGAGGAAGTCCTTTGGCTGTGACCTCAACCGAGGTCAGGAGGTGGCCAAGAAGGAGCCTGGGAGATCTGTGGCGATTAGAGGCAGACAACCCCACCTCCTCTGGGCCAGCTCCATTTAAGGCTCAGCCTCAAGCCGAGCTCTGCGCTGGCAAGGATCTGCAGGACCTCCAATCCCAGTTCCACGTTGGAAAGGTCCGTAGAAAATCAAGCCGAGCTCCGTGCTAGCACAAAGACCAGAAGCTCCTCATTCGGGATCTCCCAGCTCCGCTTTGGCAAGAAGCCCCGAAGCTCCGCATTCAGAACCTCCCAGCTTCGCGCTGGCAGGAAGATCCGGAGCTCCGACTGCGGGACCTATAAAAGTCCAGCTCCACGCTGGCAGAAGACCTAAAGGTCCAGCTCCGTGCTGGAATAAAGGCAAAAAAGCCCAGCTCTGCGCTGGCACATGAAGCTCCGCGGGAGGTCAAAACTCAGCTCAGTACTGGCGTACGAGGACCTCCATGCACGCATTAGCATGGAGTTGTCAAGATCCCTCCTTAGGGTCCTACGGAACTTTCACCGTGACGCAACAACATGGATAAACCGAAGGGCCCACCCTAATGGAATGTCCGAGGACGTTCATTTGCCAAAGCCTCGACTAAAGGTCTGAAGGCAGTCGAGAGGGAGACCGGGGGATCTATGCCAACTGAATGCTGATAACCCCCGCCTCCTCTAGACATGTGCCACTCCATTTAAGGCTCGCATCCCTATCATAGTAGGAGCTCCAGGCCAGGAGAATTCCAACTTCCAATAGAGCCCGAGATGGTACACTTGTTCAGTCGAAGGTCCGGACCTCCGGAGATCTGGAGCCAGGGACCTCCGCATTACCGAGGAGAAAGGAGCTCCATTACTTCAAATTCCCAGGCCTCCAACAAAGAGCCCGAAAAGCGAGTTGGCGCTATAACCACGCACTAAGCGAGCTGGCGCTATATCCACGCATTAAGCGAGCGGGCGCTATAACCACGCAATTTAAGCGAGCGGGCGCTATAACCACGCATGTAAGCGAGCGGGCACTATAACCACGCATTTAAGCGAAGCTGGCGCTATAACCAGGGTACCCTAATGATGTCCCTAAGGAATACCGCCTTGTCGGAATAAAATATTTTATTATACAATAAACGGTGCACCGTATAATATAATCGATGCCAAAGGTCGACGGACCTGCGGTGTACAGGACGCCAAAGATAATATATCTGCGGTGTGATTTGATGCCAAAGGTCGACGGACCTGCGGTGTACAGGACGTCAAAGATAATCCATCTGCGATGTGAATGATGCCCATAAGGGTGTACAAGATGCCGCCGCTGACGGGCTGCGGTGTACAGGACATCAAAGGCTCTCAGTAAGCCTGCGACGTGAATGGTACCGAAGCGAAGCTGGCGCTATAACCAGGGTAAACAAATGAATGGGGATCCCCGGAATTAAAATTTTATAGACCCAGTGGTCTACACAAATACTGAATTCGCTAAGGACATAGAGAGCCTAGCGCAAATGACGCCTGAGGACAATGACGACGGTCATTGCAACCGATGGCATGAATTTGTACTTGGCTTACGAATTACTAAGTGAGCTGGCGCTATAACCCTGCATCTATGCGAGCTGGCGCTATAACCATGCCACGATAATGGTGTTCCTAGAAACACCCATCAGGTCCCGAAAGGATGCAAAACCATAAAATACAGGAGAAAGGAAACTCCGGGGAAACATGCGAACATGGGGAGTTAAGCTCCCCATACCATTATGTCCCGAAAGGAAAAAATAACATAGTATTTTTTACAGGCTATGAACATGATGAAAAAGGAGAGGTCTATACAAATAGGGGGTCCTAGGAGCTAGGAGGAACGTGCAGTAGGACTTGGAGGTCTCCTTCAAAGTGCAAGGCTCGAAGAGGAGCTCCGCCATCAGGTCCCTGCAAGGTCCCTTCCAGATCCCAAAGACGGCAGATACAACATATGAAGCGTACATAGCACAAAGAAAAATCCCCCGATAGAGACAGGTGAACCTAGGGGAGTTAAGACCCCGTAAAACGTTGTTGGTCCTATGATGTCCGAAAACAAGAAAGACAGAGGTTAAAGAGAAGGAATCCAGAAGTTATGAGTCTTGGGAGCTCAAGGATCTTCTTCGAAGAATCACGAAAGTAGAAGGCTTTGACATCAGCTCCCTCAATGCCGAGCACGTCCCGTGTCCCACACCAACTTTGTGTCGCCACTACTTCGGATTCCGATCTACATGACCTCCAGGTGTGTGCCGACTCCTTTTCAGGTCCACTCCAGGTTCCTTCCAAGTCCGTGCCGGGTCCGTGTCATGCACGTCCCAATGTGTCAAGCTGCCTCAGCTCAACTGGTCCACCGGGACTTGTCCGCTGAGGTCCCTATAGGTCCCAAGTAGCTCCGACTTCACCGTCGCCGGTCAGTCAAGCTCCGGTCAATTGAAAGATCTCTGACGAGGAACCTCACTCACACAAAACAAGCAGCGGGAGAACTCCAAGGAGCTATCGACCATGCAATGTAAGGAGAAGTTGTTGTCGCCGCCGGCTATCCCTGACAGCACAGAGCTCGGTCCCTCCAAACTGCTTGATGTCCCTGACATGACGGACTACATCCCATCTCCGGGAATTCGGGGACGTAAGCCAGGCCAGCTGCTAGGAGCTCCTATATAAAGGGGACTTCGCCACTTCGACATTTTGGAGCTCCTCTTCGCGTTGTTTCACAAACGCGGCACTTTCATCTTTCTTTCTTTAAGGAGCTCTGCATTTCTCCCTCGTGCTGCTCCACTAACTCTGTCTGGTTAGTTATCTTCAGGTCCTGAATTGAAGACTTTGCAGACAGTCCGGAAGCTACGTTCCACCACCTAAGAAGAAACCTCGGAGAGATGGCCCTCTGATCATCTGGGAGCACCCAACAGCTTAGCAGGCACATCTGTTCATGTCTGTTCAGATGGTCCACAGAAGCAGGGAGCTCACCCACTGAAGTATCTATCGGTCCCATAAGCGGCTCAACACCTATGCCTCGGGGGAGGAAGGACATAACTTCTTTTTTGCTTTTCCTTCTAACCCTTTGAAAGAAGTTATTTTTCTTCTAACACCAGGGACATGGACCGTAATAGGAACTTCTTGATCTCCCCTAATGGAGGAATCGCCGGGAACATCCTCTGTTCCTTCAGAATGAGGAACCTCCTCGCGAACATCCCTAGCCACTAGGACCTGACGGAGCAAGGGAGCTAAGCTACATGGGGTACGCTGAGGAACTTAGGAACTGGTTTCCTTCCTCCACATCAGCCAACATAACGCGTCTATACAAAAGGTAATTGCGGTAGGTCCCTAATAGGGAGGGAGGTAAGGCACATCTTACTATTTACTCTAATTTAATTTTTGTCCCAAAAAACAAATTAGAGTAGGGGAGTGGTTGATACGGACTAAAATTAGATGGGCCTGAAAAAATCAGAAAAGGCCCGTTAGGCCCATTGAAAAATATTTATACTTAGTAACTAATGATAAATAATAGAGATTGGGACCTTCAGGGACCTCCGATGGGTAGTTGCGACCCCCAAGAAGAAAGAAGCTTCCTTAGTACGCTTCCAGGTGAAAAGACAAGTAAGAGAAAGCTGTTTCTGACAGGACTGCCAAAAGCTGCGTGAAAGCTGTCAAAGGCTGTCTCTGACAGACGGCCTGTCACACTGTGCATCACATTGTCCCAGGGGGTCATATCTCCGTGAAACCATAGACGTACCTCCGGGCAATAACCAGAAGCTCCTATAAAAGGAGCACTTGGTCACTTTCACAAGGCATTCTCTTTCTAACACTCACCACGAAAAACACTTAGAATGTTTATAGTTATTCCACCTTCATGTATTCAAGAGAGAGAAAAGAGAGGATTGAGTGTGTATATTCAAAAGTGATAATGAAAAGTTTTGAGTGCGGTCCGTGGACGTAGGATTCAAATGAATCCGAACCACGTAATCTCTTGTTTTCTCTTTTTACGTCCTTATTACGTCTCATTTGCGCCATATCACAAGCACATCTAGGTCCGCACCGTCCGCGGACCTATACAGACCTCAAAATATCCATGCCTACTACTTTCTGTTACATCCCCAACACATCCCCGAGGTCCCAACACGTCCCAAACAGGTCCCCAACGTCCCAAATATGTCCCGAACATGTCCCAATGTCCCAAACACGTCCCAGACATGTCCCATTTGGTTTCCTCACAAATAAGCACCTTACGCACGCCCTAAAACTTTGTAATATCGCTTCTCAGGCTATATAAATTTTCCCGAACCACATATAAATTCTTTTGATTGGGATTGCCCCACATCACTTAGGTATCTCAAAACTCTTATGCACTTGGATTGCTTGTGTATAAACATGGTTTGTTTATCACATACGCGAGATCTGGCCTAGTACAACTCATTAGATACATTAGGCTTTCAATAATCCGTGAGTATTCTACTTGAGAAACACCCTCACCGCGATTCTTTGATAGGTGAACGCTTCTATCTAGTGGCGTTCTGGCGACACCATTGTCATTTTTATTGAATTTGTCAATAATTTTGTCTATGTAGTGAGCTTGACTCAAAACTAGACCTCCATTCGTTCGTGTGATTTTAACCCCCAAACCCACATCCGCAATTCCCATATCTTTCATATAAAATTTCGAATTTAACATACTCTTAGTAGATTTGACTATTGTGTCACTACTTCCAACTATGAGTATATCGTCCACATATAGACAATGGATGATATAGTCTTCATTTGTTTCTTTAGAATAAACGCATTTATCGCTTCATTGATCTTAAAACCACTCGCTATCATTGCCTGATCAAATTTTTCATGCCATTTCTTAGGAGCTTGTTTTAAACCATACAATGATTTAACTAATTACAGACTTTCTTTTCGGTTCCTGGAGCTTGAAACCCCTCATATTGCTCCATATATATTTCTTTATCTAAATCACCGTTTGAGAAAGCTATCTTGACATCCATTTGATGTACTTCTAAATTTCATATATGGCAATAGCAAGTATCATTCTTATCGAATTTATCCTCGTTACAGGAGAATAAATGCCAAAATATCTTCAGTTGGGTGTATCATTTGATAAAAATCTGGTCTTATAATTTTCGATCGAACCATCTGGTTTCGTTTTTCTTTTAAAGATCCATTTAGATCCAAATGGCTTACATCCTTCTAGGAGATCTACTAGCTCCCAAGTATGATTTTGCAAAATAGAATCAATTTTACTTTTAATGGCTTCTTTCCATAAAGGTAGCTCAATGCTTCATTGTAAGTTAGTGGTTCCTTTTCGAGCAAGTAGGTAACAAAGTCGTCACCAAACCTTTTTTCTATCCTCGGTCGTTTACTACGCCTAGGATCGTTTAATCATATACAAGAAACCGATGTGCCGTGCTATTATGTGCATACCCTATAAAATACCCGTCTACCGCTTTAGGATCGATTTTTACTACCTTAGGTGTCTTATGACTACCTTGGCGAGACACCTCCACATCCGCAGATGTTTATACGACGGTGTTTTTCCTTTCCATAATTCATATTGTGTTTTGTTTTGTTTCTTTCGAGGAATTCTATTTAAAAGGCAAATACTCGAATTGCCTCGCCCCACATATTGGCCGATAATCCCGAGCTTAACAACATTGCATTCATCATTTCTTTAAGAGTGCGATTTTTTCGTTCGGCTACCCCATTTGACTGAGGTGAATAAGGAGCGGTTACCTCATGGATTATACCGTGTTCCGCAAAAAAGTTACCGATTGGCGCTTCATATTCACCGCCTTGATCGCTTCTTAGTCGTTTTATTTTCTTACCAAGTTGGTTTTCAACCTCGTTTTTGTAGAGAATAAATTTTCTAATGCTTCATTCTTGCTTTTAAGCAAATACAAATAGCAGTATTTTGTGCTATCGTCTATTAACGTTATGAAATATTTATTTCCACCTCGCGTTTGTATATTTTTTAATCACAAACGTCACTGTGAACTAGCTCAAGTTGTACAATGCTCCTTTCTACCGCTGGGATGGATGACCTTGTTAATTTAGCTTCAACGCATATTTTGCGTTTATTGTTCGTGTTGATTTCAAATGTAGGAATGTTGTTTAGGTGAATTAATCGACATATCGAATTAAAATTAACATGACCTAGCCATAGGTTAGAACATTCGAGCAAATAAGCAGAAATGTTATTTTTATTATTGACGACAGTCATTACATTCAGTTTGAACAATCCTTCAGTCGCATAACCTTTTCCTACGAACATTCCTGACTTAGATAAAATAACTTTGTCAGATTCTATTACTATGCGAAACCCGTGCTTATTAAGCAAGAATCCCGACACGAGGTTCTTGCGAATCTCCGGCACATGCATCTTTCAGCGTCATTGTTTTTCCGGATGTCATCTTCAGTAGTACGTCTCCTTTTCCCTCGACCGTAGCGGCAAGTGAGTTGCTCATGTAGATACTTTCGCCTTGAACGGGTTTAAAGGTCGAGAACTGACTTCGGCTTTTGCACACATGCCTTGTAGCGCCAGTGTCAATCCACCATTCCTTAGGGTTTGATTCAGCCATTTCCACTTCCGAGATTACAACCACACGACTCATCTCCTCAACATCTGGAGTGATACCTTTTATCTGATTGGTTTCCTGTTTCTTTCTAGGAAGTTGGCATTCGGACGACTTGTGACCCATTTTGTCACAGTTGAAGCATTTCACCTTTGAATTTGTACTTTGGTTTTGAGATTCCACAGTTAAAGGTTTTCTTTGGTTTAGAGCTGTGTCCTTGACCATGCTCCGTTACATTAATGGCGGACCTTGAGAGATTTTGTTCCGCACCTTTATTGTCTTCTTCTATTCGAAGTCTGACAATCAAGTCTTCTAGCGACATCTCTTTGTGTTTATGCTTGACATAATTCTTAAAATCTTTCCACCCCGAAGGCAACTTTTCAATGATGGCTGCCACTTGAAAATATTCGCATAAAATCATTGTTTCGCATGGATCTCGTGCAAGATTAATTGGATTTCCTACACTTGACTGATCACAGTCTTTAAGTCAACCATTACATAGTCGAGGAATCGTCGGATAACGAATTTCATCGAGCCGGCGTCCTCCGTTTGATACTTTCGATCCAAGGACTCCCACAATTCCTTAGCCATTTTTACTCCACAATATACATTGTATATAGTGTCATGAATCGCATTAAGAATATAATTTTGGCATAGAAAATATGCATGCTTCCATGCATCAAAGGCAGATTGAGTTGCCACATCAACCTGGCGTTAGGGAATTATAGGTTCAAGTTCAGTAAGAAACCTGTCTAGATTGAGTGTCGTAAGGTAGAATAACATCTTTTGCTGCCATCGCTTGAATGTCGAAGCCACCCCATGTGGCGACCCTACTTTTCTAATTAGGATTAGTGGCGGATTTCCGCAACGTAAGCCGCGGAAGGCCCGTCGAATTAAAAATGTCGAACTATTGTTTCTTGAAAATGTCGAGCTATTAAGTTGAATAAAGAACAAATGTCGAAACCTATGTATGAAAAATCTCGAGAACTACTTACACCCACATATCGAAGTTTATTTATCATGAGCTTATCTCGACATCTTCCTATTATTGTCATGTAATGTAATTTTTTTTTTTTATTAAATGTCGAGTCCTTCTAAAGCAATTATAAATGTCGAGATACACATAATATCGAGATCCTACCTATCGAGTTCTTCCTATTATATATCTCGATATTTATCCTATTTATCTATTTCGACATCTATGAAAACCTTTCTATTACAAAGCTCGACCTTTTCATATAGTATCTCTCGACATCTTTCTACTGTACCCCTAAATTCGCCCGACTTCTGTCAAAAACCCTAAAACAGTATTTATATTGAAATTATCTTCACGAACTACGCTATTTCCAGAAAGTAGTACACCCTAAATAATCAAAGTCTCCATAGAATCATCACAATATATATTTAAGCACTTCAAACGTTTACAATATATACAAGCCGACTTAAAGGGATTAGGGTTTTCTAAACTAACTTACAATTAAAATTATCCTATAATAGGATCCTAATTCCAGGGAAGGAGACGTCCTAACAACAATACTAATGACTTAGGAACAGAAATAAAATCACCATAGCTCTTCTCTTTTGATCAGCCCGTAGACTAAATTTCATAGATTATAGGTTTTCTAGATACAATAGAACTCGAATTTCTACTATGGCTGTTATATAATCAAAATTCTCACCTCCTTTGTTCGAATATTCAGATTTTCTGCCAAGATTCCCTTTCTTTCTTTCTCCTCTTGCTTCATACGTTGATTTCCAAGTGAGTAAGTTTGAGGGGTTTTATTTATCCGATATCAAGGTGGTGATGACACCTCACCGTGTTTTACCCTCTCAATTAAGTAACCCCATCATTATCTTAAATTATTTGGGTCAATATTTAAACTTCTACTTGGGCTATATTGAAATTAGTTTTGGGCCATGTTAATTTTCCTTGGCCTCTCTATGTATTATACCCCTTATTTTCTTTCTTGGGCTTTCTAATCCCTTTGGCCTATTTATTAAATTCTTGGGCCCAATTAAAATTTTCGACTAGTATCCAGAAATTCGTTTTGTCCGAAAATTAATTCCATTAATTTCGAACATTACAAAAATAATCCCGTATTAATTTTACGGGTATTACATCCTCCCCCCTTAAAAGAATTTCGTCCCCGAAATTATGCCGACTGGAATAATTCGGGATAACAAACTCTCATATCATCCTCATGCTCCCAAGTGGCTTCCTCAACTGATTGATTCCGCCACAAAATCTTAACTAACGGAATAGTCTTATTCCGTAGTCGTTTCGACTCGTACATCAAAATCTCTACAGGCTTCTCTTCGTAACTCAAGTCAGGCTTGAGCTGTTGATAAAGAAGCTCGTTCTGAATGACATGACTCGGGTCCGCGACGTATTTTCGTAAGGTTGATACGTGAAATACATCGTGAACTTGCGATAGGGAAGTCGGTAATTCCAACTGATACGCAACCTCGCCGACTCGTTTGACTATCTTGAAGGGGCCTATGTATCTGGGACTTAGTTTGCCCTTCTTTCCAAAACGCTTCACTCCTTTCATCGGGGAGATCTTCAAAAAGACTTGGTCGTCTTCCGCAAATTCCAAAGGTCGTCGTCGATGATCAGCGTAACTTTTCTGTCGACTCTGAGCAATTTGCATTCTTTCCCGGATCTTGGTCACTGCTTCTGTTGTTTCTCGGATCATATCTGGTCCTAGTAAAGCTCGTTCGCCGATTTCGTCCCAATGAACAGGGGAACGACATTTGCGACCGTACAATGCCTCGTACGGTGCCATTCCAATCGTAGCATGGAAGCTATTATTGTAAGAAAACTCGATCAGCGGCAAATATTTGCTCCAGTTTCCCTTGAAGTCTAGCACGCACGCGCGTAACATATCCTCAAGGGTTTGGATCGTCCGTTCAGACTGCCCATCGGTCTGGGGATGATATGCAGTACTGAACGAGAGCTTAGTACCCATCGCTTTCTGTAAGCTTTGCCAGAAATTGGATAGAAATCTCGAATCTCGATCCGAGATAGAAATTGGGATCCCATGGAGTCGAACAATTTCCTGAATATACAATTCAGCGTAGCGTTCCATGGAGTAAGTAGAGTTGATAGGAAGGAAATGAGCTGATTTCGTCAGGCGGTCTACCACCACCCAGATAGCGTCATGGCCTTTCGTCGTCTTGGGTAAACCAACGACGAAGTCCATTGTGATGTGATCCCATTTCCATTCGGGAATAGGTAAAGGTTGCAGAGTTCCAGCTGGTCGCTGATGTTCCGCTTTCATCAACTGGCACGTCATACATCTACTTACGAACGTGGCGATGTCCTTCTTCATTCCCGGCCACCAATATATCACCCGCAAATCTTGGTACATCTTTGTCGCGCCCGGGTGTACTGAGTATGTTGTTGCGTGCGCCTCTGTCATTATCACTCGTCGTAACTCCTCCTCATTGGGCACGTATAGCCGATTCTTGTATAATAAGGTTCCATCTGCCCGAATTTCGAAGTCTTCGGGTAGTGTATCCTTCGCCTTTAGGTAGAATTCATCCTCTTTTTGTGCTCTTTGAATTCGTTCTAGCAACGTTGGTTGAAGACTTAGCGTTGCTAGTCTCGTTTCGAGTTCTCCTAAATTGATTATTTCCACTCCAAGCCTGTGCAACTCCGTACTCATCGCCTTTCGACTAAGCGCGTCTGCGACTACGTTTGCCTTGCCCGGATGATAATTAATGACGCAATCGTAATCCTTCACAAGCTCCAGCCATCGTCGTTGCCGCATATTTAACTCCTTCTGGGTGAAGAAGTACTTCAAACTCTTGTGGTCTGTGAAGATCTCACACCTTTCGACATTTACTATCCTTTACTCTACCCAAAATCATTATGGATCCGAAATAAAAGTCAGTCTACCCAAAAATTTTAATCATTTACCCGATAAATTATTTCACCCCAACGAATTTTTATTATTTTTTTTTTCAAGCCTAGAAATATAACCACAAATATAAACCCGGAATTTCGGGCTATCAATATCGCATATCCAAAAATATTTACATGACACACCGTGACACATATATAAATTCAGACACAAGGATTTTCAAAATATAACTCATGCTCGAAAATTCCACATACGTCACATAGTTACATCGAAGCATACTAACACAAAATTACATAATCGAGTATTGAACTTACAGATTAGGCTGGTTCTCCAGGCTTTTGAGCGGCAGTACATGGACAGTCTTCAGAATCTAAAGCCTACGCTCTGATACCACCTGTGGCGACCCTACTTTTCTAATTAGGATTAGTGGCGGATTTCCGCAACGTAAGCCGCGGAAGGCCCGTCGAATTACAAATGTCGAACTATTGTTTCTTGAAAATGTCGAGCTATTAAGTTGAATAAAAAACAAATGTCGAAACCTATGTATGAAAAATCTCGAGAACTACTTACACCCACATATCGAAGTTTATTTATCATGAGCTTATCTCGACATCTTCCTATTATTGTCATGTAATGTAATTTTTTTTTTTTTATTAAATGTCGAGTCCTTCTAAAGCAATTATAAATGTCGAGATACACATAATATCGAGATCCTACCTATCGAGTTCTTCCTATTATATATCTCGATATTTATCCTATTTATCTATTTCGACATCTATGAAAACCTTTCTATTACAAAGCTCGACCTTTTCATATAGTATCTCTCGACATCTTTCTACTGTACCCCTAAATTCGCCCGACTTCTGTCAAAAACCCTAAAACAGTATTTATATTGAAATTATCTTCACGAACTACGCTATTTCCAGAAAGTAGTACACCCTAAATAATCAAAGTCTCCATAGAATCATCACAATATATATTTAAGCACTTCAAACGTTTACAATATATACAAGCCGACTTAAAGGGATTAGGGTTTTCTAAACTAACTTACAATTAAAATTATCCTATAATAGGATCCTAATTCCAGGGAAGGAGACGTCCTAACAACAATACTAATGACTTAGGAACAGAAATAAAATCACCATAGCTCTTCTCTTTTGATCAGCCCGTAGACTAAATTTCATAGATTATAGGTTTTCTAGATACAATAGAACTCGAATTTCTACTATGGCTGTTATATAATCAAAATTCTCACCTCCTTTGTTCGAATATTCAGATTTTCTGCCAAGATTCCCTTTCTTTCTTTCTCCTCTTGCTTCATACGTTGATTTCCAAGTGAGTAAGTTTGAGGGGTTTTATTTATCCGATATCAAGGTGGTGATGACACCTCACCGTGTTTTACCCTCTCAATTAAGTAACCCCATCATTATCTTAAATTATTTGGGTCAATATTTAAACTTCTACTTGGGCTATATTGAAATTAGTTTTGGGCCATGTTAATTTTCCTTGGCCTCTCTATGTATTATACCCCTTATTTTCTTTCTTGGGCTTTCTAATCCCTTTGGCCTATTTATTAAATTCTTGGGCCCAATTAAAATTTTCGACTAGTATCCAGAAATTCGTTTTGTCCGAAAATTAATTCCATTAATTTCGAACATTACAAAAATAATCCCGTATTAATTTTACGGGTATTACACCCCAGCATACTTCTTCGGTTTCTCCATGTGGCTTGCAGGAATTGCAGAAGGTATAGCCGTGGGTACAGTGATGGTTGGAACTCCAGTGTTGTCTTCATTGTTCGACATCATCAAAGAATCTGTCTTAAGATTCTTTACGTCGGCGGATATGATGCGAACGAATCGGTAGTATAAGGTAATTCCGAGTTTGTTCAAGGCACAATTTTCTTAAGACACCCCGTATGGAACTATCTCCCTGGATACGTCGGAAGAGCGTGACATTGTCGTGCACTGAAGAAATCACCAGTGAACTTGAACAGAGTTTCTTGAACAGTTTCAGCAGTAGGCTTGATTTTCGTAAGCGAGTTTCGAATAAATCTCCCAGTAGAGTTTCGATTTATTTATAGGGATTGGAAAGCTTTTCACAGAAGCATGTATCCCTTCGTTTGGAACAGACAAGGCTGATCGAACAGTCTTCTGTCCGAAAGGACATGGCTGTCCGAGCAGTCCCTTGAACAGACATGGTCTGTTTCGAACACTACTGTTAAGGAGCCCTTGGGTTTAAATAAAATACAAAATAAAATTTGTTTTCCTGGGAAAAATAATAATCCAGTCGCAAAAGGGCGGGTTGATCAAGCCCGTCAATTTTTTTGGCCTTCGTGTGCACGGATCGCGCCCAGACATGAGTCAATTTTTTGCCTATTTAATTTTAAACACATAAAACACACAACTATATATAAGGAGGTAGAAACCTTGTGTTCTGACCAATGTGGGACAACCACATTTTCCCAGTTTATTTCCTCAAGTATTAAGCCCATTATCATTCAAGCCCAATAACTCCAACTAGACCTGTCAAAACGGGCCGGCGGGGCGGGGCGGCCCGTAGCCCGCCAAGCCCGCCCACTGGCGGGCCGTGGGCCCGAGGGCTTAGATCGCATAAACTAAAAAATAAAAAGCTTATAAATATAGAATATCTTTAATATATTTCAACTTCAGAAAATATTAATTAATTTATCTTGCAATTTTATAAATTATAAAATCTTACCAAAAAATATAAATAAATTATATAATTATTATAAAAAATTATATACTTTATTCATAAATATATATATTTATCATTTAATATATAATATTTATTATTGGCGGGCCAGCCCGCTGGCTAGCCCACCCCGCCGAATCCCGCGGCCTGCGGGGCGGGCCTGAAAAATCGGAGCCCGCCCCGCATGCCGCAGGTAATATTGCCGGCTCTAACTCCAACAATAGGTAGGTGATATCTTAATAATGTCCTTATATAGAGGTGATTATTAAGTTAGCTAAGTAAGTGGCAAGAAAGGAATTTAGTGCGTATAAATATGAATGTTATATAAGGGCTGCATCTCCTCGTAATGGCAAAGTAGTCCACAGTCACACACTCCGACTAAACAATCTATGACGTTATTAGATGACTCTGGCTTTCCTTGGGATTATTCCCCTTGAGCAACGGTTCTCCCCAAATCTACACATACTATAATAGTTAAGGAGTTCAAGTGGATTCAAACAGATGATTGATTATTTCTATCTTGAAGTGTCATGATCCGACTTATATCTAAAAAGTAAAATATCATGCTTGTGGTTAATATTATGTATCATGCATATTTCATATTTGTTATGAATAATCCATCATATCGACTTTCTTCTAAAATAAACCCAACATTAAATTATTTCATAATAAACGCAACTATCATAGAGATGTTCTCAAATCAAACCCAAATGTTAAATTTCTTTCTTTTAATTTTCTTTTACTTCTTGTTTCTATTTTAGTAAGTTATTTATAAACCTTAAAATTAACTCAAAATTTCAAAAATAAATAAATAAGATATCGGTGAATTCTTGATAAAATAGCAATAAATAAAAATAAATCAAAGTTTAAAAAAATAAAAAAAAATAGGCAAAATTGCATATAACACATATGTGGTTAAAATGTAAGCATAAAAACCCATGTGATTAGCACAAATACCATCGTGATTTATTTAATCAAGCACCCCTTGTATTTTTAACCCCTAATTGGGGCGTATAATCACGATGGTATATGCAATTTCGACATGACTCTTTTAATACAATATTTTATTTTTTTAAAACACTGAGTCTCTTTTATTTTTAATTATCTTATGAAGAATTTCTTGGGATGTTTGCCGAAATGTATACTATTCAAATTTTTTATTTCTTTATGTGAAATTATTTATTAAAATAGAAAAAAAAAAGAGAAGAAAAAAATTAAAAGAAAGAAATTTAACCTATTGAATAAGTTAAAATTTTACATGAGTCTAGTTTGAGAAGATGCCTATTATAGTTGAATTTATCTTATATATACAATGAAATATAGTTTGCTTCTGCTTGCAACATGTGTCCATTTTCATTCTATTAAACAAATAGAAAATAAAAAAATAATGGAAAAAATCGCCCACTCACAAAGTGGAAAGTGGAAACACTTTATTTTCACGTTAAACCATTTAACTTATATTATTATTGTTATACAAGAATGCTATATTAGTTACACATATTTTACACCGATGAAATGCACGGGCATTAAACTATTTCAGAAATAATTAAATATTGTGTTTATTTTTAGAAGAAAATCAATAGCATGGATTATTTAGACAAAATTTTCCTTTCATAGATTGCATAAGAATATTTTATTTACGAGAGAAGCTTTAATTGACTCAAGCTTTCTTTTTGCAAATGTATACTGTTAAAGGTAATATATTTTGTAGTTATGACTTTTGCTTTTCAACCTATTCCGTGGGAACTATTGGGGTCTTTTTAAAAAATAGCATTTGACCTGGTCAATTTTTAACAAAAAAATAGCACTCTTGACTTTTTTTTTTTGACAATGAACTTCATTTTAATTAAGTGTTACCATCTTCTTCAAACCCTCGTTAATTAACTTGAAATAATTGAAAAGGAAAAATAAATATATATAGAGACGATTTGTATCTATATCAAAGAAACGAAACGTCATTTAAGCGCACAGCAGCACGTAATAATTACTCCAACCACCCAGATCGATCCATCCTTTCTTCTTCATCGTCTAAAACAGCCTCATTTTCTGACAAAGTCGAGCTCGAAGTCTGCGAAACAAGTCTTGAAAGAAATTCCCATCTCTAACTCTTTGCTTTAAGTTTTTTCGTTTCGAATTATGAATTTTAACCTGAAAATTGCGTGATTCTGTCAAAGAGAGATGTTTGGCCATGAGAATGTCGAATTTCCAGTTGAAAAGACGAAACTCGTGGTCATCCTTCAGGGTACCCGCACATATATGCACAAGGGCCCATTGTATTAGATCCGGGGCCCCGCGCATAACTTCAGGGGCCCCGCATATTTACATGGTCCCAGTGCATCAGTGTAGGGGCCGTGCGCACTAGATCACGGGTACCACGCACTAGAGCGCGGGTCCCGCGCATCAGTACAGGGGACCTAGGCAAGTGTGCTGGGGTCCGGCGGATCAGCGCAGGGGTCCCACGCACTAGAGCACGGGCCCCGCGAATCAGTACTGCATCAGTGCCACTCGCGCATCAGTGAGTTGGCCCCGAGCTACATTGCAGGGGTCCCGCGCTCTATGTTAGGGTTTTCACGAGCTGTGAGGATCTCTTAGGTTTTGCAAGTTGTTAGGGCTTCAATTATGTCTCGAAATCACATTATCAAACACACGGTACCCAAAAATAACATTTTTGATAGTCCCAGAAACAAAGCAGCAAGAATGCTGACGGACGCCTAAATCGTCGCTCGCCTCCACGAAATCGTCAGTAGCTCCGACCTCAGGACTACCACGACCACCGCCGTGTGCCGCCATTTAGAGGCTGACCTCGGCGTCGACCTCTCCTGAAGGAGGGCCTTCATCGTGTGCGAGATCAATAGATTTCTACACGGCGACGATGATGCTCTCGATATCGACCTACTCGGCGACGACGATGCTCTGAGCGAAGTGCGCGATGGACTAGAGGCCGAGGGCCAAGGCTGTCCGAAACGACGCCTTGCAGTAGGACGTCGAACAAGCTCGAATTGGAGAAGGGCGAGAAAAAGATACGCAAAATAATAATGGAGGAAAGAGGATCGTGGGAAAAGAAGGGTAGAAAGAAAGGAACTTTTTTTGTGATATTTTACAAGCTGTGTTGTTGATATCTCTTTAAGTGTTATCCTTTGCTGACTAGTACGTAGGTTTTCTTCCAAACTTGTCAATAGATGTGGGAATTAAGTCATATATGCGTTATACAAATGGACGCCAATCATTATTACCATTACTATTTGTGTGCGAGGGCTGAATTAGAGTTCAATATTAGGGTTTTAAAGGGTTTAGGGTTTTACAGGTATGGTTTAAAGTTAGGGTTTTAAAATTAGGGTTTTAAAGGGTTTATGGTTTTACAGATATGGTCTTAAAGTTAGGGTTTTATAATTGGGGATTTAAAGGGTTTAGGATTTTACAGTTATGGTTTAAAGTTAAGGTTTTAAATTAGAGTTTTAGAGGGTTTAGGGTTTTATGGTTATGGTTTTAAAGTTAGAGTTTTAAATTTGGGATTTTAAAGGGTTTAGGGTTTTACATTTATGGTTTTAAAGTTGTGGTTTTAAATTAGGGTTTTAAAGGGTTAGGGTTTTACAGTAAACTTAGGGTTTTAAATTTGGGGTTTTAAAGGGTTTAGGGTTTTACAGTTATGGTTTTAAAGTTAGGGTTTTAAAATGATTGTTTTAAAGAGTTTAGGGTTTTACAGTTATGATTTTAAAGTTAGAGTTTTAAATTGGGGTTTAAAAGGGTTTAGGGTTTTACATTTATGGTTTTGAAGTTTTGGTTTTAAACAAAGGATTTTAAAATTAGGATTTTAAATGGTTTAGGGATTTACAGTAAAGTTGGGTTTTAAATTTGGAGTTTTAAAGGGTTTAGCGTTTTACAGTTATGATTTTAAAGTTATGTTTTTAAACAAAAGATTTTAAAATTAGGGTTTTAAAGGGTTTAAGGTTTTACTGTAAAGTTAGGGTTTTAAAATTAGGGTTTTAAAGGGTTTAGGGTTAATAGTTAGGGTTTTAAAATTAGGGTTTAAAGGGTTTAGGGTTTTATAGATACGGTTTTAAAGTTAGGGTTTTAATTGGGGTTTTGAAGTTTGGGTTTTAAAGGTTTTATGGTTTTAAAGTTAGGGTTTTAAAGGGTTTAGGGTTTTACCGTTATGGTTTTAAAGTTAGGGTTTTAAATTTGGGAATTTAAAGGGTTTTGGATTTTACAGTTACGGTTTTAAATGAAAGGATATGAGAATCGAATATTATTAAATTTCTTAATAAGATAATAACTAATAAAAAGTTAAGTATGCGATTAAAAACATAAAAAATAACCGCTAGATTAACAATACCTAAGCTCACGTTTTAAAAAAAAGTTCCAACATGTTGACCAAACTGAAAGGTGAAGATAGAAAATTACACTCCCGAAAACGTACCTTGTGTTTGTAAATTTTCTAGGATGTACCAATATTATAAATCAATTGCAATTATTGTGATTTGATACCATTTTTTACGTTTGTGCTATTTTCTGATGACTTAATATTGTAGTAGAGGATAAACAACGCATAAAAACGCACAAGTATACAGCTAACTCCATGCATTAACAAATCTGAAATAGCATATGAACACAGGAGACCCTACGTTATGAGCAAGGTTTCCGCTCGTAAAAACAAAGGACCCACGCATATTGCATGGTCCCCGCGCTGAGATGTTCGGTATTGGTCCCTTCGAACTTATGTGTGGGACCTCAGCGATATCAGGCAAGGTCAGTGCCATGCCAGTGCGCATATACACAGGGGACTCGTGCTTTTTGAGCAGGAGACCTGCACATAAAAATGGGGGATCCGCACGTAAAACAGAGGACCCGCACATATTGCATGGGAGCCGCTGATGGACGCGTCCCTAGCGTATATGAACGGGTCGTCTACAAATTTAGAGCTGATCACGTTCGCTTATTGAGTCGTACCAATAATTGAACAGTTATTGATTATTGGGTTAAAAGTATTTTCTCAGTCACATGTCAAAGCACACATCACGTTTCAACACAGATGTTTCAGCACAGAAAATTAATTTAAATTCAACACAGAAAAATCAAACAACACTAAAAAGAATTGTTTGTCATAACAGTAATTGTCAAAACTTTCAGATACATAATTTATAAGCGTACATTGTTTATCATAAAAAAAATTTACAATGGGAGGATAATTATTTATACCATGCCATGCCACTCGTTGCGGAAAATCGGTTGAGCAAGAAATTTCCGAAAATCCGCAATTTGCTCAATCGTCATATTGGAAACGTCGTCATTCGTAAACATAAGAGACAATGTTGCCCTAACATGTAAACCCAGCACTCTCCACTGAAAAGTAGAACAATATACTTATACGGAAATCATAGTAAAAAATTTTCTAATATTAGGGACGGATACTTACCCTTCCTTGCTGCTCGCAAACCTCGGATGGCGCTTAACTGACCATTCTGGAATCGATTCTTGAGTAATCCCATGTGCACCAATATCGCTGGGATTATAAGTGAATCGTCGACAATTTGCGTTAAGGTTGCGCATGTCCTTGTTGCAAGGCTCGTCGGAGTCGTATATCGTCATCAAATGACTCCTCCAGTCGGTGACGCATAGCACCCAATGAGCGATCATTTCCACTGGGATGACGATATAATCTGCTTCTCTCCACGATGTAGTGGACCCACATAGGAAGCATCCCCTTTACGAAGTGCCAATCTTCGTCACGCCTTGGAGGTCGATCACAGACTTAAATGTGAATCCCATGTATGCTATATTCTTCGCACAGAAGTAGTGTTTTTGCATTTCAAGGAACCCTCGCAGGGATTCATTTATATGTTGAAACACACAAAAAAAAAGAACGACGACTTTAGCGTTTAAGATCATAACAAAACTAAGACGGAGGAGAGCTTACCGCGTCATCGAGCCATTGCTTTGGGGTGGCTAGATCCTCAAACCATTCTCGCTTATGCTTGTCGATCGCGCACTTGACCCACGCCCCGTCTTCCAGCGACTGTATTTCCTTCTCTATGGTGGATCAGAGCCTTACTTTTTAATTAACATTGACCTCCAAGCGCGAGAACTGATTTTGCGTAGCACCATTGACCACAGCTTTTCCCTTGTCTGCCACCGTCGTCGACTGATTTGAATTGGAGCCCCTCCAAGTAGATGGGTCCACCTCATATAAGGCTCGGTCTGCGTGTCGACTTCATCGTCCACTTGCGATGGAACATAATCGGCATAACGGGGATGCGCCCATAGGGGCGGACTATGACGGTCCCATGCGTCCTGTACTTGGACCCTCGTACGGTCTCACGTACGATATGGTCCATGTCTCATCGTTATCTACATCATAAATAGCAACTGATAAGTGATCTACACAACCAATTAAAAAAATAAGTGTAAGAAACTTACAAAGACTAGGTTCGACAGGAGGAGTGAGCGATCCACCAACAAATCTACTCGTCAGCTCCTACAACGAGGACCCCAATCCTCTGATGCTTTCGGCCCACTATTGCATGTGGCTCCAACGCGCCTCGTACACATCCCACCTTCTCTCGTTCATTTCCCACCGTCGAGCCTCTTCATTTTGGAACTACGATAGCTGCGTGCAAAGTTGGTCGAATTGCCCAAACAGGTCCGGAAGTTTCGCTATGCACCTTTCAACCATTCCTCGAAGCATGCCTCCAAAGAGCCTCCATAGCCGCATGATGTTCCCCTCGGTGGGGGTTCGGCCTGTCGTGGTGAGGCATCATCATATCTTCGTTATGGTTGCCTCTACTCGAGATCTGGGGGATGACCTGTGCATCGAAATCCTGTTGGATGGTAACACGCTCGTGGGGATTTCCTTCCTCCCCACGACGGGAACACCTAACTGCCACTCCTTGCTGGAGTACGCCCTGCACATGGTCGAATAGTTCGTGCGTCGCCCCAACGTCAAAGACGCTGTCCCGAAAGTACTCCGCCTCCAACTCGTCTGCTGACAGCACTAATAACCCTCGACAGGGGACCTATGGGTAGCAGCTGCGACTGCCCAAAGCTTCGGACATCCCTTGCGACCCCAATTCTTCGTCACCCACCTCAACATGCGTGGCGTGAAATCTTCTTCTCTACGCGCCGCAAACGCATCTGCAATGCCCGCTATGTGTTGGGGAACCGCGGGTGTCCCGAGGCCTCGCCCCGGACGCAGCGGAAATTAAAATTTTTACTCGGAGATCCCCGTACGGTTAACCCCGGATTGCTCGGTTAAATAAAGAAACATGTATGACATGTATAAGTGTTTTATAACCTTACCCTCATAGCGAAGATCCGAGCTCTCGCTCAACGTCCCGAACATCTCAGTCGGCTCCAAGCACCGCAATTATGAGTTCTCTGAGCTCAGCCTCCTTGCTCCAAGATCGTCACGCTGACTTCGAAAAACGTGCCTCAGACCATGACTCTCCCAATGATGGCTGGAGAGGGTGAGGAATGATTATGAAGAGATGTGCGGTGTGGTTTGATTTGCTAGAAACTCAAACTCACTAGGGTTTTCCAAGACGCAAAGTATATAGTGAGAGAGAGCTTAGCTTCATTGAATTCACTTCCCTCACGAAATGACTCCAAGCCAAATGATAAAACTCATTTCCAACCTTTGAAAATGACTTTAGACTTAATTAGATTAAACCATGTCCTACATAACGTAATTTTTGTTTGGTTCCTTTGTAATAAGTCATCAAATGACTAGACAATGTCACATATGTCTCATGTAGGAACAATGATCGAAATTGGATAGATTTGGATCAAATTTGATCAAACCGACACTCGTCACGGCCTCTTACAGGTGCTTTCAAGGTCGTGAAACGACCTAGGCATGTTACTGCCATCCTTCACGGCCTATCCTCAAAGGTGTCACGGCCATGAGACCTTCACGGCCTAGTGAAAGCACCCGTCATGGCCGTGAAGATGTCGGAGAGAGAGAAAGTCAACCACTACTCAATTTCACGGCCACGTGCACTTGGTGTCACGGTCGTGAAGGTCCTGACAGCTTTGCGGCAGTTTCATATTTCTCTCCAATCTAGGGGTAAACGATGTCCGGTGGACCTGAAATTCTAACCACAGGACTCACCAATCTCGATTCTAACCAAAGGGATTCTCAATCCGGGGTCTAGATTGTGCGATATGAATTTTTGAATCTGCTGCTACTTTTCAGGTGGGCATCACAACCATGACAAGCCTTGCTCATGGTCGTGAACCCTATTTTAGGTACATTTATTGTTTCGTCCTGGGAATCTAAGTCCATGTAAATATAGTTTCTAAACCATATATTTGACATTTTATTAATGCCTCCAAGACCGTTAAATAAACATACATCTCATATTTGTTAGGCACTGTCTCAGAGATCATTTTTAAGCCCGACTCTCTTGGTTCGCCGCCACCCGGCAAGGGAGGAATCCAAGAGTCCGGTAAGCGCCTAGCCAATACCGCGGTACCGGACAGATCCCGAGTTTAACGAACCGACTATAGTTTATCGTCGTACGTATAGACCCTTCACATATGTCCCGGTCGAGTGAGAGCCATTGATTCGTCAAACTAACAAAACTCGACTCTATGACTAATTTGTGACTGGCGAATTACTAAACTGCACTCCACGTCCCACGTGAGTCAGTTTACTACTCTAGAGATTTCGTAATTCCCGTCCCCGAATAAGCATAGGACATGTATCTCGTATTACTAGCGAGACAGTGAATCCCTCACGATAGTCCAAGCCCGGCAGTTGCCCTTCATTGTCAAGATTGCATGTCGCCGCCGACCCATGTTTGTCCCCGAACAAGGCGCGCCTAGCAAACTAGTGACGAGTCAAGACCCTGAAGTCAACTCCGTAAAATACTCTTTGGTCAAGGTCCACATACACTACTATAGTCAATCGATCGATCATTGACGCTACCCAGTAATAATAAAGGGCCATGTGATCGTCGATTGTGAGTCATGCCAAGCACAAGTTAATCTCCTGGTTCAACTTATACCAATATTACGACCTCCCGCTTCCCAAGCGACTGGTTGGCAAAACCAAGCCGTCAACAGATAAGTCGTGATTAACACTCAGTCATCCTTCTGAGGTCTGGACTAATTTAATATTGAAGAATAATAGCTCACTAGTGCCCCTCTCTCATCCCATGAGAATCAGTGACTAAACTCACGATATATGGGATTTGTTTATTTACTGTCTCACCGGATGTTAGTAAGACTTGGTAGGTAAATAAATAATATGCCTTCCATAAATTAATATTCGAGTACAATATTCAAATACAGTGAATAACACCTTCACTTCTATGCCCTATTCATTACATCCTCGAATGGCATTCTGAGGGCATATCCCTAACAGTATGCACTCGTATGCTAGTGATACAAATAATGAAATAATATTAGCAATTATTTAGAAATTAAATCAAGATATGGCAAAGCTTAATCAGAAAATCACCTGAAGTGGCTGTATGAACCCACTGATCAGCCAAACTTTTGCACCGTCCGTCTCCCGTAAATTGCTGCACCGTCCATCTTCGGCAAGATAAAGGACACGAGAGCTAACGACGGTATCCTTTTTCGACAGTCGAGGCATAAAGACTGCGGTGGCAAAGCAGAAGTTTGCCAGCTTCAACTTTTCACGGTCCACGCGTTCCTCGTCCCCAGTTAACTCCTCCAACTGACGCCTCACATGCAACATGCGGATGTGGGCAAGGTCGCCAAAATGTCTGTCGGTGAAAGCCGTGTTGGGGTACACGTGCGGTTCGACTGCGAACTTGAGCCCGATGATTAGGCAATAGTCCGATTCTGAAAATCGGAGTGGTTTGTTGCCAACAACCATCCAAAGCTCCTCGCGGTAGTGCAATGTCGTCTGCCTCTGACCATAGCAACTGGGCCGAGAGATTATAATTCAGCTCGACGCTAACGAGTCGGCCAAAAGCACTCTTGGCCCTATATTTCTCCCACTCAAGGTGGTTCAGACACCCTTTTATGACCTGGATGGCTTCGTCGTATAGCAAGGTCAGCGTAATACGTTTTTCTAAAGCTTCGTCACCTCTGCCGAATTGTGTTTCATCACAACCCAATTTACACGTAATTATAATATATTTTAGCTAATTACATGGTATGAATATTGAAAATATAAAATCCTAATGCACAGCTAGGCAGGGGAATGTATCGCATATGCTGAGTCTCACGCCACAGAACCACATCAGACCCCTGCCCATAAGATGATGCGGTTTCCGCGCGGGTCTGATGCGTATATGCGCGGGTCCGCTACATAATAGTGCGAGTCTCCTGCTCTTGCACACAGGGTCCCAGGCACGGGACCCTGCGTGCAAGAGCAGGAGACCCTCGCTATTATAGTGGGCCCGCGCATATACTAATCGGACCCGCGCGAAAACCGCATCATCTTATGTGTGGCTCCCATGATAATATGCACGGGTCTCGTGCTTACAAGCGGGGGCCCTATTCTTGCAAGCACAGGTCCGATGCTTGCTAGCGTGGTCCTAGGCTTGCAAGCACGGTCCGATGCTTGCAAGCGTGGGTCCTATGCTTGCAAGGACGATCTGATGTTTGCAAGCACAGGTTCTTCTATGCTTGCAAGCATGGGTCCTATGATTGCAAGCACGGCCGTGGGGGTGGTTCATTACGGTATACCGTACCAAAACTGTTATATCGTATACGTATCGAAATTTCGGTATCGAAAAAAATCATACCAATACCATACCAAAATTTTGGTATACCTTAAATTTGATATGGTATCATAACGAAATTTCTGTATGGTATCAATATCATACCTTCTACACCAATCACACGAAGGGCTTTTTACCATATGCGTGTCTCGTAACTCGTTAACTCGTTGTTTTCGAATTTTTAGTCAATTGAAACTCCTTAGGCCCCAATAAGATGGATTATTAATACCAAATTTTCCAAAATAAAAATATTTTTAATGCATAAAATAACCTTAAATAATTTACATATTTTAGTCAGTCTCCTTAGTAAGACAATTAACTTTACATAACCACAAAATACAACTTGATATACGAATTAATTAAAACGAAACGGCTATTTATAAATTAGTGAAGATTAACAAAAATTAATTTCATTGCATCTTCACGCTTTCAAAATCCTGAAGAAAAAAATTAAAAAAGGTAAATGAAGCGTAACTTGAGTTGGGTATAGTAAGTAAAATATGGTGGGCCTCAATAATCTTAAAAAGTTGGGTGTATTTAATAATTAATGGGCTAAATAAATTTAAGAAGATCCTTATAATATTTTTATCCATTTTATATTTTTTGAAATAATATAATATATGTAGGTGTGTATGTATTTTTGAAATAATATAATATATGTAGGTATAAAATATTTAGTATTTCGGTATTTCGGCATAATCGGTATACCTAATTTTTAAATTTTCATACCATTATCGTACCGAAAATTTTCTTTCGGTACGGTATCATACCTTATCAAAAACTTCGGTATACCAAAATTTTCGATATTTTTTCGGTACGTTTCGATACGATAAGGACGGTATATTGATATTTCGGTATATTTCCCCAGTCCTACGTATGCCTTCAACCACCGGTCGTATGCTTGCAAGCACGGATCCACTGCGCTTGCAACCACATGTCAGCATCAAATTAGGGTTAAATTGAAGAAGACGAAGAGTAGAACAAATACCTTCACTCTTTGGGTGCTCATTGCCATTGTCGATTTGCAGAGAAAACGATTTGTAGTACAGGGGAGAGAACGCTTTGTGTGCAGGAGACCAATTTGCAGTGCATGGAGTGAAAGTGTTGCTTTTTTACTTTTACTGTTCTATCACGGGTCTAATGTTTCAAACTCACTTAGCCTGCAACCCCTTTAATTTTTTTTTCGTTAAGTATTGTTGAAGTTGTTGATTGCCATTAAGTAAGGGTAAAATAGTCTTTAGCGATGAGTTAGTAAGGGTACAAAGGTAAAATTCGATTTTGGGTGCTATTTTTAAAAGATGACCAATCAATTATTAATAGTTTTAAGAAAGCATAACAAAAACAAATAACGAAAGTTAACCCTAATGTTTTGTTCCCCCTATCTACTTACTTGTGAGGTCTTGCTTTGTTAGTCGGCCCATTTGAAGGCTTTAGAAGCCCACATTAAGGCATCCAACCACGTTAACCATTTTTCATCATTTGTCCCATTTGGGAATCATCACATTTCTCCCAAATCATATTCTCTCTCTTCATAAATTATCTATCGTTACAATATTTCATATTAAAACTTAGGGGAGTCATAAAATGTCGTTTGAACTCCTAATTTGCCTACAAAAAACATGCTTACAATTGTCAGTTTTGATCTTAGCCTTCTTGTTGCAGCTTATTCTTACGCTACGTTTGCTGTCCCAGTAATGGCCAGAAAACACAAGTTACAATCTGTTATTTTATGTTTGGTTGCATTTTCAAGGCCCGAGATTAATACGCGGCCCAATAAAAATATTACGGGCCTCCTTACAAATAATATGACTGGAGAAGCCTAGATAAATTTATACATGAATACTAAATTAGTCATTTACAAAATTGCCCTCCATATATAAATAGGCCAATAGAAAGCCCTAAAAGCCACGCTTCATTACAATCGTGCGTCGTCCTCAAACTAGTAGTTGGAACAGAGAGCTGAACTTTGAGACTCCAGGAGCTCGGTAAGGAATTTTATATTTGCGTTTTCGGTAGTTTTCTAGGTTTTTATCATCTGTTATTTTATTTTCGCAATTCTTTGTGGTTTCTATTTTCTGGGATCTCATTTTAGCATGTGTGTTGTGGCTAATTTGAGTGATATATTGTATTAAGATTGTGTTGTTACTATCTGAGATTCGCAGCCCTTTGGTTGGGTAAGCCAAACTTGAAAGCATTCTTTCATTACTAAACACACTGTTTTTTTTTTTTAACTTTTCAGTGTTTTCTATGGCTCGTGTGACAAAGAGAAATGACAAATACTTTATTGTACTCCAACGAACTGTGATGCAAATCGTTGTTATGCTTGGTATGGTTGAGGCTGTACTCATGCATAGTAGGTCATTTCTTCGCAAAGGTCGTGTGCGTTGTGTTAACTACTCCATGGCAGAAAGAATCCCTAAACAAGTTGAATATGTTAGACAACTAGTTGAACTTTCTGATGTGACTTGTATAAATCACTTGCGTATGAGTAGAAACGTGTTCGCATCACTATCCTATCTTCTCAAATATATTGGAGGTTTAAGCCACTCTAGATATACCACGCCAATAGATAAGTTGGCTATATTCCTTTTAGTATTATCACATCATACTAAGAATCGTGTTATCCAACAAAATTTCAAAAAATCCGGAGAGACCGTTAGCAAGTACTTCCACGAGGTACTCAATGCAGTTTTGAAATTGTTTCCGATGCTTATTGCGACTCCTCAACCAATTGATGGCAATAACATGGATCCGAGATGGAAGTATTTTAAGGTTAGTCCTCATATTTCTACTTTCCTATACTAGACTATATTTAACTCTTCAAATATGACAAGCGTATTTGCTTACATTATGCACTGGTCTTTTGCAGGGATGTGTTGGGGCTTTAGATGGGACTCATATTCCTGTAACGGTGCTTGAGGCAAAAAAACCACGCTACCGCAATCGAAATGGGGATATTACAATCAACGTTCTTGGAGCTTGTGACCCTAACATGAAGTTTACTTATGTTTTATCTGGTTGGGAAGGATCAACGGCCGACAGTAGGGTACTACGCGATGCTATTAGTCAGGCAAATGGGTTGAAAGTGACCAAAGGTTTAAATCCTCTATTTACTTTTTATTAGAAGTTACATATATTGTTTTAGTTGTGCTTATGTGTATTCTTTTGTATTTTGGGAAGCTATTATTTGTGTGACAGTGGATACATGAACGCTGAAGGATTTTTAGCACCATACAGAAATGTTCGCTACCATTTAGATGCATGGGGTTGTGGTAGAAGTGCTCCTCAAAATTATAAGGAATACTTCAACATGGTTCATGCGAAGGCTCGCAATGTAGTAGAGCGTAGCTTTGGATTGCTGAAAAAGCGTTGGGCTATTTTGAGGTCCCCGTCCTTTTATCCAATAAAGACGCAAAGTCGAATCGTAATGGCTTGTTGTTTGCTTCACAACTTCATCAGGAATGAAATGGAGGTCGATCCTATAGAGGCTTTGGATGAGTTGAGTGTTGACGAAGAACAAGTAATGGGTCCGAAAAATATAAATACCGAGCACATTAACAATGTCGGCACCTCAACTGAGTGGTCTAATTGGATAGATCAATTAGCAGAATCGTGTTTCAATGAATGGAGGACTGTTAGGCGTGTTTAGCGCTATAATCTGAAATCGTTTTGTTGTCTCGAGATTATGCATATTTGGTGTTGTTATTGACATCATTTTGTTTAGTCATGTCATCTTAGACATGTTATATGTTGTGCTTCGTTGTTGTAGTAATAATATGTTTGATCTGGTTGTTGTGAAGACAATTTGGTGTATGATGTTGTTTGGTTGTTTTGCGCGTTCTCATTGATCCAATTAAATGTTTATGTTTGGTGCATAACATTTATGGCATACTCATGTATTGAGGTATAATCTTTAATCCATGTTCAACAATTACCTTAATGATGTCCTTGATGTGTGTTCACTGCAGAAACATGGAGTTCTCGAGCTGTTCCAAATTTGTTAGCAATAACACGAAGGTCGATCCTCGCTAAGCTTATTCTGAAGGTTGGACTTCAGAACTGGATATTTGAAAAAGTTGGAGGACAACTTGATATTATGATTGTCCACTTGGAAGAAATACTATTCCTCTTTGTCATCAATGATGTCTATGACTGGTATAGGCTGGAATGATACTATGAAGATGATAGCTGTCCACGAAGATCAGGTCTAGGAAGACTATCAAAAGAATATGTTAATACATTTATGTACATCAGTTATACTATCGTGATGTAATTTATTATTTGTTTCAATGGAGAAAGATCCTACTGCTGAAGTGGCCATATTATGCGGATTGATGAGATTTTTGGTAAAGATCGTGCATCCGGAGAGCACGCTGAAGATTATATTGATGTCATGAACGTGGTAGATTTAGAAGCGAACATCACTAATGGGAAGAGTCCATCGCCTACCGGTGATCAAGGAAATGACATTTGTGATGAGTCAGGCGAGTCACATAGGTCTGTACCTAGTGGATCGTTCATAAGCAAGAAGCGCTCTCGTTCTAAGGGAGGCTCTCCGAACATCGTTCTTCAGATGTGTGAGACGCTGAAGCATTTTTGCGCTGACGCAAATGAGACCCTTCGAGAAGTAGCTAGCCGAATGGGATATGAATTTGATGTTAGCAAGGCTAGGAAGGATGTGTTTGCTGTGGTGGATGCTATGGAAGGCTTATCTTAGCATGAAAAATTTCATGTATCTACGATGTTGGTTACAAATACTGAAGAACTTGAACTATTTTTCAGCCTCCCTACAGAAAATAAAGCAGCATTTGCCTCATGGGTTCTGGCTCGTGGACCACCGACTCGTGGAATATCTGCTCGTGGGACTTAAATATGTCTACCAACAAAATCTTTTGATCAATGTTGTTTTGTCATCTTCTTATCAACACTTGTATTTGCTGATCAATAGAGTGTGATCCACCATGTTTTGACAGTTGGCTCAGCTATTTTATCATGGATGATATTTTTGAATTGTCATTGTATGGCTGAATGTTTATCTAAAGTCTAATGCTCAACTTTTTTGAATGTAAGACTATTTCGATGGGATTGCCGTGGATTTGCAGAGTTTCGATCGGATTTGAGCTCAAAAAAAATTTCCAGCTGCTTGCATTTTCTCTCATTCTTGGTACAAATACCAGCCATAACTACTATAATAGCATATATTAGATCCATTGAAAATTCATTACACATACAAAAGACACTGCTACGAAACATATGGTTCATCATAGGGACACTGGAGCACATAGTAAACTGATAAGCCGCACACAAAATATTACATGAAAACACACTGAGATGACTAAGACAACACACAATATACTAGATAACAATAAGGCCGCAAACATAATATTACTTCTTACGGATGATTGGAATCTGTTGCGCCGTTGTACTTCCCCTATCACTGGGTGCCTTAAGAGGGGAGCCAAACACATCGCAGAGCAGAGTCGGATTTGGCATTGAACAATAGAGAGGGTTGTTGGACAAGTATTCCTTGTAGAAGGCTTCGAAACTCTCATCGTCTTTGGAATCATTCGCAGCTTTGTTCGACGGGCCTCCATTCTCGAAAGTAAGTTTTTTCACTAGATGACCTCTCTTCGGTCCCATCGTTGGAGCAGGTGAACTTGCTCAGAATATTGTCATCCACGTCATATTTTTTTTCTTTGCCAAACACAATTAGTTGAGTTTGGGAATCACCATCACTAGATATCTCGATAACTTCTTTGGATTCGGAAGGTTGCGCTCATCAAAAAGTAGACATAATTTAGACCATTGTGTTTCTCCTTTAATGAGGTATGCTCTTGCCAGCGGATCATCCTACATTCACATAAATTAAAAAAAAATGATGCGACGTTAAAAGAAAATAAGAGATTCAGCGGAATGTTCATGACCTTAATCCACGATGTCCATATGTCAGCAGGAGCATCAATGAAATTATACTTCGTGTGCCAAGTGGCATTGGGCTCCTCTAGCATTTTCTTAAATATGGTGTATCTGCGCTTGAGCATTCGATAATGCATTATCAACTCAGTCCCTTCATAATGTTTCCCAAAGTGCGTCTGGATTGGATGGAGAGGGCGCGCAACGAGGATACGTGGCATCCTCAAATGCAACGTTTCACACGACATAAAGGTAACAAGCCGATCAATGAAGAAATCATCAACTCGTTCGGTCCAATTCTTATCGTATAGATACTCACCTCTTGTCAGAAACTGCCCAAGATCCATACCTATTTCATGGTTCACATACAAATGATAAAGAGATTCTAATACAGACAAAATATAACATATGAAAACTATTAATTTGTGAGACATACATACCTCTCTTGTAACTTTGGAGAATCACGTTGGTTTAAAAGAACATAAATTTGATGTTTTATTTATATAGAAAGAGGAAGTATTGACTCTTCAAAGAATCTACCAGAATAAATATTTCAACAACCGTAATTGAATGAAGGTGGCTTGATGAGACTCTTCACGATTTTCCTGCAGATTTTCTAGTACTATGCATATCTAATCTCAATTCAATAATAATAAATAAGTAACATCTTTGAAGATTTTTTGAAGATTTGCGAAATAGATCTTACAATCGACCTACAACTCCTAAAACAATAAATGACCAACCAAATCATATGTTAACACAATAGGAAGGCCCGATCCGAACCGTAATCTCGAGCGAAGTGGGAACCTGAAATCGATGGTGAGCCGAATTTACTCGACATGGTTCTTAGCTGAGAACCATAGTTTTGTTCGTAGTAATTAATGGAGCTTTATCATTTAAGAAGAAGACAAGGACAATTTCGTCTTTTCTATGAAATTTATCTAGAAACTATCTAGAAACCCACATAAAACCAAACTAGATATTATTAGGCTTGACGTTTTGCACCCATTTATATTGGTCCAGCTGTACTAATTTATATTGGGCCTTAGTGTGGTTCTTATAACCAAACACGCACTTAGAGTATATTTTGAAGGATTAATACTCCGCGTTTCTGATAATGATGTTATTTCTCTTAACTACTAACAAACTCAGAAAGCATATTTTATCGCATGGAGTTTATGTGGAGCCGTTTGTGACGTAAACGCTTTCGTAGGTAATATTTTCTCCAATTCTATTGTTCGTTGGTGTGCCCATTCATTAACGTGTAAGAAGAGAATTGATAACCAAACCATACCATAGGTTGTTGACAAGTGGATATACGTACTAAATGTTGCGTAATGGACAGCTTAACGAAATTGGAAATGACTGTGAGGATAAATGGAACACGGGAATTTACGTGGAAAACCCCTTTTTAACTTGGGGTAAAAAACCACGGGCGAGGTAGAAATTTATTACTGGGGTAAAAACAGGGGTTACAACCTCTCAATCTATAAAGGAGAAAACACTCACTATCTCTCTTTATAGTCGGAGCAGATACCGAACAAACCCTCTATTTTCTCTACCCTCTATTTCTTTCCTCTCTCTATTTCTATTGGTGTTGGTGTGTTTTGGTGTGTTCTCTAATGCCTCATTAGCTCCCCTTTTATAGGCAAAAGCCTTACTAATACAATATAATAATATTATAATAAAATATTATTATTACTAATGGGTAGGTGAAGTGGGTTGGTGACCAACCCATTCAACCCATCTTCCCATCAATCTCCCACTTGAAGATTTGATTGATGCACAATCAGATCTTCACACCATTCTTCTAGCTCGCCTTTGCATGTTACTTATGTTCGGTCAATCCACATGAGGAACGACACCACATAAACTTGTCCACATGAATTGCTTTGGTCATGTAGTCTGCCAGATTATCCGCAGTGTGAACTTTTTGCATAACCACAGTCCCCGCTTCCACTTGTTCACGAACAAAGTGGTATTGGACCCGGATGTGTTCGGTTCTTGAATGATATCCTGGATTCCTTGCCAAATGCAACGCACTCTGGCTATCACAATAGAGAACAATATTCTCCTGTTTGTGGCCGAGTTCATCCAGCAACATCTTCAACCATATAGCCTCATTACTGGCTTGCGTAGCTGCCACATATTCTGCCTCTGTTGTTGACATTACAACAATGGACTGCAGTTTTGAAACCCATCTTACAGCACCACCAGCAAGATTGAACACGTATCCGGTTGTGGATCTACTTTTATCAAGTTCACCTGCATAATCTGCATCAACAAAACCATGGATAGTAAAATCTGTACCTCCGTAACATAAGGCAAGATCAGAGGTTCCCTTGATGTATCTGAGAATCCTCTTAACAGCACTCCAGTGCTCTCGGCCAGGGTTGGAGATGTATCGGCTAACAACTCCCACTGCATGGGCAATGTCTGGTCTGGTACAGATCATTGCGAACATTAGACTTCCTACCGCCGATGCATATGGCAGTCGAGACATCTCTATCCTCTCGTCTTCATCAGAAGGACACATCTCGGATGATAGCTTGAAATTAGCAGCAAGAGGGGTAGATATTGGCTTACTATCTTGCATGTTGAACCTTCGCAGAATTTTCTTCAAATAATTCTTTTGGGAAAGCCAAATCCTCCGCTTGCTTTTGTCTCGGGATATTTGCACACCAAGGATTTTGTTTGCTGGCCCCAAGTCCTTCATTTCGAATTCACTAGCCAGTTGAGTCTTTAAGTCGGCGAAACGACCTTTGTTGGGTCCTGCCACCAGCATATCGTCGACGTACAACAGCAACATGATGAAATCGTCATCGCCAAATCTCTTGAAATATGCACAAGGATCTGAATATAGCCTGTTGTAGCCAAGACTCATTATGAAGGAGTCAAATCTCTTATACCAGCATCGAGGTGCTTGTTTGAGCCCGTAGAGAGATTTGATCAGTCTGCAAACCAAATATTCTTTTCCTTGTTCCTCGAAACCTTCTGGTTGAAGCATATATATTTCTTCATCCAGATCACCATGGAGAAAGGCCGTCTTTACATCCAGCTGCTCAAGATGCAAGTCAAATGTAGCACACATTGACAAGACCACCCTGACTGTTGTAAGTCGAACCACCGGTGAGAAAATTTCGTTGAAGTCAATCCCTTCTTTCTGAGCATATCCCTTTACAACCAGTCTAGCACGGTAGCGCTCTACCTGATCATCACCATTCCGCTTGATTTTGTACTCCCATTTGTTGCCAATGGGTTTCCTTCCTTGCGGTAATGACACCAACTCCCATGTCTTATTTTTATAGAGAGCTTCCATTTCCTCTTGCATTACTGAAATCCACTGACTCGCATCTGAATTATTCAGTGCTTCTTGGAAAGTGGTTGGCTCTCCATCCTCAGTTAGAAAACAGTATGCAAGATTGCTCCCTATCTCGTAATCTGAGTGCCAACTAGGCGGCCTACGCTCGCGTGATGACCGCCAGAGATCCGGTACTTCAGATTCGACTGGGTTTAGCTCTTCGTGCGCCGGCTCAGCTTCAGAAGAATTATATTGCTCCAATTTTCTTTTCGTCGGTGTAGTCTCTATCACACCTTTTGAACTACTATCATTTTCGACTTGCTCCTCATCGCTATCTTCCAGGAAGATAACATCTCTGCTGATAATCACTTTGTGGTCAGTGAGATCCCACAAGCGATACCCCTTTACTCCATCAGCGTACCCCAAGAATAGACATTTCCTGGACTTTGGATCCAACTTCGTCGTTTCTTGGTTGTGGTACATCGCGTACGTTGAACTTCCAAATATATGGAGGTTTGAATAGTCTGCAGGTGCACCAGTCCACATTTCCATCGGTGTTCGCATCTCTATAGCAGTAGATGGAGCCCGATTCACCACATAACAGGTAGTACAGACCGCTTCTGCCCAGAACTTCTTTTCCAGGCACGCAGTTCTCAACATAGCCCTTGTTCTTTCCAACAGGGTCCTATTCAACCGCTCTGCCACTCCATTCTGTTGTGGAGTGTATGCCGTGGTGAACTGTCTTCTGATGCCCGCAATTTTGCAGAATTCAGTGAATTCTTTGCCAATATATTCCCCTCCATTATCTGACCGGAGACACTTGATTTTTCTGCCGGTTTCAAGTTCAACTCGCGCCTTATAAGTTTTGAAGGTAGGGAACACGTCGTCCTTCTTCTTGATTGGGTACACCCAGCATCTCCTGGAGTAGTCGTCTATGAATGATACGAAGTAGCTAGCTCCTCCCAGGGACGTAACCGGTGCTTGCCATACATCAGAATGAATCAATTCTTCCTTTGCTTCTAGAACTTGATGGGGAGAACTTCAGGCGATGCTGCTTGCTCACAATACAATGCTCACAGAATGGTAGCGTCACCGTCGTGAGACCAGGAAGTAGATTCTTTTGCGCAAGAATTTTCATGCCTTGTTCAGACATATGACCAAGTTTCTTGTGCCAAGTCATTGTAGACTTTTCATTTGAACTTGTCGTAGCAACAGATGCTTGCCCTTCTTGCAGAGTCTCTCCCTTCAGCTTGTATAGATTTGCAGCTATCTTTTCTTCCTTCATCACCACCAGTGCTCCTTTGGAGACCTTCATGATTTTATTCTCCAATTCAATTTTGAAACAAAGATCATCCAGTTGCCCCACGGACAACAGATTTTTCTTCAAGCCCTCCACATGTCGGACAGCATGGATGGTACGCACAGTGCCATCGTACATCTTTATTTGAATCGTACCGACCCCGACAATCTTCAGCGCTTGGTCATTGCAGCTGTAGACATACCCTCCAAAAGTTGGCTCGTATTGATGAAACCATTCCTTTCGAGAGGTCATGTGGAAAGTAGCTGCTGAGTCCATGAGCCACACGTCGTTGAATCTTCCATTTTCAGCGATAGTGGTTGCGGCTTCACACACCAAGGCAATTCCATCGTCGGTAGTGTTGACGGCGTTTCCTTGGGCATTAGGATTTTTATTTAGAGCCCAACAATCTTTCTTCAGATGACCTTTCTTGCCACAGTGGTAACATTTATAAACTTCTTATTTTTTGTAACAAGGCTTTGCCGTTTTTGACTCCAACTTGGACCAGACTCTCCGGGTCTTGGCCGTTTTCGACTCATGTTTGGACCACGTGCTCCTGATCTTGCCCTCGTTACTGCCAATGCTTCCGCCTGTTGGGACGTATCAACTTGTCTTCTTTGTTATTGCGCCGACTTTCTTCTTCGAGAACCGCAGCTGCAATATTGTCGAAGCTAAGTTTTCCCGAAGCTTGGTTGTTGCTCAGATTGATGACGAGTTGATCATAGGAGTCTGACAGGCTTTGCAGTAGAAGCTCTGCACGTTCACTTGGCTCTATTTTGTAGTCCAAGTCTTTAAGTTGAGAGAACAGAGTATTCAACTCATTGATGTGCTCGGTCATTGAAGAAGATTCTTCCATTCGTAGATGGTATAATTTTCTTTTCAAGAAAATTCGGCTGTGGAGTGACTTGACTTGATACAGCTTCTCAAGATGGTCCCAAATTTCTTTCGCACTAGTTTTCTCTTCGACGCTTGATAATATATCATCTGCTAATGCTAGATGAATATTGGCGATGGCCCTCCCGTCCATCTTCCTCCAGTTGGCATCACTTGTAATAGTTGTTGGTCTGCCAGTGATCGCCTCCAGACAATTTTCATTGAGTAAAACAGCCTTTATCCTCATTTTCCACAGTGAGTAGTTTTTCCCGTTGAATTTCTCAATTCATTTTTAGCTGCCATTTTTTCCCACGTCGCTATCGTCGGAGAAATTCAACAGTCCAGCCAAATAGTACTGATCAGATAATTTGCAGAAAGGGTAGCGACCAGCTTTCAAGACAAAATTACCCTTCTAAGTAAATTCCCAGATGAGATCTGGTGGGGTCACTATGTGTCCCGCTTGGCACCAGCCACCTAGACAGAACTTACTTACACAGTCTATTACTACGACTTGTCAAAAAACTCTTCCGTAACGATAAACCTTTTCGATATCCTTTCTGATGTGGAAGATCAGACAAAGCTGCAACCACAGAGCATAATCGGAATATCAATCAGGGCTGGCTCTGATACCACTTGTTGCGTAATGGACAACTTAACGAAATTGGAAATGACTGTGAGGATAAATGGAACACGGGAATTTACGTGGAAAACCCCTTTTTAACTTGGGGTAAAAAACCACGGGCGAGGTAGAAATTGATTACTAGGGTAAAAACAGGGGTTACAACCTCTCAATCTATAAAGGAGAAAACACTCACTGTCTCTCTTTATAGTCGGAGCAGATACCGAACAAACCCTCTATTTTTCTCTACCCTCTATTTCTTTCCTCTCTCTATTTCTATTGGTGTTGGTGTGTTTTGGTGTGTTCTCTAATGCCTCATTAGCTCCCCTTTTATAGGCAAAAGCCTTACTAATACAATATAATAATATTATAATTAAATATTATTATTACTAATGGGTAGGTGAAGTGGGTTGGTGACCAACCCATTCAACCCACCTTCCCATCACTAAATTGAGTTAATTACATTTCTAGGCACTTGACCAAGTATGGATAACAAAAATAGGCATTGTGTGTTTTTTGTTACAAAAATAGGCATTTTTCTATTTTATTTTTTATTTTGAATTAAATTTATTATATACACAAAGTTATTAATAAATAGACTTATTCTATTCTATTTTCTTATCATGAATAATTTTATAATCACATTAATGACAAAAGTAAATAGAGGTTAACTCATCCAAATGAAAAATAAATTAAAATCCACATTTAATTTGTTTTAAATTGTTCCATCGTTCTGTTATATTAGAAATTTTTATTCAAAAAAAATCGTATTCGCAAATTACAAATCGATTCAAAAACCGAAATCGACCCAATAATCCAAAGAAATAGATTGATTTAGGCCAAATCAAAACAAGAGCTAGACCAATAATTATAACCTCCAACTACTATATGAACAAATTAATATGTAATCGAATATATAAAATTTATAGTCTGAATAAGACCGAAACTAGTTTTGATTCCACAATTGATTTGGAATCGATTCTTGTTTTTTTATCCAAAAGCAATAGATAGCATGAAATGAAAATAGGGCCTATTTACAGTATTTACAGATAACAAAAGTTTTAGTTTCGAATCTTTTGTTAGATTATAATATTTACCGAACTTTTTTAATTGGCTTCAACTAACCAGCCAAAATTGTAAGAATTAGAGACCAAACAAATCGGTTGCATATTCGGTGCCAGTCGAAATTCGGTGTTCGGTCGGTTTGATAAATTTAAATAAAAATAAATTAGAAATATCACAAGCAATTAAAAAAATGTAAAAATAAAATGGAAACGGAGACGTGCCTACTTTTGTAAATCACTTCCAAACGGATGCCTATAAATGTAAATCACCCTACTAAATTTAGGTTGTTATCATAACTAGATGTTTCATAGAGTATCGATTGCATTTTTAAACCGTCGAATGGGATGATGACGAGCGATCCTAAGTTTTTCAAGAAACAGCTCATTACCGTGGACGTCGTCTCAATCATGGTTTTGAAATCGGATCAAACCGGGACCGCAAATTTTAGTGGCTTATGATTTAGTAGTTTAACCAGTATAAAATCGGAATCAAACCGAGTCAAACTGGTATCTATAAATATAATTAAGATATTTGATTGAATCAACCAAATAACATAGATTATATAGATGTTTATTTAGTAACTTTTTTATATATTAGAATTTTATAAAATTGAGGGTATAAAGTACATTGTCTTGGTAGTTGAAATTAATTATACCAAGGGCTCCAGAAATTATATCTATAAAATTTGGGTCAAAATAAAATACAAATTAAAAATCTAGTCCATTAGTGGTAAAACAAAAAACATATGGAGTCTGAAGGATTCGAACCTAAGGCCTACTTAGATAAAACACACGACTTTACCACTAGACCACAATAAAATATCTACAACTTAATTAATTTTTATGCATTATATTGTCATTTTCTTTCTTTTTTTTTGGAGATAGCTTAGACCGGATCGGAATCAGATCGGATTTCCGGCCATTTCGCTGGCTTTCGGTCTAAACCGATCGTTCGGTCCGGTTTTCAAAACCTTGGTCTCAACGCTTGAGAAACATAAAAAGATTATTATATTACTATATCACTAAGGGGCTTTTTAATAAAATAATGCGTTTTCTCTCTTAAAAAAGTCGTTAATTTTGAAATTTTAAAAAATCTAGCAAATCGCGGCTAAACGCATCGCCGCGTCCTGCCACGCACTTATCCGCCCATTCTGAAAATATTGTTTCACGGGAGCGGCACATAATTTAATTTAGCCGTGATGGGACTACATATTCATGCGTTTTCTGTAGTAAAGCTCATCCTCAAGGATAATGGGCGCGACGTCGTGTTTATTAAGCATGACGAAATCCGTTATTTAAATCCTCCATGAAAACTCGTATATATTCGATGTCCAGAAATTCAAGTACTTGTGTATTTTGGGGTGAAATCGTACATGAATAATACATCATTCGATATAGCTTCAACCCGTCTGTTATCGATGAATTCGTCACGGAACCAATTTCGTAAATTTCTTAACATGTTGTACGACATGACTTCCGTAGATAACACTTCTTTATCTTTAATTGTTGGGATGAAAACGAATATTATCAACACTCTCGGGTAGTGATGTGAACGAGTCCAATCAGAAGCAAGCTAAGTTGAAGATTCAAATACCGACCGGGCCCGTAACAAGATTGCGAGCAAGAACTTCAAAGAAAAACTTAACACGCTCATATTAAAGGTTCTTGAAGAAGAGAAGATCATGTTCATAGCAACTCAGAATAAAGAGGGTCATAATATAAATCTCAAGAACTTTGATATATATAATTCGAGTTCTTTATTGAATCTCTTCGAGTCCTTGTTACTCTTTCGTTCGACGTTCGAACATCGTCTATCTCTTGCAAAAGCAGTGCGTTGTGAGAATAGATCTGAGACTTATCGTACGGCTTTACACATCCGTTCGTGGCATCTTTCAATCCATCAAGTGTTCCCTACGTTGCGATCGACGCTGTGCGACATTGGGATTCGGGGTCTCGGGTGAAATAGATCGGAGTTCCTTATCAATTGGTATCAGAGCCTAATCCACGTTTGGTTCGTTATCTAAGTTCGTTCGAAGAAATCAAGAAGGCGCAACATCAACCTCTTGCATAACAAAATCAGAGGTTTCTTCGTTCTTTATATTCTATTTTGTCTTCTCGTTCTTCCCAAAAAAAAACATATGCGAAAAAAAAATCTCTGCAAAAAAAAAAATATATAAAAAAAAAAAAAAAAAAAAAAACAATTCTACGAAAATAAAAAAAAGAAAAAACATATATATTACAAAAAAAAAAACGAGAAGTAGTAAATTGCAGCAAAAAAATATGAGGAGATATAAATATATATATAATATATATAAATATCGTATTATTCTTATTAGGATTTCTTAGGGGCTATTGTAGAATATCATTTGTAATTGTGCTTGATTTCATTAGTTGTCCTTGTAATTATGTGCTTTACTTATATTAGTCTTTAGATTAAGGCCTAGTTAGATATTCATACCAAGATTGTTGGTATAAATATTTGTAAATGAATTGAGTTGAATAGAGAAAGTTTAGAGAATTTATCCGAATGGCTTGCAAATCGATTTCTAGAGAGAGAAACAATAGTAACTTTCTCACTCTAATTGAATTCTCTCTCGTGTTCTTATTTTGAGTTTTTCGATCGAATTCAATTGATCATCTAAACGATCGAAATGCTATGGTTTCTAGCCTAGGATCGTAGAGTTGTTAATCTGAGGACCTAACAGTTGGTATCAGAGCGGATTCCTTATGTTTTGAATCGTAAATTGTTAGAATTGGATCGAAATTTTATTTCGAACACTGTTCCATCGAAGAACATATTTGGCGCGAAAAGATTTTCGATCCAATAGCTTAATTTTGTGCTTAATTGCCTTGAATTTGATGTTTCTGTGCTCAGTTAAGTGCTAAATGTTTATTACGATCAAATCTGTAGCTGTTTGAACGTCGAATTGAGGATTAACTTGATTCTGGAATTTTACTGTTGACGAAGAACATGAAGAACACGTTCTGATTTTGATCAAATTCTATATATTTTGATTCATAACGTGTTTAATTGTTTGTTCGTGCGTGATAAGTACTCGATTGCGAGCGATTACCTGAAATTTCACTGTCTAATTCCTTGTTTTTGTTCGAATTTGTGTTAATCGTATTCTGTGAATTTTTCTCGATTGTCCTAATTTTTCTCGCTAGGGTTTGCGATTAGTTTCTCGATCGAAAAACTTGGCGCGAAAATTTTTCTCGGTCAGAATACGAAGTCAGCGCTAGAATCGTCATTAGCAGAAACGATTTTAGTTAGAAATATTTCTCGAGCATTATTCAGCGAAAAACTTTTTCGAGAGAGACTAATTTTGACTTGGCATGCGTAAAAAACTTTCTCTCAAAAAACTTTTTCGGTCAAACATTTAACGTCTGACCATGCGAAAATCATTTACACGCGAGAAACTTTTCTAGTCAACAGATTTATTTTGACTTGTCGAGAAACTTACTAACGTACTGTTTCTTTACGATCGAAATAAATTCACGATCAAGAAATTTTTCTCGACCAAATGATTTTAAGCAATTTTTCTCGCTCGTAAAATATCTCGCTGGCAAAATTTCTCGCACGAAAACAGTAAATACATTCTATATCGACGAAATTAATTTCAATCAAACTTCAAAGATTGAATCGAAAATAATTGTCGATCTAATTTTCGAATCAAATGCTACTAACTAATTTTGTCACTTGTGAAGCACTTTACATCATTTTCATCCTTCAAAACAATCAACGAAGATCCTTCAACAACTCGAACACTACAATACAAACATGGATGCATACTCACTCGGAAATGACAACCGTCCGCCGATCTTGCAAAGAGGCGAATACACAGTGTGGAAAAGCCGCTTCCTGAATTTCATAGCTCTAAAAGATCAAGCCGAAAATCTACTGCAGTCCCTTGAAGAGGGACCGACACAGTTCTGGGTTCATGTGCCCGGGGACGAATCAGCTACTCCAGTAATTCCAGCTTCTAGGCGACTAAAGGAGCCTAGAGAATACTCTCTGGAGGAAAGAGCTCGAGCTAAGGCTGATCTAGTAGCCATGAATACACTTATACAGGGGATCCCCAACGATATATACAGACAAATCAACAGCCTTTCATCGGCTAAAGGGATGTGGGATGAGCTGCATAGGATGATGCAAAGGACGGAAGTTGGCATAAAGGCCAAGAAGGCAAACATTCTCACTGCACACGACTCCTTCAAAGCTAAGCCGGAGGAGAGCCTATACGAAATCTACCAACGATACCTCACTCTTCTCAACGAGATGAGGAAGATAGAAATAACAAAGACAAACATGAAAACAAACATTAGATTTCTATCTTCTCTGCCCACGGAATGAAAGAAAATATCCACACAAATACGACAAAATAAAGATCTCGAAGAGTTGGATGTCCATCCCGTGTTCGATAATCTAGCTCAACATGAGGATGATATCCGAGAGATTATCAAAGAGCAGAATAGTAAACAAACCAATGACACGGTTGCCTTAGTCTCGGAGAAGAGCAGCACAAGATCAAGAAAAGAAAAGATCGTTAGGCCACCTTCATCATCGGAGTCGGAAGATGAATCGGGCTACGACATAGAGCCGAACATGAAAGCCCTTGGAAAGCAGTTAGCTCTCATTGGACAAATGATGAGCAAGAAGTACTTCAAGAAGAAGTCTTCAACCTCGGCCAGCAGACTTCGAACTACAAGCTCCAAGAACAAAGAACGTTCTCTGGAGAGTTCCGAGGTCAAGATCCCCAAAGAGACTAACAAATGCTTTAATTGTGGCAAAGCAGGTCACTTCGCCAGAGAGTGCACTCTCCCGAAGAAGAGAGATGCAAACTATACTCCAGGAAGCTTCAATTGACAAAACAGAAAGAAGCTGGAGTAGCTCTCATGGCCGAGCAGGACCAATGGCTCGAGGACACGTCGAGCTCCAAAGAAGAGATAGCCCTCATGGCTCGTCTCGACAACGAAATGGACGCCGAAACATCCACTCGTACGGACGACGACAACGCATCCACGTCTTCAAATGAGATCCATCATGTGTGGTACCTCGACTCTGGTTGCTCCACACACATGACTGGTAAACAAGAGCTGCTGAGCAACTACAAAGACCGACCAAATGGCAAAGTCAGATTTGGGAACAACGATTCAGCCCCGATTCTAGGATTTTGGGATATCATTTTGAAGAATCTGACCATCAAAGATGTCTCATACGTCGAAGGCCTCCGCCATAACTTGTTCAGCATAGGCCAATTCTGTGACAAAGGCTTCCAGGTGGTCTTCCATGCTGACCGGTGCAGAATTTTGGATAGTCAGGACACAGAACTCCTTCAAGGACTTCGGAAATCCAATCTTTACACGATCAACCTGACGTCCGTGCGGCCCTCGACAGCTGTATGCCTCATTTCTCAGATTGATATACAGAGGAACAGCCTATGGCATCACGACTGTCTCATCTAAACGTGAAAGCTCGCCAACGTCTTTCTACGGAAAAGTTGGTCCACGGTCTTCCAACTATACAACTACAAAGGGAGCATCATTGTTCGGCATGTCACCTAGGAAAAATGAAGCGAGCATCTCATCACGTCAAGCAAATTGCGTCAACTTCTCGACCATTGGAACTAATTCACATGGATCTCTGTGGTCCGATGCAGACTCAGAGTATCAATGGAAGAAAGTATGTCCTAGTGATTGTAGATGACTATTCTCGCTACACGTGGACAAAGTTCCTCCGAGCGAAAGATGAGACCGGTGACTTGATAATCAATTTTGTGAACACAACTCAAAATCTGCTGCAACAGACTATTCAAGTTGTTCGAACAGACAACGGCACTGAGTTCAAAAACAACCACCTCAGTGAGTTTTATCAAAAACTTGGAATAAGTCAACAATTTTCAGCCGCCAAAACACCTCAGCAAAATGGGGTCGTCGAAAGGAAAAATCGAACACTAGTGGAAGCCGCTCGTACAATGCTGATCCAGTCAGGACTTCCACACTTTCTATGGGCTGAAGCAGTCAATACCGCTTGTTTTACTCAAAACAGGACGGTGGTTCACAAACGGTTCAACAAGACTCCGTACGAGATTGTGAATAATAGAGTGCCCAATATCTCTTTCTTTAAAGTCTTCGGGTGCAAGTGCTTTGTGGCGAACGACCGAGAACAACGTGCAAAGTTCGACCCTAAAGCATTCGAAGCTACATTTGTCGGGTATTCTTCAACTTCAAAAGCGTACCGAGTATACATCAAGTCCAACCGAACTATTAAGGAAAGCTATAATGTCACTTTTCACGAAGTGGCAGAGATGACTTCTGGTCAACTCAGTCCAGGACCCGTGCCTAACCCGATGGTTCCTGCTCAAATCAGTTCAGGACCCGTGCTCAACACGATGGCTTCTGAAGACAACATTTCAGAACCTGTAATCACTGGTGTGTTGGCACAAAACCAACAGAAGATGGCAACAACATCAAAGTCAATGTCAGACGAAGCAACGAGACTTGCAATAGACGACTTGGAATCTCTCTTCAAACCAGTATATTGGTCATGCACCACTGCACCTATAGTGGATTCTCCTCTGTTCGAGACCGACGTACCAAGTTCATCTCACACCTCTACCCCACCCGATTCAGATTTGCCACAGAATACCGAAGAACCTACAGTGGTCCTCTAGGAAGTATCATCAGAGACGATCGATCCAAGTGCAGAATTGGAACTTCCTCAGACAAATGATCAATCGGAGACTATATGCAATCTAGATCCACAGATGGCTGACGCATCTGCTACAGCCTTGCCTCATGAGCGCAAGTGGACTAGAGGTCACCCGGTCGATCAGATGATTGGCGATCCTTCGGATGGTGTGAGGACACGTCGTCAACACAGTCTTTTCAGTTGCTTCCTGAGCCAAAATGAGCCTACCAAAGTAGCAGACGCACTTCGAGACCCGGATTGGACAATTGCAATGCAAGAGGAAATTAATCAATTCGAACGTCTTCAAGTGTGGACCTTGGTACCCCGTCCACATGGGAAAACAGTGGTCGGAACTAAATGGGTTTTCAAGAATAAGAAAAATGATGATGGTGAAGTGATCCGGAACAAAGCAAGGCTAGTAGCTAAGGGATACAATCAACAGGAAGGCATCGACTACGACGAGACTTATGCTCATGTTGCCCGTATCGAAGCTATCCACCTCCTGCTGGCCTATGCGGCTCACAAAGACTTCAAAGTCTATCAGATGGATGTTAAAACCGCTTTTCTCAACGGCGTGTTAAAAGAAGAAGTCTACGTCGCTCAGCCGGAAGGTTTCGTTGATCAAGAACATCCCGATCACGTCTATCATTTGGACAAAGCTCTCTATGGACTAAAACAAGCCCCACGTGCTTGGTACGATGTCCTGAGTGATTTCCTCGTGAAGTCTGGATTCATACGAGGAAAGATAGACACAACCCTTAAATGGCATGACAAAGATCTGATGGTCGTCCAAGTATACGTCGACGACATCATCTTCGGATCAACAAATCCTCGGCTCTGCAAGAAGTTTGGAGATCTCATGAAGAGCAAATTCGAAATGAGTCACATGGGAGAGATGCAATTTTTCTTAGGCCTTCAGCTCAGGCAGCTCAATGATGGAATTTTCATCAGTCAAACAAAATACATCAAGGATATTCTGAAGAAGTTTCATCAAGACCAGAGCAAGCCTCTCAGCACTCATATGTCACCAAGCTGCAAGTTGGATGCCGATCCTTCTGGTAAATTGGTCGACATCACACCATATCGCAGTATCATTGGATCTCTTCTCTACCTCACTTCGAGCCGGCCAGATATCATGTTTGGCACCTGCTTGTGTGCCCGTTTTCAAGCCGAACCCAAAGAATCCCATATGCTCGCGGTCAAAAGAATTCTTCGCTACCTTAAGGGCACCTCTACCCTTGGCCTTTGGTATCCAAAGGGTACGAATTTCAAACTTATCGGCTACAGTGACGCTGACTATGCAGGTTGCCGAATGGACAGGAAAAGCACGTCCGATGGCGCTCAATTTCTAGGCGAAAAGCTGGACTGCTGGTCATCCAAAAAGAAGAACTGTGTGTCCACTTCGACGGCAGAAGCAGAATACGTAGCTGCCGCCAGCTGTTGCTCATAGATGATGTGGATGCGGACACAGCTTCGCGACTATGGGTACAATCTAACTAATATACCCATATATAGTGATAGTCATAGTGCAATTGCCATTACTTGCAATCCTGTTCATCATTCACGCACAAAACACATAGACATTAGATATCATTTTATCAAAGATCACATAGAAAAAGGCACGATAGAGATGTACTTTGTGAACACGGAGTTTCAACTAGCCGACATTTTCACCAAGGCCTTGGATGAGAAACGATTCCAATTCCTTGTCGTAAAAGTAGGCATGTTGAATCTTCCGTAATATGTGCATTACCTGATCTTCTGTGCTATCGCATGCTCTATTCTATGTGTTTTCTATGCTTATTTGTCCCTATCTTGCGTGATATTAAAAAAAATAAAAAATAACAATAATAAATATATATACATATATATATAATATAATGGGGTATGACAAAATCCTTTAGGATGCTTTGATCTAAAGTCACTTAGAATTTTACCCCGACATGCGATCGATCTAATTGCTTAATATTGTCAGTCTAAGTCGCATCCTTGTGTCTAAAAGGTCATTTGATTGTTCCACTAGACACAGTCACTTTACATGCGTGAGGATTCAAGCCTTGTTCTTTTCTTTCTTTCTTTGGATCTACTTCTCGAGTGAGTCACACATCAATTACTTGTCTTACCTAGTGATTCTTGGTTTCATACTCACCTTGCGTCAGATCGTTAGGAAAATGATAAGGGAGTTTAGGATATTCCTCATACGGCCTTATATAAATTCCCCCACGTTTGCCCTTAGTCATCCACTTTGAGCCTTCTCCGACGTCCTTTTCTTCATTTTGAAACCCATTCCCAGCCTTCAACCGAAATCTATACTCTTCGAATGGTTGTCCAAACGAGAAAAGAAGGGGGAGATAACAAAAGAAAAGTAGGATGATGACAAAAGAAGGCATTGCTCAACGCACGAAGACCAAAGGAACCGGCCTTCCAACTACCTTGTAGAAAGTGGCATGGTTCCTGCTGCGAACTTCTCCAACGATAATCTCGTACGCTCGTCAGAACGGCTGGAAGAGGAGCACCACGAAGTGAACTTCTCCAACGATAATCCGGTCTTATATCGGAAAACGAGAAGAGGAGCGCAGCCTCGGGTACGAATTCCATAACCGTGAACTTTTCCAAATAGATAATCTCTGAAACCTATCTAGGGACTAAGAGAAGAGGAGCACGGTATCGGCTCGAGACTCAACAAGAAGAACTTCGCCTACGATAATCTCCTATAGCCTCATGGAGAAGCGGAGCTTCAGCTTGAGCATAGCTCATTAAGGGATAGTAAATGAGGGAAAAGAAGAAAGATGCCGAAAAGAAAGGAGACAGACATAGAAATGGAAGATGACGAAGAGATAAGCTCACTTTCCTCTAAATTCCTTCCCTTCTAAGTCCTAGCCAAACTAAAACATTTACGCCCCTTTGAGTCCAATCGACGGTCTCTCGCTTGGGTGAAATGATTAAACACGCCTCGATCACAGGTAAATTGACTTGAAACTGCTTGTGTTGACTTGAGTGATAATAATATAAAAATCCCAAGATAGAAATTATTGAGAGCAAGAGCGAACCTTGTGAGAGTTGTCGAAATGGAGCAGTCTATGAACTTAAGACTTTAGTTTGACGACAAGACTTGAAGGCATTTTCTCTTTCAAATGTCTCGTAAAAGTTTAGGCTTGACGATTGATCGAAGCAGAATAATCTGACCCCATACTAAAATAATAGTAAAATATAAAAAAAAAATTATATATATATATAAATATATACTTCGCACATTTTGACATGAAATGTTATGTTTCATATGCGTTGAATTGAATAATGCGAATTTATTTAGTATATCGCACATTCTAAATGCAATTTTAGATTGCATTGGTACTGAATTGTTTAAAATGCGATAAGTTTTTCTATGCTCTAACCCTCGCACAATATTTTGAAGTACATGTTTTCGGGGACCATGTACACGTACTTACTTGGTAAATTTTGTGTGTTTTTATGCTCGTGACTTGAATTGATTTAATATGCTGGCATAATTAGTTAATTCTTGTGCATCATTTGAGGGGGAGCAAGTATAAAAATCGTGGTTTAGCTCCAAATATCTTTGGCGTTTATCTCTGAGTATTTCAGATCTTTCAAGCTCAAGGAATGAGGCGTCGACACTACAAAAAGAGGAGCTAGACCCAAGACCAGATATTTCAAAAATAACATTGCCAAAAATATTTGTTGATTAACTCCATTATTACTAACGTTTATCTCTAAGTGGTACAGATTTTGTTTAAACTACTACCAGGGGAGCTAGACGTTACTACTCGGAAATACAGGGAGTTAATTGCATATATTTTAATTACTAAGGGGGAGCCCTATAATGGGTTTTATTTTGAAATATGGGTCAATCTGAAATTCTTTAGAAGAACTTACTATCGAGAAACTGGATATTAGAATTAATTTGCAATCTAAAGTTTCCCGATCGTAAACAGTGTCGGGATAGATTTTGATTGGCCATGATAATTTGCGATCGAAAAATTTGAATTGAGAAGCAATTTTCGAATCAAAAGTTTCTCGAGCGCAAATAATAATGGGCCTGATCCATTTAATCGCAAAATGTCCAATCGCAAACGCAACATTGATCTACAGCGAGTTATTAAAACTTCACCTTTTTGTCAGTCGCAAAACTTTTTCTCACGCAACCCTAATCGAAAGAAATTCTCTCACGCAAAACTTTCTCAGACGATACAAAATTCTTCAAAAATCTTCTAATTTTCACTTCAAATCGTCTGATTAAGGTAGAAACTCGATTCGGTTAACGATTGCGAATGTTATAACTTGATTTGCATCTACATTCTGTAGTTTTTCGCGTGTTTAGTTAAGATTTTTCAACTGTTCTTCAAAAACGATTTGAACTTATAATGTTTCACTAAATTTAGGCATGCTTCTTGGATTTTCTGAGTTAAATGCCTGTTGTTTCGATAGATTCGATGTTTTTGATGAAACAGATAGCGTAAATCATAGGAAAATTTCCATCTGTGATGATTATATGAGTTTCGCTGAAACTGGGTATTTTGAAGTTTTGAAGTTGTCGAAGAACTTCGTCGATCGCAAATAGTCTTAATTGAATTCCAATTCGATTGAGATACTGTTCGTGTCGATTTTGTTTTCGATCGCAAAATTTGATTTAAGTCATCACGAAAAGATTTTGACCGATAACCTTACCATCGAAAAATCTAATTATAATTTTCTGCGAGCGAAAAACTTATGCACTGAATAGATAATTAGATGCAAATTCAAATCGAGCGTTAAACTTACCATCGCAAAATTAAATTTTCGATTTCACTTCATTTCGGTCGCAAAAATGTTAGCAGCGAGAAATTTATTTTTCAATGCTTAACTTTTTCGATCGTAAAATTCGCCGCTTAGAATAAATTGATCGAAAAATTTCTCAACGATTGACTTAGTTTCGTCGTTGACCAATTTCTCGACAAAAATATATCGCCGCGAAATTTTTTTTTTACTTACAATCAAAAATCACATATCGCTCGACAAATTTTCAAATCGAAAAATTTTATTCACTCGAAGAAAATTTCTCGACAGTAAATTTACCGGAGAAATAATTTCTCGATCGTAAATTTACACGGAATTTTTCTCGATCGTAAAATTGATCGACTACAGTCTCAATTTCAAACTCAACACTTAGAAATTTTTTTCCTAAGTCTTTTACACTGTAACGAACGCTAGCGAATAAAATTTTCTCGATCGAAAAATTGCACGGAAACGTTTCAATTGAAATCAGTGTATAGAAAATCAAATTGCAATTCAATTTTCTCGAGCGAAAATTCTCTCGGCATGAACAGTGACTTACTGATTCAACACTTAGCGAAATTTCGAACAATTTTTCACGCGACAAATATTTCCTCCGAAATTACATTCATGCCATCACGATTTTTTAAATTGAACATACACTATGCATTTGATATGATTTCAATTCAACATTCATCGAACATGCTATTATTTGCAATAGTACTATAGTTTGATGAAATTTATTCATATTTCGACTGAAAAAATAAAATTGAACTAATGAACTTTTATATATCTTATATTTCAGATGGATCGCTACCCAAGATACAACCACATATATGATCACAATATGTACTTGAAGGTTCAGGATACGAACTTTCAGCTTGATCTGGACACATTTCGGTGCCCGGACGAGATCATCGTATCCATCCTCAGAGGTCACCCCATTTGGCACGCGCTGACGGTCACTGCCTCAGTGCCGATGGTCTATCTCCAGCAATTCTGGGGATATATACAAGGAGTTGTAGCAAATGGAGCATTCTCCTTCACTACAAAACTCGGGACGCGGCATATTCTTATGAGCAAGAGCCAGTTCGGGATGATGCTGGACTTGCCCCACCACGACAACTACGACCCGCTCCCGACCGACGCTGAGATGATTCAGGACTTCATGCATATGGGATACCAACCGCCGCTTACAAGATTAGCTCAGGTCCAGAGCAGCGGTATCCCTCACTCCTGGAAGACACTGTTCGGCATCAAGTGTCTATCACCCAAACACGCTGGATTCGACAAGGGCAACGGCAACATACTGCGGATCTTTCACGGCCTCGCCTTCGCCAGAAACTACGACTTTGCACAGCTGATATGGAACGATCTAGCTGAACAGATTCGGCTGAAGGAGAACCGAAGGTCAAAGAACGTGCCCTATGCTCGCTGGTTCAACGTAATCATAAGGGAGTTCATGGAGCTACATGCAGAGAACATCCCTAAGCTACCTCCTGGTGGAAACTACCAGCCGCCAAGGCTTAAGTTTTTCCACAACCCACGGCTCACGGACCTGGACCAACCGTCGATGCCGATTCCACTCAACTTACTCAGGCTCGCCGACCCCGCGGGAGCTGAGTATCAGAGGTTCTGCCGAGAACACAACTTAACGGAAGCAATGATTAGAGGGCCCCCGGCAGATCACCATGTGAGCCCTCCCCAACACCAACCAAGCCCTGACGACGCGATGATTGACGTTGTCGCTCAGGAGCTTCAACAGGAGCCTCCTTTGATCGAAGAGCCAATGCCCGACGTGGAAGATGTTTTGATAGACGTTGTGGCTACCGAGATGGCGCTCGAGGCTCCTGCACTTGAATTATAAGTGGAAGTGCCCATACATGTTGGCGTGCTCGAAGAAACTTTTGAGGAGGTTCTTCAGCAAGAAGCACAGCCCGGAACTGAAATGGGGCAAAGCTCTCTTCCACTGGTGACGGATCAGGCAATGGAGGACGTTAATCGTGACCTCACTCCTCACACGGCCACCCCGTCTGACACGGAGTCTGACGAGGAAATAAGCCTGATAAGGAGGACTCCCAAAAGACTAAGCATTCAGCTGGAGTCTCTCTTCTCGATCGTCAGTGCCGCACCAGCTACTACGCTGCCCACATCGACAAGTGTTGCTGGCACTTCATCGCTCAATCTTGAGCCGCAACCAACTCACGTGGTGTCTGGTTCGCAGGCGCAACCTGAGCCTGCCTTAACACCCATAGAGGCGAATCCTCAGGATTTGACTCGAGGATTGGGTGGAAGTCTCATACAGTCACAACCTCAAGTGACTGTGAGCCAACCCCAAGAGTCGGTGTCTACTCTAGGGTTGATAACAGGCGACATCAGTCGTCCTGGTCCATCCATGGACGCGTCCACACCCTTTGTGACGAACGAGCAGTTCCAGGCCGCTCTCTCTGCCGCTGTACAGTCTATGGAAGACAAGATCACGGAGAGAGTACTTCAAGCTCTCGAGGCATCCCGAAGAGATACCGGGAAAGCACCTGCCTCTGAAGGCCCTTCGTCACAAACCCACCCCACACCTCCACAACCTACACCCACCGACCCTCTAGCGACTTCCTCCATCCTCATCAACCCATACACCATCCCCATCACCGAGCTCCACGACATTCTCCTCGCCCGTTTGATAGGCCTGTCCATCCGATCGCCTCACGAAGAATCCCTCTATCGGCGATTGGTGGATCATCCTGAGCCACCGACTGACACCTGCCGAGGCCAAAGCTCCCACTCCCGGCGCAGACATGACGATCCTGACGATCAGGACCATCATGAGGGGGAGAAGAGGCCGAGGACATCTACGTCTGGCCAAGGACAAGGCTCGGGCGCTACGCAGACGAGCGCTGGAGCTGGTGAAACCCAAACCACCCATACTACCCAAACCACCCAAACTACCCAAACCACGCATCGCACAGCCACTCTACCACATATCGACCCACCAACCTTTCACCTCAGGACGCCTCCGCCCACACCGCCGATCTACTCAAGCCCCTTGCTTCCGGAAGAAGAAGCAAGCGCTGCAATGCTTGTAGCTCTGGCAGCTACCCAAGCTACTCCCTCCATCGCTCCAGACCAACCGGGACCCTCTGGACATGGAGTCAATCCGCACGAAGTATTAGACAAGTACATCTTCGAAGGCCAGTGGATGACCCATTCCATGCCCGAGGAGCATCAGAGACAACGGCTTCAGGACGTACGCCACTTCTTACAACAAGCATCCGTGGACCGCGTGATCATTGAAGACGACGAACTTCAAGAAGGTGTAGACTACCAAAATGAAATCCCAAGGCTACCGGAGTTGATCGCATAGCGAGCGGCCTCCCCTACAAGACAGATGCCAGGGACCGTTCGGATCGACACGACGTGGGAGAACATTCACATAGAGATACCTTTCCTTGAAGAAGTCAGGGAAAACATTTGGAGGTCACCGGATCGAATTAAGAAGCCGGATGAGTTCGAGCTGAGAGGGATCTCTCACTGGGATCAGCAGAAGAGAATGACATTTCCGTGGATGCTGACCCAACTAGGACCGGACGTGAGGCTGGGGATCCCGAAGAATCGCCTGAAGAGTCACTTCGGGGAACTCTCCCCAATTTGCCAACTCCTCAGTTTCCATTGTGCCAAAGGAGGACTTCCAATACATCACTACATCATCGAACTGAGCGAGAGCGACCTGCCGTACCTCCCCGTCGATAAAGTACAAAGGTCCTCAGGGCTTCATCAAGAAAGAAGGCCTCGAAGGGCTCTATCGATTCATGATGAGACAAGTCAAATACTTCGCCGCTCACGACCTTCAAATCGCGCTTGAGAGCAATGAAGAAGGTCAAAATGGCCGAACCACTCCTCAAAGGACCTGAGATCGAGAGACTTCCAAGAAATCATATACACATCAGCTCTGTCATCGGCATCACCTACAACAATCCAATTGCCAAGAAGACCAGGATGATGCTGAAGACAGAAATTCACAAGTTTTGCGATGGAACCCTCAAGATCGTCAGGCGAAATATCGAACAGAGGTTGGAAGAGATAAATAGAGACACGATGCTGAGGATCCACCGGTTTGTGAGAGAACAACCACTCCTGATGGAATTGTTGGATGACATCGAGGAGCGCCCGAAGCTCAGGGAGACCGTTAGGGACTACGAGCATGCGCTGGGCTTGCGCAGATCGTACTATGCCCGACAAGGACGAACAGCGCGGAGACGCAATCAAGCACAAAGGGGGAGAATGTAGAATATCATTTGTAATTGTGCTTGATTTCATTAGTTGTCCTTGTAATTAGGGGCTTTACTTATATTAGTCTTTAGATTAAGGACTAGTTAGATATTTATACCAAGATTGTTGGTATAAATACTTGTAAATGAATTGAGCTGAATAGAGAAAGTTTAGAGAATTGATTCGAAGGGCTTGCAAATCGATTTCTAGAGAGAGAAACAACAGTAACTTTCTCACTCTAATTGAATTCTCTCTCGTGTTCTTATTTTGAGTTTTTCGATCGAATTCAATTGATCTTCTAAACGATCGAAATGCTATGGTTTCTAGCCTAGGATCGTAGAGTTGTTAATCTGAGGACCTAACAGCTACAACGCATCTTAGAAGTCGTTTCGACTCCCAAGGTCCATTTTCTTCAACGTGTTGCCAAGCACAAGTGGACGAATTCAATCAAGAAGACAAGAAGAGATTTTTTAAGGTCTACCGAGTGAGCATATTTGTTGAGTGAAAAAAGAGTAAGGGAGAGACAAAAAAAAAGAAAAATAAAAGAAAAATAAAAAGGACGAAAAAAAAAGAAGAAAAGAAAAAAAAGAAAGGAAAACAAAACCAAAAAAGGGGAGCGAAAAAAAATATTCAGACACTATGTCAGACGGTTCCAAATCTGACAATAACGACATCGCCAATCGAAGTAATCGATTATTCGTGGAAGCAATCACCACCCAGATGCAGCGAATGATGCAACAACAACTTGAAGCGATAAACGAGCGGATAGATCAAGTCGAGGCAGTCGCACAACATATTCACAATGGATCTCGTCGAGCACGTGACTACAGAGAGGAAACTCACTTATTCGCTAACGATGAATTTGACGAGAAGATCAACGACAAAGGAGGCAGCCCGAGCGTGATCGTGATGACAGTGGAGGCATAAAACAGAAGATCCCAACGTTCCAGGGCAAGAGTGATCCAGAGGCGTATTTCGAATGGGAGACCAAGACCCAATTCATCATCAACTGCCACAACTATAAGGAGCTCAGAAACGTAACCTTAGCCGCGGCTGAATTTACTGACTATGCGGTTGTTTGGTGGGACCAATTGTCGACGACGAGGAGGCGAGCTGGTGAGCATGCGGTCGAGACATGGGAGGAAATGAAGGCTATAATGCGTAAAAGGTATGTGCCGCCTCACTACTACCGAGTTATACCACTATGTGCCGCCTTACGACAAGGCAGCCGCACGGTTGAAGAATACTACCGCGATCTGGAGATCGCCATGATCCGTGCCAACATTGTTGAGGATCGGGAGTCAACGATGGTCCGATTTCTCTCGGGGCCGAATTCAGATATTGCAGATTTAGTTGAGCTGCAACACTATGTGGAACTAAAAGAGCTGATACACTTAGCGGTAAAAATAGAGAGGCAGCTCAAGACGAGGGGCAACTCAAGGAATTCACGATTTTCTGAACAGTCCACGTGGAAAAGAACAATGATGCGGGAGAGCGGAAGCAATTCAGACCACGTGGAGAAACGTCCAAGCCAAGTAGTTCGACGAGCGCAACGACGGCAATTGCAACTGCAAGCACCCCGAAGAAGTTTGACGCTCCAGTGACAAGAAACTGCGACATCAAGTGTTTTAGGTGTCAGGGCCTTTGGGCATATTGCAAGCCAATGTCCGAACAAGAGAACTATGACGATGCTTGCTTCAGGGGAGGTAGTGACCGACGATGAAGAAGACGTCGAATTTGAAGAAACGGACGGCGATTTGGGGGAAGAAGTTGAAATACCCACTCAACTTGTATTGGTATCTCGTCGTACCTTGAACGCGCGAGTAGTTCAAGACGACCAGGAGCAGCGTGAGAACATCTTCCACACACGATGCTACGTTGGAGATAAGGTATGTAGTGTGATGATTGATGGAGGGAGTTGCACGAATGCAGCGAGCGTGGCATTGGTGAACAGATTGGCGCTTCCAACGACGAAACACCCACATCCATATCGACTCCAATGGTTTAACGACGGCGGGGATGTGCAAGTCTACAAGCAGGTTCTAATTTCATTTCGCATTGGCACTACGAGGATTCGGTGCTTTGTGATGTTCCAATGGACGCTGGACATATTCTACTGGGACGACCGTGGCAGTTCGATCGGAGGGTAACGCACGACGGTCATGCAAACAAGTACAGCCTACGGCACAAAAACCGCACCTACACTCTCAGACCTCTTACACCAAGCCAAGTATATGATCAAATTAAATTGCAAAAAGAAAAGGAGAGAGTTGAGCAATTAAAGCGAGAAAAAGAAACGAGAGATGTTGAGAGATCAAATGAGGTAAAATCATAGCGTGAAAATAACGAGGGAAATGTCGAGGCAAGTGAAAAAAAAAGGTTTAAGGACAAGCGTACTATATTGGCGAGGATGAGCGATGTGAGGAAAACTTACTATTCTTCACAGCCGATGATTTTACTCGTCTATAAAGAGGCCGTTTTATTAGCAACCAGTCAGACAAGGGGCTACCCTTGACTGTTGATTCTTTATTGCAGGAATTCAAAGATGTGCTCATTCAAGACATGCCAATTGGATTACTCCCTATTAGGGGAATAGAGCATCAGATTGACTTTGTGCCTGGAGCAGCACTACCGAATCGTCCAGCCTACCGAACCAACCCCGAGGAGACAAGGAGTTGCAGAGATAAATTTCAGAATTAATGTCAAAGGGGTACATCAGAGAAAGTATGAGTCCATGCGCTGCGCCGGTCCTCCTCGTGCCAAAGAAAGACGGCTCGCAAAGGATGTGCGTCGATTGTCGAGCTATCAACAACATTACGGTTAAGTATCGCTTTCCCATTTCAAGATTAGATGATATGCTCGATGAGTGTGCATGTATATTTTCAAAGATAGATCTTAAGAGTGGGTATCACCAAATTCGCATGAAAGAGGGAGACGAATAGAAAACGGCATTCAAAACGAAACTAGGATTATATGAATGGCTAGTTATGCCTTTTGGTTTATCAAATGCACCTAGTACGTTTATGCGCTTAATGAATCATGTTTTACGTTCATGCATTGGCAAATTTGTGGTAGTCTACTTTGATGATATTCTTATTTATAGTAAGACTTTAGATGACCACATAACGCATTTGCGGGAAGTGTTTATCGTACTACGAAAAGAATGCCTTTATGCTAACCTTGATAAGTGCCTATTTTGCACCAATCATGTTGTTTTCTTGGGTTTTGTTGTGAGTTCAACAGGAGTACAGGTTGACGATGAAAAGGTAAAAGCTATACAACAGTGGCCGACCCCAACGAATGTTGCGCAAGTTCGAAGCTTTCACGGGTTGGCGAGTTTATACCGCCGCTTTGTAAAAGACTTCAGTACTATTGCTGCCCCTTTAACGGAGGTAAACAAGAAGAATCAAGCATTCATATGGGGATCGGCACAGGAGGAGGCGTTTGAAACACTGAAGCAGAAGTTATCCAACCATCCTTGCCTAGCATTACCTAACTTTGATAAGCCATTTGAAGTTGGGTTTGATGCATCCGGTGTAGGAATCGGGGCTGTTCTTATGCAAGATCGACGGTCAATTGCGTACTTCAGTGAGAAGTTAGGGCACGACACTTAATTACCCTACCTACGACAAAGAATTGTATGCATTAGTTCGAGCTCTCGAAACATGGCAGCATTACCTCCTACCTAATGAGTTCGTGGTTCTCACTGATCACGAATTGCTTAAGTACCTGAAGGGCCAACACAAACTAAATAAAACCATGCACGTTGGATGGAATTTCTCGAGCCTTTTCCATACGTCGTCAAGTATAAACAAGGTAAACAGAATGTGGTGGTCGATGCCCTTTCTCGCAGGTATATGTTACTTTCAACATTTAGACGCTAAATACTTGGTTTTGAATACATCAAGGGTTTTACAGACCAAGATTTTAGTGAATTAGTTTCTAAGTGTGCGTAGGGAGCATGGTGATTACTTTAAGCTGAATGGCTATCTATTTCGACTTAATAAATTGTGTTTGCCTAATTGTTCTATTCGAGAGTCAATCATTAGGGAAGCCCAAGCGGGAGGTTTAATGGTCCATTTTGGATTGCAAAGACTCTAGGAATTGTCCAAGAACATTTCTACTGGCCTCGTATGAAGCGCGATATCGAGCGAATATGTAGTAATTGTACCACATGTCGCCAGGCAAAATCAAAAGTTCAACCACACGGTTTATATACACCTTTACCTATTCCTCATTCACCTTGGGTACATATTTCAAAGGAGTTTGTGCTAGGTTTGTCGAGGACAAGAAAGGACGAGACTCCATCTTTGTAGTGGTCGACAGGTTTTCAAAAATGGCACACTTTACTCCTTGCATTAAAATGGACCGACGCTTCTCATATTGCAGATTTATTCTTTCAAGAGATTGTTCGCCTACATGGAGTACCTCGCACCATCATTTCGGATGGAGACGTGAAGTTCCTAAGCTACTTTTGGAAGACATTATGGGGTAAACTTGGTACTAAGCTTTTATTCGACTACTTGTCACCCCCAAACTGATGGCAAAGCGAGGTAGTGAACATTATCTACTTTACTATGAGTAATTGTTCAGAATAATAGTAAGTCTTGGGAAGACTATTTGCCACATGTTGAGTTTGCTTACAATCGTGCTATACATTCTTCAACTAAGTTTTCGCCTTTTGAAATTGTTTATGGGTTCAATCCACTCACTCCTTTGGACTTCTCACCTATACCTATGGATGAGCGAGTTAACTTAGATGGGGCGTGCAAGGCTGAGATGGTTAGCAACTACATGAGACTGCACGACTCAACATTGGACGACGAAACAGAGCAATACACGCGCCATGCTAATAAAGGGCGCAAAGAGGTCATATTTGAGCAAGGTGATTGGGTTTGGTTTCGAAAAGAGCGATTTCCGGAGAAAAGAAAGTCAAAGCTGCTCCCCCGAGGCGATGGACCCTTCCAAGTCGTCGAAAGGATCAATAACAATGCCTATAAAATTGATCTCCCAGGTGAGTATAATGTTAGTACCACTTTCAATGTCTCTGATTTATCAACTTTTGATTTCAGTGATGATTTGAGGACAAATCCTTTTCAAGAAGAGGGGGATGATGTGAATGAGTCCAATCAGAAGCAAGCTAAGTTGAATATTCAAATACCGACCCGGCCCGTAACAAGATTTCGAGCAAAGAACTTCAAAGAAAAACTTAACATGCTCATATTAAATGTTCTTGAAGAAGAGAAGATCATGTTCATAGCAACTCAGAAAAAAGAGGGTCAGACTATAAATTTCAAGAACTTTGATATATATAATTCGCGTTCTTTATTGAACTCTTCGAGTCTTTGTTACTCTTTCGTTCGACGTTCGAACATCGTCTATCTCTTGCAAAAGCAGTGCATTGTGAGAATAGATCTGAGACTTATCGTACGGCTTTACACATCCATTCGTGGCATCTTTCAATCCATCAATTGTTCCGTACGTTGCGATCGACGCTGTGCGACTTTGGGATTCGGGGTCTCGGGTGAAATAGATCGGGGTTGCTTATCAGGTAGGGATGGCAACGGGGCGGGGACGGGGATCTAATCCCGGTCCCCGTCCCCCATAATCGGGGAAAAATTCAGCCCCATCCCCGCCCCCGCTGGGATTCCCGTCCCCGCGGAGATTCCCTGCCCCACTATTTTCTTTTAAAAAAATAAATTTATGATATAATGTATAAATAAAATATATTATTTGTATAGTATTTTAATATTATCAAAATAGTATAACTTGGGATTAATAAATATATTTGTATAAATTATATTAATATATAAGCTATTTCTATTATTTATATAAATTGTATATAACAAATATTATTTAAATAATATAATAGTAGCGGGGGCAGGGCGGGGAGCTGGCGCGGATCCCCTCGGGGCAAAATCATGCCCCCTCCCCGCCTCGCATGGATAAAATATCGGGGATTCCCCGCCTCGTTGGGGGCGGATCCCCACCCCATTGCCAAGCCTACTCTCGGGTGTATGAAAAGCTCTTACGAATGTCTAGTGATATCGAGCTCGCATAATTCTTAATTACATTGATGTCTTTGTCGAGGCAAACGAGAACCATCAGTTCCCCACAGAATACCAATGTCATCTGTAACTGTCGCCTCCCCACCGGCAAGTGGCACGTATGCTTCTCTTCTCTCCACCTGTCTACAAGAGTCGTGATCAAGTGTTCTATCTTCTGAGATCTAACTATAAATGCCGCAAAACGTTTGTATCCAACTTCTCTAGAATACGACAGTGCAATCGCACCGGTCGTGAAAGCTTATCATATATAATTTCCAAGCTGCTAACGATCAAAGGAGTGTCTAAAACACTATCCATTAACTGCGACACCGCGAGAGGTTGGGCCGAAAATGGGCCCAAAGCATTTTTGAAAACACAGGCCCCTTCGTTGTCGGGCCACCCAGTCGTTGTGGGTATTAGGCGCAACGTCGCTTCTATCAGAGGCGAAGCCACCACCATAAGCAAGATTTGCTCGATTTTGTTAAATATGACAAAAGCACACTTAGAAAAAAGCCCATTTTATTAAAAACCCCTAATTTAAGTGTTAACTTTAAATGAAATTTTTATTGAATCAACGTTATAGAAAATAAAATTGGCTGGTGGGGGTATAATAAGAACTAAATTAAAGAACATAAGTGGTTAAATTCTAGTTATAGATACAATTGATACACCAAAAGATTACTATGATTGGAGCTGTCAAATGTGACTGCACGCGGGGTGGATTGCGGGCTGGCCCGTCTACCTTTTAAAAGAAAATTATAGAGTATAAATATTTACCATACATTGTTAGGTCTTTTGTCTAGTGGATTGATGGGGTTTGATTCATAGTTATGAAATTTCTAACTCTGTCCCTGCCAAATTAACGAGGACACAATTGTCACAATTCTTGAATTTGTTTTAACAAAAATACTGGAACGATTGCTTCCTTGTTAACTCGGCCGGCAGAAGGTCGCTGATTCTGGAAAGTTCTAGTGGCATTTGTATCCTTATTTTCGTTTTCACTAATTTTTGTTTTCAATAAATACATTTATTTTTTATTTTCTAATTTATTATTTTTATTTTTAATCTTTTTGTCTCATTTTCTTTTAATTTGATTATTTATGTTTTATTTTCTTTTTTTTTTAAAAATTTTTTGAAATTTTTTTCCTTTTTTAACTTACGATTTTTAAGTTTCAATCGTACATCGACGCGTGTCAATATTCTATCCAAATTGACGGCCATCTAACCAATGACCAATTTGGTTCAAAAGCGCCAACCTCGAGAGACTAAATTGGTATGGTGGTAAACGTTGGAGACCATTTTGTATTTGTTTCCTTTAATTTCCCGAAAACTCTTACTATTCTCTATTTTCAATTATTTTATCAAATTACAAAAAGGCCAGAAACTCCTTGCAGCAATGAATTGCAGCCAGACACGTCGACCCATATGTCAAACAATTTCGTCGTTTCTTTATTTCCCATGCAAAGGAAGCATAATACGTTTCGAGTTTTTTTTTTCTAATTATTTATGGAGTTGGTCATTACATCTCACAAAATCCCGGGTCTTTTTAAAAAAATAGCCCTTGACTCAGTCAATGTTAAAAAAATAGCCTCGTTGACGTTTTGTTTGGTCAATGGCCTTCATTTTAATTAACCGTTAATCATCTTCTTTAAACCCTCGTTAATTAACTAAAAATAAAAGAAAAAGAAAAATAAATATACATACACAGTCTGTATCTATATAAAAGAAACGAAATCCCATTTAAACGCACAACAGCACGTAAAATCACTATAACCACCCAGATCGATCCATCCTTTTTTTCTTCATTGTTTCTAGAGAAAAAGCAGCCTCGTTTTCGTCACTAAGTTGAGCTCGAAGTCTGCCAAATAGGTCTGGAAGGAAATACCCAGCTCTAACTCTTTACAATAATTTTTTTCGTTTCGCATTACGAATTTTAACCCTCGAAATCACGTGATTGTGTCAAAGAGATGATGTTTGGCCACGAGAGTTTCGAATTTCCAGTCCGAAAGACGAAACTCGTGGTCATGCTTCATGGAACCTGACCCCGTGCAGTAGATCTAGGGCCCCGCGCACAATTTCACGGTCCCCGCATGTTGGTGCAGGGTCCGCGCGCACTGGAGTTCGGGTCCGCGCGCGCTAGAGCACGGGACCCGGGCATCAGTTCAAGGTCCCGGAACGCTGGTGACGGGGTGCCGTGCATCAGTGTAGGGGGCGCGCGCACTGGAGCACGGGTCCAAGCGCGCTAGAGCACAGGACCCGGGCATCAGTTCAAGGGCCCCAGGCGCTGGTGCTGGGTCCCGCGCATCAGTGCATGGGTCGCGCACTAGGGCATGGGTCCCGCGCACTAGGTCATGGTCCCGCGCTCTAGAGGTTGGGTCCCGTGCACTAGGCTTGTTCCCGCGCACCTGAGAGCTATATGTGGGGGTCCCGAGCATCAGTACGTGGGTCCCCAGCTGCATTGCAAGGGTCCCGCGATATATGTGTTAGGATTTTCGATAGCTGTTAGGGTTTTCGAAAGCTGTTAGGATTTTGCAATTTGTTGGGGCTTTAATTATGCTCGAAATGAAGTTAGCAAACACACAGCATCCGAAATAACATTTTCGAAAAGTATTTTGCAAACTAGGGTTTTTGCAAACTAGGGTTTCGCAAGCTTAATTGGTTTTCGCAAGTAGGGCTACGGTTCTAATAAATTTTACTTCTATTGCATGAAGTAATCATGACGATCACTAACATTGTGTTCCAAGTCGAGGATCAGTGGATAATTGGCGTGGACAATGCCTCGAAGTGGTGTCCTCTTCCTACTCATAGATGGCAATCAATATTGGTCGACGAGGAAACATGCACGTTAGATGACGTGAAGGATGAGATTGTAAAGGTTTTGTCACTACGAGCAACAATTCTAAACTCATGTTAAGCTATTTGCCTAGCGTAGTTTACGATTTCCCACGACCCATCTACATCGAGAATGACTACGGTATACGTGCATACCTTGGTTTTGGTGGTCCACAGTCAAAACCCGCGCAACATGTTGAGGTTGCGTCCTTTGTCAGTGCCACACCACCACAAGCTCATCATAATGATGATTCGAATTTCAACGTCGGTCTAATAGAGCAGTGCAACGCAAATGAGCGACACATCTAACTACCATTCTTACCATCTGAATACGAGGGTTTTCAAGAAGATCAAACCGGACAGTGCGAGAATCAAAATGAGAATGAAGATGATACATTCGAACAACCCAAGGAACATTATGCTTCGGAAAATAATAATGACGATGTCACAATGGCGAAGCATAACTCTCCACATGCGGACGACGGCACGTATGGATTTGGGGATGGTTCAAGCCTGTTCGTTTTGGTCAGGAATTTCAGGACAAGAGAAAGTCAATGACGTGATCACTAAAATCACCCTTGATGCGTGTTTCGAGTTCAAATTGGTTCGGTCAAATAAAAACATGTACGTAGCGAAATGCGCAAGCGAATGATGCACATGGCGAGTACGAGCTGCACAGGACAAGGACTTCCCTTTTTCTCAATTCGAACTACTGCGACAAGCACACATGCGGGGTTTCTCATCGTCGCCGTAGACATCGACAAGGAAGTTCGTCAGTTGTATCCCAAGTTCTGCTGGAACATTTCACCGGTCCTAAAGACATTCCGCCACCCAAGTCGATCATGTCGATGATGCAGAACAGGCGAGTAGATGTCTCATACTACAAGGCTTGAAAATGCAAGCAACTAGCATCGGACGAATTAGTCGGTAACAGGGACGATTGTTACGGTTTACTTCCGGCCTACTTGGATGCGTTGAGGCAAGCAATGTTGACAGTATCACAGATTGAGAGATGGACGAAGAAAGGAGGTTCACATATATGTTTTTAGCATTCGACGCATGCGTTAGGGGATTTGCATACATGAGCAAAGTCGTATCTATCGATGCAACTTTTTTGAAGGGAAAATACAAAGGAGTTTTGCTCATTGCTACGGCGCAAGATGGCGATTACCATCAATACCTGCTCGCACGGGGTCTTGCTGACTCGGAGGGAACCGAATCTTGAACGTGGTTTATCACTAGATTGAGTCGTTTCGTATCGGACAGTAATGAACTCGTCATTATTTCTGACCGAAACCACGGTATAAAGATCGTCCTTGCTGTGTTTCCCAATTCGTTTCACGGTTTCTGCACATGGCACATTCAGCAAAATCCGATGACGAAAACGCCAGACAAGGGTGTGTGCCCCATTCTCTGGCGGGTGGCGAATGCCGACACCAAGGCCGAGTGTGGTGCACAATACAAAGCTCTGCGTGAAAAATTCGAGTCAGCGGGTGGATATCTTGACGAGATTGCAATGGAACGGTGCACGAGGACATATTGTCCCAAATCGAGATACAACATCATGACGACCAATGGATCGGAGTCAATATATGCGGCTCTACGCGCGGTAGAGAACTTCCAATTATAGAATTGTTGGGTTCGATTCACCGATTAACATCAGCTTGGTTAGTAAGCAGCGAAAAGCATGCGAAGCTTCTATCGCTACGAATTTGACGTCGTTTACGCCGAAGGTCAAGTCGATCCTCCACGAGAATTTTGTTGGGTCGCAAAGATTTCATGTGTCGGAAGTTGGACGTCTAACATATAATGTATACGGCCACAACGTAAACGAGGTCGTCGATCTACACATGCGTACATGCAGCTGTAAGACGTTAGACATCGACCAAATTCCTTGCCCACACGAAATTGCTGCTTGTGGTTATGCTGACGTCGATGTGGGTTCACTAGTTGACCCTTATTACAGCTTGGAAATGTGATAGTTAGCTTACCACGGTACTATATGGCCGATGTCCGAACACGTTGAAAGAAGTGTCGAAAGCTGCCACCTCCTCGCGAGAGACAACGTGGGAGACCACAGAAAAATCGGTTGCCTTCTGTTGGGGAATTTAGCAGGAGGTAAAACCTCTAAATTTTTAAGATTTCCTAATGTAATAGAACGTAATTACGAGTGTTATGTAATAATATTTATTTAGATTAACGTAATTATGATTTTATAATCTAAGAGTTATGAACTGAAAGTTAGGATTTTAAAATTAGTGTTTTAAACGGGTATGGGTTTCAATAATGGAGCAAAACTAATTTACATAAGAACAACATGCAGTGGACCCGCGCTAGCTGATGTAAAATCGCAAAAATAATCCAGGGTCCTCGCACATTATCGCTGTGGCCTGGGGCTCATGTGCAGTGGACCCGCGGCTGATGTGCGTTGGATGCGCGGGTCCCGTGCTTACGCGCGAAGGTCCCGTGCTCATGTGTGGGGACCTGTGCGCATATTGCTTGGTCCCTAATGCATAAGTTTGGTCCCGCAATTTTGTAAAACCTAATTATAGTCAATCAATTAGTGTTCTTTTGCAGACAACTTTTCAATTATTGGTTGGTCAACTATTTGTCTGAAACTTGTCAGCTTTTTTCAGGTGTCATAATGCCTTGTCGAATCTGATGTGCTTTTCGATTTGTGAGGACAGTCGCGGGTTTTAAAATAACTTCAGTAATTATAATACATATATATTTTGTACATATTAAACTTTAAAAAAATTAGATTTGATGAAAAATTTGTCGAAAAAAAATTAATCTTGACCAAAATATTACTCAAGTCGTTAATGTATACAAAAAAAAATTTACACTATTTGGTTATTGTTCTGAATGTGACGTTGTTGAATCAGTTGGATGTCACAATAATTTAGCAAATTTACATAGCAACATCTCGCCTTATGTTGGTGAGTTGGTTATGATGTAACAATCGAGTCGTATCTTATAATTGCAAAAGGCCATACTTTTGTGGCCTATGATATCATATGACGTATTATATTCGTATGGAGGCTGTATCAAACTTCAAAATTATTTAATACACTGTAAAATTGCAAATATTATCGCAGGGACCCCGTACATGAGCTCTGTGGTCCGAGCTGTGGACCCGCGCAAGATGACGTGCGGTGGATGTACGGGACCCGTGAACTTACGCACGGGACCCGTTCTCATTAGCAGGGGACCCGTGAACTGACGCACAGGACCCGTGCGCATAAGTGGACCCGTGCGCATAAGTTTGGTCCCATGATCAGCAGATCGCCCCCGTGCGGAAATTATATTAACTTAGTCAACAATCATTAGTCAATTATTGTCAGATTATTGTCTGTTACTTTTTCTGTGATATTGTCAGTGTAAGTAACAGTAATGTCAAATCTCATGATGTAGCTTCAATTTCGATGATCATAAGCAAATAATTTAATCATAACGAAAAAAGAATTGTTTGTCAAAACTTTCAGATAAAATAATTTACAAGCCAACGTTGTTTTTCATAAAAAAATTTCCTAAAATATTTACGGAATAAAAATTAAAATTACATTCATCTTGGACCAAATCAGGAATAAAAGTCCTTACGGAAAATACAAACTGTAAAAAACTTCCTAAAATCTATAATTTGCTGCTGTGTCAGATTGGAGATGTCGTCATCTCGAAACATGAGGCTCATTGCCGCAACACATGAACGCCACATTCTCCCCTGAAATTCTACACACTTATTAAAAAATTGTCGTTAAAACATTTAATGAATAATAAGGAATTAAACTTACCTTCCTTGCTGTTTGGCGAACCTCGGATGGCGCTTAACTGTCCATTTCTTAAATCGACTCTTGATACATCCTATGAAGACCAATATCGCTGGGATTAATACTTGAAGTGACGACATTGCATTGTTAAGGTGGCACATGTCATTGTCGCAAGACTCGTCGGAGTCGTATATCGTCATCGTCTTCTTTCTCCAGTCAGCGATGCATAACACCCAATGTGCTATCGTTTGCACTGGGATGACGATGCAATCTGCATTCATCCATGAGATCGACGGCCATTCATCCATTTAGGACTTTTCCTTTCTCCAAGCCTTCGAGTTCGATACATGTCTTGAAGGCGTAAAACATGTACGCAACATTCTTCAAAGTAAATGTATGCTTATTCTGCATGTCCAGGAACCCTCTCATGGCTTCATTCTTATGCTGAAAAACCAAAGCAACAAAGGCTTTACAATTACAGTTCATTGCAAAATTAATGGTTCAAGTGCATACCATGTCATCGAGCCACCTCGTTGGCGTAACTAGATCGTCAAACCATCCTCGACTATGCCTGTCAACTGCGCATTGTACGTATTCGTCGTCCCCAAGGTCAGTATATCGCGCTCTACGGCCCCCCACATAAGGAGTTTTTTTTTTAAATATGAACGTCTACGGACGAGAGCCTCACATTCATATGACCAGTCGAGGGAGGCTCAGTGTATGGCGACTGCAGCCACCTCAACGGATTTCTCTGCCGCTCCTCTGGGGTCGCCTCGACCACAGCTTTTCCCTTGTCTGCCTCCGTCAGCCTTGTCGACTGATCCCAGTCGACGCCCCTCCAAGTCGATGGGTCCACCTCCGTCGGCCCCATCGACTGATCCCCGTCGACGTCATCATCTCATTGAGGTGGGACGTAAGACGCCGAGTCCAATTTACGAGCCCATCCCCACCCAGCCTCCATCGGCTCGTCGCCTACGACACATATTAAATTGTAAGCTACGCCCCTAATTAAATTTGAATTAGGGGTAAAGATAGTTACCGTGATACGGCGCATCGATATGTGTGTGTGGACCGAATAAACTTGTCCAGTCGTGCCGTAGCTCTTGCAACGACTCCGCAACTACTCCGATGCTTTCGCCCCACCCTTGAATCGAGTTGAATCACTCCTCGTACGTTTCGGAGCGTCGAGCATAAGTCTCGGGATTTCGAGAAGTCGTCTCAGAATTGCGCAAAGTCATTCCCGAACTGCTCGAACCTACCGCTAAGCGCGCTGAAGCCGCTGCTAAGCGTGTCGAACCGACCGCCAAATTCCTCGAACTGTCGGTCCACGCGGTGCGAAAATTCGTCGAATTGCTCCGACGATGGATACGCATACCCGTGCGATGGCCTTGCGTGTGGCGGCGATCTTGGCGGCATATGGAAGTGGCCTCCAACGACGGCACATAGTCAGAGCCCATGCCCCTCTCTTCGTCTTGTCGTGATCTGATAGAGAGCTGAATGACGAACTCTGCCTCATAATTGGCTTCTATTGCAACCGCCGCACGACGAGTACACGTAACGTCCACTCCATCCATGAGTAGGATCACCACCCTATCGCACACATCGTCTCGCTCACCGGCGCCCATGTCGTTGTCCCAGAGATAGCCGGCCTACCTCTCTTCTACGAACGGCATTAATAACCCTTGTACATGGGACCTATGCGCAGCCTTGGCAATAGCCGAAAACTTCGCATGCTCCAACTCTCGAACTTCATCGTATTTATCAGCGAGCTTCGGTACACATTCGTATGCTAATATCTGAAGACCAAAGACACAAACGATCTTAGCAACCAGACGAAACCCTAACATAAAAAATCATTCAAAGATAAAACTCTAAACGTGAAGTGGTTGTACGAATCCACTGACCAACCGACTCTCCGTAACTTCCTTTAAATCTCGTTTCAGCGAACGTATTGTCGCTCGGAAAGCCACGAGTCCCCAACGCAGCATAGCACGGGTCTCTGGCGCTAGCAAGCATGGGTCCCATGCTTATGCGCGCAGGTCCAGTGCTATGCTTCGTGGGTCCCCGGCGCGACAAAGCACGGGTCCCCGCGCTGGCATGCACGGGTCCCTCGCTAGCGCGCAAGGCTCCCCAGCACAGCAAGCACGGATCTCGCGCGCATGTTGTGAGAGTCCCCGCGCTTGGCACGCACGGGTACCCCAGTGCAACATAGCACGGGTCTCCGGCGCTAGCAAGCATGGGTCCCGTGCTATGCTTCGAGGGTTCCCAGTGCGACAAAGCACGGGTCCATTGCCGTGGACCCCTGCGCTTTGCCCCTCGAGTCCCCTGCACTTCCACACGGATCCCTGAGCTTCAAAGCACGGGTCCCCTTACCATTGCAAGCACGGGTACCCTACGCTTCGGATTAGGGTGGCCTGCGGCCTCAAATCAGGGTCCCGTGCGATGTAGACGACGTATTCTTCATAAATTAATAAAATTACCTTCACTGTTTGGGATCTCGCCTGAAATGCCATGGATTCGGAGCTTGAAATTCGACTGTGAAGAATGGTGTGAAGAGAAGAGGGAATCTTGATCGAAAGGACCTGTGAAGCGAAAGGGTGTGTGCTTTTTTATTTACTGTTGCCTTTTCAGATTCTACAGTAAATCTCTGTGAAAAGCTGTAATTTTCATTAAGAGTTGTTGATTGCCATTAAAGAAGGGCAAAAATAGTCTTTTATGCAGAGTAAGTAAGGGTACATTGGTCTTTTACTATTTAGGAGGCTATTTTTGTAACGTTGACTATGTCAAAGGCCAATTTTCTAAATAATCCCAAAATCCCCCCTTTCGACCCCAAATAAGTACTACAAAACATTATTTCCCAGTACCCTTTTAGCTTTAGCTCCTACCTCAATCCCTTGTAAGGCGTTTGCTGATTATACAGAATGCAAACGCCGGCGAGCATCGATCCCTGTAAAACTACCGCCCACAGTTATTGGCTGAACTGGAGAGAGTATTACTCTCAGCGATTTGGGTTTTGGGATCTATGCTCATCGCATCGATTCTCATATGGAAATATGAAAGGCTGGACGACTCAGACACACTTGATGATGGTTGCGAAGATGTTGTAGGAAGGAACAAGTATTGCAGTAGATCTTGGAAGCCTTGTCTTAATCGTATCCATCCCATTTTCTTCGTGTTTTATCGCATCGTTGCCTTATGTCTGCTACTGGTATCTCTGAGCTTCGATGTTTCCCTTCACGGAGCTGAACTGTTCCAATATTATACTCAGTAAGTTCATCATATGCTTGTACTAGAGCATTTGTATGCTTGGGTTGTACGAACTGTATCTGTTTGTTTCTCTGCAATGTAGGTGGACTTTCACTTTAGTGAGCATCTACTTCTTGGTATGTCTTTATCTTCAATCTGTTTATCTCTGTTACAAGATGAGTGGTTGATTGCATATATTATATGCCATGCTTGTTATTGTTGTTCTTGCAAGCTTGATTCTTTGCTTCGATTCATGGTTGCTACAGCCTAATAAAGACAAGTATTCATTCGAGGATGCAGAGAAAGGCTCGTACAAGCCGTTAGCTCATCAAGCGAAATTCTTACCACCAGCGCAGGCTAACAACAAACATGGTTTTATCGGTGTTTGCTATTTTCTTTTTCGAGTCTTGTTTCAGGTATGACATAGACAACTAGTTGGATTTATAGCACATAGATACAGATAAAGATCAATTTTTTCTGGTTATTAGATTTGTGCAGTTGCAGTGACTATCACTGATGTTGTCTATTGGTGCGAGATATTCCCCTTCCCGAGTATAAGGGACTATGAAATGAACTTCGTAAGTCTTGTAATGAATCCCATTTATCTGTTTCTCCCCGAACATTTCGATGTTTAGTTAGTTTAACAGATGGCTTGTCTTTTCATTTCCTATAGTTGACGATCATTACGCATTCCCTGAATCTCATCCTACTTGTCGGAGATACAGCGTTTAATAGCCTGGTAAAAACTACGGTTTTCATACTCACTCTGCCCTGTTTTTAACCTTTCCCCCCTTTCTTTCATACAAATTTCAAAAAAAAATAAAAAAATGTTCCTTCCTCTGAAATAAGCAACTTCGATGGTATGGAATCTCTTACTTCCTTCTTTGGACTGGATCATACGTGATCTTCGAATGGGTCATCCACGCCTGCGTCAACTTATGGTAACTCTCTATATATTATCTATATATATGTTTGTGTGTTTATTCAAGAAAATACAGAAAATTCATGGTGCAATCTGTCTATCGTATTGTAGGTGGCCGTACCCTTTCCTTGATCTTTCGGCGACCTATGCTCCACTGTGGTAAGAAATCATGGGAACGATCGATAAAAAAGGATTCAATGCAATGTGCTGTGAATAACAAACTTATTTTCTGGTGATATGATATGATGTGATTATAAGGTACCTTGTGGTGGCGGTGTTGCACGTACCGTGCTATGCGATATTTCTGATGGTCGTTAGAGCAAAGTACTTTATATTGTCGAGATGGTTTCCACAGTCTTATGATCAACAACATCTTCCCTGATAAGTTGCTTCTCATTCTACTTCAAAGGCAAGATCGAATTCGTTCTTTCTTTCTGTCGAAGGGCAAGGGATTAGTAGGTAGGTTTAAGAAAGAAAGAACTAAGGTTATTGTTGTATTTACTGCGGAATTTCTATTGCAATTGCAGAACCTGGAATTGATATTGATTAATATTTTTGAGTGACAAAGCTTTCAATTGTGGGAGGTGTTGGAATTTTTATTGGAAGAGTTAATTGAATTCATGTCTATTCAATTCTGAACGAATTTTATTCGACTATACGAAGCGATTAGTGTTTTAATGAATCAATTAAATAAATTATTTCAATTGTTTAATTTTTACTCCCTCCGTCCCGCTAATTTTATCAAAATTTTTCATTTGGGCATTCCAATAATTTTATCACCTTTCCTTATTTAGCAAAAAACTCACAAAAAATTAATATAATAATATTAAATATTCTTAAATGACGCGTTAAAATATACATTTTCTTTCCATTGTACTATATTATTATAATAATGCCACCTTAATTTGCGTGCCAAGCAACTTATGTGATAAAGTTGCTGGGACGGAGGGAGTAAGATAAGTCGTGTGAAATGATATTTTCTTTTTCGACGAGGACAAATTAGAGGACCGAAGCAGATCTCGTGAAAGTTATGCGACTAAAGTTTTACTTACTCCTATTCATATTAGACTAGTTACTTTTAGCCAAGCTAGAGGACGAAAATTAAATTTTAAAAGTTATACCAGTGTTGTTAATATTCCACCACGAATGTGGCAGATTTTGAACATCCATCAAGATGGCGGTTTGCATTTTTGGTTCTTTGGACTGGTCAGGTTTTGGGTTGCTCAAAGAATAGGCCCAATGATTAAAAAAAAAAAACAAATGTGCTTGCTCGGTTGAATATGATCCGAGTCAATTCTCTCTAAAAGACGGGTCGTAGTCTCTAGTCTAGAGTGAGATTTCCAAAAGGATGCCGAACAACCCTTGCTCCAGGTGAGAAACAATTATTTATTTTAATGTATGATTCATAGTTCAAGATAATATATAAATTATTTAATTTTAAATTTTTATTGCAGATAAAGTGGCGAATAATGGTCATCAAGCTCCAAATTTACAAAAACTAGCTACGAGAATCCTTGGTTTGGCACCTAGTGCATCGGGTTATGAACTCAATTGTAGTGTCTTACTCTTAGAGCCCGTAGTTGTTATATACTTGTATCTTTTGGTGGGATTTGAAAATAAAATTAGTTAGGTTTGTTTCACAAGTATTTTGGGATCAGTTTTTTTAGATTTTGAAAAAAGTAATCTAGATTCGAACACTAGATGATGCACGATTTGGTATTTGTCAAGTTCAATGAATAGTTAAAAAACTTTTCTCTCTCTTTCTATTGTAACTACCCTAAGAAGAAACCAAAACGAGAAAAAGCTTCTTCGCCACCTCCATCAGTGGAGGTTGAGGGTGCTTATTTTAGCTTTGTTTTCTTTTTTCTTGGTCTTTCATTGTTGTGTTGTTATGTTATATTCTATTTTCTTATTTCACTCTCCGGGTTGGGAGTTTCTGTCTCCTCGTTGTCAGAGTTGTGTCTCCCCTCCTGGAAGTGTCGATGCCGATGAAGACAAGATTTTGAAGTTGAAGTCCAAAGAAAGTGAATATCGTAGATCTAACCTTAATAGCCATGTGTATGAGGTATTTGGTTGATTTATAGCATGGTCTTTAATTCTTTGTTTTCATTCGGCTTTGTTTTTCTTTTTTCAAATTTGTATTATTTATTTCTCTCTTGATGGGTTTTATTACCTTTGAAGTTCAAATGTTACCAGAGGATTCATTGGGTTCTTTAGCCCATGTAAATTTGTTTGTTCGTGCAACATTTTCGTTTGGAAGAAAAAGTACAATCAACAATTGACAGAGATTTGTTGTTATAAATTTACTTATCCAATTTCACTTAATCACATTGGCGAGTGCAATGAGTGGCTAGCTGAAAAATGGATGATGATGATGGTGCCTGGGAGTTGGTCTCCTGCCTGTGACTTAGTTGAACCTCCTGACCCTCAAACATTCTACGAGGAAGCCAAACACGTTCATTATAGAAATTCTCTCTACAGATCTCCCATCATAAAACAGATAGAGGAATCTCATGTGAAATTAGACAAAGAACGAGAGAACTTCGAAGCTGAAAAGAAAAAGTTTTTACAAGAGATGGAAAATCTGAAAACTTTCTCATCTTCCCAAGATACCTCTCACGCCCTTGTCAAAAGCGTGAAAATAGAACACCTTCAAAAGATCCAAAATGTATTGATAATTCTGTTAAAAGAGCTAAGTCTAAATCTATCTCACCTACCTTTTAAGGGAGCATAGGGGAAGCACTAAAAACGAATGCGAGAGTGTCTAGTGCTAAGATAAAGAAGGAGCCAGTAGATTTCGATGTTTCTAATAATGTTACTACTTTAGGTCAAATAAAAGACACTCGTAGAAATAAAAGGGCCATTTCTACTTTTCAAATAATTGCTTCTACTTGTTCACTTCGGCCTAACCTTTAGAAGCAACAACTACGAAATAGGCTCTACTTCACAAATTAAGAATACTCATTCTAAGACAAATGCATCTAGGATAAACCGTAGGAAACAAGATCTCGCCATAAAGAAGGCATCACCTAAGGTATCCCTTAAAGATTGATTTCCCCAAACACCTTAGGAGCTGAAAAGCATTTGTACGAGCTGAAATTATCCTTCCCTGCAAGGTTCAACCCAAATGGATTCCTAAATCTCCGTCTAGGAAGACAGCCGCCAAGAAGGCCAAGTCAACCAAAGAGGCTAAATCCAAAACCACTTCATTGAAAGCAACTTGGGTAATTATACTCCCTCAAATAATAATTTAGGAACCATATTTGAACCAAATTATACATCTGCTAATCCGAGAGGACCCATTCTTAAGTGGGTACCTAAAGCTCTCTAAATTGTCTATGCAGATCCATCATGTGTGGTATCTCGATTCTGGTTGCTACACACACATGACGGGAAATCAAGAGCTGCTGAGCAACTACAAAGATCGCTCAAATGGCAAAGTCAGCTTCGGGAACAATGACTCATCACCTATGCTAGGACGTGGGGATATTATTTTGAAAAAATCTGATGACAAAAGATGTCTCTTACGTCGAAGGCCTCCGTCATAACTTGTTCAACATAGTCCAATTCTGCGACGAAGGATTTCAAGTGGTCTTTCACGCTGACCGAAGCAGAATTTTGGACAATCAGGACATAGAACTCCTCTACGGACTTTGGAAATCCAATCTATACACGATCAACCTGACGTCTGTGCGGCCCTCGACAGCTGCATGCCTCATTTCTCAGACTATGATACAGAGATTAGCTTATGGCATCAACGAATGTCTCATCTGAATGTGAAAGCTCTTCAGCGCCTCTCTAAGCAAAAATTTGTCCACGGTCTTCCAATTATCATGCCGCAAAAGGAGCTTCAATGTTCGGCCTGTCAATTAGGGAAAAGAAAGCGAGCATCTCACCATGTCAAGCATATTGCGTCCACCTCTCGTCCTTTGGAACTAATCCATATGGACCTCTGTGGGCCCATGCAAATACAGAGTATCAATGGACGCAAGTACGTGCTAGTTATCGTCGATGACTTCTCTCGCTACACTTGGACAAAGTTCCTCCGAACAGACAACGGCACTGAGTTTAAGAACAAATATCTCAGTGCGGTTTATCAGAAACTTAGAATTAGTCAACAATTTTCAGCCGCAAAAACCCTTCAACAAAACGGGGTTGTTGAAAGGAAAAACAGAACTCTAGTGGAAGCCGCTCGCACGATGCTCATTCATTCCGGCCTCCCACACTTCCTTTGGGCTGAAACAGTAAATACCGCTTGTTTTATCCAAAATAGGATGGTGGTTCACAAACGTTTCAACAAAACTCCGTACGAGATTTTAAATAAGAGAGTGCCCAACATCTCATTTTTCAAACTCTTCGGGTGCAAGTGCTTTGTGGCGAACGATCGAGAGCAACGCTCCAAGTTCGACCCTAAAGCATTCGAAGCAACCTTCGTCGGGTATTCTTCAACCTCAAAAGCATACCAAGTATACATCAAGTCCAACCGTACGATTAAGGAAAGCCACAACATCACTTTGCACGAAGTGACATATATGGTTTCTGGGCACATCAGTCCAGGATCCGAGCCTAACCCGATGGCTCCTGAACACCTCAGTTCAGGACCCGTGCCTAACCAGCTGGCTTCTGAAGACGACATCTCAGAACCTTTTTCACCGGTGTGTTGGCACAAAACCAACAGAAGAACGCAACAACTCAGCAACCAACTCCAGAAGAAGCTATGAGAATTGTGTTAGAAGACTTGGATTCCCTCTTTGAGCCTCTACATCAGCCAGTCACCACCAGTCCTACACCCGATGAGTCTGATGTACCAAGCTCTTCAACGATCCCTACCTCACCCGATGCAGAATTGCCACAGAATAATGACGAACCGACCATGGCTGTTGAGGAAGAATCATCAGAGTCGCCCCTTCCAAGTGCAGATTTGGAACTTCCTCACACAGGTGACCAATCAGAGATCATTGGAAATCTAGACCCACAAATGGCCGACGCTTCATCTTCAGCTTTGCCCCATGAGCACAAGTGGACTAGAGCTCACCCAATTGATCACATAATTGCTGATCCTTCGAGCGGTGTAAGGACACGTCATCAACACAGTATCTTCAGCTGCTTCTTAAGCCAAAATGAGCCTACTAAGGTAGCAGACGCACTACAAGACCCGATTTGCATAGTTGCGATGCAAGAGGAAATCAATCAATTCAAGCGTCTTCAAGTGTGGAAATTAGTACCCCGTCTGCGGGAAAATTGTCATCGGTACGAAATGGGTATTTAAGAACAAGAAGAATGAAGATGGAGAAGTGATCAGGAACAAGGCATGATTAGTTGCAAAGGGATATAACCAACAGGAAGGGATCGACTACGACGAGACATATGCTCATGTTGCCCGAATCGAAGCCATTCATCTCTTATTAGCTTATGTGGCTCATAAAGACTTCAAGGTCTATCAAATTGATGTTAAAACCGCATTTCTCAATGGCGTACTAAAAGAAGAAGTCTATGTCACCCAGCCAGAAGGCTTCGTTGATCAAGAACACCTCGATCACATCTATCGATTGGATAAAGCTCGCAACGGACTAAAACAAGCCCCACGTGCTTGGTATGATATCTTGAGTGACTTCCTCGTAATGTCTGGAGTTATCCGAGGAACAATCGATACGACCCTCTTCATCAAATGGCAAGACAAGGATCTGATGGTCGTCCAAGTTTACATCGACGACATCATTTTTGGTTCTACTAATCCGCGGCTTTGCAAGAAGTTTGGAGATCTCATGAAGAGTAAATTCAAAATGAGCCACATGAGAGAGATGCAATTCTTCCTAGGACTTCAAGTCAGGCAGCTCGATGACGGGATATTTATTAGTCAAACTAAGTACATCAAGGACATCTTGAAAAAGTTCCATCCAGGATCAGAGCAAGCCTCTTAACACTCCCATGTCAACAAGCTGCAAATTGGATGCCGATCCCGCAGGAAAATCGGTCGACATTACACTCTATCGCAGCATAATTGGATCTCTTCTCTACCTAACTTCTAGCCGACCAGACATCGTGCTTGCCACCTGTCTCTGTGCCTGCTTCCAAGCCAATCCCAAGGAATCCCACATGCTTGCCGTGAAGCGTATTCTTCGCTACCTCAAGGGCACGTCTACCTTAGGACTATGGTATCCTAAAGGTACGAACTTCAAACTTATCGGCTACACTGACGCTGATTATACAGGTTTCCGAATGGACAGGAAAGGCACCTCTGGTGGCGCTCAATTTCTAGGTGAAAAGCTAGTCTGCTGGTCATCCAAAAAGCAAAATTGCGTCTCAACTTCGACGACTGAAGCTGAATACGTCGCAACCGCCAGCTATTGCACGCAGATCCCATGGATGCGGACTCAGCTTCGCGATTATGGGTACAATTTAAATAATATACCCATATATAGTGATAGCCAAAATGTCATTGCGATTACGTGCAATCCCGTTCACCATTCACGCACGAAGCACATAGATATTATATATCACTTTATCAAAGATCACGTAGAAAATGGCACAATCGACATGTATTTTGTGAACAATGAGTATCAATTAGCCGATATTTTCACCAAGCATTGGATGAAAAATGGTTCCAATTCCTTGACGGAAAATTAGGCATGTTGAATCTCCCGTTATATGTGCTTTACCAGATCTTCCGTGCTATCACATGCTCTATTCTATGTATTTTCCATGCTCATTGCTCATATCTTGCGTGAAAATAAAAAAAAACATATAAAAATAACATAAACTATACATATACCTATAATTAAGGGAGATGACGAGATCCTTTAGGATGCTTCGGTCTAAGTCACGTAGAATTTTTCCCGACATACGACTGATTCAACTGCTTAATTCTGTCAGTCTAAGTCATATTATTGTGTCTAAAGGTCTTTAGTTTTATGCACTAGACACAAAATCACCCTTCAAATGTGAGGTCTCTATCCTTTCAATTTTTCCCTCATTGGAACTATCTCTCGAGTGAAGTCACACTTCAATTGATTGTCTTTACTAGTGATACTTGGCTTCGTACTCGCCTTTCTTTAGATCGTTTGGAAAATGATTTGGGCATTAAGGTAATCCCTCACTCGGCCTTATATAATCCTTTCCAATACCATAGCCCTTAGTCATACACTTTGGACCTTCTCCGAATTCCTTTTCTTCATTTGAAACTCATTCCAACCTTCAGCCGATTTTATACTCTTCGAATGGTTGTTCAAACGAGAAAAGTAGGGGGACAAAATAAAAGAAGACGAGAAGATGAAAAAAGAAGGCAATGCTCAATGCACAAAAACAGAGCAAAGGAACCTGCTTTTGGAAACTACAAAAAGAAGGCATGGATCATGCTGTGAACTTCTCCGTCGATAATCTCGTACGCTCGTCAGAACGGCTGGATAGAGGAGCACCACGAAGTGAACTTCTCCAACGATAATCCGGTCTTATATCGGGAAACGGGAAGAGGAGCGCAGCCTTGGGTACGAATTCCATAATCGTGAACTTCTCCAAATTGATAATCTCTGAAACCTCTTCAGGGATTAAGAGAAGAGGAGCACGGTATTGATCCGAGAACCAACAAGAAGAACTTCGCCTACGATAATCTCCTAGAGCCTCGTGGAGAAGCGGAGCTTCATCTTGAGTACAAAAGGGGTATTAAATTTTTTTTGGCCGAAAGAAAAGAAGGAGACGGACGTAGAAATGGAAGACGAAAAAGATAAGCTCAGCTTTCCTCTAACTTCCTTCCTTTCTAAGTCATAGCCAAATTCAACCCCTAAAAGTCCTTTTGATTCCAAAAACGACGATCTCTCACTTAGGTGAAATAATTAATATGCCTCGATCAGAGGTAAATTGACTTAAAAATTGCTTGTGTTGACTTGAGCGATATAAATATAAAAACCCCGAGTCAAAAATAATAGAGTGAACTTAGTGAGAGTTGTCAAAATGGATCTTTCTATGAACCTAAGACTTTAGTTTGATGACTAGAATTGACGGCAATGTGTTTTTCAAGTGTCATACGAAAATTTAGGCGTGACGATCGATTGAAGCAAAATAATCTGACCCCATACTATATAAATATTAATATGAAAAAAAAGAGTCGCACATTTTGAATGCATATTTAACTTGCATTGGTATTGAATTGAATAAAATGCGAATATTTGATTTTGTGGAGGTGTGAGGATGGGCTATGACGAGGTGCCTTCGGAGACAGGTGCTTTCCCGATGTCTCTACGGGATGTCTCTATGGAAGCAAGAACTCTCTCCATTATTTTGTCTTCAAGCGATTGAACAGCAGCGGAGAGAGCGGCATGGAATTGCTCGTTCGTCACAAATGGTGCGGACACCTCCTTGGATGTACCAGGACGAGTGATGTCGCCTGTATCAACCCTTGAGTAGACACCGAGTCCTCAGGTTGGCTCTCAGTCACTTGAGGTTGTGACTGTATGAGACTTCCACCCAATCCTCGAGTCGAATCTAGAAGATTCTACCATTGATACTCTGAGTCTGCATCGGCCCACAGAGGTCCATGTGGATTAGTTCCAGTGGACGAGATGTAGACGCGATTTGCTTGACGTGATGAGACGCTCGCTTCATTTTTCCTAATTGACATGCCGAACACTGATGCTCCCTTTGTATTAGTATAGTTGGAAGACCGTGAACCAACTTTTTCGTAGAAAGACGTTGGAGAGCTTTCATATTCAGATGAGACAGTCGTTTATGCCATAAGCTGTTCCTCTGTAAATCAATTTAAGAGATGAGGCATACAGCTGTCGAGGGTCGCACGGACGTCAGGTTGATCATGTAAAGATTGGATTTCCGAAGTCCTTGAAGGAGTTCTGTGTTCTGACTATCCAAAATTCTGCACCGGTCAGCATGAAAGACCACCTGGAACCTTTTGTCACAGAACTGGCCTATGCTGAACAAGTTATGGCGGAGGCCTTCGACATACGAGACATCCTTTACTGTCAGATTCTCTAGAATGATATCTCTATATCCAAGAATTGAAGCCGAGTCATTTTTTCCGAATCTGACTTTGCCATTTGGCCGGTCTTTGTAGTTGCTCAGTAGCTCTTGATTACCAGTCATGTGTGTGGTGGAGCAACCAGAGTCGAGGTACCACACATGATGGATCTGCAAAAACAAGTTATAGAGCTTTAGGTACCCACTTAAACATGGGTCCTCTTTGATTAGCAGATATATTTTTAGGTTCAGATATAGTTCCTAAATTATTACTTGAGGGAGTATTGATAACCCATTTCACTTTCGAAGAAGTGGATTTGGATTTTGCCTCTTTAGGCGACTTGGCCTTTTCGGCTTTTGTCGTCCTAGGCGGAGATTTAGGAACCCATTTGGGTTGAACCTTGCAGGAAAGGTTAATTTCAGCACGTGCAAATGCTTTGGTAGGTTTGATCGAGGAATATATCTTTTCTTGTGATAGTCTCCTAAGGTACTTGGGGGATTTAATCTCTACGGGATACCTTAGGTGAGTTTAGGCATCTACGGCGCCATAAGCTTTCTTTATGGCTGGATCTTGTTTCCTACGATTCTTCCTAGTGGCATTTGCTTCAGAATGATTATCTTTTATTTTAGAAGTTGAGCCTATTTCGAATTTGTTGCTTCTAAAGGTGATAGGCTGAAGTGAACAAGTAGAAGCAATTACGTGAAAAGTAGAAATGGCTCTTTTATTACTACGAGTGTCTTTTGTTGAAATAGAAGGAGTAACATTTTTAGAAACGGTCAAATCTACTGGCTCCTTCTTTATTTTATCACTAGACACTCTCGCTTTCATTTTCAGTGCTGCCCATACGCTCCCTGTGGACGTAGGTGAAATAGAATTAGTCTTAGCACTTTTCACAGAATTATAGTGCCCTTATGATCATTCGAAGGCGATTTTTTGATTTTCACGTTTTTATAACAGCATGAGAGGTAGTTTGGGAAGATGAGGAAGCCTTGAGATTTTCGATCTCTTTAAGAAACTTTTTCTTTTCAGCTTCGAAAATCTCTCGTTCTTTATCTAACTTTGCATGTGACTCCTCTATCTGTTTTATGATAGGGGGTTTGTAGAGAGAATTTTTATAATTTAACGTTTTTGACTTCCTCATAGTGCGTTTGAGAATCAGGAGGTAGAACTTGAACTAAATCACTGACGGGTGTTAGAGATGGTTTCCTATTTTTGTCTCTTTAATTTTGTTCATTGTAGTCAAAGGGGTCTCAGGCCCATGTGAGGCTTGTCTAATGGAGGAATCGAAAGCATTCTCGTATGTCGACTCCGTAAAGTTTCTAAGATAGGTTGCTGCACCCATGATCTTTATATCATATATTTCCTTTTTTCGTAAAACATGTGGGTTAGTGAAACCTATGCCTTCTATTGGATTATAGAACTCTATATCCTTGGTCTTGTTTAAGAATATCGTCTGTTCAGACTGCCCCTACGCGTAAGAAGGTCATCTATTTTTTTAATTTTTGCATATAACTTCTTGCGTTCCTCACTTAGGAGAGCGTAATTGTTTTCTACCGTTAGTTTAGCGGCTTGACAGGCATTTAGTTCTTTACTGAGCTCACTAACCTTAGCATTCGACATTTCTAATTGTTTTCTAAGTCAGTGATCCTAGAGGTAGCTTCAGTTATCCTACAATTTAAAGTGGTTTTCTCGTTAAGATTCCTAACCAAACAATTGTAGTTATTTGCTAGACTGTCTTCTAATTCCTTAATCTTTTCACTATGATGTCCTACTTGAGGTTGACTAGTCTCTCTAGAATGTAGGCTCTTAGTGAGTTCTTCTATTTTCGCACTAGAGTTCTGATTCGAGACTATCTATCTTCTCCTGAGATCTCTCAAGTTTATTCTCGACTTCCTTAATACTTTTCTGCTCATGTTTCATGTTAGCATATTGTGTTTGATATGATTCTAACATGGTCAATAACGTGGAAGAAGAGACTACCTCTTTTGACAAGGTGGATATGTTGTCTTCGTCCGTCAGGTTGGATGTTTCGGCATCCGATTCATTGTCGAGACGGGCCATGAGTGCTAAATTCTCTTATTCAGAACTCGACGTGTCCTCGAGCCATTGGTCCTGTTCGGCCATGAGAGCTACTCCAGCTTCCTTCTGTTTCGTCAATTGGAGCTTCTTGGAGTAGTAGTTGGCATCTCTTTTCTTTGGAAGAGTGCACTATCTGGCAAAGTGACTTGGCTTCTCACAGTTGAAGCATTTGTTAGCCTCCTTAGGGTTCTTAACTTCGGAGCTCTCTGGTGCACGTTTTTTGTTTTTAGAGCTTGTAGTCCGAAGTCTGTTGGCTGAGGTTGAATACTTCTTCTTGAAGTACTTCTTGCTCATCATTTGTCCTATGAGAGCTAACTACTTTCCTAGAGCTTTCAAATTTGGATCAACGTCGGAGTTCGACTCTTTTTTCGACTCTGAAGGTGAAGGAGGCCTAACGATCTTTTCCTTTCTTGATCTTGAGCTCCTCTTCTCCGAGACTAAGGCAACAGTGTCTTCGATCTGTTTGCCTTTCTGCTCTTTGAGAATCTCACTTATATCATCCTCATGCTGTGTGAGATTGTCAAACACGGCATGGACATCCAACTCCTCTAGATCTTTATTTTGTCGAATCTGAGTGGATATTTTCTTCCATTCCGCGGGCAGAGAAGATAGAAATCTAATGTTTGTCTCCATATTGGTCTTCGTGATTTCTATCTTCCTCATCTCGTTGAGAAGAGTAAGGTACCTTTGGTAGATCTCGTATAGACTCTCCTCCGGCTTTGCTTTGAAGGAGTCGTAGGCAGTGAGAATGTTCGCCTTTTTGGCCTTTATGCCAACTTCCGTCCTCTGCATCATCCTATGCAGTTCATCCCACATTCCTTTAGCCGATGAAAGGCTATCAATCATATATCATTGGGGATGCCCTGCATGAGGGTGTTCATAGCTACTAGATCAGCCTTAGCTCGAGCCCTCTCCTCGATTGTGTATTCCCTAGGCTCCTTCAGTCGCCTAGATGCGGAATTTGAGGAGTTGCTGTTTCATCACCGGGGACATGTACCCAGAACTGTGCGGGTCCCTCTTCTAGTGATCTCAGCAAATTCTCGGCTTGATCTTTTAGAGCGATAAAATTGAGGAAGCGGCTTCTCCATACGGTATATTCGCCTCGTTGTAGGATCGGTGGACGGTTGTCATTTCCGAGCGAGTATGCATCCATTTTGTATTGTAGTTGAGTTGTTGAAGGATCTTCGTTAATTGTTTTGAACGTTTGAAGATGATGTAATGTGCTTCACAAGTGATAAAGTTCGTTAGTAGCGTTTGATTCGAAAATTTGTTCGAGAATTATTTTCGATTCAATCTTTAACGTTTGATCGAAAATAATTTCGTCGAAATGTAATACAATGTGTACTGTTCTCGTGCGAGAAAGTCTGTCAGCGAAATATTTTTTGAGCGAAATAACTTGCCCGAAATCGTTCAGTCGAGAAAAATTTCGGATCGTGAATTTATTTCGATCGTAAAGAAACAGTATGTTAATAAGTTTCTCGACAAGTCAAAATAAATCCGTTGACTAGAAAAGCTTCTCGCGTGTAAATGATTTTTCGCTTGGTCAAACTTTAAATGTCTGACCGAAAAAGTTTTTCGAGGGATAGTGTTTACGAGTGCAGTCAAAATTAGTCTTCCTCGAAAGAGATTTTCGCTGAATAATGCTCGAGAAATATTTTTAACTAAAATCATTTCTAATGTTGACGATTCTAGCGCTGACTTCATATTCTGACCGATAAAAATTCTCGCGCCAAGTTTTTCGTTCGAGAAACTAATCCGATCGTAAACCTAGCGAGAAAAATTAGAACGATCGAGAAAAATTCACAGAATACGATTCAGATTCAAGCAAAAACAAGGAATTAGACAGTGAAATTTCAGGTAATTGCTCGCAATCAATTACTAACTACGTACGAACAAGCAATTAAACACGTTATGAAGCAAAATATGTCGAATTTGATCAAAATCAGAACGTGTTCTTCATGTTCATCGCAAACAGTGACTTCACAGAATCGATTTAATCCTAAAAATCAAAGTTCAAATAGCTACAAATTTGAAATCAACATTTAGCACTTAACCGAGCACAGAAACATCAAATTCAAGTCAATTAAGCACAGAATTATGATATTGGATCGAAAAAAAATTTCGCGCCAAACTGTTCTTCGATGAACCAGAGACTGATTTTCGATCCAAATCTAACAATTTTTTATTCAAAACAGAACGAATCTGCTCTGATACCAATTGTTAGGTCCTACGATTAACAACTCTAAGATCCTAGGCAAGAATTCAAAGTAATTCGACGTTAAAGATCATCATTAAGATTCGATCGAAAAACTCAATTGAAGAACGAGAGAGAATTCGAGTAGAGTGAGAAAGTTACTATTGTTTCTCTCTCTAGAAATTGAATTGCAAGCCTTCCGGATCAATTTCCAAAACTTTCTCTTTTCAGCTCAATTGATTTACATGTATTTATACCAAACAAACTTGGTATAAATATCAAACTAGTCCTAATCTAAGGACTACTATACAAAACGCCCCAAATTACAAGGACAACTAATAAAATCAAGCACAATTCAAATGTATACTCTACAGTTCTTGAGCGAAAACAGTGTTGGGCCTGATCCATTTCACTAGCGGAAATGTCCCATCGAAAATCCACCACATCAAATCCACTCATTAATTAAAAATTCACTTCTTGCAGTCGAATTTTTTTTACGCAAAACCCTTACACAAATACCAACAGTCGAACATTTTTCTCTCACGCAAAACTCATTCGAAAGATAGAATCTCAAATCAAACAACTTGTTCTTTGATTTTCAACTCTTAACTGTCTTTCAGAGGTAGATTCGACTATTTTTATGTGTTTGCGTATTGATTTTCTTCTTTAGCATCCATTCTGGAATTTTTCGTTTGATTTGTGATTTTGTTTCTCGCTGTGATAGATTTGAAAAACCGTAGGTTATTTTGCTGGATTTAGAGCTTATTTTGTGATTATTTGATACAATCTCTGCTTAAAATGACAATCTTAAGGTTTTTCGATCATTCTGGTAGGATAAAGTTTTGATTATCTGCGTTTTAGAGTTCAATTTCTAAGCCTCGACTATCTGGGTTTTTGAACACATGAAGAGATCGAAGAACTTTCTCGATCGCAAATCGTTCCAATTTGATTTAAATTTAAGTGGAGTACTGTTTGCGTCGTAAAAGATTTTCGTTCACTGAATTTTGACTTAGTCGACAAGTTAAGTAACGCAGTTTGCTAATTCACTTACCATCGAGAAATTCAATTAGAATTTTTTGCGAGCGAAAAATTAACGCGTAGAATAGGTAGAAGGATGCAATTTAATTCGAGCGCAAAACTTACTATCGCAAAATAATTTTCGATTTCATTTCAATTTCGATCGACAATTGTAGCGGCGATAAAATTAATTTTATCGACGATAAAATTTCTCGATCGTCAAACTTCGCAGCGAAAAACTTACTTACAATCGAAAAACTTTCCCGCTCGACTAAAATTGTAACAAAAATTTTATTCTAAGCGGGAATAATTTCTCGATCGTAAATTTGCATGGATCTCAATATTCACAATCGCAAATTTACACAGAACTTTTCTCGAGCGTGAAATTTCTCGGCTATAGTGACATAAATAACGTTCCAACACTTAGTAAAACTTTCTAAGTCTTTTTCACTATTGCAAAATCTAGCGAATAAAATTCTTGATCATGGAACATAAATTCTATATTTGAATTTAGCACTTAGGAAATTAAATTGAGAAGTTTCAATTCTCGCTCGATAAAAAGAACGGAGTGAATAGTGACTTCAAACACTTAGAATATTTTTTCGATTGCACTACATTTTATCATAAATACTTATGTCGAACAAAAAGTCTTTCCAAATCATCACTCACTTCGTATGACCTATGTGCCACATATCTGTTTTCAAATTGCCAAATTATCAAACATACTATGATTGATGAAGTGGCTCAGGAACTAGAGGTGGAGCCCCCAACTCACGAGGAAACAATGCTAGATGTTGAATCCACACTAATAGATGCTGTGGCTCATGAGTTGGAACTAGAAGCTCCACAAGTATCACTTGGCGCTGAAGTGCCCATTCATGTCACCACGCTCGAAGTACCTATTGAGGAGGTACTATCTCAAGGATCTTCGCTCGAGGCAGATGCGGGGTACACTTCATCAACACCGACTACTACGCCGGAGACAGAGGCTCTAATCTCAAGGATTCAGCCCTCCGAGCCTTAGATGACGGAACCAACCAATGAGGATGTAGAACGAGAACTCTCACCACACAATGCTACCTCATCAGCCACCGAGTCAGATGAGGAGATCCAATTAATAAGAAGGACTCCGAGACGACTAAGTGCATCATTTGAGTCCATCTTCCCCGTCATCACCACGGCATCAGACATCGCGTCGATCTTACCGTCAAGCGTTGCGGACATACCTTCGCTCAATCTTGAGCCGCTGCACAACTTACCGATGTCTGGTTCACAGGTTCACTCAGAACCTGCCGAAACACCCATAGGGGAGAATCTTCAAGATTCGACTCAAGGTATGGGTGGTAGTCTCGAACAGTCACAACGTCAAGTGACTGCGAGCCAACCTGAGGAGCGGGTGTTAGCCCTAGGGTTGTCAACAGGAGACATCAGTCGACCTGGTACATTTACGACGGAGGCGTCCGTGCCATTCGTGACAGAAGCCGACTTCAAGCCGCTCTCTCCGAGGCATTGAAGTCCTTTGAAGATAAGATCATGGAGAGTGTTTGTACAGCAATCGAGACATCCCGCCAAGATCGTGGAAAAGCACCCGTCTCGAACCTGTCTTCCTCACAAATCATCCTCACACCCGTACAATCCACACATACCACACCCATCCCCACACCCATCCTCACCCACAACCTCATCAACCCCGCAACAGTACCTATCAGCGACCTCCACTCCGTCTTAGTCGCCCGCCTACTAGACCTGACCACTCGATCACCGGAAGAAGAAGATCTTTTTGACCGTCCTGACCCGACCGAAACCTATCGAGGCCAAAGCTCTCACTCCAAACACCGACATGACGACCCAGATGATCAAGGTCATCATGAAGGGGAGAAGGGGCCTTGCATACATACACGAAGCCAAGGACGAAGCTCGGGCGCGACGCAGACAAGCGCTGGAGCCGCTGAAACCAGACAATCCACTACCCAAACAACCACCACAATGCACCACACCACTCTAACCAAAACCCAAATCGACCCACCATCCTTGCTTCCGGAAGAAGAAGCAAGTGCTGCCATGCTCACAGGCCTCGCACGGACTCAAGCAACTCCATCAACTGCTCCTGACCAGTGAGGACCATCTGGAAGTGGAATGAACCCACATGAGATCCTTGACAAGTATATACTCGAAGGACAGTGGATGACCCACTCCGTGCTCGAAGAGCATCAGAGACAACGGCTCAAGGACGTGCGATAGTTCTTGCAGCAAGCTTCGGTAGACCTTGTGCTTATAGAAGACGCTGAACATCAGGAAGGTGAAGATCATGAAGCAGATATCCCAGGGCTACCCGAGCTGATTGTTCAAAGAGCAGATCCCCCTCCAAGAACGATGCCGGGAACCGTTCAAATAGACACGTCATGGGAGAACATCAGAATAGAAATTCCCTTTCTTGAAGAAGTTCGGGAAAACACATGGAGGTCACCAAATAAAGTAAAGAAGTTGAATGAATTCGAGCTCAGAGGAATTTCTCACTGGGATCAGCAAACGTGAATGACATATCTTTGGATGCTGACCCATCTCGGACCAGATGCGAGGATGAAGATGAATAAAGCGCAAGCAATGAATCATTATAAGAGTCTATTTTCGATCTGCCAGCTGCTAAGTGTCTACTGCACCAAAGAAGGACTTCCAACACCATTCTATGTAATTGAGCGCGTAGACAGAACTCGAGAAGAACTCAGCGAGAGCGACCCACCCTACCTTCCTTACGAAGAGGTGTACCATCTCTACCAGCTCTACGTAGAGAAGTACAAGGGTCCTCAAGGCTTCATGAAGAAAGAAGGACTCGAGAGACCTACCGGTTCATGATGCGCCAAGTCAAGTACTTCGCAACGCACGACCTTCAGATGGCTCTAGAGAGCAACATGAAGAAGGTTAACATGACCGATCCGCTCAACAAAGGACCTGAGATCGAAAGGCTTCCCAACAATCACGTGCACATCAGCTCAGTCCTAGGCATCACCTACCACAATCCAATCGCGAAGAAGAATAGGATGATGCTGAAGACTGAGATCCACAAATTCTGTGATGGGACGCTCAAGGTCATCTGGAGGAATATAGAGCAGAGGCTGGAAGAAATCAACAGAGACACGATGCTGAGGATTCATCGGTTCGTAAGAGAACAACATCTGATGCTGGAACTCCTTGATGTCATCGAGGAGCGCCTGGAGCTGCGAAATAGTCTAAGGAACTTTGAGCATGCGCTAGGCTTGAGAAGATCGTACTTTGCCCGACGAGGACAAATGGAAGTGAAGAGCAATCAAGCACAGAGGGGGAGATTGCAGAGACTATATTTTATTGTGCTTGATTTCATTAGTTGTCCTTGTAATTAGGGCTTTATTTGTATTAGTCCATAGATTAGGAGTAGTTTGTTTTTTATACCAAGCTTGTTTGGTATAAATACTTGTACAAACAATTGAGCTGAATCAGAAAATTAGAGAATCAATCCGAAAGGCTTTTGAATTAAATTCTAGAGAGAGAAACAACAAAAACATTCTCACACTAACAGTTTCTGTCTCGTGTTCTTCGAAGAAAGGTTTCGATTGAGATTCAATTTCTATCATTATAGTCGATTACCTTATAATTCATGCCTAGGATTGTTTGAGTTGATAATCGAGGACCTAACACACTGGCTAGAGGATAGCTCAGATTCTGACACCGACAATCTTGCCCTGATGACGCCTTGATGATGAAAAGGAAGATGATACTTCCTCAGAGACGGACGACGAGAAAGCATTCACATCATCTCAGGAGGTAGAAACCTCTGACTCTACAAATTCTGACTTGTTAGCTGAGTTAAGCTCTAAATTTGCTAATATGGTAACTGAGCAGAAAAGAGGAATAATAGTAGAGAAAAATCTTCTTAATGCTAAGGAAATCATAGCTAATCTCGAAGAACAAGTTAGGAGTTCTAGCCTCACCATAGACGAATTAACGAAGAAACTCCAAACATATGAGACTAAACATACCACATTAGAAAAGCATAGCTCGGTAATAAAAGAACTAGAGGACAGGCTAGACAATAATCACAAATGTCTATTACGGAACTTAGACGAAAAGAGTCTAGTTAAAAGTAGACTTGAAACGGCAAATAAGAAAGTCACTAGTCTCGAATAGAAATTAGTTAAGGCAAATTCTAAGATTGGTGAACTAGGAAAGAGTCTAGACACCTGTCAAGCCGAAAAGAGCACCACTCAAAACAACTATGCTACCTTAGACAATGAACGTAAGAAGCTATATTCAAACATTAAAATATTAGAAGATCTTATAATAACAAAGGGACAAACTGAACAGACTATCTTTCTGATCAGCCCAAGGATTTAGAATTTTATGGCTACAATTATGGGTCAATCTTTGAAAACCCACGTCACTTAAAGAAAGTTAATTGCAAACAACTTTATGATGTCAAGTACATGGGCTTAGGACTAACAAAATTGATGAACTTCACAAGCGCAAAAGAAACAGATATTGAACAGATAGCCAAAAGAAAAGCCGAAACTAGGACTGCAATTTCCTTTTCTTACACTAAACCGAATCAACGCGACAAAATTAGGGAACCTCCCAAAGGTTGGAGTCTTGATACAGTTGATTTTATTGAAGATCATTCTACAAATAAGGAAGCTCAAAATAATCGTTTTGAAAATTCGCTCTACATACCCCCTATTGTTAGGAAAATAGAAGGGTTAAGAGTTTCATTAGAAAAAGAAAGAGAGGTTTTGAAGCTGAAAAGAAAAGATTCCGAAAAGAGATGGAAAATCTCAAAACTTCCTCTATCTCCCAAGCCACTTCTCACGCATCTCCCTAAAAGGATAAAATTTATTCCAATGAGCGTGAAGAAAGAAAAATTCCCTTCAAAAGATCAAAAACAAATAATTAATATTTTGAAAAGTGATAAATCTAATTCCGTTTCACCTATCTCTACAGGGAACATAGTACCTGAGCTAGAGGAATCGAAGGCAAGAGTGTCTATATAGATATTAAGAAGGAGTCTCTAGACGTCAACGTATCGAATTTATTTCCTCCTTCTGTAAAAAGACTACACACTCGTAGAAATAAAAGAGCCATTTCCACTCTCAAAGTAATTGCTTCTACTTGCTCCTTAGAACCTACAACCTTTAGACGCACTAATTACGAAATAGGCTCCTCTTCTACAAAAACCATTATTCATTCTAAAACAAATGCAACTAGGAAGACACATAGAAAACAAGATCCAGTCATTAAAAAGGCTTATAGCGCTATTCATGCTTGCTCTCACCTAAGGTATCCTGTAAAAATCGAATTCCCCAAGCACCTTAGGAGATTGTCAAATAAAGATCTTTTCCTCGGTCAAACCTACCAAAACATTTGTCCGCGCAGAAATTAATCTTCCTCGCCAGGTTCAACCTAAATGGGTTCCACCCAAATCGACTTCTTCGAAGATGACTTGGGTCGCTAAAACACCTACAAGCACTAATTTAGAAATCATATCTGAACCAATACCTAAATCTGCTGATTTGCGACGACTCATTTATGAGTGGGTACCTAAAGCGCTTTGTTTTTGCTGATCCATCATGTGTGGTACCTCGACTCTGGTTGCTCCACACACATGATTGGAATATAAGAGCTGGTGAGCAACTACAAAGACCAACCAAATGGAAAAGTCGGATTCGGAAACAACGCTCAGCCCCCATACTAGGATTCTGGGACATCATTTTGGAAAATCTGACGATAAAGGATGTCTCTTATGTCGAAGGTCTCCGCCATAACTTGTTCAGCATCGGCCAATTCTGCGACAAAGGATTCCAAGTGGTCTTTCTTACTGACCGGTGCAGAATATTGGACAATCAGGACATAGAACTAATGCGACATAACTATTGGCAGCCATCAAGACATCCCGCCATGACACCGGGAAAGCACCTGTCTTAGAGGGCCCTTCGTCACAAACAAACCTCACACCCCCACAACCCACACCCACCGACCCTCTCATAAACTCATCCATCCTCATCAACCCATACACCATACCCATCACAGAACTCAACGACATCCTACTCACCCGTCTTATAGGCCTTTCCACCCGATCGCCTCAGAAAGAATCCTTATATAGGTGTCTCGTGGATCATCATGAGCCACCTACTCAATCCTGTCGAGGCCAAAGCTCCCGCTCAAGACGCCAACATGATGACCCTGACTATCAGGACTGTCATGAGCGGAGAAGAGACCTAGGACATCTTCGAGTGGCCAAGGAGAAAGTCAAGGACAAGCTTCAGGCGCGACGCAAACAAGCGCTGGAGTTGCTGAAACCTCACAACCAACTACCCAAACAACCACCACCACGCACCGCACTACCCAAACTCTAACCCCGATCAAACCACCATCTTTTACCTAAGGACGCCTTCATCCACACCAGCACAGACCTTGCTTCCAGAAGAAGAAGCAAGTGCCGCAATGCTCGTGGCCATGGCAGCTACTCAGGCCACTCGCAGCTCGACCGCCTCAGACCAATCGGGAACATCTGGACATGGCGTTAACCAACACGAGTTCCTCGACGGATACATATTCGAAGGCCAGTGGATGACCCGTCCATGCCCGATGATGTTCAAAGAAAACGACTCAAGGACATTCGACACTCCAGCCTCGGTAGACCTAGTTCTAATAGAAGATAAAGAACTTCAGAAAGGAGAAGACCATCAACAAATTCCCTCAAGGCTTCCAGAATTGATTGCGCTACGAGCGGATTCCCCTACAAGACAAATGCTAGGGACCGTTCGAATCGACATGCCGTGGGAAAACATATGGATTGAAATCCCATTCCTGGAAGAAGTTCGTCAGAGAATATGGAGGCCACCAAACAAAATAAAGGATTTGAACGAGTTTGAGCTCAGAGGGACCTCTCACTGGGATGAGCAAAAGAGAATGACTTATCTCTGGATGCTAACCCATCTTGGACCAGATGTGAAGCTGGGGATTTCAAAAGGACAAGCGAAGAGTCATTACAAGAGTCTATCCCCTATATGTCAGCTACTAAGCGTCTACTATGTAAAAGGAGGACTTCCAACACCAGTCTACTTCATAGAGCGAGTACAAAAAACTCGAGAAGAGCTAAGCGAGAGCAACCTACCTTACCTCCCTGGCGAAGAGGTGTACCATTTCTACCAGCTATACGTAGAGAAGTACAAGGGTCCTCAAGGCTTCATCAAGAAAGAAGGACTCGAGGGACTCTATCGGTTCATGGTGCGCCAATTCAAATACTTCGTCGTACACGACCTTCAGATGGCTTTGGAGAGCAACATGAAGAAGGTCAACTTGACCGCTCCGCTCAACAAAGGACCTGAGATCGAAGGGCTTCCCAACAATCACGTTCACATCAGCTCGGTCCTAGGAATCACCTACCACAATCCAATTGTGAAGAAGACTAGGTTGATGCTGAAGACTGATGTCAATAAATTCTACGATGGGACGCTCAAGGTCATCAGGCAGAACATAGAGAAGAGATTGGAAGAGATCAACAGAGAGACCATGCTGAAGCTTCATAGGTTCGTGAGAGAGCAACCCCTTTTGACGGAACTACTTGAAGTTATCGAGGAGTGATTGGAGCTGAAGAACACTCTAAGGAACTTTGAGTATGCGCTAGGCTTGCGCAGATCGTACTTTGCCCGACGAGGACAGATAGCGCGGAAAGGCAATCAAGCAGAAAGGGGAGAATGTAGAATATCTGTTTTAGTTGTGCTTTGATTTTATTAGTTGTCCTTGTAATTAAGGGCTTTATTTGTAGTTGTCATTAGATTAGGACTGAAATTGTATTTATACCAAGTATGTTTGGTATAAATACTTGTACACACCTTGTCTTAATAGAGAAAGTTTTAGAATTTGATCCAAAAGGCTTGAGAATTCTAGAGAGAGAAACATCAAATACATTCTCATACTACAAAGTTCTCTCTCTAGTTCATCAATGGAAGGTTTTCGATCGAAACTCAATCTTATCAATTCTAGTCGATTACCTTAGAATTCCTGCCTAGTATCATAGAGTTGATAATTTGGGGACCTGATACCTCTGTTGATGATTATTAACCATTTCTTTATATTGAGAAATCTTCTCTTCAATTTTATCAATGGTCTGCTTACTTTCATATTCGCCAGTAGAAGTTTTCTAATCATTTTTGCCAAAATTTTATATAAAAAGTTCGTTTAAGACATGGAATCTTTTGTTGTGTATAACCCACTTCTGAAATCGATATTCAAATCCAAGGAATACTATATTCAATATAAAAGTGTAAATAAGTCATTCCTTCAATACATTCCTGTTTATGTTCCGGTTCTATTAGATTCGAAGAAATTTTTAACCCATTTTTTATGGTTCTTTAAGAATTTCAATCGAAGCTCCATAAGAAAGCCACCATTGATAAAACCAATTAGGGATCGAGATTTATAAACATCCGCACAAATCTTAATCCACCAAGAATGTTTTTTATTTTCATTGGTATAAAAACACGTTATAAAACGCGTCAATATACTCGTAATAATTAATTTAATAACATTTTTGACTCAGGATGAAAATATTCTCCATCCTTAATGGATGAATAGTCCATTTTTCAGGCGATATAATTTGCTTGAAAATAATTTTGCTAAAGGTATAACCTCTTTCAAAGCGGTTTGGGAATTTCCCGCAGTAAAATGTTCAAAATCACAAGTTCCCGTGGATTTTAGAATTTTTCATAATAATCACGGTTTTTATAAAACGTGGCACATATGATGCCCTATCCAAATACCTTGACATTAAAGTCCAAGGTTTATCAGACTATTTTAAATCTTTAAACTCATGTAACATTATTACCTCTGTATGAGAAATTTTCTCATAGTCTGCGCTCAGGAGCCCAGGACTGCGCTACATCCACCGCCTCCTGACGACCTCGCTCACATCGAGGGGCGACTCGCACGGAGCAATCACGCTCCGCGACCTATTCTACTTGGTTAAGATGCAGCGAGGCGAGCGGGTGCATTTGGGAATGGCGCTAGCCCATGCCTTCCGTACTCAGGCGGAAGCAAGGAGCCATGGCAAGATCGCCGTGGGAGCTCTCATTACCAAACTCATCCGAGGACTACGCCTATGGCCACAGAACGCACCCAAGATGGAGGTAGCGGCGGGCGCAACCCCTTGAACGAGGAAATGCTGATAAAGATGAAGATGCTCGTGAAGGCGCCCACCTGGACATGCGTGAACAAGGTGTACATCTGGCACGAGATGTATCGTGGCCAGACAGACCACGTCGCCGTCCCCGTCGCCAGCTGTACATCGAAGGCCCCCAACCGATGGAGACTGACACGACCACCGGGCCTTCCTACTCTTTCGAATACCACCACGGCGAGTCATTCGGCATCGCCCCATACGCGTCGGCATCGGACCTCGTAGCGCTGCGCCAGGAGATGCTGCGCATGAACGCCAACCCGCTATAACGCAGAAGCCCAGAGCTACAATGAAGAGACTCGGTGTCGACAGAAAGAGTACGAGGAAGTCCACCGCCAATATCGCGAGGAGGAAGCGCGCTACGAACAGGCACTTCAAGCAATGGACGCCGCGGTTAAGCTCACACAACAATCATTGTCATTCCTTTGCCCGAGACCACCCTCGCCGCCTCCACCACCCCCTGAGTGACATTTCCCTTTTCTCTACCTTTCCTTTCTCTCCTTAGACATTTCGTTGGTCGAGTAGTCGTTGTGTATTTTTATTTTAATTATGACATTGATGTTTATGACTATGTCTACGTTTTTTCTTATCTATGACTATTTTCCTTCACGTTTAATTTTTCCTTTAGTAACGCCAGGCTCGCAGAACGAGTTATAACACAACGACCGTCACGCTTTCCGACCAAGGTTCTGAAACTGGGTATTTGAAATGGACTGGAAATTTTAGTTGTTTTAAGGTTTAGTGGTTTAACCGGTATAGAACCGGAATCAAACCGGAGTTAAAAGTATTATGAATAAATCAATCAAATTAAATAGAAAATATACATATGGACTTTTTCGAAATTCTATAAAATTAAAGGGGAAAACTAATAAAAGTAAATTGTATTGGGATTAAAAATTAATTGTACATGGGATGTGAAGTATTAAACCTATCAATTTGGGGGTCAAAATTAAATAGAGGGAAAATATTGGGCTGATAGTTAATTATAAATTTAAAAATTTTGTGGGAAATAGAACTCGAACCAGGCCCAGCTATTAAACAATTGAGTGCCTCACCCTATACCAACCCAACTTTTATGTAATATAATTCTATTTTGCAGAAGTTAATTAATATAATCCGGTCCGATCATCAAAACCATGGTTCCGACAAGACCACGTCAATATTTTGTCAGGGGAGTTTCGTTCTCTTTAACCTTCGTTTCCCTCTCGTTATTCAATTTTTACGTTGAGGACAACGTACATCTTCAGTGTGGGGAGGGGAAATAGGTTGAGAATTTACGGGAAAAAATTTTATGACGTGACCATGAGCTATAAATTTTGTTAGAAAGGCATGAATTATTGAACTCAGGCATGATTGTTTGCGATTGTGTCAAGTTAGTCTGCATTGTTATGAAATCTTGTGAGCAATTAGGATATGCGTGATTAATTGAATCGTGTCTACCTGAATAGATATAGCACTGGGTTGGGAGATTCGTACACATAACCCTGTTTCGTTGGGAGAGTTTGAGCCTGATGAGCTTATGCTTATTTTTCTTGGTTGTGTGACGTGCCTAGTCTATACCTCTCTAGAACTTGCTTGTCTGATACATGTTGAAATTATTTCTGGTGCGTTAGTGTGAAAATGATGAGCGCATTAGGAGTTAAGTCCAGGACCAGATTTCCCTACCATGACTAACCCCATTAGTTAGCCACTTTGAGCCTGAGCCTACTCGTTTGCTTACCTCGTAAATCATGAAAGTCACTGACCCGAATAAGCCTCCAGAGATTATCTGAACCTGAGTTGATTAGAATAGAGCAGAAGTCGAACTTGAGGGTTACTGATTCAATGTCTGATTTAATGTTCTACTCTGCTATTCATGAAATTGATCGACCCTACTTGACCGTTTTCTAAAATGACCCGATCCCTTGCATAAGCCTGCCCATGATCCATTTGCAAGATATAGGTTTTGATAATAAGTATCCCTAGATGGACGGCATTCGCCGTGACGATGTATTCTTTGCGACAAAAGCCAAACCTTGATGTTTAGGAAATAAGGGCAGTGCACAAAAGTAGAAACTAAGGTGAAAGGGCAGAAAATGAAAGGGAATTGAGTCGAGAGGGTCGGGCAGAAAAGTCTAGGATTTAAGAGCGAGAATGTTGAGTCTTATGTTGGGGCATGTGACTGTCAGTTTGATCATGCTATATTCATTTATTTTTCGCTTACATGTCCTAGCTTTAAGATTACATGTTCCGTATACATGCTGGTCGCTTCATCATTACTTGACCCATTTCCACTCGAAAATACCCTCAGATTATGCTTGCCACTTTAAGTAGTAGAGATGCGATTAGCTTGCAAGCTTATGGTAGGGATGGGACTACTGCACGAATTGAGCGATTCACTATATGCTACCCTATACACTGAGTGATTTTGAGCGAATCCCTGTGAGGTATGAGTCTTGATTGGCAGTGCGAAAGAAGTTCGGGTCGATAGATGCCGATCATTAGTGCATTATTCATGATTGTTTGCTTGAATCCATTTTGTGCTTTCTAGCTTTTATGATAAATTGCGAACAACCATGCCGTTATCTTGATTTGATGCCTTCTCTAACTTCTAGTTTACTTGAGGACAAACAAAAGCTTAAGTGTGGGGAGGTTTGACAAACGTATTTTAATACGTTTATTGTAGCAATTATTGGGGTATAGTAGAGTAATGTTCATTGTTCCTTGCATTTATATGCTCTATTTACACTTATTTGTACATTGAAGGACCTTAGGACGGCTATTGGGCGAAAGGAGCGAAAACGAGGCAAAACGGCGCGAAGATGACGAAAACTGTCAGGTGTGACGGCCGTGACACCTTGTGCACGTGGCCGTGACAACCACTAGAGACTGAAAGCTGAACACATCACGGCCGTGATGTCGTGCATCAGGCCATGACAATAGGCAGTGCTCAACGAGACCATACCTTAAGATCGTCACGGCCGTGACCGATAATGCACTTGGCCGTGACTGTTGACAGAGAATTGGACCGAATATGGTCACGGTCGTGACACACAATGCACTTGGCCGTGACACATGACAGAAAGCAACGCGAATCGAGTCGGTGATGGTCACGGCCGTGACGGCCCATGTCCCAGGCCGTGACAGTTACGAAAATCCGTATGAAAGCCCGAATTCGATTCAGAAAGAGGGGACACCTACTAGATATCAACCCTAATTCCTCAGAGAAGAATTACAGACGCCAGAAATGCAGAATTCTACTGAAGAAGCGCAAGAGATGGATCAACGCATAACTCATGCCAAATTGAATAAAGAACGACGGCTCATCCACGATACCACCCAGATTCAAGCGTACTCAACATTATGAGTCCTTCCTCATTTCTTATTTCCTTTATCGTTTTTCTGTCAATTATGAGTAGCTAAATCCCCTATGTGCTTGGGATTAGTTGAAAAAGTAGGTTTATTCGTATTTTAAGACATATGTTTATCGTGACTCGTGCGTCTGACTATTTATCTATCTCTGAATTTGTTTCTTCGCTTTAATATGTCTATGTTTTAAAGTGAATGTATGGAAAATCGTTTAGGGCGACAGCTAAAAATGATTAGCCCGTTCGTAGATGATAGGATTCGAGTATAGGGCAAAAGTAAATACTTGATCATCGCCGTTAGTAATTCCTGAATTTTAGAACCCCGCGAGCGTTAGGGTGACAGCATATTCGTGAGTGGGCAGGAAATTACTGCGATCTAGTCTAAAATCATGTAGGAAGGATATCTCATTGTCTTAGGCGATAATATCTAGCGGGATTCGAATCCCGAGCGCATCTTTATTATCTGAAAGCTCTCTTATCAGTTAGGCGTGTTCCATTAGTCTCTCATTGATTTAGGAGTGATCTGTTAGGATAGTTCATAAAACAATCTACGCACCTTGTTTAGCCTAGATATCGAGTTGATAGGTTAATACTAGTACTCAGTTTATTCATCGTGTTTGATACTCGTTTACTCACTTTACTGCACTACACACAATAGGTCCACTGCCTATCGCACGTCGGTGATAGTAATTAAGTATTCATTTTATATTATCACTTGTCGCACTTACAAATTGTATTAGCACACCACGTGTCGGTCAGGATACCGTCCGCCACTCACCAAGCTTGCTCAAGGTTAAGAGCAACGGCATCCCACACCCTTGGAAGACACTTTTTGGAATCATCAACAAGTGTCTTTAGCCAAAGCACGCCGGCTTCGATAAAGGCAATGACAACATTCTCTGCATCTTCCACGGAATCGCCTTCTCGCGAAATTACGATTTCGCTCGACTGATCTAGAACGATCTAGGAGAGCAGGTCAGACAGAAGGAGAATAAACTCTCAAAGAATGTGTCGTATGCTCGGTGGTTCTCCGTCATTATCAGGCAATTCATGGAGATGTACGAGCAGAACATCTCTCGTCTACCTCCTTGAGGGAATTACCAACCACCTCGGCTCAAATTCTTCCACAACCCGAACGGATTTCGACCAACCGTCCATGGCCATTTCGTTCGAGTTGCTGTGGCTCGCCGACACCTCGAGAGCCGAATACCAAATATTCTGTCGGGACAATCATCTTACCGAACAAAAGATTAGAGGGCCCCCGACAGACTTCCATGTGAGCCCTCCCCAACAACAGCAACCACCTAGCCCCGAGGCTGAGCTGATAGACCAGGTGGCCTAGGAGTTAGAACAGAAGCCTCCAACTCAGGAAACGCAAATGCCTGATGAAGATGCCATGTTGATTGACGCTGTGGCACAAGAGTTGGAACTAGAGGCTCCACAACAACCTCTAGGTGCAGAAGTGCCCATCCATGTCGGCGTGTTTCAAGGATCCATCGAGGAGATCCTACTACATGAAGCATAGCCCGAAGCAGAAACGAGGCACATCTCACCTCCACTGGCTAAAACGCCAGAAAGCGAGGCTCTAATCTCCACGATTCAACCCAACGAGCCTCAGGTGACGGAACAAGCCAGAGAGGATGATGCACGTGAACCTTCCCCTCACACGGCTACCCCATCGGACATCAAGTCCGTTGAGGAGATCCGACTCATAAGACGGACTCCAAAGCGGTTGAGATCCAACTTGAGTCCCTCTTCACCTCCGTCACCACCACATCAGACACCTTGTCGCTCAACCCTCCTAGTGCTGAGGACCATTCATCGCTCAATCTTGAGCCGCAACACAATATTCATGTGTCTGGTTCGCAGGTTCAAACAAAGCCTACTGCAACATCCATAGATGTGAATCTTCAAGATTCGAATAAAGGATTGGATGGAAGTCTCGGACAGTCACAACCTCAAGTGACTACGAGCTAACCTGATGAGTCGGTGTCTGCTCAAGGGTTGTCAACAGGCGACATCTGTCGACCTGGTCCTTCATCGACGGAGGCGTCCGTCCAGTTTGTGAATGAAGCACAGTTCCAGACAGCTCTCTCTGCGGCCATCAAATCCTTAGAAGACAAAATGATGGAGAGAGTGCTGGCAGCCATCGAGACGTCTCAATGTGACACTGGAAAAGCACCCGTCTCCGAGGGCCCTTCGGCACAAACAAACCCAACCCCACAACCCTCTCCCATCGACCCACTCGCAGACTCCTCCATCCTCATCAACCCATACACCATACCCATCACCCAGCTCCACGATATCCTTCTCACCCACCTCATAGGCCTTCCCACCAGCACGCCTCAGGAAGAGTCTCTCTACAGGCGTCTCGTGGATCACCCTGAGCCACTTACTCAATCCTGTCGAGGCCAAGGCTCCCGTACACGACGTTAACATGACGATCCGGACTATCAGGACCGTCATGAAGGGGAGAAAAGGCCTAGGACTTCATCAAGTGGCCAAGGCGTAGGTCAAAGACAAGGCGCAGGCACAATGCAGACAGGCGTTGGAGCAGGCAAAACCCAAACCACCACACAAACTTCCCAAACAACCCACACCATGCACCGCACCACCAAATTGACCCACCATCCTTTACCCTAAGGATGCCTCCGCCCACACCAACGACCCTTACAAGCCCTTGCTTCCGGAAGAAGAAGCAAGTGCCACTATGCTCGTGGCCCTGGCGCAGACTCAAGCTACTCCCTCAGCTGCTCCAGACCAATCGGTACCGTCAGGACATGATGTCAACCCTCATGAGTTCCTCGATAAGTTCATCTTCGAAGGACAGTGGATGACCCATTCCATGCCCGACGAGCATCAGAGATAACGGCTTAAGGACGTTTGACAGTTCTTACAGCAAGCTTCGGTGGACCTTGTGCTGATAGAAGATGAAGTACTTCAGGAAGGTGAAGATCACGAACAAGAGCTCCCAAAGCTTCCAGAGTTGATCGCGCAACGAGTGGTTTCCCCCACAAGACAAATGCCAGGGACCGTTCGGATCGGCACGCCATGGGAAAACATCAGAATCGAAATTCCCTTCCTTAGAGAAGTTCGAGAAGACATTTTGTAGCGCCCCGTTTCCTATTACCTTTTTACGCAGCTATAAAATATTCGTAAAAAAATTTTCGCGATTTCCATGACTAATTCCTTTAACAAAAACGGGTACGTACATCTGGTCTAGTTCATTTCACAATAATGTACATATATGTACCTATCATATGAGTCACAAAATGCAACAGTCTAAGTCCATTTCTATTCTATATGCTAACGATGAACCAGAGGGGAGCAGGAGAATGGCGTAGTCGGCCAACCTTGAATCTATGCTTTAAGATGATGCTTCCTACGAGCCTGCTAATTATCTACAACAACTATGAAGATAACGATTCAGAGTATGATCGAAACATGTTAACGAATAACATACAGGTAACAACATAAGCAGTAATCCATCCATTTTTGTAAATACCATAGCCATTTCAAATCACATAATCATCGTTCACATAACCGTCATTCATAAGATCCGTAGATCACATGCCATTCTATATGTCCATTTATTTTGATACTTCCGTTATAGACTAGCTAGACTGTACTGTACGCCCAGTCGGCGCCCATGCATGGGACTCTGTAACCATGTCGTAATCCCCCGATTTGTAGGGATACGTATTGCCTGTACAGGACTCTGTAAAATCGCCCGAGTTGTAGGGTATATGCTGAAGCATTCGTATCATACCATCTGTTGTCATAGCAGTCATAACGGTTTCTCCGTTCATTGTTACGTTTATGCAAATGCTATGCCCATATCCTTATTTCAGATATCTCACAAATCAATCAAATCACCTTTGTCACATAAGAGCACATTACGTCATATAAGCCAATCAATCCATATAACACGTATATCATAGAATTATAAATTAATACATTCATATAAAGCATATAAGCACATAACACATAGAAACAGAACACATGTTGCACATCATACTCACAAGTTTCGCCTATCTTCCGTTCGCTTACTCGACCTTGTCTTTGCCCTTATCAGACTCCTGACCTATACAATTATTTTATCCGTAAATATGAAATCCTATAATGACATGCGTGCGTGATATGCATTCTTTATTATGCATGATTACTTTGATCAGTAACGTTTACTTTCTGTTTATCAGTTATAATGTATTATACTCCTGGCTTAGAAGTTTTATGTTTAATCAATATCGAACCTGCATTAAAATTGGTAACTATACTATACCGAAAGTATCATTAAAAACCCTAATTTTTATTGTATTGAAAATCCTAAAACTATCGAAACTTATTACATTCTAAAAATCCGTATCGTACCGAAAATCTTATACGAAAATAACACACACATGTATATATAAGGTTCCTCCAAATTTAGAAAACCCTAATTCCTACATATATGTACATAAGTATTTCATTATAAATGATATCGGTTTCCTCAAGCCTAAAAAACTCTTTATCGAGATTATACTTCATATTTAGTTATTAATTTAAATCTTATGATAGGTCTTCGAAATATAATATAAAGGATTTCGACATGTATCATAAAATTTTGAAGTGTGATAAAAAGGGTTTCGACATGTTAAAACATCTCGACATGTTAAAAGATTTCGACATACCTCATAAAAGATTTCGAACAAGTTACGCAATTCTCCACACTCTATTTCAAGATTTCTTTCGAAATTTTATCACTGCATTTCCTTATTATCCTTTAGTTACGTGTGTTACTAACTAAATGACATTGGTATGCTTTATTTGTAGTTATCTAATTTCTATGTCACATCTATTATATTAATATTATTCCTTTTTCCCTTCTAACTAAGTTTTCGCAACTGAGACTTCGAAAACTTCTAATCAATGAAGGCTCGATACCGAGAATTATAGAATCAATTACTAGGGAATTCAGGTGGCGATTTTATCCTAATCAGATCATTAGAACTACTTGAGTTTAACTACGTTACAAATTCGAATTCTGTCCATCCCTCTCACGTTCTAACACCGAAATTGTCCACTTATGTAAATATGCAGCCCTTCAAAATTCTAGAAACCCTAGTCTATCAATCAAAAGTCACGAAAACCTTCTAAATACACTTCATTATCGCTTATTATCCTTATTTACGTGTATATAATTATGGTAATCTTACCAAATTTCTTCACCCTCGAAAACCTTCAAAGCCTTGCTTTACTCCTTCGTTTCTACTTCTCTGTCCTTAGTTTTTACCTTTGACGAAAGTTTATCCTTAGTATTTAATTTCATGTTATAGATATATATTGGGGAAAGGTGATGTGACAAATTGGGGATAATATAATTACTCCTCATGCTAAATATATGTTATAATTATCCTAAATATCGAGAACTTTAATTCTTTCAATGCCTTTGTTGAAAACTTTATTACCACTTAGTTCTCCACCAATCATATTCATCCTCATGTGATGATCACACTAAAACTTCCGTCCTATTTATGCGTGCGAAAACTTTTCTTTAGTTTGATATTTGTATCCAAGACTTCTTACTCATAGTCTAATATTTTTATTAAGTTCACTTTATATATTAAAATAAATTACATTGCTTGGATTTAACTATTTTCTAACATAAACATATATATTTATTTATTTTCATACTAACAACTTATAATACCTTAATCAAATTTAATACCATCTATATGCATATCTATAAAATTAATTATACGGATGCATGAATTCGTGAATGCATGAGATGATATAAGGTTTTTGGTTTTCGTTCCTGACACATTTGGAGGTCACCGGACAAAGTCAAGAAGCCGAATGAGTTCGAGCTCAAGCTCTCACTGGGATCAGCAAAAGAGAATTCTCTGGATGCTAACCCACCTTGGACCGGATGTGAGACTGGGGATGACTAAAGCACAAGCAAAGAGCCATTATAAGAGTCTATCTCCTATATATGTCAGCTACTCAGCGTCTTCTGTGCTAGTCTTCGAACACCTTACTATGCCATCGAGCGAGTAGACAGAACTCGAGAAGAATTAAGCGAGAGCGACCTAGTGTACCTTCCGGCCGAGGAGGTGTACAACCTCTACCAGCTGTACGTGGAGAAGTACAAGGGTCCTCAAGGCTTCATCAAGAGAAGGACTCGAGGGACTCTACAGGTTCATGATGTGCCAATACAAGTACTTCGCCACACATGACCTTCAGATGGCTCTAGAGAGCAACATGAAGAAGGTCAACATGACCGCTCCGCTCAACAGAGGACCTGAGATCGAAGGGCTTCCCAATAATCACGTGCACGTCAGCTCAGCCATAGGCGTCACCTACCACAATCCGATTGCAAAGAAGACTAGGATGATGCTGAAGACTAAGATTCATAAATTCTGTGATGGGACGCTCAAGATCATCAGGAAGAACATAGAGCAAAGGTTGGAAGAGATCAACAGAGAGACTATGCTAAGGATTCAAAGGTTCGTGAGAGAACAGCCGCTCCTGATGGAATTGCTTGATGATATCGAGGAGCGACTGTAGCTGAGGAATACGCTCAGGAACTTTCAGCATGCGCTGGGCTTGAGCAGGTCGTATTATGCCCGACGAGGACAGACAGCGCGGAAGAGAAATCAAGCACAAATTGGGAGAACGTAGAATACCATTTTAGTTTTGCTTAGATTTAATTAGTTGTCCTTGTAGTTAGGGGTTTTTATTGTATTTGTCCTTAGTTTAGGACTTAGTGTGTTATTTATACCAAGTATGTTTGGTATAAATAGATGTACAAACATTGTTGGCAAGATAGAGCATTTGATCCGAAAGGCTGGCGATTCAATTTCTAGAGAGAGAAACACAAGAAATCTTCTCATTCTAAGCGAAATTCTCTCTCGAGCTCTCAATAGTATGTTTTTTATCGTGAGGTAGAGTTGAACCATTCTAATCGTAAACTTAAGAATTTGAGTCTAGGATCATAGAGTTGATAAATCAGGACCTAACACGGTTTTCGAGCGCCTTCATCCTTATCGTCAATTCGTTATATTGATCTGAGTTCACACCATTCCTTACTTGTGATTGTCCATCCTCGTTGTATGACGTATCATCTTCAATGTTACTACCTATTGGATTTAACCAAACGAAATAGTTATAATCTCCAGTCCTACAATTACAAAAAAGTTTTCCTTTGGTCGCTTTTGTAGGACCAACAACTCGCACTGCAGCCACTTTTCCACATTTGCACGTGTGGTTTTTGTATCGTAGCTCCCTTCTAACAGAATTGATCGAAGCAGACGACATTCTACAATGACACATAATGACATGGATTAAATTATGGAACCTCACAAGCAACGTAAGATATTCAACACAGAAAATACAAAAAAAATTTACACTGCAATTTCGGACACAGATGTTAGAAAAAACACAATTTGCATTTGAATTGTCCAAAACCGACCAAATAAACAAAAATCCAAATGAAACCTCAAGAGAAAGCCTGGGTAATTTGACTTAACCTCAAAGTGTTAAACTCGAGCTCAAACAAACCACTGTAATTTTTGTAGCCTTCGGTGACAACAAACCCCTATAATTCCTGATTCAGTCGTCGACCACGTGTATCTGAGGAGGGTCTGCTTCATTTCACTGGTGAGGTCTTTTAGGTGAGAGTGAGCAAAGTTATTGGGGACATTTCCGTCATTTCCACTAAAAAAGGAAGTGAATGATGTGTCCCAGATGCATAAAGCGCGCGTCTGAAGCACACGCGGGCTGCTTTTGCTGACCGGGGGGTTTCAGATGTGTTTTCTAAACTATGAGGGGGTCCGACGATGTTTACAAACCACAGGGGGTAGCGTGATTTTCAGAAAAAGTACAGTGATGTTTTTAGGACTTTGCCCAAAAAAAAGAGTCCTCCAAGCATGAAAGGCTTATATATAAAGAAAAACTCCACGTTTTATCTTCAGTTGCTTTTGCTGTACAAGATGAAAAATAATATATATATATATATACATATCTACTATATATATTTATATAACCATAAAAATACTTATTGTTTCTCCTAAAAATTTCTCCTTCTCGAACTATTAATCTAAGTCCAACTGAATAGTCGAAGTATCAATGGGATGCATATAATAAATATATATATATATACACACATATATGATACGGTCCAGAAACTAGGTGGGCTGAAAACGTAATTAGAAACAGAAAATAAGCCCAAGAAGAAAGGCCCAGTAAAAGGTAATATTCTAGTACAAATTGGGAGCAACGGTGATCTCAAAAGGACAGCTAGCAACCCTGGGATAAAACGAAGACTCCTGGGTACATTAATTAATGAAAAGACTGAAGAAGCAGGAAAACACGTGTCAAGTGGAGACTGCGCTGCGCCGCTATAGCTGTTGCTCAGTATGTGACTACTGTGGAAAAGTTGTCCTGACAAAGCTGTCTGTTGATGTACATCGTACCAGGCAGTCATTCCCGCAGAAAATCCGGTACGTAGCTTCTCCTAGCCTCATGGAGCTCCTATAAAAGCATCACTTGGCTATTTTCACAGAGATCATCATGAAAAATACGAAGAACAGTTCATAACTCTCTCGTTTATCACGTAAATACTTTCCATACAGTACTTAAAACATTTTAGGCAGAAATGAGCGATCTGAGTGTGTAATCTATACTGAAATAGTGAAAAAGGGTTTTTTGGAGCGTCGTGGACGTAGGGCCTTATAAGATCCGAACCACGTATATCTTGTGCCTTCTTTGTTTACGTCCCTTTTTACGTCCTTTAAGCACCCTACGCACGTCCCATAACTTTGAGATATTAAACCTACCACTATATAAAATTTTCCGAACCTTATTAAAATTCTTTGATTGGCAGAGCGCCACATCAAAATGGCGCCTGCTGTGGGAAATCCAAAGTTGGAGGCATGAGTAACCTCGCAAATAGTGTACGAAGTGGTGCTTAGGGGCACTACTCTCTCTTTTTTTCTCTCTGATAAAATGAAAGACGCGAAGGAATCGGTGGAAGAAGACTTCCTGATACGAAAGAACTTAGACCCACAATTTGCGGAAACAGAAGAAGGAAATCGCCAGGAACGACCCTCCACCTCAGATGCTGTCCCTGTGACACTGGCGCCAGAAATGCCAATCCCATTAACCACTGCTCAGCTAGACCTCCTGATGTGCAACACCATCAGCTCGGCGCTAGCAGAAAGACGAAGGCAACGAAGGAAATGACGGAAAGATTGATCGCCACCAAGGAAGGACCAAGTTGACGGCCGATTTACAGAAGTAACTGGGGAAAACGAAGCAGAAATGGAGTCCCCCGCATCACCCGCAGAGCCTTGGGAAACTCCCAAAAGGCAGTCAGAGAGCGAGTCGTAAAGAGACAGAGAATTTCATGGAGCTACTAGGCAAACTGAGGAACGGCCAGGGCAGGAAAGGCAAGCCCATGCTGAGGAAGAAGAGCAAGATGTCGCTGGTGGATCAAAGAAGGATCCCAGGACACCTACGAGGACCTCAACTAGCTCCGCTAGTGAACCGCCCGAAAACATGAGGAAGCCTGGAAGTTCCAGAAGGAGAAAATGAGTCGAGCCGCACCATACAACCAAGATTAAGAGAAGGGATCGTGGCCGGAACTCCGTTCACGAAAGAGTTGCTAGTAGGAGAAGTCTCCTCCGACTTCAAGCAATTACCGTACGAATACGACGGGACCACTGACCCTGTGGAGCACGTCCTACGATTCCAAAACGCAGTCTTGCTCCACAATTTTTCCGATGGAGTCAAGTGCAGGGTATTCCTGACCACCTTGGGCAGAGCCTAACAGTGGTTCAATCAACTTGCTCCGGAATCCATTGTTGTAAAAATCGCCCTAGGCGGCCGCCTAGGCGGCGCCTAGGCACTATGCGGACACCAAACGCCCCGAAAACCCTATAATCGGAGCACTTAGTCGGTGTAACCGAGTAATCGGCGCCTAGACCGATTTTTAAGCGACTAATCGTTAAATAAATAAAAACTGAAAAAAAAATATTAAGTTAAACCCTCGCCATCAGTACCACATACGTAACACAATTACACCAAGTCCTCTCTCCCACTCCACCCCATCCCACTCTTTTGCAGCCACCGTCCGCCGTCGCAGTCCTTGCCGCCAACCTCCGCCGTCACCGACTGACACCATTCGTCTCCCGCCGTGCCGCCGATAGCTGCGTTGAAAGCAATGTCAGATTTTTTGTTGTTTGCGGCTTTCGGTTTTAATTTTTAGGGACTGAAAACGTGGCTGAATAGTGAATCTAAGAAAGGGGACACAACAATAAATAAATATACGTGGGCTTTGCCATTTGGAATGTTGTTCTATATTCTAATAGTTTTTTTTACTGTACTTGGTTCTGATTTTCTTGATTTGTATACGACGAGAAAAATTGAATAATTAGTATATGAAACATTCTGTTTTTGCTGATTTCTATTTCGATTATTCAAGAGCGATATCTCACATTTGTGATATTGTTTCAGATTTTAGGATGACAACCTCAAGTGCGGCTTCTCAAAGTGTTTCTCAACCTTCTAGTGTGCCATCAGTTTTAAACGAAAGTCGAAAGATGTTGGATGGAATTATGGAATGCTAGTTGATGCCAAGAACATGGACAAGGTTCAATGTACCAAATGTGGGAAGATGATGAGGAGGAATTTATAGAAACAAAGAACACATTGCGCATATATCTAGGAATGTTGCTCCGTGCTCAAAATCTTCAAAAGAAGATCAAGCTATTTGTAGAAATGCAATCGATGAAGCAAAAGCTAAGAGGAAAAATAAGAAGGAGGAACGTGAAGAGTTGAGATCACAAGTTAATATTCACAATGACTCTAATGAAGAGGGTATTATTGGAGATCAACTAGAGGAGTCTCTTGATTGAAACCACCCCGTTCTCTTGGTCCCATGGATAAGTTTGCTAGTGCTATCAGTCCGGAGACATCTGTGGCTTCTGGTAAGAGCAAGTTGCGGGATCAAAACATTAATGAAGCACTTTTCAAGCAAAGAAGTGAGTCTGTGAGGGAATATGTTGGTGATTGGGTATATGAAGCTGGTATTCCATTTAATGCTATTGAGTTAGATAGCTTCAAATTGATGGTGGAAGCAATTGGTCATTTGGACCCGGATTTGTGCCTCCAACAAGATACGATTTGACGGTACCGATATTGAGGAAAGCAGTTGATAAAACTAAGAGCTTGTTGAAGACACACGAAGAAGAGTGGAAAATAAATGGATGCTCAATTATGACGGATGCTTGGAGTGATAGAAAAAGAAGGAGCATCATGAACCTGTGTGTCAATTCTCGTTTAGGTACTGTTTTCTATCTTCTAATGATTTCTCAAATGTTTCACACACAAGTGAAGTCATATTGAGTATGTTGATAAGTGCATTGAGGAACTTGGCTCAGAGAATGTTGTTCAAGTTGTTACTGACAATGCATCGAACAATATTGGTGCCTCAAAGTTATTAAAAAACAAGAGGACAAAGATCTTTTGAACTTCATGCGCAGCTCACACAATGAATCTCATGCTTGAAGCAATTGGAAAACAAACAAGGTTTAAGAAAGTCATTGATCAAGCAAAGGCATTGACAATTTTTCTTTATGCACACCACAAAGTCTTAGCGATGATGAGAGCGCACACGAAAAAGAAGGACATTGTGAGGCCAGGGGTGACACGGTTTGCTTCGTCATTTCTTACTCTTCAAAGTTTGTTGGAAAAAAAATCAGAATTGAAGATGATGTTTGGAAGTCCTGAATGGGAAGAATGTAAATTTTCTAAGGCCGTGAAAGGAAATGAGGCTTACACAACAGTAATGAGTTTGGGATTTTGGAATGGTGTGAGCACTTGTCTACAAGTGTTCACACCCTTAATTAAAGTACTTCGGATTGCTGATTCTGATAGAAAACCATCCATGGGCTTTGTATATGGTGAGCTTATTCGGGCAAAGGAAGAGATCAAGGTTTCTCAAAATAATATTCCGAGCAATTATGAGCCGATCGTTCAAGTTATTGATGAGAAGATGAAAGGTAGACTTGATAGTCCTTTGCATTTGACGGCCTATTTATTGAATCCATACTATCATTACAAAGATCCTCTCATTCAATTTCAAAGTGATGTCTCGATGTGTTTGCTGGATTTTATGGATGTTTTATTTCCTGGAGATGATGATATGCAAAATAAGATTTTGTTGGATGAGCTTCCTATCTACAAAGAAAAAAGCTCAATTTTTGGAAGGTCAGATGTAGCATCTAGATGCCTCACGAACAACGACAACTTCGATCCTGGTATGTCCTTCACATTAGTTTTTTTTTCCAACTAATTGATTATGCATTGATGGATTTCTATTATCTATTTTATTGACGTAGTGACTTGGTGGTCTACTTTTGGTTCAATAACTCCAAATCTTCGAAGTTTGGCTATGAGAATACTCTCATTGACAACTAGTTCATTTGGATGTGAAAGAAATTCGAGTGCATTTGAAGGGGTTAGTGCAACTTGTCCCAAAAAATAATGTCATATTACTTGATACTCTTTAATTATCCATTTGTTAACTTTTTTGTAGGTTCATACAAAGAAAAGAATATAGGCTTAATGCAACTCTGCTCAATAATCTTGTATTTATCCAATTTAATGCAAGGTTGTTGAGAAAATAGAAAAGAGAAAAAGATAGATGTGATGTAGATGTGTTATCTTCTTATGAAGTATCTACTGCACAAGAATGGATTGTTGGTGCAATTGAAGATGATGATGAAGATGTGATGGTGGAAGGGATGGAAAGAGTACATAAGTTCAAAAGTGTGAAATATCGACCATAAGGGAATTGTATGATGATTATTTCGAGTCTGAAGATGAGGTAAACGAGGATGTAGAAGACATTTCAGAAGCTCAATAGAAGCGTGCATGCAATACTCACACCAAGTAAGCGAACATAATTAGATTTGATCTAAGCTTAATATGAGGTATTGAGATATTTAGACTTTGTTGTGATGCTGCTTTCATATTAGTATGTTGATTGATTGCATATGTAGACTTCATATGTACTTTATTTTGATGTTTGAATGGAGCTGAAAGTTGATATATTCGTATGTTGATGCAGTTATGGCCAAGTGTTAAGTCGAATAGCGGATGAAATCAACCTCAGCAGCAGTTTTTTGTCTCCCTGTGGCTAGCTTGGACATTTGGAATGAACCTTTTGTTTTCTTGTTTGACTTTCATGTGAACTACTTTTGATGTGGGAAAATTTGAAATGTTAGAATATTTTTATTTTATTGATGAAAAACAAGTGAACCGCGTAGTTTCCGCCTAGGCCCTGCCTAGGCGTCTAGGCGCTAGGCCACCCCCGGCCGCCCGACTAACGCCTAGCAACTTTTACAACATTGCCGGGATCTATCAAGTCCTTCGAGGAATTTCAACTCATGTTAACGCAATTCGCTAGGTGCCCGAACACAACCTAAATCTGACATGTCACTATTCCAGGTAAAGCAGGGAGAGAGTGAAGGCCTCCGTGCATATATAAGCCGGTTCAACATCGCAGCTTCGGAGGTACCAACTGCAACCTCGTCCGTCAAGGTAAGTGCTTTAGTCAACGGAATCCGAGATGGGGACTTCTTTGCGTCCCTTTCCATGAAGCCTCCCCACTCATTCAAAGAGCTGTTGCTAAGGGCAGATGCATACATCAACTTAGAGGAAAGCAAAAAAGCTAAAGCATAAGAAGAGAAGTAGGTAGACCCGCCTAAGAAGGAAGGGATCGTGAAGAACCTCGGACAAGGGAAGCCATTACCGCGGTCTCATCAAAGGGAGCCCTGGGGAAGTCCACCCAGAGGTCCAAGGAGATTCACGCCTTTACGCACTAACCGAGGAGATCTTGAGCCAGTGGGGAGGCATCCTGCGATGAGGAAGCCCATGACTGGAACTTCAGGGCCCTCAAAACCCCATTCTAATTTACATTGTCGACATCATAATGAGTACGGGCACCATACTAACAATTGTTATCATCTGAAAGATGAAATAGAAAGGCTTATCCAAGCAGGACATTTGAAGGAGTTCGTCCGCCAAGGTCCCGAACCAGGTCCCAGGACAAATGAGAAAGGAGTCTGTCGGATCCGCATCGAACAAGGATAAGCCACCACCACCTCCAAATAGCAGAGCTCTAGGACTAATAAGGGCCTCTATTCTCATTATAGTAGGAGGACCTAGCGGTGGAGACTCCAACAGAGCTAGAAAGTCATACTCATGAACGGTCAGAAATCCGCAGCCTTGGGGGTTGGTAGGGCATACGGAAACCATGACCAATGTACAATTTGGACCAGAGGATGAAATTGCACGTTGCCAGGCCGCACAACGACGCCCTAGTCATCACCACGGACATCGCGGGATATGACGTATCTAGGGTCTTCATCGATGGAGGGAGTTCCGCAGACATCATATTCCTGGATTGCTTCAGAAAGATGGATTTGGGAATGAAGCTCCGCCCGGTCTCCACGGCTCTCTACGGATTTGGAGGCCCAGGAATAAAGCCCATGGAAGAGATAACGTTGCCCGTCGGGATGGGGAAAGACCCCGTTCTGATAGTAAAAATGATCAATTGCCTAATCGTTGATATCACCTCTTCTTACAATGTCATCTTAGGAAGACCTGCCATCAACGAGTTTAGGGTCATTTCCTCTACTTACCATCTTAAGATTAAATTCCTTGTAGGTGAACGTGTAGGGGAGATCTCGGGAGATCAACAGAGCTCCCGGTAGTGCTATTGCCAACGAGGTAAAGACGGTGTCAAAGGACAAAGAGGTCATCCGACAAGGCAGTGGGCAGGACAAAAGGATCAAGATCAAAGGAGGCGGGCCCTCCAGATTACAACCAGAGCTAGACGAGGAGCTGCTCAACGTCGAATTATATCCAGCAGGCCAACAAGGAAATACTACCAAGATAGGGACATCCTTGGAGGAGGAAGCCACAAAGGAGCTGGTGGGATGTCAGTAGAAAAATACGGACTTATTAGCATTTTCTCCATCATGACGGGGATTCACCCGAACATTGCTACACACCAGCTGAACGTCCCGTCCTAAAGTCGACCCGTCAAACAGAAGCTTAGATCCTGCGGATCAGAGAGAGCACAGATATTGAAAGAGGAGGTAGACAAGTTATTCAAGGTGGGCCACATACAAGAAGCCCAATTTCCTATGTGGCTGGCCAACGCTGTCCTAGTAAAAAAGGGGAACGGAAATGGAGGATGTGCATCTACTTCAGGGTCCTCAACAAATCTTGCCCTAAGGATCACTACCCATTGCCCCGAATAGACCAGCTGGTGGAGTCCACCTCAGGATGCGATGTCCTCAGCATGATGGACGCTTACCAAGGGTATCACCAAGTTAGCCTGGAGCCAGAGGATTTCGCTTGTTTCGTCACCCAGGAGGAACGTACGGGTACATTCGAATGCCGTTTGGTCTCAAGAATGCGGGAGCCACGTATCTACGAATGGTGGATAATGTCTTCAAACAGCAACTGTGGAGAAACATGGAAGTCTACGTGGATGATATGCTCGTTAAATCAGTACATCTGACGGACCATACCAAGGACCTGGAGGAGACATTCAGGGAGATAAAGGAAAGTGGGATGAAGCTCAATCCGGAGAACTGCGCGTTCGGTGAAAGGTCCGGGAAGTTCCTAGGATATTATGGTGATGCGTCGAGGCATTGAAGTCAATCCCGCTAAAGTAAAAGCTATCCTGGAAATGCAACCTCCGCAGGGAGTCAATGAGGTCTAGAGACTAACAGGGAGGTTGCGGCACTCAATCGATTCGTCTCCCACTCGGCCAAAAGGAGCCTCTCATTCTTCAGAGTACTACGAAAAAATAAGCAGTTCGAGTGGACCGATGAATGCCAACAGGCCTTCAAAGAACTGAAGAAATATCTTCACGACACACCCCTTTTAACAAAACCTTCGGTGGGAGAAGAACTGATGTTATATTTTTCAATAGGAGATCACGCGGTTAGCTCCGTGCTGGTAAAGGACACCAGGTACTCTGAAATATAAAAGGTTGCGCTCGCGGTGATGGTATCCCCCCGGAAGCTCCGGACGTATTTCTTATCTCATAAAATATATGTGCGAACTAATTTTCCCTTGAAGCAAACTATAAGCCGGCCAGACCTATTGGGCAGGATGGTCAAATGGGCTATCGAGCTGGGAGAATATGATGTGGATTTTAAACGGCGGACAGCCATCAAAGCTCAAGCCCTATCAGATTTTGTGCTCGAAACCACCAAAGGGCCGCCAAAACAGCGATGGAAGGTGTGTGTGGATGGATCTGCCACCTCCCATAGATCTGGAGCAGGAGTCCTTGTCATTAGCCCCGGGAAAGAGGAGCTTCGATTCGCCATCACATTCCAATTCCAGGCTTCAAATAGTCCGAATATGAAGCCTTGATTCACGGCCTAAGAATCGTGAAAGAGATGGGAGCACGGGACGTCACCTTGTTCTCAGACTCACAACTGGTGGTGCAGCAAGTAAACGGGAACTACGAGATGAAGGATGAGAAAATGATGGAGTATGGGAAAAGGGTAGAGGAACTAGCGAAGAGTTTCGATTGTTGTGAAATTGTATAGGTCCCCAGAGAAGAGAACCATAAAGCGGATTATCTAGCCAAATTGGCAAGCTCGGAAGTTGCCACCAGGGAAGAAGGGATCACCTACCTAATGATATAGAATGAAAGAGCCGCGGAGCTCGTGGGAAGTATAGACGGAAAGGACGACTGGAGGGCCCCCATCGTAAGAATCTTAAGGGACATGGAGCTACAAGATAAGAAAGGATACCGCCACAGGTTCTGTTTGATCAATTGTCACTTATTTCAAAAATCTTTTATCCATGCGTATGCTCGCTGTCTCTCCAAAGAAGAAGGTGAAAAGGTGTTAGAGGAGATCCACGAAGAATGTGCAAGGGACCACGCGGGGTACAAGTCCTTAACAAGAAGGGTAATAAGGGCCGGCTACTTCTTGGAAAGCCTGGGAACCATGCATTCCCCATGTCCTTTCGACAAATGGGGAATCGAAGTTGTAGGTCCCTTTCCCCGAGGGAGTGCGAATAAGAAATTCATCATCATAGCAGTGGATTATTTTAGCAAATGGTTGAAGCCAAAGCCGTGGCCAGGATTGACGAGGAAAGGGTGATCGAGTTCCTTTGGAAGAACATCGACTGTCGCTATGGAGCTCCCCGGATCCTTATCTCCGACAATGGGACCCAGTTATGCGGAGCTAAGACGAGGAATCTCTGTGAAGGTATGAAAATTACCCGAAGGTTCGTGTCAGTAGGTCATCCACAAGAGAATGGGCAGGCAGAGGTTACCAACCGAACCATCCTCAAGGGAATCAAAGTCCGGCTCGAGCAAGATGGGAACAAATGGGTGGAGGCACTGGATGGTCCTTTGGGCTTACAGAACCAGTCCTCGAGAAGCCACCGGAGAAAACCCCTCCGATCTGCCGCCGTCATCCCCGCAGAAATCGGCATTGAGACACATCTGATGCTGTCTTACGATGAGCTCGCAACTAAGGAGGGAAGATCTGGACTTAATCGAGGAGGTGCAAAAAGAAGCGAAACTGAGGATGGAAAAATATAAGAGCAGGATAAAGGTAATGTACGATCGGAAGGTGCGACTCAATGGATTTCAGCAAGGAGAACTAGTGCTCAGAAGGGCGGATGTCCTACGCGGCCTGGGAAGGACCTTACCGCGTAACAAAGGTGCTGGTAGGAGGAGCTTACAAGTTAGAAGATGCAGAAGGGAGGACCTTGCCTCGTCCCTGGACCATATCTAACTTGAAAACGTTTTATGTGTAAAATCACTAAGTATTAGGGAGGGGACGTACTCTTTTTAACGAGGCGTACCTCGTTTTCGGAATTTAAGGACTTTATTATATATAATAAAAGGTGCACCTAATAACATAATTGATGCCAAAGCTCGATGGACCTGCGGTGTACAGGACGTCAAAGATGATATATCTACGATGTGATGATGCCAAAGGTCGATGGACCTGTGGTGTACAGGACGTCAAAGATGATATATCTGCGATGTGATGATGCCAAAGGTCGGCAGACCTGCGGTGTACAGGATGCCAAAGATGATATATCTGCGGAATGATGATGCCGACAAGTGTGTACAAGATACCGTCGCCGACGGGCTGCGGCGTACAGGACATCAAAGGCTCTCAGTAAGCCTACAACGTGAATGGTACCAGGGATCCCCACATTTCCCAGGACCTAAAGGTCCGTACTGAATTTGCTAAGGACAAAGAGTGCCTAGCACAGAACAACACCTGAGGACAAGGACGACTGTGCTTGCAACCAATTCTTGGAATTCGTACTCGACTTACGAATCGTTAAGCGTGTCGGCACTATAACCGTGCTTAAAGTTCGTACTTGACTTACGAATTATTAAGCGTGCCGGTGCTATAACCGCGACTACGTACTTGGCCTAAACGCCCCAGCGCTACAACCATATTCGGACTCACATTTGGGAAACAAACATAAGTGGAGAAATGGTGAGGTCCCCATCGAAATAAGGGAAGTCATGGGAGATTCAAAAGCAGCGAAAACAGTAAGGATATAACGGAAGGGGGTGTATATATTACAAGGAAAAATCACACCCAAAAGACACATAAATGCCAAGGGGAGTTAAGGCCCCCAACAAAGCAGCACAAGTTCTAAGAAGTCCAAAAAACAGAAAAAGATGTTCAATACATCACAGCAGAAAAAGAAATGAGATAAAGAAGCAGGGCAATCCGAGGGAGAAGTAGCTTTCGGGAGATCAATGATGTCGGCGTGAGCCAGAACTTCCATGTGTTTCTCCCCAGCAGGAACCCAGAACTCCATATTCTCGGGAGCTCTGGGATTTCACAAAAAACACGAAGGAAAATGAAGCGCCTGCAGAGCGGCCACCTCTTCATCTCCTACCAGGCCCGCTTTGTAACCTCCTTGGAAATAATATTGCATCAGGGGTACAAAGTCCTTCAAGGAAAGCGAATCCTTCAGATACTCCTGGCGCCAATCCTCGGCTAAGTCTCTCAGAAAATTCTTCCCTGCAGCAGTAGACAGGAGGTGCTGTTGGCAAAGGTGGATGGCGCCATCCTTAGCATCCTGTAGGAGGGACTCCACACCTACCCTCACCCTACGTTCCAACACGGCATCCCATTCAGCCTTTTCCTTGGCAAAGGAGTCCTTCAACTCCCTCTCCAATCACCTCAATGAAGCAGCGTGCTCCTCAAGCATCTTCTCTTTCTCAGCCTCAAAACCAACCTTAGCCTCTTTAACCGCCTCAGCCTTAGCAACTCACAAGCTAGCTTGCATCTGCTTCAACTGGTCTTACAAAGACTGATTGATTGATTCTAGGTCCGAATCGACAAATTGAGGGAAGATTGGATAGACGCATAATTCACCACCTAGGAAAAGAAAATGACTCATGAAATACCTCAAAAAAGTAGGAAGTAACTGCAAAACGAGAAAGCACCTTGAGAAGATGCTAGGCCAGCTGCTCCGCATTCTCCGACGAAGAGCCTTGAAGAATGGACTCCTTATCAGTAGGCGATACACGGCCCAGCAAGCTCATCCTTTTAGCCCCAGACAGCTGATCCATAGAAAGAGTAGGACCACCAGCAGAAGTCCCCTGAGGTCCATGATGAGACAATTCCGTTTGATCACCCAAGGGAGTACGAAGCATTTTCTTGGTTGTCTTTTTTCAAGGTTCCTTGGTAGAAGCGGTCTTCCTTTTAGTGCCAGAAGCGGGCACCACCATAGAAGTCGTCCGCGCTCCCTCAATAAGCACGAAACTTGGGGTAACTTCATCGCGAATGTCCCGGGCTGGAGGGACCTGAGGCAGAACAGACGCCGCGGCTGATGACCCTGCGCCAGGAGCAACAGTAGCGGCCTGGGGATTTTCCTCATTGTCCTTTGAAAGAATAGAATACCACGGGGTCGACATACATGCGACAAGGCATAAGAAGGGTCAAAACCAGAAGAACTCAACAAAAAAGAAGAGCAAAAATAGAGTACCCTCGAAAGAAAAAGGAACAGAGACACGAGAAAGTCCAAAGTGATGGAGGGCCTCAATATGATTAACCAAGTGAAGAGGATTTAGGAGCCCCTTATCCCTGGTGTGCTGATCCAAGAAAGCTAACGCCCCATCGTTACGTGGGGAACACCACCCAGGATTTCTTAAAGGGGCATTTTCCACCCTGTCCATAGGGAAGTCCCACGGCCCTCAGGAGATCTAACAAAGAAATAGCGACCCTACCAATCCTTCTCAGCTCCGTGGTTCTTAACGAAGCAATGGGTACTACCGTCCCGAGAGGAGGAAATAGTGGCCAAGTAAAAGAAGGGCCCGTAGGGTTTCAAATAGAATTGGGACAAGACTAGATCAGCAGATGGCTCGCCACTCGCCTCTCTCACGGCCACGAAGAAGGCAAACAGCTAAACGAATAGCCGAAGGTTGGAATTGATTAAGAGGGACCCCAAAAGCCCTTGAGATAGAAGATAAAAAAGGCGGAATGGGGAATCGAAGGGCGGCCCTGATTTGGGCTTCCCAAAAAGCAAGAAATGGTTGCAGGGGCCGCTCCACCCTTTGAGAAGGAGCAGGCAACACCACCAAAAAATCCCCAAAAGACAAACCCCCCACAAGAGAGCCTATGTCGGCATGAGAACAAGAGGAAGCTCCAAACATACTTGTCCTGCCGACAAAGGAGTGGGCATAGACTGTGGCATTCTAACCCTAGAATCGGAAGTGGCAGGAGGGTCCGAAAGGATGACCAACTAGTCAGATCTGGCAGGTGAACTAACCATCGTGGGGCCAGCAGTAGCGTCAGACGGGCCAGTGAAGGTCGACGGAGCTGTCCGAGAACGTGTTCTCGGGCGATGGCCCGATTTGTTGACGAAAGATTGTTTGAAGCGAGGTTTAGACTTAGGGGCGGGAGGTTTGGATGGTGGGAGAGTAGCAGAATATCCAAAATCTGAGAGATTCGCAGAGGCTAAGGAGCGCTTGCAGAATCACACGGTGAAGAAGCCATGGCGAAAGTGGAGAATATGTCGTGACAAAAAGAAATAAGGAAGGAAATGAAAGGTACCTGATCAATAAATCGCCTTCTTGAATTCGCAGGAAATGACGAAGGGGCAATAGCTAACTCACCGCTAATGAAAATAAGCGGTTTCCAAGAAGCTAAGTACGAAGGAAAAGAATTGTTGCTCTTTCAAGAAGAGGGCGCGATTCCCCAGGAACGGCAATAAAATTTGGGAGCTTACGGGACAGGACGCAAGCCCACTTCTCTACCTATTTTTGCTCCAATTTACTTTCTCCCGAAAATAAATTAGAGTAGGGGAGTAACCCCCCGGATAAAACCAAGGCTCATGGGTACATTAATTAATGAACAGACTGTACAAGTGAAGAAGAAGCGGGAAAACACGTGTCAAGTGGAGACTGGGTTGCGCCGCTGTAGCTGTTGCTCAAGATGTGACTACTGTGGAAAAGCTGTCCTGACAAAGCTGTCTGTTGATGTACATCATACCAGGCAGTCATTCCCCCCCGGAAATCCGGGACGTAGCTTCTCCTAGCCTCATGGAGCTCCTATAAAAGCATCACTTGGCTATTTTCACAGGGATCATCATGAAAAATACGAAGAACAGTTCATAATTCTCTCGTATATCACATAAATACTTTTCATACAGTAGTTAATACATTTTAGGTAGAAATGAGCGATCTGAGTGTGTAATCTATACTGAAATAGTGAAAATGGTTTTTCGGAGCGCCGTGGCGTAGGGTCTTATAAGATCCGAACCACATATATCTTGTGCCTTCTTTGTTTACGTCTCTTTTTACATCCTTTAAGCACCCTACGCATGTCCCATAACTTTGAGATATTAAACCTACCGCTATATAAAATTTTCCGAACCTTATTTAAATTCTTTGATTGGGAGAGCCCCACATCAATATTATATATATATATATATATATATATATATATAAATATATAGATGTGCTAACGGATAATATAATAGTTAAAATTACAATCCAAAGTCCAAAGACAAAAGTATGTAGGATTGAATAATCCTCTCACCCGTTCACACTACTTGCTACACGCAAGTGAAATTCTCGAGGCTTTGCTTTTAGCCTTAAATCGAAGTAGCTAGCTAGTATTTCAAACGGGAGAAAACCTAAAATAGTTCCCCATTGTTTATCTTATGGAATTTAGTCTCCAATGTATTCCTTGAACTAATTTAGTCTCCGATGTTGTTAAACTTGAAAGAATTTAGTCCCTTCGTAAGTTGACCGTTAATTTGACCGAAAGTGACACGTGTCACATACGATTGGCCAATCTTAAAAAATCATGAATTAACATATAAAAGGAAAGAAAATTCTACAAAACCTATAAATTAAAATAAAGTAAACGATAAAGAGAAAATAAAATTAATCAAAATTAAAAATAATAAAAAATAAAAATTGATATATGCAAAATACATAATATTTTAAAATTAATCAAAAATGAAAATAGTAAATTAATAGAAGCGAAAATAAATAAGTTAAAAATAAATAAACTAATAAATAAGGAAATATAAAAATAAACATAAAAATAATTTACTAAAAACTAAATAAAAGTAAAAAAATAAAGGTAAAAATTCCATTGAAAGTTTACTAGAATACCTGACCCCGCCCTATCAAGTTAACGAGGATCAATCGTCCCAAATCTTTAAAAAATATCTAATTTCTAAACAATTAGACGATACTTTTAAATTATATAATTCTTATATGGTCGGTCCATACTGTATTGAAGATACTAGTCCATTCCCGATTAAGTGCCTAACGAACTAACCCAAAGTATTTTTACAGAAAATATTGTCAAGAATTGAAAGGATTGCATCCCGTTAACTTGGCAGGGAGAAGGACAGAGATTCTCGTTAACTTCAAATGGTATTTTTTTATATTTATATTTTTTTAATTATGTTTTTAGTTTTCAACAAATAATAATTTTTATTTTTATTCTAAACATCTTCTATCATTTTGTATTAATTTGTATTTAATTTATTTAATTTTCAATGTATTTAGTTTTATAATTTTTTTTACTCTCTCTCTTTTTTTTTTATCTTAGTTATTACTTAAAAAAATTCTCTATAATTTTATCCTATTTTTTACTTTATTAATATTTTTCCTTTTTTTGGAAAATTTTTTCCTTTTTATAATGTTCATTTATGATTTTTGGCCAATCACATGCTGACACATGTCACTTTCAGTAAAAATTTATGGTCAAACTAACAGTAGGACTAAATTGGTTCACGGGAAACATCTGGACTAAATTGGCTTATAGGGTAAACATGGACTCTTTTGTGTTTTCTCTCTATTTGAAATTATTAACCTTTTTTAGGGAGAACGATATTTTTAGTCCCTAATGTTTGAAGCATGGGCGTTTCTGGTCCGAGGTGACACTTTTAGTACCTAATGTTATCGATTTCGTACGGTTTTAATCCTCTGATTAACGTAATCACTAATTTAGATGGAATTTAACATATTAGAGCACATGATCTCCTTTAATTTGACTTTACACCTCATGACTCATCATCTTCTTCAACTAAAACGCACGTTAGCATCATTACGTATCATTTGAACTCATTTTCATGGTTATCGATCCTTTCCTAAATGAGATGTACAATGATGTTTATATGCGTGTAAATCGAAGAAGAAGATGTGTAATGAGGTTTTACGTCCAGTAAAAGGAGATTACAGACTCTCACGTGTTAAATTTGGTCTAAATTAGTGACTAAATTAATCGATGGACCAAAATTGTCCAAAATCGGCAACATTGGGGGCTAATAGTGTCAGCTTGGAACATAAGGGACCAGAAAGGCCCATGCCTAAATATTGGGGACTAAAAATGCTCTTTTCTTCTTTATTAAGATTGTGATAAAACAATACTTCCCTCCCTCCCAATACATAGGTCAAATGGTCAGATTATTATATGTTACCATGAGTTGGAAACCATGGACTCATAGCTGGGTAAGGTAATAAATCTCCATGATATCTATAAATAGATTGGTTAAGGTAATTATATATGTAGAGAGAGCCTCACGGTTAATTGAAAAGATGCCTTCACAGACAAATACCCGTTCTTTCGATACTAAATAAAAGTCATTACCATGTTCGAATGTAACATGCATACGTGCTTTGTACCTTTACATAAATTATTATTTTAAGATCATTAAAACCGATTTAGCACTTGGAAGAAATATGACATAAGAATGAAGATGCATGAGATTCCTTTCCTCAATGGGTAAACCCAAATCCGCGACACGCGTCTTCTTTCACAATTTCAAACAAAAAGGAAATCAAAAGGCAAAAACCCCATACGAAGCAATAAACAAGTCTTCATTTCATTTCATCCTCGTCAGTAGTCTCATGGACGAAGCAAAGCCAAAAAGTGTGCGCCCACACCACACAAGAAAAAAGAAAGCAGAAAAATCTCCCTCAATTCCTTTCTTGGCAACCGAGGAAACGCAAAGCGAAGAAAGAAAGAAAGGGGGGGGGGGGGGGGGAGACAAAAAGCAACTCCACCCCCACTCGCTTGACTGATGACTCATCAAAGGATATAATAAAGAAACTAGCTCAAGAGCCTTGCGATGGTAATGTTCGCTTGCGCTTCTTCGAAAGAGATACTGTGGTGTTTGCTATGGCGAGTTCGAGTGGTACTAAAGATGAGATGGGCCCACAAAGGACGGTTTCCCGGCGGATGACTCGGACGCCGACGATGATGGAGCCCATCGACGACAACGCCGCCCTTAACAGCGAGCGCGTGCCTTCGTCGCTGGCCTCGGTGGCTCCGATACTGCGCGTGGCTAATAAAATCGAGAGTGAAAATCCCAGAGTTGCTTATCTCTGTACGTTAACTAGTCGCCGCCTCCATGTTTTTAGCACCAGCTTGATAATGCTGCTTCGATTCTCTGTTGGTGTTATGGATTCTCTGTTTCTGTGCGTGAAGCGTGATATGAATTGAATGGGAGTGTTCGTTTCTTATATATGTGTGCTTATTTCCTCTGTTAAAATCATTCTTCTGCCCGGTTGATTCTTGTAATAAGTTTAGGCGTTCGCTGGAATTTTGGGATATGTTAAAAACGATTTGAATGTATTTTGTGCAGGCCGCTTCCATGCATTTGAGAAAGCACACCGAATGGATCCTACATCGAGTGGCAGAGGTGTTCGGCAATTCAAGACGTTATTACTACATGAACTAGAGAGGGTACTAAGATGTTCTTGGAACATACATTCACCTTTTATTTTATCATTGGTTATTACTTACTTGAATTCAACGTCGTCAGGAAGAAGAAGAATCAAAGCCAATTCTTGCACAAAATGATCCCAGAGAAATCCAGAAATATTATCAAATTTTCTATGAGAAAAATATAAGAGATGGCGAGCATACGAAGAAACCGTAAGTCTATCTCACAACTAGTTATACGGATGGAGATTCATCACTCTGCTGCTATATTTCTGAAGCTAAATTTATCCTTCATGTAAGGGAGGAGATGGCTAAGATCTATCAGATTGCGACTGTACTATATGATGTGCTGAAGGCTGTAGTGCCCCATACAAAAATAGATGAAAAGGTGTGACCTTTATAAAAACTATCTTTGAAGTAGTTGGACTTCTTTGAAATTCTGTTAAAATGCTTAAATATCAAGATGTAAATGCAGACCCAGAGATACGCCAAAGATGTCGAGGAGAAGAGGGAGCAGTATGAGCATTATAACATTCTTCCCTTGTATGCTGTTGGTGTTAAACCAGCAATTTTGGATCTCCCTGAGGGTGTTTTTTTTTTTTTTTTTTTTCTGAAGATTAGCCTTAATTTAATTCAACATATTGCTTAGAAAGTTCATCCACTTAATGTAATATCTTTGAGTTGTTCTTTCTGATGATGTGTATAGATTAAAGCTGCACTTAAAGCAATTCGCACTGTTGATAATCTTCCCGTGCTTCAAGAATCTGAAGAAAGGAGCAGAGCAGTGAATGATATTTTCGAATGGCTTGCTTTGCGCTTTGGCTTTCAGGTACGTCTTAATACTCGTGGATGTTTCAAAATTGTTATTATATAACATAGTTTATTTTCGAATTCGTTAAACATGAATGGCCTAGTTGAAGATGTTCTTTTATTTTTATGTTTGTTGAAGAAAGGAAATGTAGCCAATCAGCGGGAACATTTAATACTGCTCCTTGCTAACATGGATGTGAGGAAAAGGAATCTCCGCGAATATGAGGCAGTAAGAATTCAATCATCTTTTAGTTCATTCTTTCCATAAGTTATTTACCTCGCATTACTAACGTTTACTACATAGTTGGATAGTGGGACAGTTCTGATATTGATGGACAGTATTTTCAAAAATTATCGCTTATGGTGCAAGTACATGCACTGTGCACCAAATCTGGAGTAAGTGACTGATGTACTTTTAGATCTTTACCTAATTTTGGACGTTTTCGTTATTGTGTTCATCTTCTTACAGGTCACCAGATAGAGGTCAACAATCTCAGCTTCTTTATATTGGTCTATATCTCCTTATATGGGGCGAAGCTTCGAATGTTCGCTTCATGCCAGAATGTCTGTGCTATATATTTCACCATGTACGTTACTTTATAATAAATGTCGTTTATTAAGTCATATTAGGATTTGTTTGTCTTTGTATTGCTTTTTTGATCTTGATTCCTGCTAAGTAACTCGGTTGTTTTTCTCTGTAATAAGATGGCCCGTGAGATGTATGGAACTTTGTTTGGCAATGTTGATCGTGTTACTGGTGGCAATTATCATACAATACCACAAGGAGAAGAGTCTTTTCTGAAGGACGTTGTGACGCCTATTTACGAGGTTATTCAAAAGGTAATTTGTACTTGGATTTTATGTGTTATTAGTTGGATTCTTTTACTTTTTTTAAAAAAAAATTAAATTCTAATATAATGTGTTTGTTGTTGAAGGAAGCTAGGAGAAACAAACTTGGCAAAGCAAGCCATTCGGCATGGAGAAATTATGATGATCTCAACGAGTACTTTTGGTAACTTCATTGGTTATAAGTACTGTTTCCTACCGAGGTTAAAGGTCAAGCTGAATTTAAAAAATTCAGCTAACTTCTTTTCTTAGGACCAAAAAGTGTTTTAAGCTGGGTTGGCCTATGGATCATAAAGCTGACTTTTTCGTACATTCAGACGTGATCAAGCGAAGGCACAGGGTATAAAGCTGCAATTTTATTTGGTTAATGTGGGTGTGTGAGTAACAAATCAAAGTTTTGTTGAAGGACAAGATGATTAAATGCATAATTAATAAAAAGCATTATTATTTATTTCTCCTAAATGCATATTTGGTTCTTGATAGAAATTGCAGTTCATTAAACTTGCTTTTATATGCAAATCTTTTATGTTTTTTACTTAGTGATGTATGAAATATTACAGGAAAGAAAGGACCAAACCTTAGGCAACAGAAAACCCAAGACAAATTTTGTTGAAGTTCGTACATTTTGGCACATCTATAGAAGTTTTGATAGAATGTGGATATTTTTCATATTGGTCCTCCAGGTATGCAATGGTTAGTACAGGAACATGTATTTCCATGTTAAAGATCCTAATTGATTTCAAACATTATACTAGTTGCTGTATCTATGTTTTTTTTTCTTAAAAAAACCACTTTAATGTATCAGGCTATGATTATCATTGCATGGAATCAACGCGTATACTCAACTTCTCTTTTTGATGAGAGTGTTGTTCAAAGTGTACTGAGCATCTTCGTTACAGCTGCTGTTCTGAATTTTCTTAGAGGTATGAGATAACCTTTGTCCATCTCTCTCTCTCTCTCTCTCCCTCCCTCCCTCCCTCTCTCTCTCTCTGTCTCTCTCTCCCCCTCTCCCTCCCCCTCTCCCTCCCTCCCCCCCTCTCCCTCCCTCCCTCCCTCCCTCTCCCTCCCTCTCGCTCCCTCCCCCTCTCTCTCTCCCCCTCCCTCCCTCCTCGCCCTCCCCGTCCCCCTCCCTCCCTCTCCCTCCCTCTCGCTCCCTCGCTCTTGCTCCCTCTCCCTCTCTCTCTCCCCCTCCCTCCCTCCCTCCTCGCCCTCCCCGTCCCCCTCTCCCTCTCTCCCCCCCTCTCTCTGTCTCTCTCCCCCTCTCTCCCCTAACTGTAATTGTCTTAGCTCTAACAAAATGTATACAATCTATTCTGCAGCTTCCTTGGATATAGTTCTTAGTTTAAATGCCTGGAAAAGCCTCAGATACAGTCAGATATTACGGTATCTGCTGAAGTTTGCAGTTGCTGTTTTTTGGCTTATAGTAATGCCAGTGACATACTCGAGATCTTTCAACAATCCAAGTGGAGTATTACAGTTCTTCAGTGATCTTGGAGCGGATTGGCAGACTAAGTCATTGTACAACTACTGTATTGCCATCTATTTGATACCTAACGTATTAGCTGCCATGTTGTTTTTCTTCCCTTTTCTGAGGAGATCAATGGAACGTTCTAACTGGCGTGTTATTGTCACACTCCTATGGTGGGCTCAGGTCAAAGCCTTTTCCAATGTTTTTTGATGAACTGATGATTCACTTATACCACTCATTAATCTCCCTCCTTAATTTGCAGCCAAAACTATATGTTGGAAGAGGGATGCATGAAGATATGTTGACCCTTTTAAAGTAAGATAAATACTTCTAGCCTCAGATAGACATATAGTTGAATAGTGTGAATAATAAAATTGCAGTTTCAAGGTTACTTCTTTGTCCTTTTGACACCCTTTCTTTGTCTACGTTTCGTATTAGTTATCATATGATGAAGAAAAACTTAATCTGTTCAGTGTCAATCTTATAGTATTCAGACTGACGCCATTTTTTTATTAGGTACACCCTTTTTTGGATCACCCTCCTGATAAGCAAGCTAGCATTCAGCTACTATGTGGAGGTAATCCATTTCTATCAATATGAACTATGATGTCCTATTATGATCTTGTGAGAAACTTATTTAAGGACCGAGCAAGTCTGGGTTTTATCTCCATGGTCAATGTATTTGCATAATCTACTCGGCATATCTGTATATCAATTTTCTGCTTCCTTTCTGACATTGTTTGAATGATTCAGATATTGCCATTGATTGAACCAACAAGGACAATAATGAATCTAACAGTCGATGGCTATGATTGGCACGAACTCTTTCCAAATGGTAAGTTGTTTCCCACGCTTGATACTTTGGTTCATTGTCTATCGGCTTTCTGATCCGTGGCAAAATGTTCTTTCAGCTACTCATAATTTTGGAGTAGTTATCGCAGTATGGACTCCAATTGTTCTGGTACAAAATTTGCATCAACATAGCATTTCATGTGATACGGATCTTCTCGAATCTTATATATTCTTGCATATAGGTCTATTTCATGGATACTCAAATATGGTATTCCATATTCTCAACTCTTATTGGTGGAATCTATGGAGCTTTCAGTCATCTTGGAGAGGTTAGCGATTCTTGCACTGTAGTCCGAGAAAAACAGCCCTATTGTCTCTCTTTACTGGTATTTTAAATGCTTTTTAACACATTACTTTGATCCATTTCCTACACTGTAGATAAGAACCCTTGGTATGCTAAGGGCAAGATTTGACTCAGTTCCATCAGCTTTCAGTAAGCGTCTCGTCCCTTACTCTAAAGAGGACAATAAACAACATCAACGGGTAATTAAGCTCATCAGTTTGTACTTTATGGACTTTAATTATAACCATCCAATACACAGTATATATACTGAAAGTCTTCATCAGTTGGAAGCCTTAGACATTGTAGAGATTGATGCTATAGTTTTGACATAGTAATCTGCCCTTATAGGATGATACACTGCAAAGAATAAACATAGCAAAGTTCTCCCAGATGTGGAATGAGTTCATTTTATCAATGAGAAACGAGGACTTGATTAGCAACAGGTTGGTCATTCTTTTCTTTTATTCACAAACTTTCATATGTTATTAAGTTTCATGTGAATATCGTATGAAATGATTCTCAGAGAAAAGGATCTGCTTCTCGTCCCGTATTCATCGAGTGATGTCTCAGTTGTCCAGTGGCCGCCATTTTTGCTTGCTAGTAAGGTAAACATAGAGAGCTTCATTGCTTTTCCAATGGTCTTTATCACCCTGGCTTATTCTCTTAGCTTGAGATGTAGATTCCCATAGCATTGGACATGGCAAAAGATTACACAGAGAAAGATGATGCTGATCTTTTTCGGAGAATAAAAAATGATGACTTCATGTATTTTGCGATTATTGAATGTTACGAGATGCTGAGAGCCGTGTTGCTTGACCTCATGCTTGAGGATCAGGACAAGAGGTAAGAAACTTATTACACTTACCTTTTTCACGAGAAATCCTGGAAAGAGTTTTTTCATCATCAGTTCTTGTCTATATAAACTAGTAGAGGTCGTTTATTGCTATTATTTTGTCATAGAATTATTTGGGAAATTTGTCAAGAAGTTGAAAGCAGCATACAACGGCGACGTTTCTTGAGGGAATTCGACATGACTGAACTTCCTTCTCTAAGCGATAAATTGGATAAATTTTTGAAACTCCTCGTAAGTTGTATTTCTTTAACATTTTTCTGGGATTTGTTTTTTTAGGAGCAGGTTTTAACGGTCTTGTCCTAACCTACCATTATTTCGCTTTGGCAGATGGATTATGAGGATAATCAGCTATATAGATCCCAGATCATTAACAAACTCCAAGACATTATGGAAATTATACAAGATGTGATGAATAACGGAAATGAGTATGTTTTCACTAAAAATTTCATGTCAGAAGAAACTGTCCCTTGGTTCTGTTTAAATATTGTTTATGTAAATCTATGTCCATTTTTTATTTCAGGGTTCTTTCGAGCAGAAGAGAGCAGAAGTTTGAACAGATGTTTGAAAGGATAAATACAGATCTCCTAAATAGCAGGCAATGGATGGAAAAGGTATGGTTCTTACCGTCCAAGATGGTTCTATACATATGTATTTGTGTGTAAGCCATTGCAGTTAAACTGGAATTGGACATATGCTACAGTTCTTGGAAGCTTTTGTTCCAAGTCTGACTTTTTATACGCCAGATATAATCTCAAGTCTCCTTTTCAAATTTACACGTAACTATTTTAGGTTGTGAGGCTGCATTTGCTTCTGACTGAGAAGGAATCTGCAATCAATGTCCCCACAAACTTAGATGCTCGTCGCCGCATTACTTTCTTTGCAAACTCTTTATTCATGACAATGCCGAGTGCCCCAAAAGTCCGCAACATGCTCTCTTTTAGGTCAGTGTCCATCTTGCCAGCTCATGCTTTTCGGTGCCTTGTGACTGATTATTTTATCATTAAACTAAATAAAGAATTCAAGAAAGGTGAAATGCATTTTTATTTTGTTATCAAAAACTTAAGTGAGGAATGAAACTGAAGCACTAATTATTGGAGATTGAAACGAAGTTAAAGTCCTGATATTAAAGCAATGACTTGGACAAAAAAAGATGTTGTGTCATCTATTGATTTACGATCGCCAGGCATAATCAATTTACCTCTGATATACGTTCGCATGAGAATGTTTATGCTGTTCTAGCATCTCTAAACTAGTTCAATCAGGTTATAATCTGTCTTATGTGTTTAGTGTTTTGACACCGTACTTCAATGAACCTGTTCTTTATTCCACGGAAGAGTTAAACTTGGAAAACGAGGATGGCATAACCATCCTATTTTATCTTCAGAGAATTTATCCTGGTAAGTTTCAAGTGACGTGATGTTCATAATAACTTTTGTTTCAGAACACACTAACCTTAGGCACTTCTTTTATCCGTCCATTCAAATAGATGAATGGAAACACTATGAGGAGCGAATCCACGACCCAAAACTTGATTATCCTGACCAAGACAAACTAGAATTGGAGCGCTGGGTTTCTAACAGGGGTCAGACTCTTGCTCGGACAGGTCAGTATCATATGTATTAGCAGACACCACCAATGCAGTTTGACACAGTTCCTTCTGTGCTCTGCTGATCTTCCTTATGTTTCCTTTCCTCTAACATTTTTCAATGACTTCTAATAGTGAGGGGAATGATGTATTATCGCGAGGCTTTGGAACTTCAGTGCTTTTTGGATTTTGCTGATGATAACGGTTGGTACATAAAATCTTTGTTAACATTTTTATCATCTATCACGGATTATTTAAAGTATCTCTTATCAAAATGTATGTACAGCCATTTTTGGGGGATATCGGGCCATTGATACCAATCATAGAGACTACAGAATCCTCAAGGAACAAGCACAGGCTTTGGCTGATCTGAAGTTCACTTACGTTGTGTCTTGTCAGGTTTATGGAAACCAGAAAAAGTCAAGCAATAAATACGAACTTAGCTGTTATGCCAATGTTCTGAATCTTATGCTGACGTAAGTTTCTACATGGTTTTTCGTTTGCCTGTTGATCTCGTATCTTAACACAGCGCTGATCCATAATATATTTTTCAAGGTATCCATCTCTTCGAGTTGCTTATATAGATGAGAGGGAGGAAACAATTAATGAAAAGACTGAGAAGGTTTATTATTCAGTGTTGGTCAAGGGAGGGGAGAAATTGGATGAGGTATGCTATTTGAGCAATTTTGAATAACTTTCACCTTTCCATGCCTTATTTAACTATTATTTATTGTTGTTTCAGGAAATTTATCGTATAAGGCTTCCAGGAAATCCAATACTCGGTGAAGGGAAACCAGAGAATCAGAACCATGCTATCATTTTCACTCGTGGAGAAGCCTTGCAAACTATAGACATGAATCAGGTTTCCACTTTTTTCAGTTCAGTTTGTCTATAACAAATTCTGTTGGCAAATGTATTTGGGTTGTGACGTTTGAATCAATTATTGTTCTACTCAGATTATTTCTGATGGATGAAGCTTGTTTAGCTTTTTCAGATTATGTCTGACTCAGACTTGCTTTTCTGATCTCAATCCGCTTGACTTTTATGCAGGACAACTACTTCGAGGAAGCTTTCAAAATGCGCAATGTGTTGGAGGAATTTTTAAAAACACATCATGGGCAACGAAGACCTACAATATTGGGTCTAAGGGAGCATATCTTTACAGGAAGGTTTGTACTTGTCGGTTCAATATTAAATTAGAACTGGTATAACTAATATGTTATGAACGTGCTTACCCTTTTTCGTTGGATCACAGTGTTTCTTCACTTGGTTGGTTCATGTCAAATCAAGAACACAGCTTTGTGACCATTGCCCAAAGAATATTGGCCAATCCTCTAAGGTAAATATGCTTTTGTCGTAACACTTGGTTCTTTTTGGTTAAAGTACCTTCTTTTCCTATGATGTTTGTGTCAGGGGGCTGGTTAGGCTGGCACAAAATAGTGTCATCATATTTGGTTTCCTTACGCAAATTGTAAATACCTATATAATCTAAAGTGACTTTCTGTTCATTTTGAAACTTCAATATACCTCTTAAAATTTCGACTTCTGTACCACAGGGTAAGGTTCCACTATGGTCATCCCGATATATTTGATAGAATCTTTCACTTGACTAGAGGCGGCATAAGCAAATCTTCAAAGACTATCAACTTGAGTGAAGACATCTTTTCTGGTAATTCGAACGTACGTTTTAAGAGGTTATAAGCATAAACCAGTCAATTCTGTATCTATTTTTATCACCGACCATCTTCAGGCTACAATTCAACACTGCGAAGAGGCTATGTGACCCACCACGAATACATCCAAGTGGGCAAGGGACGAGATGTTGGCATGAATCAGATCTCTCTTTTCGAGGCCAAGGTTGCAAATGGCAATGGAGAGCAGACGCTTAGCAGAGATGTCTACAGACTCGGACGAAGATTCGATTTCTTCAGAATGCTGTCTTTCTACTTCACCACTGTTGGATTTTACTTCAGTAGCATGGTACGTGGACCCTTCTTTCTTCTGAAACCGTATTGTTCTTATATAGTATCCAATCATCATCCACTGATCTACCTTAATCTTCTATTCGATAAATTCCTTTCGTTCCTTTTTCAGGTAACGGTACTTACTGTCTACATCTTCTTATACGGTCGACTCTACTTGGTTTTGAGCGGATTAGAGAAAAGAATCCTCGATGCTCCTTCCATTCGCCAGAGCAAATCTCTAGAGCAGGCTTTGGCCACTCAATCCTTCTTTCAACTTGGCTTATTACTCGTACTCCCAATGGTAATGGAGAAAGGCCTTGAGAGAGGTTTTCGCAGTGCAATAGGTGATTTTATAATCATGCAGCTTCAGCTTGCTTCAGTATTCTTCACATTTCAGCTGGGCACAAGAGCTCACTACTATGGCCGAACCATATTGCACGGAGGCTCCAAATACAGAGCCACTGGCCGTGGTTTCGTTGTCTTCCATGCAAAGTTTGCAGACAACTACCGATTATACTCTCGAAGCCATTTCGTTAAAGGCTTGGAGCTCTTCATGCTGCTGATCATCTACGAGGTTTATGGGCGTTCTTACAGAAGCTCTTCTCTGTACTTCTTCATTACGTTCTCGATGTGGTTTCTTGTCTCTTCTTGGCTGTTTGCTCCCTTTGTATTCAACCCGTCGGGCTTTGACTGGCAAAAGACTGTGGAAGATTGGACCGATTGGAAAAGGTGGATGGGAAATCGTGGTGGTATTGGACTCTCATCACAGAAGAGTTGGGAAGCTTGGTGGAACGAGGAGCAAGAACACTTGAAGTATACGAACGTAAGGGGTAAAGTGATTGAGATCATACTCGCCTTTCGATTCTTCATCTACCAATATGGGATAGTGTATCAGCTCAAGATATCGCACGGGCACAAAGAGATTCTGGTAAAAGACTTATTCGATCATCGTTTTAACCGCTCACATGATTTTAGACATATTGTGGATAACATCAATTAGTTGTGATCATCCTTCCTTGATTGGCTTCTTTTGATCCTTTTCCAGATCTATGGACTATCGTGGTTTGTTATGGTGGTTGTGCTTGTAGTATTGAAGGTAATTTCTGCTTCACCTAATTTTTTTCTTTCCTTTTTCTTATTCCATTCCAATTCTTTAAACTGGAGAATACATTGATTGCTTTGCTGTGCAGCATAATATGAATTTATCAGTGGTTTACTTTTCATGACATTGCTGTAACACTCTTTGCCTATTTAATATAAATTTTATGGATTGAGATTTTCATTTAGTAAGGGCTTTGTTTCGTATGTACAGCTTCTGTCGATGGGTAGACGCAAATTTCGTACAGATTTCCAGCTAATGTTCAGGATTCTCAAAGCGCTCCTATTCCTGGGATTTGTATCAGTAATGACAGTGTTATTCGTAGTCGGTGGTCTCGCTGTGAGCGATCTTTTTGCGGCAATCTTGGCCTTTATGCCGACTGGGTGGGCCCTTATCCTGGTACGTCGTAAGCCTTTTTTTTAATCTATCATCGAAAAACTTCAGTGTAAGAACTAGCATGCAAATGTATTTTTCGATATTTTGTTGTACTTGCGATATAATTGAAATTTCTGGGGTTTCTGAAATATAAACATATACTGCGTCGTTATGGTTATGCAGATTGCCCAGGCATGCAAGCCTTGTATGAAAAGCATAAAAATGTGGGATTCAGTGATGGAATTGGCTCGAGCTTACGAAGCAATCATGGGAGTGGTTATATTCATGCCCATCGTTGTCTTGGCTTGGTTCCCTTTCATGTCTGAATTCCAAACTCGGCTTCTCTTCAACCAAGCCTTTAGCAGAGGACTTCAGATCTCTATGATCTTATCTGGCAAAAAAGACAAGGCATCCTCTACTTGAAGAAAATAAACATTCTTAGCGTTGTTTTTCTTTTTTTTTTTTTTTTTTTTTCGTTTTTTAGCTTTTTTCTATACGGAAGCTCGATGAGAAAAGAGAGGTCTGATTATTTTTTAGCTTATTCAAAGTAGAAAGTAGTCCACACAACAGATCGCTTTGTTTTAATTTAATTCCTGTAAAATGTATTCTGTGTTATGTAATATGTATTGGTGTTTCATTTGTCTGAGGTTTTTCGAAGAATCAGTCGTTCTCAGATGGAACCATTATTATGTCTCCAATGCAAGAACCACACAAAGAAAGCAGAATGTGCATTAAATAAATACCACGTTATTTCATATTCTGAAACCATAGAAAAAATGTCATAAAAAACTCAATTTGCTTTTCTCCTCGGAAGCACTTGGTGAGTCGTTTGCGGCGGCAAACTGTACAAAGACTTCAACTGCCTACTGATGAGCTTACTGTTGTTCAGAGCCATTTGAACTTCCAAGTCGTCGGCCCACCACTGCTCTAACCCGTGGGCTTCTAGAAACTTCTGTTTCCCCTTAGAACAAACAAACAGCTTCGCAAAACCTCCATTCGATGAACTCACATTCTCCTTATCCACAACGTTATTACTACCAGCGACATCCTCTTCATTACCCATCGGTGGATCAGCGTAAGAACAGCATATGTAATCGCTGTTGTTCACGTACAAATGAGGTATCCATTGCTTAGACCCTAAAGTCGAAGACAGCATCTCTCCATCGCCGAAGCTAACCACTTGTGCGTTGCCAGAAACAGTCGAAGGTAGCATTGACCTCACTTTTGTCCACATAATGCCCGCCTTTTCTCCCATGCTCCTAAAGCTTGAGGCTAGCGATACAGAAGGAGGATTGAACAAATGGGCCTCGATAAAAATCGATTCTTTAGCGAGCGCTTTCCCCACTTGGAGAGCAAATCCCGCCCCCAAAGAATGGCCAGCCACGCAAATATTTCTGCTGCCAAACTTGTTGGAGATCGACTTCAATGCCTTGAAAGCACAGCTGAATCTTACTGAGCCCTTCAAGCTCTCGCAAGCTAGGAACCTTAGGTCGTCTTCTATGTCTCTTCTGATCGTTGGGCTCTTAAGGAGGGTTCCTCTCAGTGCTAGAATGGCTCGTGGGGCCCCACTCGGTCTCATTAGGACAAAGTCTGCTAGGGCGGCCGAGCGGTCCCATTCGAGGATTGCACCGAAGATTGAACCGTCCCTTTCGTCGACTAGAGTCTCGGCGAGTTTGTACTTGAAGGGCGTCCACCATTTTGGGGCGAGGGCGGTTTCGGTATTTCGATTCTCTTGCCTGTCGAGTTCGAGTAGGTAGGCAGCTTGGATGAAGCAGGCGATCACGGTCCTCTTGTAGTTTGGGTCTTTCCTGTTTTTTTTTTTTTTTTTGTAAGATTAAGTTGAGTTAAGGTTTCGAATTTGCTCGAATTCAAACAGAAAATCCATAAGCTGGCAAATCATCTCCTACTAAAAGAACCACTCATAGTCAGCAACTTACAGAAGCAAATGATCACATCATCTCCTAAATTTACTCAAGAGAAACAACAAACTCCAAAATCATTGCTCGGCAGGACCAAATAGACAACCAACGAAGTCGAGCAGAAGAGCCGTTTTCAAATATTAAGATTATGTTAGAAAAACCATCCCACGTACAAAAATAATAATTAACTATTGATCCATCTTCAATCGTATTGGAATGTTAAATTTGAGAAGGCAAAAAACGGAGATTGATAAGAGCTGACCAAGTGGAGGTAATCAACTCCCTCCAATTGATGCACGGCACATTTCTTGGCCCAGAAACGTGAAAAGCGTAGGGATGTTGAGTCTGATTCTCCACAGACGATCCTTGATTTGCTTCAATCTTCATCTCCAAAACCTCACCTTTCATCTCTCCGCCACCGTTCTTAGCCATATCGTTTTTCGACTCTGATAACACTCTCCCTCCCACTACGTATGATATATGGAAAAACAACAAATCTATTCCTTCCTTTTCGTGGGTGGGAGTCTGTTATGGCTCTTCTGATATGGGGTTTTGGAATACGATGCCAGGATGACGAATCGAATCGAATCAATGAGAGCGAGCAAGTGGGGTGGGCTGGGGTGGGGATGGATTGGATTGGGTGGGTTGTGTAATTTCGATTTTACGTTGGGTTTGGTTTAGCGCCACACAATTATGTCAGTGACGACTTTTTGAACGAATCTGCAACGGTCACATTTTCCTTGTGAGATTTTAAAATGTTTCATTTGTTTAATTTTTACAACGTTATTAGAGTAACGTACTAAATTTAATTAGATTGGTATGTGTTGTGGGGTTTCTTTCTCAGACACGGTAACCCACTTGGTTAAGCACGCAAGGCGACCAACCACTTTCAGACCGGGTAGGGTCTCAAGCTAACCCGAACTTGGTGGAATCAAGGTTCTGAAACCAGATTTTCGAACCTGACCGAAATTTTAGTAGTTTAAGGTTTAGTGGTTTAACCGTTATAAACCGTAATCAAACCGGTAAAAAACCCTTTCTAGATTTAATAAATATATATTTTATGAGTGAGTGAATCAAATAACATCGAAAATATTCATGCTTTCATGAACTTTTTTCAATTAAAATTTACATATTGAATTAAAGTGAATTGTGTTGGTAGTTAAAATTAATGATATAATAAATCTCAAAAAGTAAATTTATAAATTTCAGGGGTCAAACTGTATAAAAAAGAAATATTGGGTTCATAGTTTAGTTATAAAATAGATATGTAAATTGAGTTTGGATAGGAATCAAACCCAACCCAAGCATATATATCCAAAGTATTTTACCACTAAACCAAATGCATATTTCAGTATATTCACTGGTTTGGTTATGTTTGTATATTTTGCGTTTTTTCTTTTTTTTTTAATTAAGACAGATCGGACCGGAACCGAACCGAAATTCTGACCGGTTCAACGATTTTCGGTCAGAATCCGAATGGAACCATGTTTTCTCTCTCTCCCTCTCTCTAAATTATCTTCTATAAAAAAATTTGTTGCAAGATATTTATTTTACAATATAAATCTTTTAATAGACTACATATTATTATCTGTATTATAAGAATATATATGACATGAAAATTAATGCGAGAGTTTTACATACCTTTTTATTTGCATGTTAAAGTTCATGTTAATTTACGGGCAAATGCATGTCTTATAATTCATTATGTACGTGTGGCCTCATCGATTGCATGGGTATGGTGGTTTGCAATAGACAACTAAATGTTGGCTAGATGGAGGGCATCCATCTATAACCATATATTCATAATACTCCAAACTGGATGTCCATTTAAGAATAAACGTTAGTACTCGTTAAAAATCTTAATAGAAAAATAATGGGGTAAAAAATCCAGGGAAGTGAAACAAAGTACAACGCCTGTTATCTCCGTTTGATGTAAACATCATTCAATGTTTTTGATTTTTCGAAGTTCAGTTAAAATATACAAAATTTTTAAATATCCTTGGTGGAGGTGTTTTAGTGAATAAATATACAAAGTTTGTCACTTGATCTAACTTTTTACGTCAACTTAATCGGTCTTTTGAAGTGTACAGAATATTTGGATGATATATGCATAGTCCAATAGCCTTTGATGTATCATTCCTTAAATTGAGCAATACACGTCTAATGTCTTCATATATGATCTACGGAAGTAACTTTTTCGATAATAACTCGCAAGTTATTGTTGCTTAATTATTAATCGCAATCAAACGCATTCTCGGATAGCTTTTATGAATAGGCATGCTATCTTTTTAGTATGATTCCTTCATTCTCTTGTAGATCCACTTGCACCACAATCAGTCTAATCATTGGGCAGTAATGAGAGGTCAGCCGTGATTGGCGTGCATGATGAGATCAATATAAGCAACACAATGTTTTTACATCACATGAAGATGCTCATAAGGTGTGTACTAAACAAGTCTATATTGTTCAAGGCTTTAAGTGTTGGAATATTTTATTTGATGAAGTTATTACGATCCACTGATTCACAATTACCGCAAAGATTAGTGGGATTAAGATATTGATCATCATACTGTAGTTTGGCTACATTTTTTTGATAGGAAGTGACATCCCTTCTTTAAGGTGAAAGCGTGACCTTCGATCGATATCTTCATAAAAGACCTGGATCTTGAAGAAGCCACCTTACACTATTGGAATTAGCCTTTTTAGAGATAGAGTCATTCACATGGCCGTTACTAAAAAATAGATGAGCTTAAATAGAAAAGTTGAGAGAGAATTTTAGCACAAAGACGTAAACTATATATTTGTAGTCTTTGCGTATGGACGTAAAAGAAGTGTCTTTCATAGGGATGCGGCCTACGAATTGTAGAACGAATAACTCTACCCGGTGGATTTTAAAAAGTTAACGGTAGAGAGACATTTCGGTTGACTTGAATGGTGGACGAGCCGGTGAACTCTAAAAGGTTGCCGATGTGGTTGAGTGCTAGGAAGTTAGTGTTATACCCGTAAAATATAATATGGGGTTATGAGGTAATTAGCAGTGTAATGGTTTAAATTAGAAATTCTGAGAGTTTAAATTCGAAACTTTAGGTGAAAGATATAACTTATAGAAGTTTTGAAAATTCTTAGAAATGAATTATAAATTCGAATGGGAGGTACTCGCAATGAGAAGAATTCGAATACTGAGAATTGGGGAAATATGACTGATTTTCGGGTAAAACGGTGATTTTCGGCTGAAGCTGATATTTTCGGATGAAAGGCAAATTCGGGCGAGGCTTGAATTTTCGGACAAGAGCCAATTATCAAGTGAGGGCTGAATTTTGGACATTTTCGGGTACATCTATGTATATATATATATATATATATATATATACTTATAAGGGGCAATCTCAATTAAATCCCTCTTTCCAAACTTTTTATCGACTAACTCCCCATCTCATTTAATTTATTATTAATCTCCCTAAATCAAAAACATTCATACACAACACTACCCATTTTACTGAATGGACGAATTTGCCCCTCATTTATAATTTTTTAAATCTTTTCTTCTCCAATTCAATCGACGACACCCACTTTGCCCAACGTTCTCAGACCTCGTCACCCTGTTTTTCTCCCCTTCGTCTTCAGCTCCTCGCCGGAAAAGCTCCTAGCATATCCAATCACAGTGGGTTTCTTAGTCCAGGTAAGCTTAGGTAAGTTTTCTATTTTTTTTTCCACCGATGGTTACTCGTCGAGGTTCTTGACTCGAGGGTACGGATTGGAGCTCGATTGAACGAAGTTGAATCTCGACATGGGCCAAGCACAGAAGCTGTTCGACGAAATTCCTTAGAGAGACGTCGTGCTGTGGACTTGTATGGTTTATGGGTATGGCAAAGCTGGAAACCTACAGAAAGCGAAAGAGCTGTTCGACGAAATGCCTGAAAAAAACATCGTCTCACTCAGCTCGATAATGTCTACCTACGTCAGAGCAAGAGATTACAAGCAAGCGCTGCACATCTACAAAACGATGCAAGAATCAGAACCCTCCATTCCCAACGTCGATCATCATCAGCACGCTAACTGCGTGTGCCCATCTGGGCTCGCTTGCTCACGGCTCGTCGGTCCACTCATACTAACTTCATTTAGTTGGCAACTTCAGATAACAGGTAATTATTTGGTACTGTTTAAGTGTTGAAACATGTTTTCTAATAACTCTTCAAGTGTTGAAACATGTTTTCTAATATTGTCATCATGACTTAGTTGTAATATTGTATGTTTTGGTACTACAAACGTGCACATGTTGGTACTGCAAACGTCTTTATATTGGTACCACAAATTAGAGCTAGCTTATTTCGACGCCGTTCGCCCGGTACGTAAAAGATACTACAAATTACCTACGAAGGGTACTACAAATGAGACGTTTATGGTACTGCAAACAACCATGTTGTGGTACTGCAAACGTGTATATATTGGTATTACAAGCGCGTATTCCAATGTCATTCGGATTATTTATTTGTTCGTGAGTAGGTTACTAGTTAAATATACTAAGTTGATCGTTTGTGTTAGGTCCTGATTTATTAACTCTATGATCCTAGACTCGAATTCTTAAGTTTACGATTAAAACTGTTCAACTTTACCTCACGATCGAAAACTTACTATTGAGAGCTCGAGAGAGAATTTCGCTTAGAGTGAGAAGATTTCTTGTGTTTCTCTCTCTAGAAGTCGTATTACAAGCCTTTCGAATCAATTTCTCTAATCTTCCCATTAAGCACAATGTTTGTACATCTATTTATACCAAGCGTACTTGGTATAAATAACAAACTAAGTCCTAAACTAAGGATAAATACAATAAAAGCCCCTAATTACAAGGACATCTAATTAAATCAAAGCACAACTAAAATGGTATTCTACATTCTCCCCCTTTGTGCTTGATTTTTCTTCGCGCTGTCTGTCCTCGTCGGGCATAATACGACCTGCGCAAGCCCAGTGCATGCTCGAAGTTCCTGAGCGTATTACAAGGAAAAATATCGCCTGTTGACAACCCTTGAGCAGACACCGGCTCCTCAGTTTGGCTCGTACTCACTTGAGGTTGTGACTGTCCGAGACTTCCATCCAATCCTCGATTCGAATCTTGAAGATTCTCATCTATGGATGTTGCGGAAGGCTCTGTTTGAACCTGCGAACCAGATACAGGAATCTTGTGATGCGGCTCAAGATTGAGCGATGAATGGTCCTCAGCACTAGTAGGGTTGAGTGACACCGTGTCTGATATAGTGTTGCGGAGGTGAAGAGGGACTCAAGTTGGATACTGAATCGCCTTGGAGTCCGTCTATGAGTCGAATCTCCTCATCGGATTTGGTGTCCGATGGGGTAGCCGTGTGAGGGGAAGGTTCACGTGCATCATCCTCTCTGGCTTGTTCCGTCATCTGAGGCTCGTTGAGTTGAATCGTGGAGATCATAGCCTCGGTCTCTGGCGTTGTAGCCAGTGGAGGTGAGCTGTGCCCCGTTTCTGCTTGGGGCTATGCTTCATGTAGTAGGATCTCCTTAATTTTTGGAAGCAATTTTTCTATTTAGGCGCCCCCTGAAACATTATCAAGATAAGTTGGTTAAATTCAAATTCATAAAACAACAATCAAAATATTAAACAATCCAAAATTTGAACTAATGCTGTGCACTCCAAGTCGAGATTAATTCGTGAAGGCTTCCTCATTGATTCTGCGACACTTAGAGAAAGATCATCAAAATAGTTTGGAGCTCAATGCATAAATTTTGTATATGCTCCCCATCAAATTGTGCACATTAATTGATTTATCAAGCACGTATTTAAATCAATCTAAGTAACAATTACTAAACACGCGATTTATCAAAATTGACTCAGATACATGGTCCACATGTAACTACATTATCGTGCGAGGGTTTGAGAAAAAACAAATATTCGCATTTTCAACAATTCAGCTCAAATGCAAAGTAAAATTGCATATCAGAATGTGTGAAGTACAACAGGATATCGCTTTTAAACAATTCCGCATAGATGCAAATTAAGATCGCATATTAAAATGTGTGAAAGAAATATATATATATTTATTTTATTATAACATTATTATATATTTTTTTTACTAATTTTATTAATAGTATGAGGTCAGATTATTTTTCTTCGATCATTGTCACGCCTAAAAGTTCACAAGGCTCTTGAAAGATTTTATGCCGTCAAGTCCCGTCAGCAAACTAAAGTCCTAAGTTCAAAGTAGGATCCATTTCGACAACTCTCACTAGGTTCGCTCTAGCGCTCATTTATTTTTGACTAGGATTTTTATATTTATATCATTCAAGTCAACACAAGTCATATTAAGTCAATTTACCTGTGATCGAGGCGCTTTTAATCATTTCACCGGAGAGATCGTCGTTTTGTAATTAAAGGGACTTTGAAGGCTTCAATTTGGTTGTGACTAAGAGGGGAAGGGAACTTTTGGGAAAAGTGAGCTCTATGCCGTCTTCCATTCCTTCGTCGTTCTCCTTTTCTCTGCCATTTTTCTCTTTCGTTCTTTTGTCTTTTTAATCCTTTTATCTTTTGTAAATTTTCTGCACTTTGCTCAAGCTGAAGCTCCACTTCTCTACGAGGTTGAGAGATTATCTAAGGCGAAGTTCTTCTTGTTGGTTCTCGGGCCGATACCGTGCTCCTTTTCTCTTAATCCCTAGAGAGGTTTCAGAGATTATCGATTTGAAGAAGTTCACAGTTTTAGAATTCGAACCCAAGACCGTGCTCCTCTTCTCGTTGTCTCGATATAAGACCGGATTAGCGTTGGAGAAGTTAACTTCGTGGTGCTCCTCTTTCCAGCCGTTCTAACGAGTGTACGAGATTGTCGATGGAGAAGTTTACAGCAAGATCCATGCCCCATTCTTAATGATTTTGAGATTGAGATAATCGAGAGGCAGGTTCTTTTGGTCTGTTCTTTGTGCGTTGAGCATTCCTCGTGTGCGTTTTCCACCTTCTTTTGTCATCTATTTCTTTTTCGTGTCATTTTTCTCCCCCTTCTTTTCTCGATTGAACATCCCGTTGAAAGTTTCGATAGTCGGTTGAAGGCTCAATGGATTTCAAATGAAGAAAAGGAATTTGGAGAATGCTAAAAAATGGATGGCTAAAGGCTCTGTTAAAGAATTGAAGCGTATAAATTTGGCTGCGTGAGGAATTTCCTAAGTGCCCTAATCATTTTCCTAACGTTCTAACGCAAGGCGAGTATGAGACCAAGAATCACTAGTTAAGACAAGCAATGATTGTGTGACTCACTCAAGAATAGATCCGTGGAAAGAAATAAAAGGCTAGAAATCTCACTCATATGAAGTGGCTTAGTGTCTTGTGGAGTCTATCAAAGAACTTGAGACACAAGAATGCGACTTAAGATGATAGAATTAAGCAATTATTCAGTCGCATGTCAGGGAAATTCATACGTGACTTAGATCTGGCATCCTAAAGATATCGTTATTCCCCTAATATTATACTTATATGTATAGTATTTTTGGATTTTCATTAGATTTTTGTATTTTTATTATATTGAAATATTTCACGCAAGATATAGCATTAAAGTATAGAAAATACATAGCATAGAACATGTGACAGCACATAGGAGCACGTAAAGCATAGACTACGGAAGATTCAACATGCCTAATTTTCCAACAAGGAATTGGAACCGTTTTTCATCCAAAACCTTGGTGAAAATGTCAGCTAGTTTGTATTCTGTGTTCACAAAATACATGACAATCGTGCCTTTTTCTACGTGATCTTTTATAAAATGATATCTATCCATGTGTTTTGTGCGTGAGTGGTGAACGGAATTACACGTAATCGCAATGGCACTTCGGCTATCGCTATAAATGGGTGTATTATTGAAATTGTACACATATTCGCGAAGTTGAGTCCCCATCCATAGCATTTGCGAGCAACAGCTGGCAGCTACGACGTATTCAGCCTCACCGTCAATGTTGAGACGCAGTTATGCTTCTTGGATGACCAGCAGACTAGCTTTTCGCCTAGAAATTGAGCTCCATCGGATGTACTTTTCCTGTCCATTCGGCAACCTGCGTAATCAGCGTCAGTGTAACCAACTAATTTGAAATTCGTCCCCTTAGGATACCATAAACCTAAGGTTGAGGTGCCCTTGAGGTAGCGCAGAATCCGCTTAACGGAAAGCATGTGAGATTCTTTAGGGTCAGCTTGGAAACGAGCACATAGGCAAGTGGCAAACATAATATCCGGCTGGCTTGAAGTGAGATAGAGAAGAGAGCCGATTATGTTGCGATAAAGTGTGATGTCGACCGCTTTTCTAGTGGGATCGGCATCCAACCTGCAGCTTGTTGACATAGGAGTGCTAAGAGGCTTGCTCTGATCTTGATGAAACTTCTTTAGAATATCCTTATTTAGTCTGCATTATGAAGATGCCATCTTCGAGCTGCCTGACTTGGAGTCCCAAGAAGAATCGTATCTCTCCCGTGTGACTCATTTCAAATTTGCTCTTCATCAAATCTCCAAACCTCTTGCTTAGCTGTGGATTTGTTGATCCGAAGATGATGTCTTCTACATAAACTTGGACGATCATCAGGTCTTTGTCTTGCCATTTTATGAAGAGGGTCGTATCGATCGTCTCTCGGATGAACCCAGATTTCACGAGGAAATCGCTCAGGACATCATACCAAGCACGTGGGGTTTGTTTCAGTCCGTAGAGAGCTTTGTCCAATCGACGTGATCGGGATGTTCTTGATCAACAAAGCCTCCTGGCTGAGCGACATAGACTTCCTCCTTTAACACGCCATTGAGGAGGGCGGTGTTGACATCCATTTGATAGACTTTGAAGTCTTTGTGAGCCGCATAAGCCAAAAAAAGGCGGATGGCTTCGATTTGGGCAACAGGAGCATAGGTCTCGTCGTAGTCAATGACTTTCTGTTGATTGTATCCCTTCGTAACCAGCCTTGCTTTGTTCCGGATCAGTTCCCCATCTTCATTCTTTTTGTTCTTTAACACCCATTTCGTCCCGATAATGGTTTTCCCACGCAGACGGGTACTAAAGTCCACACTTGAAGACGCTCGAATAGGTTGCTCTCATCTTGCATAGCCATCACCCAATCCGGATCTTTTAGTGCGTCTGCTACCTTGGTTGGCTTATTTTGGCTTAAGAAGCAGCTGAAGAGATTGTGCTGATGTCTTGTCCTTACTCCACTCAAAATATCACCAATAAATATGATCAACCGGATGTGCCCGAGTCCACTTTCGCTCATGTGGTGGGGCTGAAGTAGATGCATCAGTCTTATTCTTCACTTAGATTGAGCGATTCTGATGAGACTTCCTCATTGACTATGGTAGGTTCTTCAGTAATCTGTGGTAATTCTGAGTCGGGAGAGGTGGGGACATTTGAAGAGCTTGGTACATCGGCCTCGTCGAGTGGGGGATCCACTTAAGGTATATTGGTAATAGTGCCTGGACGATATACGGGCTCAAAGAGAGAGTCCAAGTCCTCCAACGGAAGTCTCAGAGCTTCTTCTGACGTTGAATCCTGAATTGTTGCCATCTCTTGTTGGTTTTGTGCCAACACACCAGTGAATACGGGTTCTGAACGGGTTCTGATTCAGAAGCCAACTAGTTAGGTACAGGTCCCGAACTGAGGTGTGCAGGAGCCATTTCTGCCACTTCGTGGAAAGTGACATTATAGCTTTCTTTGATTGAACGGTTGGACTTGATGTATACTCGGTACGCCTTTGAAGTTGATGAATACCCGACGAATGTGGCTTCGAATGCTTTAGTGTCGAAGTTAGCACGTTGCTCTCTGTTGTTCGCCACAAGGCACTTGTAGCCGAAGACCTTGAAGAAAGAAATATTAGGAACTCGCTTGTTTAGTATTTCGTACAGAGTCTTATCGAAGCGCTTGTGAACCACCGTCCTGTTCTGAGTGAAACAGGCAGTATTTACTGCTTCAGCCCAAAGGAAGTGTGGGAGGTCAGAATGAATCAGCATCGTACGTGTGGCTTCCACTAGAGTTCTGTTCTTCCTTTCAATGACACCGTTCTGTTGAGGCGTCTTGGCGGCTGAGAATTGCTGACTAATCCCATGTTTTTGATAAAAATCACTGAGGTACTTGTTCTTGAACTCAGTGCCATTATCCGTTCTGATGACTTGAATGGTTTGTTGCAGTCACAAAACTAATTATCAAGCCCCCTGTCTCATCCTTAGTTCGGAGGAACTTCGTCCATGTGTAGCAAGAGTAATCATCAACGATAATTAGCACGTACTTGCATCCACTAATACTCTGTGTCTGCATAGGTCCACAGAGGTCCATATGTAGCAATTCCAAAGGACGTGAAGTAGAGGCAACTAGTTTGACGTGATGAGATGCTCGCTTCATTTTTTCTAGTTGACATGCCGAACTTGATGCTATTTTTGTACAATAATGGTTGGTAGACCATGAACCAACTTTTTCGTTGGATAGTCATTGAAGAGCTTTGATGCTTAGATGAGACACACGTTGATGCCATAAGTTGTTTCTGTAAGTTGTAATCTGGGAGATGAGGCAACAGCTGTCGTGGTCCACACGGACGTCAGATTAATCGTGTAAAGATTGGATTTCCGAAGTCCTTGGAGGAGTTCTTTGTTTTGACTGTCCAATATTCTGCACCGAACGAAAGACCACCTAGAATCCTTTATCACAGAATTGGCCTATTCTGAACAAGTTATGGAGGAGACTTTCGACGTAAGAGACATTATTGATTGTCAGATTTTCCAGAATGATATCCCCAAATCCCTAGAATGGGGCTTGAGTCGTTGTTCCCAAATCTGACTTTTCCATTCGGTCGGTCTTTGTAGTTGCTCAGCAGCTCTTGTATTCCCGTCATGTGTGTGGAGCAACCAGAGTCAAGGTACCACACATGATGGATCTGCAAAAACAAATTAAAGAGCTTTAGGTACCCACTTATAAATAAGTCCTCTCAGATTAGCATATTTCTTCTTAATTCAGATATGGTTCCCAAAATAGTGTTAGTAGGAGCTTTAACAACCCAAGTCAATCGCGAAGAAGTTGAGTTGGGTTTGCCCTTTGTAGACGGCTTGGCCTTTTTGACATTCGTCTTTTTAGGCGGAGAGTTAGGAACCCATTTAGGTTGAACCTTGCAGGGAAGATTAATTTCAGCGCGGACAAATGCATTAGGAGGCTTGAGCATGGAAAAGATCTTTTCATTGGATAGTCTCCTAAGGTGCTTGGGGGATTCGATCTTAACGGGATACCTTTGGTGAGAACAAGCATGAATAGCGCCATATGCTTTCTTTATGGCTGGATCTTGTTTCCTACGGGGCTTCCTATAGGCATTTATCTTAGAATGATTAGTTTTTATTGCTGAAGTAGAGCTTGTTTCGAAATTAGTGCTTCCAAAAGTGGTAGGCTGAAAAGAACATGTAGAAGCAATTATTTGAACAGAAGAAACAACTCTTTTATTTCTACGAGTGTCTTTTATTTGTACAGAAGGAGATATTTTCTTAGATGCATTCAAATCTACGGGCTCCTTCTCTATTTTTAAACTAGACACTCCCGCCTTCGACTCTAATGCTGGCCCTACATTTAAAAGGAAATAACTGTAAAGTAAATGCGATACAAGATCTTTATAGAGGTTATATCCCCACAGTGGTTTACTCCTTTCCTTGGGGTTTGCTCCACAAGAGTTTAACCAATCACTATATTGCACCTTAGCTGTAAAACTGATTAATTAGCCCAATAACAACCGAAACAAGTCAAACACTAGCCACACTAGGTTACCACATACCGAGTTTCGTTCCTCGAAATCTCCTGATCCCGACAGACACAGCTCGCTATCGAAGGGCCCTCGAAACTCGTCCTTTCCTTCACATGCACGTAAACGTCGACCTTGCCTCCTCGTGTATTGCTCACGTCCGAAGACGACACATTCGAAGACAGAATATATGGATGGAGGATGGTGATAGACAAGATGAATCACTCGTGCAGCGATGGAATCGCAAGTTAAAGCTCAGGTTGGGAGAAGGTGATCACAGATGTACGCTCAAACAGCCACAGATATATCGCAAGTGTAAGTAAAAATAATCTTTTGCTAAAAAACTCTCGTGTTCGTAGTTTCGCAAGTTCTAAATCACTCGAAATTATGAAGTGTTGCTCATATATAAACCTTTTCACTCAACACTTTACATCAAAATCAGATCAAGATATTAATCACCAAATCAAGCACATAGTCCATGCAATTTTCGAGTAGTCAACATGCCATAAAAATCATGCTCTTAACAAATCATCACAACGGTCATAAGCACATTAAAGCATGATCATCCATATAAAAGCTCAGATTCATTCTCAAGGCACATTCAATCTTTTCGAATTATATTTACCCTAACAGAACATTCCATAAGTGATTCCCTACTATCAGTCTATATAATAAGTCAATCAAGATTTACTTTCCATGTATAGCACACGAGATAACATCATATCAATTCCACATTTAGCACATAGTATCATATCAATATATTTACCATGTTTAGCACTTAATATCAGACCAGATCACATCTATCACGAATTAACATGTCATGCCACAACTTTCCATATTTCAGAGATCACATCGGTTTTTAGCACATACCATATAATAGCACATTATCCACAAAGTCAATCAAGTCAAATCTTCCCAAAATTCCAATCATTATAAGGAAAGATAAAATTCGATATTGCACATTAAATTCAAAATGATTTAAATAGAGCGAAGAATGTAAAGGCAGGAAAAGCATGCAAAGAATCATAGATATGATTTTCGTCCAGCAACAAACGATTCACAACGGATATCACCTTCCATATACATACCACATATTTTTCTATATACTCAAGTAGGATATCTCACACGTTATTTCCATAAATAGCACCGTACGATATATCCTAGCATGTTAGACGTCTATAATATGCGATCACATAGTTTCACCAAGTTAATCACAGAATCACATATGAATCAAATATTCAACACTTTAACCATTTATAGCTCATAAACAATGCATGGTCGAATATTTTCATGTACTTTAGACATTATACTTAACATTTATCGAATTGCTTAATTTATAGACCTAACGTCATTACAATTACATAGTTCATCAAACTCTCTAACGCTCATGGACCAAAAAGGTCAACATTCTCCCCCCTTTTTGATGATGACATGTGATTGATGCAGCACGGAAGCATGTAAGCAGATTCGATTACGCAAGTCCTAGTGCATATGTCTAACTGTTCCATAATCACAAAGTGGGGTATATGATATTTCCTAGTCACATATGATACTTATTTGCTCCCCCTGCCTGAGTGCACTTATTTATATGACATGCATCGATATAGAATGAACGAATTTTCTCCCCTTGTCTAAGTGCAGATATCTCATGTCATTTTCAAAGTGAGTGCAAAATTTCGATATAACCCGTAAGTGTGCTCCCCCTGCCTAAGTGTGCATTTTCCAAGCATGATTCATGTAGCAGACAATCTCGCAGCAGGCACTTATCACTTATCAAGAATTCTCACAAAAGTTAATAAGCGTCAATACGTTTTAGAGCATCACTATATCAGAGTAAAATATCACCATCCCAGTGTAAAAGCATCAAAGATATATCTTAAGATCAGAGCATTATATCACGCATCGCATAAGAGAGACATATATCATAAATGCAAATATTATAAGATTATGGTTCCACGAGCTTCCCTAAACACAAAACGAACTTCCACAAACTTCCACACACACTTAGACGCTAAACGCCTAAATTTACATTACTCCCCCTTCATCATCAAAAAAGGAGTAATACCTAAAAAGCAGAATGATATAGCAAAACAGAAAGGAATATCCTAAGGGCAACTAGGAGCAAAACAGAGCAGAAGGCAGCCTACTGGCTTGAAGAAACTTCAGGCGGATTGGGGAAGGGATTTCTTAATCATTTTGGAAAGGTTGGGCAACTTCAGCGACAGTTCGGTGTACTGCTCTTTGATCTTTCTGAAGCGCTTCTGGTTGTCAGCCTTGATATCGGAGATATCACAGCGTAAGTTGAGATTCCTTCCTTCTCGACGCTGAGCTCATCCACATAGTCGTCGTCGTCGTCGCTCTTAACCTTCGCCTTTTCTTTCGAGGCGGACCTTTTCTGAGCACTGTTTACTGACCTCTTCTCCTTGGCCTTGAACCAACCGTTCTTCGTGTACTTCAGAGTCACCAGATCCACGACGTGCATGGCCTTGTCTTTCCATGCTGGCGGCAAAACTATTCCTTCACACTCAAATAAGTGAGTGAGTAACATCCCGTAGGGAAGTGCTTTGTCTCTGCTCTCAAAGGCCTGGATCATGTGCTTCATGATGAAAAACCCAAGGTTGAACTTGTGATTCTGAGATATCATGTAAACAGCAATGGTGCTCATGAAGTTCATCGTTGTTGAGTGGCCTCCACTGCCGATCTTTGCACTCCACAAGGTCATATTGAGCAGCTTATGCAGGAAGAAGAATTTAATGGGGAGTTGATTGAGGGCTTCGCCATCAGAGAAACAGGGCTTACTACGGGTATTCCAGAGGGTAAAAAAGACATTATTGGTGTCAAAATCATCAGCCTGGCACCAGTCGTTCATATCGTAGTGGCAGAAGGGTTCATCGGGAACTCCTAACATCGGATTAATCTTCTTGGTGGTCCAAACGATTCTTCCTCCCAGACTGAGGTGTACTTCGCGCTCCTCATAGTCGAAGTTGGCATAGAACAGCTTGACGGCCTCTGCGTAGTACGATTTGTTGATACTCAGGAACTGTTCCCAGCCAAAGTCCTTTAACCACGTGATAACTGTCCCAGAAGGTAACTTATCAAACGCGACCCCGCGACCTCTGGTAATCACTCTGTTGTTGAAGCTCTCATAGTTGGTTTTGGCGCTTTCTTCCAGAAATAGGGCTTCGTCAGGGATTTCATTAGGTTTGGAGAGACCATGAGGTGGTATGTTGGATTCTTTAGGGGTTTGTTTTGGTGTCGGCAGAACTTCTTCAAGAGGGGATGGAGATTTCTCAGGAGTTGAAGTTGGTGTTGACTATTTCTGGGCTTCAACATGAACTTCTTGGGTCGAGGCAGAATTTTTTGGTTCTGGTGATGGAGTAGGCTTTCGAGTGGGTCCTTCTTGCCTTTCTTTTTCTTCTTTTTGGCAACCTTGGTAGGCGATGAATCGTTTTCCGCAGACTGAGTTTCGGAGCGGGTCTTTCGGACAGAGGATGGGGAAAGTGAGACAAGTCCGGGTGATTTTGAAGGAGGATCTGACAGAGCTTCATCGAAGGTTCCTTTTGCCTGCGACTGGATGATTCAGGGACGGCAGCTTTAGTTCCGGCAGCTTTCACCATTTTGAGGATTAGGGTTATGGAGAAGATGATGAAGATTGATGAAGATTAAAGTTGGTTCTGAGTTTATAACCAAGAAAGGGTCGGTTTATTGAAGAAAAGATAAGAATGGATTTTAAAATTCGAAATTTGAATTTTGAAAGGAAATAGGGAAACTGTCTATCAGAACGTCAGAAATCACAGAGTGATTTGACGGGATCTATTAATTATGGAAAGGATTTGAAATAGCATAGTGGGGAGGATTTTGAATATCCGAGTTTCCTAAAGAGGCTGAGATGAGATGAGTGTCTTCCTAGGTTACCATAATCACATTCTAAGGAAAGATATGGAGATTCGAGATTCCTAAAATAATATTGATGGCTAAAGGGAGATCTTATGCAGAAACAACTACGAACCTTTTCCTAAAATACCAAAATTGCACTTAAGGATAAGGGCTATAAGATCCAAAAATAATATGGGGCTAAAAGAATATCCTAAAGTAGAATAACTACTAATTTCTACCTAAACTAGCATATTCTAGAGTAAATGGAAGAAATTAGGCAGATTTACTAACCTTATTTAGCTCGATGACTCCTAATCGATCACGGATGTCGCAGAATCTTGCATCAATTATGGGCTTTGTGAAGATATCAACAAGCTGATCATTTGTTCCTACGAATTCCACACTGATATTCCCCTTCTGAACATGGTCTCGTATAAAATGATGTTTAACCTCTATATGCTTAGTACTAGAATGGTGCACGTGATTCTTAGTAATACTAATGGCTCTAGTGCTATCAATAGAATATGAATTTTGTCATAACCTAACACAAACTCACTAAGGGTTTGCTTCATCCAAAGAACTTCTTGACAACAATTTCCTAAGGCCATATGTTCAGCTTCGATTGTGGAGAGGGCGACATCATTTTGCTTTCTACTAAACCAAGTTACCAGGGAATGTCCAAGTAATTTGCAAGTTCCATTAGTACTTTTCCTATCTTCCCTACAGCCGGTAGAGTCGACATCGGAATATCCCATTAATGGGAATTCATCCGTATAAGAACAACATACAAAAATTCACAGTACCCTTGATATATCTAAGTATGCGCTTGACTGTTGTCAAGTGAGATTCCCTAGGGTCAGAGCGACTAGCAGTTAAGTAAAGAAGGCTTCCAATCATACCTCGATATTGTGTTTGATCAACTGGTGTACCTGATTCGTCACTGTCTATTTTGGTGGTCTGATGCATAGGGGTGGAAATTGCATTGGAATCACTTATCCGAAATTTTGTCAGTAATTCCTTGCTGCACTTCGCCTGGGATACAAAGGTTCCATTGTCAAGTTGCTTTATTTACAACCCGAGGAAATTGTTCAGCTCATCCATTAAGCTCATCTCAAATTCCTTCTGCATAGACTTAGAGAATTCTTCGCAACGAATGATATTTGTACTTCCAAATATGATATCATCAACGTAGATTTGGACCAGTAACATGTGATCACCTTCGTACTTCATAAACAACGTGTTATCAATAGTTCCAGTGGAAATCCCATGTCAATCAAAAACTTACTTAACCTTTCATACCATGCCTAGGAGCTTGTTTTAAACCATATAATGCTTTATTTAATATTAAAACGTATTGGAAATCCTTCTCTAATAAAACCTGGAGGTTGTTCTACATAAACTTCCTTATTTATAAAACCATTTACAATGCACTTTTTACGTCCATTTGAAAAAGCTTAAAGCGTTTAAAGAATGCATATGCAAGTAAGACACGTATAGACTCTAATCTAGCTACTGGAGCAAACGTTTCATCGAAATCAATACCTTCCTCATGGGAATAACCTTTTGCAACTAACCTCGCCTTGTTTCTGCTGATATTACGTGTTCGTCGAGTTTGTTGCGGAAGATCCATTTGGTTCCTATGATGGATTTTTGTCCGGTCTTCCTACGAATTTCCACACTTGGTTCTTTTCGAACTGAGGTAACTCATCCTTCATGGCAGAGACCCAAGATATATCGTTTAGAATTCATGTGTTAGGTCTAGCCTTTAATTGTGTGGCAAAGCAATACTGAAGATCTCTTGGACTACAAATGGACAACAAGGCATTTACGAAAACTATGTAACCTTGGAACCTTGCGTGAGAGCTTGCCTATAAATAGGCCTTCATAGTTCACTGGTAAAGACATCCCAAAATCAAAGCGAGATAGAGAGAGAGAGTGTGTAGAGAGGAAACTTATCCGGGTGGATAAGGGTGAGAGCGGGGTACAATTTTACTGTGGTAGTTGGGAGTAGGTACAAATATATTATCCAGATGGGTAAGGTGTCTCGAGTTTTGGTTTAAACACGAGTTTAGTTTGTACACTGTAATATTCTCAATATAGTAAAGCTGGTGCTCTCCGTGGAGGTAGGCGGTATTGGCCGAACCACGTAAAATTCTCGTGTTCTCTATCAGCATCATGTCGGTTTTATATTGTCCAAATAAAATAGTCGCGGGTCTAAAATCAACTTTCCGCTGGGCCCAAAAATTACTGCTCAACCCCAACAAGTGGTATCAGAGCCAAGCCTAATTGATATTCTGAGTATGCTCTATGGTTGCAGCTTTGTATGATCTTCCACATCAGAAAAGATATCAAGAAGGTTTATCGTTACGGGGGAGCTTGTGTCGGGCCAAGCGGTTGAATTTCTGCAAATGGCGACGTAAAACAATTTCAAAGTGGGCAATTTGATGGTACGGGGAGTTTCACTCTATGGCAGAGACGAGTGAAGGATATCCTTGTTCACCAAGGGTCTGGCTATAGCTTTGAAAGGGGACACAGCAAAGCCGGAAAAAATGACGGAAGAAGACTGGGAGGATTTGGGATCAAGATGTGTCAGCACAATCCATTTGTACATTGCGGATAACATCATTAATAATGTTGTTAATGAAGATTCTGCACCAGACTTGTGGACGAAGCTGGAGGAGCTGCATCTCGAAAAAACTTAACCACAAAGTTCGATCTGAGGCGGGAGCTGTACCGGCTGAAAATGGAGGAAGGTGGGAATCTCATGATCACATAAGCGTGTTCAACAGTCTTGTGGATCAACTTATAAAAGTTGATGTAAAGTTGGAGGAAGAAGATAAAGCCCTTTTACTTCTTACCTCGCTTCCTGATTCTTATGATAATTTGGTCACAACCATCTTGTACGGAAAGACGACGGTGAAGATGGTGGATGTGCAGTAAACTCTTTTGGCGCGTGAAAATAGGAGACAATCAAATTATGGGGATAGTCAAAATTCGACATTGGCTATACACGGAGAGAATCGTAGAGGAAGGTTCCATGTCAGGGAATTTGGAGGTAGCAGCAGGTCCAAATCAAAAGATGGCGGAAAGGGCATCGTGTGCTATAAGCGTGGTGAGCCGGAACACATCAGATGAATTGTCCGACTTGGAGGAAGGATAGGAATGGCAAGGAAAATTCCACAACCATGACAGCACATGATACAGATGATGTTGTAGATGTCTCACAGTCTACAATGATGATGCTCGTTTTCAGGATGAATGGATATTTGATTCGGGGTCGAAGTACAATATTTGCTCCAAAAGAAAATATTTTTGATACGTTCCAAAAGAAGAGGTTCGGTTTCATGGCTGATGGATATCGTCATGCTGTTCGTGGTGTTGGAACTGTGAAGATCATAATGACTGACGGAGCAGTGCGGGCTTTGGGTGGTGTGATCTATGTCCCAGAGTTACGGAAGAATTTAATATCCTAAAGCCTAGATTCCAAGGGCTATGAGAGTTGCATAGCAGGGGGAGTCTGTAAAATCACACGTGGTGGAAAAGTCCTACTGAAGGGAGAAGAGCGTGGAGGTTTGTATCGTCTGGACGGGAGTGTGGTTCACAATACTCTGACTTCGATGGGTTCATGAAAATCTTGCGCGTGTGGTGGAAATGCAGACGATGGTGAGAAGAGAAGTCCTTGCATCGAAGTCCCTCTTCAGAACCGACGAGTAGAGTCGATCGACAGCTGCACACAGAATTGGCCGTGGGATGAATCAAATGAGTAGGACCTGAATTCTTGATTCGGATATGTGTAGCTGGTACAAGGAAGGTCAATGAACGTTCGTGGTATCTACGAATGAGTTACTCTCAAGTTCAGACTTGCTGGAATGAGCACTTGGTAAAGAAGACGCTAAATGCGGCTGGAGGGGGAGAATTGTTAGGTCCAGCCTTTAATTGGGTGGCAAAGCAATAATGAAGATCTCTTGGACTACAAATGGACAACAAGGCATTTATGAAAATTATGTAAGTAATGACATAATTTTCCTTGGAACCTTGCGTGAGAGCTTGCCCATAAATAGGCCTTCATAGTTCACTTGTAAAGACATCCCAAAATCAAAGCGAGAGAGAGAGAGTGTGTAGAGAGGAAACTTATCCGGATGGATAAGGGTGAGAGCGGGGTACAGTTTTACTGGGGTAGTTGGGAGTAGGTACAAATATATTATTCGGGTGGGTAAGGGGTATCGAGTTTGGTTTAACATGAGTGTTAATTTGTACACTGTAATATTCTCAATATAGTAAAGCTGGTGCTCTCCGTGGAGGTAGGCGGTATTGCCCGAACCACGAAAATTCTCGTGTTCTCTATCAGCGTCATTTCGGTTTTATATTGTCCAAAGAAAATAGTCGCGGGTCTAAAATCAACCTTCCGCTGGGCCCAAAAATACTGCTCAACCACAACATCATGGACCATCTTTGGTCCCATCACTGAAAGCAGTACATCATGTGATTCCTCCGTATCCTGATTTCGTCCAGTTGCTCAAGTTTTGATTTCAGATGTGATATTTCCTATCACTTGATATGTTGGATGACTGGAAGCATGTCCATTTTCTGTGTTGCTGTTTCTTAGCTTCTGGTTCTGTGTCTCAACATTTTTGTCTTCTGGAACATCTTCCTCACTATCTTTAGTATCCTGCAATTCTGCACAAGGCAAATCTATACCTTCCTCATCAGTAGCATCTGTGTTAGGTATCTCATCAAAAGCAACATGTATGGATTCCTGAACAGTCAGCTTCCTTTTATTATAAACACGGTAGGCCTTAGAATGAAGACTGTAACCAAGGAATATCCCTTCATCTACCTTAGAGTCAATTTTCCTCTCTTATCTCTATCGTTCAGGATAAAACATTTACATCCAAACACACGAAAGTAACCTATATTTGGAGGTCTACCATGACAGATTTCATAAGAAGTTTTCTTTAATATCGGTCTAAGGAAAACACGATTAAACACATAACAAGCTGTACTAACAGCTTTCGCACAGAACAGTTCAGGAATATCACACTGACGTAACATAGATCTAGCCATTCCTTGTAACACTCTATTTTCCGTTCAACTACGCCATTCCGTTGGGGAGTTATAGGGCCAGAGAAGTTATGACTATATCCATATTGATCACAAAGTGATGCAAATGACATACTATCAAATTCTAATCCGTTATCACTATGTATCCTGCATAGATTCATTTCTTTTTATTTTCAAGTCTCTTTACTAGCGATGCAAAGTTATCTAATGCCTCATTCTTATGTGCAAGGAATATCACACATGTATACCTGGAATAATCATCAACAATAACAAAGGCATATCTTTTACCCCGCAATGACATCGTCTGAACAGGACCAAAAAGATCGAGATGAAGTAGTTCTACTGATCTGGTTCTGGATATCACATTCTTTGCTTTGAATAATGTCTTGGTCAGCTTACCCATTTGGCATGCCTTGCAAGTTTTGTCCTTGATGAATTTATGTTAGGAATACCTCGGACCAGTGCATTACTTGTAATGTGAGATAGTAGTTCCATGTTAGCATGTCCTAGGCATCTGTGCCACAACTAGGTGTTATCCTGTGTGACTGCTAAGCACTTGACATTCTGATCAGTTATATCATCAAGAGTAATGCAGTAGATATTTCTATCCCAGCACTAAATAACACCTTATTATCATTTCTAACAACACACTTATCATTTTCAAAAGTAACCGTATGACCTTTATCACATAATTGAGTAATGCTAAGGATGTTATGTTCCGGATTTTTAACTAATCATACGCCATCTATAGTAGTATGTAAAGTGTTACAGACATTTCCAACCCCAATAATATTAGCTTTTGTGTTGTCGGTGTATGAGACATATCCTCCGTCATATGCTTTCACCGACACAAACTTACTGAAATCACCTGTCATATAGTGGGAACACCCACTGTCAATATACCATTTGTTTTTCTTGCTGGATTTTTTTCTTTGTACCTGCATGAATCAATTCTTTTCTGAGGTGCCCAACTTTGAATGGGTCCTAAAAGGTTAGCGGCAAAATAACTCCTGTTAACACGTGATATATCATGTGTCACAGACTGTAATCTCTTAAACACAGGTTGGCCAGTGTTAGAGACTTGATTATCAGGAACCTTCTTTGACCTCCAGACATATCTAGACTTATCAGCTCTCTTCAAAAAATAGTTGTTAGCATAATGACCGTGACAGCCGCATGAAAAACACTTAGGCTTTCTAACAGTTTGTGGTGCAGAATGTTCATGTGTCATGGAATATCCTATCCCTGATTTTCCAACATTTCTAGGAATATTAAGTAACATATCAAGATTTTGTTTTCCTTCAAGAAATCTATCAACAGTACGAGGCTTTTCTTCTAAGGAATTCTTAAGGACATAGATGTCTCTAGATATATCACTATTTTGCTTTCTAAGTTCTTCACAATTACACAAAGCTTTTTCTTCTGTAAGGATTTCTAGATCGGTTCTTAAACATGCATTATCTAGATCCGCCTGGTGCTTCTCTCTTTCTATGTCATCTCTTTGTATAACCAATCTCTTTACTTGAGCGTTGAGCGACTTAATCTTCTTTTCTGCATTTTGAATTATTTCTAACATCTCTTCCTTTTCATCTACTTCAGAGACTAAAGAAGCATTATCATGAGATTCTTTCCTAGCGTATAATTCATTCAGAATAAGTATTTTCTTAATAGTGGACGAGGAAGATACATGATCATTAACATCGGCCATGTAGGCGAGATCTTCTTCTTCTTCACTTCCGGCCTCTTCCCAGTTTGTGACCATGGCTTTCTGCTTCTTTATCTTTTTGTCACCATTCTCCATCGGGTAATTTGAGGCGAAGTGGCCTGGCTTGTTACATTTGAAGAATTTCCGAACGTTGTTACCGGATGAAGATATTCCCTTATTTTTCAGTTGGAACTTGGGATTTCCTCGAATGTTCTCAGCCGAGATTTTTCAAATCTTCGTGTTAGCATGGCGATTGCTCCAGTATTTCTTCCTCATCTTCTTTGCCATCTAAGTCATTTTCTTACTTAGTGTTGAAGGCAATGTTTGGTTGATTTCAGACTGGTGGTTTCTCTTTGATGGAGATCTGAGTCATCTCGTACGTGGTTAGCAATCCGATCAGTTCCGAGACAGATAGCTGGTCCAAGTCCTTTGCTTCGTAGATGGCAGTTACTTTGGGATGCCATTCTCTTGGATGAGATCTCAGGATTTTTCGTACCTTCTCACCATCTGGCATTTTCTTTCCCAAAGAGAACATTTGATTGATGATGTTCATGAATCTTGCATACATGTGACTAATAGTCTCGTTGTCCTCCATTTTGAATAGCTCGTATTGGTGAGTCAAGAGGTCTATTCTTTCTTGTACAACTCAACTGGTTTCCTCATGTGTGACTTAAAGCATGTCCCACATATCTTCGATAGATTCACATGAGCTCACACGATCTTATTCTTCTAGGCGTGCAGACAATCATGTTCTTTCTTTGGCATTCATGGAGATTCCTCTTTTGTCTGTTTCATCGTAATCAGAACCCTTCTTTGGAGTTTCATCCGCCTTTTTGGGATTGTAAGGTCCAGATGTGATGATATCCCACAGATCATAGTCATCAGCAAGCAGGAATTTCTTCATGCGGTTTTTCCATATGGCGTAGTTGGTTCCATCGAAGTGCGGTGGCCTGGAATGGGATTGTCCCTCTGCAAAAATATCAAAACTCGAAGAAGCCATTAGATCTCTAACTCAGGCTTGTTAGGACCGTCATTTGAGTAAACCTGCTCAGATACCAAATGAAGATAAAAATGTGCCTAAGAGGGGGTGAATTACGCTTGCAAAAATTTATGCTTCTTCTTTTTACAAATCCTAAGATGTAGTGACTTAGAGATGTCTACTGACGCTTGTGATGAGTATGCCTGATATATCCTAGTAACGTCGGACGTGTCGGGTCTGTCTCACAGTGAAAAGGAAATCACTGTAAAGTAAATGCGATACATGATTTTTATAGAGTATATCCCCAGCTGAAGTTTACTCCTCTCCTTGGGGTTTGCTCCCCAAGAGTTTAAGCAATCACTACATTGCACCGTAGCTGGGTATAAAACTGATTGATTAGCCCAATATACCATCGGAACAAGTCAAACACCAGTCACACTAGGTTACCACATGTCGAGTTTCGTTCCTCGCTCCTGATCCTGACATACAGAGCTCGCCACCGAAGGGCCCCTGGAACTCGTCCTTCCCTTCACGTGTGCGCAAACGTCGACCTTGCCTCCTCGTGTATTGCTCACATCCGAAGACAGCACGTGCAAAGACAGAATACATGGATGGAGGTTGGTGATAAAACAGGATTAATCACTCGTGCAGTGATGGAAACGCAAGTTCAAGCTCAAGTTGGCAGAAGGTGATCACGGAAGTACGGTCAAACAACACAGATATATCGCAAGTGGAAGATGGCTCTAAAAATAATCTTATGATAAAAACTCTCGTGTTCGTATTTTCACAAGTTCTACATCACTGAAATTATGAAGTGTTGCTCATATATAAACCTTTTCACTCAACACTTTACATGGAACTCAGATCAAGATATTAATCACCAAATCAAGCACATAGTCCATGCAATTTTCTTTTTGTTTTCTCCAATCGATAGCTTGTATTAATAAACAAAAGTACATGGACTAAATAGTCCAAAGGGTCTCTCGGGTGACATCATTTTCCGGTAGAGAACAAAGGCCCACATACGAGCACAAACACACCCAACAAAAGTGAAAAAAGCCGACAGAAAACGAGAAAACCCCAAACGTGGATCAAAGAGCTATAGAACCCACCACAAAAAGGCTATTAAGCCGATTCCACAATACTCTACACTTTCTTTATCCAACGATCGAGGCCCTCGTCTTCATCGGAAGGAGCTCCCACAAGGGGAGAAAAAGCTCCACAAAGGGAGAAAAGAGCTCCCGACCCAAAGGCCGGGAGAAACGAGCTCCACGTGGGAGACTCACAAGTGGACGATGGCGGGAGGCAACGAAATGTGGTGGGGGGTGAGGTGGCAGGTGCGAAGGTGGAGAGGCGGCGGGCGGACGCGGCGTGGCAGAGGGGCTAGGTGGAGGCGGCGGGCGGCAGCGTCGACAACGGCGAAGGTGGCGACAAGGGCCGTCGACGGCAGAGCCGGGCGGGGTGGGGAAGGGTGGGGCCCGTGAACCGGCGTCGGGCGGGGTGTCGACGGCAGAGGCGACAGCGGCTGTCGACGACAGAGGCGGGCGGGCTGTGAACCGTTGTGAAGATAATGCCATGAAAATCATGCTCTTCAAGGCATATTAAAGCATGATCGTATTCCATATAAATCATGCAATTTTCGAGTAGTCAACATGCCATAAAAATCATGCTATTCAACAAATCATCACAATGGTCATAAGCACATTAAAGCATGATCGTATTCCATATAAAAGCTCAGATTCTTTCTCAAGGCATATTCAGCCATTTAGAATTATATTTACCCTAACAGAACTTTCCATAAGTGATTCACTGCTATCAGTTTCTAGAATAAGTCAATCCAGATTCACTTTCCATGTATAGAACACGACATAGCATCATATCATTTCCATATTTAGCACATAGTATCATATCAATATATATACCTTGTTTAGCCCTTAATATTAGATCAGATCACATCTATCACGAATTAATATGTCATGCCACAACTTTCCATATTTCAGAGATCACATCCACTTTTAGCACATACCATATAATAGCACCTTATCCACAAAGTAAATTGAATTAAATCTTTCCTAAATATAATATTCCAATCAGTATAAGGAAAGATATCAATTCGATATTGCACATTAAATTCAGTGGAAAGCATGCAAAGAATAGCATATATGATTTTCATCCACGAATAAACGATTCGCAACGGATATATCACCTTCCATATATAGACCACATATTTTGCTTTTATAATGAAGTAGGATATCTCACACGTTATTTCCAGAAATAGCACAGTACGGTATATCCTAGCATGTGAGACGTCTATAATATGCTATCACATAGTTTCACCAACAGAACCACATGTGAATCAAATATTCTCATCACTTTAACCGATTTATAGCTCATAAACAATGCATGGTCGAATATTTCATGTACTTTAGACATTATATTTAACATTTATCGAATTGCTTAGCTTATAGACCTAATGTCATTACAATTACATAGTTAATCAAAACTCTCTAACGCTCATGTACCAAAAAGGTCAACACCTAGGAATGCCTTTATTCGGGGATTAGATGAATAGGGGCTATTTAATTAATGTAATATTCACAATTCATTTTATATCTCGATTGTATGACATTTTGATTGATAAAGGCGTATTATTCTTTTTATCATATATTCTTACAAGTCATTCTGTTTAAGAAGACAAATTGAATAAAACCCAAACTTCAGAGTTTAGTGATTGATTTTGCTTGGCAGAGAGGGGGCACCGATAGTCTCTGAGGTTAAAATAGTCCACAAGTTAATATCTCCGGTAGGTGATCAAAGCGATCAGATAAACTTAATATGTCGACGAGTCCAATGTGACTGTGCCAGTCGCTCACTCAAGGGAGTGGGAGCTCGTGCATTGATACAAGACAAATTGTGGATTGTCTGTATTTGGACTCTGAGTCATAGTCTAATTCGATCTCTGACATTCCCAGCACGCGATCGATTCGACTGACTAGTAGCATACGTCAACCTAGACCGAAAGGATCGAAGTGGGAGTTGGCTTTCGGGTCCTGACCTAACACTAGCTTTACTAGGCCCCTTGCTTTTTCGCATGGATCGGCGGCGACGTGCGGTATTGACAACGAGGTGCGACTGCCCGCTTGATTGATGAGCAGGACTCATGGTCTCGAAAGAGATACGTGCCCTATGAGAGTTTTGGGGACACAAAATTACAGTCTTTGGCCAAAACATTGAAACTGAATCACTTGGAGGTGGAGGGTAGTTTTGTAATTTTGCCTATCATGATTCACCATAGAGTCGAGTCCTGTTAGTTTGACATTACATGACTATCACTCGACCGGGACACAAGTGAAGAGTATACTGGCGATAACCTATAGTGGTTCGTGGATGTCGAATTCGGACTCGATTGGGGGTCGTCAGTACCGCAAGATTAGCTAGGCGCTTACCGAGCTCTTGAATTCCTCCCAATGCCAAGTTGAGACAAGCCAGAGGAGTCGGGCTTAAAAATGATTAATAATTACAGGTCAAATTAAGGAGAGTTGACTTAGATTCGCAAACGGGCTCGGCCCGATAAAATTTGGGTTTGGCCAAATTTAATATATTTATTTTAGGTTTGGCTGAAAATTAATATGCGTGGGAGAATGTTTATTATCTCTGCGGGTATAAATGATATTATACCGCAACTTACAAAGAGGGGTAACTTGGGAATTTCTCCTTAATTCGAAAATCATTTATTAGATAAATGGGAATTTTCAAATTTTAATTTCGAATTAATTTGGATTCTTTTTGAAAGATATGACATATATCCTTTTTGAAAATATGGTAATAATTTTTCAAATAAAGGAGATAAAACCTCAACCATCCACCCTATAAATATAGGGTAGGTGTCGACACACACACACATAAGAAAACACAAAATGGTGAAGCAATGAATCTAGAGCAGGGGGTGAATCTGGGGAACCAATTTTTGGGAATTTACCACTGCTCTAGATTCATGTTGGCATTGGAAGAGGTTGAATAGGCTCAAGAGCAAGTTTCAGGAGGGATACAAAGGGTCTGGCTGGTGATGGGAAGTATACTATCAGCTCGGGGTATGAATGGATCAAGGGTGCAGCTGCTCCTTTTCCTTTCTGCAAAGCTGTTTGGAATAGGTATGCCATACCTAAACATTGTTTCATTCTTTGGTTGCTAGTACATAGGCGATTGCTAACAAAGGATAGAATGATCAATTGGGGAGTGAATATTACTGCCAGAGGATGCTGTCGACATACTAATAGTAAAAGCACATGTGTTTTGGTTGGTCAAAAGAGGCGTGCGATTGAAGAAGAAAAGAAATGAGGCGCCGAGTTCAATGGAGTGCTGAAAGACTTTTTATTGTTTGTTCACATAACGAATTTTCCCCTATAAATAGGCTACGAGCATCAGTGCAAAATGGCATCCCACAGAAGAAATCCAAAGGGATCAGTGAAGAGAGAAAAATAGAGGGCAAATAATAGAGAGTTTGTCGGGTATTTTCTTCGACTATAAGAGAGATATTAGGGTTTTCTCCTTTGTAGTACGAGAGGTTGTAACTCCTATATCTCTCCTATAGTGAATTTTTCTTCCTTGCCCGTGGTTTTTACCCCGATTTGTTTGGGGGTTTTCCACGTTAAAATCTCGGTGTTCACTTTTATCTTTAATTATTCAAATATTAGCCGCGGTATTACTCGACCGGGTCCGCTGCCACGCTAACAATTGGTATCAGAGCCTAGCTTGGGTTTTATATATCTATTTATCGTATGCTCTGTGGTTGCCACTAACGTGGACCCTGCACATCACAAAATAATAGATATTATATTGCCCTTGTTACAGTGACGAAAAAGTCGGGACGAGTTCAATAATTATCTACTGCAACCCCGTCGGTGGTATCGCTCACGACTGGGCAGAAATTATGGCGGCCAAATTTGATATTGAAAAGTTCAACGGGAGAAATTTCTCACTGTGGAAATTAAAGATAAAGGCGATCTTGCGAAAGGACGGCTGTTTGGAGGCTATCGATGGAAAACCAGCTATAGTGACAGACGACCAGAAATGGAACGAGATGGACGGGAGCGCTGTCGGAAATCTCCATCTAGCTCTAGCAGATGAGATATTGTCCAGCGTCGAAGAAAAGAAAACGGCAAAGGAGATTTGGGACCACCTAACCAATCTGTACGAGCCGACGTCGTTACACAACAAAATTTTCTTGAAGAGAAAATTGTTCACCTTGAGAATGTCTGAATCGGTGACGGAGCATCTCAACGTCTTGAATACTCTAGTTTCCCAGCTAACGTCGTTGGGGTATAAAATAGAGGATAAAGAACGTGCAGAAATTCTACTACAAAGTCTGCCTGATTCGTATGATCAACTCATCATCAACTTGACGAACAACACGAAAGTTCTGGTCTTCAATAACATCACAGCTGCTGTTCTTGAAGAAGAAAATCGGCGAAAGAACAAGGAGGACCAGCAAGCAGGTTCGCAACAGGTCGAAGCTTTGACGGTGATGAGAGGGAGACAACGGAACGTGGTTCAAGTGGGAGTCACACTCAAGGCAGGGGAAAATCAAGAAGTAAGAAGAAGGATATGAAATGCTACCACTGTGGAAAGGAGGGTCACTTGAAGAAGGATTGTTGGAGCCTGAAGAATTCCAATCCTCAAGGAAATCTGGCAAACGCGTCAGGTGCAGACGTATTGTGTAGCGAAGCAGCTATCTCAACGGAGAGCAGGAAGGCGTACGATGAGATATGGCTTCTTGACTCGGGCGCAACTTATCATATGACCCCTCGAAGAGATTGGTTCAATCACTACGAACCTATCTTAGGAGGATCTGTGTACAGTTGTGAAGATAATGCCTTAAAGATCGTAGGTGTTGGAACCGTGAGGTTGAAGTTGCACGACGGTACAGTTCGCACTATTCAAGGAGTGTGGCACGTGGAAGGTCTAAAGAAGAATTTATATCTGTGGGCAGCTCGATGATCTTGGCTGTGAAATCAAAGTTCGGGGAGGAATAATGAAAATATTTCGCGGAGCACTTGTAGTCATGAAAGGTGAAAAGGTCGCTACAAATCTGTATATGTTGTTGGGAGAGACGGTGCAAGAAGGGGAAGCGTCTATATCTTCAGGAAATTCAACCGAAAGATCTACTATGCTGTGGCATCAGAAGCTGGGGTATATGTCAGAACAAGGAATGAAAATTCTTGCGGGCCAAAATCTACTTCCGGGTCTCACGAAGGTGTCACTACCGTTCTGTGAGCATTGCGTAGCAAACAAGCAGCATCGGCTACAGTTCAACACGTCAAATTCTAGAAGCAACACTATTCTAGAATTGGTTCACTCTGATGTATGGCAACACCGATTTCATTTCGAGGAGGAGGGAAGTATTTCGTGTCATTCATTGACGATTACTCCTGGGGTGTTGGGTGTATATCATCAAGAGTAAGGGGGATGTGTTTACAACCTTCAAGAATTTCAAGGCTCAGGTCGAACTTGATACAGGAAAGAAGATCAAGTGTTTGAGGACGATAACGGAGGAGAATATACTGGCGGGGAATTTGATAGCTTTTGCAAAAGAAATGGCATCAAAAGGCACTTCACTACGGCGTATACTCCACAACAAAATGGAGTGGCGGAGCGGATGAACAGGACTGTTGGAAAGGACAAGAACCATGTTGGGAGCTACAGGTCTGGATAAATCATACTGGGCAGAAGCAGTCAACACCGCATGCTACGTGATCAATCGATCGCCTTCAACGGCAATTGAGCAGAAGACGCCGATGGACATGTGGACCGACAAGCCAACAAATTATTCCAAACTCCATGTATTTGGAAGTCCTGTGTACGTGATGTACAATGCCCAAGAAACTACAAAGCTGGATCCGAAGTCCAGGAAGTGTTTATTCTTGGGGTATGCTGATGGTGTGAAGGGGTATCCCTTGTGGGATCCCACTGCCCACAAGGTTGTCATCAGTAGGGAGGTTATCTTCTTAGAAGATAAACCAATCGGAGAAAATGATAGCACTACAAAGGAAAACCTAGAAACTACTATGATTCAGGTGAAATGGAAGTCTATCGAAAAAGATTCTTCTGAAGCAGCACCGGAGCACGAGGAATGGCCAAGTGAATCTTTAGAGCCAGAACTTAGACGGGGCACACGCAAAAGATCCGCACCATCCTGGCATGAATATTACGATACGGTTAGCATCGTTGCGTACTGTCTACTAACTGATGACGGAGAGCCATCAACTCTTCAAGAAGCACTGAACAGTTCAGATGCAGATCAGTGGTTGGCGGCAATGCAAGAAGAAATGGAATCACTACGGAAAAATAAGACTTGGGAGTTGGTGCCACTACCTCAGGGAAGAAAGGCAATCGGCAATAAATGGGTCTTTAAGATCAAGCGGAACAGCGATGATCAAGTAGAGCGATTTCGTGCACGACTGGTGGTTAAAGGTTACGCTCAGAAAGAAGGCATTGACTTCAACGAGATATTCTCACCTGTGGTTCGATTAACGACTGTTCGGGTACTCCTGGCTATGTGTGCTACATTCGATCTACATCTAGAGCAACTAGATGTGAAGACGGCTTTTCTTCATGGAGATCTTGAAGAAGAGATTTATATGCTCCAACTGGAAGGTTTTGAAGACAAAGAAAAACGGAACTTGGTTTGCAGGTTGAACAAATCTCTATACGGTCTCAAACAGGCGCCGAGGTGTTGGTATAAGAGATTTGATTCCTTCATCATGAGCCTTGGATACAGCAGATTAAGTGCAGACCCCTGTGCATATTTCAAGAGGTTTGGTGAAAATGATTTTATCATATTACTGTTGTATGTTGACAACATGTTGGTAGCAGGCCCCAACAAAGATCGTGTTGAAGAACTCAAGGCACAGTTGGCTAGGGAATTTGAAATGAAGGACTTGGGACCAGCAAACAAGATTCTAGGGATGCAAATTTACCGAGACAGAAATAACAGAAAGATTTGGCTTTCGCAGAAGAATTATATGAGGAAGGTCTTGCGATGCTTCAATATGCAAGATTGTAAGCCAATTTCTACCCCACTTCTTGTTAATTTCAAATTATCCTCAAGTACGAGTCCTAGCAGTGAAGATGGGAGGATGGAGATGTCTCGAGTACCGTATGCATCAGCGATGGGAAGTCTTATGTTCGTGATGATTTGTACACGACCAGACATTACACATGCAGTGGGAGTAGTAAGTCGGTACATGGCGAATCCGGGCAAAGAGCATTGAAGCGCGATGAAAAGGATCCTACGATATATCAGAGGAACCTCAAATGTTGCATTATGTTACGGGGGAGCAAACTTTAGTGTCAGATGGTATGTTGACTCTGATAAGTTCGTTTGGTGTCGTCCCTCAAGTGGCGTAGCGGAGACGTAAGCAACATGAAAGGTAAGGGAGAAAGAATGGTGTGAAGATCCGATTGATTCTCAATCAAATCTTCAAGTGGGAGATTGTCGACATACTAATAGTAAAAGCAAATGTGCTTTGGTTGGTCAAAAGAGGCGTGCGATTGAAGAAGAGAAGAAATGAGGCGCCGAGTTCAATGGAGTGCTGAAAGACTTTTTATTGTTCGTTCACATAACGAATTTTCCCCTATAAATAGGCTACGAGCATCAGTGCAAAATGGCATCCCACAGAAGAAATCCAAAGGGATCAGTGAAGAGAGAAAAAATAGAGGGAAATAATAGAGTTTGTCGGGTATTTTCTCCGACTATAAAGAGAGATATTGAGGGTTTTCTTCTTTGTAGTACGAGAGGTTGTAACCCCTATATTTCTCCTATAGTGAATTCTTCTTCCTTGCCCGTGGTTTTTACCCCAATTTGTTTGGGGGTTTTCCACGTTAAATCTCGGTTTCCACTTTTATCTTTAATTATTTAAATATTAGCCGCGGTATTACTCGACTGGGTCCGCTGCCACGCTAACAGATGCCCATTATGCAATCTGGGAGAGGAAACATTCGAACATCTGTTTGTGTTCTGATTTTCATTAAAAACCTGCTGCAAAAGATGAATGAGAGGCTCAATGTTGGGGCATTTCGATTCCTTTGAGCAGATTTGCGAATGGCTGACGACTCTTGCTAGAAAAGGAAGGCCCAAAACAGTATTCTATTAGCTTGTTTCTCCTCACTGTTTTATCATATTTGGAATGAGGGCAGTAGGAGAATGCATGATGCGGAAGCTTTAAATTAGGAGCAGATATTACATCTGATTCGGCAGGAGATGAAGTGGAGGATCAGAGGTGTCTGTAGGGTAAAGCATGCAAAAGATTACAGTTATAACCGAGTCCGTCTTTTTGTTAGTCATTAGATCTATTTTGTACAGATGATGTATGTACAACACACTGGTTGTGGTTTAATGAATTTTCATTCTACCAAAAAAAAAGATTCAGGAAATTCGCTCCTCTCTCTCTCAAAGAACTCGATCGACTTCTCTATCCACCGGAGTTGATCGAAAGTGTCCCGAAGAATCGGCGTGACGAATCTTTCTGCAACCTCGTCGGCCGTTCAATTCCGTCAGCTCTTCGCGACTACAAAGTTAGTCATCGATGAACACCCTTATATCGTTATTACCGTTCATATTAAAACCAAGTATCCTCGAGAACGAGATCGCCGGAAAATTTTGAATTCCTGGGAAAATTGGCATTTCCCAACACAGACGAAAGTAGAAACTACCTGAGTCGTGTATGCCTGAGCAACTTACCTGAGGACTAGACACCAATTCTGACCACAGTCTGAGCTGGGCAAAGACGGCGACAGCGAATTCGATGTTGATTTTCTATTTATCTTTTTGTTTTTTCCTTCGATCGATGGAATGTTGATTTTTTACTTTTAGAGTTTTAAAGAAACATATCCAGGGGTAAAATTATCTTTTTATGTGGTTTTGGTCGTTAAATGAAAGTAAAGTTTGGATTTGGTCCTAACTGATCTTTTCTGATAGGGGGAGTTAAGTGATATAAAGTTTATCTGATAGGTATTTAACTGAAATTTACTTTATAACATCCAAACTAAAAAATAATTAATATTATAATCTTCATCTGGATGTATGTCCTCATTGACAAAAAATTTACTCTATCTATAAACACATCCATAATAATTAATATTATAATATTTATCTTACATATGCACTCATTGACAAAACTGATGGTAGTAGCTGTTGTTTTAATTTTTCATTTGATATAATATTAAATTTAAACAGTGACGGATTCCACGTTCTTCGCATGGTGCGGACGAAGAAGAAGATATCTATTTCCATCCATCGAACAAATATATTTTTGTAGTGATCACCAAAGTGACAGATGTGAAACACATTATTATGAAACTAAAACTAATTAAAATGTACCAGCCGAAACTTGATGTTGCATAGACACAACATACCACATATGGATTAGAAAGAAAGGTGGGCTACTTATGTAGGAAAAACATGGTATTTTACGTGGTTCGACTCACTTTTCAGTCAACATCCACGGCCTCTTCCGCTCTTATTTCCAACGAATCTCAAAGATTACAAGTTTGGAACTTACTCTCCATTTTCCCCGTACAAAAATCGAGTTATTCTCCCTTTAATAGAAGATAAATCCCCTAGAAGGTTGCTAGTCGGTTCTCGAACCGACTCTAACTAGTTTCAAGAAGTTTCTAACTCCCACGGCCTCGAGCTGACCTTGTCACGGTCGTGACACAATCGGGGCTCGAATTCTACACCTTTAGCCGAGCTTCACGCCTCGTAAATCGACCTTCACGGCTATGAAGCTTTCCCGCATTAAACGAACATCAACCGACCTTCCAACGACATTCGTGCGCTTCAGAACAGCTCCGAGCCACCCTTCATGGCCATGAATCTTGCGGGCTTGCCGGTAGTCCTCTGTCATTTGTGACAACCTAGTCATGGCCACATGCAGCCCATGTCAGTGTCACGGTCGTAACCATGGGCTATGGATTGGCCACGGCAGTGACCTAATGCACAGTTGCCATGAACCATGTCCTCCTTCGATGTTCGGTCGCTCAATCTCGTCCATGATTGATTTTCGACGATGATTCATGATTTTTGGGTCATAATTCCCAACAATTATTTTTTTCATATCATTTTTAAAAATTAAAAAATTGTAACCAAATTCAACCCTATAAGAAACGCATCATAGTCATGACATTTGTCTTTGGTATGCTATGAGTGATTTCTTTCGATGTTACCAGAACCGTTAAAAATCGTGGTAGATTTGTTATATATGTGATTTATCGTAATTTATTTCTTAAGCTTATATGCCGCATTGTAAAGAATCAAATGTGCTAGAGATTATAAATTGGTCTTTATCCCAATAATTCAAGCTCTTCAAACTACTTAATAGGGATAATTGTATTTTTTATCCTCACTTATGACCCTATATCAATTTAGTCCCTCGGAAATACGCCTCATCAGTATAAGTTCCTAAGTTTTTAACCGTTAATCAACTTTAGTCCTTTCCATATACTTTGACCGAGTTGACCATCAAAACTAACGGATTTGACCGTTTGACCCGTTAAATTCTTGACAAATTGCATAAAGATCCCTAATAAATTAAAAAAAAGGAACCCTAATAAATTAAAAAAATCACGAAAAATAATTTTTTTAAAAAAATAAATTTCGTCATGTCATGAAAATTTATATTTGGAAATTTTTTTCGTAAAAGGTTTTATATCTGGAAATTTTTATAAAATATTTGAAATGTCTCATATGGAGCTTACAACACTATTTGGACATTTCCAAATAGTTTTTTTAAAATTTCCAAATATAAAACCTTTTACGAAAAAAATTGCCAAACATAAATTTTTATAAAACGAAGAAAATGTCCTCATTGAGAAATAATAAATATTGGAAAAACTACGTCATTTCATAATTTCCTAAAAAAAATTTCGTTATTTATATTTCTTTTTTATTAATTTTCATTAGTTTTTTTAATTTATTAGGGTTCCTTGTGTAATTTTTTAGGGTTATTTATGCAATTTATCAAGAAGTTAACGGGTCAAAAGGTCAAATCCGTTAGTTTTCGGTCAACTTGGTCAAAGTAGATGGAAATGACTAAAGTTGAATAACGGTTAAAAACTGAGGGACTTATACTGATGAGGTGTATTTATGAGGGACTAAAATTGATATAGGGTCATAAGTGAGGGACTAAAATTGAAATTATCCCTACTTAATATATCAAGAAGATATCTCCGCTATCACCAAATGGTTTTGGAAATGACCCAGCGAGTTCTGATAATGTATCAGAGCAAGCTTACGCTCACCATCACCCGATTTATATATAATGAATCCATTTAATATATCAAGAATTGAATTGTATCATAACTTTCTTTCTTTTATTAATGTTTCTTTACCGTTTACCGTAATATATCTTATTTTATCATGAATCTTGTCTAATTGTTCGTTCTGTAGAGGTTTACCTAGTTTATCATTTTGAGCCAATTTAGGTTCTTGGATCTAAACGAATATAGAGAGCTCGAATCCGCCACATGAACTCTGATCCCATACGGATTTTCGCTATTCCCGGACAAATTCATGACAAGCGACGAATTAATGATATTTGGAACGAGAATTGGTTTGGAGATGGTATGTCCAATATATTTGACTAACCCGTCCATTGTCACCCCTAGTTCTATTTGCACTACTTGGCTCTCAGTGTGTGAAATTGAGACGGTTCAAAACAAAAATTAGACTTAGTCCGAGAACCATAGTGCCATTGTGTGGGATACCTAAAAAGGGTACAAGTATTTTCTTTCTTTTAATCATAATATTACTTGTGCATCAAGGAAGCTCTAACACGCCTTATATCTTGATTCTCCAACATAAAATAGGAATCTAATTAACTTACAAGTAGGGTATAGGAGATATTTTATTCAGATATGTATGGGCAAGTGATAGTGCACCGCATAATATCAACCGTGTTGATTTGTCGCTTGGCTTTGGACTATTTTTCAATCTGTATATTTAACAATAACTATAATGTAAAATTAAATTAAAATGGTCGGAATATAAATTGCCAAACGTGAAAAGGAAATTTTTATGTCGATGTGGCAAAAAATTTGACTCGAGACGACATTTAAATTCGCAAGAAAAATAAAAGAGTATAGATTTATATTATTCAATCCTGTCGGTTCTAATATAAGATTTCACAAACTTTTTACTTCATCAAAAGGCCAAATTAGAAATTTGGACCACTAATTCTTCTGACGTCTTATTTAAAATCACTATATTTGTTACTCACATGTTGGAATAAATTTCAACTTCAATTTCAATCTTTTTTTTCTATGTGAAAAAACCTAAATGACCATAAGTCAATCAATAGTCAAGAATTTAAGATAAAATTATAAGATAAAAACAAATCTACTAATTCAATAACTTATGCGTGTAATTATATCATATATTCAATTACAACTACTTGAAAAAATACATATCTATATAGAGCCAGTTGTATATCCTCTTCAAATAACATAAAAAATGTTACTTCCATTTTTTTTCTGTCCCGAGGTAGCCCCACACTATTTGCGTCACACACTCAAGTGGTGGAACTTATCCTCGGGGCCAGATGGACACGTCCCAAGCCCATCTCGGCATCGATAGTCACGAGTTAATTTAACCACGTCAAATATTAAACTTATTAGAGATGCGAGCTCACACGTAATTTAATTTCTTTGTGTTGGCACTAGGGGTGGGTGCGGTGCGGTTTGGGTGGTCTTTATCGAAAATTTAACCCGACCCAATGTATTGCGGTTTTTTAAAATATACCCCAAACCCGATCATAAAAATCTTAACCCGATAGATTGCGGTTATGTGCGGTTGGGTTGGGGCGGTTTTCGCGGTTATATATTTATTTTTATCATAACAAAAATTAAGGTAATATTCTAAATTATAGATAGAGCAAAAAGGTATATCATTAACCTATTTACAAATATAAAAGTTTATATACAGAAATGTTACTATCATAGTAATAAATAATAGTAACAGATAATAAAAGTCCGATAAAAAGCTTGATTAGAAGCTCATATTTCTTATTCACGGTCGGCTTTTTGTCAAGCAACTAAGGCAGATGCCTCATTTTGATTTAAAAATTTCCCTTACAAGAAATAAATTTTTGATAAATTTTAACTTGCATTCTATAAACATCAAGTGTTTTTTGATCTCGCCGAATAAAGGAGGGTTGCATTGGATAGACACGTAATTTTTACTACATTATATTTAATTTCTTTTAAAAAATCATCATTTAGAACTTAGCTTTACGCAATGTATTATGATTATACAATGTCCTTGTATCCAATTCCCCTTTCGAAGAAGAAAAATATTTATTTCAAAATTTTAACTAGCCTTCTTCAAGTGTATAGTGTTGGTTCCAATTCCGAATAAAGGAGGAGAGTTGAATTGGATAAACATATAAAAAAAATTTCACTACATAATATCTATTTTTTTATGAAAAACTCATTTAGAGCTTAACTTTACGCAACGTGTTATGATGAGTCGATGTTCTTGTAGTGTAGTAATTAATCTTTTTGGCCTCGCTACTGTTATGAGTTATATATTATTTTATGAAATTGTGAATAAAATATAGTAAAATTTTAGTATATTTTTAAATGCGGTTGGGTGCGGTTTTATGCGGTTTTAAAAATATAAAATCAAACCCGATTGCAAAATATGCGGTTTTGCTTTTTTAAACCCAAACCAACCCATCAAACCGTTAACCCGACACTTGCGGTCTGGGTTGGGTTGGGTCGATTGGGTGCGGCGGTCCGATGGGTTAAATGCTCACCCCTATTTGGCACCCACCGGCATACATAACTGTACTCCGTTCTTATTATTACTGCATTTAATATACAACTATTGCAGCTATATAGGCCATGGAATGCCACTCCACATAGATCGGATAGACCGATCTAAACAACCAATCCAACGGTTCAGATCCTGCTTCACTAAGCTCCCCCTTATTAAAGAAAGAAAGCACTTCCTCCGACGATTATTACTACTTCTCACGACAGTATAAAAAAGAAGAAAAAGAAAAGAAGGCGTAATCCATATCCATGTGGACGGTTTTCAGATTTGTCGACGTCAGCTTGTCCCCGCCGTCGTTCCTCCGTTGGACGAGGCAGTTATTCTCTTCCTACGTTGCGTCTCCGAGCATGTTGAATTATGATCATAATTATGGATAACTTGCTCACAGTTGTTTTCTTTTGCAGCTGTATTTCTCCGTACTCTGTTCTCGGCTGCAATTGGATTACGCGGGCTTCTTAAGTGCTTCACGGCCTGTGAATTGTTATTCACGGCCGTGACATGGTCGATGGCAACACACTGCCATTGCTCACGGCTTGTGAATTGTTATTCACGGCCGTGACATGGTCGATGCGTGGCATGGTCGATGCCAACACGCTGCCGTTGCTCACGGCTTGTGATCTTGGAAGTCACGGCAGTGACTATCGATGGGTAGCATACTGCCGCTGTTCACGGGCTACAACCTTGTGAGTCACGGCCGTGACCTCATTACTCCGTTGTTTTTTCATTTCCCTCTTTTCCGTTATATATATTATTCCAAACTGTAATTTCGTTTTATTCGGTTCTTCTTCTTCTTCTTCTTCAACGTGTGTTCTTTAGTTTGGCATTAGATAGAAAAGTGTGTGCGTTAAACTGTAAATTGCTATCTTGAATAGAAGCGTTCTTGATTCCCGTGGATGTAGGATATTCAATCTGAACCACGTTACATCGTTCTTGACAAAATCACGACACACACACACAAGCAATTTCGATTCCGATTCAACATGGTATCAGAGCGAAGAATTTGAGCTGCGCATTTCCAGTTTGAGCGACGGTTTAAGAGCTACGCAATTTCCAGGTTTCGTCTGTATCTGCTTCTTGATTTTTAACGCTATGTCTGAGGCTATTCAATCCAGTCCACCGCTCAATCAGCCGATTCATCCGCCCAGTCAGTCGACATCAGTAGTCTGGAACTGAATGAACCCTACTTTTTGGGAACCAGTGACAACTCAGGGCAACTATTGGTACATGAGCCTCTTTATGGGGACAATTACTCAACGTGGAGTCGTGCTATGATGATTGCTCTAATCGGCAGAAACAAAGAGGGCTTCGTCAATGGTGACCTTGTCCCGCCTGTTGCCAATTCGCAGGATCCAGTAGCCAGTAAGAATCAACAGGCCATATGGAAGAGAAACAACAACGTTGTAATCTCACGGATAATTAATTCAGTTACCATAGACATATCCGCTAGCATTACTCTAACAGAAGTTCTGCTAGTGCCTGAATTCCATTTTAATCTTGTGTCTGTCAGTTCCTTGGCTAAGTCTAACAATTGCAGGTTCATCTTTGAAGCTGATAAATTTGTAATACAGGATCATGCCCAACAAATGATTGGCAAGGGTAGTGAAGTGGGAGGGCTTTACATACTCGAGGCAGAATCCTATAGTGTACCAGTTTGCAAGGATAGTTATGTTTGCTTGAACAAAGTACCTTTGAGTGTATGGCATAGTAGACTAGGGCATCCATCTACTAGAGTCCTAGATGTATTAAAGTCCACTTTAAGACATGATCATAGTGCCAAACATGATTTCTGCAAAATCTGTCCTATTGCCAAACAAAGAAGAACACCTTTTCCACACAATAGCACGTTGGCTTGTTCAGCCTTTGATTTGATACATTGTGATGTTTGGGGCCCCTTCCATATACCTTCACACAAGGGCCACCAATATTTCCTCACAATTGTGGATGACCGCACACGTTTTACTTGGCTCTTCATGATAAAATATAAGTCAGAGGTTCAACCTATCCTCACTTTCTTCTTAGTTTTAGTTGAGACCCAATTCAAGAGTAAAGTTAAGACCGTTAGGTCAGACAATGCGAAGGAGTTCAAGCTAGTTGAGCTTTTTAGGAAAAATGGGATCGTTCATCATTTGTCTTGTGTGCAAACTCCACAACAAAACTCAGTTGTGGAGAGGAAGCACCAACACCTATTGAATGTGGCTAGGTCTCTCCTATTTGAGTTTGGGCTACCAATTGAGTATTGGTCTGAATGCATCCTCACGGCCACTTACCTGATAAATAGGACACCTTCACTACTATTGAGAAACAAGAGCCCATACCAGCTCCTTTACCACAAACCAGTAGACTACAGCTTCCTTAGGGTCTTTGGTTCCCTGTGTTATTGCTCTTCCTTAGCTGCAGGGAGAAGAAAGTTTGATCAGAGGGGTAGAGAATGTGTTTTCTTAGGATATCCACATGGGATAAAGGGGTATAAGGTTCTTGACTTAGAAACCCGGGAAGTGTTTGTGTCTAGAGATGTTCTATTTAAGGAAGATGATCTCCCCTTTAGAAGGCAAAACCAACCTGATCTGGTGAATGATCCTTTCTCCAGGCATGTGTTTCCCAGACCATGTGGTGATGAACCTTCACCTGATCTGGAAGAAAGCTCTGTCCCTATAACAGGGGATAACACTGAAATCTTACCAGCCTTAAATCCCACTGACAACAGTGAGCTAAGTCACATTGACAGCAGTGCACAAAATGCCACAGACAACAGTCCACTGCATCATGGGGGTTCACCAAGTGCCCAGCCTAATCCAGGGAGACCTAGAAGGCAATTGAAGCCACCCCCTTACTTAAGGGACTACCATTGCAACGGGCTGCTTGAAAGGAAAGTCATGCATCCTATTTCCAAGGTGCTTTCCTATAACAACCTCCCAAATGATTACCATATTTTGTCAGTAAAATATCCTTAATACATGAGCCGAGGACCTTTGCTCAAGCCTCTAAGTCAGAACAATGGGTGGAGGCCATGACAGAAGAGTATAAGGCCTTAGAATTGAGTAACACTTGGACTGTGATGCCCCTACCAGATGGTAAGAAGGCCATAGGTTGTAGATGGGTGCCAAGGTGAAACTTAACTCACTTGGTGAGGTGGAATTGTACAAGGCTAGTTTGGTAGCGAAGGGGTATGATCAAAGGGAAGGGGTAGATTATATAGAGACCTTTGCACCGGTAGCTAAACCAAACACCATTAAGATCCTTCTCTCCCTAGCTGCTAAACTGCATTGGCATTTAGAACAATTAGATGTCAACAATGCCTTCCTGAATGGTGTTTTAGATGAGGAGGTATACATGGACCTGCCACCGGGGTTCTATGATAATCAGCCAACACCTAGCCCAGCCAGAATGGGGTGTAAGCTGCAGAAATCCCTGTATGGCCTCAAACAGGCCTCTAGACAATGGAACAAGAAGTTCTCCGAGTCCCTGAAGGCTTTTGGGTTCAATCAAGCTCAATCTGACCACACACTCTTTGTCAAGGGAACATGTGATAACTTAGTGGTCTTATTGGTCTATGTAGATGATATCATACTTGGGGGGGCATCAATGCAAGAAATCAGGTCTGTGAAGGACTTCTTGAAGAGTAGCTTCAAGATCAAGGACCTTGGGGAGCTGAAATATTTCCTTGGCATTGAAGTGGCTCGAAGTAAACAAGGTATCTATGTTTCTCAAAGGCAATATGTGCTGCAATTGCTTGATGATGCAGGGTATTTAGAAGCCAAGGGTCTCACCACTCCCATGAACCCTGGACAGAATCTGACAGAGAATGAAGGTGAGCTCCTAGCAGATCCTTTTAAGTATAGAAGGTTAGTGCGTAGGTTGTTGTATCTCTCTTTTACAAGGCCAGATATCGCCTATTCTATTCATAAGCTCAGTCAATTCATTTCTGCACCTCGAACCCCTCATATGATGGCAGCACACCATCTTCTTAGATACCTTAAAAGTGCACCAGGCCAAGGTCTCTTCTTCAGCTCAGCTGGCAGTCTGGACCTCAAAGGCTTCTCCGATGTAGATTGGGCCGCTTGTAAGGACACTAGAAAGTCGGTAACAGGATTTTGCACTTTCCTAGGTGGTTCCCTTATTACTTGGAAGGCTAAAAAGCAAGCCACCGTGTCTAGATCCTCTACAGAAGCTGAATACAGGGCCTTTCAGGTGAGCTGAGCATCCGATTAGCACACATTCCTGTCATATTCTGTGACAATCAGTCTACCCTTAAGCTGGCCACTAATCCTAAGTTCCATGAACGATCGAAACATATAGAAATAGATTGTCATTTCATTAGGGATCATATAGCGAAAGGTGACATCAACTGCTTCCTGTCACATCTGAGGATCAATTGGCAGATGTTCACTAAGCCTCTCACCGGACCTGTGCTGCAACAATTGTTGGTCAAGATGTCTGTTATGAATTTATACCATCCATCTTGTGGTGGGGTGTTGAATTATGATCATAATTATGGATAACTTGCTCACAGTTGTTTTCTTTTGCAGCTGTATTTCTCCGTAGTCTGTTCTCGGCTGCAATTGGATTACGCGAGCTTCTTAAGTGCTTCACGGCCTATGAATTGTTATTCACGGCCGTGACATGGTCGATGGCAACACACTGCCGTTGCTCACGGCTTGTGAATTGTTATTCACGGCCATGACATGGTCAATGCCAACACACTGCCGTTGCTCACGGCTTGTGATCTTGGAAGTCACGGCCGTGTATCGATGGGTAGCACACTGCCGCTGTTCACGGGCTACAACCTTGTGAGTCACGGCCGTGACCTCATTCCTCCGTTGTTTTTTCATTTCCCTCTTTTCTGTTATATATATTATTCCAAACTGTAATTTCGTTTTAGTCGGTTCTTCTTCTTCTTCTTCAACGAGTGTTCTTTAGTTTGGCATTAGATAAAACAGTGTGTGTGCGTCTAAACTATAAATTGCTATCTTGAATAGAAGCGTTCTTGATTCCCGTGGATGTAGGATATTCAATCCGAACCACGTTATATCGTTCTTGACAAATCTGGACACACACATGCAAGCAATTTCGATTCCGATTCAACAGAGCGGACCGTCGGTGGATGTACTGAGGTCGGTTCGAGTGCCGAACATGGACGACGTCGTATGGTCGGTGGTCTCTGCCGTTGAGGCCGTCGCTCTTATCTCCTTCTTCTGCTTCTTTTATCTCTTCTGTGGATGCACTGTCTAGCGAACGATGAACTATTATGATGAGGTGTCTTTCTGATTTGGTGTTGTTTATTTGAGGGGGCGGAGGTTTCGATGAATATGCGGTGGCGCGTAGAGCTGACGACGGCAAATGGCTCTACTTTTCTCTTGCTGGATCGAGGGTAGTTTTGCCAATTTTAAATTTCTCTTTTTATTACTATATTTGGTTATATACCGTGAGATTTTTGGCAACTTTTTCGATGTTTTGGATCCAGATAATGCTTTTCATTATTATTGGTATTGCCTATCGGCATATTAATGCTGTGCAGTGAACAGGCGTATAAATATGTAAAACTAACTCGAATTCAATTCCTACGATCAACACGAATTCAAATTTAAACATTTAATTCTAATATTAGTACGAACTGACTGCATAATCGTACTCAATCTGCTAAAAATGATTATTATGTTTTAAGTTAAGATTGAACCTCTTTCCCGTGTTTCACGATTGCACGACGTAAGAGCTTTCAAATTATGTTCGATTGATCAATCGCTAGTAATTGGGCCAGTAAAAGGGCCCGCCTTCTTGTCATTAGAGCTGTCAAAACAGGCTTGGGCCCGCGGGCCGGTCCGAAATTTTAGACCCGCCTGGAGGCGGGCTTGGGCGGGCAAGCCCGCGGCGGGTGCGGGCTTTGGCGGGGCGGGGCGGGCTAGCACGCGGGTAGCCCGCCAGATTAATTAAAAAATACATATTATTTATTATATAATATTGTAAATATAAAATAATAATTGGTACTTATTAACATAAATATATTAATATTAAAAAAGTTTATTAAATTAAATATATTTTCGTTCATTTTTCTTATTTTTTCCTATTTTTATATTATTTTTTCCTATTTTATATTATTTTTTCTATTTTTTATTATTTTTTCCTATTTTATATTATTTTTTCTATTTTTTATTATTTTTTCCTTTTTTATATTATTTTTTAATATTTTATTTTTTATTTTAACCAGGCCCGCGCCCGCCGGCGGGGCGGTTATGCATTTCTTAGCCCCGCCAGATGGCGGGCTTACCCGTCCCCGCCCCGCCACATGGCGGGCTTTGGCGGTTATGGGTCGGCCCGCCCCGCCGCCTCGTTTTGACAGCTCTACCTGTCATCTATGAATTAAGTTGCTTTCAATACGAACCTAATCAAATAAATTATGCAAAATGTGGAATAGTCAAAGCTATGAAAATAAAATAAAAAAATATATATATATGTAGAAAGAAAAAAAAGACCTAAACGAAATAACATTAGTTAATTAGTTGCGATAAAGAGATAGATAGATATCTCCCACAGACTCCTCACCAAAAGGTTCATAATAGCATAACTTAAACACTAGTACAGAAAAACACATGGGCGACGGTTGTTATTGGCCATGGGCGACGGTTTCTGTGCGTCGCCCAGAGCCCCATAGCTCATGTGCGCGATTTTGGGCGACGAGTGTGCAGCCGTCGCCGAAGACAGGTTATGGGCGACGGTTGTAAGGCACAGCCATCGCCCAAAGTACCCCGCATAGTACTCTTATAAGCGAATGGGTGGCGGTTGTTGTCTTAGAAACTGTCGCCCAAACTTTTGTTTTTTAAAATTTAATCATAGGCGACAGTTTATTAGCTAGAAACCGTCGCCGGTGTTAATATTTTTTTAATTTTATTTTCATTTTCATGTGCCCTGCTAGTAATACGAACTTAAACATTCGGATTAATAGTTTTGGTATTGACTTAACTTAACTAACCGTGACTAAAGAAATGAAACCGAAGATCCAAAATATCGCTCTACACTAAGGAACGAAGAACTCTATACTGGAAAGACAGGATTGAACTAAGTACGAAGAGAACTCGATTGTATACCGGTTCACTGTAACTTACCGGTCAAACACAATACATACTAACGGAGCATTGGAATAAGATTGACCGACTATGTACAGGTTGGATACACAAAGATAGGTATACTAAGACAAAAAGAAAGGCTCAGACAGACATTCAATGCAAGGCTGCAAGCCAAGAGACAAGCAGATGTCAACTAACGCAAATAAGGAATGAAGCAAAAGTGGCAAGATAAACCGCAGCAAAGACCGACACCCATTTTGGGAAAGTCAATTAATGCACTGTTCAGAGTGAAGAGTTTATCTCACAACGGCTTCCAATTCAAGTCTCAGCTATAAAAGGAGGAATACAAGATGAATACAACTACTTCACCTTACACATTCGAAGCTATCATTAGCAATCTTAAAACACTTTAAAGAGAGAAATCAAAAGTGAAGTCAAAAGACATGTAACTGTTCTTAGTTTATGTTCTTTATTCCAACGGACTGTAAAACACTGTTGGCGTAGGTGGATTGATACATACGACTACCTAGGTGATTCATTAGATCAAGCTGTGCTAAGCTGAGTAGGTTGTACCGTACATTGTAAAACTGAAGATCTAGTGAACCTTCCTCTTGAGGAAGAAAATGAGACGTAGGAGAGTTAACTCCGAACTTCCTTAAACAACTCGGTTCTTCACACACACACACACACACACCTCATTTCATATCGGTTACTTGATCGTTCAGTATTATCTTCCGCACTTAACTGATTGAATACCAGTCAACGCACAAACGAGTTAAATAATCGAAAAGACCCAACCGTTTATTAACCCCCCCTCTAAACGCGTTAACCGATCCTAGCAAGTGGTATCAGAGCAGGTTTATTCAATCACCAACCAATAATGATGAATACCTCAAGCAAGCTATCGATGTTCTCCCGGGAAAATTTCATGGAATGGAAAATCCGTACGATGACCCATCTAGCGGCCCAAAACAAAGATATGTGGGACGTGATCACAGACGGACCTCCAACGCTGACAAAGATCAATCCACTACATGCTCAAGATAACTCACAGCCACAAACTATTGAACAGGTGAAAAGTGAATGGACAGAGGGCGAAAAGAAATTGATGAATCTAGACAATGTAGCCAAGGACATTCTGTTCAAAACACTGGATACCGAAACATTTACACAAGTCATGCTGTGCAAAACCGCAAAGGAGGTCTGGACGAAACTCTGTCAAATCTGTGAAGGAAATGAATTTACACGGGAAAATAAACTTATAGTTGCCATTCAAAAATACGACGGGGTAAAGATGAAGCCAGGAGAATCAATGACTGACTTCGAGAGCCGATTCATGATCATCATTAATGATCTCACTGCTCTTGGAAGAACATTGGAAAACCGAGATGTTGCCATTAAAATCATGAAAGCTCTACCTCGTGAGTGGTATGTAAAGACCTGGCCACGAGAGAATCAAAAGTTCTCAGCAAGATACTGGTTCACGATCTCTTTGCTGATCTTAAGGCCTATGAATTTGAGCTACAAACGAGGATGGAAGAAGCAGTTACAGAACAACCGGTCAAAGCACTTGTAGCACCAAAAGCCTCAACTTCAAAAACCTCTGAGGATGGAAGAAGCAGTTACAGAACAACCGGTCAAAGCACTTGTATCAATACTTCGGATGGTAAGAAATCATCAAAAATTAAAACTGATAACACTGATGTCTCATATTTTAAATGTGGCAGGAAATGATACTATGCTGTTGACTGCCGAGTATCTAGAAAAGAAAAGGAGAAAGCTAGTACCAAAAACAAGAAGTTTCAAAAGGCACTCGTAGCTAAAGATGGAAAAACCTGGGATGACACTGACTCTGAAGAATCAGATAGTGATGAATCAGATACCAGCAGTGACCAGGAAACCCACGAATGTCTAATGGCCAAGATGACGGACGATGAGGTATGTGAATCTGTCTCTGATGAGTTTACAAAGGAAGAGCTGCTTCAAGCTCTTCAAGAGATGGCTGATGAATATCGGAAGCTATCTCAGAATAAGCAACAGAAGGGTAAAGATACTATCACATCGGTTGATCAATCAACCGAAGGTGACCTCAGTCAATCAGGGGATCTGACTGAGGAGGTAAGGCAACTTAGGAAGGAGATCATGCAATTAAAATCTGAAAACTCTAAGCTAAACTCTATTGTCCAAACTTGGACTCCAGTCCAAGAAGAAAGTCGACGATCTTCATAACAAACTGAAGGATAGCAACGATAGGAATGGGTTAGGATTTAAGGAATTCACCAACCCAGTTGCATCCTCATCATGCACTAGGAATACCGGATGGATTAAGTTTGTCCAAGCTAGATCTCTACAAACCAGTGATACCGGCAATTAGAGCTGTCAAAATGGCGGGCCGGCCGGGTTGGCCCGCCGCCCGCCAAAGCCCGCCACTTGGCGGGGCGGGGCGGTGGCGGGCCTAAAAAATCAGGGACCGGCCCGCCCCGCGGCGGGCCGCGGGCCAGGCAGGCCAGGCCCGCCCGCATATAAAAAATATATATTTTTTTGTATTTTCATTTTATAAATTAATTTATTAATTAGTTTTAGTTAATTAAGGTATTTAATAATAAATTATGGATAAATAATGTATTAATTATATATTTATAAATACATATGTTATTAATTATGGTATAATTAAGTAATCATTAACTATTAAATTAATATATTTAAACATAATATATGATATAAAATATATATATAATTTATTTAAACTGGCGGGCTGGCCCGCCCCGCCAAGCCCGCGGCCCGTGCGGGCTGGCCCGTTTAGGCCCGCCTCTGGGCGGGCCTAAAATGTCCCAGCCCAGCCCGCCCTTTTTGGGGGGCGGGGCGGGCCGGCCCGCGGGCCACGGGCCCATTTAACGGCTCTACCGGCAATGCACCTAAACCCCTAGCTAGAAAAGAAAATGGATGTCAATCTAATATGAAACCATCAAGGGTTGCTACCTCTTCTCAGACTAGGCCTGCACTAAATAGGCATGAACACAGGGGAAATCGAGGGTACTATCATGAGCGTAAGAACAGGGGTAGACAATACCGGGTAGAAAAAATAGGATTGACTCGATCTACATATATTAAATATCTAACAGACCCAAGGACTGGACGAACTATCAGAGTCATCCAGATCTGGGTACCAAAGAATGTAATCCATTTCAGATCCAAGTAAGACTTATATATATATATATATATATATATATTTAGGCGTACATTGAAGAGCTAAACCAATCAGTATGGTACCTAGACAGTGGATGCTGTCAGCACATGACCGGAATGAAAGATTGCTGAAAGAGCTAAAGCCACATACCAGTCCGACCATCACGTTTGGGGACAACGATAAAGGTAAAACAATTGAAAAGGGAGCGATTACTCACAGGAACCTTACCCTAAAAGATGTACACTTAGTGTAATACCCGAGTCCCGTAAGTAAGCTGGCCAACAATATGCATACATATTATATGACTACGTGACTGCATGGAATGTGTTTTACGATTTTATGTGTCGACGTGATTGCATATTAGGTGCTTATTTAATTACGTGCAGGATTCTAACTTAGGGAAAATAATTACATTTACATTGGTAAGAATCGAATTTAGACAAGAGGGTTTTCAAAGCAATGAGTGTCCAAATAAATATGTGTTGCGAGAGTTAAGTAGTAAGATAAAGTGAATTTCGACTCAATGATTTTCGAAAGGAATATTGAGTTGTGTAGATTAGTAAATTCGAAAGATAAGGATGTCGAAACCAGAGAACTTCGAAATGAGTATATTTCGAAAGAGCTAGGAGAGAATTCGATGCATTAGAATTTCGAAACATTAGAATTATTAAACAATTCGATTACTTAGCATAAAGGAAAGCCTATAAACAATATTATTATAATAGTTACCTCATAAGATAAGAGTTACTAAAGTAGGATGTGACATCATTTAGTTAATACAACAAGCAACAAACGAGATAAGGAAAGGAGGAGATTAACAACACATAACTGAGGAAACGATTGAAGGTCTGAAGTAGACAAGAAAGGAGGAATCCAACCAAAGTTAGCTTGAAAGAAGGTATAATTTATTAGGTATTCATTCATGTTTTAACGTATTTAGATATAGTTTTGTCTAAAGTTTATAAATCAGTTTTAAATCTGTATATTTAATACTTCACGTGAACTTAGGGCAAGAAGAAGGAATTAGGATTCTAACTACTAATTTTAGGGTTAAGAATATTTGAAGCTCATGTGATACTTAAATTGTTCTTGAGAAGGATAAATTTTAATCGAAAGTTTAGATGATTTCTATAAGGGGTTCCGAGTGGTGATATGATTTCTCCAAATTATGAATTTCGAAGCCATATTAATTTTGTAGGGTGAATTTCGAACTCAAGAATATAAAGGGAAGAATTTCGAAATCGTTAAAATTCTCAAACAAGATCTCGAAAGCAGATCTCGAAACATTTATTTAAATGGGATTTCGAAACATATTGTTGAAACAACTTTCGAAACATTTACAAGGACATGTCGAAATTCATATATATATATATATACTATTCAATTTCGAACTTAATGTAGAAGAATTTCGAAAGCAACTTCGAAGCATCTTGTGAAATCAAGTTCGAGATTTATCTCGAAAACCATGTCGAGATCTATTTTAAAATGCACCTCGAGAACCATGTCTAATGGAATATCGAAATAGGTGGAAAATAGGTTTCGAAATTCTTATGAGTTTCGAAATGGTACTTTTCAATTTAAGTCAAAGTTCGAAACATATAAAATTCGAAACCTAGCTCAAATAAGAATTTCGAAAACTATGAATTTCGAAGCCAAAGTGTTCGAAACTTTAGGATTTCGAAACCCATAAGAGTCGAAACTAGGGTTTTTAAACTAAGTCACTTTTGTGAAACTGTAATTAGACTAACATACCCTAATCTTATATGTTCTAAGCTTAGGGTTCGAAGGATAGCGACTTACAGTAAATAAGCTAAGTAGCTAAGGGTATCAGGTAAGTGGAAGTCCCAACTACAACACATAATTTTATGTGCCTGAATTATGTGTTTGTGGGCTTCTATGATTTTACGTGACTTCTTATGTAATTTATTTACATTATATGATGGTATGACACGCATATTCATGACATGATCATATGCACGCACGTTTAGTACAAAAGGCAGGATACGAGAGCGTGCATGATATAAGATCGCCTGAGAGCGATAAATATTCGCCGATATGGGCGTCTGATGTCGACTCACAGTTGAGTCACGGCTCTTCTATGCTACCATGGTGACGTCGTATGTCGTTACCGTCAAGACATGACATGTTCAAGGCAAGACATGATTTTAGGGCTAATGTCCTCATGGCGGAACGTGAAACCAGGAGGATGCGAGCTGAGCGAGTAAGCGACACCGAGGGTACCTCCCGTGTTGACTGCCTCATATTAGGCTACCAGTGTGAAGCGTCCTTGTGGCGTATGAAACCACCTTGGGACAGAAAAGGCGCCCTAGGGGTAGCCTCCCATGAGTGGGTATTGCCACTTATATATTTATTTATCCCTTGTGGATTCGAGCTCCATGGTCGGCATAGCAAGATAGACGAGGGCCATACATGACAAGATAAGGCAAGAAAAATATTAGCTGTAGGAAGCATTGGCGCGGATGCCTTTGCGAATTAGGACACGTGCATGGCATGCATGGCTTTCACTTACTGAGCTTTATAAGCTCATTCCACGTATTTATGTGTTGTAGGTTCACGGGATCACGGTACGTGATCTTTACGAAGGCGAGGCCAAATTTTGAAGCTTCCGGAGGACTTTGAGGTGGCAGTGTGTACATGGATGCGACCTGAGTGGCGGGCGATAGAATACTTTGAACACGCATGCGCACTCACCTATGTATTTGTGTTCTAGGAATATTTTGTAATGTACAGAAGGATTTCCTTTATATAATAGAAAAAAATTTGTACGCATTTTCGTAGCAACTATTTCCTTAAATCACATGCAGTCATTTAGATCATTAGATAAGTGGTAGAAGTCAGGGGCGCCACACTTAGTACATAACCTTCACTATAATCTAATTTGCGCCAGTCAGTCATGTCGAAAAAACTATCTAGTGTCTTTCGAAAAAGATAAATGTTTTGTGAAAAATCAAACTGGGCACATACTGATAACCGGTTATAGAGCTGGTGGCACGTATAGAGTTCAGTGGGGAGATCAGTCGGTGTCCACAAAAACATGTCTTATTGCTCATAACTCCAAAAGCTGGCTATGGCACAAACGCCTGAACCATCTAAACTTTAAGACTATCTCCACCCTTAGGAAAAACAGCCTAGTCAAAGGTCTACCTAATTTGAAATTTTCAAAAGATAAACACCATACTGCGTGTCAGTTAGGTAAACAAATTAGATTAACTTTCAAAAATAAAGGGAATATATGAGTCATCTCGGTGTCTAGATTTACTCCACATGGACCTCTCTGGACCGATACTGGTGATCGGTCTTGGTGGGGCTAAGTACACATTAGTAGTAGTTGATGATTTCTATAGGTTTACTGATAAGTTAGGATTTTACGAACATCTTAGGCCTGAAAAATTGCATAATTCCATAGTTTAATGTCTAAATATCCGAAAATATCCTATCGTATGTCAGGTAAAAGAGCAGAAAGAGGCGAATATCGGGAACGAACTTGGGAAGAAAAAAAAAAAGAAAATCATCCTAAACTATGAGCCCATGAAAGCCCAAAACAATTCGGCCCATAAGCTTAGCTTTCAGCCCATTGAGCAGCACAAGCCCAACATACATATAGAAACAATATACAAAGAGATACAACGATGGATAGAGGCAGAGAGTGATGATAGCGATCGACTCTTGTGGAAAATCACCATCGAGCAAATATCTCCAAGAAATTTAGGCGCACGGCTCAAGACGGAAAAATCCCACACAATCTTATCTTTTGGCTGCGTGATATCTCATTTTGTTGGTGAAAGGAGAATTGAAGACTTTCTGATATACGCATGATATTGAGGCGGCTTCATACTGTTGAAGAAGGAGTTCACGAGCGTCTATAAAAGCAGGTGTATTTCTTAGTGAAGAAGAGGGAGATAGATACATAGGCCACATACACGCATACAAGGCTCAGACACATCAAAGCCATTTCATCACTCGAAGTTCACACCTAAACCATACAGCTCTAAAATTCTAAGGCAACACCTTCCGAGCTCATCATAGCACAGCTGAACCGCCCTTCCTTCAAGCCCGCAGCTCAGACGAAGCGTAGGCAAGATTTGACTTCCAAACACTCTCCTTTTCAGTCGCCCATCACCCGTTCGACGAAAGTACTGTGAGGGACGAAATTATTCTATCTTTTGTTTTACTGTTTTAATTATGTCTCTATTTGAATCGTTGTTGTTTTCGCTAATTAATATGTTAGCGTAAGTCGTTTTGTGGTTAAGGCCGTGTTAGGCCGAACTATAATTGCGTGTTGGTGTCATTTGTATTTTATTTAATCGTATAATTTAAGTTACGTGTTCGTTATCTGTGTTTAATGCTTGCGTATGTCTGATCAACATGTGCATGACCTTTGATTGGTTTATGAGACGGACAAAGTGATTAGACCGGTTAGAAAAATAGATAGCGAGTACCACGACGTAAAACCGACCAGAAATGGAATTCGGTTTCGTCTGTGTGGTTTCCGAGACCTTAGGCGCCGAAAGCGTATAAACTCGGGGAAATTCATAAAGTCGAATGCGTGCGGGGTAACTACAGTCATATAGAAATATAGTTGATTGGTTCACTTTCGCATAGGATCGTTATTGCGGGACAAACGAGTAGCGATTATTTTAGGAATTTCTACCTTAACTAGATTTATATTTTTTAGATAAAATCGATCGCATGAATACGTAGGAAAATTTTGTGCCGAACACGTGCCTTGACCACATCCGTCGTCAATTTATCCATTTGCTATCTTGTTTATGTTATTTGTTATTTGTATTTTTATTTCTTTTATTAAATCCACAAAATATAAATACTCGTCTTAGTCTAAATTAAAATTTGGAATAATATCTTAAATTAATCGAGCTGTCCTCGTGGATCGATACTTGGACTTGTCCATTTTATACTACTTGCACGACCTAGTACACTTGCTAGTATTCGAGCATGTCAAGTTTTTGGCGCCGTTGCCGGGGAACAGCGGTATCATTAGTTTTAAGTTTATTCCCGAGTTTTTATATTCTATTTATGTTAAAAAAAATTAGGTATTATTATTACTTTTATTATTTTCGCAGTACAAGTGTTATTATTTTTAAGAATATTAATATTATAATTTTTTTTCTCTTCTTCATCATCATTTTATTTTTATTTTTATTACTATTATTATTAGTTTTTCGTAAGTCACTACTGCTTTATATATATACATCTCAAAAAAAAAAATTTTATTATTATTACTATTATTTGAAGTAGAAGTATTATCTTTTCTTTATTAATATCACTAATTTTTTTTAATATTATTAGCATTATTATTATCATCATTTATATTTTTTTTTCTTTAGTATTTATTACTATTATTAATTTTTTAAGTCATCACTACTTTATTATTATTATTGATATTTTTACTACTATTAGTATTTTTTTTTCCACGGCATTTATTTACGTTGATTTTAAAACCTTTGCAGAAATATTATTCGGTGCATGACACGAAACTCAAATAAGGAACCATTACTATTTGACGCGGAAATAGAAGCGACGTGTCGACGCAACAACCGAAACCGTAGACGGAAGATGGAGGATCAAGAACAAGAACACCACGAGCAACACGATCGCGAGATAGTTGCTCAACGACCCAGTTTGCTAAGTAGAGCACTTCCAGGCTACTTTGATGATAACGACCCAATCCTCATTCCCGAAGGACCACACAACCAGTTCGAGATAAAACCGGTTACGATACAAATGGTGACCGGCGCAGTACAATTCCACGGGCTGATGAACGAGGATGCGAATTTGCATCTTTTGAAATTTTCTCAGATTTGCAAAACTATTAAGTACCCTGGCGTTTCCAAAGAAGTGATACGATTAACGTTTTTTCCATTCTCTTTGACAGGGAAGGCGTCAGAATGGTTCTCATCATTGCCGCACGCTTCTATCACCAGTTGGGAAGAATTAACGGAATGTTTTCTGGGTAAGTACTACCCATTGTCAAGGACTAGCGAGATTCGGAGCCAACTCGTCAACTTTAAGCAAGAGAGTGGCGAAACTCTAAGCGATGCTTGGGCTAGATACAAGAGTCTCCTAAGACAGTGCCCAAACCACAGCATACCCTTGAGCGTTCAAATGCAATCGTTCTTTCTGGGGCTTAGTACACAAAATAAGCGGATCGTTGATGGAGGATGCGCACGGAATTTTATGGAGTTAGCCGACCAAGACGCACTCCAAGCCATAGAGCGGATTGCAGCCTACCCCACGAGATACACGGAGCAAGATTTGGATCGACGAAATGCTGGCGTGCATGAGCTAAGTGGATCCATGGAGGCACAAGTAGAGGCCATTTACCGAATGTTGGACGCAATGAAAGGAAAAGAGGCCGAGACAGTTCATCACATCCAAAACAGATCAAGGAACACATACTCTAACACATACAATCCTAGCTGGAGAGATCATCCAAATCTATCTTATGGTAACTCAAATTACTTAAAACCATCAAATTCCCAAAATCATCAAGAACAGGTACCATTTCAAAAACATCAAGGGCAACATGATGCCATTCCGACAAAACAAAAAGCAACTTGGGAGGAAGCGTTGGAGAAGGTAGCTGAGCTACAAGCAACACAAACTAATTTGCATGCCGACTTGAGTCGCCGGACGGATGACCGATTTCAGAAATTGGAAGCTAAAGTAGATACAAATTTCCAGGATATAAACGCATCAATACAGAGCCTGGTGAAAACTGTAGGACAACTTGCAAATACGGTATCCGAACGCACACAAGGCACACTTCCGAGTGACACCGAGAAGAATCCTAGAGAGTATGCAAAAGCCATCAAGCTAAGGAATGGAAAGACACTCGAGTCAGTTCCAGAGACTAAGAAGGTGGATGAAGAAATCCAAACAGATGGCGATCAAAACACGTCCACAATCACTGACACTGATGTCTTGTCGTTCGAAAAGAAGGCCGAGCCGCTACCACCAATAAAGATTCGACCTCCATTTCCAGCCGCGCTACGAAAAGGAAAACCTGATAAGCAATTTGAGCGTTTTATAAATATCTTTAAGAAACTTGAGATAAATATTCCTTTTGTTGAAGCTCTTTTGCAGATTCCGAAGTACGCAAAGTTCATGAAGGAGCTATTATCAAATCGGAACAAGTTAGAAGAACATGGTACGATAGCCCTCAATGAAGAGTGTTCGGCCGTACTGCAAAGGAAACTGCCACCAAAAATCAAAGATAGGGGGAGTTTCTCTATCCCTTGCTCGATAGGCTCGCTTTCATTTACAAATGTTTTATGCGATTTAGGTGCAAGCATTAACCTGTTACCTTTTTCTCTTCTTAAGAAGCTAGGTGTCGGCGAGCTGAAACCTACATCCACGATACTACAGCTAGCGGATAGGTCCATCACATATCCACGAGGAATAATAGAGGATGTGCTAGTAAAGGTGGGAGAGCACTACTTCCCGGCTGATTTCATAGTATTAGACATGGAGGAAGATACAAATATGCCATTGATACTTGGGAGACCATTTTTAAACACGGCAAGAGCTTTAATCGACGTCGGGAATGGTAAACTTATTCTACAAGTAGGGGACGAGAAAGTAGAGTTTGATGTTTACAAGGCAATGAAACACCCTACGGATGATCATTCATGTTCCTTTATTGATAGTATTGACTCATATGCTTTTGAGTATTTCAAAGTTTTCAGGAACAAGGATGAGTTAGAAGCATGTTTAACCGGAGAATTTGTGGATAATCGAGAAGATATGGAGTCTGTCATGGCAAGCCTAGAGGGAAATCCTCCTCACCGAAAGTCGGTTAAACCGAGAATTGAGCCACTCAATCGACCTTTAGGACAACAACCACGACCATCAATCGAAGAACCTCCGACTTTGGATTTAAAACCCTTACCAGATCATCTTAAATATGTTTTTCTTGGCACCGCTGATACTTTACCAGTGATTATTTCTTCCTCACTAACAGGTCTCATGGACGGAAAACTATTAAGAGTGCTAAGAGAGCATAAGAAAGCGTTTGCATGGAAGGTCGCTGATATAAAAGGAATAAGCCCGACAATCTGCATGCACAAAATATTAATGGAGGATTCATATAAACCAGTCGTTCAACCACAAAGGCGTCTAAATCCAACTATGCAAGAAGTGGTGAAAGGAGGTAATCAAGCTTTTGGACGCAGGTATTATTTATCCTATTTCTGATAGTGCATGGGTTAGTCCAACACAAGTTGTTCCTAAAAAAGGTGGTATGACCGTTATTAAGAATGCTTCCAATGAATTGATTCCAACTAGGACTGTTACGGGGTGGCGTGTTTGCATAGACTATAGAAAGTTGAATGATGCTACACGTAAAGATCATTTCCCTCTACCTTTTATCGATCAAATGTTAGAAAGGCTAGCTGGACATGAGTTTTATTGCTTCTTAGATGGTTATTCGGGTTATAATCAAATTTCTGTAGCACCCGAGGATCAAGAAAAAACTACTTTTACTTGTCCTTATGGAACTTTTGCTTATAGACGTATGCCATTTGGATTATGTAATGCCCCAGCTACTTTTCAGAGATGCATGCTAGCAATTTTTCATGATGTTGTGGAGAAGTTCATGGAAATTTTCATGGATGATTTTTCTGTCTTTGGTTCCTCTTTTGACGTATGCCTCGATAACCTAGCATTTGTGCTTAAACGATGTGAAGAGACTAACCTTGTATTGAATTGGGAAAAGTGTCATTTCATGGTACAAGAAGGAATAGTTCTCGGACATAAGGTATCGCACAAGGGAATCGAAGTTGATCGGGCCAAAGTAGATGCAATCGAGCAGTTACCACCACCCACGTCAGTAAAAGCAGTTCGGAGTTTCTTGGGACATGCAGGATTCTATCGACGTTTCATTAAGGACTTCTCAAAAATAGCTAAGCCTTTATCTAATTTGCTTGTTAAAGATGTTGTTTTCAATTTTACTGATGAGTGCTTGCAGGCTTTTCAAACGTTAAAGGAGAAACTCACCACTGCTCCAATAATTGTCGCACCGGATTGGAGTTTACCATTTATATTGATGTGCGATGCAAGCGATGGTGCAATCGGCGCTGTTTTGGGACAACGCAAGGATAAGATATTTCAGACCATCTACTATGCCAGCAAAACCCTCGACGACGCACAGAGAAACTATGCTACTCCCGAGAAGGAGTTACTAGCTGTGGTATTTGCTGTCGATAAATTTCATTCCTACCTTGTGTTGAATAAGGTAATCGTGTACACTGATCATGCTGCACTTAGACACTTATTCGCTAAGAAAGATGCAAAGCCTAGGTTGATTCGGTGGATTTTACTACTTCAAGAATTTGACTTAGAAATACGTGATAAGAAAGGTGTCGAAAATGTAATAGCCGATCATCTATCTAGGTTAGACACTTCACATAAGCGGGATAATGAAATACCAATTGATGAGTGTTTTCCTGATGAACAATTGTATGCATTACTCGATACGTCTTTACCTTGGTATGCGGATTTTGCGAACTATGCTGCTACAGGTGATATTCCGACAGGCATGACTTTTCATCAGAAGAAGAAATTTCTTTCTGATGCAAAGCATTACCTCTGGGATGATCCATTCTTGTACAAAATCTGCTCAGATCAGGTAATCCGACGATGCATTCCCGTCGAAGAGGTAAATTCTGTCCTAACTCATTGTCATTCCGGTTTGACGGGTGGACATCACGGGCCAACTAGAACCGCATTTAAAGTGCTTCAATCAGGTTTATTCTGGCCCACTTTATTTAAAGATGCTCATGCTTATGTGGCTTCTTGTGATCGTTGTCAACGTACTGGTGCAATTTCTAGAAAACATGAGATGCCTTTGAATATTATGTTAGAAGTTGAGCTCTTTGATGTGTGGGGTATTGACTTTATGGGACCATTTCCTACTTCATGCTCTAATAAATATATTCTTGTCGCAGTAGATTATGTGTCTAAGTGGGTCGAGGCTGAAGCATGTAGGACTAATGATGCACGCGTTGTTATTCGCTTTCTTAAGAAAAATATATTTACTCGCTTTGGTACACCACGTGCAATAATTAGTGATGGAGGTACTCATTTTTGCAATAAGTTGTTTGCTAATTTATTGTCAAAGTATGGTGTCAAACATAAAGTGTCAACCCCGTATCACCCTCAGACCAGTGGACAGGTAGAAGTTTCCAATAGGGAACTAAAACAGATTTTAGAAAAGACAGTAAATGCCTCTAGAAAGGATTGGTCTTTAAAGCTAGATGATGCATTATGGGCATATCGCACTGCTTTTAAAACCCCTATAGGAACCTCGCCTTTTAGACTAGTATTTGGGAAATCGTGTCATTTACCTGTCGAGTTAGAACATCGGGCATATTGGGCTGTTAAGAAACTTAATTTTGACTCTATCGAGGCAGGTAAGAACAGGTTACTCCAGCTAAATGAGATGGAAGAATTCCGTCAAAATGCATACGAGAACGCAAAACTGTACAAAGAGCGAACGAAGAAATGGCATGATAAGAGAATTTTACAAAAGGAGTTCAAAGTAGGAGATCGAGTTTTGCTATTCAACTCACGTTTACGATTATTTCCAAGAAAACTAAAGAGTAAGTGGTGTGGACCCTATTTAGTAGAGAAAGTGTTCCCATCAGGAGCTGTAAAGGTCCGTATTAACGAAAATGACTCGCAAACAGTCAATGGACAACGCCTGAAATTATACGACGAACGGGAGTTTGGAGAAACAACCCTGGTATATCTTGTGGAACCCGTTATTGATAACACTATTGCTTTGAGTCGTTTTATGTCTTTCAGGGACATCTTGTCTGGAGACAATACCAGCAAGCTGAAGGACCTCCAAGACACCAAAGCAAGTCCAAATACCGATCTACCTTGATCGGGATAAAGAGTCGAGCTAACGACTATAAAAACAGCGCTTTTTGGAGGCAACCCAAGTACTATCTATGCATTATTACTATTATTGCGTCGCATCTTATTAAGTGTGTTTTGTTTTTAAATTTATAAAAAAAAATCATATCATGGTGTCGTCTAGTTATGTTTCCTCGCAGGCTCATAGTCAGTTTGGGGGTGGCTTGTTCGCAGAACTGAAGAAAAGAAAAAATTTCTCACGACCCGTCCAAGGGATTATTCAGGGCAGTGTCACTTAAACTCTCTCTTTACTTTAAATTCTACACATTGGGGACAATGTGATAATTAGTTTGGGGGTGGGGTGACACATGCTAGATTTTATATGATATCGATCTCTTCGATTTATTAGTTGATTTAACTGATCAATGTTATGATTTGAACGTCACTTATGAAAACTCCTGCCAATGATGAAAATTTTTGAAATTTTGCTTGTGTCGAGATAAGATTCAGCTAATTTTGTGTGAAAGTTCTGCATGTTACGTGTTTTGATATTAGCATCATCATCTGACCACATTGATTGCTTCAGAAAAATAGTACGTATCATGAGACACAAACCCAGAAGATATTGTGAGTTTTGAGCCAAAAAAAAAAAAATAGAGCAACACAATACTTGTTCAATGTGTTTTTCATGAGTGCCACGCGTAGTCTGATTATTTTCGAACTTGCTTTGTTATGCATGTCAATATCACTTTGTGGATTTTTGTGTACGAAAATGATGAAGGTAATTAGGATGAGCCACTGGCCTAAATATCTCCATACCCGACATATCTTTCAATTAGTGAGCCCATTTGAGCTTTATTAGCCTTATTTTTTTATTTGGAGCCACGATATTTAGCCACGTTATCCCATTATTTTATCCTTCATCCTCTAATCCACTGTCAGCATGTTAGCTTACTAGTCGCTTCGGAGTATTAAGTCTATTAATTTAGAGGAAAGACGATTAGGACATGTTATATGTGGTTGCGTTATTTTATTTATTTGAAGAAAAAAATTGAACAGAAAAAAAAAGAGAGATTGAAAAAAAAAAGGAAAAAAATATCGAAAAAAAAGAAAAAAAAATATATATTGTATTCGCAAAAAAAAAAGAAAAAAAGAAAAGTTACAATAGATATTTTAGAATTATTTTCTTGAGTTCTTAGTTATATTTTTGAGTTGTTTTTATAGTAGTATGAGTCTCCATTGTTTGAGTCGTATATTGTACTATAGAGTATAGACGGGAAAAGCGATTTAGTAACTAACATGCTTGACCATATTACCTCACTCATCCCATATGTCACACCCTTATTACCATGAGCCCCGTTACAACCTTGATAAAGACCTTTTGATTCGTTCACGATATATACTATGTGAATTGATGTGATATATTTGCAAGCATAGAGTAATATCTTTCTGTGTTGTGGATTGAGCGCTTTTATACAGATCCCGTTAAACACTTCGAGCGAATTGAGCGATCCATGTGAGAGTTGTCACTTGATACGTGTTATGATCTGGAAATATTTTTGTGCTACGATATGATTGCGAAATATTACTTCATGTTTCGTGTTTAGCTGGATCATTCATTAGTTGATGATTATTTCGACCTACTTTGCTTTCACATTTTCTGAGAATAAACCTGAGAATTCATTTAGTGACGTTGTAAAATCCTAACTCGATTTAGTTTATTCCGCTTTTATGATCGGGGACGATCGAAGCTAGTTTGGGGGTTGTTGATAAGTTAGGATTTTACGAACATCTTAGGCCTGAAAAATTGCATAATTCCATAGTTTAATGTCTAAATATCCGAAAATATCCTATCGTATGTTACTTTTCATATTTTACAGGTAAAAGAGCAGAAAGAGGCGAATATCGGGAACGAACTTGGGAAGAAAAAAAAAGAAAATCATCCTAAACTATGAGCCCATGAAAGCCCAAAACAATTCGGCCCATAAGCTTAGCTTTCAGCCCATTGAGCAGCCCAAGCCCAACATACATATAGAAACAATATACAAAGAGATACAACGATGGATAGAGACAGAGAGTGATGATAGCGATCGACTCTTGTGGAAAATCACCATCGAGCAAATATCTCCAAGAAATTTAGGCGCACGGCTCAAGACGGAAAAATCCCACACAATCTTATCTTTTGGCTGCGTGATATCTCATTTTGTTGGTGAAAGGAGAATTGAAGACTTTCTGATATACGCATGATATTGAGGCGGCTTCATACTGTTGAAGAAGGAGTTCACGAGCGTCTATAAAAGCAGGTGTATTTCTTAGTGAAGAAGAGGGAGATAGATACATAGGCCACATACACGCATACAAGGCTCAGACACATCAAAGCCATTTCATCACTCGAAGTTCACACCTAAACCATACAGCTCTAAAATTCTAAGGCAACACCTTCCGAGCTCATCATAGCACAGCTGAACCGCCCTTCCTTCAAGCCCGCAGCTCAGACGAAGCGTAGGCAAGATTTGACTTCCGAACACTCTCCTTTTTAGTCGCCCATCACCCGTTCGACGAAAGTACCGTGAGGGTCGAAATTATTCTATCTTTTGTTTTACTGTTTTAATTATGTCTCTATTTGAATCGTTGTTGTTTTCGCTAATTAATATGTTAGCGTAAGTCGTTTTGTGGTTAAGGCCGTGTTAGGCCGAACTATAATTGCGTGTTGGTGTCATTTGTATTTTATTTAATCGTATAATTTAAGTTACGTGTTCGTTATCTGTGTTTAATGCTTGCGTATGTCTGATCAACATGTGCATGACCTTTGATTGGTTTATGAGACGGACAAAGTGATTAGACCGGTTAGAAAAATAGATAGCGAGTACCACGACGTAAAACCGACCAGAAATGGAATTCGGTTTCGTCTGTGTGGTTTCCGAGACCTTAGGCGCCGAAAGCGTATAAACTCGGGGAAATTCATAAAGTCGAATGCGTGCGGGGTAACTACAGTCATATAGAAATATAGTTGATTGGTTCACTTTCGCATAGGATCGTTATTGCGGGACAAACGAGTAGCGATTATTTTAGGAATTTCTACCTTAACTAGATTTATATTTTTTAGATAAAATCGATCGCATGAATACGTAGGAAAATTTTGTGCCGAACACGTGCCTTGACCACATCCGTCGTCAATTTATCCATTTGCTATCTTGTTTATGTTATTTGTTATTTGTATTTTTATTTCTTTTATTAAATCCACAAAATATAAATACTCGTCTTAGTCTAAATTAAAATTTGGAATAATATCTTAAATTAATCGAGCTGTCCTCGTGGATCGATACTTGGACTTGTAGTTTTATACTACTTGCACGACCTAGTACACTTGCTAGTATTCGAGCGTGTCATTTACTTGGGTTGTATTCTTAAAATCTAAGGACCAAACTCCAGTCAGTTTAATGAAACTTTTCAAAAGAATGCAGAATGAACAAAGTAATAATATAAACCAGTCGTAGTGATCGAGGTACAGAATTCGTGAACCCCCTGCTAACCGAATTTCTTGAGAACCATGGTATATCCGTATGTGCTGCTAGGACGCCACAGCAGAATGGCGTAGCTAAAAGAAGAAACTGGACTCTCAAGGAAGCAACAAGAACAATATTAGCAGATGCAGACATATCGCACAAGTTCTTGGCAGAAGCAATCAACAACGTATGCTATACTCAGAATCGGTCAATGCTCTGCAAGAAACAGGGCAAAACACCGTACTAAGTATGGACCGGAAATATTCCCTCAGTAGGTTACTTCAGAACCTTTGGCAGCAAGTGCTTCATCCACAACAATGGGAAAAGTCAGCTGTCAGCGTTTGATGCAAGGGCAGAAAAAGGGATTTTCTTGGATATTCTTCAGTCAGCTAAGCCTACCTAGTCTTCAACACTAAGACCCTCTCTATTGAAGAATCAGCACACGTGGTCTTTGAAGAATCAGAAATCGATAATCAAACTCCCAGTAACATTAGTCGATTGAGCAGCCAACTGGAGAAATCACATCTTGAAGACTCGAGTGATGAGGAAAGGGATCAACTGGCTACAAAGCATACTGAATCATAGCATACTGAAATACCTATCACGGAGGAAACCAGTATTCAGGTTGATACTGTTGAGATACCGGTGGAACCAATCAATCCATGTGACACTAATGAAGACATCTTTGGAAATACTGAAAGTCTCACTAATCCCACTCAAGACATACCGGAGGCATCAACTGAGGGGGAACACATCAAATGGAATCGAACAAAGTTGAATCATCCTCAGCAACTAGTCATAGGAGATCCTACGGCACCTATGATGACAAGACGACAGACTAACCCAAACTTATTCAGTCACGCGTTCATATCTCAGATTCAACCAACAAAAGTTGATAAACTCTCAAGGATGAAAACTGGATAGAAGCCATGCAAGAAGAGTTAAACCAGTTTGAGCGAAGCCAAGTTTGGACTATCGTTCTCAGACCAGCCCAAACTGTGATTGGTACCAAATGGGTGTTCAAGAACAAGCTCAATGAAAATGGGCTTGTTACTCGGAACAAGGCCAGATTGGTTGCTCAAGATACCGGCAGGAAGAAGGAATTGGCTATGATGAAATCGTCGCACCGGTTGCAAGACTTGAAGCCATACGGATTTTCTTAGCAGATCCAGCACACAAGGACTTCAAGGTATTTCAAATGGATGTTAATAGCGCAATTCGGAATGGAACAATATCTGAAGAAGTATATGTTGCTCAACCACCCGATTTTGAAAATCACGAACATCCTAATCATGTCTACGGTTGAAAAGAGGCTCTCTATCGATTAAAACAAGCACCAAGAGCCTGGTACGAAACACTCTCAAAGTTCCTAACCGATCACAAGTTCACCATGGAGGAGTTGATAAAACTTTGTTTAGATTTACAAAGGGTTATCATCTACTGATTGTTCAAATCTATGTGACGACATAATTTTTGGCTCAACCAATGCCATGTTGTGCAAACGATTTCCAAAAATGATGCAAGATCAGCTTGAGATGAGCATGATGGGCGAACTTACTTTCTTTTTAGGACTTCAAGCAGAGGGAGCATGGGATATTTATCAACCAAGCAAATATACAAAGGAATTGATCAAAAAGTTCGGTATGGAGAACTGCTCACAAGCAACAACACCGATGAGCTCCTCAATCAAATTAGACAAGGATGAAAATGGAACTCCAGTTGAAGTCACCAAATACTGGGGATTAATTGGCTCATTACTCCATCTCAGCAAGCAGACCGGACATTATGTATAGCGTCTGCCTGTGTGCCTGGTTCCAGTCTGACCCGAAGGAGAGTCACTTCACAGCAGCAAAGTGAATACTGAAATATCTAAGGGACCATCAATGTAGGTCTATGGTACCCTAAAGACTCAAGTATGTCTCTGCATGGTTATACCGATGCTGACTATGCCGATTGCAAGATAGATCGAAGGAGCACTAGTGGTACATGTCAGTTCCTCGGCGACCGGTTAATTTCTTGGTTCAGCAAGAAACAAACATCGATAGCCACATCAACAGCTGAAGCAGAATACTTGGCGGCTAGAAGTTGCTGTTCTCAGATTTTATGGATACAACATCAACTTGAAGACTGTGGGATCAAGGAAACTGATAGTCCTATTTTCTGTGGTAATACGAGTGCAATTGCAGTTACACAGAATTCGGTATTCCATTCAAGGACCAAGCGCATTGAAATTCGGCATCACTTTATTCAAGACCACGTGCTAAAGAAACATGTCAGACTGGAACACATCTCAACCAACTTACAAGTTGCAGATATACTGACCAAACCACTACCAGAAGCTAAGTTCATTTTCTTTCGAAATGCTCTAGGTTTATTAGATTTATCTTAAGAAACCTACGCATAGAGTCAGGGGAACACTGTTATATCAAATTGATTGGTATAATTGGTTGCCTAGACTCTAAAACAAACCTTGCAATTTGATGATCGTGGTAAACCTCATTATAAAACTGTCACTTCTTTCATATTGGTCCAAATACACAAATTTTGTCAGTTTCGACTAAAACTGACCTTAGTCACAAATCCGCTTTCCAGACTACCGAGTTTTTCTGTTCTCATTCTCTTTCTGAAACTGGTTACTCCCTCACGTAATACCGGTAATTATTTCTTAGAACGGTATAAATATCGAAATACTTCCCATCACTTGACCAATGACTGACCGAAATTGTTTTTAATAAATACACGTCATCAATTGCACACATTTTGTCGTAGTACTTTTTCAGGAATACTGGCGACAGGTACTGTACAAACCAGCAGAGATACTTAGTATCGTATTTAACAGTGCGAGGAAGGCTGAACGACAAGACGTCATGTGCATTTAATGCGAAAGCACGCTTTTATCCTGCTCACAATACTTATCTCAGTGAAACTTTGAAGAAAAGAATTTCCCTCTTCAATCCACAAAAGCTGAAACTTATCTCTATCTCTCGAAATCCTCCATAAACCTCTTCAAGTTCAACAAAAATCAGAAATAAATGGCACCCATCCACAACGACCTTACCAGAACTGCACTCCAAATCAACTTTGACAATAGTGTGGACACCGAGCACAACGAGTTTGTCCCGGTTCTTGAAGCCCTAATCGCAACCGAACTCAGAACTCTTCTTCAGTGTACGTCTGAGTTCTACCCAGACGTTCTGCATCAATTCTTCGACACCATTCTTGTGGTTGGGGATCGTCTGCAGTTTCTTATCCATGGTGTGCATATTGAAATCACGAAGGCTTATATCGCTGAGCTATTTAATCTGCCGACCGCTGGGGCAACTATCATCAACGTCTCAGATGAAGTCAAGGAACAAATGAAGGATAAGATGTCCTTGAAGGGAACATCATTTAAGGATTCAGATAAACGGGTGGTTCGAAAATTGAAGTTTCGTTTGCTCCACGATGTGGTGGCAAAGTCTGTGCTAGGTAAAGCTGGCCATTTTGACATGCTGACAGGCGACAAGGTCCAAGCCATGGTTGCCATTATGACCAACATGGAGATCAACTGGGCCTCGCTAATCTTCTCTGTACTAAAGGGGATACTATCAGTTCATGAGAGGCAGTTTAAGAATTTTGCCCCTCAACTCTCTTTTCTCGTCAGACACAAGGTTGCCGATGTTGGGACAGTCCAACTGTTGGGGAGTGATCAGATAGTCACGGCTGAATTTATCCGCCAAATGGTAGCAATGACCTCGCCTACCAAGAAACCGACTAAAAGGCAGGCCTCTGAAGAGTCCATTGCTCCACAGCCATCCAAGAGACCCACAACTGACCGTCCTAAGCAACCAATCGCAACTGCTCCAACAAAGAAGAAAGGTGCTGACAAGAAACCGACTTCTTCGAAACCAGCACGAAAGCAACTTGTTCTGCATTCATCCTCTGAAGATGAAGAACCGCTTCAAATGGTGCTCAAGAAACCGCGAAGCAAGGCACCCAAAAAGAAGGCGAAAACAGCATCTACTACATCTGCTCTGCCTTCCCCCAGGGTACACCAGCAGTTACTGGTGATCGGTCCTCATCTACTCAGGAACCAACTCAGTCATCACTGCCACTGTCTCCTGATCAACCTCCATTACAAGTATCCGATGCACCTCTAGTCTCAGGAACCGCCCCAAGCCAAGGCGGTGTGGTGATAAGGGAAGCAGTGGGGACAGTGCCGGTTGACAAAGGCAAGGGAAAAGCTAAGGTCGTCTCCAAGTTCCCTGAGCCTATTGACGAAACTGCCTGGAAATGCATCACAGATGAGATTGATGAGAACATCGCGCCCGCTCTTCAGGACTTTGACTGGCTCGAAATCCGGTATTCTCCACTCAGTCGGAAAGTTTCCGCTGATCGGCTGACGAAGGCCAGGAAGACCGAGGCCAAGCTCATCAAGCTACTGGGAATCAAAACTATCGAAGTCTTGCTGGGCGCTCAGGAACTATTCAGTCTCCGTCTCAAAATGGATCAGCTGCAACACTACATTGATCAGCGGAGGCAGAATATCCAGCCGGCGGGTCCTGATGCGGTTCACGACCTTCAAGTCCTGACAATACTGGAAGATGAGATGCAAGGCATGGAGGCCTATTACGCGACTGTTCTTAATAGGATTCAACAGGATCTGTCCTCTCCATCTACTGTTTCCACCTCTTCCACGACACCGGTTGATTCTACCACAGCAACCGCTCTTGTTCTCGCACCATTCCCTCCTCTGTCAGTTATCTCAAATAGTTTCTCTCCCATCGATCTTCAACTGGCAACCAGTTCCTCGATCACCTACTGAACCGGGCGCTTCAATATCGGTTACGGCGATGCGTCCTCTATTTTTTTGCCAACCAATCCCGGACTTTTCACTGCCTAACTTGGCAGACGTGTCCATTCCTTTTGAGGTCTCAGTTTTCAATTCACAACCCCTGCTCCTCATTTTCGATGTTCCACTTCATCACAAACTAATGTTGCAGCCGGACATGGTGTTTCGGTCCCTGCTGATCGACACGTGGTGTGTGAATGAAAAGTGCGACAAGTAATAATTAAAACGAATACTAAATTATTGTCACCGACGTGCGATAGGCAGTGGACCTATCGTTTGTAGTGTAGTAAAGTGAGTAAACGAGTATCGAACACAAGGAATAAATCAAGTACTAGTAGTGACCTATCGACTCGATATTTAACCTAAATAAAATATGCAAATTGTTGACGACTTAGCCTAACAGACCGCTCCTAAATAGATCAGAAATTCAAAGGGGGCGACTAACCGATACGAGAGTTTTCAGATGATAAAGACGAGCTCGGAATTCGAATCCCGCTAGGTGTTATCGGCTAAGATAATGAATTATCGCTCCTACGTGATTCTGACTAAATCGCAGTAATTTCCTACCCGCTCGCGAATTTGCTGTCGCCCTAAACGCTCGCGGGGATCTAAAATTCAGTAATTACTAACGGCGAGGATTTAGTATTTGCTTTCGCCCTATACTCGAATCCTATCTTCTATGAACGGCCTAAACGTTTCTTAGCCGTCGCCCTAAACGTTTTTCCACACGATAACTTTAACACATAGACATATTAAAGCAACGAAACAATTTCATAGAACGATAAATAGCCAAACACAAAGTCACGATAATTATAAGTCTTAACTATGAAATATCCTAGCGTTCATCTAATCCCAAACACAAAGGGGAATTAGCTATGCATAATAGACGAGAAAATAATGAAAGAAATAAGAAACAAAGGTGAAGAACTCATGATCTTGATATACGGATGATCTGCGATGATTGTGCGGGGAGATCTTCGTTCTTCGTCCAACTTTGCGTAGAATTCGTCGTTGATTCATGCGCTCCAAGACGTGTTTCTCTGTTCTTTTCGCCCTAATTTCGTCTCTGGATGGTTTGGATTTGATCACTGGTAAGTTGTGTCCTTTCTGGGTCGAATTTGGGCTTTTTATAGTGATTCCCGTAAAGGTCACGGCCTAGGACATGGGCCGTCACGGCCGTGATCATCGCCAACTCAAATCGCTCAACTCTCTGCCAAGTGTCACGGCCAAGTGCATAAGGTGTCACGTCCGTGACCATCTTCAGTCGACTTCTCTGCCATGTGTCACGGCCTAGTGCAAGGAACGTCACCGCCGTGACCATCAATTATCGAACTCTCTGCCACTTGTCACGGCTTGGTGCAAGGTCTGTCACGGCCGTGACCGTTGGCAGTGGCTCTACTTCGGCCTCTGGTGGGTGTCACGGCCAAATGCACAGTTTTGCCCCGTTTTCGCTCGTTTTCGCCCGAAACTCGTCCTAAGCTCCTTCAATAACAAAATAAGTGTAAATATGTTGAATAAATGCATAAATTCATTGCTAAAGTTCTATTATACCCCAATTAAATACTACGATAAACGTATGGAAATACGTTTATCAGTCCCTGCTGTAGCAAGTTCATCAGTCATTACTACAGCGGCTCCCCAACCAGTGCAGGTTTGGGCTCCAGGCATTACTCAGGCAGCTCCAGCACCTTCTCATCTGCCGAACGATCCTCCTAAGACCTCTCTCGTTCCTCTTGAAATCATGGACGGGGCAAAAGGGGTCTCCTTGGTGAAGCAGACTTTCAGGAAGATGTATATTCTCACCATGAAAATTGACAGTGACCGGCAGCATAATAATGAAAATTTCAAAGCTCTCACGAATGAGCTAACCGGTCTTCGCTTTGATGTCTGTTCAGATATGGAGGTCATCAAGGCCCAACTGGCTGAACTGACCAAACATATAGCCAGTCAGTCTAAAGGAAAGTGGTACCAGCAGAAAACGGCACTAACACACTCACTCTAGCTCCACCTCAGCTGATCTCCAGAAGTTCATCTCACAGGTATATCATAAGGTCGATGACCGAAAAAGGGCCGCAGTTGAAGCCGCGCTAATACCGGATGAAGTGTTATGCAGACACACATCCGCTATTCCTGTTAGTGGAGCCGGTCCGGTTGAAGTGCAATATGACGGTAGTAGTCTAAGGCACTTGGCCTGTAGTCTCACAAAAGACTAATTGGCAGATCTTACAAGACTGCATGATATAAAGGAAAGTGCGTATAAGGACATCACCAACCAAAAGGAGGTGGAGCGGATATCTAAGAGCAAGGGTTATGAGTAGTGTGTAGTTTGTATCAAATTCTTTTTGATATGAATGAAAAAAACTGGTTTTCTACTATTAAGTTTTATCAATCACTAAAAAGGGGAAATTGACAGTAATACGAATTTAAACATTCGGAACCAACGCAATACAAACTAACGACACATTGGAATAAGATTGACCGACTATGTACAGGTTGGATACACAAAGATAGGTATACTAAGACAAAAAGAAAGGCTCAGACAGACATTCAATGCAAGGCTGCAAGCCAAGAGACAAGCTAGGTCAACTAACGCAAATAAGGAATGAAACAAAAGTGGCAGGATAAACCGCAGCAAAGACCGGACAGACCCATTTTGGGAAAGCCAATTCATGCACTGTTCAGAGTGAAGAGTTTATCTCACAACGGCTTCCAGTTCAAATCTCAGCTATAAAATGAGGAATACAAGCTGAAGACAACTACTTCACCTTACACATTCGAATCTATCATTAGCAATCTTAAAACACTTTAAAAAGAGAAATCAAAAGTGAAGTCAAAAGACATATAACTGTTCTTAGTTTATGTTCTTTATTCCAACGGACTGTAAAACACTGTTGAAGTAGGTGGATTGTTACATACGACTGCCTAGGTGATTCATTAGATCAAGCCTGTTAAGCTGGTAGGTTGTACCGTACATTGTATAACTGAAGATCTAGTTAACCTTCCTCTTGAGGAAGAAGGGGATACGTAGGAGAGTTAACTCCAAGCTTCCATAAACAACTCGGTTCTTCACACACACACACACACACCTCATTTCATGTCGGTTACTTGATCGTTCAGTATCATCTTCTGCACTTATACTGAACGGTCACTGATTGAATACCAGTCAACGCACAAACCGGTTAAATAATCGAAAAAGAGCCAACTGTTTATTCACCCCCTCTAAACGCATTAACCGATCCTAACATGCCCTACAATCAAATCCAAAACAATAAATTAACCCAAAATTCAATTCCAACAAACAATCATCACAATAAATAATAATCATCAATACAATCAAGAGTTACGTCATCCAAGAGTTACATCATATAATCAAGAGTTACATCAAGATGACTTAAGTTCTATTCGGATGACTATTAAGTCAGTTATCAGTATACCTTACCACAATGCCTTAGAATTCTTCGTAACATATACGTGTGAAAGTTGCAATGTGGCAGCTCATGGTTCTGCATTTACCAAATAAATCAAGCATTAGAAATACAAATGAAACTAGTCTAAAAAAGAGACAAACACCCACAGTGATGAAACCTAATCTCAGCGACATGTAATCTCGGCGCCAGTGAAAAATATAGCGCTAGGAAGTATACACAAGGCTAGTTAGAAAGATCATAAACTCTCACTAGGAAAAAGAAGAAAAGGACCCTGTTGTCGAAGCACAAAAAGGTAATTAATTTACAATGAGAAAATAGTTATAACAGATCTTATTGTCGTAGCCCGGAACCGTAGGAAAAGAGTCGTGGTCGCCGGAAAAAAGTCGCCGAATGAGAAGATGTCGCGGTCAAATTCGACCCAAAAATCCCAAATTGTCCAAACTTTACCCAAAAACCTAATTTTCGTAAAGATCAAGCTCAATATCAACCTTATATCAAAAATAACACAAGAATAAGCTATGAAATTCAAGCTCGGAAGACCCAAAAATTCGAAACCCAAATTTTCACAAAACTACGAATTTCGAAAATTTCAAGCCGTAAAATCGCGAAATACAAAGAGGATAATTGCTTAATAGTCTACTTACTGTGTTCTCCAAGCTCGGAATGTCGGAAATCGTTTGGAGATCGCCGGAAAATCGCCTAGCCGCGCGGTTTTGTTTTTTAATTTTTCTTCGATTGTGCTAAGTGTGGGAAGAAGAGGGGTTTTTTAAAGATCTCATGGGCGACGGTTGTTAGCCAAAAAATACGTAACCGTCGCCCATACTCATTTAAAAAAGAAATAAAAAAGCAAATAAATTTGAAAAAATTGATAGATAATGGGCGACGGTTTCTACGAGACAACCGTCGCCCATACTCATTTAAAAAAAATAAAAAAACAAATAAATTTAAAAAAATCGGTAGATCATTTACAAAAATTAACTACACCATGGGCGGCGGTTTCTACATAACAACCGTCGCCCAAGCTTGTATTTAAAAAAAAATTAAATAAATAATGGATATAGGCGACGGTTATTGTAGATGCAACCGACGCCGGAGTCTTTCGTCAATTATAGGTGCCGGTTTTGGACAATAAACCGTCACCTATGATGAACAAAACTAAAAAAAAATTACGAAAGTGCCACCACGTGCACTATAGGCGACGGTTTTTGAGGAACCGTCGCCGAAGGTGTCGTCACCTATGGATCATTTTCTACTAGTGAAAAATATTTACTACCAAACAAACATCAACGAACGAAACCATCACTTCTCAATGAGAACCTTGTAGCCAATCTTGTAAGAAGCAAAAGCATCAATGCAAGCATACTCAACTTGAGCTTCAGTAAGAACCCTATTCTCCCAGTTGCTTATTGTAACATTCCTAGGCTTAGCCATCACCATACCACAAACATCATTCATTACCAAGATCCTTCAATCCAGGCCGATAAAATCTCCCGGGCCACGATCCTTATCCTTAGCCCTTATATCAGCATAATTCCCACAATTTCCCAGCCATACTATGCCTTCAACTTGGACATATCATCGCCACAACCTCAATCCCCACTAAAGTGAAGTAGGGTTTGCAATGAAGTCCCTCAGAGATTGTGGGATTTGGTCCGCGTAAAAGAGTTGGATAATCAAGCACTTACGGTCAACGCCAAGTTGGAGGGTAGCAGACTTGTTGCTGATGTGGACGCCATTCGACGTCGAGGCCGACAAGCGTTTGGTGCCGACCTCTCAGCCATTCTGTGATTACGGTTGATTCAATGGTAACTGTGGTCTCAATGGTCGTGTTCAAGAACATGACGTTGTAGCTTTTTGTGGTGGGAATAAAATCCATGTCTTAGCTAATGATTTGTTTTAATTATATTATTTTATGTCTATATCGTTTCTTGTCTTTCTTAACAAAGCATATATATGTTAGCATGTAAGGATTTTGTTAGCTCTGAACGAATGTATAGGAAATGAATCTTATTAATTATGCTTGAGAATGTGAAGGGGTAGTAATAAATAGGATTTATTGGGTAAATGGACCCATGAATCAGAAATTTTAAAAAAATGGCCTCCTCCCTTCAAAAAGACATATATACCCTTACTAAGTGACCATAAAAGGACAATATTACCCTTATTTAAAGACCTCAGCGCTCACTTAACATATGAATGAAAAATTACTGTTCATTAGCTACAGTATCTGTCCTTTCCTCTTCTTGTCAGAGTTTTTTTACTTTTTACAGCTGTTTTCCAAGCTTTTACTTCGTCCTCTTCAAAGCGTATCCATTAAAACCTAAAATCTGTTTTCCAAGCTTTACTTTTGAAGGGACCCGAACGAATTTGCAGGGGACCCTTGTGTCATTCGCAGGGGATCCATGCATTTTGTGCAGGGAACTCGTGATACTTCTCAAGGGACCCGAACGAATTTGCAGGGGACTCTGAGTGGTATGCAGGGGACCCATGCAGTTTACGCAGGGGACCCGTGCAGTTTGGACCCGTGATACTTCTCAAAGGACCCGGACGAATTTGCAGGGGACCCATGCAGTTTGCGCAGGGGACCCGTGCAGTTTGGACCCGTGATACTTCTCAAGGGACCCGAACGAATTTGCAGGGGACCCTGAGTGATATGCAGGGGACCCATGCAGTTTGCGCAGGGGACCCGTGCAGTTTGGACCCGTGATACTTCTCAAGGGACCCATACGAATTTACAGGGGACCCTTGCAATTTGCGCTGGGGACCCGTGAGACTTCTCAAGGGACCCATACCTATTCGCAGGGGACCCGTGCAGTTTGGACTTGTGATACTTCTCAAGGGACTCGTACAATTTGCAGGGGACCCTACGTACCTAATAAATTTGAGTAAAATTTAATACGTTTTCGAATCTGTAATTAAAAAATCTAGGTTACATGCGCTGGGATCTTGCACATGCGCGGGTCCCCTGATTATATGCACGGGTCCCCTGGTTCAAGGGACCCGTGCTTATATGCAGAGGACCCGCGCATATATGCAAGGGACCTGCACATATATGCAAGGGACCTCATCCATATGTTTTATGACAGTGATTCCGATGAAATTTGAGTTTAATTTGATATGTTTTCGAATCTGCAATTAAAAAATCTGGGTTACATGCGTTGGGATCTGCATATGCGAGGGTCCGCTGATTATATGCACGGGTCCCCTGGTTCAAGAGACCCGCACTTATATGCAAGGGACCCACGCATATATGCAAGGGACCCACACATATATGCAAGGGACCTGATCCATATGTTTTATGACACTAATTCCGACGAAAATTGAGTTAAATTTGATACGTTTTCGAATCTGCAATTAAAAAAGATGGGTTACCTGTGCTGGGGATCTGCACATGTGCGGGTCCCCTGATTATATACACGGGTCTCCTGGTTCAAGGGACCCACACATATATGCAAGGAACCCGTCCCTATGAGAATCATGCGCATGATGTATGTGGTTCTCTGCACATTTTGGTGGTATTTTTCTTATTTTAAAGTTTTATGGGGGAGTCCCTTGCATCTATGCAGGTCCATGGTTATATACAAGGGTCCCTTGGACTTATGCATGGGTCCCTTGGATATGCACGGGTGCCTTGGATTTATGCACGGGTCCATTGCATTTATGCACGTTTGCATGTATGGACGGGGCCCCTGCTCATTTCATGGATTTTCATGCATGACATGGATTCCTAAAACTCTAAATCCATAAACATGAAACTCTAAAAATGGTTTATGTATACCACAAAAGTATCATATTAATGAAATCAAAATTTTAAAGATAATTATATATCAGAATAGGTATGTTGATGTAAGAAATTGATTGAGTTCCATATTTCAGAATGAAGCTTATTCTAGTCTACAAAACATATATATTTTGATCATAATTGGAGATACGATGCTCTTGTCTTTAATATTCCCCTTTTGTTTGAATATATAATAAATGTATGATGTTATTAAAGAAACTACATAATAATTACAATACTAATTCATGTATCTTAAACCTTTAAACGCCAGCACATTATTAACTTACTTAACTTATTACAATACCACTTCTTACTTCAATCTCTTATTGCATACAATTTTATTTATTCATTTCGTACAATATTAAACACGCTACATGATAAATTCTTCAACATTCAATTCAAACATCAATGCATTACTAGCTTATTAACTTACTACAGTTGACTCACTTCTTACTTCAGTCACTTAATTAACCATATGCATACCAAAACATGTTAGTATTGTAGGTAAATGAAGAAGTAAAAATTGTACCATTTACACGGGTTCTCATGCATGACACGGATTCCTAAATCTATACCTGTAAATTTAAAACTAGTATATGTATACACAAAGTACCAATCTAAACACTATAATAAAACAATAGTAATTGATATATTTTAAACATTCAAACATCAATGCATTAGTAGTCTACTTAACTAACTATAATTGACACACAACTTACTTCATCCACTTAATTCCCTATAATTTTTACTTATTCATTTATTAATCATATAAATAAAGACTCCAAACAAAATCCAAGATGCAGTTAGAACAAAGACTAAAGTTTTTTCTGCATTTGCTTGTTTAGCAACCTTAAGCTTCAAATTGACAATAGTTTCTTCCAAGCTCTGTTTTTTAAACTTCAATGTTTGAATCTTCTCCAACATTTTTGCATTCTCTAATTGCAAAAGTTCGAATCTTTTTGAAATGTTTTCCGCACAAATTTCTTCCCCTATAACATCACTCTCCCACCTAAAAAATTTGCAATTGCTATCCTACAAAACAACATACCTGCACGCTAGTTATAAAAGTAAACCATCGTATCTAACCATGTATTAGACTTTTCCCTTACAGGCCAATAACCACAACCATAGAATCGTTCTCCAGATCTCGATCCTTTCCTCGCCATCTGCAGTTTTGCCACAACACCATGGTTGCATTGTATAACTTTTTTTGAAAATGAATCCCTTGCCTCTGAAGAAGAACAATGATTTGTGGATCTGGACTTCATTTGCCTCTAGATCTGACTCTGAAATGTGCCATTTTTTTGTTTACATGTGCGTGATATGAAAATACCTATATATGCTCACGGGTCCCTTGCATATGCTTGTAGGTCCCCTGCATATGTGCACGGGTCCCCTGCATATGCGCTTGGGTCCCCTGTATATGCATACGGGTCCCATGCAGCAGGGGACCCGTGTGCATATTCAGGGGACCCTGCGCCTGTTCTTCAGTTCTAACATGAGAATATTCGAAAATGCATCGATTGAGCTCGAATTTTGCTGGGATTACCGTCACCGAGCATATACATTGAAACCCACTCAATTCCGCATCTAATTGACTGAAAAATCGTGACTTTCAAGTGTGAAATCGAAAAACAAAAAAAAAAATGACTTACTGTGATAAATGAGTTGTGCTTAATTCTTTCTTTCAACAGATCGCATATGAAAAATGGTCGATTAGCTCGATAATGTGAATATATGCGCGTTTTCGTATTAATTTCTTCTTTCAGATTTGAATGAGACGTATGTTTGGGTAGGTGTTGGTGGTTGTTCTTGCGTTAATGGAGTTTCTTTTTTCTTTTTCTTTATTTTTTTCTTATATTTCACTTTTCTTTTCTTTTTTCCATTTCTTTTATATTAAAAATTATTAAGAAAGATGGTTAGTAGTTAATCAAAGTGGAGGCTATTGACCAAAAAATAAAGTCAAGAAGGTTACTTTTTTAAAGTTTTTGGGTGACGAGGCCATTTTTTTAAAGAACCCGTAATAAATATCTCCTTTAATTTTATAAATAATTAGTATAATATATATATATATATATTTATGTACTTGTCAATAGTTTCATACGATGGCACATATATATATATATATAGAAATGTAATATATATATATATATATATATATATAAAGTAGTTTAGGATTTTGATTGTGGTTATCTTGTGAATGAATCGTATTAACTACTAACTAGTATGCGAATGTGAAGAGGTATATGACTTTTTAGGGTTATTTTTGTGGTTGTTTTGGGAATGAATCGTATTAACTGGCATGGGTATTCGACTGGATATATTCTATAATGTATATATGAATATTGATAGTTTTCTAGGGTTAGAGAAGTCAGCGACAAAAACTCTTGAATTAAAACTGCGAATAGGGCTGCGACTAACTAGAATGCCGCAGAGTTATAAAAGATAGCAACCGAAGAACAGAATGTATAGAGATAAAAGAAAACAAAGAACAAGGCCTAGCTTAATAAATCAAAGAACATAAATATAGATAAAAAAAGAACGATATATACTTACTCTTCTTGATATTGGTCGCTCTCTTTCATCACTACTCCTTGAGCAGGTGGTGCCCGATCTTATAAGAAACAAATGCATCGAGACAAGCGTACTCGATCTGAGAAAGGCTAAGAACTCTATTCTCCCAATTGCTCATTGTCACGCGTTTGGACTTACTCATCTCCATCCCACAAAGCACTTGAGCTAGTTCTTTCAATCCTGGTCCTCGAAAATGTCCCGGCGGCCAACGTGCTTTAGCGACAGACGCCACATCGACGAAATTCCCCGAGTTATAAAGCGCATTGTCACGGATTAGTTTCGACATGTCATCCCCAACCGCAACGCCCATGAAGGTGAAGTTAGGGTTTAACATGAAATCCTCAAGGGATTTATTGATTTCGTCGAGATAAGTGAGCTGGATGATTATGCATTTACGGTCGATGCACAACTGGAGAGTGGCTGCTTTGTTGATTATGCCGCGAGTCCATACCGGGCGGCACTCGACGTCGAGGCCCACCAGTGTCGGGATCGAACCGTCAACTTCTTTAAGCCATTTGGTCACAGTGGCCGAGTCGCTGGTCACGGTGGTTACGATGATCGTATTGTAGAATCGTACATTAAATATCCTCGTGGTCGTTGCAGGTGATAATCTCGATTCCCTGTACATTTTTTTTATTTGCCAGCTTTGATTCTTTGTTTGTAAAGTTGGTGTATGTAGTACACATATATATAGGAGTTACGATTTTTTCTTATTTAGTAAAAAATTAAAATTTTAATTTGAAGTTTTAAATTTCTTCTAATTTTAAACCGCTTATTAGCGATCGAACCCTCATTTTTAAATGTTGCATCTTTGACTTGTTTACTGCTGATTTTCTGCCGCTCTTTTATCGGATTTTTCCATACAGATTCTTATCTTTTCTATATTTGTCGCTCTTTGTCGACATGTACTCCACCTCTCCCTTTTTTTAGTTTCTTCTAAATAGTCTTCCGTATATAACATAGAAAATTTGGCAATAATAATCCATCCTATTTATTCTCGGCTCAAAAATTCCAATATTAAATTATTTCTGAATAATCCTAACTATATAATGAGTTTTCGAAAATTGCACCAAGATCACTTAAAACTTATTTAACATGTAAAATAATTCTTTATTTAAATACCAATTTTTAAGAATGATTTTTCTAAATAAAATTAGTCAAATCAAACTTTTTGAATTTTCTAAATATCAATTGAGTTTTTATGACATATTAATTAATGGCGGCCAAAGTATTTAAAAGCAATAAACATTTAATTTTACTAATTTTAATTAAAATTTTCAGTTTTAGCTATACATATATTATATATAATATATATATATATATGTGTGTGTGTGTAATAAAATGCACAAATGTACATGCAAAGTGACACGGGCGCAGTGTTTTAAAAAGAGTAAAATATCGTGTTTCATAGCTCCCTATATCGCATTTCAGCGCAAAATGCGAGGCATAAAAAAAAAGGTTTTGTCCTAAATAGTGCGGGTATTTTTCGATTTTGAGTAACATTATTATTTAAATTGTTTTTTATTTTAATTTTTTGTTATTCTAGAGTTTAACGTAACTTCATTTTTTTCCAAAGGTTTGATTGTTTGTAAAATTATTTGTTTGCTTGTATTATTATATTTTTTGTATGATAAATGGCTTATTGCTGAAAATACTCACGCAATACCCTACACTATTTACGATATGCAAAAGGCGAGGCTCCGCAATATGTGTTTAAAACATTTTCTTGGTGCAATTTCAAAAGACCCATTATATAGTTGAGATTATTTCGAAATGATTCGTAGTTGAATTTGGATTTATTTTGAGCGGGCAAATTCAATAGTTGGGATTATCTCCTAAAAAATTAAAAATTATTTTACTAATCTTATTATAAAAATTATTTTAAATATATATAATTATCTATAATATAAATATACCTGCTAAACAAGTTTCAAGTGACATGGGTTCAATGTCGGAAGACTCATTATATAGTTAGTATTAATCATTATAGTGGGGTTTATTTTGAGCGACAATAGGTGGGATTATTATTGTCAAATTTTCCAACATAGTATTTACATTGACTTTATTATAAATCTTCTCCACGTCCATGAAAGCTTTTTTCTTTTGTTTTCATGAAACACATTTTGGTTATCCGATAAGCTTCTTGGGTAACATAATTCAATGCCACTATGGGTCCTTTATAACCCCAACTGGACTATGTCTCTTATAAGCTATTCTCACAACTTAATAGTGCGTGTTAATATGCTGAAAGGTGGACATTGTTGTTGTCTACTTGGACAAGGTGAGTTTGGAGAGTCGAAGAGAGAGCTTTCTCCTCTCAGACGACAATAGTACAGTACGGACCCGTGGCGACTGTTGTTGAAGTATGGGCGACAGTTGCGCGGGGACGCTGACAGCACCGACGCACATACTTCGGGTTATTGGCGTCTGTTGTTAACAGTCGTCGATACCTCATCTATGGGCGACTGTTGCTCGATAAGAGCAGTCACCCATAGTTTGAAAAATTAGAAAAATAAATTAAATAAAACAGAAATGGGCGACTGTTCCTGGCCACAACAGTCGCCCATAGTGGTACGTATTGGCGACTGTTGTCGCCCATAGTGAGATGGATTGGCGACTGTTGTCGCCCATAGCGATATTCTTTTTAATATATTATTTATGTTTACTCTCATAAGTAAGTTCAACTCATTATAACTATAAACACGTCAATAACATAATTACAAAACAACCAAAAGTCTCTCTCAAGTGAGCATAACATAACAATATTCAAAGTCTTCACCTAAACTATGTGCTCTCTTGCAGACATACTTCAATGAAGTGCTTTGGCCACAACTCTCGAATTTCTTCATGCGTCTCTTTGACGTAGACAGCGTGTTCCAATTCCTAAAATATGAACATGATTCATAAAAGTAACTATATTTGATATCAATGCTTTAAGTTTATCGTACCTTTGTCAGATCTTGCGTCTGATAGCCGACATTTCTCGCAATGTCGTACATGTAGCGCATGACGAAGCTTCCACATAGTTAACTATCACCCGGTTGGCGTGGGCACTAAGTTTAAACAAAGATCATATTATATATTAGCAGGATCTTCAACGTAGAATACTTGTTTTGCTTGCTCTGCGAGGATGAAAGGGTCGTCCAGATAACCCACTTTCTGTAAGTCTACTATTGTTAATCCTAACTCTGGGTCTATCCGAAAGCCTCGTCTGCTATCAGCACACTGCCAACGTAGTAAAACAAATTTACGTTGTTCTTGTAGACGATTTCCCATATTTCTTCGATAAACCCATAGTATGAGCTTGCATTGCTTGTAACTCGAGCATCCTTTCCACGGGATACTTCTCTCGACAATACAATTAATGTGACACCACTGTTCTGCGATGCACTCCTACTATCTCGGCTTTTCGTATAAAACGTGTACCCATTGTGTCATAACCTTCATAAGTCGCAACAGTCCATTCGGGTCCCCATGCCAGCCATTTTATCATCTCACTGCAATTCGTTCTGGTATCTGCATAAAGTGTCATCATTCTGAACCAGCCTAAAAATAGTCTATTATGCTCATTTATGTACCAGAGCTCCGATTTTTTTGGATTTTCGCATTGTAATGTAGCCATGTGCTCCTCCATAAACGGGTGCACTTCAAGAATATGACGCAACACGAGGAAATGTGCACTTTCCCATACTTCTCTCGATACTGTCTTGTACTGCAGTTTCGTCAATGATTTCCCTCAGTCGTCCATCGTGGCGAGATGTAGGTAACCCAACCGCTTTAACATTTGCCAAAGTGCAAAACTCAACACATTCCTCTGTAGTGTATCCTTCAACTATGCTACCTTCCGGACGATACCGATTTCTAACATATCCCTTAAGGATTTTCATAGATCGTTCAAATGGATACATATATCTCATGTGAACAGGACCACATATCTTGATTTCTCGAACTAGAAGTACGACTAGATGTACCATTATGTCGAAAAAAGACGGAGGAAAGAACATCTCGAAGCGGCACAGTGTTACTACGACATCCAATTCGTATACTCAGTTTTGAAACCGGCTAGTAGCAAATGTTCCTTCACAACATCACTATTCCACCAGTTCATGTTATTACAATTACATCTCGGGCACAAAATCTTAGTGATACGGACATAAATTAGGCAGGCGAAATTAAGAAAATAATTTAGATTAAGGTGATAATCAGAAAGACTTGATATAAACTAGAGTTTTGGGGGAAAAGAGAGATAAAAACATGAAATAAGGCTTTGAGGGAACTCCATAGGACTTTTAGGGACCTCCAACGGACTTTAGGGAGATAGCAACAGGAAATGAGGGTTTTAGGGACCTTCGGCAGGCTTTAGGGACCTGACACCATATTAGGGAAGTGTTTTGGGGACCTAATATGCTAAGTAGGTCCTGTCGAAGCGTCATAAGGAAGCTACTGAAGCCTGAAAGGACGTCTGACTGCGTCTGACAAAGCTGTTCTGACAGTACTGCGCTAGCCGCCTACTTTTTCTGACAGCACAGGACCAGTCCTATCTCCAGCCGTCTGATGCCCCTGCCAGCCTCTGCTCCTGACAGACGTCCCGGACTGCACATCACATTGTCCCAGAAGGTCCCATCTCCGGGAATCCGGGATCTAGGCCAAGCTAGCCGTTGGAAGCTTCTATAAAAGGATGACTTCATCATTTTTCACACATTCATCATCAACATGTTATAACACTTAGAAAATACTCTCTCTACATTAAACACAACATCTTTGACGTCCCACTAGTTATTTTCTTATGTGTTCTTGAGATAAATGTGAGAGAGTGAGTTGTTTGAGTGTGTAAATCATTCAAAGTATAGTGAAAGAGGTTTCAGAGCGCCCGTGGACGTAGGATCTGTAAGGATCCGAATCACGTACATCTTGTGTCCTTTCTGTTACGTCCCTTTCACGTCCCGAGCACGTCCCGAGCACGTCCCTACGTCCCTAACGTCACCAACGTCCCTTTATGTCCCAACACGTCCCACTATGTCCTAACACGTCCCAATGCGTCCCGACACATCCCAACAGGTCCCAACATCCCAAACACGTCCCAAATAGATCCCAAACACGTCCTAAGATCCCTAATACGTCCCTTTCAGTTCCTTTATAAGCACCTTACGCACGTCTTTAAACTTTGTAATTCTCCGGTTATATAAATTTTCCCGACCCACACATATAAATTCTTTTGATTGGGATAGCCCCATATCACTTAGATTGCCTATTTTTCCTACGATTCTGTTCCGCACATCTCATAAATCCTCAACACCCTTCGCATACTGGACCGTTGTTCGCATACAATACATCCAACACCGATCCATTCCAATAGAGCCTAAACTCTACAAATAAAGATTTACAGGTATTTCACATAATCAAGTACAATCGATCGAACGGCTTTGATATGGTCCTTATCGCTCCAACCTAACCCATCTTAAACGTTCACTATCGCTTGTATTGTAATTTTGAGCTTCTATGTTGATAAAAATTCGGCAGCATTTCCCCATTGTTCTCCAAGTAGACAAAAAATATGAAAATGATATACATCCAATCCATATGTCTACCCGCAGAACATTTAAGGAAATGTAAACCAAATTTTTCATCAACATCGACGCTCAAACACACATTTACATCCTAAAGCGACAGTGGACGTTTAAGAACGGTCCCAAACGGGGACCATTCAAGGTTTTCTCCTGATGAGAAAATCTTGAACGTGTATCTAAGCTTAAATAAAAACCAAAATTCACGAAGACGAAGGCATACAAATCAAATATGGGTTTGAAAACTTACGTATGGCTGTCCAAAGCAAGAATATCACCCCAAATTCGCCCAAATTGCCAAATCCTCCACTCAAAACCTACGGTTCGCAAAATATAAGCTCAATGTCAACCTCAATCGAATATAACAAGGGCCTAAGCCAAAATTACGCACGTAATACCCAAAATTTCTTAATAGATATTTATGAATAACCTCAATTTTCGAAGAATTCAACACACATTCGCCAAATTACAATGAGGGGAATGGTTAGGAGAGATCTTACAGTGTTGTCGTAGCCGGGAAACATCGAAAAGAGTCGATGTCGCCGATGAAGGTGAGGCCACGGCCAAAATTCGACCAAAAAAATCCCTAATGTCCAAACTTCACCAAAATACCTAATTTTCGCAATGATAAAGATCAATATCAACCTTAATCAAACATAATACACGAATAAACTACGAAATCACATAATTAAGCTCCAAATTCTCGAAAATTGGAAACCTCCAATTTTCGAGAAACACCAATTTCGAAACTTCGAAGCCGCAAATCGGTAAATACAAAGAGGGTAAATGCTAAATGGAGTTCTTACCGTGTTCTCCAAGCTCGGATACGTCGGAAAAGCTTCGATTTAGCCGGAAAATCGCCAAAGCCGCGCCTTATTTCGTTTTTCTTCGTCTATTCGAAACAATGAAGTGAGGAAGAAGAAAATTAATTTAAAGACTCATGGGCGATGGTTCCGACGAAAAAATCCCGTAACCGTCGCCCATGACATATATATTTTAACTTTTTATTAGTAAATCATGGGCGACGGTTGTGAGCCGTCGCCCATAGTCAAAAAAATATAATTTTTTAAATAAATTAATATAATGGGTGACGGGCTTTATTTCATGAAACAACCGTCGCCCATAATTACAAAATAATAATTAATAAAAAAAATTAAAGGGTTGGGCGACGGGTTTTTAGTTCCGAACTGTCACCCAAAGTTTACTAACTCATAGGCGACGGCTTGTAAAAGACAATCGTCGCCTATGCTCACCGAAACTTAAAAATGTTACATAAATGCCACCGCGTCTATTATAGGCGACGGATTTTGTACACCAGTCGCCCGCCGTGGCCTGTAAGTCATTTTCTACTAGTGATATCGTTATAATTTCAATAGAAATCGCTCAAAAGAAATGCGAACCTTGCCAGCTTTCCAAGTAGTAGAGGAAGACTTCCTCTTAACTTGAGCCGCTCCAAACATTGTCGAGATCTTCAAATCACTGAAATTCAAAAGTATATATTAGAAATATCTCATATAAAATAAAAATATATCATGCTGCTTTTTATACTGCACTTACTTGTTCACGTGCTCACGAATTTCAATCTTTCTGATCCCCACCTTAGGTGCCAACGAATTGAAAACACATACAGTTCGCGGCATAATGGATGACCAAAAATATCCAATGATCACTATAAATACAACAAAAAATACTATGTAAAATAAAAACTATATATAAAAAAGAGCAAATCTTATACTTACCCTTCACAGTAAGGCGCAAAGAAGTACGTCGACGAATTTATACGAATTCTTAAAACTGTAGTCATATATTCAACTTCCGAGGGGTCCTTTTTCATCAAGCTTAACCGATTAGGATTGAAGCACGCAATCTCCGGCGCCAATTCCAAACGAAGATACCTACAATGGACGATAGTCAATAAAATTTAACGTTAAATTGAAACTTAAAACAAATGAACCTACCTCAAGAAAAGTTGAATGACGCCAGAATCCAAACTCTCGCCCATAAATAAGTGCTCAATATCGGTGATGTCGATGCCGGCATCTAACGACTCTCCTCCCGGATTGTAGTAAACATCTCTCATGGAGATACAAAAGAACGATCAATCCGAGAGGATGACATCGAATACATGCCGACAATACTTGCCTAGACCTGCGATATCGCCGTCATTGCGCCGAACAGTGCTAGACTCCAATGAAGAATTCCCTAGTGTCGGCATAGGAAATGCCTACATAGGAAAATACAAATTAATTTATTTTATTGATCAATTTTACATACTTATTCACATATCGCATTTGACGACAATATCGTGGGGCCATTGTACGAAGCTGCCCAGTGCATCTCCTAACGTCATAAGCTCCGAGGTTTGTACGGGAAGATATTCCCCTCCCTTCCGTGAACTATGAGATCGACCGTGACTACGACGTTCGATTTGGACATTGGGACATGATGAACACTATCCCGTCCCTCGATGACTGTCCCAAGAGCGACGACTTCTAACCCCGTGGATTTTACGAATCGATAGTCGGACCTTGGAATACTATACGATTTCAAATAAATAAAACATTAATATAAAATAAATTCGATACGTTAAACAATAAACGTTAAAACATATAAGTTTTACCGAAACGGGATTCGACGAGGGCAATGGATCGAGTGAGGCCGATCCAAAAGAACTTCGGACAGTATGAGCTGGGGCGCCGGTGCCGGTATTGGAATTGTGTTCCTGGTTCGTGTTCGGCATAGCGATCCCCATTTGAGAGAATATCGCACTCATCTCAGCCCTTACCTCGGCCCTTACCTCGTCCCTCACCTCCTCTCTCAACTGGCCTCCACCTCAGCCTTCACCTCCTCTCTCAATTTAACCTCCATCTCAGCCCTCAACTGATCCATCGACGGAAAGCTACAAGAACCCCTCTGGCCGTCGGTAGGGTTGCCGAACACATCTCGAATTGAGTAGTGACAAGGGAAACCCCTAGGATGCCCGCTGTAATCAGGCTTTCCCAAAGCCTTCGTCAACGCATCGTGTTGCCTCGTGGGGACAAATTCTCCTCGGCTCTTCGTTCACCCGTGCCTGCCAATTTGTATCGTTTATTAGTTAAACATGGTTAATTTGTCAAATCTATGCAGAAATGGAATTAGAGTGTAAAACTTACTAGTTTCTCGGCTAGTTCTCGGCTCGCATCACACGGAAATATGAACGACCCATCTTCCGTTCCTACGGTTCGACTCCGAATGAAGTTTGCCCCTCGTACACTTCCCTCTTTCAACGGCACTGTCAAGTCCGTGGAGAAATTAGCAAGGTTCTCAATCGGGTCCTCTTTTTCCCAATTGGCCATGTGGCCTCTATACCTCCACGTGCCGAGATGGTGAGGATACATATTGCGAGATTGACTTTGTCTAGCCTTCTCACTAATTTCCTGCAATATGCATAAACACAAATTTAGATCGCTCTTAGTAAAAACGGAATAAAATCAATATTATTACCTGAAATTCAGCGGTCTCCCTCATGTTCCTCAACGCGGCCAATTCTTCTTGGGAGATGTGTTCGTATTCGCTCGCCACACTCGGACCCTTTTTCTTTTCCTTCGCATTGTACTTGTGCTTCCAGTTTTTTTGTAATGATCCAGCTTTCTTAAGGACCTTCGCCTTGATCCAGCTTTCATGTACACTGGTCCACATGCCTTGATTTCTCGAACTAAATGAACGAAGAGATGCACCATAACATCAAAAAAGGACGGAGGAAAGAACATTTCGAACCGACACAATGTCACTACCACATCAACATGCAGCTCATCTAGCACCTCGAGATCAAGAACTTTGTTGCATATAGCATTGAAAAAAAACACAATTTCGATATGCATTGACGAACATGCTTAGGCATGATACCACGAATTACGATCGGCAACAAAGGTTGCATCAGTGCATGACAGTCATGAGACTTGTATCCGAGTAACTTCAGATCCTTCAATGAAACATATCTCTGTATGTTGCTAGCATATCCGGTGGGAACTTTAATACCTTTAAGACATTCGCAGGAACTTAATTTCTCAGCCTTGCTCAGCGTAAAGCAAGCCGGTGAAAGCTCGCACTTCCGTTCAACAGCGGTAGCAGCTTTTTCTTTGTTCGATATTTGTGGGTACGCGACAGGAATTTTTGATGGCCCAAAATGTGTTTCCTGCAATTGTTCAACTACTGGCTATCTGTATCATCCCACAAATCGGACATGCTTTCTTGCCCTTCACACTATAGCCAGACAAATTCCCGTAAGCTGGAAAATCATTGATGGTACAAAATATCAAGCTCGAAGCGTAAATCTTGATTTTGCGTATGCATCATACACCTCGACGCCTTCGGACCATAGTATTTTTAGATCCTCAATTAACGGAATCAAGTATACGTCAATGTCATTACCAGGTTGTTTCGGACCAGATATTAGACACGAAAGCTTGATATGCTTTCTATTCATCGAAGGCCATGGAGGGAGGCTGTATATACAAAGCAGCACCGGCCAAGTACTGTGACGGCTGCTCAATCCCCGAACGGGTTTATCCCATCGGTACAAAGCCCAAGCCTTAAATTCCGTGATTCATTTCCAAATGCCGGAAACAACGAATCAATGTTCCTCCATTGAGGAGAATCTGTCGAATGTCTCAATTTTTCGTCCTTTTTCCTTTTCTCATCATGCCATCAAAGCATTTTAGCATCATTGGCGTTGGAGAACATTCGCTTAAATCTAGGTATTATCGGCAAATACCATAGAACCTTAGCAGGAGCCCCACCGACTTCATCCTTTCGTTTGTAACGCCAAATGTCACACGTCCGACATTTATCAGCCGATTCATACTCGCCTCTATATAGCACACAATCCTTGGGACACGCATGTATTCTTTCGTACTGCAAGTTCAAAGGGCACAACAGCATCTTTGCCTCGTAAGTTGACACCGGAAGTTCATTCCCATCAGGAAGCATATCGGCAAGTGTTTCTAAGAGTGTTGAGAAACATTATCCGAAATCCCAAATTTAGCTTTAATGTTCAACAATTTGAACACAACAGACAATTTTGTGTATTTAGAACATCCGTTGTACAAAGGGATACTATTTCCCTAAATAGACTGTCAAATATGGGAGGACGTTGATCAAAATCCTCTTGAACATCACGGAGCATGTCCTCAATACGATCATTATTAGATGAATAACTATCAGCTAAAACATCTACATTTGCCTCGGCTTGCACTCTTGTACTAGATCCTTCACCCACCCAACCAGCTACAGACTCACCGTGCCATATCCAATTTGTATAACCAGGTTTAAAACCCGAGACTATCAAATGATCCCTAACAATCTCACTATTCCACCACTTTGTGTTAATACAATTACGACAAGGACATGAAATCTTGGATTGCCTCTTTTTTCTACGATTTTGCTCCGCACAATTCATAAACTCTTCTACACCATTCAAATATTCGGCCGTCGTATCCAAACCCGATCCATCCAAACCACCTAACTTAGATAACAAATAAATTTACATCGTAAAGCGATAGCGGACATTTAAGAATGGTCCCGAGCGACCATTCAAGGTTTCCTCCAAATGAGCAAACGTTGAACATATCTACGCTTAATGAAAACAATAAATTCGCGAATCCTAGGCAATTTCAAACGAATATGAAGCACACAAATAAATATCCAAGCACAAAAATCTCGGGTACCCGACAATCGAACCCGTCGGGTACCATCGAGTCGGGTTGCAATTTCTTTTTTTTAACAATTATGATTTCTAACATAATATAGGACGTTAATAGAACTTAAATCACAATATGGAACCAAAATCGAAAGCAAACCTAAATTCCCCAAATTAAATAAATTAGGATTACAAAAAATATAGTACCTTTAATTTGGGCCGGGCGGCTGCGACTGAGAGGTGAGGGGCGGCGAGGGCTGCGGCTGGGGCGGCTGCGGGTGGTGAGTGGTGGAGCGTGGCGCGGCTGAAAACGATGGGGCGGTGAATGGTGGGGCGCGGCGAGGGCTGCGACAGCGCGTGTGGTGGGGCGCGTGCGGCTGCGAAGGCGGCTGGTGAGGCGCGGAGGGACAAGCTGAGAAAGTTGGGCGTCTGCGAGGCGCGGCTGCTCGTGCAAGTGGTGGGGCACGGCTGCGACGGGCGGGGCGGCGAAATGAGGCGAGGCACGACGGCTGAAGGGAGAGTATTTGTGTGTTTCGATCGGTGAATATGTGAGTATGTTCGCGGGTTTCAGTATTTTAACATCATTGGCGACTGTTGTTGGCCGCAACAGTCGCCAATAAGTAATAAAAAAATAAAAAAACATGGGCGACTGTTGTAGCTGACAACAGTCGCCAAAAGCTCCAATAAACAAAAAAAAATAGAAACGAAAAAAAGAAAAATAATTGGCGACTGTTGTTGAAACAACAGTTGCCAATTGTCAAAACAATAATAAAAAATAAAAAGGAAAATAAGATCATGGGCAACTATTCTGTGCAACAGTTGCTGAAAGTCGAACTAATAAAAAAAATAAGAATGAATGGGCGACTGTTGTAAATTAAAAAATAAATAAATAAAAACGAAGAACATTTTGGCGACTGTTAAGGGAGCAACAGTCGCCAAATATCAAAATTGTCGACTAGACGCCCATAGTGTCGTAGCCTATTCCATTTTCTGTACTAGTGCGAGTCTCTGGCCAGAGTCCCTTTCTTTGATGATTGGGTAATATGGTTGATGGTATCCATACCACACGCACGTTGAGGCATCACCACCGGCAGGGGTCAGGCAAAGATTCCGACTGAGGTGTTTATGTGCAGCAATATAGTACGTAACTTAAGATGGGTTACAGAGATGGATTCAAATGGGTATCTATCTCAATATATCTAAGTAGAGGGGGTTGCTTTTAAATAAGGTGAGAAGAGATCCCCACCCCAATTTTAAGTCTTGACTTTAACCATTCTTGATAGATATTGTTACTCTTGCTCCTCCTTGAAAAATATTGATTTCATGGATTTTGATAGTATCAATTGTTGGTCAAGGCTTGGAAATTTTTTGTTGGAGTCTGTGTGTGCCAGTGTGCATATCGTCATTTGTCATATTAATTATATATAAAAAAAGTAGGACGTGGTCTCTACTGTGATGCCACGTCGGCAAATATTCCCCGCCCCCACCCATCCAATCAGAGTCCTCCAAGTCTGCCGGTTGAATTTTTTATGTCTAAGTTCAATGTACGACTGTTGAGCAATCGTGTTTGTGCTGACGTGGCGTGCTCAGATTCATTTCATTCACTTTTGGTTGTGTTTGTTTAAGGAATGTCTATTATTCCATTCGAATCGTCTTCCTAATAAATGCATTCTCTGTACCTATTCGCACTGCAGTGTTTATTCGTTAATTAGTGAATGCATGATGTATCTATCTCGGCATTGAAATTTTACAGACTATTCCGTTTCAACTCGATCTTACTTCATTATTGCGTGTCACATCAACGGCGTCTCTTCGTATGTGGTTGTAGCAGTCTTGTGTAGCATACGTGTGATTGGTCAATGGGAGTTTTCTTATCTTCCTCATTGAATGACGTCGTTTTGTTCACCAATATTGTGTACTTGCATGTATAGCTCCACAATATTCAATATACCTATTTCATGTTTCAAACTGGTCCATTTGACAGCGGTCTGACGTCATTATTCCGCATCACAGGAATTGAATATTAATTATTTTTCATCTGCATTAAGAAAGCATTCTTCGTACCTGGTCACTTTCGGTCTTGCATTTGTTCGCCTATCTGCATTGGCAGTAGTGCATTCCACATGGTATTTTTTTAATTACCATTTGTTTTTCTGATTAAACATTCGGTAGTTTTAATTCTTCTTGATCTGCTATATATTCAAGTTTCTCGATGGTTATGTCCTCATGTCCGACTGAATATTTCCTCATTGTGCCGTCAACATGAGTCATGCAATGAAATCATATGTTCTTGGTGATCTGACCCATAAGTCTGGTTTGGCCTCCGTTGTTGTGCGACTCTCCGTTCATGGACATCAAGGAACCAGCGATGAAATGGAGATCACATGAGTCTTGATCTTATTCTCTTGGATGAGAAGGTTATTTGGTCTGCTTTTAATTTATTGATATCTTTTACTGTAATTGAGATTCAAAGTATTTATGTATACTTATGAAATTTTAATTGGTTGGCACACGACCTATTGATGCAGGCTATTATAATCCAAATGGCTCACAAATTTCAGGAATCTTTGAAGGACGATCTTGTATTTTCTATGTCAAGTTTTGAGGTTGTCAATGCACCTACTATCTACCGTATGACCGATCACCATTTTATGATGAGGTTCAATGATCGTTCTACCATCATTGTGGTTGAGGGCGATTCTTCATTCCATAAGTCCTGAAAAGTTCCGATTCCGTTCGTTCGATGCAATTCTTAATCTAGCTGGTCGTAATCAGGAGTTGTCTGGTATGTCTCTTTCATGCTGCTCATTTTTATAATACGTCATTAATGCTCTTAAATGGCCATTGTGTACTCTTGTAGATGTGATTGGCTTACTTACACAAGTAGTTGAGCCAGATGTTGGTGATAATGGCAGTGCAAGGCGAGTTTCAAAATCATTTTGGAAGGGTTAATCTTTGCATTATGTTGTTTGATATCGAATACTTATTTATTTTTCCCACCTATCCTAAGTTGACACTTTGTTTTCGTGCAGTTTTAAGGATGCTTTTGTCACCATTTGGGCTGAGAAGGCGTTGGAGTTTGTAATGATATTCTGTCTCTGATAATGTCGTTATCATTACGGGTGGTAATCCTAAAGTTTTTGGACGTAGATGGTTCTGCTCGGTTTGATCTGTTGTTTCCTCTACTTAATAAATCTAATGATGCAGGTAATCTATACTTGAATACAACAACTTCGTCGAAGTTGTACCTTGACTATGAGGTTGATGATGTCTACATGCTTCGAAAGAGGTCTGTGAAAGCTGCCATGGTAAAGTAGACTCGGTCACATTTCAAGTTACGCAATTAAAATTATAGGTGGCTCGCTGTTGAGCGACTACTAGATGTGTTTCAATCTAACGTTCGGTTTGACATAAAAGTGTCCCCTTAGAAATATTACAAACATCGATTTCATAAGTACTCATTGAGTTTGCATTTTTTAATTTAACAGTGGTGGCGAGTGCGGGGTGTACATGCTCCGATCGGCTATGTCACTGATGTTTGCTAGGGATTACATAAGGGAAATTACTGCTGAAGACATTCAGGAACATAGAGGGTATCTCACTGTTTCTATTTTCTATAACAAGTGGTAATTGTTAATGGATTATCAACTCGCTATATGTTTTGAACGTACTTCAAATGTTGTGCTTGATTTAGTTTCTCCCCAAAACATTGAATTGTGGTAAATTAAACAATAATTATCAACAAGAACATCGCTGGAAATTAACGGGCATAGCGGCTTTATGCATTGTAAGAGCATCTCCAACCGAACACCAAAACGCAAAATTTGGGATAAATTTACTCCAATCGAACACCAAAACTCATCTCAAATTGCGTTATTTAATTCTCTCTCCTCGTTTTGACGCATCTTTGCGTCTGGAAACAGTTTTATCGTTGTTGCTTTTCAATTTGCATTTAAGTACTTGATTTTTTTTCTGTAAGAAAAAGCTTACTACCTGAAAAAGCTGTCGACCATAGATTCTAATTGACAGCTTTTGTGGGGTTTGCACTCATTACTCGCACTGTACATTTCAGACAATTTGGCTATGAGTAAAAAGTACTACCGAATAAAAGATCGATCTCACCTTTAATCTTGCATTATTTAATGATTTTGGATTTTTTTTTCATTAATTTCTATGGGCAGATTTTCAATACGTTTGCTAATGATACTCGGCCTATTGTTTCTGTTTCGGGCTTTGTACTCTATTTGAGAAACATGAGACGAGTTTTTTTTGGGTAGTATTGAAAATTGTAAAAATTGATGTAAGAGAGAATATTACAAAGTAGTCTATTGAGTTTGAGAATGAGTTGATCGATTGGAGAAAAATTACTGCATTTTGAGTTTGAGAATGCGTTTGAGTTTGAGAATACGTTTCTCGGTTGGAGATGGTCTAAGAGTTGGTTGCACGATTGTTTTACTTACGCAAGCATCAATAATTACAAAATCCACATCGTCAATATTAACTGTATAATACCGAAAATCACACATGCCAAAATACAGTCTGGTCCATAAACTAACGAAACACTTCGTGAAGGCCACTCCCAAAATATACGCAGTATTCTTTCTTTAGTCACATACATCAAATATAGACAATGACCCACAAACTATCTGGATACCAATATATTAATCAACCACAAAATGAACAACATTTTAACATAATGTAGAATGAACGGTCGTGCATGCAAAGTAAACTGAAAGGGTATTTATAAAACATTATTTCATCAATCGCGCGATTTCTTTTATGGTGTCGATCATAGCACTCATCAATCAAGAATGGAGTATCCATACCTAATTTAAAACATAAACCATCTTAATTCCTTTATTATATGAGCAAACTCAATACAAGGATGAAGATGGTGGAGTGAAGATCAAATCCTATCGAGATTGATTCCTTGCGGACCCAACTTAAAAAAAGAGAACAGAACACTTTCCAAACAAGTCTTGAAAAGAATGTCCTTGTAATTGGATAGTTGGTTACACTAGAGAAATTATCTATAGTTTCGATGACCAAAAATCAAACTCAATCGTCAACAAAGCAAGCAATTCAACGTCACATTACACCTGTATAATAATATAACCTTCAAGGATGAATAAACAACAAAAGTAGACATCATATAAGGAATCACAGAATCAGTAACACAGATTCATTGGATGTGCATGAATAATGTGCATCAATCAATTAACATATTCGTAATGTTCTATGCTACGCTATGCTATTTATCTCAGGACTTTGTTGAGGAGCAGGAGTATCAACGTGAATATCGACAGCTCAAGCATAAAGTTGCGCCCATAAACCCGAGCTGCAATATACTTCCACCTGTAAGTTCAAAGCCGCTTGTAAATCCCGCTCATTTGATCAAATTTCACCTATGTATCATTAAGACTCATTTAATTTTTTCTAGTGTTGATGATAAAAAAGATTAAATCGTTTATGACCAGCAATAGCAACATTTAGAAGTAAGGTGGGTTCATATCTTTAGTCAGTATAACCGAAATTCTTACTAAGGGTAACATTTCGTAGAAGTACTACACAAACCATGCAATTAGACAACTTACCAATTGCCTTCAGCAGATGCTAGTTTGTTTGGGTTCTCATCTATTGTTTGCTGCTCAAACTCTTCCAGTATAGCGCGTTGTCTTTCATTTACCGTACTGAAGGAAACATAAATTGTGAAGGATATATGTTTACATAGTAAGAACACCTAGAAGCACATGTACTGCTTCAATAACATAACTAAATCTCACTTGATTTACTAAATTATCATATAGTGGATATTTTCATGATCTACAGTAATATTTTCATCCAGCTAAACGTACTAAACATGTTTTATAATTGATTTTTTATATGTTAAAGCTAAGTTTAACACTCCATGTGCAAGGATTTTTGGGCTCATGCTGCTGTTATTTGTTTTTGTTTTGTATCTAGCACAGTTATGAATGGATGAGACAAAGTTATACCAAGGCAACCGTCTGGAAGATAGCAGAAAGCTCAAGGGCCTATCGTTGTTTGAGGGTCTGATAAAGGACAATGCCTTTTTGGGGAAAATCACTCATCCATAGAGAAATTGCCTAGGAAATAGCTAAGCTCAAGGACCTAAGTTACCACTTGCAAAAGTTCATCATTATTGATGTTTCCATGCAATTCATCGGCAATTACATACAGTTAACAATCCGATAATGATTTCTATAATTAGCATGATTTGCACCTAGCACCAAGTAATAAACCTATAATGAAGCAAAGTAAGGTGACACTTACGAGGGGAGTTCTATGCAAAAGCGTACATATTGATCGCCATGGCTCATCCACGAACCAGTTTTCGGCAAGCCTTCAGAGTATAATGTCGATATATTAATTTTGAATAAAGAAGAGGATGCCAAAGAGGGCTTGTACCTTTTCCTCTAAGATAAACTAGCTGACCATGTTGCACACCATTAGGTATCTGCATTACATCAACACCATAACAAAAGTCGGCTTAAGTTAGGATTTTCTAAAAGGACTTGAAAGACTAAGGCTTCTAGAACTAACATACGTTATTTTGCTTATATTTCAGCAATTTGATCTTTCAATCAATAATGCATTGTAAACAATTACTCTTTTGATATTATAAAAAGACATACCCATAACCATAACCATATCCACATATAAGCTAATTTGGATGCGGATCATATCTCTAGTTCCTCCCTAGTAAAGGGCATAGGGCAACAAAACTCTAAAACACCTAAAAGATGAATGGTGTTAACCCTATTACAAAATCTATGATTTTACAATCATTTGCTATAAATATAGTAGTCTTTCCCGCGACCTATAATGCAAGCACAAACTTTTTTCTTTAGATGAATATTCTATGAAATTAGTACCACAGACACCAAAAAATATGCATCTTTACTCGTTACTGGGAACACAAAAGCAAAAACAGAAAGTGCATCTCGAAGACATGAGAAAGAAAAGTTTTCCATTTAGCACTGAAGGAGAGCCAAGATGAAGATCATATGGAGATCATATAATGTCATACCTGCACGTCTGTTTTCCCATCAAGTGTAGGCACCTCAACATGGCCACCGAGAATTGCCTGTTACAATATCAAAGATAAGCAGTTTAGTGGAGTTCCATGTTTCCTCTGCCATTCCCATACATCTATGTGAGTATGCTCACTTTGTCGGAGACTCTCAAGTCTCGACTCCAGAAACAAGTAACAACCACATAATCAAAAGGTGATTTACACCTTGAATGTTAAACAGCTCAGGATGGCTATTTTATGTCTCATTTGGTAAATATGCATGAGTATGAGCAAATACAAAAGACAACAAAAAATTTGAATATATTGAAAGTGAAACAAGGTTGTCACCTGTAAGAATCCACATAGATATCAGCACCTTCTCTGCGAAATATGTTATCTTCTAGAACCTGGATATGAAAGACAAGAAAATTTTAAAGCATTAGAAATGCAGTGAAGATATATATAACTTATGTCTAGTACATAAATAAAAAGCAATAGGCTTTCAAACAACTTGTGACTTCTCCGTGAAAGAATACTTCAAACGGAAGTGTAACATGTTGATTCAATGACTTAGTGATCACAACCATTTTTACAGTGAATATCCTGCTGAAAGGCATTAATTCACGGACAAACAACTAACTAAAAATTATAAATATGGTTTGCTGGCTTGACTAGAACATTATACTCCATCCGTCCCGCTAATTTTATCACACTTTTCCATTTCGAGCGTCCCAATAATTTATCACCTTTCCTTATTTAGCAAAAAACTATCACAAGCAATCAATATAATAATATTAAATATTCTTAAAAGACATGTTAAAATATACACTTTTCACTTTTTCATTATACTATATTATTATAATAATACCACCTTAATTTGCGCGTCCAGCAACATATGTGATAAAGTTGCTGGGACAGAAGGAGTATATAATTTATAAGCCTAACATACTGACACATTGAATAAAATTGTCGGAGACATGAAGATATGATGTAATAAAATTGTTGGAATCCCTGCCTTTAGTTTAATAATCATGTTTCCAGGAGGCTTTTTGTATCTACCAGCATTCCCAGCATTGGGCACATGAATGGTGTCACCCGAATCTATACCTAAGTATAAAATGTACAAATTATTGTGTCAGAAAATTAATTACATATTGATTTTTCTAACCTCGGGGTAACAGAACAAAGGTACTACTTGTAGTGAGAGGAGCTGGAAACACGGTGGTTGATATCAGGAAACAAAAACATAAGGTGAGAACAAGTCAAGTGGAAGATTTTGTCATTATTTTTCAAATGGAAGTTGACAACAGCTCAAGATTACTACAGTAGAAAATACCGATCACATTTTCCCAGGTTTGATAGTTTAATCTTCTCACTTTCGAAAATATCATTGATCTCAGATCATTTAAATCTCTCAATAAACCTTCCCAGCAGAACATTTTCTCAAGATGTTTTGTCATAATTAGTAAGGATCTGGTATTTGCCAAGATATTTTCACGTTCGACTATGGAAAAATTCTGGTTCAAATGAAACTTAAAATTGAGCAATTCAGAGGAAGTAGGAACAATATCTACTAAAGAGACAACAAGAGCCTCAGTCCTAGCTAATATACTTCGGATGAGATGACAGTTCAGGCGAACCTGGTGGTACAGTTACTTTAACATCCCTAACTCCTTCGCAAACACCCGATCCTTCGCATGTAGTGCAAGATCTCTGAAAACGATGGTATGAAGTATAAGGTATATGAAATCTTAATAAATAAAATATTATATATATTTGATCAAAGAAAAATAGGTACCTTGATTATTCTACCAAATCCTCTGCAAGCACTACAACTCGTGGTAAAGGGTGGCATTGCTACCTAAATCGAGAGAGGTAGAAAAGCATTGTGAGACATCTAAACTAAATTTCTGATACTCACTTTAAAAGACCAGCCAGGAGACTGGGACAAAATCAAATTGTATTTGTAAAGGTTGATGAATGAACACTTACTTTACCAGCACCTCGACAAATCGGACATAGTGTTGTACCAGAATCCAATGGGTAACCTCGGCCATCTGCAAGTAAGATGTAGAAACAAAAGGATTGAAATTCAGAAGATGCAAGTCTTCTAGAATGAATAACTAGCCAAATACTGAGACATGAAGCCCATATAGCATTGATCACGTAAACACATGTTGGATTAATTAATCTAGCTGATTAATCCTCTCTCAGAGTCAGAGTTCGCAACATCGTCTAGGCCCTAGAGCCATGGATCCTTTGTTATATTTATGTGTGTAAGTGTATGTTGTCAAATGAACAACAATTGAGTGTCAACTTAGCAATTGACAGTTGGAAGGAAATCTGTCTACAGCTTCAAAAATGGAGGCACAGCAATTGGCAAAGTTGCACTTGCAAGATAGAATACCAAAACAAATCATAATATTATATTTACTCACCACACGAATCACATGTTACGTCTGCATCAAATGACAAATGCTTAACACATCCTTTTGCAGCTTCAGAAAATGTAAGAGCAAGTTCCACCTAAGTTCCAGACTGGCGCATCTCAAAAATAAATCTCACAAGGAAATGCAAAGTAAATCTGCGACATGTGTGCTTTTGTATCAGGACTGAATCCCTGGTTTATATTATCATAGTAAGCAGACGATTTTACCTCGGAAAAAATTTTGTGAAAAGAATCAGAGAACTGATCTGTACGTGTAAATCTAAATCTAAAGGGGCCCCAGTCCTGGTTCAAGTCATTTGAATGTCCAGCGCGTCTTGCCGATCCCACGCCTTCTTTCATCAGCTAGAGAAAAAATAAATATTCAATGAAGTTTTGAATATGAAATTTTTTCAATAAACTGATGTAAAACAAACATATGGGCGTAAATTTCAAAGAAATGACAAGTTGCAGCAAATATAATACCATGTCATATTGGGCTCTCTTTTCAGGACTGTGCAAAGTCTGTAAATTCCTTCCACGAGAAAATGAGAACTTAACGAACTTATCAAAGAAAGTAATGAGTACTTTTACGTCAAAATTACAATACATACATCATATGCATCTCTTATCTCTTGAAATTTTCTCTTCGCAGAAGGATTGCTCCCAGGATGGTACTTCTTAGCAAGCTACAATGAATATAACAAAGACCAACATCATAAAATTGTCTCAATACAAAACAAATTCTACTTGCAAAGAACATAAAGTTGGGTCAGTCCAAAGCAAATTCCAATGAGAATAGATCAACATTAATATCACAAAACCACTAATCTAGCACTTACAGCATGGTATGCCTTTTTTATTTCATCACGATCTGCATCTTTAGAAACGCCAAGAATGTCATACAAATCTCTCTCACTCGCTTGACGATCGCCTATCAACAATATGGCACATGTCACAAAGAAATACTGGATTATAAAGCATTTAACAAAGCAAAACTAAGCCAACGATGATTTTCTTTTTACAAGAAGGCCTAACCTGCGGCATGAATAAAACGTTTCCACAGCAGAAGTTCTGAAGTCGCACTATCAGAACATCTATCCAGAACCGTTGAATGTCGCCAATAGCGCACTTAAAAGCAAGTTTTAAACAAATTGTTATAGAAATGATATTCAACCAAATGTCTAAAATGTTTGCCTTACTAATTTGAGAATGGATCAATGCTCGTCGACACTCGGGAAACCCCCAGCAATTGGACGTTTCTACGGAACTTGCCTGCGCCAGTGATTGAAAACACGCACATCATCAACCCAAGATAAATTGCTGAGACGAAACGGAAAGTCCAATCGCTCTTACCAGAAACTTCCGCAGCGCTGATTTCGACGAAAACAATTGCGATATTAAAACTCGTACCATGACTCTTCTAGCAACCAAACCACCTGAAATTATTGAAAGTTCGTAAACCCTGCTCTTCAAGGGAAAGAGGGAACGCAGAGGGTTAGAATGGGAAATTCATGATGTCATGTCATGGCGTTACGTATATTTGGGCAAGCTCAATTAAGGAGAGAATTAAATAGTTATTTTTGGAGAGAATTAAATAGTTATTTTTGAAGGTTGAATTGCAATACTAGTTAACTTACTAGTGCAAAAATAATCGATTTTTTAATTGTAATTATTTTTATTTTCTCTATTCATCCCAAATTGATTAAATTTCTATATTTTTACCATTATTATCTTACATTAGCATATTAAATTGTTAATAGTTACATTTTAACCCCAATTCATTTTTGAAAACTTGAAGCCCTCAAGAATATGTAAATCTAGATACATGTATTCAAACGGTTCCAGTGTAACATCCCGTCCCATACCGGGTGTCACTGTAGCATCCGTCCCTACCGGGACCTGTGGGGTTGGGCCCACCACACTCCGACTGATAGTCTGGCCCCACTGTACCACCACTTAACCTTTCAGCGTGCTTCGTCCTCGCTCACACGCACCCTGGGCAAACTTCCCAGAGGGTCACCCATCCTAAGATTGCTTCAAGTCAAGCACGCTTAACTTCGAAGTTCTTTCGGATGGACTCCCGAAAAGGTAGGTCGACCTTGGTGATATGAGTAGTACTATCAATTCTTTTATACGATTCTTAGCCTGACACGCCCATACATTGTCAGTCGCAGGATCCCCTCTCATTCGGGTGTCGGATCGGTTCGTTCATGTACCCCATCACCTAGAAGCCTGCCAGGAGCCGCTCCTTGTCCGTGCATCTCTTTGGCACCGACGATCACTCCCCGCCCTCGTCGGCCTCGGGCGTCACATGCCCACCAGCTTCCGCCTGGTTCGTCCCCGAACCAGCACCGTACTGCGAGAGGTTGTGCTCTGATACCACCTGTAACATCCCGTCCCATACCGGGTGTCACTGTAGCATCCGTCCCTATCGGGACCTGTGGGGTTGGGCCCACCACACTCCGACTGATAGTCTGGCCCCACTGTACCACCACTTAACCTTTCAGCGTGCTTCGTCCTCGCTCACACGCACCCTGGGCAAACTTCCCAGGGGGTCACCCATCCTAAGATTGCTTCAAGTCAAGCACGCTTAACTTCGAAGTTCTTTCGGATGGACTCCCGAAAAGGTAGGTCGACCTTGGTGATATGAGTAGTACTATCAATTCTTTTATACGATTCTTAGCCTGACACGCCCATACATTGTCAGTCTCAGGATCCCCTCTCATTCGGGTGTCGGATCGGTTCGTTCATGTACCCCATCACCTAGAAGCCTGCCAGGAGCCGCTCCTTGTCCGTGCATCTCTTTGGCACCGGCGATCACTCCCCGCCCTCGTCGGCCTCGGGCGTCACATCCAGTTTCCGATGTGAAATTGTCGGTTTCCTTGAACCAAAACCTCGCGTTAACCGAGCTACGGTAACAACAGTTTCGATTACGATTTGGAATCGGACGGAGCCGGTGTCGGTTTCATTCTAAAACCGTTAATGTTGAATTTTTTAAGAGTTGCTTATTTTTCCATTTCTTATTGAAAAATAAATTTGAATTTTTTTAATAACGTAAAAAAAAAATATAATTCGAATGTAGAAGCAAAATTTTTAGTTATAAGCAAAAAAAATATAACTCGAATAGAGAGATCGATTCGAGGCAAAAAGTGCAAAAATAAGAAGACGTCAGTAATATTTACAAGCAAAAAATAAGCAGTCATATAATGGTTTAGTTATAAAGCAATAAAAGAACAAAACGTATTAAAACCAACGATCATATGACCATCAGTTTTCAGTTGTGATAAACTGAAAAAACAACCATTATAAACAACATTCGATAATGGTTTGAACCGTCGTTTATGATATCTTAAACCGAAATCGTTGATCGTCAGTGCGTCTACGCATATGCAGAATTGATCGAACGTAAAAGAGAATTGAAGTTCGACATGCGAAGATGGACGAAGAAGCTTGAATGATCGATTTCTTATATATAGTAAAATATATTGATTCTCATGATAATTTACAATATTTGATATGGTATTTGGAAAAAAAGAACTTACTAAAAATAAATTGAAGTTTAAAATAAAGTTATTAATAATTTATAGGCTAGTGAGAGATAATAATAATGAAAAAAAATGGAAGTTTAGATAGAAATGTGGTGAAAAGAGAAAAAAATAATTAAAACTAGAAAAGTTAAATTAGTTTTGCTAATTTTAAAAAGTTAACTAGTTTTGCAATTCAAATTTTAAAACTTAACTATTTATGCAATTCTCTACTTCTCTCATATCAAGGGCAGCTGGAGGTGGCGGCTGAGCCTCCGCGGGGGTGGTCCCATCCCTGATCATTACCGTCGGTTCGTTAGTATTTTATTATATATATATATATATACATATATATTCCTAATATTTGTTATAATATGTTAATAAAATTTAATTATATAAGCAAAAACTCTTATATTTTACATATTTATGAGTATATATTTTTAGAATTATTTTCTAGATTTATAAGGTATAATTTATAATTAAAAATGAACTAATAAAGATATAAAAAATTTATAAAAATATTAGACCCGATGGGCTCGGGCCGGCCTGGTCCATGGCTTTGCGGGCACGGGGCTAGGATCTTGGCCCTTTCATTTCGGATAGGCTGACCCGGCCCGTAAAAGATCGAGCGACCCGCTAAATCCGAGACGGGCATGCCAACCCACTCATATTTTCTCTATATTTATATGTATGTATACAACAGTTTACCATCAAGGTCAGTAGGGATGTCAACGAGGCGGGGCGGGGTGAGGATTAGATCCCCATCTCCGTCCTCCAAACTAAACGGGGAAAAAATCGTCCCCGTCCCCGCACGGATTCCCGCGCCCTTTTTTTTAAAACTAATATTTACATGATAATACTAATTGAATATATTATTTAAATTATAATTAAATATAATTCATAATATAGTAATACAATTTGGACAAAAAGATATTTTTTTTAACCAATAATAAAAATTCTGTGTAAAAACTATTATTTTGTTATTTTTAATTATAAATGGACCGTAAAATATTATTAATTAATATGTTGCATCAGATAGCAACTTCACAAATGCATTACTAAGCAGTGTCACAAACTTAAACCAAATTGCCGTACTTTTTCTTATCAGATTGGTCATGCAATCCCATTCAATTAATAATATTAATATTTGACACTTCTTTAATAATAGAACGCAGTCATAAATAATAGTCTTGATAACCCCTTCACCAAAAATTTCTTGATTCTACATGCAAAAGAGAATTATATTATAATAATACATATAGAGATATCATACTGTGCTTTGAATATAAGTCATATCATTAACTAACCAAGTTGAAAAAGATTATACTACGAACTTGCATTTTCAATCTTTTCAGACTCCCACACATATCTAGTCAAAGTTACGCCTTATATCACCAATTAAGTCAATAGAATTCAATAACTAATATAACATTTCACATATAAAAATTCCTACTTTTCCCTCCTCGCCAAAAGTCCCGTTCCTATTTGGGACTTAAAAAGATTAGTGATGTGAACGAGTCCAATCAGAAGCAAGCTAAATTGATGATTCAAATACCGACCGGGCCCGTAACAAGATTTCGAGCAAAGAACTTCAAAGAAAAACTTAACACGCTCATATTAAAGGTTCTGGAAGAAGAGAAGATCATGTTCATAGCAACTCAGAATAAAGAGGATCAGTATAAAATTTCAAGAACTTGATCGGGGCACAAATGACAATTTTGGGAAGTTCAGGGACTAAAGTGCAGTTATTGAATAATTGAAGGACCAAGATGCAATTTTTGTCCTTGGACCAGATCTGAACGAGATTTGCAAGATTTTTATATTCAAACTAATTAGATATTTACCTAGTAAGATTCTCCTAGATTTTCGCTTAAATATCTATTAGTTTGTTATTATTCTATTTCTATATTTAGCCATATCCTACTAGTATAAATATGTCTTGTTTCTCATTAGAGAGAACCAACTTTGATATATATAATTTCGAGTTTCTTTATTGAATCTCTTCGAGTCTTTGTGACTCTTTCGTTCGACGTTCGAACATCGTCTATCTCTTGCAAAAGCAGTGCGTTGTGAGAATAGATCTGAGACTTATATTACGGCTTTACACATCCGTTCGTGGCGTCTTTCAATCCATCAAGTGTTCCTTACGTTGCGATCGACGCTGTGCGACTTTGGGATTCGGGGTATCGGGTGAAATAGATCGGGGTTCCTTATCAAGTGGTATCAGAGCCTAATCCACGTTTGGTTCGTTATCTAAGTTCGTTCGAAGAAATCAAGAAGGCGCAACATCAACCTTTTGCGTAACAAAATTAGAGGTTTCTTCGTTCATTTTCTTCTCGTTCTTCAAAAAAAATCTGCAAAAATAATAATAAAATCTTCGCAAAAAAAAAAAAACTGCGAAAAAAAAAATCCTTCAAAAAAAGGAGAAAAAAAATTCTGCGAAAAAAAAGAAAATATATATATATATATATTGAAGCCAAAAAAAAGTTGTAAATTGCAACAAAAAAATCTGAGGAGAGATATCTATATATATCGTGTTATTCTTATTTCGATTTCTTAGGGGCTACAACGCATCTTAGAAGTCGTTTCGACTATCAAGGTCTATTTTCTTCAACGTGTGGCAAGCACAAGTGGACGAATTCGATCAGGAAGACAAGAAGAGATTTTAAGGTCTATCGAGTGAGCATATTTGTTGAGTGAAAAAAAAAAAGTGAGGGAGAGACAAAAAAAGAAAAAAAAAAGAAGAAAAAAAAGACGAGAGAAAAAGAACAAAAAAAGAAAAAACAAAGAAAAAAAAAAGAAAAAAGAAAGAAAGAAAAAATCAGACACTATGTGAGATGGTTCCAAATCTGACAATAACAACATCACCAATACAAGTAATCGATTATTCGTGGAAGCAATCACCGCCCAGATGCAGCGAATGATGCAACAAAAACTTGAGGCGATAAACGAACGGATAGATCAAGTCGAGGCAGCCACACAACATAATCGCAATGGATCTCGTCGAGCACGTGACTACAGAGAGAAAACTCACTTATTCGCTAACGATGAATTTGACGAAGAAGATCAACGACAAAGGAGGCAGCCAGAGCGTGATCGTGATGACAGTGGAGGCATAAAACAGAAGAACCCAACGTTTCAGGGCAAGAGTGATCCAGAGGCGTATTTCGAATGGGAGACCAAGACCCAATTCATCTTCAACTGCCACAACTATACGGAGCGCATAAAGGTAACCTTAGCCGCAACTGAATTTACCGACTATGCGGTTGTTTGGTGGGACCAGTTATTGACGACGAGGAGGCGAGCTGGTGAGCGTGCGATCGAGACATGGGAGGAAATGAAGGTTATAATGCGTAGAGGTATGTGTCGCCTCACTACTATCGAGAGTTATACCAGAAACTCCAAAGGTTACGACAGGGCACCCGCACGGTTGAAGAATACTACCGCGATATGGAGATCACCATGATCCGTGCCAACATTGTTGAGGATCGTGAGTCAACGATGACCCAATTTTCGCCGGGCTGAATTCAGACATTGCAGATTTAGTAGAGCTACAACACTATGTGGAACTAGATGAGCTGATACACTTAGCGGTAAAAATAGAGAGGCTGCTCAAGACGAGGGGCAACTTAAGGAACTCAAAACTTTCTGAACAGTTCACGTGGAAGAGGAGCAATGATGCGGGAGAGTGGAATCAATTCAGACCACGTGGAGAAACATCCAAGCCAAGTAGTTCGACGAGCGCAACGACGCCAATTGCAACTGCAAGCACCCCGAAGAAGTTTGACGCTTCAGTGACAAGATACCGCGACATCAAGTGTTTTAGGTGTCAGGGCCTTGGGCATATCGCAAGCCAATGTCCGAACAAGAGAACTATGACGATGCTTGCTTCAGAGTAGGTAGTGACCGATGATGAAGAAGACGTCGAATTTGAAGAAACGGACGGCGATTTGGGGGAAGAAGTTGAAATACCCACTGAACTTGTGTTGGTATGTCGTCGTGCCTTGAACGCGTGAGTAGTTCAAGACGACCAGGAGCAACGTGAGAACATCTTCCACACACGATGCTACGTTGGACATTAGGTATGTAGTGTGATAATTGATGGAGGGAGTTGCACGAATGCAGCGAGCGTGGCATTGGTGAACAGATTGGTGCTTCCAACGACGAAACACCCACATCCATATCGGCTCCAATGGTTTAACGACGGCGGGGATGTGCGAGTCTACAAGCAGGTTCTAATGTCATTCCGCATTGGCAACTACGAGGATTCAGTGCTTTGTGATGTTGTTCCAATGGACGCTGGACATATTCTACTGGGACGACCGTGGCAGTTCGGTCGGAGGGTAACACACGACGGTCCCAAACAAGTACACCCTACGGCACAACAACCTCACCTACACTCTCAGACCTCTTACACCAAGCCAAGTATATGAAGATCAAATTAAATTGCAAAAAAAAAAAGGAGAGAGTTGAGCAATTAAAGCGAGAAAAAGAAACGAGAGATGTTGAGAGATCAAATGAGGTAAAATTAGAGCGTGAAAATAACGAGGGAAATGTCGAGGGAAGTGAAGAAAATAAGTTTAAGGACAAGCGTACTATATTGGCGAGGATGAGCGATGTGAGGAAAGCTTACTATTCTTCACAGCTGATGATTTTACTCGTCTATGAAGAGGCCGTTTTATTAGCTAACCAGTCAGGGAAGGGGCTACCCTTGACCGTTGATTCTTTATTGCAGGAATTCAAGGATGTGCTCGTTCAAGACATGCCAATTGGAATACCCCCTATTAGGGAATAGAGCATCAGATTGACTTTGTGCCTGGAGCAGCACTACCGAATCGTCCAGCCTACCGAACCAACCCCGAGGAGACAAAGGAGTTGCAGAGATAAATTTCAGAATTAATATCAAAGGGGTACATCAGAGAAAGTATGAGTCCATGCGCTGTGCCGGTCCTCCTCGTGCCAAAGAAAGACGGCTCGCAAAGGATGTGCATCGATTGTCGAGCTATCAACACAACATTACGGTTAAGTATCGCTTTCCCATTCCTAGAATAGATTATATGCTCGATGAGTTACATGGTGCATGTATATTTTCAAAGATAGATCTTAAGAGTGGGTATCACCAAATTCGCATGAAAGAGGAAGACGAATGGAAGACGGCATTCAAAACGAAACTAGGATTATATGAATGGCTAGTTATGCCTTTTGGTTTATCAAATACACCTAGTACGTTTATGAGCTTAATGAATCATGTTTTACGTTCATACATTGGCAAATTTGTGGTAGTCTACTTTGATGATATTCTTATTTATAGTAAAACTTTAGATGATCACATAATGCATTTGCGGGAAGTGTTTATCGTACTACGAAAAAAATGCCTCTATGCTAACCTTGACAAGTGCATATTTGCACCGATCACGTTGTTTTCTTGGGTTTCATTGTGAGTTCAACAGAAGTACAGGTTGACGATGAAAAGGTAAAAGCTATATAACAGTGGCCGACCCCAACGAATGTCGCGCAAGTTCGAAGCTTTCACGGGTTGGCGAGTTTTTACCGTCGCTTTGTAAAAGACTTCATTACTATTGCTGCCCCTTTAACGGAGGTAATCAAGAAGAATCAAGCATTCATATGGGGATCGGCACAGGAGGAGGCATTTGAAACACTGAAGCAGAAGTTATCCAACCCTCCTTGCCTAGCATTACCGAACTTTGATAAGCCATTTGAAGTTGAGTGTGATGCATCCGGTGTGGGCATCGAGGCTATTCTTATGCAGGATCGACGGCCAATTGCGTACTTCGGTAAGAAGTTAGGGAGCGCGACACTTAATTACCCTGCCTACGACAAAGAATTGTATACATTAGTTCGAGCTCTCGAAACATGGCAGCATTACCTCCTACCTAATGAGTTTGTGGTTCACACTGATCACGAATCGCTTAAGTACTTGACGGGCCAACATAAACTAAATAAAAGGTATGCACGCTGGATGGAATTTCTCGAGCCTTTTCCATACCTCGTCAGGTATAAACAAGGTAAAGAGAATGTTGTGGCTGATGCCCTTTCTCGCAGGTATATGTTACTTTCAACATTAGACGCTAAATTACTTGGTTTTGAGTACATCAAGGGTTTATATGATACAGGCCAAGATTTTAGTGAGTTATTTCCTAAGTGTGCGCAGGGAGATGTGGTGATTACTTTAAGAGAATGGCTATCAATTTCGACTTAATAAATTGTGTTTGCCTAATTGTGCTATTCGATGGTTAATCATTAGGGAAGCCCATGCGGGAGGTTTAATGGGCCATTTTGGGATTGCAAAGACTCTAGGAATTGTCCAAGAACATTTCTACTGGCCTCGTATCAAGCGCGATATCGAGTGAATATGTAGTAATTATACCACATGTCGCCAGGCAAAATCAAAGTTCAACCACATGACTTATATACACCTTTACCTATTCCTAATTCACCTTGGGTAGATATTTCAATGGACTTTGTGCCAGGTTTGCCGAGGACAAGAAAAATGACGAGACTCCATCTTTGTAGTGCTCGACCGGTTTCCAAAGATGGCACACTTTATTCCTTGCATTAAAACGGACGACGCTTCTCATATTGCAGATTTATTCTTTCAAGAGATTGTTCGCCTACATGGAGTACCTCGCACCATCATTTCGGATAGAGACGTGAAGTTCCTAAGCTACTTTTGGAAGACATTATGGGGTAAACTCGGTACTAAGCTTTTATTTTCGACTACTTTTAACCCCCAAACTGATGGACAAACCGAGGTAGTAAATCGAACATTATCTACTTTACTACGAGTAATTGTTCAGAATAATATTAAGTCTTGGGAAGACTGTTTGCCACACGTTGAGTTTTGTTATAATCGTGCTATACATTCTTCAACTAAGTTTTCGCCTTTTGATATTGTTTATGGGTTCAATCCACTCACACATTTGGATTTATCACCTATACCTATGGATGAGCGAGTTAACTTAGATGGGGCGCGCAAGGCTGAGATGGTTAAGCAACTACATGAGATTGCACGACTCAACATTGAACGACGAACAGAGCAATACACACGCCATGCTAATAAAGGGCGCAAAGAGGTCATATTTGAACCAGGTGATTGGGTTTGTTACACCTTCAAAAAGAGCGATTTCGGAGTACAGAAAGTCAAAGCTGCTCCCCCGAGGCGATGGACCCTTCCAAGTCATCAAAAGGATCAATAACAATGCCTATAAAATTGATCTCCCAGGTGAGTATAATGTTAGTACCACTTTCAATGTCTCTGATTTATCTCCTTTTGATTTCAGTGATGATTTGAGGACAAATCCTTTTCAAGAAGAGGGGGATGATGTGAACGAGTCCAATCAGAAGCAAGCTAAGTTGAAGATTCAAATACCGACCGGACCCGTAACAAGATTTCGAGCAAAGAACTTCAAAGAAAAACTTAACACGCTCATATTAAAGGTTCTTGAAGAAGAGAAGATCATGTTCATGGCAACTCAGAATAAAGAGGGTCAGAATATAAATTTCAAGAACTTGATCGGGGCACAAATGACAATTTTGGAAAGTTCAGGGACTAAAGTACAATTATCGAAGAATTGAAGGACCAAGATGCAATTTTCGTCCTTGGACCAGATCTGAACGAGTTTTGCAAGATTTTTATATTCAAACTAATTAGATATTTACTTAGTAAGATTCTCCTAAATTTTCGCTTAAATATCTATTAGTTTGTTATTATTCTATTTCTATATTTAGCCATATCCTATTAGTATAAATAGGTCTTGTTTCTCATTAGAGAGAACCAACTTTGATATATATAATTTCGAGTTTCTTTATTGAATCTCTTCGAGTCTTTGTGACTCTTTCGTTCGACGTTCGACCATCGTCTATCTCTTGCAAAAGCAGTGCGTTGTGAGGATAGATCTGAGACTTGTCGTACGGCTTTACACATCCATTCGTGGCGTCTTTCAATCCATCAATTGTTCCTTACGTTGCGATCGACGCTGTGCGACTTTGGGATTCGGGGTCTCGAGTGAAATAGGTCGGGGTTCCTTATCAATTAGCCCAAGGCTTCTTTTCTTTTTTCTTTTCGGGCGGGGTGGACCAACATACGGGCTCAGGCCCAAACTTTCAGCTGTAGTCAAAGTCCAAGTGATCCATATAAATAAACAGTGACTAGATCCATAAGACGCATATCGAGTTCATCGAATACGTAAAAAAAATTAAATAACAGAAAGTGGTTGTTTCCACCACATGAGAATATATATCCTCATAATCATACCAGGTCCTTGAGAAAAGCTTTGAGCAACAAGTCGTGCTTTGCATCTCACATTTTCACCGTTTTCATTTTTGTTCAGTGAAAACCCATCTATATCGAACGATTTAAACAACCATGAAGAAAACATGTAACTGTTCAAAAGCTCGTGAGCATTTATGTTTTACTTCTTTAAAATTTATTCAAAAACAACGAGCTTTTAGCTACTTTAGTTGTTAAGATATATTTTAAATTTATTTTTATTTTTTATAAGATAGAGTTAAAATGTCGAGTACTAGCGTATTTGTGGAGCTTGGGCTGTAAGATAAATTCGTCAAGAAAAAATATATTAGGTGAAAATATAATGCGAAAGACAAAACATCTTTGTTGACAATAATGCTAACCACCAATTGTAATTGCGTGAAGCAACAACCTATTACTATTAATTCATATAACAATTTTAAAGTAATATTTCCACGCGTTACCTGACCATATATATATATATATATATACACTTTTGAAATTGAGACCTTTTTTCCAACAATAATAGATAATAATATACCAATATTAAAAATAATATTTTTTTTTTCTATTTGTCATAGTACTTTGCAATTTTCACTGATGTTCTCCCATCATATAGGGGACATATCCAAAATTAGAAATTATATTACAATATATATATATATATATATATATCATAATGTGCACTGAATGTAAAAGTCGTATCTTACCAAGTTTAAAATTTTATACCATGAACTTGCATTTCCAATCTTTTCAGACTCCCCAGTGTATCTAGTCAAATTTACTCATTATATCACTAATTAAGTTAATAAAATTCAGTAATCATATATCATATCTATTATATATATAATATATATATATTATGTGTAATACCCGTAAAATTTAATACGGGATTTTGATGTAAACTAATAATATAATTTGTTAAGTAGGGAGCTTGATGATGGCAATTAAGGGATTATTTTTCGAAATTTAAACAATAATAATCATAGAACTTCAATAATTGTATAGGAAGCCTTTGTGGTATAGTATAAAATCAACAAAGTTCTCGTGGATGGGCTAGGGACTTCTCGTGACATGTAATTATGGGGTATGAAACTCGAAGTTTTTGTACAAGGCTCTCATAGGATAGATACAATATAAACCATACATACAATAATAGTTCCATTAAATCAAATGTTTTAAAACACACGTGGAGGCCTTGAATTATTTTAAGAAAGTGACTAATGAAAGTTTACTTAACTCAAAAGAAAATCGACATCACCATTTAATAAATACCAATAGTACCAAGATGTATTCACAAGTTACACTCTAAAGAAGGAAGTTTCAACAACGTAAACTCTTAGCAAGACAAGTTCAGACGTAAACTAAAGTAAGTTATATGAGTTCGTGATTTGTAAGTGGAGCTTAAAGCCTCAGATTTTACCGTATATATGTTGAGAATATTTGTATGTAGATAGATGGTTTTCGAAAGTTAAATACATGTTAGAGAATTTTAGAAATTAAGGCCGAACTGGAAATTAGGATTTTTGAAGATGTGATAGTGTCGAAAGATTAAGTTCAAGGCATGTGCTTACTTTTCAGATAGTACTCATGTAAATTCAATATTAAGAAATAATGTTTATTAGAAAACCCTAGAATTTATATTTTAAATTCGATTTGAACTCATGAGTCTTGGAGATCTTGGGAACTTAGGGCTGTTCGAGTGTATCACTTTGGGAAATAAGGTGATTTTACAAGACGATTATAATAATAGGATTGCTTGACGTTTTGGAAGTTTTCGCCACTTTATACTAGGTTAGGCATTCTCAACAGTAGAATAATTGTTGAATTATTTAAAGGTTTACAGTAGGTTAATGTGGTTGGGGTGCGATCTGTTACACATGATTAATTCTCAAGCGGAGTTTCCGTAACTTCATATTAGATTTTGAAAAGTTTTCGTGGTGGCTCTTTATCAAGTTTTTTTGGCATGCTCCATGTAAAAAGATTTCGGCATTATTATTATTAGCCCTAAGTTTTCGGTATAGATATATTTCATACAAAAGTTTTCGACATTCTAGAGTTTTCAATATTTTAGGGTTTTCTATAATTAGGGTTTGGGAACTTGAAAACTTATACAGTTTAGCAAATATACTGATATGATAATATTTATTTATTCAGAGGATCGACTTATAGGGATTCCATCAGACTTTTTATTTGACGCTAGCAGGAGGACAGGTAGGTGGATCATCCATCTACGATACGTAAACACAAATGTGAATTTATGTGTTTCCATGTGATTCTGTGATTTACGTGACTTATATGATTTACGTGTTTATATGTTTTACGTACGTTTTATAAATCATGCTTTTATGAGATTTTGTGAATATGCATGTCATGTGCATATCACGTTAGGGCGAGATATGGTTGTACCGTAGGATGACGGTAAGGATATAAGCTATTGACGTACGGGGTAGAATGAGATGTTTGTGATTGGTGACTCTTAGAGGAGTCGAGGTTGGGCTCACTGGACACCTGGCGGAGACAGACGTGAACGATCTGTCTACTCGGACGTGATCGATTCGAGGTGCATACCGCCGGATGGGATTTTTTTTATTAGTGCGGGAGATATACGACCTGGTAGGAGGCCATTGACGTGATCGATCAGTGCACTACCGGCGTAGCTCGCCGCGAGACTTGGGGGTGGCCTCCCAGTAGTCTATTGCGCGCGGAGGTGTCGAGCCTAACCTAGGGCCCTGTATTGTGTGAAATAGGAATGTGGAAAAAGAAGAGTGTGCATTATATCATGTTGTGAGGTATTGGATTTGGGGTTGAGTGCACACTTGCATACATGCATTTTATTCACCTACTGGGCAAATTGCTCAGTGTTTACGTATTGTAGGTACTGAGTCCGACGCTGATACGCGTCGTGACTGAGGCGGCTGGTGGCGGTGCTCCACGGACTTTTGAGGGCGGTGCGGTACATGGATGAAGACCAGTGGAGCGGCGTTACCGCTTTTTGTTCTTTTGATAATTTTTGGGGCTTCGGCCCGTGTACAGAGATAACGATGTAGACGGATTTTTATATTAGTGTATATTATTTTAGGAAAAAGTTTTAATTAGACGGGCCTTCCGCGGCTTACGTTGCAGAAATCCGCCACTAATCCTAATTAGAAAAGTAGGGTCGCCACAGGTGGTATCAGAGCTTAGGCTTCAGGTTCTGAAGACTGTCCATGTACTGCCGCTCAAAAGTCTGGAAAACCAGCCTGGCCTGTAAGTTTACTTCTTGAGTATGTGAGTACGTGTCATTTGATACATGTGCTCTCTAGGACTGATTGTAGAACTAGTTGAAAATGCCAAGGACACGTAGAGAAGTTGGCGAAACTAGTCGTAGGGCGGGTTCTGAATCCCCACCGAATGAGGACCGCTCTACCATTCATCAGTTAACTGATCTGATTCGGCGGCAGTCCGATCAGATTAACGATCTCATTCATCGCCAAAATTCCTCGGAACGTCACTCATCCCCTGGCCTAGAACGTGTAGAGGCTGTCGGGGAAAGGTTCCGACGGTTAAACCCCCCTTCGTTCGAGGAGGCGGTCGATTTGCGGAGGATTGGCTCAGTCAATAGAAAATATGTTCCGAGTTAGCCACCTGCCTGATACTGAAAAGGTGAGGTGTGCCACCTTTATGTTACGTGGGAACGCGGGCTACTGGTGGGACACCATTCAGGTGCTCGAGGATCCCAATATGATGACCTGGGAAAGGTTCAAAACGCTCTTCCGGGGCAAATACTTTACCGCACCTGATAGAGCACAGAAGCTGAATGAATTCATAAACCTGAAACAAGGAGGGATGTCCGTAGCTGACTACATTCGTAAGTTTGAGCAACTCTCGAGGTTTGCGCCGCATATAGTGGCTACAGATGAGCTGAAGATCGAACGTTTTCTAGAAGGTCTCAAACCCGAGATCTTCCGAAATGTAAGCATGTACGATACCGAGGGAAAGACTTACGCTCGTATCGCTGAACGAGCAATATTAGCAGAGCAAGCAGAGAGTAGAGTTACCAAGGCTCAAGATGCAAAGCGACGGGCAGAAGTGCAACAAGGAGGAGGGAATCAGAAACGCCCGTTCTTTGGCAAGAATCTGAACAATCGTGGAAATAAACCAGGCCAGCAGAACTGGAGACCGAGGCCAAACCAAGGACCAGCTAACATTTCAAACCGACCCCTAAACACTGTACCTCAGTGTCGGCAGTGTGGGCGCTACCACTACGGAGTATGCCATGGGCCGAGACCAAACCCAACTCCCCAGTGTTTTCGGTGTGGAAAGATTGGCCACTATGCCAGGGTCTGTAACGAGAACAAACAGCAAGCTTCGAATCAACCGTTAATCCGGCCTCCACCGGTACCAGCACGCGTTTTTACTTTGACAAACGAGGAGGCTGAAGCAAACCCTTCGGTAGTAACGGGTACGTTAACTATCTATGACGTGCCCACTTCTGTGTTAATTGACTCTGGGGCCACACATTCATTTGTGTCGGCCAAATATGTGAAAATGGTGGGAGTTTCTCCCATTATCTGAGTGCAATTACATAGTTATCCTACCACACGGTGATACAACACGCACTAACCAAGTGCTGAGAGGATGTTCTGTGAACATTGAGGGTAGAAATTTGAGCGTCGACCCAATTGTGATTACCAATGAATGACTACGATGTCATCTTTGGAATGGATTGGCTTTCGAGATATGGAGCCAATATAGACTGTAACAAGAAGGTCGTAAAATCTCACTTGTCCGAAGAAGATGTATTCACTTTTTTGGGTAAGGCGAATAATAATAAGTATTCCGCGAATATCCGCTCTGAAGGCTCAATGACTATTGAGGTCAGGTTGTGAGTCTTTTCTTATATACGCGGTGAAGGCGGAGGAAAAGCCTCAGTCAAAACTGAAAGACATATCAATGGATACGAATATGCCGATGTATTTTTCGATGATCTCCAGGGGTTACCCCTGATCGAGAAATGCAATTCAGGATAGATCTGATGTCGGGGTCCGCCCCTATTTCTAAAGCACCTTATCACTTGGAGTGCGCAGCGAAAGTGGTGAGAATAGGAAATAATGCTTAGAGGACGTTGAAAATAGATGGGCGTGTCTAGTCGTAGAACAGATCTCGAGCTCCCTACCACTGAATTTCGGGGACGAAATTCTTTTTAAGGGGGGGAGGATGTAATACCCGTAAAATTTAATACGGGATTTTGATGTAAACTAATAATATAATTTGTTAAGTAGGAAGCTTGATGATGGCAATTAAGGGATTATTTATCGAAATTTAAACAATAATAATAATAGAACTTCAATAATTGTATAGGAAGCCTTTGTGGTATAGTATAAAATCAACAAAGTTCTCGTGGATGGGCTAGGGACTTCTCGTGACATGTAATTATGGGGTATGAAACTCGAAGTTTTTGTACAAGGCTCTCATAGGATAGATACAATATAAACCATACATACAATAATAGTTCCATTAAATCAAATGTTTTAAAACACACGTGTAGGCCTTGAATTATTTTAAGAAAGTGACTAATGAAAGTTTACTTAACTCAAAAGAAAATCGACATCACCATTTAATAAATACCAATAGTACCTAGATGTATTCACAAGTTACACTCTAAAGAAGGAAGTTTCAACAACGTAAACTCTTAGCAAGACAAGTTCAGACGTAAACTAAAGTAAGTTATATGAGTTCGTGATTTGTAAGTGGAGCTTAAAGCCTCAGATTTTACCGTATATATGTTGAGAATATTTGTATGTAGATAGATGGTTTTCGAAAGTTAAATACATGTTAGAGAATTTTAGAAATTAAGGCCGAACTGGAAATTAGGATTTTTGAAGATGTGATAGTGTCGAAAGATTAAGTTCAAGGCATGTGCTTACTTTTCAGATAGTACTCATGTAAATTCAATATTAAGAAATAATGTTTATTAGAAAACCCTAGAATTTATATTTTAAATTCGATTTGAACTCATGAGTCTTGGAGATCTTTGGAACTTAGGGCTGTTCGAGTGTATCACTTTGGGAAATAAGGTGATTTTACAAGACGATTATAATAATAGGATTGCTTGACGTTTTGGAAGTTTTCGCCACTTTATACTAGGTTAGGCATTCTCAACAGTAGAATAATTGTTGAATTATTTAAAGGTTTACAATAGGTTAATGTGGTTGGGGTGCGATCTGTTACACATGATTAATTCTCAAGCGGAGTTTCCGTAACTTCATATTAGATTTTGAAAAGTTTTCGTGGGGCTCTTTATCAAGTTTTTTTGGCATGCTCCATGTAAAAAGATTTCGGCATTATTATTATTAGCCCTAAGTTTTCGGTATAGATATATTTCATACAAAAGTTTTCGACATTCTAGAGTTTTCAATATTTTAGGGTTTTCTATAATTAGGGTTTGGGAACTTGAAAACTTATACAGTTTAGCAAATATACTGATATGATAATATTTATTTATTCAGAGGATCGACTTATAGGGATTCCATCAGACTTTTTATTTGACGCTAGCAGGAGGACAGGTAGGTGGATCATCCATCTACGATACGTAAACACAAATGTGAATTTATGTGTTTTCATGTGATTCTGTGATTTACGTGACTTATATGATTTACGTGTTTATATGTTTTACGTACGTTTTATAAATCATGCTTTTATGAGATTTTGTGAATATGCATGTCATGTGCATATCACGTTAGGGAGAGATATGGTTGTACCGTAGGATGACGGTAAGGATATAAGCTATTGACGTACGGGGTAGAATGAGATGTTTGTGATTGGTGACTCTGCAGTTTCGACATCCCGGAGGTTGATACGACGCGATTATGGCATATGCGACTTGGACACATGGGAGAAAAAGGCTTGACGACTTTAAGCAAGCGGGCCTACTTTGCGGTCAAAGTACTGGTAAGATGGACTTTTGCGAACATTGTATTTTTGGGAAGCAGAAACGAGTCAGCTTCAATTCGCCAGCTGTCCGCAGAACGAAAGGTACTTTGGACTATATTCATTCTGATGTATGGGGTCCTTCTCGTGTTCCGTCCAAAGGTGGTGCAAGATATATGTTGACTTTCATCGATGATTTTTCGAGGAAAGTTTGGGTCTATTTTCTTAAGCAGAAAAGTGATGTTTTCCTAACGTTTAAACAATGGAAGGCTTTGATTGAAAAGCAGACAGGAAAACAGATCAAGCGGTTGCGGACAGATAACGGCTTAGAATTTTGCGGAAGCGAGTTCAATGAGTTCTGCAAGAATGAAGGAATTGCTCGACACCATACTGTTCGAATGACGCCTCAACAAAATGGTGTTGCCGAGCGCATGAACCGGACGCTTTTAGAGAGAGCTCGATGTATGATCTCCAACGCTGGGTTGACAAATGATTTTTGGGCTGAAGCTATCGCCGCAGCATGTTATATTGTCAACCGTTCACCGTGTTCACCGATCAATTCCAAGACTCCCGAGGAAGTATGGTCAGGTACTCCTGCTGATTACTCAAACTTAAGAATATTTGGATGCCCAGCTTATATGCACGTAAACGAGGGAAAGTTAGAGCCTAGAGCTAAGAAATGTATTTTCCTCGGTTACGCTTCAGGGGTGAAAGGATATAGACTATATAATCCTGATCCCAAGTCACCCAAATTTATAATCAGCAGAGATGTTACATTTGACGAGTCTTCTATGTTACATTCAAAAGAGTCTAATAATTCTTCTGATCAAGAAAAGAAGGATAGCGTACACAGCGAGGTGGAGCTCGAGATCAACAAAGCTTCAGATGATCCTGCTACGAGTTCAACAGATCAAGAGGATGAGCCAGAATCTGATTCAGATCATGTTGAAGATGAAAGCACCGAGCAGGAATATTCTATAGCCAGAGATAGGGAGAGACGAGAGATTCGACTACCACAGCGGTACGTAAATTTAGTTTCGTACGCTTTATCAGTGGCGCAAGAAACAGGTGGAGGCGGAGAACCTTCTACCTATTCGGAGGCAATAAGCGATGATAATTCTGATAAGTGGCTGGTAGCGATGAATGAAGAAATGGAGTCTCTGCACAAGAATGGTACTTGGATTCTTGTGCTGTCGCCGAAGAAAAAGAAAATAGTCGGATGTAAGTGGGTCTTCAAGAAGAAAGAAGTTTATCTGGTACGGACGATGCAAGGTATAAGGCACGATTAGTCGCGAAAGGCTATAGTCAGGTACAAGGTGTTGATTTTAATGATGTATTCTCACATGTCGTTAGACATAGCTCTATTCGTGTATTGCTTGCATTCGTTGCCATGTATGATT